>OW387796.2:4802500-7202500 GCA_936446665.2 Synanthedon andrenaeformis
ATAGATGTCAGATATTTTTCAGATTTCTCAGACAACTATATATTAGAATTTTTATTATAATTAAATAGCAGTTTATACTTTTAGTGGATTTAGGACTGCAGTTTAGCTAACGACCTATATCGGATGATTTTTGTCGACTGGGGACTCAATCAATAACATTAATTAATAATCACTATCATCTCCGCTATAGGACCTCCACTAAAACCGGTCAGAACCAGCCTATATCCATCTATCAGCAGCCCTTATCAGATCGTCTATTCACCTGGTATGTTTGTTGGTAACTTTCTTTTGTCTATGGATGTTAAAGGCTAGGATTAGAGGATTAGAGATCATTTTTCAGCGCCGTATTATGTCATCACTGACAACACAATCAAATGTCTAAAACTTTTATTTTAAGGCACTTAAAAATTTCGGACAAGAATTTTCGACCACAAATACCACAATTCATAAATTCGTATTTTATATGTATACTAGTGGCCTGTTCCCGGCTTCGCACGGGTGCAATTTTTTACTCAATCCAGCCGATAAATTACCTTCCACCGCCATCTGTTAGATTCTTATGGAACTCACAGATAATTATAACAAATAATTGCTGAAATGAGTAAGTATCCAACAGATGGCGCTATGTTAATAATATTATATCATTTGCAAAAAAAAATTGAGATATTAATGTTTAAATGTTTTGCCGTGTGTATGATAAAAAATCAGTAACAAATATTGTTTAATTTTAGTGACTTTTGTCTGCCTGTTTAATGTTTCATTTCTTAATTAAGTCTTTGTTATATATCTCATGTAAGTAGCTTTAAGCTTTAATGAGAATAAAGAAATATATAAACCGAGATATAAACTATCTTATCTTTTAAGTTGGACCAAATTACACATAGTTACGAAGTTTTATCAAAATCGGTTCAGTTGTTTAGGAGTTCATCGAGGACACACAACGTGACACGTAATTTTTATATATATAAAAATACGTTCCATGAGAATGTTTGTTTTTCACTACAATTAATTATTCTTTTTTGTTTTCCTTTTTTTTGAGGCCCGTCATTTTATTTTCATATTGGTCAAATGTAACAGTCGAAATTAAACCCGCCCTGCATAGTAATCGGATTCTGTCAGTGTCGGAATTAAAGACAAAACATTTCAAAGTACTTCCGAGCGAAGTTTCAGTTCCTGGCGGACGAAATTTATACTTTTGTATGCATTTCCATTCTGTAGCGTATTTTTTCGAGTGTGAAAATCAAGAAATTGTAAAGCGGAATCGTTTATACAGTTACTCCGCCGTTTTTAATTGAAATGTTACGTTTATTTAATGAAACCTTTATTCAACGTTCCAGGCTCACTGTGTTTGTTGAGATGTTCGTAATCGATTATATTGTATAACTATCTGTTGCACACGACTTCGTCCGCATAACTTTATAAAATATAGCAATGGTTTCTCTTCAATAATGTAGCATTCTGTAATTGAAATATTTTTTTTAAATCGTTCTAGGTAGTTTTAGAGTTTATTGATTACAAACAAAAATACAAATCTCTTGTGATAATCTATACTAATATTATAAAGAGAGAGGGTTTGTACGTTTGATATGAATAAACTCAAAAACTACTGGACCGATTTTGAAAATTCTTTCACCTAAAGAATTTTCAAATTTTTATAGTTACGCGAGCGAGTCGCGTGTAACAGCTAGTATTGTTATAAAGAGAAAGTCACGGTCTTATTGGAAACATAGGCCTATGTCCAGCAGTGAGCGTCCTACGGCTATGAGTTTTTAAAAGTTAAGTAAGCTATATTCGTTCGTCAGTCCCAAAGGGGTTAAGAACGTTTGCAACATTACAAAGGTGAATCACTATAGACATTCAATTATTTAATGGTAATAAAGTAAGTATTTATTAATAAGGTGTTGGTAGAAAGAACAGTTTTAAATGCAGTATAATGAAGTGAAACATGCAAATAACGCTCTCACCGCCGTCGGGGGTAAAAACGAGCGAACACGCTCCCTGCATATTTTCCGAACTTAGCGGAGCGTCACTCGTAATTAATGCTCATGTTTATTAGGAAATATAATTCCTTACAGGGCCCGGAACATTCGAGGCACGTAATACAATTATACGACAATAGACTTTAAATTACTTTGAGCCCCGCGCCGCGCAAGATGTCTCTTAAGCTGTATGAATATTAAAAATTGTCTTCGACAAACTCGCATTTCTGTATCACCATATACATATTATAATATACGCATATACATATAATGTACACATTCAATCTTAAATCTTACAGAGGCCCTCCACTCTGATCTTTGTTTTTTTGATAAGAATCGATGAATTCTTTAGATAGGTATTCTTAACTGCTAGGTACTTCAAGGCTGTAATTTTTGCCTATAATAAAATTGCCATGAAGTCATCATGCGCCAACAAACTGTACCTAGTCAATATCACCAACAATAGACCATCAAACTATCATCACAAGCTTATCTAGCTAATTTATTTGTTTCAGGCGTGTTTGGCTTGAGTACTTGGACCTTATCATAGTTATAAAGCGTCTGTCGTATAAAAATAGCAACAATCAGACAGAAAACCGAATCAGACAGAATTCGCATTTAAATATTTTAGTAGAATGATTTAATACTTAATGTGTAGGTACATGATACATTCTGGCAATATTACATTCGTAAGCCATTATTTGAATTCCCTTCAGGTGGACAACCCTTCAGGTTGTTTACCTTTTATTTATTCTACGCATTAAAGCCTTTAACAATAACCCCTGAAAAGATAAAAATAAAAAATAAAGACAAACATTCCGAGTTATGCAATAAATTTTCTTTGCACCCTTTCTGAACATTTGCAAAACAGCAATTAGCATAAAAAGCCTTATCGCTTATTATTATGCAAAAGCATTAAAACACCTGACTTCTTTGTATTGGCTGCCCTAATTTTTTATGGTTATAATTTCAATGGGCGAAATATTATTCGCATTTTATTAAAGGAAAAACCTTTAATAAAAGGGGAATACTAAATAATGAAAGATACTAAAAACGCTTTTAAGCGTTGCTTCAGTTAGGTTAATTTTATAGCTTAAAATTTCTACCTTTCGTGTGATTTATCTTCAATAAAAGTATACTCAATCTCAAAAAAATGCTAACCGTTCTTGCGATGAACTCAGGTCCTCGTGAGAGAGAATGTAACTATGATGAGAATTGTGGACTAGATTTGGCACAGTCAATTATAAAGGGCGATGTAATTTGGAATGAGATGGTTACTATCGCCAGATGACTTTTTATCCAGGTAATGCATGTGATCTTGGGCATGTAGGTGCAGGTAATAATTCTTCAGCTAACCATTAGCTAATTTATTAGCTGGTTATAACTATTTATTGAGATTATTATAATAAGCAAGCAATAAAAAGCTTATAAAAATTAAGAGCGAATTGCAAGCAAACAATTTATAAGCAGACAAAGAATTCACAATTATTTTTTCGGGGTCATCAACTTTGATGGGCCTGAAGAGGTCATCGAGTTGTCTTTCTCCGGTCAGAAGGTTAATTGTTCGTGTTGTAGTTCGTGTTGAAGTAGATCCAATAAGCATTAAGGATACATAACGCTTAAAGCTCTTAATTACTTACTAGCAGAATTCTGCCAGAAATAAAATCTTTTTGAGTTAATATTGAAGAAAAATCCATTTCTTATTAAAAATCATATTCTGTGTTTTCTTTAAAACATTGTCTCTTAATATAGATCAATAAAAAGTAAGTAAATTATTCAAAATTTATTATATTTTTACCACCTAAGAACCTATAATGTACCATTATATAGGCAGCTCATGGTATTCCTGAGCCGCCACATAAAAATACGAGGGATAGTGCGTAAATGTCATCTCCCAGATAGTGCGAAAAAAAAGGGGGAGGAGGGGCGGAGATTTAGCCAAAAAATAGGCGATTTAAGCAAACGGTGTCTTTTTTTATTCTTTATTCATCGCCATTTTTAGTTTAGAATAAGCAATCTTAGTTATCTGCCGACCCAACATTAAAAACCCCATGTCGATCTAGCCATTCTAAACAAAAAAGAAGAGATAATGTAAACAAGGGCCGAGCGTGCGAGATACCTTGTGCCCTTAAGCAACGATGTGCTAGAGCGGCGCAGACCATGAGGTTGAGGTCCATGCATACCACCGAGGTTGAATCGTCGTCCTTTCTACTGCATATACAAATAGTCAGAGACTGTCTCCTAAGTATAAATCCAAGTTTGTGTCGTCCGAAACCGCGAGCGTTAGTCTCCATCTTGAAAATCGCCTTTTTGCAAATAGCTCAAAAACGGTGAGTTCTACGTTAAAAATTATAAGCACCTTTTTTGTAGAGTTGTTAAGAAAAGTAAAGAAAAGAGTTGTTAAGAAAAAATAAGAAACAAAATTAACCAGGTATTTAAATTTTTTCTAGACTATTCAGGCTGCTTCTGAGCGAATATGACCACTATTGAAAAATTATGTAGGAAGTCTATGACCATAATTGAACCGGTAGTATGAAGAAGGGAATAAATCCATCCAGAGTGATTTTGTAGCAATTAAAAAAAACTGTGTAACCTCTATATTTTACGGTTTTTTGTTGTTTGACCTATAGATGAAATAAAGAAGACTGTTTTAAGTCCTATGGAGAAAGAAAATAATGTCTAAAGGTTTTAAGTAGTTTGTTATAATCATTCAAACAACTTGGATTTATTTCCTTCTTCATACTTATGAAATAAAATTACAAAATAAAAAAAAACATATAAGTGAAAAAGCACTTTTATTGAAAATTTTTATGAAAATAAACAAAAAATTAAACAGGAAGAGTTACTGTGTTGTATTTAAGACCATCATGCATCATCTTCAACCGTCTCAAGTGCACTGGTTGGCCACATCAATAGGTTCAAGTAGAACTCTTTCTTTTCTTCCTCTGTGTATTGAATGATTTTGCGAACATCTACTATGGCTTTCGTTGTAGGTAGCGCAGGTCTCGTATGACTTTTCAGGAGTAAGAAAGTGTGTTTTATTAGACCATCGATAAACTCAGAGGCTTCCAAATCACTCTTTTAATTTGAACTGTAAATAAGGTGTCTGTACTTTGAGATTGCGTATGTTGAATCTTTATTTACCGACTTATAGTTCTTCTTATAGTTAATAGTAGTTTGGCCATGAATTCTTAAAATCAAGGATGTCATCTGAAGTGATACTTGTAACTCTAAATCCCCCAGTTTTGGCAGCAGAAATCATTAGATTATACCCTTCAGGAGTGTATATTCGGTCTTTCTTTCTGATAAGTCGTTTGATTAAAATATTTATAAATGATGTTAAAATATTTATGAAAAATAAATCATATGACAAAGCAATAGACAACAAATTAGTTTGAAGAAGCAAATAAGTCTAATTGTTATTTCCTTCTTCAAACTAATGGAATTAGTCAGCACATATCTTGGTAGCAAAAACGGTTTTTGTTGTGTTCTTAAAGCCTATAGATGTGTCTACGTTTAGAGACGACTTTTTCGTCAAAATGTCAAATTGGGATTTTTTATGATTTATTCCCTTCTTCAAACCACCGGTTCAATTTTACAATGGACGTGCAGCTGAGATGTTAAGATGATAGTGATGATTCAACATATTTCATTAAAAATCGCCCAGGCAATTCTTTAATATGAAAAAAAAAACCATTAGTTATATTTATTCTCACGACTTTAATGGAGTTTTTGTACTAAAAGATTTACACAAATAACCCCGTAAACTTTGCGAAGGTTTGAAGAAACGAAACATTCGGCTTTATAATAAGGCTTTAACAATAGCATTGTCTGTTGAGATAATGTCAAAGCTCCCTGAACAGAACACACAAATTTTAACCCTTTTATTTCGAGAGAACAGTTCCAGGGGAATCATTGTCTCGCGCATTATCTTAATTAGTAGAGAGGTATAAATTGTAGACTTTTAAGGCTCGACCTCACCTGGAATTATATTTAGGGCAAATCAAAGGCTTTAAAATTCCCAGAAATTATAGGAAAAAAAAACTGTTCTGATTCTTCATTTTATTACATCTAGCGTCCGAGACTTACCAGTTGAGAGGTTGTGTGGCCCACAGATGTCCCAGTGGGTCGCCACAGTAAGAGTGAGTAGTATCAGTATCAGTATTGCTGCAGTATCAGATCAAGGTTATCATGTTATGCCATCCGTCCATCCGTTTAGGAGCTACGATGACACACACAAATACCTATACATACACAGAACACGCCAAACTTGTAGCACCCCGTTTTTGCGTCGGGCGTTAAAAAGAGCTCAATAAATGTAATATTTAAAAGAAATATAATTTCCAAGCCGTGAAACTTGTTTTTCTGAATTAATATTAACAGTTACAAGATTAAATTTTTCCCAGGAAAGAAATATTAGGCCATAATCGAATTTAAAATTTGGAAACTCGGACGAAAAAGAGATGCTAATTTATCTGTTGCTGATTTAATTTTTTACTGAAAGAGTTTGTTAATAAACATTCATTTCTGTTTCTATGTTGAATCCGATATAATATAATTTAACTTATTAACTTCAGAGATTAAGAGCTAAGAGATTTAGACCTTTGGGTTCAGTTGTCGTATAAATCAAAACCCGACTTTTCAGGAGACGAAAAACTTTTTTTTAAATTCATTACTTTTTTGTTTTTCAAGTTATAAAAAAATGTCCAAGACAAAAGATTATTAGAATTTGGGAATTAAGAAGGCTAAATCATCAAAACTTTATCTATCTTCTTTATCTAGAAGTTAGGGTTGGATTTACGTAAAAAAAAAGTTTTTGGTTAATACACCCCACGAAAATTGACCTAAAAATAAATATATACGTCGTATATCCATTGAAGGCGCGGTGAAAACCCCTAAAGGGGTTGACGAAATCTAAATTTCGTTGCGGCGGGATTGCGACAGAATCACGCCATGAATCCCTATTAGCGATTTAGTGGACTGTATCTGGTTGCGGCTATAAGCGAACAGTATGACCGTCTGAAGGACAGGATAGGTAGCAGAAGGAAATGCACGTACCTTATACCGGTGCTCTGGTGCGCTCTCCTGCAGGATCTTCTAAATGTCCAACTGGCAGACACTGTTCACATATAGTATTTCAAATGTTCAGCGATAAGGCGCGGATGAATTCACTTCACTTCCGAAAACGAGTTAAGGCGCGGATAAACTCCTTGTAGGCGCGGAAACACAGCTCAAGCGCGGGCGCGTGTCTTTTCTTACTTCTTCTCGCGGCGCGGTCATCGGTAGCAAAGCATTATTTTTTGGTAAGCGGGTAAAGGGAAAAATGTGAGGGCCACAATTATTGGGAAGGTGGGTAATAGGTGAAAGAAAGAAAGGACTTGACAGCCAACTATTCGATCACGGCGCAACCATCCATTTTTGGTATGAAATACCGAAATTCCGAATACGAAATACCGAAATTCGTAAAAAAATTGTTTATACGACCCAGAAATTTTCTTAAAATAAAACAGTACATAAAGTATCCATTTTTGGTAAACTTAAGATCCCATTTACTAACGTAAAACCCCATATATGTAGATTTTTATGTATTAAAAACCATTTATAATCATAGATCAATTGAATTCTGACTTTTTTAACATTTTTTTTCCGAATTTCGAATTTCTAAACAGATAGATAGAGAAAATTCTGACTGAGAAAAATGGTATATATAAAACTCAAAGGCCAAAATGGTTTTTACGACAATTGAACCCAAAGGTATCGATATTATCAAAAGACAAGAGCTTACGCCAACAGGAGATGCTTACCAATTCTATACTACATAATTTCATAATTACGCGTTATTACAATACATAATAAAAAAGTTGTCATGTTGACATTTCTGAGATATAAATTGATGGAAACAAAAAATGAAAAAAACCCATATCTAGTACAATTAAAATCCAAAGCTAATAATGATCATAAGCTATAATGTACATTTAAAATGGGTTTATAGAAAACTTCAAGGCTCCATTCAAACAAACACAAAAAAAAAAATCACCAAAATTAGTGCAGCCGTTGAGAAGGAGTCAATCACATACACACAGGCACAAGTAATTTATCTATAACTAGCAGCCCGCTCCTGGCTTTGCACGGATGCATTTTTTTCTTTCTTAAAAAAATATATACAAAATCGTGTTTCTTCTTTGAGCGCGCTTTCGACTAGTGAAAACTGCATCAAAATCTGTTGTGTGGTTTGGGCAAAGGTTTAGACAGGCGTGAACCGCAACTTCCATTTTTACTTAGGATAAGGAAGATAAAGACGTTAGTTCTCATCGCGACTCTTATGGTGCTAAATACAAAAAATGGTCAAAGAGAGAAAATGATTAGTAATACGAAGTTACCTTTTCGAAAATCACGAAAAGGACGATGCTTGCAACATCGAACGTAAATTGTTGCATCGTCCGTAACCAGTCCGGTTTTAATAAGCGACCGAGGTTGAACTTGAAACACTGTTGGCCTTTTAAGGCGTTTCCACACGCTGTATATGAATATACACGTTAAATATTCTATATCTATTTACAAACTGCGATTGCTTGAGGATATTTTTAACGAAAATCATCAGGAAAGATAATATTAACTTTATGTAAAATGATCTTAGATACCTACTTCCTATATAAACCAAAGACAACCACAACCACAACCTCAACCACATTCTAACCACAACCTTCTAATATAGAAGTCTTAAACTTGTTGTCACTTTTAATTCCAACACTACCTGTTTGTCATTTTTAATTTCCATTGTGAGTTAGTTATCTTTTACTCTGTGGCTCAATCAGTACAAACATAGTACTTTGCACTGTGACGCATACATCATAAAGGTACATCACCTGGAGTATTTACCTGTAATGTAACATTTCAAATGCGATTTTGAGCATTACGTTACAAATATTGGCTCCCTGACTACGTGCATTTGCATTACGTGCATTTGCCTTTTGGAACATTTCAGATTCTATTTTAATCATTTAAATCAAGACCCACGAAACAACTCAAAGAATGTAGACAAAGTTTCAAGGGTTATCAAAATGGCTTCCACTACCATGAAACAGATAGTGCCGGTCGCTTCTTATGAGGAAAAAGGACAGAAGGTCCGGTTTGTATACATTGTTTGCGTTGTCTCCTTGGCTTTATGATAGTTTAGTTGAGTATTGTGCGCACTGATGTTGCAAATTGTATCAATATATTAAAAATTATATCGTTACAGGTTCCGCACTGTAATGCTCGAATCTGTAACGTTACATTACAGGCGAATGCTCCCGGTGAAGAAAACTTTAAAGTAGGAATGCTGTTTAAACTGTTACTATGCTTACAAGTCGTACTGGAAACGCCGCATGTGTGGAACTGTCATTGACATTGTAGTTATAGCGTAGAAAAAGGTCGCAATTATTCAGACGAGATCAAGTCGACACGCGCTGTTATCGTAACTGAGGCACGATTTTTTTAAATAATTTTTTTTTCTTTATTTAATTTCATTATTAAGTGACATTTAAATAAAATCGGAAGGTACGTGTTTTTTGTTTTATAATAATAATAACTTAATTTTAAGAAAATATTTTTTTAACATTTTGATATTGTTTTAAATTATTTGAAATCACTGATTTATTAAAGCGATAATGGTAGGGGACCTGTTGGATTTTGAAGATTAGATGGTAGGAAGAATAAAAGGTTATTTATGATGTTTCCTTTTTAACGGTGAGGTGAGCGTCTACAGGCGTTCAAAAGTTTGTAGACGCTGTATTAAGAAAAATACTCCAATTAATCGTCAGATTAAGAATCAGCAATATCAGGAATTCATGCTGAACCGTCTGTATGAAAATTTAACGCGCTCGAGTATTTTCAAAAAGCTGCCACGAGCTTGCGTTATATCCGAATCATCTGCATTTTAAATGGGACCAACCCCACCATCCAAACCGGCAGATTAACACATACCCTTATCGGAGACACTTGGGGTATATACATTGGCTAAATTTGACGCGCTCGAGTAAATACCAAAATCCCCTCTTGGGCTCCCCAAGACTATAATGAAGCTGGATTTAAATGATTCTTAGCTCATACTATGTTTAGTATTATAATATGATAATGTGATTTGTGTACAATTAATACTGATAATTGTAATTGTTATTATATATATTTTAAAGACGACAAAAAGAATGGAATCCTGATTTTCTTTCGGGGTTTCTTGGCAATTTTTTTTTCAAAACCCTGCTAAAATATAACGTATATTGTATGAGTTTTTTGGAAACCTATTTGATGAATAAATATTTGCTTTGATTTGAATTATTTGACTTTCAACGAAATAAAGTAACCTGATAAATGAATCAATAGTGTTTTCATTATATAAAAAACACTAATAGATAAAAAATATATATTAATTGATTGGAAAAAAATATTGAAATTATTACTTAATTTATACATAAATTGCATCCAAAAATTGCAATCCCAAAAAATCTTTAGTCATAACTTTTTTTAAATATGTTTAAACGAGCTTAAACGACAATCAGCGGTTCCATAGAAAAATTCTCCCTGCCAGGGCTCCCTACCCTACTTGGTAAGGATAGGTGGAACGGGAGAATAATTTATACGAAAAATATTGCTTTGAGTTTATTTGAAAATAATAAATTTAGTATTTACATTCCTACTTTGTGATTTAAATTGGTTATTAGACTGCAAAAGCTTATTTAAGTGGGATAAGCCGGTTATTTACTTTAATTTCCTATGTGTAGGTATAGCCAGTTTGTTTATACCTAACTAGCCAATTTTACCTGGAGATAGTGTAGCTATCAATAGTAAAATAATTCGTTCAGTGGTTTCCGAGATTAATCCGTACAAATAAAGAAACGAATTCTACCTCTTTATAATATTAGTGTATAATCATTTTCATCATCATCATCAATTCGTGGAATTCGTGGACCCTTAGCATTAAATTGGTACCAAATACCAATGTCAAATGTGTGTCAAATTTTAATTTTCAAAACTAACTTGTTTAATAATTTGAATATGTAACTGGATATTTAAATAAGTAAAAACGTGTTTTCAATATATTTTTATACGTCATTATTAACCATAACATAATTTTATGGTTAATAAAATCTGTTACGTATCATTTTTTATTGTTTTATACAAGGTAAATCAAGGTTTTATAGGTATTCATGTTGGACCTTTATGCTTTGGACTTGACGGACCTGTTTTGGAAAACTCTAGAAAAATTAGACTTGACTTGACTGACTAGTCTCGGGATCTGCTACTATTGATTTTAATTTCAATTTTGCCTTTTTTATTTTAAAAAAGGTTATTACAAATTGCTATTTTTTACTAATGACACTGGCAAAATCATCGGAGAAAATGTGATGGAGCCAAGACATTAAAAAAGAAGAATAAGAAGAAGGTTTTATCGAGTTAATAAGACATAGGTACTAAACAAAAAATGGGTTCAATCAACTAAGTATTATTTTGAGTTAAAAGCATAGTTAAAAGTGTTTTTGGTCTAAACTCATAATAATTTAACAGGTACGTAGGGTAGCAGTCCTACGTACCTGTTATGAAACTTATGAACTAAGCAACAGTGTTTTGATTGTGTTATGCTTTTTATGTTTTTTATGTTAATGTGTGTGCGTGAAAGAATGTATTTCAATGTTTGTTGGTTAGCAATTTTTCGGTGGAGTCGTAAGAGAGCTCTGCTAACAAGGACTTAAAGTTTGATTTTGGATTCTGCCACTGAGCAGGATTTTATTGGAAATAATTTTATCACAGTTATGAAAGAGGTCTTCCAAACTTTGACTTCGCCACTGGTAACGGTAGCTTGGAGACTCGTTTCTTGGTTCGGCTTTCGTATTCTTTGGATCGTAGTGCTTTCAAGTGAACGGAAAGAACCGAAGCCAGAACAAAAAGCTTTCGAACGCTCAACACATTAACATCAGAGTAGATCTTCGCGGTTCAGTATCATGTTTGCTATTGGTTGCTATTGCTATTGTTCATTTAAAATAATGATATTTTTAATTATTTTTAATAATAAAAAATATAATCTTACATACGTGTAATAATATTAAGTAGATATACTACGTTGAATCCATGCCTGATTTATAAAATTATGTTATTATATTATGTTGAAAGTAAGTACATAACTCCGTCAGTTTGTATTTTTATCACAGTTATATCAATCAAATGATTGAATTAATTTTAAATTAGATTAAATTATTTTTTAAATTTATTATTTATTAATTTAACACATTATTTTTTAATTTAACATACCATTACTCCCAACTAGACATAGTTTGCGTAACATACTTAATCTGTTCATAATTTTCTAACAAAACAGTGAGTGGTGTGAATTCGTCTAAGCACATTATTGGCCATGATGACGCACTAAGGCCAGTGTCAAGAAAATGCAAACATTACAGTTTGCTTTGGTCAAGTGTTGTGTATCCAAATCATCGTAATCTCAAGGGCGAATCGGCGTAACGTCATGTTGAAGTTGTGTTATAAATGTCGTCGGTTAAAGTGTGGTTAAAGTACACGAGGGTAGCCTTTTTAAGTTTTTCTCACAATCAAATCGTTGTAACTTAAAAACATAATTAAGACCTTTTATTAAGACCTAATCCACAAGTATCCACAAGTCGGTATCAAATGACGTAAATTCCATTTATTTTTTCACCGGTTGTGGTACTTTTTTATACTTTCTAATTGTTTCCACCGATTTTTTGAAACTTATATTAGCAGCCCTATTATGAACATGTACCATGGGGGCTTACTTAATATTAGTGTTAGTTAGTTAACATCTAGACTTCTTAGTTAACATAAAAAAAACGTACAGTCGAGTTTAACAATAAAAAAAGAACAACCTTTTAGGAAATTTGTTGGTTTCTTATCTTAAGGCATTTATAGGACAAATTACAACGGTGGAGATATAAAGCTATTAGGGAAAACTTGCTAATGAAAAATAAAAATCTAAATATTTTTCTGTATGCGAATGTTGTTGATCTTTGCACTAATAAAAATTAATCTAATGTACAACAAAATAAATTCCTCACAAGTTCAAAAACCAAGTGGGTACTTGCAAAATTATGCAAATTTGTCCGGTTCGTGTGTAAATATTAGTAAATCGATGACGTCCATATGACAATTTGCTTTTATACACATTATTTTATCAGAGCTTAATACTTTAGAATGTAGTTTTAGATCCCTTTCTCGTTACATTAGGAAGTAGACGAAAAATCCCATAATTAAGAAAATCATTCAGGGTATACTTAATAAGTCTTTTCAACCAGAAGATTACACTAATCCCAAAAATGACTTAACCGATTTGAATGCGATTTTCACTGATGTACCTGGACTAAACTATAGAATACTTTTTATCCTGGAAAAATGTTAGGTTCCTGTGGGATTCCGAAAACGAACTTCAGCGCGTACAAAGTTGCATACACCAGCTAGTACTAGTACTATATAAAACCTTTTTAAAGGTAAAAAATGTTGTGTCGCTCTGACGAGAACACGGCTCTGTCGAGGACATGTGTATAATATACTTTGTATATATCCAACAAACTCGAATATACTATTATCAAAAGAAATTTATCAAAAGAATCTTTGATCTTTTAGCCATTGAGTGGTTTAATTAAATTTAGGATGTATATGATATGTAACTACAGCATCAAAATGTATCCCCCGATTTTGTTTTCATCAGTTTTCTTAATTTTCTCCCACTATGAAAGCAATTTTAGACATTAACTTCAAAACAAGTTTATAAAATGTGCTAATCTGCGTGACCAGGTTGATTATTTAATAGGAAATTACTCGAGTTAGTATCGTAATTGAAGCGAAACCTTAACCCTGTCAATTAAATTATGTTTCCATTGTTCGTAACAATAGAGATTTAAAATAAAGAGATATATTCAGTAACTACAACAAACATCAAGGTATAAACTATTTCTATAACCTTTTTTCCTCTATTTTGTAATCTTTTGGTTGCAAATAATTGTTTTTATTTACCTCTAGAGGTGGCAAAATTTACTTTTTTTTTACTAAAAAAAATTTTTTTTTAATGTTAAGACAAATATTTTTATGACAGACAGGGTGACAGTCTACTTGATAGTAGATGGCAAGTATGCTGCCTACCATAGAAGGATTAAGGATAAGGGATATAAGGAAGGGAATGGGTAATGGGGTCTAATATATTAAATTAATGTAAGGGGTACCTTTAACCTGTTAAAGGTACTCTCTTAAACAGGGGAAGAAATAAAAAGACTTATGTCCTTTAAAGACATGTCTTTTAATTCGGAAAATATGGTCTCCGGTTTAAATGTTTAAAGTAGCGGAGTACAACACTATTGAAATTGTAACTTTGGAAATCCTGGCCCGATTTCGATGAAACAAAACTTATTATTATTTGCAAAAACGCATTAAATGCAGTAACTTTTATAGTAATGTTTAATATGTTGGTGTGACTCAATGGAGCGCGGCGTAATGACGTAATCAGCGCAAAATACCAAGTCAACTTGACCGAGTAACAACTCTATAAGAAACCTTTATACGTTTATATGGCGAATTTTATTACTATCATGAAGTTCCAAGATTTATTGCTGGTATTAAAAAAAATAAAAACTTTTTAAAATTAATATAAATAGCAACAATGTCACAGTGCATTGCATTATTTTCCTTGTTTTAAACACTAACTATAATGTAAGGCAAGGTGAACGAGCGTCATTACTCATTACTTAAGCAGAGAAATATCGAGGTATTTTTTTATTTTAATTAATTTATTAATAAAATTTTTGACAAAACATAATTTTTAGATATAAACAATAAGTAAACCATAAAAGTTAATTATTGAATGTTATGATAGGTACGCTGTAACACATATTTATTAAAGCATTTGACATTATTGACATTTATTGACATTCAGCACATACATATTTGCATACATCTCACAAATTCAACTTTTACGGTTTGTTTGTTTTCTTCATATCATTATTTTTTGTTATTAATGTACATAGTATCTATTATATATGTACATAAATTTGTTATTTATTAAATGGTAGATAAATTTTACTTTAAAACTGAAGTAAAATTTACTATAAATTTAAAAGTAAACTCCATAACTCTGAAACGAATTAATTGATTTTCATGAAACTTGGTAGATAAACATTTGGACGTACGGGACACAGGATAGGCTACTTAATATTTTTCAACGCGGACGAAGTCGTGGGCACCAGCTAGTATATATATAAGTACGAGTAATTCGATTAAAAGGTGAGGCAGTAGTTATTCATCTATTATAATATATAAAGAGATAAAAATTGTATGTTTGTATGATTGTATGTTTATGTATGTAGGAGGTAAGCTTCGAAATTACTCATTAGATTTAAATAAAATCTCACCAATATTTAGAATCGAATTTCAAGCGAAAATTTTTACTTATTTTATTTTATTGATTGCACTATTACCTATATTTATGTATGTTTATCTTTTTTCAAATTTACTATAATATATGTGGTGTAATTGTTTGTTTTCCCAAATAAAATTAAATAAATAAATTGATAGCATTGTGGACAAAACCGATTGTGAGCAATCCCAAGCTGTTAAGTGAAACTGCTGGTTGAAAGCATGATGAATTAGTGATGATATAATAGCGTATATGACCATTCTTTTCATCTCTCTAACAAATTTAATAATTAAATCTAAACTTATTTTAATTGAATGTAAAAGACCCGTAAACTAATATTTTGTTGATCGAAATGAGCTGCAATTTTCACTTGAATGAATACATTGCGTCGAAGGTAATTGTTAATTACTAACATACCTAAGTAATCCGATGGACCGTTGAGTAAAAAGCTTTATCTTGTCCTATTGAATTAAAAGTTTATTGATTTTAACGTCATTAGAATCTACCGCCTAACCAAGCTAGCTAGTATTTTTTTTCTGGGGTTTTTATATATAATATGTAGACTTTTTTTGCAAATTATATATATATAAATACCTTCCTCGTTTAACGCTCTTTCTATAAGTGAAAACCGCATTAAAATCTGTTGCGTAATTCAAAACATCTAAGCGTACATACAGAAGGACAGACGGCGGTAAGCGACTGTTTTATACTATGTTGTGGCGACCTCCTTTTTGAGCAGACTTTTGGTTTTCTGTTTTCGTTGTAATTCTTTTAAATAAAGAAATACGAAACAGTAACAGTCCACATCCGACGCGGCATAGGAAAGCATGTGCTTTCCTCGCCATACAATAATGCAATAATGTAAATACTTGTGCTCGCTCATTGTACATTATATTATAATTATCTATATAACGTTATATAAATGTATATAGCAAATGTGGTGTTAATTACTTCATGTCCCCACAATGTAAAGATTTATATTATCTCCTTTTATGTCCTACAATGCCTCAGTAATTAGCAAGACTTGCTTTCTTGTAGAAATACATAGATTTCTATACATAATATGATATTGTGTTGACACGCTTCAATGACGTTACATAAACACATACCTAAAACGTGTTTTCTGTTGTTCTCACATTAGATCTTAAAATAATTATTATAAAGGTCACATCATTCTAGACTTTGGCAGGAGTGACACTTTTTAGACTTCAGTAAGTGAATATTATAATTTTATTTATTTTTATTATCATAACAAATTTTTTTTTTTAATTATTTAATTTTAATTTTAAAATTTACAAATACGGATATCGGCACCGGCTACATATTGAATTCGGTGTCGAATCCCTGGGACAGTGGGGTCCCAACGCGCTAAATTTTTTTAACATAATATTGTCAAAACGTTTGGTCGACATAACCGGAGATTCTAGAGCTGGCTATTACCGCGGTCAACAGATTAGCATTGCATACAACCATGTAATGCAGCCAGTTGGGACCCTGCCTAGGGGACCGAAGCTTTAACTAATATACATATAAAATTCTCGTGTCGCGGTGTTTCTTGCCAAACTCCTCCGAAACGGCTGGACCGATGTTGATGAAATTTTGTGTGCTTATCGGGTAGATCTGAGAATCGGCCAACATCTATTTTCCATACCCCTAAATGTTAAGGGTGGTCCACCCCAAATTTATTTTTTATTTTTTGGCAAAACAACATTTGCCGGGTCAGCTAGTCTCTCTCTACCTATATAAGAATTTTGTGTCACATGTATGTCGCCGATGAACTAAACCCCATTTTAACAAAATATATTATATTGTAATACTGTGACTAAAGTATTGAACCGATTTTGATAAAACTTCGTAACTATGTGTAATTTGGTCCAACTTAAAATATAGGGTAGTTTTTATTTTGAACCCGGGCGAAGCCGGGAGCAGGTAGCTAGACTAGCTAGTATTATATAATATGTAAATATATATAATTTAGAATTGATTATCTAATACCTACCTATTTTTTTTGTTTTTTTATTTACCCTAGATTATTATTACTTTAATTAATGTTAAAACTTAGTCTGGAAGTTATAAGTATATTTGAATTCGTGATATCCTTTGTGTTTTATTATTTTCGTGTTAATCTTTGTTAAAAGTTCTTGTGAGTTATGAATATTGGTTAAGTAATTACGAGTAAGGTGTGAAACCTTATAAGCAAACATATTCACATTCGTTTTTATAATATTAGTTATAACTGATATTATAAAATATTAGATTAGATTCGATTTCAAAGAAATACCTAAAATTGGAATTCAGCATAATATTCATTCAATGTCAACAACTTTTCCACACAGATTCGGCCAAATACCTACTGTAGGAAGCTACCAAATAAAATTCATTTAAATAAAAAAAAAAATACAAAACTTGCTAAAACTTAAATTGATATACATACTTCTATGAGATATATCAACTCGTAGTATTATTAAAACTCCGTTTGTACTGGAGAGTCAATCATGGTGATCATCGTTGGTATACCTATGTGAAGCTAGAAATATTAAAGCTCTGAAAATATTTGTATGTTTGGAGATGGTTAAATAGATATCTAAAAAAAAATAGAGAAAACCGCAAATAGCGAAGTACGTTAATGATAACTTTTCATTAAATGGTATCTCTAGTTTCTGTTCAATGTTCTCCACAATCACGAATAAAGTTATGGAGAATCCCCTCTATGCTGTTTTGATCAAACCAACAAATGACAGAGAAATTGATGTTTTGATCAAAAAAGAAAATAAATTATAATATATAATGTTGATATTTTCATGTTTTCATGACTCAAACTGCTATTGCTCAAAAAAAAAAATTGCAATGTTACAGATTTTATTAACATGGGATCTATTCCATACCACCCGTTGATAGAAGTGTCTGAAGAAGAAATTAAGAAATCCCGCGAGTCTGTCGGAATAACTGATGTCAACGTGATTAGGGAAAGTATAAAATCCATTGAAGATTGGTGTAGGAAAGAGCCACATCTCGCACAGGCCAGCAAATACTTAAGTAAGTTTTCAATTAAGTACTTTTTTATTACTTACATCCCCCTTCAAGATTCTCGTCCTACGGCTGAAACGATGGTGGTGGTGATATTCACTTATAAGCCATTAGTTTTTATTACAAACAAAAATACAAACCTCTCTTGATAATCTATACTAATATTATAAAGAGAGACTGTTTGTAATGAAAACCTCAAAAACTACTAGGCCAATTTTAAAAATTCTTTCACCCATAGAAAGCTACAATATACAATATAAAGCTACAGCAAGTATTATATATACCTACTGACAGTACTTTATAATTAGTAAGTTTTAGTGGATAAGTTATTTTAAGTTTCAGCGGTAGATGAATATCAAAGACATTATTGCTATTGTATGATTGTGTCCTGTAGAAATATCTGAGTGAATAGTTAAAATACTTTTTTCCAGCGCCAGTAGTAATAGAGCGTGTATACATGTTAGCTAAAGGATCGGTTGAAGCAACAAAAGATAAATTAGACAAGCTACTGACGTGTAGAAGAAAGTTCCCGGACATCATGATGAATCGGAATATAGATGAGTTCGAAGACATGGGCGTGTAAGTACACAGATTCTCTAGTGAATGAAGTTTTAATGTATTTTTCCAACTCGTGAACGTAATGTTCACACTTCGCAAGTAAACACGAGTTACTAAACCATTGTTTAAACAAGGCCCCTTGGCTACAGTGTACAACACATACAAATGTATACATATTTATCTAAAGATCAAAGTGACAGAATCATACGATTTAAGTAATGGCTTATTTGAAATTTAAAACGCTGGTAGAATTTTCAAAGAAAACGCACTTATCTCATTATAGAGTCAATCAATGTCTAATGTTCGCTTAAAGACAATGGAGAATGAATAACAATAGGGGGCAGCTATTTAAACTCTTTCATAGGCTATGTGGTAAACCTATGTCTAAGAGTGATCTTTTAAAAGCTAATTAACATTATGAAGAACTTTTATCTCTTTCGAAGAGATTCAAAACTTAGAAAGAACCATTTTACAGATTCATATTGAATTGATTATTACCATCCATCATTAAAGTCAGTGGTATAAAGAACCAGTGGTATAAGATCTTGAAATAAAGAACGCGTTTAGTATACAAGCCATTTAATTATTGAATAATCATAAAAATTACTGAAGTTTTTGTAACATAGTTACTTAGAAAGATTTTTTTATTGAAAAATACTTAACTTCAAATGTGGATCATATGTATAATCTATTTAATCATGCTATAGAAGAATGGCAAAAAAATATGACACACCTACATTAGATTCACCAAGTCAAATCATCAACAGAGTAGATAAGATCTTTTTCAACTATAAAAGTAACAAATAGTGAAAGTAGTTGAAATTTATATTATCTAAATATATATAATAGACGATAGATAAACCTATTCAACAAAGTTTTATTCATAGGATAAACTAAGATTTTTTTGATAATACATTTCTTGTTTTAGATACATATTAACATTAATTTGATAATTCATACCTGGCGATACATTTATTTATCTGACAATGAAAATATTTTGTGCCGACAGATCTATTCATTAGATGATACAAGTTGATGTCAAAATATTAATTTTAGTTCCCATTTTATAAATACTATATAAAAGTTCAATTATATTGATAGTTGTAATCATTATCAGAAGACTTACATTACATAAGACAGATCTAGACACTCAGGGTTAGATATATAATTGGAAACTGAATATTTTACGTAATTCTCTTGTTTCAGTATGTACTCAATTTCATTAAGGCCAGTATAGGTATCTATACATGATAACGAGGAACATTGAACCAATCTCATATTTAATTGAAAATATTTTATACAAAATATACACTGGAGAAGAAGTAATTGTAAACTCAAAATGTAATGTTATTAATGCTTATGTAGTATTATTACTCTAAATTCTTACATTAATTACATTAGAAACTACTGACCGAGTTCTAAGGAAGTTTCCTTTTGTCTTATATACCGATATAACAAAGATTTGTAATTTGCGATGAATTACGATATTGTGGATTGAATTTTCATTTTTTTTTTATATTTACTTTTTGGTCTTAAACTTAAATACATTACTCGATTTTAATTGCAAACTTTTATGTCTGAACACAATTTAAAGGGACACTTTTCAATACACCGATTATTTATTTGATATATGATTTATTATTTTGACGTTTAAATTATAAATATTTTTTTCTAAATTATAAAATCTATGAAATACTTAGTTAAGAAAATAATTTCTTTTGATAGACATCCCCATACTGTCTTTCTATCAATCACTAGAATTACAAACGTTCACAGGGCCTTACCTCAGCCCAAGTCCTAGTCTTAACTATAAATATATTTGTATATATTGATATACGAGTATATATATGTACTAGTAGGTAATCATATATTGTATAAATTATGTGATCATGATCAGGGTTGTAGGTGCGTTTATAAGATCTACAATTCGTTTTGAACAAGCCCATACGATGCCCATATGAAAACAAGAAAAAAAGGCGGTATCTATTTTATAGCCGGTAGTTTATTATATTGTTATAGAGGCCACAAGTATTAAAGAATTTAAATTTATGTTAAAATTACTTTTAATTAAAATTAAAATTTAAGTTGTAGGGCAGCTTAAATTACAATTTTATCTTGTTTATGATTGTTATAGTCTAATTTTCAATGAAAGATTACTCTGGTTGATTTTATGAAATATCCTTACATTTTTTTTTGTTTAAATTTCAATAGATATAGCTTTACAACATTTTTTTTTTCTTAATAAAATTTCTTTCGTTTACAGAAAATACATCGTACTACCAAAGTTGCACCCCGCTGATCAGTCGAGAATGATGGTGACATTATTTGAAAAAGATAAAACAGATGCCTTCAACTTGCTTTCTTACTTCCGATATGGTTTCATGGTAATTAATTTCGTGTTGTCATTCGATCATTTTTACGTTAAGAACGGCGGACAGGCTAACGGTGCACTTGATAGTAGGTGGCTACCGTCGCCTATAACACAAGCAACTCCAACCTAAAAAATATATAATCATTATGGTAATATACCTACTTAGAACATCTACACTAGGTACAAATGGTTTCATTAAATAAAAAACAACAAATATTTACAATCTTAACACAAAAACTTAAAAAAACTAACTAATTATTTCCAAAAAATACTTATAAATAATTTAATCCTATTAAGCCTTTGGTAGACGGAAAAGTGGCGAGAATGCTGGCAGCATTGCCCCGTTGAATGCATATGCTTATCTTCTGGGCAAAGTAAGAGCCAGCATTCTTGTCACCCGATGCGTCTACCAACCGTTAATAAACGTTAAAGATAATCATTTAAGTTTGATTTTGTTGTTTTTTATCTATACTAATATTATATTATAAAAAGAAAATATTTGTAATTTTTTTTTTTTGTAATGAATAAACTCAAAAACTAGATTTTAAAAATTATTTCATCTATAGGAAGCCACATTATCAACGATTTATTTACTATTGTTAATTAAATTAATATGTTAAATTTCAGATTGGTGAGTACAGACTACACCACGATTACACTTTTAGCGAGAGATACATTCTGGATCTAGCCAACGCGCAACTTAATATGATCAGCAAAATTAATCCAGTATTAGTGAAGAAAGCCGAATATTTATGTACTGTAAGTATAGTTGTCTATATAGATATCATAATATATCACTATGTTCAATTGCTAATTTGCAGCAACTTTGTCACATTAACATCCAGGTGACGACATCCGCAACTAAAAAATCTCCGGCCAGTGTTGCTAACGGTACTGAGTGTATAACGAGATTACGTCATTAAAATGGCGACCAGGAGCATTAGCAATTTGCGGGCCTTATATCATACTAGCTGGACCCGCGACTTCGATCGCGTTAAAAAAATAAAAATATATTAAAGCAATATAACGCTTGACCTATTTGTTGCTATAACCATTTGGCCAGGCGTTACTTTTTTATTTTATTTAATGATCCATTGGGAACAGTACTTTCTGGATGAATACCTTTCAAACCCTATGTCCTTTCTTGTATTGACAAAGTGTATGCAAAATTAATAATGATCGGCAGAGAGACTGACAGAGTTACTTTCACCAAAAGTTTCAAAAAATCGTACCTACTTATCTTAAATTCGAATGGCTGATTTTTATATAAATGTTATAATATAAAATATTATTCCTTCTTTGTGAGTTATAGAGTAGAACAACCTACTAATATTATAAATGCGAAAGTTTGTGAGAATGTGGATGTTTGTTACTCTTTCACGCAAAAACAGTTAACAGATTTGGAATCGTCAAAAAAATATAAAAAAAATTAGGCGCCACAGTCGCCGTGGCGACACCACTGTCGTACCATCGATAAAAATGTCAGATTCTTTCTCAGGTGTTATATTTTAATATTTTCAATGCAGACGATGTCACGGACACCAACTAGTTCATAATAGTAGAAAAAGATGAGTTAAAAAATATTCAAAATTTCAGGAAGGTTTTGGTACAAGAATTAAAGGGATACACATACTGAACGCACCATCTTTTGTGGATAAAATTGTTTTTCTGCTGAAGCAGGCACTAAAGGAAAAAGTAGCTAAGAGGCTTCATGTGCATAACTCTTACGAAGATCTCTATGAGCATATACCGAGGGAATGTTTGCCGAAAGACTACGGTGGAGACCAGCCGTCTTGCTCAAAAATAGATGGTTAGTCACAACTTTGTCGTTATCATCAGCAACTTTTATTAACTGCTACTCTATATCGCTGTTAACGCCATATTATTTGAACCTGTAATATATTATACCTTTATTTCGATTAGACCTTTAAAAAAATAAAGGACGACAGGCATGTCAAGGTTCCTACTAGGTCTTTTAGGTCTACTAGGGAAAAATACTGAACAAAAATAACACACGAGACAAACTACGACCCTTATACTCACTTCTTTTTTTTTGATTAAATATAATTTTATATTTAATAGATAATAATAAATATCTTCACACATTCTACACAGCACCATCTAGTTCAAAACTAAGCAACTAATGCTTGCATTATGGAGTTGATATACTACATAGATTACTTTTTGTTTGGTAAATACATACATACTACGAATAAAGCATACATATAACAAATACAAATATCCATAACTCAGGTACAAAGGTAAAATGTTACCACATAAACATGTGCCCCTAGTGGGATTCGAACCCGCGACCGTTTGGTTATTAGCTATGGATACTAGCCACTAGACCAAACTTGTCCTAATTTAATTAGTATTATTTACCCACTGGATGAATTCTACCATAATCATTGTAAAGGTGTAAAAATAAGTATTTCAACAATGTACAAAGGAAATATGGAAATCTTTTTTATAACACTAATGCTCATCGATAGCTGCTAAACAAAAAAAAGGAAAATTGGTCCACAAATAAATTTCATTTTTTTTAATTTTTTTTTTGTCTGCTTAAACTGTGTTACCTACTATTGTGTTTTCCTATGTTAAGAACTTGTCTGTATTAAATTTATTAATGTGCTAAGAATTTAAGTGCGAACTTCTCCTGATACAGGTATAAACTTAAAAGCAGACAATTGTGTAATTCTTCTTGTGAAATAATTAAAATTATAAAAATAATTAAAAACATTATAAACATTATAAACAAATGAAAGTACTTATTATATATACATTACTTTCTTACAGAACAATGGCAAGACGTATTGAAGTCAGAGGAAGCTAGAAGAATTGTTAAGGAATCAGATTATATGATCACGAATGAGAAACTTAGGATAAATCCTAAAGTTGACGAAGATTTTATGGGTATTCATGGCAACTTTAGAAAATTAAACGTGGACTAGATAGATGGGGTTATATTTTGTTTAAAGGATTTCACCGTTGTAATAAATAGTATGGTACAATAAGTGACGAAATGGAAAAATAGACTATGCTAATTAGTTTAATTAACAATAACAGACGTGGAAGTTGGGGTTTTTAAATAAATTAGAAGTGGTATAAGTGGTTAAGGACAGTTGTAAAATTATTTAATAGATAAATTGGTTATTTAAAAATGTTGTTTTACTTATTTCGTTTTTTTTTAATAAATTTGTTTTTAAAAATAAGAATTAAACATATTAATAAGTACAGGTGACAGTAAATTGTCGAAAATATTTTGAAAATGCAATGGTGTGGTATGTTTTTGAAATAAGCTAATGGAGCCCTTTCATTTGTTACCCCACTAGATAGTTCTGAAGAAAAAAATTGTTTTCATACAAAAAATTATGACGTCATAACTGGATAAATGTAGGTACCTGGTGGCGGATAAATCCACCCAAGTCTAAAATACTTACTAAAACTCCTACTTAACTTTCCGAAAAAATCTCCTTACACGAACTTGCCCACAGGACTACAGTTGGGTCCTGTATTAAGAGCGAACTTTAAAAAGTTCATTTTCAACAATTTTAAAATCACTGGTCAATGGTATTCTGCATATTTTAACTTTTCACACTTTCGTAACTTTCCTTGAGCAATACAGAATGTAATGTTGTAATGTACGATAATACACAAGGGTGGTTGCCATAGCTGTGATAGACAAGTAAACACTCACTACTGTGCCATTCACAAATGTTTTTGCAATTTGCGACCGGGTTAATCAAAGTGCTACCATCAAGTTGCTCATACAATCAATTAAAATCTTTAAAACTTACTTATCGGCCTAAATCAGGCAAAAGCAAACTTTAAAAGCTAAAAATGGAAATTTAAGTGTTTTTTGTTGTCTAGAAATAAAATAAGTTGTAATTTCATTCCCGATATAAGTTATGTTTGATAAAAGAACTCTGTATGTTCACTCTTTTTGACCTTATTGGCATACCTAAACAAGACATAAATGACTCTTGGTAAATTGTCCTAAAAACGTCCCCGAACTGAAATAACCAAGGTCAAAGTGACTTTCAACATTGAATATCTTGTTTTCTAGACGCTTTCGGAGTTTTTACCTTATCATTTATTATCACTATTAGTGATGATCACAAAAATATTAACATTACAGGAAGGCTACGGATCAAGATCAAAAGCGAAACACTTTCTTACGAACACAAAAGTAATTGATGTTTTCATTTCGTTGATAAAGCAATTTATTCCGCTCAAACAGAGTGGACATATATTTATACACCAGAATTTATGGAAAGGACTCCTACTCATATTTTTATAATATGAATGAATTATACTCGGGTTTACTTCTCTAAATAAAACACCAAGCCCTGGTAGGAGACAATATTTAATATCTATATAAATAAAATCGGAGTGTCTGTCTGTGATTTGCGAAAAACTGCCTCAAACTAAGCTTGGAGTGTCATTCGCATGCTGTTAAAACGTAAATAACTTTTTTTAGAATTTTTGTCTGTCTGTCTGTCTGTCTGTCTGTCTGTCTGTCTGTCTGTCTGTCTGTCTGTCTGTCTGTCTGTCTGTCTGTCTGTCTGTCTGTCTGTCTGTCTGTCTGTCTGTCTGTCTGTCTGTCTGTCTGTCTGTCTGTCTGTCTGTCTGTCTGTCTGTCTGTCTGTCTGTCTGTCTGTCTGTCTGTCTGTCTGTCTGTCTGTCTGTCTGTCTGTCTGTCTGTCTGTCTGTCTGTCTGTCTGTCTGTCTGTCTGTCTGTCTGTCTGTCTGTCTGTCTGTCTGTCTGTCTGTCTGTCTGTCTGTCTGTCTGTCTGTCTGTCTGTCTGTCTGTCTGTCTGTCTGTCTGTCTGTCTGTCTGTCTGTCTGTCTGTCTGTCTGTCTGTCTGTCTGTCTGTCTGTCTGTCTGTCTGTCTGTCTGTCTGTCTGTCTGTCCGGGGTAATCTCAGAAACGGCTGAAGCGATTTCGATGAAACTTTGCAGACATGAAGAGGGGGTCGTCAGGAGTAACATAGGCTATTTTTTGTTTATGTAAATTGCGGTACATACACCAAAATAACATTTTTTACAATTTTTGTCTGTCTGTCTGTTTGTTCCGGCTAATCTCTGAAATAGCTAGACCGATTTTGACGGGACTTTTATTGGCAGATAGCTGATGTAATAAGGAGTAACTTAGGCTACGTTTATTTTAGAAAAAATACACCCCGGACGAAGCCGGGAGCGGGCCGCTATAAACAATAAAAAACGGGATCTATGCAATATATTCGAGTTTTTCAAACGCGATATTTTTTCTTTTACTGAAAAAAAGTTACTAACCCTGTGACAATAAAAAAAAAGATTTTTTTCGTTCATAACAATTGCATTTGTTGTTAACAACTGAAACGAAGGTTCATGCAATACGATGAGTTCTCCTTGCGGCATATCTTTTCTTTGGCTGAGTCGCTCATTATGTATTATTAATAGGAACGGATTTTTTTTCGCTAACATTCTAGAAAATTCTAGATGTTTATAGAAAATTCTAGAAGTTTCTCGAAAATTTCAGAAGTTTCTAGAAAATTCCAGAAGTATCTAGAAAATTCTATGAAAACTTTCTTCACTTTTTCAGATAATTTAATAAGATTTTTTGAAATTTCAGAACATCGTCAAAATTTTTAGAAATTTAAAAGTTTGTTAAACCTGATGGGCGATTTGTTATATTTATTTCGAAGGAAGTAGAGTGAGGCTATCTTTATGCATAAGCATCATTCTCATTAAACTCGAAAAGTCTATGTACACGAATAAGTTGAAACATTTATCTTTTCTGCCTAACGATCATCACTCAGCTTGATAGACAGCTTTAGTATTCATCATCGAAGTTTTGAGATAGAATATACCCATATTTCGCCGAACTGCATTCTCTTATCTCAGTTGAACTAATATACACAGGAAAAAGACAAAGTTACGCACAATTAAACAAAAATCAATTCGCTCACGCAGACAACATTATTAAATTTACGTTTTTTAATATTATAAAACAAAGTCCCCCCGCCGCGTCTGTCTGTCTGTCTGTATGTTTGCGATTCTCAAAAACTACCGAACGGATTTTTATACTGTTTTCATTAATGGGAAGAGCGTTAAACGAGGAAGGTTTCTACGTTTAATTTGCAGAAAAAAATTGCACCCGTGCGAAGCCGGGAACGGATCGCTAGTATATAATATATATTTAACGCTTTGCATGAAAGCGTAGAAAAGACAGGAGAGATTATTATTAGATCTATTCAGTAAGTATCTATCTATGTTATATTATCACTCGTTGGCTTTTGGTCACTACATTGCTTAAAGAAATCTCCTTAACATTAAATCTCCTATTAATTAAATAAATTATAAATTAGTACTTTCTGTTGATTATAGCACCGAGTAGTCGTCATTTTCAATTGAACCCCCAAATTCGCAACCATGATTATTTCGAAAGAACATTTTCATACTAAAGCAGAGACAAATAGGTAGGTAAATAGTATGACTAAATCTTACCGACTGTTATCAGCAAAGATGTCCCTAAATAAATATATTATTTGTCTATCCAACTGTAAAAGCCCTCTAGCTCTCTAGTACCTAAGGTGCTTCCAATCCAAGCCAAAACAAACACTAGTATGTACACATACAAATAAACGAGGAATGTCATTAATAATAAATTGTTAAATAATGAGACCTAAGGTAACAGATGGAACCCTACTGAAAGGACTAATTGCCTTTTGTTGTTTCTGTAGGGATTAATTGTTTTGATGTATTTACAAAGACGAATATTTTTTTATGGTAAATCGATACAGACAGACGTCCACTTACATAATATTATCACAGATTAATAAGTAGTTACTACCGTAACAGATAAATCACTCCCTAACAAAAAGACCATCACAACTTTTTTAAATGCCTACCGTTTTGCCTCGCCAACTGCTTAGCGGAAAAATATACCTTATAGTTCAAACGTTGAGTTGTTATTGCTCTGCAGCCGCACGCGCCCGCGTGACATTGAAGTAATAGTAATAAAGTCAGGGCTACTACTACTGAGTTTTTCTAGGCCGTCCCAAAATACAAAGCTAATTAAGCCGCTAGTAACTATTTATTAAGTAATTAACTAGTAACTATAAGCTTACAACTTCTCAGTTCAAGTTGATCAGAATAACATGATTTTTAAGATGTAAATAAGTACTAGTAGGTAACGAGCAATGATAAAAAACCTTGTAGGTACCTAAAGGTTTTCATATTGGTAGGTACTTATTCCTATTTCCACTGACGAGACCAAATAAAAAAGCTTAAATTGTGTATATCATTAGTTAAATTGTGTATATCATTCTCCGTATTATATTTTTTAGTTTTCACGGATTTACATCCTTCCACTGCACACGTATTACGAGGCATAATACCTATTATTCTTTCCGAAATGTAAATCAAAGACACGGAACACAATTACTCCTGGCGGAGATCAAAGAAGAAAAAAATAAATGTAAATGCGCGCGCTCGCGTCGGTGGCAAACCGCGTGAATGTGTACCTTGGAAAGTACAGCGGCGCGTAGGCACTTAGCGCGCGCAAGTACATGAAGTGAAAGAGGCCTGATATTATGTCGCCCCTAAATCTTTAAAAGGTTCTTATAGTACCTTTACATACCTTTATACCTTTACATATCTTTATATACCTTTACATATCTTTATATACCTTTACATACCAGTGTACATAAAGGTAAAAATAAGTTAGCTCATACTTTGCAATAGGCAAAGTGATATCACCTAACCTATTTTAAGATAGCAATGTTCAGATTCAGAAAATTGTGATTCCGATATCTATTGAAAAAGAAGAATTAAGAACATGAATGAATTGTAGTCAGGGCCGCACTTGATTTTGCAGTTGTTTGGGCAGCCACTTTAATAGACCACTGTGAAATAACAGCATCTTTGCTGTTGTGTTTCGGTGAGTGAGTAAGGGTTCTGGAACCAATTTCCCTATCCCTTCCCAATCCCTTATCCTTAATATAAAAAGCGAAAATATTTATTAATATTTGAAGTCATTAAATATAGAAAATTTATATTTATGATTTTGATAAATTACTTATCTTTTCAGATGAAATGAATGACATAATTATTATCCTCAGAAGAGTATATAAAGTAGATATTTGAAAGAATTGACAAATGCAGTTGAAATCAACGAAGCTTAAAGAAAGACGGATAAAAACAATGAGAAATACCTTGGTTGT
Organism: Synanthedon andrenaeformis; assembly: GCA_936446665.2. Classification (NCBI taxonomy): domain Eukaryota; kingdom Metazoa; phylum Arthropoda; class Insecta; order Lepidoptera; family Sesiidae; genus Synanthedon; species Synanthedon andrenaeformis. The sequence continues at coordinate 4,832,054 of OW387796.2, forward strand.
GCTGGAGCTTTTAGGAAATTGAATGTAGATTAGTTTACATAATATTTCATATTAGCTGATCCGGCGAACCTCATTTCGCTTCAGAATGAAAACCCGTTCCATACAAAATATATGAGAAACGCTCTTTAACGGTCGACGCAAAAACAGGGTAACAGGGTTTGACGTGTGTGTCTGTGTATGTGTCTTACTGTGGACTAATTTTGATCCTTTTTTTTGTGTGAAAACTGACAACTTTTTGTTTGAATCTGTTCAGTCAGGCGTTTGAAGACTATCAGCCCATGTGGAAGTTAGCGATTTCATGGGTTACTTTTAGTTTACTTTTACTTTACTTCATATGACTATTAAGATGACATCATTATTGGCGTATCATCTCAAATTCAATGGACCAAAATAAAAAATATATAAATAGCAAAATACACTCGCGTACATATATTAGAATTGCAGATTCATTCTATTTACTAAACCTTAATGTTTAAAAAATGAGCGATGATATGTATTTTTTTTTCAATGAATAAACTTAAAAACGACTGGATATACTTCATTATACATTATAAGCGAGTAACATAAGCTATATTTTATAAAGTTATGCGTACGAAGTCGCGTTAAACAGCTAGTCTATATTAAAATGAGATCATAATGTTAAAAGTTTAATATTGAAATCAATTTGTGTGCTTATCTTATTCAAACATTTGGTAAATAAGTGATTATGCTGTCGAAATCAAAACCACTGCTTAAATATCTGACATTTAAACGTTATATTGTTATGCTGGGAAAACAGGACAGATATAAAAATAATGTCAACTGAAATATGTACTAATATATTTTATCGCGTTATACGTTTGGTGATGTTGAATTTTGCTCGAATATAGAATTTTTTACCACTGCTCCCTAATATTGAAATTAATGCATTTATTTTACATTTTTTGGTAACGTATAACATTAATCAAGTTACTATTAAGCATTGGTATCGAATTAGATTATTCTAACTTAATAATTTAATTCGAAATTTAATTTAATTTAAATTTAATTCGAAAGTACTCACTCAATCGATCATCAAATTTTGCATACACTTTGTCAGGGATGAAAAAAAGATAGCTACTATTCCACAGACACACATATACACAGAGACAGACACGTCATAACACCCCGATTTTGCGTCGGGTGTCGGGGTTTCAAAAAATTTCAGTGAAATCACTTCTAATATTATGTTAAATACAATAACCATTTACAATCTAAACCCGTTTAATAAACACGTTTAAGTTAGTTGTAGCCGACATGATATTGGCTAAACCTAGTATCAGCCACTAGGGTTTGGTTGGACCTAGCTCTAGCCGGAATGACACCAGCTAGACCTAGTTTTACCCGAAAACAATCGGCTTATACTAGATGTAACCAAGAGTAAATGGCTACACCTAGTTCTAACCGGCTAAAACTAGGCGTAGCCGCACTTCGGGTTCTAGCCGTAACATATACAAGCTATATACTTAATTAAAATTATATTGATTTCCTATTGAGCCCATACACGCTATATCTGCTTAATGCTTAAGTTGCTGAGGAGTTGGTTATCCCGCAGACTATTTGTACTGCAGCATCATCAGGTCAAGGTTACTGTGTAATGGAAATACCGCCGAAGTAATAGTACGTAATTTAAATTTAGGGTGGGTCAAAAAAATCCAATATTTTAGAATGGCTATATATTCTACGTGGGAGAAGTCGCGGGCAGCAGCTAGTACTAAATAAATTTCTAGAGATTAGCATATTTATATATACACAGATCTATATTTATCGTTGTTGCTTTTCTGTTATTAAAAATGTTCTCCATAATCAAATGGTTGACGTCACAGCTGGTAACACGTAAGTAAGGCAATTAATGATACCGTAATTTAAAATAATAATAATTTCCAAGTGGATTAGCAAAAAATAATAATTTTTGACGTAGACGACAATAGACGTTAACCTCAGGTTAATTCATTTTTATTTCACAAGAGGAAGGACATGTCAAACCAGTTTCGGCTGTATGTATGTAAGGTTTACAAACCGAGCGGCCGGCCGGCAAAGCACAACGGTTTCTTGATTGCCTCACACGTGCGGATTTTTTATATATATTACATTAACATATTAGTCACATTTTTTTATATATAAAATTGTGTTTCTAAGTGAACATATTGAAGTAAATTTGTGAATTATCGATGTAAGTATAATAAAATTACTGTAAAAAAAAAATTAATTGAATTTTTTATTTAGAATCAGTATTCTTCAGTGTGTAAGATAAATTTTATTTTGTAAATGTATTAATTTTATTTAATATTAATAATTATTTATATACAATTAGGGCCTTTTCACCATCTCTTAGTAAAGTGTCAAGTAGGCTAACCGCCATTTAAAGTCACCGGTAAGAAACCATACGAGTTTCACCATCTTCGAGTAGCATTACTCAAGGGTAACAATGAAATTGAAACAAGATACTCGTAACATTTACTCGCCAATTAGAGTTACTTGAAAAGTAACAAATCAACACTTTACTTGTAGTTGGTGAAGCAGGCCCTTATCATCAATACTAATAATAAATCTAAGTGTAGGTATTGTAAGTATGTTCCTCCTTAACTCTGAAACGAATTAACTGATTTTCATGAAACTTGGTAGATAAACATTTGGACGTACGGGACACAGGATAGGCTACTTAATATTTTTCAACGCGGACGAAGTCGTGGGCACTAGCTAGTAGTAATATAAATACCTTTTAAATAAGTGAGAAAAACTTTTTTTGAATGTTCTTTTGTTTCAACTTGGTTTATCCGTATTTTAGATGATGTATCAACAAGGGCATCATCCTCTTTTTCAATGGACCGAAGAAGAAAAGCAGGAGATTCTGAAGGAAGTAGGTATGACGGATAATGAAATGAAAGAAGATGTGGACGCAGTAATAGAATGGTTTGAAAAACAACCGCATTTAAGTGAAGCTGGTATTGGTAAGTATCTGAAATCTTATAGTATTTTTCTATATTATTAATTAATTAATAATTTAGAAAATTATTTCAGTAATAAATTATATATTTACTAATATAAATACGACAATAATTATAACATTGTGGTGAGAAATACTCTTTTTGCAAGTCTTAATTTATATATATTTTCTAACTAATTTTCATCTAGACGTCCTTTCGGATTTCTATTATTTCACAAACAATTAATAACTTTAATGTGTTTAGTGCTCAAAATGAAGTAAAAATCTTCCACTCCGATTTTGATCACCGAAATATCATTCATTGTGAAGCGGAACATCTTCACTATGTTGACAAAGAATCTCAACGGATTGTTCAAGGATCAATTGACTTTTTTTATAATATTATTACTACAAAATTATTCTCACTTCTATAAAACTTTGAATTTTTAGAAAAGATTTGTATAATTTATCATTTCCCGCGTAGTCGAGAAAGCGCCACTGCCATCTATCTCCAGGTTTACCACAGCTTTTAAACCCTTAAGCGGTTATCACACTTTATAATTTGAAGGATTGCAATTAAGGGATCTAAGTAGTGAACTAGTGATCACACAACACTAAATTGATTTCTAAATCGAAGACATAGAATGGAAAATATAAAAATCTAAATTTGATCCAATCTGTTCTAACTGCGATTACACTTTCCAATTTCCTAAATTGGAATCCTTCAAATTGTAAAGTGTGATAAGCGCTTAAGATTAAACCAAGGATTTACTATTATCTACACTACTAATATAAAAAAGAGGAAATATTTGATTTTTGTCATATATCATATTTCTGTCTAGTTCTCCGCTAACTACTTCTAAACCACCCAACGCATTTTGATACAGTTTTCACTAATGGAAAGAGGAATAAATTAGGAAGTTTTGCCTGTATAAACATTGTATACCGAGCGAAACCGGAAGCGACTTGCTTGTAAAATTATAGATGTGACAGTTTGTATGGATGCAATTATGACTTAATCAGGCAAAAACGGCTGAACAGATTTGGATGAAATTTGGCACAATTTCATCCAAATCTGTTCTACTATTTTCCTGAATTATAAAGAGAGAAGATTTGTATTTTTTATGTTTGTAATGTATAAACTCAAAAAAATACTAGTCCTATTTTAAAAATTCTCTCTCCTATAGAAAGCTATATTAAGCGAGTAACATAGGCTATAATCTTATTATAGCGTAATTATATAATTTTATAAAATTACGCTGACCAAGTCGCGTGCAACAGCTAGTCATAGATGTGTTTCTCGAAATTTTTCACAAACAAAAAACATCAGCTTACTAAACAATAAAAGTCAAGTTATTTCATAGAATTTGACGCATTGCCGTTTCGAGCTGCGATGGTCTGAATAGATTTAAAATTTTCGTCAGACGCCAAACTGTATGTTTGTAACACAGTTTACTGTTATGTGTATCTATAGTAATATTATAATGAGAGAAGATTTATATGTTTGTAATGAATAAACTTATGGACCGATTTTGAAAATTCTTTAACCTATAGAAAGCTACATTATCAGCGAGTACCATGGGCTATATTTTATAAAGTTACCCGGGCGAAATAGCGCGCAACAACTAGTAAAGGATATAATAAAATGGATTCTGCAAAAAACTGACAAGCCATCGTCAGTACAATTGACATTCAAATAAAAACAAAACAATAGCAGATGATTTATGTTGTACCATAAATTTAAAAAATAAACTGTGTTTAACATTTTGACATGTAACTATATTATATGTAATTGTAAGCGTATGTCGTAATGTTCATAATTTGTTCATTACCGCAAACAAGGTTTACAGCAAACAAGGTCGTAAGATTTTAATGAGATCAGAGGTATAATAACTAGCTACTTTATAATTGCGACTATGTGTATCACCTTTTCACCTCTGTTTCAACTGTAACCACATTGCATCATATGGTAACATTAATGTTCTCAATTTAAATCAAACAAGCAAATTTTTGACGAACCGTTGGATGAGAGGTTAGGGTTAGCCTTAACACATTATTCTAGGGTCCTTGGATTCGATTCTCGGCAGGGTTAACTTTGGATGCAGCCTGGCTGCAGGAGATGGGTCCTCAAGGACACGGCGGTCCCACAATCCGTAAAGTGTGATTTCCCCTTCTCAACTTTGGAAATGAACTTTTCAAATTTGACTCTTATTGTGTAGTGCGAGTTTCACTCGATCAAACGCATCGAACGCGTAAAAGTGAATTTCTATCGGAATGACTACACGCTGCTACATTCCCATACAAATTCACGTTTACACGTTCGATGCGTTTGATCGAGTTAAACTCACACTACACACTCTGGTCTGGATCTGGAAAGTAGTAGCAGGGCGCACTGCGTTTCGCAGTCATTTGGGCAGCCGGTATGGATGCAGTAACCACCCACTTACAGAAGACCACCATAAAATAACTGCATGTTTGCTGTGTGTTTTGGTGAGTGAGTATTAAGGGATGTGTGAGCCCATTTCCCTATACCTTCCCAATCAACTGTCCTCAATCCTACTGTAGACCGTTAGCCTGTATGTTGACCATAACATTAAAAAAACTGTCACCTATAAAAACAAGAAAATGCAAGTGCAGAAGGTAAATAGAATGGGAGAAGTTGACATAATGTGATAGGGGAATAATATAGCATTTGTATCCCATATTTAAACATAAAGTACAACATAAGAAGAGATGTGGTCTTTGGTTAGGAGATTGTCATTGCCGTCAGTGGAGCTGCCCCGTTTTTACTGCTGAAAGCGTTAAAAAAACTGAAATATGTTTACAGATCGCGACATGGCCGAAAGGATGGTGCTAATTGCCAAAGGGTCCAGAGAGAAAGCTAAACGCCGTATAGACAACTATTATAAATACAGAGGACTGGCTCCTGAGTTCATACAGAATCGGCAAAAAATTTTATCTGGCGACTCAAACATTTGGACCTTTCAGTAAGTAAAACTTATTAGGCAGTAATAGTATTTAAATAAATTAATTAAAAAATTAAAAACATAGCATTTAATTTAATATTCAAACATAAATGGAGTGTATTTCAAAGTCAGTTCTACTGATCTGGATAACACTTGTAAATCATCATTTCAGAAAACATTAAATTGTGAAATAAATGTTAATAGTAGAGAATCAGACGAATGAAAAATATTAGTATCGACTTACCTGTTGTCAACCTAACCATTTACATATTGTATAGGCGTCATACTTTCGATTGGTATGTAATTTGTCTATTAAAGAAACAAATGCAATGTTAAAAAAAAAATATCCTGGACTGAAATTTTTCATGATATATGTTAAATTTGATATAAAATACTTTACATCCATTAAACAGAGGTGAAGGTCGATGCCTTTCGGATTGTAGACTATAATATTAAATATTAATTAGTATAAATTACTCTAGAACTATAGTACAACTATTTCACATAACTTTTTTCCCTTATGGTGATTAACATTGTTCTTTGACCTATGTCGGTTGTTTATCCTTGTAATGTTGTAATAGCGCTACTCTAAAAAATAAATACAAACCATTCCAAATTAAATTATTTTCGCTTGTGTGTCTGTTTGACTATACTTAGTTTAAATATATGTACTATATTTATAGTCGAGAAGACTTTGCAGTTAATTCTACCAACTCTGATTTTCTTTATTATATTTAATACCATATACACATTATAAAATTCAATATAATACTATGCAATAAAACTAAAACATGTTTTTTTTCTTTTGCTTTGCTTTTTTTTTGCTTTGCTTTTTCTTTTTGGTGGTTTTCAACACAACCTTAGCAAATTCCCTTGATTAACATATACGATTATTGAAATAAGAGCGCTTATTATCATTTGAAGCTGGAGATGTTTTGGTTCGATTGCTGAGTCAATACTTATTACAACTGTATTTCTTCATACCGCTAGCCTATGTAAATAAGCACTAATTCTTATACAGACTTCTTAAATAAACGTATACAAAGTAGTGTGTACAAAAAATTGTGTTAACTAATTCTACGTGTTAAATGATACAAAAAAATGTCTTAGTAAAGGAACAAACAGTATTTATTTTCTGATATGACAGCAACATTTAAAACCAGAATTTTTTGCTCTATATGTTAATCTTAAGAGCTCACTTGCCATTGAGAGCTGCTTACCAAGTTCATATTAAGTAATTTCATGATTACTGGTTAGTTATTGGTGGTAGCAATACATTTAAAAAAAAAATTTTTTGAGATATGAAGGTTCGGATGGAAACAAAAAAAACTGAAATTAAGGCTCGACTCCCTGAAAATTATGACTGTTTGCCTTTAAGTTGCAAGTTAACCTTAATCTGATCAATGTAAAACTTTTATAATTTACTTTTATATTATGTATATCGCGGACACCAGATATAATAATAAATGTATTCAATAATTAATTAATTAAATTAAGAACATCAAGAATAATGTTATCGTGTTTAATTGAGATAGAATTTTAGCTGTTGTAATAGTAGTCGTAATGAATGTGAATGTGACCTTATGATTATCTTGTTGGAAATGTGCATAAAGCTAAAAATTACTGTTGCTTGAAATGTGTAATATATAAATGAAGAAATAAATAATCCTGTTATCTGTATTTATTGTATGTCATGTAATTTTACTTTTAAAACAGTGTTAGGCATAATATCTACAAGTTTTTTAACAAAGTCCCAGCATTATTGTTATTGTACCTTTTAAAACGCCGGAAACCCGTTTGGTGTAGTTTAATTGTTAAATATTGATTCACAGTCAGTCGAGAATTTACAAGTTTATGTTAAATTTATATATTTTTAAACATATTTTATTATCAATAACAATAGCATGACCTGTGAAAATATACAACAAAAACAAAACGTCATCCTGTTATTGAATTATTTTGTATTATTGACATATTAAGTGGACTTGACCTGACTGCTTTGGACTTGACGGACCTGTTTTGGAAATCTCTAGAAAAATTAGACTTGACTTGACTGACTAGTCTCGGGATCTGCTATTTTTGATTTTAATTTCAATTTTGTCTTTTTTATTTAAAAAGACTTACAAATTGCTATTTTTACTAATGACACTGGCAAAATCATCGGAGAAAACCTGATGGAGCCAAGACATTAAAAAAGAAGAAAAAAGAAGACATATTAAGTATGAGTAATATATTATATACCTCCTTCTTATATATAAATTCTCGTTGTTTGTAACAAAACTCCTCCGAAACGGCTTGACCGATTTTTATGATGTTTTTTGTATATATTCGGTAGGTCTGAGAATAGGTTGTAAACTATTTTTTATACCCACAAAAAAATACTTTTTTTAATTTTAATTCTGTCTTCACTCATTGATAGAGGGATAATCAGGGAAGGTCTTTACGTAAAAAAATGCACCCGGGCGAAGACGGGAACGAGTCGTTAGTATACAATAAAATCGTAAACGAGCCGTGTCTGTTTTGAAATTGGTTTTTATATCTGTCTCAAGGAACAATACTGTAATCTCTCATTACTGAAGTATGGTTTTATTTAGATGTTTACGCCGTTCACTGGCGTCAGGAAACCACAAAAGTTTTAATTTTTTACAAATATTATCTAAGGGTTTCGCTCTAATGCCTGGTTTACGTACACAGTGCGAGCTGCTAACTGTACCGCTGCTCGCATTGTGCTACTCGTATGTCAGTAGATTAGCTTGCCTAAGCTGTTTTCATGATGATAGTAGCTGCCCAGTCTCTTGCGAGTTGTGTGTCGAGTCAACGTGATTTAATATAAGAAAACTGTGACCTTCTATGACCACAATACTAGTGATGTGCGAGCTGTTGCCATGTGAGTGGTAGGGATGGCGACATGTCCCTAGCCCTAACTGCGCCTCCACACTACTCGCGAAGTGCCTCGACGAATTATTCGGGAAAGTTGACCGAAGTACGAAGTGCGTGGCTACACATTCGTTCAGCCGCGCGAGGAACTCATTCGCGTTACTTCGAGTACTTTGACTCGGGCGCAAAAACCAACAACAAATGGAAGTAGCACGAAGCGAGGTAAAGTTGGACGAGGTGTAAGTTGGGCACTTCGTCTTGAATTGCCCGTCCACACTCGTATTCGCTTCGCCTCGGCCTACTTCGCGAGTAGTGTGGAGGCCGGGTAAGAGAAAGCCTTAAATAAATAATAACAGCCAAAAAATATTGAAGTTACTTGGATGCCAGCTACTTTCCAACTTGCAAGTCTAGTGTGGGTAACTGGTATGATACTGTTGCAATGCAGCCACTACGTAGGCCGACTCGCACGCTAGCTCGCCCTGTGTAAACTATGACTGGTGTATTTATTCTGTAATTTATTCGTATGTAGAACAAATAAATGACCGCTTGTGCTAGGACGACGCATTACTTTTGCTGTAATATCATAGTTAATTTTATTTTTATTTTTATTTTACAGTCGTCAAATATTAATACCACAACTGTTCAAGAACAGAAGAATAACAGTCATCGACTTTCCAGATGCGGATCCTAATAATTTTCTACCAGACATGATACATAGAAATTCATTTCTAGTAAGTTTTCCAAGTGAGAGTATAAAAATTACTTTGACCAATGATTATTAATTAGGTAAATTAGGTTCTTAAATTAATTTTGTTTCCTTATTTCCGTGTAGTAAAAATCAATAAGCTTGATCAAGCCATATAAAACGAAAATCATTCGATGCCAAAAAAAATAAGTAATTTCAATTTAATTGTATTTCTTAACAGTTATGCCATCAGAAATTATTTTTAAGTTTTCATTTTTTTTATGCTAATTTACATTCAAGTATATCAGCTACCGTAAACAGGCGGTATGGTATAGATTTATTTGTTGTACCATCACCGAAAAACATAAGCAGAATTTTTTTGTTTTATTTTCTTTAATTTTATAGTGACTAAATAAATTTTGTGTAGTTTGCAGATATGAGACTTAAATGGGACTACATTTTGGGCGAAATTTGGGTTATCAATTTAAAAGATATGACCCTTAGTCATATACTAAGACTGAATCCAATAAGTATTCAAAAAGCCGCCAAAATTGTTCAGGTAAACAACTTATTTACTTGGCTTTCGAGTTCATATGCAAAATACATTTTTGTTTTGAAAAAACCGATGTCTCGTCAAAACAGTCTAATTGACTCATAAGTAACTATTGTTGTAATTTTAATGAATTATTTATTTGTTATTTATATGTTTATTTTTAATTTATTCATTTCTGTTGTATGGTATGATGCTACAATCGCATTTTAGTCCAGTCATATAAGACCAAATTTCATACTATCTGCGAATTTTGGTCTGTCAGTACGAAAATTTGTATACACTTTCGTTTTTATGTTTCAAACATTATGTGAAAAGTCTATAAACCAGACTTTTAAGGGAAAAAAGTTATTCGAGGTCAAATGGCGCGAATTTCGGTTTTTCGCGAATAACTCGTTTTCTATGCTCTTAATGGCATCCAAGTCGTTGATGCCCAGAAAAAAAGATATTTACGAAAAACAAATATTTTAGAAAATGACTGAAAAATCGAAATTTTTCATCTAAAATGAAAAAATCATATCTCAATAACGGTTCATCGTAGAAAGACATGTGTAGAAGCAAAATTGGAGAGAATTTTGCGCTCTTTAACTTCCTCCATTCACTCTATATCAAAAAAATTCATAGAAAATGAGATATTGACGAAAAATCAAGTTTTTTCTGAAAGGTCAAAAAATCGAATAATTAGAGGTGTTTTCAGCGCGCTGTGTCTGAAACAGAGCTGATCAGAAAAATACACACCAACACTATTTTTAAAGATAATTTTGCGCTCTACATTTTTTTATAAAGGTCTTATAGGCTTAAAAAGCCTAGAAAAAAAGTTATTCGCTGTTGAAAAAAAGTTGTCGAAAAAAACAAAAAGACGAAAATTTGAGGTGATATTGTAAAATCTGTATCTCAAAATCTATTGCTCGTAGAAAAAAATGATCTACAGTAAACTTGTAGAGAATTTTATGATCTTTAATTTTAGTAATGGTATCTAAGTGGTGAAGAGCATAGAAAACGAGTTATTCGCGAAAAACCGAAATTCGCGCCATTTGACCTCGAATAACTTTTTTCCCTTAAAATTCTGGTTTATAGACTTTTTACATAATGTTTGAAACATAAAAACGAAAGTGTATACAAATTTTCGTACTGACAGACCAAAATTCGCAGAGGATGTCTAAAGTAACTGGACTATATGGGTTTCAACAAACATCGCCATATGGGTTTCAAGTGGGTGTAATTAGGTAGAACATAATAGGCATACCTATACAGTAACTTATACTTTATACAGTATTTTACTTTATACTATCTTATATTGTGTTCGCACTTAAATAAATATATAATTCTATTCTATGTATTATAATAAAAAAATTACGACCGCAACATAGAATATACATACATTTGCAGTCGTTGATCAAGTTTTGTAACTTACTCTTGACAGGTGTTGAGAAATGTTTACCTTTTCTTCCTCTTACACAATAATTCAAGTAGCTACTCCTACTTGGAATTATTTTTAATGCACAATTTTCCTCTGTGATCACGTAAGATAAAGTTATAAAATAGGTATTTTTGGAGTTTACTCCTTAAAAATCGATTTGCATATATATAAGCCCGCATATATAATAAAATCTAAATCATCACACGAATGCGTTATAGTTACGTTCTACTTTATTTTTTTTTAATATTTTTGAATATCTGAAGTTTCATAGATATTGCGCCATCTACGCAATATTATTTGAAAAAAGAACTATGTTGTTCTTTTGGCGTATTCGAATTGTGAAAATTTAAATTTTATAATCGTTCGTAAGGAGCAGTAAACTCCAGTCGTGTGTCGGAGCTGAAACATTTTTTTTTATATTTATAAAAGACTCATTCTTAAAAAAAAATCTGATGATGTTATGGTACGTATTCTTTTTCAGGAAGGTTTAGGAATGAGGATTTTCGGTATACATGTACTGAATGCACCATCGATTGCTCAGCAACTGTTAAAGTTTTTTAGACAATTTATATCACCTAAAATAATGGACCGAGTAGTGCTTCACGATTCTGTTGAAGACTTGTACAATCACATACCGAAAGAATATTTACCGAAAGACTTCGGAGGTACTCAGCCCAGCATGCAGGAATTTATAGGTAATGCTACCATACCATAGCTTATCCTGTTCTATGGGGATCTATACCCATAGAATAGGTTTTTTTTTTCATGGTATTTCATTAGAATGTACCTAATACAACTCAAGTGGGTTGTGGCTACAATGGATTATGCGGGAAGCCTGCAAGATTTTAAAAAAAATCTTTTCATGCAGTATTGCAACGAATGTTGGACAAGTTTAAGGCTTACGTTACAATAATCACAAATCATCGCTCCTTACGTTATCAAGCATTTTCTGCCCTATTTGCTGTTATTTCGGAAAGATTTTATTTAGTTTATTTTATTATATATTTTATTTATTTTTCCAAAATTATGGTATTTGATTAAACTTTTGTTCAAAGTCTGTCAAAAGGTGTTAACGGAGGAGGAGGTTAATAGTAGTAGCAGGTCACACTGCGATTCGCAGTAGTAGTAATATGAAAATTAAGATTTGAATTTAAAAAAATTATGAAAATTAATAGTAAAAGTTATTACTATTTCTTTTTGTTGGTATTTTACTCGTAAATTGACAATAAATTTATTGATTATAAATATAGTCCAAAGATTGTAGTGAACTAGTGAAGTCCTTATAAGTGCAATTGCAATTTAATTAAATTAAATTAAAAAAATAATTAAGTAATTTCTTCATATTTAAACAGACAGTTTTGGAAAACCGTTGTGAATTTTTTGACATATTTATATTAGGACATAAGTATTGATTAGTATTTATGCTTCATCCTTTATTTTATTTTTTCTCTACAGATAAGACAGAAAAGGAATTGACCTTCGGAAAAACACAGCAACATCTTATCGATTGTATGAAATACGTTTCCAATGAGAAATTGAGACCAGGCGGAGGAATAGATGAAGAGTTTTTAGCTGGTTCATTTAAAAAACTAGATTTTGACTAATTTTTATTATACTTAAATTATTTTAATGTAATGTAGTTAGCTTAATTTCAAGGTAGGTATTTTATAAATGTGAATTAAAACATGGTATACCTAATGTTTTTTGTTCACCTATCCTATCACTAACATTTAAGATTTTTAAATTTAATTAAAATTTGCTAGTCTTAAGATGGGTAGCAAAAATGATATCCAGCTACATACAGGAAACCATAGTGAAACATCACTTGTGTTTTTGTAATTTAGTAAGAGATATCGGAATCCATTTCCCTATCCCTTCCCAATCCCTTCCTCTGTTCATAAGACCGGCAGCACACTTGGAATATGTACTTGTATTGCTTGTACGAGGGGCACACTGAAATGATCGGGAATAAGAAAAACCACATGCACGGTATAGCTAAATTGTATTTTATTGTTTTTCGAAGTATTCTCCGTTCAACTTAATGCACTTTTGCATTCGTGCAAACCAATCATTAAAACAGTAATTCCAGTCTGAAGTTGATGTTGACAAAATGACTGATTTGTACGCTTCCACAGCTGCTTCGGGGTCTTCAAACGTTGACCGCGTAATAAATCTTTCATTCTAGGGAATGTAAAGAAATCGTTTGGGCTCAGGTCAGGACTGTACGGAGGATGGCTCATCAGCTCAACGTTTTCCTGCTTTAAAAAATCATTTGTCTTCCGAGCTGTATGGGAGCTCGCATTATCGTGATGTAAGATGATGCGACGTTTCGGGTTATTTTTTCGGAGTTCGGCTGTCATTTCTGGCAAACAAACCGTGATATACCACTCGGCGGTAACCGTTCTGCGTTCCTGTAAAGGAATTGTAGCAACATGCCCCTTTTTCGAGACAAACGTAGCGACCATTTTCTTTGACACGCTGCGGGAGCGAACCACTTTCGTTGGTTTGACCTCGTCTTCGAAGACCCAAACTGCTGACTGATGTTTTCTTTCAGGTTCGTATGAATAAATCCATGTTTCGTCACCTGAGACGATATTATAAACGGCATTTGACTTCCCTCCGTTGAAGCGTTGCAGAGTATTCCGGCACCAATCTACACGAGCCGCCTTTTGCTCTTCGGATAAATTGTGGGGAACTCAGCGGGAAACTAGCTTTCTTACACACAGCTCATTATGTAATATCGACTGAATTGCAGTCATTCCGATACTGATAACAGCCCGAATAAAACGTCTGACGACTATTTTTTAAGTTGACATTACAAAACATTTAATTGATTGGATTTGCACTTTTATCTAATGCAATCTGGCGCCCGTAACTTCGTCAGAGTTAAAAAAATGAAAAAACAAAACCAGTGGCGTTGCTTGTGTTTTGGTGACGGTAGCCATCTACCATGGTCATTCTTAAAGCTATTTTATATTATTATTATTATTATTATTGAAAAGTGACACAAAATAAAAGACGTTTTATATTTATGTGTAGTGAAATCAATGTGATTTATGTAGATTCATACGAATATGAATCCACCTTAGTCAAGATTTTTTATGTTATTTTCGAGGCGGCGAACAAACTGGGTCACGAAGAGACCGCTCCGTCACGAGTGAGTGTCTCTTTGTCAAAGTCTCGCCGGAAAATAAACAAAAACATTTTTATTTATTTTCTATAATCTATAGACGAGTTACGACCAGAAATCTGTCTGTCTGTGGAATCCTAGTTTCTAAAAACGTTAGCGTTTTTTTGTTGGAGTGCTGGCATGATCAGCCCATTTCCAAGTTGACGAAGGGATTTCACTAACTTCCACAAGTTCTATTGATGTGAAATTTGGTATACTGTTCCATCGGTAGTGTTTTCATTATGTGATGCTACAGCATCAAGTAGTGTCTGAAAACTGATTAGTCTTAAAAAAAGCTGCTAAATTAAGTAAGTATTAAGTATTAGGTCTTAAGTACTGTAATAATACACTTAAAGTGGCATTGAGTAATTAAAACTAAGCGATTGTGAATTACACCACAAGTTCAAGAATGACATAGGTACAAATATTACTTAAAAGAAAAGATATTTACATTATTCACTATTAATTTAAACGAATCTGCTATCGTCTAATAAAGCATCAATTGTGCATCGGATCGAATTAAATTGTAGCATTTAAGTACAGTCACGAACAACAGCAAAAATATGATTTTTTTTGTATAATGTAAGTTAGTCTGTAAGCATACAAGTTTACATATTATCACAAAAATCAATTATTTATTAACATATCTAAAAAAAACTAATTTCTTTAAGTCAATATCACCCAGTACCGTTTTTAATAAACCAAAAAAATTTATACTGCCACTTATCAATCGCCTGTACACTCTGTACAGTAACTACATATTATATTAGGGTTATTTTATTTGTTATCTATATTATGTTCATTGATCATTATTCCTTTTTAAAAGTAAAAATTTTGAAAAAAAAAACGTTCAAAAATGAGTTTTAATTAATTATTTTTCTGACGTTTTTAGACATTTAACAAATATATATTGAAAGACTTTTCTGATATAGTAAAATGAATTTAAGTAAATATTTTTTCATACTATCCTCTGGGGCGTAAGTATTATAGTTGTAGGATGTCTATATTGATTTTTTTAGAACTTATCGACAATGTAAACAAACACTTTCGTCCTAATTTCTTCATGCACTATAATACTAGACGACCAAATTTCCTTCATAAAGTATTAACTTTCTTATCACAATCTCAAGAAAATATATTTATTAAAACTAAATAATTTCACTAAAAACTGAAATTCTATTTGCGGTTGACGTTTGCGCTCAAATATTTGTCTCCTTGACATCCATATTGTTTCTGAAAGTCAGTGATGTTACGAACTTAATTTCAAGAAATTAAATTAAACTTCATGTTTGCCAATCTATTATTTATATATATTGACACATTTTATTAAAAAATTTGAAAAAAAAAAAAAAAACTGTGTTCTATGATTTTGTAATGTGATTTAAAAAAGAAATTCGTATTTCGAGTGTGTTATTTTTTTTTATATTTTACAGTATAATTTAAAATTCTAAAATTGTACAGTAGCTGTATAGTAAAATTTCTTTTAACCTAAAAATACCCTGAATATATATATTTTAATCCAAATGATGTGTTATTTTACATAACCTCAAAAATTTAAAAC
This sequence comes from Synanthedon andrenaeformis, assembly GCA_936446665.2. Taxonomy (NCBI): domain Eukaryota; kingdom Metazoa; phylum Arthropoda; class Insecta; order Lepidoptera; family Sesiidae; genus Synanthedon; species Synanthedon andrenaeformis. The sequence continues at coordinate 4,848,226 of OW387796.2, forward strand.
TAAAATCTCTTTCATTCCAAACTTTGCTTGGTAATAAATTTAAAACCAGTGAGTTCAGTAATCCAATGTCTATACTTTTACATATTTTTCATTTACAGACGCTTTTTTCATTTGTAGCTTTAAATAGTTCCCATCATTAGTTTTTTGACAAAACCAGACGAAGCTAATATGGCAGATTGTTTACATTATCCACAAGTTCTAAAAAAAAGACTATACCTACCCATGAGATCTGCTGACGTCCTAATAAGGATTGTGTGTCAACGCTGTAGCTAAGCGACGCTGATAAATTATGGGGAAATCCTACGGATGAAATGATTAGATGATAATGATGATGATGATGATGACATATTATGTGCATATTATCCGAAGGTATATTTATATAACAATATTTAGGTACATGCTTAACATAATTATGGTTCGCCTCAACAAACTAATATAACGGCCACTTTGCTTCGTTGGTACCTACATAAATAAATACCTAAATAAGATGTACTTTTGTGGTTGACTGTACGTACTTTGACGAAGGTAAATCAGAAGCGTTTTGAACGTTAATGGAACAGACAGGACAATTGGCCTGGAATCCAATGGCTATACTAATTGGGAATGTCCCGGTTTGGCCACCATCGCTCTACTAATTAATCAATAGACCATAGCACTTGAATTTGTGCGTAATCACCATTATGTTTGTGCATTTAGAACTTTGCATTTCATTAGAAAATTATTATCTGTACATCCACACTAATATTATAAACGTGAAAGTATCTGTCTGTCTGTCTCTTTTGCCTTTTTACGCCTTAACTACTCAACCGATCATCAAGAAGTTTTGCATACGTTGTCAAGGATTCGAAAAGGACATAGATTACCTTTCATTGTTCAATGCGGACAAAGTCGCGGGCACCAGCTGGTATCTCCATAAATAAATAAATTTTTATTATCTATAAATAAATAAATAAGATAAAATCCTAAATGTGAAAAAAAAAATATTTTTGTCATCTGTACATTAAATATTTTTTGTCTTCGTTTCTCAATAAGTATGAATCTTTATAAAAGATAATAGAAAATTCTAGACACACTTACCGAAGGTCCTGATTGAACTATTATTCATAATTCCTTCTGTCACGACATTTTTTTTAAAGAGTGGTTTTTTTTAAAAGGTTGTACCGTTGTACTTTTACCCGTTCTCAAAGAAAACTGTATAAGAATTTGAGAAAACAGTGAGGGCTCTGAGGCGAATGTTTACTCTCTTAGTCGTCTGACTTTAAGATTGAGTTACATTTTACAAGCCAATAGCGTGTTTCTTACTATCGCCAGTTACTAGGTACCTATACTACACCTAAGTTGAATATATGGAAATATAATAAGTATAGTGTGGATGGAATCTACATCAGAAAATGCCTTTACACATAACATATCTTCTGATGTCTTCACACATGGTTGGGCGTAGCACGTTTCAATGGTTGACAATACGACGTATTATATGTCTGTGCTACGACAATGATACAATTACATTTGTTACAATAATGTTCGATTTATATTTTAGGTGTATTCATGAACGTTTTATAAATTTTCCTTTATCCTTTGTATTTGCTACTTGTGTAGCAAATACAAAACTTAATATTTCAATTAATTAAACTCTTATGTTAATGTTTTTATGGATTCTCTTTAGAAATTGTAATTTTTTTTTTTATTTAGCCACGCTTCGCTTACATTGTCGTTGTTTTCATTTTTTAACATATCTGGTAATTTGTTATATATTTTTATAGAAGAACTGAAGGTATTTCACTGTAACAGAAAATAGTCCGGCGTGAACTGAACGGACAGTTATTCCTACTTTATTTTAACAATTAATGAGATGTTTTCCTAGTGATACTCACCCAATACTCCTGCATCAAATATTTAGTTAGTTGCGGCTGCAGTAAGCCCCCTTTGTGCCGATAATCCAGACTTTTATGTTTCCTTCAACTGGTTTCTTTTCCTTTTCAATTCAGCCGTAAACTTTTCTAAATGGTGAGAATAAAGCCACTCTCCAACTCGAACAGCTTACCAATGATTACTCATTATAGTAATTGGTCTAATAATTTAGTAATGTTAGTTACATTACTGCTTTCATACTTTTTCAACTTTTGCTGCAAACTTTCAGGCATGACGTCATGAAACCGAAACACACTTTCTAAGTCAACGTTAACATTCAAGAGTTGGTTCGCATTTTGCCCCAATTCAGTTGGTATTCTACGAACCAAGTTTGACTTTGTTATTGAATTTCTCTCTAACGACGCGAACAGCTCCCGGGTTATCGAACAAATTGAATACATGTACAGCCGAAAGTTTCACGAGTGTTCGAATGGCATTGATATAGTGATTTCAGGGGGGTATACGAGTATTATGTGCTCTTAATTTACAGCCAGCCACTTTACAGGCGAAATTAAAAGAAAATTCAAAATTAGAGAAGACAAAAACCACAGATTATGACAGTGGCTAATGTCTTGTTGTAGCGACTGGCTCAGAGTTATCATAAGGATAAGATACATTTCATCTAGAAAAATGAACTAATTTTATCCTCTAAAAATGAAAATAAAAAATTCAAGCCTGACAAAAATATATGAGCAATAAATTCAATACAAATTATTTATCATCCAAGAAAAATTGGCACGAACGAAGTCGCTGGCAAAAGCTAATTTATACTAATACTAGTAGCCCGCTCCCGGCTTCGCACGGGTGCAATTTTTTACTCAATCCAGCTGATAAAATTACCTTACATCGCCATCTGTTAGAATCTTTTGGAACTCACAGATAAATAATTGCTGGATTGAATAGGTATCAACAGATTAATATGTTAATAATATTATATAATTTGCAAAAAGATAATAAACAAAATGAGATATAAACTATCTTGTCTTTTAAGTTGGACCAAATTACATATAGTTACGAAATTTTATCAAAATCGGTTCAGTAGTTTGGGAGTTCATCGCGGACAAACAACGTGACACGTAATTTTTATATATATAAGGATTATAAATATGTAAAGGTTGTATGTATAGATAAAAATTGGCAAAAATATAATGTCAGGCGTCAATGTAGATCAGGCATTATTACTCTTTTTTTTTTCTTTTTCAATGCGGATGAGGTCGCGGGCACCAGCTAGTAATATGTACAAGTAGATAACATTGCTTTTAAATATTGTCCATATCGTCTGTGAAAGTAATGAATATCAATAGAAAAGTTAAAGCAAAAATATCACAAATAAACGTCCAGAAGCGATAGGGCGTGGATGTTTGTTATTTATGTCCCACTCTCAAAGGTCGAGAACAACCTCCCTTTGTCTGTAAGCAATTGATCGCACGTCCGCACTTTTTATTGCACAATATGCTGAAAGTTGAAACGAAAACAATGTGGGATGTCCATAAATTACACTGTGGCTTCAAAACCGCACAATATAAGACTGAATAGAACAATGAACAAGAAAAATAAAGAAGAAATATCTCGCAATGCGATATACGATACATAATCATAATTATAATTTAATACACACACGTCGAATATAGAATGAAAAAAAAAAAGGTTTTTTCAAAAGATACCTATCAATAAAATTCCAAATAATATATAAGAAATGTCAGGAATCTGGCAACGTTCAAGGATCACTTAGAAAATTTTTTGGTGGAAAATTCATATTATATGTATACTTAATGAATTCCTAAATAATGAGATTTTTTACAAATCGCGCCGTCTCAAAATTTACATTCTGATAGAAAATATATCAAGTAGGGTCTTTTCAAATATACATAAGATCAATATACTAATGTCTAGTCATCAACACCAAGCAGCTCTAATAGTAACATGAGTAATAAATAGTATTTTCTAAATACTATTTGTTTTAAATTTTTATAATTGTAACGTTTAAATAGTAACAAAGAGTAGTAAGTAAATTGTATAAAATTGTAGGTATAACCTAGCCTCAAAGAATAACTTCCCTTTTAACTACTAAAAAGACTTATTGAGTTTGTGCGGTTCATCATAAGTAAAGCTTTTCTGAAGTACTAACACACGAAGCAAAACAAGCAGTGAAAAGTTGGATGTATGAGAATGAGAATGTTAAATTTCAAAATAAAACAATGGCTGAATAGGACTCAAGCCAGCTAAGAATTGCATATTATATATTTCAACTTACGTAACATTTTCAACTGCCGGTACCCACTTAAAATAAACTGGATAGAAAAAAATGATCGCATCAGAACTAAGACTAATCTTTTCATCAATGCTTTCAAATGCTACTTTCTAAAACCTAAAACAGTTTTCTTACATAAATGAAATTTAGCCCATTGTGAAATAACAGCACGTGTGCTTTTGTGTTTCGGTGAGTGAGTAAGGAATGCCAGAGCCCATTTCCCTATCCAATATCCTTAATCCTATTGTAGTAGATTGCACTTGCAGCACATGTGGCGTTGATTGTGTTATGGCAACGATAACTACCTACCATCAAGTGGACCGTCAGCCTGTCTGCCGACCTTAACATTGAAATAAAATAAAAATCTAAAAAACTACAGATTTTTATAAAACTGTATAGTATTTTTTTTCCCACACATTTTTTTTCCCACGTTGTTTTAAGATCTCAAGGTGAAACTAGCGGGGACAATCGGCGCATGTGTACAATTGCGCACAAAATTGCTAACTGAAATATTTTTTTTTATTCCGTATTTTTTGCACCTTACTAACAACATAAAATAACACTAGTTTTTTCCTTGTGACTTATCTTGCTAGTATATTCAGAAAAAAAAGTAGGTTGTAGTTAATATTAATTATATTCAATAAAATTGAAAAAAAAAAAAAAAATATTCGGCAGTATTATTTATTCCTTTCATTAAATCATCGCGATATTCTTTCAATTTTTCACTATGACGTATTACTAATACGATAAAACAATCTGTACGCAACAGTACCCAAGAGACACGAGACGCGCGAACGCAGTGCGGGAGGGTAAGAGCGACCAGGCTGGCGCAACTCAAAGGAAAGAAAATGATGTATGAAACACATGGATTGGGTAATGCCGGAATAACCCGACTAAGTAAAGGCGATTGCGAAACCCATTAAGTTATTAAAAACATCGCCGATTCTCGTTTGGCCGTATTATAATCAAAACCACAAACAACGTATATAATAAGTTACTCTATGCAGACAACCATCGGCGCCATATTGATGTGTTGCAATATGGCGTCTTACATTTCAACTTCTTTGTTTGTTTGTTGTTTATTTTCGGATTTTTCGGCAAGCAGAGTATTGATTTTTATAAAACTTGCCAAAATTTTAGTGTTTAAATACTATTTCTTCGTAATGTTATATTTGGTGTATAGTGTTTAGTGTTCTAAATGCGGAAAGTAACCTGCGAAATATGTGGCCTAAGAACGAGTCGCATTGATAATAAAAAACTAATATTTTTGGCCCAATTCCCGCTGGATGAAGATAGGTTAGTACATATTATATCTTGCTGCTGTGCTAAAACCATGTATAATATAGTTTATTGGGAGTTTAGTTCAAATTTTCGAATAAAATTGTGTTGCATATGTTACATGTAAACAATAGTGCAGTGCCATTTTTTATCGACAATCGGCCAAAATTTCTTTTTTATTTTATTGCACTGAATGATAAGAGATGAACACATGCATACACCCCAATGTACCAATTGGTTTGTTTTAGTTTTATTTTGCCTTTATTTTTTTATTTATATATTTTAACTAAAAATAACATTTATTATTCATTTGCTTTCTAGGTACAGGCAAGACTGAAAAGAAAAAAAAAACAGCTGTACAAACAATAAATGAAATGCTGTTCCATGTATCGGAATATCTGCCAATCCATTGAACGATGAAGTTTTCAGGGAATTTACGCTCCATATTGCTAAAAATCCTGTACAAACAACAAATGTAATGCTGTTCCATGTATCGGGCCAATCCATTGAATTACTTTATGAAATTATTATTACGTTATACATGACATAATCCAATTTTTATGTGTGTTACAGAACCTTCAACGTCGACCTTGGATACTGCCGTAATTAACTTAAAAATAAATAGATCCTGCAGTACTTAAAGATTTTATGTGAAGTTACTCTTGTGGCTAGGGAGCTGGGTGCCAAAATTTCTATATGATTTGTTCGTGTTAGGATGATTGTACCATAAAAAAACATTAAGGACTGCGTCTGCCACCATGACAGCCCTGCGTTGTCAATTGACAGCACTTTGAAAATGTAAAAAAATCTGTGTGAAATCATTTGTTCGTCTGCCTCTTGGATTGATGGTCAGAATCATCCTCAAAACGATAAACATCGAAGAGGCAGACGTGCATGGCTCGGTTTTATTACATATACCATATACCAAAATGGCACCCAGCTCTGTAAGCATTGTTTTTTTCGTTCACTACTTCTCTGCTACTCCGTCAGTCGGCGATAACCGTAAACTGTATGATAGTAATAAAGCAATGATTGTAATTATTTGATTTTTTATTTGTCAATAAATAATATTTAAAATTACGTATGGCCTTATTTTGGGATTTTCATAAAACCATAGACTATAGAGTCAATTATACTATCGACCTCATTTATCGTAACAATAGCACATCCTTATTTTTTTGTTCGTTATGTTGGCAGTATCGTACTTGTTAATTTTGGTTAGTTTGGTACTGGAGCAGTCCATGTTTGTCATAGAACAGTGGATTTCATTTTCAATGTATGGGAGTCCCGTCTCTTAAAACGTAGTGATTATATAATCTTTGAGAGCGACTGAATCTACCAATAACCAATAACGTGTCAGCGCCGACTCGCATCCGCACACCTCGCTCCTCTGCCCGTCAAACAGACCTACGAATTGAATACTGCGCATGCCCCTTCTACTTTTGCCGAGCGATCTAAAAAGAACGCGCGATCTATACCCTAACTAATATTACATACTAGCGGTCCGCTCCCGGCTTCGCCCGAGGTGCATTTTTTTTAACGTAAAAACCTTCCCTGATTATCCCTCTGTCCATGAGTGAAGACAGAATTAAAATCGGTCCACCCGTTCTCGAGTTTTGCGCTTAGCAATACATTTAGCGGCCCGCTCCCGGCTTCGTCCGGGGTGTATTTTTTCTAAAATAAACGTAGCCTAAGTTACTCCTTATTACATCAGCTACCTGCCAATAAAAGTCCCGTCAAAATCGGTCTAGCTATTTCAGAGATTAGCCGGAACAAACAGACAGACAGACAAAAATTGTAAAAAATGTTATTTTGGTGTATGTACCGCAATTTACATAAACAAAAAGTAGCCTATGTTACTCCTGACGACCCCCTCATCTTGTCTGCAAAGTTTCATCGAAATCGCTTCAGCCGTTTCTGAGATTACCCCGGACAGACAGACAGACAGACAGACAGACAGACAGACAGACAGACAGACAGACAGACAGACAGACAGACAGACAGACAGACAAAAATTCTAAAAAAAGTTATTTACGTTTTAACAGCATGCGAATGACTCTCTAAGCTTAGTTTGAGGCAGTTTTTCGCAAATCACAGACAGACACTCTGATTTTATTTATATAGATTATGCAAAACTAACTTTCGTATTTATAATACTAGCGATCCGTTCCCGGCTTCGCACGGGTGCAATTTTTTTCTGCAAATAAAACGTAGAAACCTTCCTCGTTTAACGCTCTTCCCATTAATGAAAACAGTATAAAAATCCGTTCGGTAGTTTTTGAGAATCGCAAACATACAGACAGACAGACGCGGCGGGGGGACTTTGTTTTATAATATTAAAAAACGTAAATTTAATAATGTTGTCTGCGTGAGCGAATTGATTTTTGTTTAATTGTGCGTAACTTTGTCTTTTTTTGTGTATATTAGTTCAACTGAGATAAGAGAACGCAGTTCGGCGAAATATGGGTATATTCTATCTCAAAACTTCGATGATGAATACTAAAGCTGTCTATCAAGCTGAGTGATGATCGTTAGGCAGAAAGATAAATGTTTCAACTTATTCGTGTACATAGACTTTTCGAGTTTAATGAGAATGATGCTTATGCATTAAGATAGCCTCACTCTACTTCCTTCGAAATAAATATAACAAATCACCCATCAGGTTTAACAAATTTTTAAATTTCTAAAAATTTTGACGATGTTCTGAAATTTCAAAAAATCTTATGAAATTATCTGAAAAAGTGAAGAAAGTTTTCATAGAATTTTCTAGAAACTTTTGGAATTTTCTAGAAACTTCTGAAATTTTCGAGAAATTTCTAGAATTTTCTAAAAACTTCTAGAATTTTCTATAAACATCTAGAATTTTCTAGAATGTTAGCAAAAAAAAAATCCGTTCCTATTAATAATACATAATGAGCGACTCAGCCAAAGAAAAGATATGCCGCAAGGAGAACTCATCGTATTGCATGAACCTTCGTTTCAGTTGTTAACAACAAATGCAATTGTTATGAACGAAAAAAATCTTTGTTTTTTATTGTCACAGGGTTAGTAACTTTTTTTCAGTAAAAGAAAAAATATTGCGTTTGAAAAACTCGAATATATTGCATAGATCCCGTTTTTTATTGTTTATAGCGGCCCGCTCCCGGCTTCGTCCGGGGTGTATTTTTTCTAAAATAAACGTAGCCTAAGTTACTCCTTATTACATCAGCTACCTGCCAATAAAAGTCCCGTCAAAATCGGTCCAGCTATTTCAGAGATTAGCCGGAACAAACAGACAGACAGGCAAAAATTGTAAAAAATGTTATTTTGGTGTATGTACCGCAATTTACATAAACAAAAAGTAGCCTATGTTACTCCTGACGACCCCCTCTTCATGTCTGCAAAGTTTCATCGAAATCGCTTCAGCCGTTTCTGAGATTACCCCGGACAGACAGACAGACAGACAGACAGACAGACAAAAATTCTAAAAAAAGTTATTTACGTTTTAACAGCATGCGAATGACTCTCTAAGCTTAGTTTGAGGCAGTTTTTCGCAAATCACAGACAGACACTCCGATTTTATTTATATAGATTAGTAGGGTTTGTCTCTGTTTTTATGAGTACTGTGACACAGGCTACAATGTACAATGCAAGTATCTGGGGAGTGAAAAATGAAATCCAATTACTTACTGAAAGCATCTCTATCTGCATACTTTACTAACGTACAGTAGATACGTACTATGACATTACATGCTCTGTTGTTTTGCGAGATAACATTGAATTATATTTATTCAATCTCTTTTCAGCTACTTTCTTGTTTATTTCAATTTCATTTTATACTATTGCGGAGGAATGTCATCGTTGTAATTTCAGCAAAATAACGTCCAGTGTTGGACATAGGCTTCCTCCATAATTTTCCAGTAGGATCGGTCAGAAGCAGCCTGGATCAACCGTCGAACCGCGGCCCTTATCAAGTCGTCTGTGCTTGCCGGTCCATGGCCTCCACTCGACAACCTTCCGGCTCCAGCAGAACCAGAAACAGAACCAGAAACAAATTAATTAATGCACATTTCCAGTAAAGTTTTTCCTTCCTTTTTTTTTTATTAAATACTAGCGCCCCGCTCCTGGCTTCGCCCGGGGTGTATTTTTTTTACACCCCGGATTATCCCTATATCGTTCTCGAGTTTCGCGCCTAGAATGTGTGGTCTTCGCTATCCTGGAATGTGCGGAAATCAACCTGCGAAGAAACTACGTCAACCGTGTAATCTATATTCACTCGGATAGTTAGGCTGCATTTCAAGCACTGGACTCGGACTTTACAGTCTCAAAGCTGGTGCGAAACTGTGTAGACTACTTAAATACTTTAGGGCGCAAGAATAAAGTGGTCCTAAGATATATGGTACCTGGCCATATGGGGATCGAAGGCAATGAAAATGCCGACCAACTGGCTCGAGCAGGCGCAAAAGGTAGGCTAATAGGTCCTGAACCTATGTGCGGACTACCTAACATCCTAGCTCGCTGGACCATATGGAACCAGTGCTTTACTAAATCTTACAAACGCTGGACTAACTTGCCAGGTCTGAACCATTCCAAAGCGCCCATAAAAGCCTACAGTCGAAACGTGACGAACCAGGCTATGTCGCTTAGTAGGAGCAATCTGTGCATGCTAACGAGGGCACTAACGGGGCACTGCCGCCTCAATAGGCACCTCGAAATAATAGGTCTCACCAGTACAGGAGAGTGTCGCTTCTGCCATGAGGCAGAAGAAACACCAATGCATATCCTGTGCGAGTGTGGTCCCTTGATGCACAAGCGCAATCACATCCTAGGAAGCCACACAATGGCTTGTGAAGATGTGAGGAATGCCTCTATCAAAAAAGTACTACAGTTTCTAAACACGGTAGGTATTGGTAGAGAGCTTTAGTTTACGTGGCGATCACAATATTTCAGCAATGGACGAAGTGATACTGGTACTCTAGCAGACCAGAAATAGCCACTAAGAAGAAGATAAGATAAGATATAATAATTTAACATATGGGTCCAGTTGCCAGAAAATAAATGAATTTGAATTTGTTGCTGTTAACACTTTCAGATGAGAATATTTTCTTCTTTTTTACTTTTTAAAGCGTGATTCTTCTTCTATTTCTATACTATGTTTTTTTTTTAACAAACGAATACCAAAAATTTTCGCTGCATTGCTATTGGTCCACATAATCAACATAAAATCAGCATAAAATCCGTTTATTCAATAAGAACCCGACTAAGGTGTAGGTCCTGCCCCTATGAATGACCCATCTCACTTGTCAGTATTGGAAATATCGAAGAGACACACGTAGAGTATTTCAGTACTCATTTGTTTAAAAAAAAGAAAAAAAAAGAGTCCACAGTATACGGGTTTTTGTTACTTTTTCTTATTAATTTACGTCGCATTTTTTCTTCTTCGATTCTAATGTGCTCAAATATATACTGTTAATTATTTATTGTTTTACTACTTAATACCAACAAAATCATAATCAAATGATTCGCCAACGAGGAATATTATTGAATTTTTCATTTATGTAAGCACCCACCTACTTAATGAAACGGATCTTTATACGAAATTTATATAGAAACATTATTAATTAAAAATTCTTTTTTGTATCGTTCGAGCAAATTTACTTGAACTGTTGCTCTCAGTAACGAGCGAGATAAAGTAATAATACTCTTTTTCCTACAGAAATTGTTCGTACCCTTTTCCACCAGTTACGGCGTTTGTCCCTTTTTACTCGCTTATTTTGTGAAAATATCTGACGTTTTAAATGTTAAGGCCACTTTTATTGTTTTGATAAAACCTTTTTTTAAACTTGTTTCGCTCTAAAACGTGGATTGTACTTTTAATAGACGGCTAAGTAGGGGGGGCATTTAGAAAGTGAGCGTAAAGTTATCTTTTATATTTTAGCCATTTTCCGCAGTTTTGTTCTTTGATTCTTTTAATTAATTGGTCAGTCTCCGTCATATTCAAGCTATATCATTATAATTATAAATTTCAAATAAATATCTGTAAAACATAAATTATGTAGAGCTATAATTCATTTAATATTAATTTGACTTGTGTAGCTTTTTGGTTTTTAAACTTTAAAGTATTTTGTTTATATATTATAAACATTTCCATATCCCTTCCTAATCTTTATCCTTTAATCTTACTAGGATCGACAGCACACTTGCAGCATCTGTGGCGTTGCTCCTGTTATACTTAGGCGTCGGTAGCCATACTACTATCAAATGGACCGTCAGCCTGTCTGTCGAGCTTAACATTAAAAAAAATTAAATAGTTTCTTCTATATATCACATTAAAATCTATATAATACCAAACGATGCGGCTGTTGGGGACTTCATAAAAGAACCGTTTCAATCCATTTGCAATCCGATTTCACTCGTACACTAGGGTTTATGGAAGGCTTAGCCGTTACTAGTTACTAGCTTTTGCCGGCGACTTCGTTAAAATTAGCGCTGTGGGTCAATCAATTTGAAAATAAAAGACAAGACAGTTAAGATTGTATTTAGTTTATACTAACTCAATGCTGACACCAGCGTTTTTGTGGTTCAAAGGGATTTTGTGGTCAGGGAAACCGACGACGTGTATGCGAAATGTCATTATGGTTTCTTGAGTAGTTAAGGCTTGAAAAGGTAACAGACAAACAGACAGAGTTACTTTCACATTTAAAATATTAAGTATGTATAATATTTTATAAATAAATATAAAACATGTATTATCAGTCATATATTTACTTATTATATAATAGCCAGTATTCTTTAATATTCTGTGGTACGGCTACATTCCTACTATTGCAGAAAGGAAACATATAATGCACATCCTGCACAACTAAAGTGTGTAAATGTAAACCGAGATGCCTTCAGAATAGAAATGCAATTGTTTGCTCATACAATTTTGCTATTCAAATATTCAAAATAAATATAAATTTTATGCAAAACACATTCTCTTTAGTTCTTTTCTAGGATGAGAAACACATCCGTGATATGGCTTAATTATGGCGAATAATAATAAAGCTAATTGTCTACACACGGAAAGAGGAATTTCATATTTTACTAGATAATATTTTTAAAATTCACTCCAAGTATAAATTTACGGGTAGATCATACTTTATACAGTCAGGGTAAGAATAGGTTCGTCACTTTAAAGTCGACATGCCAAAATTTCACTTCAAACGTCTGTCAGTTCTCTTATTTAGTGCTTTAGTTTCAAAAGGTACTAAGAGTATACAACTTGATAAAGGAATAAATTTGAAAACTGACGAAGGTTTTCGTACCCCGACTGTACCTATACATTAACTGCTGCCGCGGCTTAGCTTGTAATGCATTTTTTTATATACACAAACCTTCCCCGTTTACCCCAATCTGATTTATAAAATTCCTGCAAAAATTAAAAATGCCCAATATAATATGATCAATAATAAATAAATTCAGTATCTCTTTAATTTTGCTACATGTAATATTCTTCCTTAGGCACCACACCATGAAACCTTAATATTCCGTTCATCGGTTACCCCATAATACTTTCAAGCCTAAAGGGCTTGTTGTAATTCAATTTTGGCAGTCACACTGACGTGCAACCTTTGGGGAGACTAGATACACAAACAGAAGCCGACCTTGTAAAATATTTACATGTGTCTTTTGCCCTTTCTACCCTAGTAATGTATTCAAGCCTCGTATAAATATCCGTGTACGCGTCGAAAATTGTTTGCCCAAATAATTTTGCGAATTTTTGTCCCTTTTGGCTTCGGATTAAAAATGCGTAATTACACGTGTAGGAAGGGCGGGAGACGTGAGGGCTCTGTTTGTTTAACTTTAATTAAAATTGTTTAAAACTTGTTTATACGCAATAATTAGATGGACACAGTTAAATTTGTAAATATTTTTTTGGCAGATGGTTTAAAGAGCATTTGTTTTCAACCTTTTTAGTGTCGCGACCCATACACTACTATACAGGTATCATCGTGTTTGTACTTTTTTTTCAGTATTATGAGATTCTTTTTTTATTTTTAATCTTTTACGAATGTATTCAAAATTACATACACTTCGAAATATTTGTTTGTAAATTAAAAATATTGAAATAAAAGGATATTTCGTATAAGGGTCTTATTTATGAACACAATGCGATCCCCAGTTTGAGTAATTATGCCAGGGGGCCTAGCCAAGATGTACATTAAAGAAAACGCTCCCTAGCGAACTTTACGAAGCGAACAAAATAAAGCCCGGTGATTGGTTGTTGTAACGCCCACATAAAATTTTGATCAATCACAAAGCTTTGTCCGTAGCGTAGCGTAGCGTTAACGACTGTAGAAACCACTGCGTTTGCATCTTGGCTAGGGCCCCTGAGGAATATTCAAATCTGCATTATTTTCAGTCTAGTCGAATTTGCACCACTGAATGTTATAGAGCTGATAAGGAAATGAGCTCTGGCATTCCTTAATCACTCACCGAAACACAACAGCACACATGCTGTTATTTCACGGTAATCAGTAAGGGAGGATTACTGTCGCCTGAATGACTGGAAACGCAGTGTGCCCTGCTACTACTTAATGATGATAATATAATACTTAACTTGGTAATAAGGTTAAAACTATTTTCATTGCTTTCTGGCTCATACCATAAATTTATGATCAAGAAACTCAAAAAAAAATGTCACTCGCCTTAAGTGAAACAATGGTAATGGCGAAGGTGACCTTTTGAGTTGAAGAAACAGGCGACATACAAATCGTTTATTCATGAATGTGAAAGGGGCGTCCCTACTGAGCTGTTTCTACCCCAGGACCACATATTTTCAAGCCTCAGCCTTCGGGATTTGTTCGTGTCAAGATTTTGAATGTTTCCATGTGTACTTTGTCATTTTGGCTGCTTTTTTTTCTCAGAGCAACAAAACACGTAAGTTATAGCGTAAGAAAGGCTTATATCTTGTATTTTCTCAAATGTACCGTACATTATGGAGACTGTGTTATTTATCTCTGCTGATGTTGAGTTGATTGGGCTATAGGAGTGAAGTCTTATATATAATTATATTTTTTTGTATTATGTTTTTGTATTATAATTATATATTTTTGTACATATTATTATATACCTGAAAACAATCGAATTCTTGGCTATAAGCGGATTTTGTGTTGCGCTTGTCGGGTCGAGTAGGCTCCCCAGCAGGAGCGGTCACTCATTTTTAAATCTGACGTTCAGCCCTTGCACATCGCATCTCTTGAGTCGCTTATGGTAGCTGACAGTGGTTAATTGATTTGCCACTGTCGTTCGGGTGCCTCTCTAGACGATGCCTGTATTTTTCTGCCAGGAGGCTTATTTCCTTCCTGACAGTATTGCAACTCAGTGCCTCATGGATTTCCGCATTGGTGGCGAACCACGGTACATTGGCAATGTTTCGGAGTATACCATTTTGTAAGCGTTGTATAATATTGATGTTGGATTTAGCAGCGCTACCCCAGCTGCATTTTATATGTCCATAATACTAGTTTATATATCAGCAGCTTATTGTCAATGGACAGCACTGAGTTGCGAGCCAGTGCATTATAAAAATGTAATTATTATAATTTAATAAAATAGAGTTATATGCATCATAAAAAATTATATTCAAGTAATTAACAATTTAAAAAAGACATTTAAACACATGATTATTCATTAATCTGCAGTAGTTTTGGTCACCCTATAAAGTACTATAATAATTACAGTTTAACGATTTTGACTCTCTTGATTTGTAATGATTGTAATCATATTGTAATAATGATTTCTATTGTATCTATATATCTATCTATATGTGTGTGTTTGTGTGATAGAACGAGCGTGTGTGTGTGTGTGTGTGTTTTACACACTTCCCTTACACACAGCCGCCAGACGGGCTGCCCGTGGGCTGCCCAAATAACTGCAAAATTCAGTGTTTTGGCAGGCAATTGCTAACTTTGAAAAAATCCTTACCAATTTCGGCTCTACCGGCAATCGAAACCGAACCATTGAGACAGAATTGTAAGGCAAGCACTCGACCTAGCTAAGTCACTCGACCATAGAGAGTTAGACGTCTAAAGCTCCCTCTGTATACTTTACAATAAAATAGAATAAAATAAAATAAATTTTAGTATGATGACAGGCTTTGAAAAATTCACTAATTAATAGGGCAAGAGTTCGTGAAAAGTCACTGCACTGGTTAAATTTATCCTTAACACGTCTGCTGACACTAATCTTCAACGTTCACTCTTTAGCACGAACTGCACAAACATCTAAATATTAAACGGATTATACGGTATGAAAAATACGCGTGAAAATTCGTACGTTGTGGAGTCGAATTAAGTAGAATTAATTTGTTTTTACGTATGTTAATTTGTTATTTTATATTTTCGACTTTGAATAATTTAGGTACAGTCGGGGTATTAAAAGTTTCGTCACCTTAAAGTCGACATTTGATTAAAGACGTCAGGGCAACAGTCACGCCAACGTTTCATTCCAAAAAAACATTGAAGTTTGCTTGATGCTTTGGTTTCAAAAGGTACTAAGTGTCTACGAATTGATAACGCAATTAATTTGAAAACTAAAAGTAAATTTTCCTGGACTAATAAGTTTTTTTTTTCAGAATTACAAATCAGCTTGTTTTTTAACAGACAACAATATTTGAATGATTTACGAAAAACTTTAATAAATGTCTATTCAAACAACAACAAGAAAATGCCTGAACGGAGACAATAAATAACGTAAGACACTGCAATAAAGCACAGTAATGACTGTGGTCTGTTATTTTGAGACTTAATAAAACACTTCTCGTGTAATTGGTTACATTTTATTGCTGTTTAGATAAAAGATAAATTTGTTAAAATTTCTATGGGCAATTTTGTGTAATAGAAATCTGTTAATGATTTGCTTAGAAAATAACTTGTTAAGTCTTACTTATGTTCCAACAACTTAATCAAACCTTGCCACCGTAAATCTATACTAATATTATAATATTTGTAAAAAACACAAAATTTTTGTATGTTTGTAATTAATAAAAACTACTGGGTCGATTTTAAAAACTCCTATATTTTGCGACGAAGTCGCGTGCAACAGCTAGTATTTTATATAATTATATTTCGACAAAATTGGTACATATTTATTTTTCTTATCACCAAAACAGCTATTTAAAAAAAATATGTAGTCCAATCTGTCATACTTTGCAGAAGAACTACTTTGATTTTTTTGTCCAAATTGTTCTACCGTAGAACAATATATATCGTAATTGGACTAAAACCCACCAGTTTCTTTTTTTTTTGCTTGAATTGCCTACTGCTCTTAAAGTGTAGTTATTTTAATGCTTTAGTTAAATTTCTTTGTTAATAGGTAACATTTGACGTCTGTCAGTTTTATCTTCATAGTGAGGTGACCTGCTTAAAAACATCGATTAAAGTGAATGAATCGATACGGACTTCAAACATATGTGAATTTTAAAAATCATCAGGCGAATCCCTGTCCCATTATTATTTTTTCTTTCGTAAATTAAAAGGAGCAAAATAAGACAAGTACATA
Organism: Synanthedon andrenaeformis; assembly: GCA_936446665.2. Lineage (NCBI taxonomy): Eukaryota > Metazoa > Arthropoda > Insecta > Lepidoptera > Sesiidae > Synanthedon > Synanthedon andrenaeformis. The sequence continues at coordinate 4,865,189 of OW387796.2, forward strand.
ATTTAACAAAAAAATTGCATTTATTCAGTTGAACTATCAGAACTGTTATTAGTATTGTCATCTTCATCACTGCTGTCAGCACACAGAGATATTATTAATTCATTTTCAATAATATTGTCTATTCTCACATCTAGTTCAAAATCTTGTAAAATTATTTTCTTTTATAGTTAGTTAAAAGAATAATAAATATAATTATGTTTTATTATAATCACAACGTGGTTATTAATTTATGGTGACATTTCTTCACAAGTAATCATTGTATTCGATTCCACTTATCAGCTTTCGATTTTTAGTGTAACATCCCTAGTGTTTAAAAAGAAAAAGGGTTAACTGACGCAACATTGTAACGACGTTCAGTTCTTTAGATCAGAAATTGTTTATTATGTTTAGAATGGTTTATTAGTGAAAGCAAATCGTAAAATTACTCGTATCGGTCACTATTACAATAAATATGTAATCGTAATTGAAAAAAGTTAAGCAATTGTGCAGTTCTAACAAAACGAAAAATATATTATTTTATGCCCGCCGTTACAAGGTTACGTTGTTGAATTTTGATGAATTGTCAAATGTTACCTATTAAAATGACTTGACTTTAATATATAAGTGGTTACGGTGATTGGAAATATACATGCAAAAAAAATTAAAAAGGATTTTTTTTTACTTTAAACGTATAGCGTTATGTGAATCAATCAACATTTTTCATTCAAAACTACTAGATTATACTAATTCCGGTAGGCAATGAGGGTGTAGCGGCTAAACCCCACCCAGACTTTCAACGCTATTTATGACTACAAGCTCCTCGAAAGGCTAATTGATGTTCAAAATCGTTTATCGTAAAAACGTTTGGTCGACATAACCGGCGATTCTAAGCTGGCTATTAACTCGGTCAACAGATTAACATTGCCATACAACGAGTTAATGCAGCCAGCATGCTTGGGACCCTGCCTAGGGGATCGAAGCTTTATATTATATAAATAATATTTAAATATATATAACTGGTTAAAGTACTATTTACTCTATGATATAACTCAGGTTTAAATGAACAGATTTAATGTTGTATTGAACAACAAAGAAGAAAATCAAACATAATTTTTAACACAATTTAAGAAATTATGTTTGATTTTCTTCTTTCAAGCCAACCTTTGTTAAGTAATTTAACGTGACGTGTATACATGTAAACAAAATCACCTCTAACAATAATGTCTTTACGACTTTGTTTTGATGCTCTTAATAAAAACATCTTTTATGGAAACATCGTAGCAACATAAAGGTGAAACATAATCCATCGTTTGTTGTTGTTTTTGATATTTTAATTAAGGTGGCGCGACGACCGCCCTGTTTGTTTGATTAGGGCGGTACGGTTACACTCGGAAATAGGGGATGATGTTGTTACTAAATTAAATTGTAAATTTTTTTACGTTTGCGCTTTTTTTCGTTTGAGAAAGTTGGGTTTTAAAAAATTAAACGTCATGTTTAATTTGATTTATTTTTATAACACAATTTAACCATTTTAATGTTCTAAATTCAAATGCAGTTAGATATGTGTATATATATTCAATTATATGCCTCTTTTCATGTCGGTGAACGTATAATAAGGTTATAAACCGTAGTGACAAATGACACTCGAGTAAAGCTAGCCATGGCCACCATAGGTGCTAATAGTTCATATTACTTCAATGGTAATACATAGAAGCAAAATCGCCAGTCTGTGTGTCTTCTATAAGATGTATTTCGGAGTGTGTTCCCCTTTCTTCCATTTCAAAATTACTCGCCTGGCGTCAGTGACCACCTCTTCACAGAAAACCACTGTGAAATAACACCTCCCTTTGGGGGTCGAACCCGGGAGGGTTTCGATTCCCGGCACGGCGAAATTTGAAAATTATTAATTTAATTTAATTTAATTTGGAAATGTCAAATTTATTTTTATTGAATCAGATAAACTGCTTGGCTATGATTTTCGTAATAAAGCCACAAATAACCTTAACGCTTCCAACCGAACGGTTTTCTGTGAAACTAGTTCAAACGTTGTATTTAATTTCCGACCTATCACAACCCGTTGTAGCCTGTTTAAATGGAATCCAGCCACTTTTACAATGGGGTCCTATTGTGAATTATTTCAATGAGGGATCGAAAGTATTAATATTCAGTTCACGTCTATAGACAATTTGCGGATTTTACGGAGAATGCGTATTTTGTTGGAATAACACAAAGAGAAATAGAAAAGATGAAATACATTTTCACTTATGTTTTACAACACAAAAGTTTCCAAGATCATCTGTGCGAAAGATTGTTAATAGAGAAGGATGGGATGGCTTGAATCGTGTTAAATGATTTCAACAATCGCATACTTCCTTTTTTAGTGAGCCATTGTGCTCTAAAATTGGTTGAAAGTGCCTTATAGTTAGTCGTTGAATCTATCTCACCGCTAGTGGACACTCGAAACTTGGAAATCACTGTGAATCAATTAAGAACATACATATATTTAGTTTATTGTTCAAATAATTGTTTCGAATGGCAGAATTCAACACGTTTGGTCTAGTGGCTAGTAACCCTAGCTGTTAAACAAACGGTCGCGGGTTCGAATCCCCTGCTAGGGGCAAATGTTTGTGTTAACATTTACCTTTGTACCTGAGTCATGGATGTTTGTATTTATAATATGTATGTATTTACAAAAAAGAGTAGACTATGTATTATATCAACTGTCTGGTATCCATAATACAAACATTAAGTTGCTTAGTGTGGAACTAGATGGTGCTGTGTGGAATGTGTGAAGATATTATATTAAGATATTATTATAGAATGTGTATTTTAATGGGAAATTTAATTTGTTAGAACTTATTTTGAATTCACATTTTAAACAAATATATATTTCTTTATTTCTTTTTTCTTTCTTCCTTTCAAGGTGGACTTCTGACAGGCTTGCCTAAGCTTGTCCAAGTTGTGCCCGAATTTGTTAGTTTAAAATCTATTTCACACAAACAGACGCCGTCAAAAGACAGTATAATATGACTGTGTTGTATCAATCAAACAAGACAACAAGGTGACAGTGCAGAGTGAGACAAACGCGTTCCATTAAACAAGTTTGTTGAGTTAATTTCGGATGCTTATTAAAAGACCGTGCAGTTAATCAAAAAAGTAATCTTACTTTGAATATAAATTACACTGGAAAACAAATATGTTGTGTTTAGATAATAAAAACGTTGCCGACGATTCTTCGCGCCATTTTTCGCAGTCTAATGAATCTCTCACTTTGTAATTTAACTTCGTAATAAAACAGTTCTCGTGACAGTCGTCACAAAAGTTTTGTCGGCTAATATTTGTTTGTTTTTACGTCCAACGTTTCCTGCCTGGAACTTAATATCTTATTGCACTAAGTATTGAAAGCATTAAATAGGTTTTGATGGAGTTACTTAGCATAATAATAATATAAAGATTTTTAAATTAATTTCAAATACGACATTATTATTCTACTTTTTAAGTATTTTGAACTCTCAAAAATATATACGAGCAATTTTGAAATTATAGAAAATGTGACATTTTTTAAACAATTTAATAAAAATAACATTTACTAATTGATCCATTATACCTGGATGTAGGTACTGTGGAGAAGTTCGCGTATGGAGAATTTGTTTTTCAGGGAAGCTTAGCAGGAGTCTTGGCAAGTATTTTAGACTCGGGTAGATATCCGCCACCTAGTACATTTTCCAGTTATGATGTCATTAATTTTATGTATGAAAAAAAAATCTTCAGAATTCTATCTAGTGGGTGTGAAGAGGTAATCAAATGAAAGGGCTCCGTAAGCTGATTCCAAAAATATACCTACCACACTATTACATTTTCGAAACACACCAAGTTTGGGCTCTTCCTTACAGAAACGGCTCAATTATTTTTCCAAAATATAGGCCGATTGACTCGTGATATACTCATAACTTACCATTTTTTTAATTCTTTTCTTATAAAAAAGAGGAAAAAAAAATAGTGGACTGTGCATTGTACTGTGTGTTTCGCAGTCATAAATTGTGCAGCGGAAACCATCCTCTTACATAAGACTACCGTAAAATAAAAGCATTTGTGCTTTTGTGTTTTAGCTGAATGAGTAAGGCGATGCAGTATGAGATGCCACAGCCCATTTCCATATCCTCTCTTAGTTATCCTATTGAGTGGCAGCGCATTTGCAGAAACTATGCGACGTTGCTTCTGATAAGCAACAGCAGCGACCTACAATCAAGTGAAACGTCAGCCTGTCTGACGATCTCCACATTAAAACGTCTTGTTTAAATTTCCTTATTATCCTAAAGTACGAAATGCGTATAAGTCACGTGTATTGAAGGAATGTTGTTTGAACGGTAGCAACGAACAAGATATCTATTTAAGGTAAACAAAGTAACTATTTGTCCTGTACTATTTGCCTGCTCTTTCCCAGGTGCGAGACTAAGTGGCTGGATCACTGTAGGCGTCGCAAAGAAAATGCCTCTTTAAAATTCATGAGTACCAATTGTTGAGTTTCGCCGAGACTTGAGTGATATTAGATTTTTCATTGGAACCCCTCGAGGTTCTACCCTTTGCGGGGCTGTTACATTCCATTTCGGTCTTTATACGCTTGCGGAATTTTTAGCTCGCAAGTAATGTGGCCATTTCGGCTTTACTTTGAGGCGAACATTAACGGATATTAAGGTTTTAAAAAGTGCAATGCTTATATTCAATATGTGCATAAAAGTAACACCGTGTATGTAGATATATTTTGTATTGTGTCAGAGAACAAAATGAAGGTCTCTTATATATATATATATATATATATCATTCGCCACCACATTTGTTTGCGACCAACGCATCTGTGCGAAGCCGGGGGCGTGTGGCTAGAATAGTATTTAGGTATACATAATATATGTATATTCATGTGATATAAATATGTTCTTATGTTCACTTGTGTGTAAAATCAAAATCATTAATCTATTCTTATAAACCGTTTGTCCTGACTGACTATCAACACACAGCTAAAACTACTAAGTGAAGAAAGTTGAAATTTGAAACAGGTTTATTTTATAACGCAAGCACCAGCTAAAAATTTTTTGGAAAATTTTAACTCCTTGCGAAGCCGTTGGCGTTCGCTCGTACAATATACCTATTATATAACATCACAAAGAACTGAAAAAACTGAACAAGAACTGAAAAAACAAAAACAAGAACTGTTGGAAAAAATAACATTTGTCGTCAAAGTACAATCTCCGTTTCAGAGATTCCTTCGCATTAAGGGACCTGTTAACTCCCAGGTCATTGGGCTTATGTATAAAGGAATGACCCCAGTGCATTAGTGAAACGGATGCTTGCCCTGTGTCTGTGTTTCGGAACTCCAGATGCGTCTCAATAGTGACGTGTCGATGAGTTTATCGATAGATTTTTAATGCCCGACGCAAGGACGGGGTGTTACAAGTTTGACTTGTGTGTATGTATCTGTGTGTCTATCTGTGGAATCGTAGCACCTAAAGGGATGGGATTATTATGATAATTTATTTAAAAAAAAAATTAGGTTTATAATTATTAACATTATAATATTTAATTTAAATTTTAAATTTAAATTTTGAGGTACATATTGAATTTGAAATTTAAGTTGATACTTGACCATTGTACTTTTTAATAATATTATATTTACATAGTTTGTAAAGCTGAATTGATATAAATTACTCTTTTTTGTAAAAACTACTGGACGGATTTAAATGAAATTTGGCACACAGATAGTTTATTACCTGGATTAGCATATAGGATACTTTTATTTTCGAAAAATATTAGGTTCCCGAGGGATCGTCCAAAATATATGAATTGAGTGTACCCGTCGCCACAGTGATAAAGATGTCAGGCGTTATTATTATAATTTATATATTTTTCTTTTTCCAATCAAGTGAAGTCGCGGACACCAGCTAGAGTATTATCATAAATGTTTACTGTGAACAAAACCTAAATAAAAATTAGCAGAACATTTTAGGATATATTCAATACACCACATTGAATTTATCCTAAAATATTTTTCTCAACAGTCATCTCATATTATGAGATAAACAATTGACTTAGGGCCAGTTTTATAAACGACATACCTTTTTCCCGTTCGTTACAGTGCTGGTAACGAACGGTTAACGGTCCGTCAATAACGTTTACTGACGGTGGTTCTATAAAAGAAATTAAACATTCGGTAGCTATCCGCAAAAATACGCCGAAGTTTATGAATATTGTCGACGGTTTCGTTGTAGTCTGTCAAGAACTGTCAAGTTTCGCGTCGCAAACACATTTATTTACAAATATAACAAAATAAACGATACGTAAGATAAACCAACCCTATCATAGTCAGTAACGAGCCAGTAAACGCTAGCTGTCAAATTATACTGTTGACTTACGAATATATTGTTATAATACACTATATTATACTATGAGATCATTTTTTCGTCTATTTGATATAAAATTTAACTAACGGATTGTTATAAAACTGGCCCTTAGAAGGCAGTTCAATTTTCTGTAGTAAATTGTAATTTCTAAGTACTTTTAAGTAAAAATTAGTCGATGTGATAATGGGAGCATCACTAGCAAATGTCGTGCCAGAGGATTATTATCCTGGAGATTACCAACCCGCAGCGACTTCAGCCAAAATAATAAAAACATTTGCAAACGTGCAATGCCGGCTGTAGACAATTAATTCACTATATTTTTTGGGTAGAACATGTTTAAATGACTCTCATATAGGTATTTTCGCGTTTAGTTGGTAATCTATATTATTACACATCCTACTAATATTATAAATGCGAAAGTTTGTGAGGATGGACGGATATGTGGATATATGTATGTATATTTGTTACTCTTCTAAAAACAGCTCAATGGATTTAGATGAAATTTGGCACACAGATTTCATCTACATCCGTTATTCCATTAATTAAGATCTAGGATACTTTTTATCCTGGTAAAATGTTAGGTTTCCAAGGAATCGTTTAAAAATATGAAAAATTGGGCGCCACTGTCGTCACAGCGATTAAGATATCGGGCGTTATTTAGGTATTACATTATATTTTTCAACGCGGACGAAGTCGCGGGCACCACCTAGTTTTAAAATAAAGTCACTTTCCCCTTCTGTATTTTTTTCGTACTCAGCATAGGCTACACTGCTTCATACAAAATTCTGTCTAAAGTTCGTATTTGTTCTAAGGCTTAAACTTTAAACACATTAATTACTCTCTTAATTTAGGAAATATGTTTTATTTTTACATTAGTTTCATCCTTTGTTCAACTGTTTGCCTGTTGATTAAAAAATATAGAAACATCTGTACTAATATTTAATTTTTAATTTATTTATGGATGTTTGTTACTCTTTCACACAAAAACTACTGAACCGATCACTATGAAATTTTGCATACACGTTGTCTGGGACACCAGAAATATCATAGGGTACCTTTCATCCAGAAAAAAGGACTATTCCCAAGGGATCATCTAAAATTAAGGAAACTAACTCCTGGCTGAGTGTAATAGCAATAACGATGTCAGGCGATATATATGTATTGCTTTTTCAACGCGGACGAAGTTGCGGACACCATCTTGTCTTCATTAATTTCAGAACTTATAATATTACCTATTAAGATTAAACTAAAGTTATGTTAATACTGTAGTTTGCTCTTAATGATTCATGTAGAATCTACAAAATGGATTCGATGAGTTAATGGACTACTCGCCCAAATTTATCTCGCCCAAATGGGCGAATGTAATGTTTGATTTTACATATTATTTTAATAGCTGAGGTGTTTCCACCTAGCTACAATATGGGCTTCTTCAAGCGAGGGGTTAACAAATATCTTCAGGGTAGGCAGCGCACTAGCACTCCCCTTGGTGTTGCTTGTGTCCCTAGGCGACGGTAACCACCTACCATCAAGTGGGCCGCCTGCCTGTCTGCCACCTTTAAGTTATAAAAAAAAAAAAAAATAGACAACTCGCTCACTCGCTCACTAGCGTTTATTACCTTTATGTACAGTCCATTACATAAAGGTAATAAACGAAATTTCAAACTCTAATATTCTTATTTCTTACTCCAGGTACTTAATAGGTTTTAATTTTAATAGGTATACAATTAAAAAAAACTTCTCTTGTTCTTGCTCGTAATGTACTGTATTAAATTTCTTAATATTTCTCGTACGATTTCTTGATCTACTAAAAAAGCATGATAAATTTATGTCAGTTGTTATATTTCATGTAGAATGTTGTCTCATGACTCATGTAGAATCAATAAGCTGCTTTTAAAGTTTTGTTTGCAAAACACTTAGGTACGTAAATTTCTGTTGAGTTTGTTATTTATGTTACGCACAACAACGTATATATATCAGTGACACAGCTTCTGATTTGTTAATAATTAAATTAAATTAGTGTTCGTCCCCAACAATGGTTGCTGGTAGGAGATGTACAGATACTAGAGGTGTTTTCAATTTGTTCATTTACCTAATATTAGTTCGCCTTATTAGAATATTTGATGTATGGCTGAAGTATTCATGCTTTTTGTTTTGTACTTTGTACATGAAAGTTTAGACGACACATTAGCATCGTCAACGATTAAAAAAGCTATTTTAAATTATTATTCATATACTTTTTTAAATCTTATAGTGCACCTTACAATGTAATCTCGATAAATTCATCCAAAATATATATATACCTACATATTATTATTATTTTTAAATATTTTTCAATAGATCCTTCGCAAATCTAATTTTTTTCTGGAATAACAAATAGTTTAATCTAGGCAATAAGTTATCTGTGTGACAAATATTATTCAAATTCACTCAGTAGTTTTTACGTGAAAGAGTGACAAAATAAACAATAGATACGTATACATCTATACATTCATTCTTCCTAATAAACTTTGGCATTTATGATATTAGTATGTGTTTTTTAACATTTTAAATTTCTAATCCCAGTTAGTAGAGAAGTGGAGCTACGTCACGTCTAGTATGATTTATGTCTTTTGCAGAGTGCAGAATTAATTAATAGCGTCTCAGCCGCATCGCACAATGAGACCCTCTTCAATCTTACCTCCTATCTCCACCACCTTAATTTGGCTCGAGAATTTCGCCTAAGTGACTTTTATTGCACCTACAAAGAACCTTACTCGCGAATTTTGCAAATAAAGAGAGAGAAGCATCTGTCCCAGTGCTTTTAAAATTTATCCCCTGATTTTTTGTTCGCTCTTCATGTAGGTGTTCGAGTCGCCCTCGAAGTTCCCCTTAAAAGTTAATAAAATTAAGTAAAAAAAAATTTCAAAAAATAAACAAGCACATTATATGAAACGCCCAGTGATGTATTGTAACATTGTAATATTGTATGAAACATTGTATGAGCTCCATACAAGTGTAATAAATAATACATGCGAATGGAAGTAACAATTTTAAGTGCAAGTTATCAAGTCGACTTGTTAGTATTTAATATTTTGTATTATTTTGGAATTTTTTGAAAAAACCCAACAGTTAAAATTTATAAAAAACTAGAGCGAAGCTACTGAAAACGTTTTTTTATGAATTGATATTTTGTCTTCATTCTACAAATTCGTCTGAAATGTATTATATAGGTATATAGAAAACCTCCCAGTAATTATTTATTTATTCCTGTTACTCAGACTCAGTGTGATATCTAAAACTTATAAACCTATTCAATTCAAAACCGTATTCAAATCCTTTTCTAAAATTAGAGTGCACAGATAAACAGCCAAAGGGACAAAAATTCTAAGAACTATTTTTTGACCTCAATAACATAAAATTAAGTGCAACGTGTAACTTTTTAAAAATATTTAATATACAAACACGGCTCGTTAACGACTTTATTATACATACCTATTACCTAATAGATAATAAAACGTTCAATTGTACACGGACGATACTGGGGCGCATCGTTCCAGCATTAAATAAATTTCGAGAACATTTGGGAAAGCCAACACTAAAAAATTGATTAACTAAAGTGTTTCTCGTCGATACTGACTTGAATCAAATCGAATTTACTTCGAGTGACAGACTCTTGGCTTCACATTTATGAGTCAGAGAGCGACAACGCACAGTTAAGAGGATAGACAGTAAATATTTTTAATATTATTTTTTTTAACAAAAACTCTCATCATCATCATCATCATCGTCGTCGTCATCTCAGCCACAGGACGTCCAGTGCTGGGCATAAGCTTCCTCCATAATTTTCCAATATGACCGGTCAGAAGCAGCCTGGATCTACCGTCGACCGTGCACCGTAATGATTACTCATTAATTAGTTATTGGTCGTAGCAATACATAAAAAAAAAATTACATTTCCAAGATATAATATGAATAATGGGATGGAAACAAAAAAAAAACTGAAATTAATTTCATATCTAAATATGATTAAATTTTAAAATGTGCAGAATGTTTTATTATATTCGCTAGTTCAATAAGTGCCACGAATGGTTTCCTACGCATACTGTATTTGGTTATTCGCATTATAGTAAGTTGAGATAAGAAATTCTCCCAAATACCTATTATTAACTTCACTCACTCGTACAGCATATCATATAAGGCGATTCAATGGCGAAAACCTGAAACGGTCTATATCTGAATGGTATAGTCATCAATGTCCTACAACTATGGATTTCGCCCGCCATACAGAACACTACGGACTTTATGGAACATTTAAAAGTGACATATGCGTAGAGCATGAACTCTGTCATCTGTCATTTAAAACCAACCAAACATCTGTCGTTTAAAGAAAATGTAACTTTACGTCAACACATTATAGTATAAAATCAATAGTAGAACTTGGTCTTCACTACCTTTTACCATTGACGCGCGAAGGTAAGTAAGACTCCTTCATGATTCCGTTTTAGGCGTAATTTTTATGTGCCACTTTGGCATTTGTGACGCAAATTCCAACGTTGTAGTACTTAGATGGGTATAGTACATATTATATCTGAATGGTATAGTATACGTACTGTTTAGTCAGATTACTATGAATTATGGTTCATTTTCAAAAACGCGCGTACCTATATCAAATCGAATCAGCAGCAATACGTTTGATGTATCGTGTGTTTGCAATTATTCTTACTCCACTCCATTGTAAACGAAATTACTTTCTATCGGATATCGATGGGATGCCTTATACGCGTATACGTCGGCTGCTTATTAATTTCTATGCAAATTTAATTGTGTCAATCGATGTTAAACAGTAAAAGCTATTAGAGATATGATTACAGTATGCTTAATGTACCTAAATATAATGTTACATCAATACTAATATTATAAACTAGCTGGTGCCCACGACTTCGTCCGCGTTGAAAAATATTAAGTAGCCTATCCTGTGTCCCGTACTTCCAAATGTTTATCTGCCAAGTTTCATGAAAATCAGTTAATTCGTTTCAGAGTTATGGAGGAACATACATACGTACATACATACATACATACAGAAAAAAATTCTAAAAATCGTCAATTTAGTTTCAGTATCATGTATAGAGCCTATAAACACGATATCTCTGAAAACAAAGTAACTTACTCCATGACCGACCCTTACAGATTTATTATTAGTATTGATTATCTGAATGTAACTCTGTCTGTCTGTTACCTTTTTACGCCTTAACTACTCAACCGAACATAATGAATTTATACTTACACGTTGCTAGCGATACAGAAAGTGACATAAGATACCCTTCATCCAAAAATAAAATAAAAAATACTGTTCCCAAGAGATCATCTGAATATAATAAAAAACTTACGCCTGGCCAGTGTTATAGCAAGAAGCGTTATATTGCTTATATATTGTTTTATTTTACAACGTGGACGAAGTCGCGGGCACCAGCTAGTAAGATATAATAGATATTATGTATATATCTATTATATCTTGTATGTATGTGTATAATAAATATGTAGCGAGATATTGTACGTTTCCCTAATATAAATAAAATAAAAATAAAATAAATTAAATTACACTACTGGGCAGAGGACTGTTTTCTCTGTGTATGAGGAGGTAATATAGTTTACTACGTTAGCCTACTGTATAATATTAATTGTACTTACTGATGAATATTTGTACCTACCTCTACTAAAGTATAAGCAGTTGAGTGATGCGTATCAAGTTATCTTTGCTAATGAAGCAAGAAATTTTATTTAATACTAGCTGTCGAACGCGACTTCATCCGCGTAACAGTATGAATTATAGCCTATGTTACTCGCTGATAATATGGCTTCCTACAGGTGAAGGAATTTTTAGAATCGACCCAGTATATAGTTTGTGAGTGTATTCATTACAAACATATAAAAATATAAATCTTCACTCTTTATAATATTAGTATAGATATAGACTACCTTTTACTGGCTAGACTTCGTAGACGATGTAGTTTGTTTTTAGAAAATCCCACGGGAAGCTAACATTTTTCCAGGATAAAAAGTATTGTTTTCTATTATGTTCGAGTTGATTTGGTTTGATTTGATTTGACAGCCCCTTACAAAAGACCACCGGAAAATAACTGTATACGTATCATGTGTGCTTTTGTGTTTCGATGAGTGAGTAATGGATGCTAGAGCCCATTTCTTTATCCCTATCCCTTATTTTCAATCCTTTATCCTTATGATAGGCAGTGTGGCCTTTATCCTGTGGCGTTGCTTGTGATGTAAAGCGACGGTAACCACCTATCATCAAGTGGACCTGTCTGTCGACCTTGGTATAAATATATACTTTACACATATATGTATATCACGACTGAGACCTACTTTTAATTCTTCGCTAGATGTAATAGAATAAAGTGGATAATTAATTTATATTGAAAGAAAAATACCTAACGAGAGCGACCGCGATTTTTGTTTTCTGCCAATGCTTGTATATTTCAGCGGAAAATTATTACTATAAGTAAAACGTGTGCGTATTTTTTACTATAACTCGTTCAACTTATGCAATATAAATCACGTGAAAGTTATAAAGGTATACCGATCCATCACATTTTACGGCTTACATCGTAGTAAAGACGTTGTTACGTTTCCTTGAATAGGTAAAAAAGATTTACTGCATATTTTAGACTCATCTTAATAAGTTGTTAAACAAATGATTGTTAGTTTTAGTAGAAAAATTTCATATGTGATATAGATGTCTCTTATAAATATTTTTTTTATAAAAAAAATCTTTAAAATACTTATATTTAGTTTTTAATTATATAAAAAAAATATAAATAAAAATATTTATTATTATTATAATTATGCATTCTGAACTAGGTAAAACTATTCTTTTTTTTAAATTAGGTACTACTGTTTACTTTACCACACTATATTATTTTTTCTAACCTCATGAAGGAATATGTTTTAGCAGTTGAGAAAAAAAAAATTAGTCCTATTTGCCGGACATAATTTTTATAGTTACGGTGAGACCAGCAAAGAAACAGCTGTGTTGATTCCATAGTAGAAAGTAATCAATAAGAGGACTAGTTCAGTAGGTACAACTTGCTTTAGGTTGTGTTTAAATCTCTAACATGTATTTAAACATTGATAAACAAATTCCTTTGTTTATTGTATTTAGCTGTAAACATAGAAGTCGAAAACATTTATCACCTAAAATACGAGTAATATACAAAAGTTTAAGGCAAAAGGAATATGAGAAACACTTTACATTTTCGTGTAATTAAAATGGTCATACCGTTTTCGAGGAATCTTGTTAAAAGTTTCGAACGCCACTCTTACTTAGTTGTAAATTAAGAAATTTACATTTACTTTGGAAATTTTGCTTTATATAAACGCTCGACCAAGTCTGAAAACGGTCGCGTTAACAGTCCGCTTAAATTCAGAAAAGATAGCTAAGGTGTCCCTAATGAATTTTGTTTTGTTTGTACGTAAATTGAATAATAATAATATTAAACAATAATTAATACCAACCCGAAAGTGGAGTAAGCCAAAGTAACACATATACTTCACGACGTGCGATAGTCTCTCTTAAGACTACGGCCCAGGTAGCCGTCAAACAGAAAGGTGGAGAATACAGGCCCTGCGCCACAGATTAAATAAGACTTACTATCGTAACCTGCGCCTGCGCCCGAGTCACTTCCGGTGGATCGGCTGGGAGAGGGGATCCTTTTCCCGCTGCCTCCCCGCCGCTTCCTTACGCTGCAGTAACGTGCGCACAAAACGCGAAACGCAGTGTGCCCTGCCACTATCTTTCGCATTGCTAAATCCTTACAGAAGTTTGCGGCTAAAAATTGGCGAATTGTTTGTGCAATTTTAATTATGGATTACTTAACCATAGACTGTCAAATGTGCGTCTGCAATGGAACTGACATGAATCAACTTTGATAATTCAAAATGACACACCTACTCTTCTCAAGGCGGGTCTACAAAGTACATTTGACAGTTTTAAGAAATGCCAATGCATAAATAACAAAATAACATGATAACAATACATTAAAAGTGTCATCACAACTAGGAAAAATGAATAACACATGGGACGTTGACGTTGAGTTGATATTAAAAACTTCTCTGACATCAGGTCGTGCTGACCCAAGCGTCCCCTGGTCTTGTGAAGTGCAAAAGCCTCTTTAAACCACTACCATTTTACCTTTAATGTCTAAACGTTAAAATTATTTTTATACTGTGTAAGATTTCAACGCGGACAAAGTTAAAAGTAAAAAATGACTAAGAAAGGAAAAAAATATGAAGCTAAAGTTAATAATTACTTAATACGACATCCATCATAAAGGGTTGCTGTAATTTTTTCAGATTACTTAATAAATTATAAAACTGTGCTTGTCATAGCCAGTGTTCAAGTAAAGTTCAAAGTAAGTACAATCGCCTCAAGTACAAATGTAGATCTCGAAATCGCCAAGAAAGTTTCTGAAAGTTTCTGTGGAATTACTAGAAATTTCTTCCACATCCACAAACAAATGGTACGGCACCAATAAATATGAGTTCTGTTGACAGGTGCCCAAGTGGAGCGGGTTCAATTTGTGCATAATATTCAATTTGGCCCGTGTCAACTCACATGACGAGTGCTGCCCAAACATATTGAACTATCATGCGCAGTGTACATTAACGTTTTTATAAAGATTACATGGAACAAGATTGGATTCCGAGCCGACAACGTTATTTGTCTGTAAAAAGGTTTCAACTGAAACCTTCGATAGGATTTTTGAAATTTCATTCGCTTTCATTTTCATGTTTTCTATACTATACCTATCTAGTATAACTTAACTAATATTATAAATGCGAAAGTGAGTTTGCTTGTCTGCTACGCTTAATACTTAAATACTAAACCAATCACATAATTTTTTTTTGATACACATTGTCAGAGATACAGAAAAAGACATAAGGTACTTTTTATACAGAAAGAAGTATTCCAAGGGATGATCAAAAATCCCGGTTTTGTTTTATCCCGATTTTGTTACTTATAACACCAGCTTTCCTGCCTCTCTTTAACATGAAAAAAACTTAGATGACAAATCGTGATACTTGTACACATCTTGATAATAAAAAAAATGATGTATATTATTAAATCGAACTCCTCGCAGTCTTACTAAAAAGCTAAATAGTCCATTTATTTGAGGGTTGTAAGCGAAAACATTTTCTTACAAAGTTAAATTGCAATCTGTGACTTGAGGATTTGAGAGATCAAAGTATTTAAATTGGAATAGACATTTTGATGTCGTGATTAAACTTTTATTGCTGCGGTATGTATATATCTATTTAGATTTCATTTTGTTTTTATTCCATATCTATTTTTTATTACAATATTTTTTCCAATGTAATTTATAAACATTCCAAAGAGATGGAGTTTCAATTCACTTAAAAAAGTAAACAATATAATATTTCACAAGAAAAAGCGTGGAAGAAAGACGAAATTGTTCCACGTCCCGCTATCTCGAACTAATTACGACCGTAATTCTTTATACCATAGATTACCCACAACCTACAATGATAAGTTCACACACTTGGACATTTTCCACCTCCCAAAAATATCTCAAGCGCAGCATCATGAATGTACTAAAGGAGAAATAAATTAATAGAACCGCGCATACACACACGGACACACACAAATACCCCAGGTCCCTGCCCCATTGTATAGATTTAAGATAATTAGTAACTAACTTAGGTAATAACATTTTAAAGTTTTTTAAGTCCTACACAATGAAAACCTGTAATTGGCTATGTAAGTAGTAACACTGTGTCTATTGTACGTTATTTTGTTTTTCTGTAGGGTTTATGTTGAAACAAAATAAATAAATAAATAAAATTTAAATAAAGCCGCACGTTAAAATTAATATTATTAGGCGTAGAGACAAGAGATCATCTAACTAAACCATCCAAACCCACGTCTCAGGCCAACGTTACGAGCTTCGTGTGGTGTGCACCTGACTGATAACAGGAGTGTCGAGCTTGACTACATTACTATTAATTTTATAGTTCAATAAACTTCCTAAGGATTTCCACGACAATTGAACCTTATTCGCAATGGCAATTATCAAGAAATTGGACCGAACCACTGCCAAACCATAAGTTTTAACATTGATCAGTATTAATCCATAAGTAATTGTACGATAGAATCTCGTACCGTGGTAGTCTTATTACCTAGGGCCCTAGCCAAGATGCAAACGCAGTGCTTTCTACAGTCATAAACGCTACGCTACGCTACGGACAAAGCTTTGTGATTGGTCAAAATTTTATGTGGGCGTTACAACAACCAATCACCGGGCTTTATTTTGTTCGCTTCGTAAAGTTCGCTAGGGAGCGTTTTCTATAATGTACATCTTGGCTAGGCCCCCTATTGTCAAATAAGTCAAATTTTCATAATTCTTGTTTAAGTATGATGTCTGTTTTTTTTTATAATTGCGTGTAATGTATCATTTAAGCGATTACTGAAGGGTAAACACGAAAAAGAAATATAGCTTCAGTTAGGCTTGATTAGTGCTATTTCGCTTTTCACGTACCTATAGACAACAATAAAGTTAATCTTGAACTGTAATATTAAAGTTAATCTATTTGAAATTTAAAAATTAGAATTTCAATATTTTTTAAAGATGATTACTACTTGATTAATTCAATAAGAATTAATTTAAAAATATGTTTAATGTACTTAAAATTTTCGAATTTATTAGTTAGGATGTTTTCATGGAAAAACATTATCAGTAATTACAAGAATTCAACCCGCGAAAATGTCACAAAAATCTGCACATTGTTAACACACATTCTTAACAGCACACTGCTGTTATTTCACGGTGGTCTTCTGTAAGGGGATGGTCACTGCCGCCACACGAAATGCCCGAATGACTGCTAAATGCATTGTATTTTGCTACTTCCTTCCAGATCCACGACCAGAGCCGATTTTGAAAAGTGTTTCTTTAATAACATGTAACAGCAGACTTTGATAAGACTTAGAGATTAAGAATGAAATAATCTCTAGGCGACCATAGCCACCTCCCATCAAGTGGACCGTGAGGCCGTCTGACAATCTTTACATAATAAAGAGAAATACTTCTAGTGAGTTACCTACTAATCTTGACGACACGTTCGGTCGCGGGTTCGAATCCCGCTAGGGGCAAATGTTTATCTGTTAACATTTTACCTTTGTACCTGAATCATGGATGTTTTGTATTTATAATATTTATGTATTTACAAAAAAAAAAAAAACTATGTATTATTTCAACTGTCTGATGGTATCCATAATACAAGCATTAGTTGTTTACTGTGGATATTTAAAAAAAAAAACTGAAAATACAATATATCTTTCATACATTCTCATATTACATTTTTTGTTATACTGTAAATAGGACCCCGCCGATCATTTGCCGCAATGTAGCGGGAGTGAAGCATTGACAATTTCTCCTCATGAATTTTAAAAGGAAATTTTCCTCCCCCGTCAGCACCTGTTGGTGTCGGGTCAAGTGGGAAGCTTTTGTGTCACGCATTTAGAAACATTGTAAATAAGAATATACAACAAAAACCAAGGGCGGAGCTTTTTCGTAGTCCATTCTAAAACTAATTTGTCTTTTAATCATTAAATTTAATAATTTATTTATTATTTTGATAATAGACGGAATTTTGCACATAACAAATTCTGGCTGCAACACATACCATATTTTATTAAGGTCGTAGTTCAACAAATAGTGCTCATAAGAAAGCAGTTTTTTTACACGATAAATAAGGCAGTGAACTATTCATTAAGGACAAAAATGTTGGATTATCAAAAAAGTGCACATATCTAATTTTTGGTTTAACAACATAGAATTAGGAATAATACCAACAGTATAGTAACAGTTTCTAATTCTATGTTTAACGAGGACGATAGGTTACAATTTTATTAAAACTTAAAAGCTTAGATATATAAAATAAATATACTAAGTAAGTACTCTTTTGTTTCAGCTAATATTTATTGTAACAGCGAATATTTGAAGTAACGCGAAACTTTTTTATTTGTATTTCACGAAAAGCTCTCTCAAATGTGACACAACTTAAACAACCTAAATAGCTTACTTAAGCAACACTTAGCGACTTGAAATGTGTTAACATTTTGTTCGAATGTTGACTTATAAACATGGTGAAAGTTAATTTTCGTCATTTTTATGTGAGTAATATAATTTTACGACACTTTTGGACCATCACGCGGAATGTTCACCGGTTTTTTCGAGCATCATAACTTTCAGTTAATGAAGTTTCCGAAAAACACATATTTTCAACATAAACATACTTAGTATGGGTGAAATAATTAGCAAAAATTGACTACGATCGGAGAAACACATTCGCGCCACACCAAGCGATGAGTGGCTTAAACATAATTTAAAATGTGAGAGAAGTAGAAAACTTTATTAGAAAAGCTGTTTAGAAAAGCAGTAATTTTATGTAGAATCCGAGTAATTTTATGTAGGGACTAATAAAAAAAAGACACTTCTGCAACAATAAAATAAAGATTCCTTCCAAAGAACATAATAATTGTTGCGGGATAATAAAGCAACACGACGACCCATCTAACTGAATATTTGATGCAAAGTGTCGCTCTAAGGCACATACTCGTACTAAACTAGTCTTATACTCATTCAAAATTCCATTTAGCAACATTGAGTTTGTAAATTAATTTCCTATAAACTCTCTATGCTGTTGGCAAATCGAAGAAACAACTTGGCAACTTTCAAATGCTCCTTATTTAATAGTCTATATTATATTGGATTTAGTTAGAAATTAAGTATCTTTACTGCAGGGCACAGGACTCTTCTTATGCTTTCAAGCTTTTAGCTGAAATTAGTAGGTCTCCACATGTCTTCCAACATTGTATTATTCTCCAACAGACAGCTTTACTCACATTTTTTTCATTAAAGCATAGTTGTTTGTAATAAAGGGAATTTAAAATAAGATATTTTTTATTTTTAGAAAGGCTGTCAAAAATACCGGCGGTCAACTTGATACTAGGCGGCTACTATCGCCAAAGAACGCAAGCAACATCGGGGAATCGAATTAGTGTTGCCAACCCTGTAAGAATTGGTTTACACTAGTTTACCTACAGCATGCTTGAAGGATCTCATATTATATCCAGGCGGTAACACTTCAGAAAGGAGTTTGCTCCAAAGTTATACCCATCCGGACTTGCACAACGGTGCTTTATCCAAAATGTTGATTAACTCCACATCTGACATGGCATTGCTTGGAATGGCATATTTCCAGATACCATTTCATGCCAATGTAAAGACACTTCGTACGAGTTATCTTTTTCTTCCAACGAGTATGTTACTAATTGATTAAAATTAAGACAAATTCGAAATGAAAACTAATTTTCCCTATCTTTTTATTATTTATGTGACGTTAGACAGGCTGACGGTTCACTTTAGGGTACGTGGCTACTGTCGTCTATTAACACAAACAACACCATATAAGCTGACGCTGCAAAAGCGCTGCCGACCTTAGTAGGGTTCAGGATAAGGGATTACGAAAGGTTAAGGACTCTCGCATCCCTTATTCACTATACAACAGCATAGTCTGCTGTAAGGGTGCGGTTACTGCACCCAAACGGGCTGCCCAGAGCCAATACTTTCAAGACGCAGACCAGAGCCAACTTTGAAAGCTTTAGGTTCGTGCTCAAGTTGGCTTTTAGGTTAGACTAAAAGAAAATTCTGGCGCCCGCGACTGCATCCGTGTTGAAAAAGAAAATATATGTGTAAGTAATTTAATATAAAGTACGACAACGGCAGCGCCGCCACGACGACAATGGCATCCATTTTTTATATTTTTAGGGGATCCCTCGGGAACCAAACATTTTTGCATGATAAAATCCAGGTAATAAACTATATTTTATGTGTGACAAATTTCCTCTAAGTCGGTTCAGCTGTTTTTGCGTGAAAGAGTAACAAACATTCATCTATAGACTAATCCAGCCTCACAAACTTTCGCATTTATAATATGTATTAGTAGGATATCATCTCTTTTAAAGACGTAATAAAAGCACACCTAATAATGAACTATTCATATATTAAAATTTTAAGCTCATAAACTGAATACCCACACAATAAACCTTCAAGTATCTACTGATAAAGAAAGAAAAATGAATTTTTTAATTAAGAAACTACTTATCTTCACTAGGTTATTTAAGCTGGGAACATCATTAATTATGGTTTGAGCAAAAGCAACAAAAATTTAGATGAAACTTAAATCGCTCCATCGGTCCACAGCCATTGTTACAGCCAAGTTGAACCCGGCGATAGACTTAAGTTCGTTAAAGTACGAACAGCTAAAAGCAAAAAAAAAAAGATTAGTGACTCACTATGCTCGCGTAGACCTTATATACTGAGTCCAATGAACACAGTATCATTCAGTAGTTCAAAGGACACTGCCTCGTATACACGTGATACGTTAAAATACGGACATAGATTTTGTAGAAAAAAAGTTTTTCAAATGATTGCCTGTGGCTTTACTTTGTGCAAAAATCACTCAAGACGAGAAACCAAGGAACTTGGGATCACTTACACTTCGTACGACATTTAAATTTAATAATTTCTTAACAAATTATACAACACATTTGTATCAACAGAACGGGGGAATAACCGCTTGATATGCGTAGAAGTGACAAACTATATCTATGTATTTATTCCATCAACGAGGAGCAGATTGTAATTAACGCCACCGGAGTAGCTCTGCCAATGCCAATGTTTGTTTGCGAAATTAGAATTCTTGGATAAAATATTCAAAATGCGTCTACAAATCGAAGTTTCATCGATATCCAAGTCACTTCGAACTTGCTGGTCTTTCAAAGATAGTGTTTTAAGTTCCTTTTTATGTGTGTAACAGACAGACACAGCTTCTTAAAATGTGATGTTACAGAAGGAGTACAATAAAAATAGTAAAGCTCTTCATCATTAATCAATTCAAAAAGATTTATATAGATATTTATATTTATAGGACTTATATATATATATATATATATATATATATATATATATATATGTTATATAGCCTAAAGCCTTCCTCAATAAATGGACTATCCAACACAAAAAGAATTTTTCAATTCGAAGCAGAAGTTCCTGAGATTAGCGCATTCAACCAAACAAACAAACTCTTCAGCTTTTAAGTATAGATGTGAATTTATAATGTATGGATGTTTGTTACTTTTTCTCGCAAAAACAGCTCAACGGATTTGGATGAAATTCGGCACACAGATAGTTTATTACCTGGATAAACATTAAAGGATACTTTTATCCTGGTAAAGTGTAGTGTAACCGAGCGATCGTCTGAAAGTAAACATATAAAAACATCTTTATCACTATGGCGCCACCGTCGCGTCACAGCGATAATGTCAGATATTTTCTCAGGTGTTATATTTTTCATTTTTCTAAGCGGGGGTGGTCGTGGGCACCAGTTAGTAAGAAAGAAATATATTTCGAATGTTTCTTATGTTATTGAGATAAGTAATAGTATCTTCTTGCATACATAGTATGAAAACTTATAAACCTTTTTGTTATAAAATAATAAGAAATAATCAATCTAGTGCGGGTAGATCGGGAGGGAGTCTCTTAAATGAAATGATACATTTCTCCTAATTTCGTATAGTTTGGTCGATACTGAATTATAAACACGAAAGAAAACCCAACCTAATTAGTCATTTTGCTATTTTTTAAGACGATCCCAACTTCGAAGCAATTTGAATAGCTACAGTGTTCTAGAATCCTTAAGAATTTAACGCGTGTGAAATAAGAGTGCCTTCAGAAAATGCCTGGCTTTACTAAGTCATGTTGCTTGTTCATTAAAATTCATACACTGTAATTATAGACTCCGAGACGACAGCGTGAAGCATGTGAACCAGTACGTAGGTAGCTGAGAGTCAAAATATTATGAAGAGCTGTTATTACAAGTTAAGTTATTAGTTTTGTTGATGACTACTTAAGAACTTTTACTTAGATTAGTTTTTAGTAGTGGCAGTAGGGAACATTGCGTCATTTGGGAAACCCTTCTGGCGCCAGCTACCGCCCCTTTACAGAAGACCACCGTGAAATAACAGCAAATTATGTTCGGTGTGTTTTCGGTGTGTTTCGGTGGGTGAGTAATGGATGCCAGAGCCCATTACCTCATCGCTTCCTTATCCCTCATCCTTAATCCTTCTATGGACGGAAGCGAACTTGCAACACATGCTTGTGTTATAGGGGACGGTAGCCACCTAGTCTGTCGACTTTATTATTAAAAAAAAAACATAGTTACAGCGTCTTACAATCTATAAGAAAATACATAGTAAATAATATAATCTATACTAATATAATAGAGATAAAAAGTTAATAGCAAGCTTTATTTCGGGGTGTCAACCTTTTAATAATTAATTTAAAATTGTTCCCTATTGACTACAATACCACTCAAACGATCACAGTTAAATTTTGCATACAGTTTGTCAGAGTTTTCAGGAAAGGACATAGTGTACCTTAAATTCCATAGACAGTAAAAGCTAGTAAACTTTAGTTAAAAATAAGATGTGCGGACTTACGAAAACAACCTCACTTGTCGACTGCCTATTTTTCTCTGCTCTTCCTTCTAGAGACGCGTTCTCATAAGGTTCAGGTCTATAAACTTAATTAAATTATGGCCTCAAGTTTATAAACTAATGATTTTTTTTTATGTGTGACATGAATCCTAACCGATCCTATAGAGCAAATGTAAAAATAAATGTTTTGGAAGATACCCAAAAGAGTTTATCAGAAATACTTAGATAGCGTACCAAAACTTGGCGCCAAATTCTGTAAAAGATTTGGAAACTGCAGTAATGAAATTTGACATCATATTCTAAAATTATCGAAAACTTTCTACAAAACTTAATTATTTATCTAAACTTTCTAACATATTTTACTTTTAGTAGCAAAGAACAGTTATTTTGTATCTATAATTACATATTATAAAGTTAGGGCAGTCCACATCTAGATATACATATCTATATAACTTATAGATGTTTTTTCTGCTTGTAAAAAGTAGTTCATCATCAACATCAGGCTGTGTCTCACCACTAAATCTACACACTGTAATTAGCATCCAGCCACTTTCTGCGAAGCCTTTCAGGTCGCATGTCCACCTTCCAATTCTTCGCCTTCATTCAAGAACTTTTCTATGCGACAGATTGCCACTTAAAATTGCTATAATTCTCTTGGCTATGTCGACAATCTTGGTTCTTCGGTGAATTTAAGAATTTCTGAATCTATCCGCCTTAGGAACTCCGAGAACAGCTTGCTCCATAGCCCGCTGAAGCGACCCTAAATTTGTGGATCATTCCCGCTGTGAGAGGCCAGGACGCACTGATTATATAACTATATAACTTGCTCTTCAGATATTGCGGCAGTGGGGACAAGAACAGGCGACGTAGATTCCGAATGCAGCCCAACCCAACCGGATTCTTCTGTCAACTTCTTTGTCAAAGTTGTTCTTGCCTAACTGGATAGTAGAAAATTAGATTTTAACTTTTCTACCTTACGCTGCAGCAAGCTAGCCCTGAGGTAAACCTGTATTGGGTTTAACTTATTTGTTAATAAAACTCATTATTTTGTTATTTTCTTTCTCTTCGCATCCAATAGAATAGATAAAGACTGAAAGGATGAATTTTAATTATTAGTTATACAATGTTACATACGTAATTTGATAAATGGCGTATGGATGCAAGAGATACCTACAATCCTACATAGATAAAGTTAGTTTCAAACAGTAATAACTCGCGTTCCCGCATTGTGTTAAAACTTAGAACAGTTCTGAATCGAACAGAATTCCAATGATTTGGTTTAGTTGATATGTCTAATAAATTATATAATAAAAGATATCAGATAGAAATTCACAGTGTATGCAATCTTCATGCATAGATGCAACTCTTTAGGTAAAGATGTACAATCAGCGAACTTGAATACAAAAGATTTATATTATTTCGATGTGTACAACTAAGTAGCACGCTAGCTATAATTAAAATTATAAGCTAATCCCCCACTAGGAAATGAATTCATGATCTTCAAACGATCTTCATAAAGTACAGCTAATAACCATCTCGATCACTTCTGCTTTCAAACATAAAACCGGATCAAAATCGGTCCATCCGTTTAATAGCTACGATTCCACAGACAGACACACAGATACACGCATAAACATTTATACCAGACACACACAGACGCATACTTTAAACGTTAACGTTTTTGCGTCGGATTGGAACACCGCAAAGAGATCAAAATGTAACAAGTGCAGTACAAATCGACGTTTGACTTTTGCGATAGGATAGAATACGCAAAGCCCGAAACAGATTAAGCACGAAAAAATTTACTTTTGACCGAAAAGTTAAGTACTTTTTTTAGTTTTGACAAAAATACATCAGTCGAAGGCCAAAATTGGAATCTATTTCGAGGTAAGCCGAAAAGCGTTGGTCAAAACTAGGATGAACCAGTCATTCCGCCAAGAAGCTGCATATCGAACTTTGACTATAACATATAGATTCATAGATGTGGAGTAGATGTAGCCAATCCATTAACTTATTTCAAATGAACACGGAAATTGCAAGAACCAAAATAATTATGTAATTACGTAAACTGCGAACCATAAAAGCCGATTCTATTTTTATGTTTTCCCAGATATTGCTTTAGCGAGGAATTTACCTTCGCATTTATTACAAAGTTACAGCGATATTAAATACGAACACAAGCAAATTAGGGCACATCATTCGCAATAGCCATTTCGCATGACATTTAAACAGAACAAACCATTTCCTCGGAAAGACCTTTATTATGTTATAACGGATCTTTGTTACCCTTTACCTATTCCAAATTTTACTGTCCCTTCTATATAACTCAGGGCTGTCCACTTATCAAGTTGGGTAATTTACTCTTATCAGACTTAAAAAGAAACTTAATGTAAGAGCCCATTTCTCTATCCTTCTTAATCAGTTATTCTGAATCTTACAAAGGTTGGCAGAACATTTTCAGCAGCTTATGTTATAGGCGACGATCTTCACATAAAAGAAAAATCGACCAAATTTATAGATGAATTTTGACGTGAAAACGTATTTAAATTCGTTTCAATAGAGGAAGGCAATTCAGAAAACTGATGATAACAAAATCGGGGATACGGTTGGATGTTGGTTACATCTATCTATCATCTATATACAAAATTTAATTATACTACTAAGAATCAAAGATCAAAGAAAATATTATTCTTAAGGTACATGTATTCACGTGTCCACGACCCAGACACACCCCCATTTTTTTTCTTTCATTATAATATGTTTGGAGAGGATGTTAATTATTCTTTCGTAGCGTAAAACGAGCGCCTTTACAGAAAACAATTAGTGGAATTCTCATCTCATAGCCTTCCATCTTTGTTATTGTAACTAATCCAAACAATCATAAATTGTCATCTGGCAAACGTTGGTCCCATACTAGCGGTTATTATCATTGACCGTCACTTCGGTGTAAAATAATACAGGAGATTTGTCTTTTAGAAGATTGTGATGAATTTGAGGAAACCCAAATCTTTTCATAGGCATTTTTGGATGAGCCCGCTCCAAAAAAGGTCTTCTTAAAAAAGGTGTTCAGTTGGGTTCAGTTATTATATATAGATTCCTTATTACCTTTCCCGTTCTTACTCACGCAGGAATCAATTGTGCCGTTATCTACAAAACTAAAATAATGGATCTACAAATATGTTGTGACATCCCTATGTTTATGTGAAGCCGTTACAAGGCCCCATATCTGCCTTTTATCTAGACTGACCATTGAGACACCCTTATTATATCTCTTAGATGGACTCGATAAAGGCGACGATTGTTACGTCACAGGAGCGTGAATTAGTAGGACTGGCATTATAGTAAATGGTCTAGGTAGGGGAATAGTCTTTATGTAACACACTTACCTAGCGTTGTTAAAATCACATAAATATGTGACAAATGCGAATATCTATGATTTACAAAAGGATTTTTTTGCAGTCAGGATACATTAGATTTTCTTTTCTTTAAATGTTTGCTAACAGGCTAATCCTCAATTTGTAAGTAAGCCGCAACCGTCGGCCTCCCAGCAGGAATGCAGTGGAAGCGGAAGATGTTCCCTCCTGGAGACCAGCGGTCACGACAAAGTCCGCGTTGCGCGGATCAGGGGGCAGGGGTTTTGGACGCTCAGCTATCAGCCTATGCCGACAGCCAAGAGTCCAGAATATATGCGAAACCACTTACCGAGTCCTCGTCCCTCGAACCCGTCCGTCGCGCAGACGGCCCACGGCAGGGAAACAATATATATAATATAGGTAGGGAGTCGGGAATACAGGTTAGGAAATACCGTGATCCTCCTTGACAACTGCTGGGTTCCCGGCACAAAATCCCGTCACGACAGATGCCACAGTCACCACACTCCACCACAAATTGTTTAAATAGGTCTAAAGACTATCCAAAATATCGGGCACAAAGAACCACGCCGCGCGCTTCCCGGTCCTTTCTTGTGTCTCCAATTTTATACTAACTATTTTTCACACTACCGACCTCACTATTCGTGTCAATGAATAAACTCCAAACGCCTAGACAATTTAAATAGCAAACGAACCGATGATGCTCAAAACTTTGCATCGGTCCCAAACAGTAAGTGATCACCGTCGCCTATTGAAACAAGCAAAGCCATCGGATATTGCAAGTACTTACTCTATCGATCTTAAAAGGATAAGTAAGTATGTCATATGGCAGACTGGCAGCGTTTAATGTTAGAATACAATTTGTAAACTATGTAAAGGAATAGATTTAGTGTTTAGTAATAGTTTAGTATAGTACTATCTAGTATAGTTTAGCTATATATATAAGACCTTGTCCAATGAGGATAAGGGAAAAGCCTTGAATAAAGATTTAAAAAAAAATTAAGGAAAATTAAAACAAAAATATTAGCAATAATTTCTTTACCATCTGTCCCCATCTTTTCTTGAATTTTCCTCCATGCCATCATGAAAATTTCTATTATTGAAATTTCCTTATACTAAATATAAAAATAAGTACGTACATACGTACGTATCTTTATAATCCAAGTATTCAAGTATGGGGGTCTCCTGATATAAGTATTTTTATACTTAATAGGAGGTCCCCTACACCCTTTTTGTAACTAGGCTTAAGTTTGATGAATAAATTATTTATTATTTATTTACCTTAAATTCGGAATTAATTTAAAAAATATTTCTATAGATGAGATGATTGAAAACATAGAAAACATGAGACGGATATTGCCTGCAGACGGGTTTCCTGATTCAAGATTCAGTTTTCCCTTAGTATAATGTCGATGTCTGTCTCTGTCAGTTTCCCGCCATTTCCCGCCAACTTCTTCTAAGCCATCCAAATTATTCACTAATTGAAAGAGCGATATTATATTCTATAATTATATTATACTAGCGGTCCGCTCCCGGCTTCGCCCGGGGTGCATTTTTTTTTAAGTAAAAACCTTCCCTGATTATCCCTCTATCCATGAGTGAAGACAGAATTAAAATCGGTCCACCCGTTCTTGAGTTAGCAACACATTTAGGGATTCATTTTTATATTATAGATAGATATAGGTATATATTCTGTTTAAAAAAAAAATCTTTCCTCCAATTTCAATTTGTTTCACATTGTACCTACGCAAAATACCGAACCAATATAGAGATTATTAACTCTTGGTAAATGCTCTGCCATAAAACTTGGGCTTTCATTAAGTAATAAATTGGTTTTTGGCTGGTCTCAAGTGAATAACATCACGAAAATTACAAGTATGAAATCTTTTTTCTATTGGACTAAAGAAATTATGGATAGTTATTGAAATATAATATATAAATGTATATACGTATGTATGTAACTATATACCCGTCCATACCTGGCGTTATCTATTACCCAACATACATTTTTTTATATTTAGAGGCTTTTGTAGTATAAACTATGTACATATATGCGTAAATACTCGACCCCACAACTAGAATTCCAATATCTGACACATGTAATAATAGAGAGAGAGAAATTAATAGAAAGAGCGATAGACAAGAAAGTTTTGTGTAGGTAATTTGCAGAAAAAAATTGCATCTATACGAAGCCGGAGGCGGGTCTGCCAATTTTTATAAGTGTTTGATGTTCTTTTCTTCTTTTGACTTCTTATTTTCAATAACTAAGTATATGTTTTACATTAAACTACCTGGGTATGTAATTTTCAGACAGACGGAACCAGGGACGGGACAAAACTAGTGAAGTAATGATAAATGTGATTAAGATTACTCTGAGCGGGTATATATATATATATATATATATATATATATATATATATACATAACACATAACGGCGATATCATATTAAAACTGATGGAAAGGTGACGAGTTTGAGGCACATTGTATCAACATGATTTTCGGGCACGTTTGTCAAACTAATTAAGTTAGCAACTCATCCGAGGCCCGTTGGTGACGATAACGAGTTCCTTACGGCGAAATTTTAATTAGCTTTTCAAGTTCCAACTTGTTACCAGTCTTCTCAATTAATCTAATAGATTCTAAGAGTAATTTCGTAATCACAATTTTCTAGCAGATTCATAGCAGATATATAGCAGTTATTTCTTATGTTAAGGTCGCTTTTAACACAAGCAACGCCCCAGGGTGCTGCAAGTGTGCTACCGGCTACAGTAGGATCAAGGATAAGGGATCGGAAAGGGGCTCTGGCACGGTGGTCTTCTGTAAGAGGGTAGTTATTGCCGCCAGACGAGCTGCCTTCAGATATTATACCTAGCTAAGAACAATCTCGATCACGTCAGCTTTTAAACGAAAAAAAGGATCAAAATATGTCTATCCGTTACGATCCGTTCCGGGAGCTACGATGCCACAGACACACCTTACACTTATAACACCCCGTTTTTGCGTCAGGCATCGTTGCTTAAAAATATGGATGCGGTAATATGGATAACTGTTTCTAAGGTTATCGGAAAGTTATCAGCCATCAACTATGTTATAAAACGATTCTCGTACAGTGATTGCCAAAGGGTATTCCAGTCGGAACGTTTCCAACGTGTGAAATTGAACGTTGAAAACCGCACCTATACGGAAACGATTTTCAAATCGAGCAGGTGTACCGTTATTGCCGTCGCGACATAAGTGCTGGCGAATTGAAATATTATTCGAACTATCAACGTTTCATCGAACGACGATTATGTCCTGAAGCTTATACAAAGTACAATCACACATATAGAACTACTAGCTGGTGCACGCGACTTCGTTCCCGTTGAAAATTAAAAATATATAAGCAATATAAGCGTTGCTATTACACAAAAATTTAAATGATCCAATGGAAACAGTACTTTTTGAAGTGAAAACTTCTTTAGGCGCGTTGAGTATTTTTGAAATGGGAAAAAACCATTGAACTCGCGACACTGTTACCGTTACCTCTGTTGACACTTATAAAAGAACACAGTAATTTCAAATAAAAGTAGAAAACGGGCAGTGATATTCTAAAAAGGTCGTTCACATTTTCAGTATAGAGGAGCTACTGAGAGCTTACTCTTTTTACTAGTAGTGGGCAGTATAATTTTTATTGTAGTAGTTTATAATAATGAATAAAAAAAAAAACACTTTATTTAAAAGTATTTCCTGCACAATAAAATATTATATATATATATATATATATAATAAAATGGTAAGCGAGACGTAAAATAGTAGGTAGAAAATTTTAAAAATTAATAAACTTAACAAATATGAATTAAAGGTTAAGATTACTAATTGGCTGCTAACCCTAAATTATGATGATACAGAGCAGTTGATAAATAATAAATGTATTATTAGTGTTAAATGAAATCAAATTAAGTTATGTATTTAATAATATATATTATTTATATTACACATTTATATATTTATTTATTTCATATAGGTACCTTTTGCAGTAATTATACTTTCATATACTTAGTTGTTATTGTAAGCACCACGGTTGTATTCACTGACTCCCGAGATACAGGTGTCCAACCTAGTTCGGGAGTTAGGCTGTACCCGCATTGCGAAATTCCACCGCGCGATTTTTCCGCAAATTCTGTGATATATAGAAATTGTATGGAGCTACAGGCACTCGCGAATAAAAAAACTCGTGAAAATAATTCAGCAACCAAATCTGTGTATAGCCGCAGAATCCACAGCGGTGCGGCGCGATTTAAATTCGCGCGAATGTATTGTGCACTATGAAGTTGTATGCCGCTGCCCGCTCTGAGGGAAAAAATCGCGCGGGGGGCCGCTCGGGCGCTCAGTCGCTAACCACTGTTGATAGGAGGATGTTGCGCTCTTCGTCTCCCTCGTCGGCAGCGGCTGACCAAGAAAGTTATATTAATGGTGGCCCTGGCCCCTCAGGCGATCAGCTGAAGAAGACGAAGGAAGAAAGGAATCCTTTCATAGGTCTTAGTGCCGTAAATGGATGATTCCAGTATTGGTGACATCTTTTAATACGCCTTTTACGCCTTTGTAATAAAAGGCAAATAAAGATTTTGGTTCTATTGTCCTTTTCAAGAACTCTGTAGAAACTGGCAAAAATCGCGAGGAATTTTATTCGCAGTACGTGTAGGTATAGGTTCAGTACGCGGATTATAAAACGCCCAAAAAATAATCGCGCGGTGGAATTTCGCAATGCGGGTACAGCCTTAGAGAACTATTATGTAAAATTTGCATTCATTAAAAATATGTATATTTAAGCTTGCGTAAAAAATGTGTTTTTGTACAAATAAAGATTATAATTCAAAATTCAAAATATTTTATTTCAAAATTGGAACATAAAATTCTCTTTTTGAATGTCTGAAACTACATTAGAACTACATGCATTATTATACATTATTATATCTACTATATAAAAATAAGTCGGGTTTTCCTTCCTGACGCTATAACTCCAGAACGCACGAACCGATTTCCACGGTTTTGCATTCGTTGGAAAGGTCTCGGGCTCCGTGAGGTTTATAGCAAAGAAAATTCAGGAAAAATTTCCGAACGAACGAAGCCATCTGGTGGCGAAACGGAGTTCGCCGGGTCAGCTAGTTATTATTATAATTGATAGAATTATATTACCTGATTTACAACATATTTAACCTTCTTAATGAAATATTTAATTCAGAACCAGCACGTCTCTGAATTGATTTCTGTTGATACATAAAATAGATGTTTCAGAACGGGTTGGCTTCCCAGTGCCTTTTAGAGACCTTTTTTCCATTTATCTGATTATGTACTTTCTTTTGTATAGCTTTTCTATAAAGAAATAGTAATGAATCTATAGTTAAAATACAACTCTTTGAGTTATACTATATTACATTATATCTGTAATCTGTATTTCATTCACAACTTAAACTAGAATAAAACAATTTTAATATAATTTTGCTTGAAAAAAATGCTAACGATGAATTTCTTCATTCAAACAACAATAAAGTCGTTAGATGTCGCTAATCACTTTTTAATTGTATTTGTATCTACATTAATTATTATATTGTACTAGAGGTTGCCCCTGTAGTCAAAATTCGACCATAAATAAAAGAGTTTATGGTCTAATAAAAGAATAGGCCATATTTTATAAAGTAACGTGGACGAAGTCGCGTGGAACAACCAGTAGATATTTTAAATATGTATATAAATTTCATTATTATTTGGAACAAAATGAAAGTCGGATTTATATTTTAAATTTCCCACTACATATTTGAAACACAAAGCCCTCTCAACTTTGTATTGTTTGATGCGTGTGTTAGCAATTTTGTAAAGTGCCGTGAGATAACAATAAAAGTCGTAATATTGCTAAACAATAAAAATCTACAATAAAACTTACTTACAAATGATGTGCTAGTGTGTTCTGAAAACTTCATTCAAATATTACAAGTTAAAATGTTCTTCATAATCATAATCAAGCTGGAACCATCCTTTTTTTAACCCGCAGTTAAGGGGACACTGCGGGGTTATGCCGCAGTGTCCGCTACACTGCGGGTAAAATTTCGTACCAGCTAAAACCCACTTTTTAGCGCGGCCGTTAATGGGCGGAGTTGCGGGGACGTTATGACACGACACCGGTGCCCCGCCACGGCTATCCAGCACAGGGAGAGCTACACTCCCTGTCGTTAATATATTTTTTATTAATAATTTATTGATAAATTAAGCTACATATTTCAATATACTCGTATTTCGACTTAGTTGTCACCTCGCACGATTTTATTACGTAAGTTCGTGTGTCTGTCTTATTATTATTAGCAAAATTGCGTATATATAATACATAATACATTGAACATTGAACGAGCTTTGTAATTCACTGTTGTTTGCGTGTATTTAAGTAAATCAATTATGTTAGTAAATTATATTAATTAACAACACAAATGCCAAAACTTGATTGACTAACGATTTTAGTGTTCAAATAACTTTAGACGACTTGTTAATCAATTATGTTACTAAATTATATTAATTAACAACACAAATGACAAAACTTGATTAACGATTTTAGTGTTCTTTCAAATAACTTTAGACGATATAAGGCCCTTTGCACATTACGATACGCGACTGCTACGCAAGTCACGAGGTTGAGTTTCTACCAATCGGGAGATCACCTAAGTCTGAATTGGACCCAACAAATTAGATCTGCTGTCGATGGTCGTCCATTTCACGCGAGTTAAGTAATCTATATGATAGAGAAATATTATGGATATGAAATTTCGAATCTGGATAACGGATATGTGATATAGGAATATTTTTATTTATTTATTTTTCAATTCAATTCAATTATTTATTGCGTATTATGTCGGTTTCAAATACAAGTATTTCTTTTCATTTATTTATTTTATTTATTAGGAAGCCAACACAGTATACAACAATCCATACACTTATTCACATTTAAACAATATTATATAATATTGTATACTCCACTTATAGGCTAACTCAGCAGTTTTTTTTTACAAAATAAAACTAACAAAAGAAAATAAAAAAGCAAACCAAACAAAACAAAAGAACAAAAGACTAATAGTATACATATATATAATAGTACCATATAATTAACAAAACACAAACTCTAAAAACGACTATCAAGCAGTACCTGACGACAGAAACTTTCTGACTTCTCTTTTAAAGGATACTGCGGAACATCGATCTATGCCAGTACCCCTAATCAATCTGTTATAGGCGACGACTATCCTGCGCAATGGAGCGGCTCCGCCTAGGTTAGTTTTAATGATTCTAGGTCTGAACGTATGCGATCTAGCATTACACTTCGGTACAGCCAATAGCTCCTTGCTCAGCAGATTTGGGCAATCGATCCCTCCATCTATAATATTTTTCAAGAAAGAGAAATCGATAAGATCTCTGCGATCGGACAATGACAACATTGTATAATTTTAGATCAGTGTAGTGTTACATTAAAATTTTCAGTCTATGTAGTGCTGTGCGAACCGCTGATGGATGAATTAATTGTAGTTATAGATATTAAATTAGCGTATTTCAGATCCGCTTGTTTCGGTTACGAATATTAGTTTTTTAAAACAATCCAGGGGGCGGGTTTTTCATTCTTGTTTCGGCTCGGCCGGGCAAAAACAAAAACTTGTTCGAAACATATAGATAAAATAGTTATCTATATAATTTGTAGGTACTATAGTATATATCTATATAATTATATATAAACATATATAATTTGCAAAAAAACCCGTGCGGCTAGTAAATATTAAATAACTATGTAACATAGAAAATATAACTTCACTTTAAAGAACATATTTTCATTACTAGTAACGCCATCTGACGTATTGGTCCAGTATTAAGTGGTAGTTGATCAATTTAGAAGAGAGTACATACTTTCTGCAGTATGCGGGTGAAGTAAAAATTAATTAAAATTAAAATATTAAAAAGTGTCGGTGGGATGAAAGAGAAAAAGTGGTCTTGGTCGACAGATGTGATAAGAAGCGGTTGTGCATTTTGTAACACACTGATAAGACAGATTGTCGGAGATAATAATTAATTTGATTTCCAAGTTTGGAAAAATTAATACTACGATTTTTAATCACGGTTGAGCGAGCGGCGTCTGTATGCAAGGGGTGTTACAGGCAAATTCTGTCTGTAACTAATTGCGATTTATTCAACGAGCTTTGGCCTGACCACATGCGTGGCCACTGAGCTACTAGCCAACTGCAGCTCCGTGTTTAAGTGCTGTTGCGTCGGTGGACGGCGAGGTGGATGGCATTGGATGGTGAGGCATCCTGCTAAGACCATTCATAGCGTCTCATAATCTCGACGGCGGCGGTGACGGCGACCTTCATCAGAGGTACCCCCTTCACAATTTTATTCTCCCAATCACACACTTCGGTGTGCTTATCAAGTGCAAGTGCAGTATAGTGTAGAAGGAAACTATATTTTCGTCCTACGTTTAGATTAGATTGTAAATAGTTTGTAAAGTAGGATAAGCATTTCTTTTGTTAGTATTAGTTAGGAAGGTAATTAATAAATGTTTTGTAGCTTTCGAAAGTATTTTTATTGAGGTATTCCCGCTGATCATTAGGTTCTGCAGTAGCTGGCGCCCTGGGATATTCATGCTATACTGACTGTTTTTAGTTGGTGAGTAAAGGAGACAGTCAAACCCGACTGTACCCGTTACAACTAAAATAAAAAATATTCTCCTAAAGTAAAACTTGACACATTTGCTAATATCAATATGGTGCTCTTTGCACTTTGACAGGCGCCAATTTCATTTGCTTTTTAATTTTAAGAATATTGTATTTAAACAATATGTTTCAAGTATTTAAAACAGGTATCTACAAAAAATATTTATCTGTATTTTCATATATTTTAGTTATGTACCAGCTTTGTAATTTTAACCTTTGTACATCTTAGGTTAACTACCAAGAGCCTAAATCTCAAATTATTTATACAACAAACATTATACACGGAACTCATAGTACTGAATACTAGGTTATGCTCGCGAATTCGTCTGGATCATAAATATATTAGCACCAAACATTTTATTCTACTTCATTTTAGTTTCACTTACATCCCACTGGCCACTGTGGTGGCGCCATCGTCGCCACAGCGATAAAAATTTCAAGCGTTAATTATATTATTCATACATTTTCTTTTCAAACGCGGACGAAGTCGTTGGCACCAGCTAGTATTTCATAAAATTCCTTAAAGCTAACAAGCGGCCTCTAAATAACTATATGAATAAATATAAGTAGATAGGTTCTCCTCATATTACAATCTCGCTGTGATCACTTCATTCGAATGAACTTTCTCTCAGTCATACAACGATATTATGTAACTAGCACAGCACACTGCTGTCAGAGCTATACAGTAAAAGTTATTAAACTATATTTTGCTTAAAAAGCTGTAATTATATTATTACAAAACATCACGTTTCAATTTCATGATGGTTGTCAGTTCACTTCCAATATATAAATTTTGTTGCTTGTGCATGACCTCAATGTACCTACTTTGCACGATTTAAATAAATGCAACTATAACACAAATACCTACCTATGTACTTATGTATGTAAAGCCCAGTACAGACGTAGCTTTTATACAAATATTATAAGGAGAAAATATTTGTATTTTTATTTGTTATGAATATACTCAAAAACTATTGAACCGATTTAAAAAATTCTTTCACCTATTCACCTATTTTATAAAAATATAATATGTGGACGAAGTCGCGTGCAACAGCTAGTAATGTTATATTAATGTACTAAAATACAAGCATAATTATATTAAGCAATTTATCACACACTCCTTAAGAGCAGGCCCCACGAAAAAAATTCCTACGCTCGCTCCGCCCACGTCCCGCCACCCGAGAGTTACAAGTTGCTCGGCGGCTCTCTAGGATTTTTTTTAATATATCGCAAGATACAGCTTACGTAAGGTTGAATATTGCGTACATTATTTGAAGCATGATTTGGTATGCACTAGCTCGGAACTAAACAACGTAAGTCTCAAAATTGTTTTCGTTAATTATAGGAGTAAAAATAAAAATAAGTTTATTTTATTTTGACAATCACTGGTAAACAATGTTTCCTTGCTACGAGCAGTTTTTTGGCGATATAACTCAAGCCGTTTAGTAGAAAAATGTAATATTCTCCGGAAAAGGCGCCGATTTCGATCAAAAAATGTATCGAATGAAAATCACCTAATTATGTTTCTGACTTGATAATCTACAGATAAAGGTCTCAAAATATATATATGTAAATTCCACATTGATCAGATATGTGGTTGACTCAGCACATTTATTTAAAGTTCCCTTAGTTTCATAGGGCCTGGCCTTAAGATGGTAAAATATACCTTCATTTTAATGGTAAAATTATTAATTATTAAATTATTAAAAAAAAATATATTTGTGCTTACGATATATTAAATGTATTAATATATCGTAAAGATATCTCAATACGCCTTACTAGAATATATTTCTATAAAGGTCGCGATGCACTAAAATATATATTTATTTGTAGCTCACTGTGTGGTCACTTTATTAATATTAATTAGTAGAAAATAATATAATGTAACTAGTGGCCCGCTCCCGGCTTCGCCCGGGGTGCTTTTTTGCAATCCAGTCGATAAATTACTTTAAACCGCCATCTGTGAGAACATATAAATTACCTTACCGCCATCTGTGAGAAACTTATGGAACTCACAGATAACTTTTAAAATAAGTTCCATAACAACAGCTGTGAGTTCCGTAACCTTCTCACAGATGGCGGTGTATAACTCGCATATAATAAACAAATAATTTGCAATAAAAAAATATCGCGACTATAAATTGAGATAAAAACTATCCTATCTCTCAAGTTGGATCAAACTGCACACAATGTGCAAAATTTTATTAAAATCGGTTCAGTAGTTTCTGAGCTTATCGTGTACAAACATTGTGACACGAGATTTATATATATATGATATATGCGTTGCTATAATACAGGGTGAGGTCTGTAATAAGATCAATAAATTAAAATATAGACCCTCTAACGAATCAGTAATTAATTCTAAATGGTTTCAATTAATTAAAATGAAAAACAAAACTGTTATTTTCTAACAAAATGAATCGAGCCAGCAGTGTACTACTACAGACATAAGTGTCCAGTCGGAGTACTTGACAATGACATTTACAATAGTTCTCGCCCCAGTACCCTGTACCAAGACATCTAACGACTGATAACCGACAATTTAGACAAATTTAGACAATCATGAAATTCATTGATTATGTATTGTAACTTTGGATTGCTATATCTCTTGAGTATAAGCACTTTGGAGCATTATGATTAGGTGAAGGTAACTGCGTATACTCTAAATCCTTTAAATTTATTGCTCTTATTACAGGCCACACCCTGTACATTAATCCGAATCTTCTACATAGATTTATGAATGTACCTATGTTCCCTGTGGACTCCAAGACCTCTTAACCGATTTAGATAGAATTATTTAGCAATCTTCAGATTAGCATCTGGTGATACTGTAGTTTATAGTAGTAGCGATCGGATACCCTTTTTTGTGGTGTGTCACATTTTCCCTACAAATTAATACAGAATTATTATTATTTTCTATCCCTTCTATTTATTATTATAAATTTTAATGTGAAAGTAACTCTGTATGTCTATCTGTTACCTTTTCACGCCTTAACTACTCGACCAATCATCATGAAATTTTGTATACACGTTGTCAGGGGGATAGAAGAAAGGACACAGGTAGCTGTCATCCAGGGACGCCGACGAAGTCGGGGGCAAAAACTAGTATAATATATTATAGCTACGTCTGTCCCGGCCTTTAAAAGTGATAAAACGCTCTTATCATACAGAAGAAACAGCAATATATTTTCCTCTCTCACTAATTGTCGGGCATTGTCAAGTGTCGGGCGAATTCGTATCTTTATCGTTCGTTCAATTCACAGCGCATGGCCACTTTCTTCGGTCGGCCGTCTCTTCAGTGCGCATGCGCTAAGTGTGTCAAACGGTGAAACACTCTCTCCGCCTACAAATAACCTCAAAATTTCAACAAAAATATTGTTTTTTTTTTAAAGTTTTTATTTAACTGATAAAAACCACATAAAAATGGCATATTTAAGTGGTTTAGAAAAAGTAGGGGTCGCGTTTCTTATAGGTGTTTTAATTTACATAGTGAAAGAGTTGTTAAGTTTAGTGTACATTTATGTTATTGGGCCCGCAATCAATAAAGTGGATTTCAAATCAAAAGGAAAATGGGCATGTGAGTAAAATTTTTATATTTATTTTAAATTTATTGTTATGTTAATTACTTTAACCATTAATGGAAGACGATATTTTTAATGGAAGCATAATTGACTGTTCCATTTTGATTGATAATTAAGTTATGTAGGTATTACCAACGACTGTTCGATGACCTTTGTAACTATTAGGTATTGTACATTCATTATTTATAAATTACTAGCTATACGCTCCCGGCTTCGCCGGGTTCAAAATAAAAAACTATCCTATCTTTTAAGTTGAACCAAATCACACATAGTTACGAAGTTTTATCAAAATCGGTTCAGTAGTTTAGGAGTTCATTGGCGTCAAACCGGTCAAACAACGTGACACGTAATTTTTATATACCTATATATAGATAATAGTACTAGCTGAAGCCGGCCACACTTTATATAATAGGTATATATAATTTTTCGGAATAAAACATATGTAGATATATAGAATTTTTTTTTTATTAAAATCCAATGTGCAAAAATTTCATAACAATTTATTCATCGCCTAGTTTTCGAGTTTTGTAAACACATAATCATTTGGAAACTTAGTTTTTGTATAATGTAAAGATTAATAACTAATAATTTATTTTCTATGTGTCTCATAATTATTTTGTGACGGGAAAATTTGTTATTTATTCACATAATTAACAAATGCTTTAACAAGACTTACATAATATATAGTTCTTTCCGGTTTCCTCTTATTGCTATAATTTACAGGGACCGCCATATATTTTTTTATCTTATTGCGTTACCTATAACGTGTACATATGTAGTCTATGGATCCATCAATGGTCTTTTAGAAATCAAGTATTTTAATTAATGTCTTTTAAACTTATTTCTTTACCTACATATCCTTACAAAGTATATTATCATTGCAGTCGCTTTTCGGTTTATCCGCTAGATCCTCCTAAACCATGCAACGCATTTTGATGCTGTTGTATCTGTTTGTCTGTCTGTGGATTCGTAGCTCGCAAACGGATTTTTTTTTTTGAAAGCTGACGTGATCGGGATTGTTCTCAACTATAATTTATGAAGATCTGTACAGGCTTTTGAAGACCAGCAGCTCATTTCCAAGTTGGCGAAGGAATTTCACTTACTTAGGTACACAATGTTCGATCGATGTGAAATTTGGTATACTTACTGTTACTTCGGTGGTATTTCCATGACACAGTAATACCTAGGTATTGACCTGATGCTGCAGCATCAAGTCATCTGCGAGACACTTTAACTCCTCAGTAACTTACCGAAGATATAGCGTGGGTGGGTTAAATAAAAAGTCGGCGTTTAGTTTATAATTTTAAATTTAGCTTGTTATAAACGGATTTTGTAGCTTGTGAAAAGTTTGGGTAATTAGTTATATAACTTGTAGAAAAAATATTCTGCGCTTTTCCTGGCTTTTTAGGTGTTAAAAAGCTTTTTAGGTGGTGGCACCTATCAACAAATGTATCGTCATCCTTTATGATAAACTTTTGTATAAAAAAGTAACTAAAGTAATAAAAAAAAATGGTTACGGTAGAAATACTCTCACTGTCCACTTCATAATTAGGTTGAAACAATACAATATAAATTGATCCTTATTAGGTATAAAATAAAGTCTCAAATCATCTACGCAACATTACGATATTGCTATTCTCACTATCAGATAATTTCTTCCGCAAAGATTAATGTTAGTTATGACTTTGTCATTAATCTATGTAGGTCATTAATATACCAAATGATATAAAACATACACAGATCCACACACATAGACATTATTATAAAATACTAGCTGTTGCACGCGACTTCGTCAGCGTAATTTTATAAAATATAGCCTATGTTACTCGCTCATAATATAGCTTTCTATATGTGAAAGATTTTATAAAATCGGCCCAGTAGTTTTCGATTGTGGCCCATTTGTGTGCGTCTAACCGTGTTATACTGTAGTATACGTGTACGACGAAGGCGTAGTTTTACCGGCTTCACTCTGCCGTCCACTATTTATCTGAACCTTGTGTATTTATTTTAACGCAATAGAATTATTAAAAATTTACCACTCAAAAAATACAAAAAAAATTACTTTGAAACATTTATTACCTTAAAAACTTCTCATTAGTCTCTTGGCTTCCATTTAATCAGGGCCCAAAGGACTAATTTATACTTGGACAAAAACCTGTAAGTACTTTTCCCCGGCGAGTCTCGGGGAGAAACTTTAAATAGACACAAAACTAAAATAACTAAAACTAAATTTGCACACTAAACATGTGCAGTGCTTCACAGGGAAAAGTTTTTGAAAATATAGCAACATTTCTTCACGAACAACATTGTGAAGTGTGAATATCTTTGAAGTACACTTACACTAAACTCTTAAAATATTTCACACTAGGTAATATTTTTTTTAAACTTTAATGCGGGTACCTACTTAATGCTTACCAAAGTAAAATAAATCATTATCTAAAAGCAAAATGAAATTATCATCATAATAACTGGTTTTGGTCAGTGGTACTCAAACGGTCGAGCGCTTTTTGATTCGATCTCGGTAATGTTGGCCGAATCACAATTTTTGTTTGATGATGACATTATTCACATTAATTAAAGCCAGAATAAACCCCTTATTACTTTTTTATGTCGTTACTAGCTGGCGCCCGCGACTTCGTCCGTGTTAAAAAAGAAAAAAGTAGCCTATCCTGTGTCCTGTACGTCTAAATGTTTATCTACCAAGTTTCATGAAAATCAGTTAATTCGTTAATGGAGGAACATACATACATACATACATACAATACCTACACTTACAGATTTATTATTAGTATTGAGTATGATGATAATCCCCGGCTAGCGCCGAAAGAACGCATGGCATTTGTTACAGAAAAACCGCGGCGCGCCACGTCTTTTCCTGCCGATTCTTTTGGAGACTTCACCTATCTATCTTCATCATCTATAAATAACTAGCGGTCCGCTCCCGGCTTCGCCCGGGGTACATTTTTTTTTACGTAAAAACCTTCCCTGATTATCCCTCTATCCATGAGTGAAGACAGAATTAAAATCGGCCCAGCCGTTCTCGAGTTTTGCGCTTAGCAACACATTTAGGGATTATCATTTTTAAATTATAGAAGATAGACTAGACTGAGTATACAACTAGTTAAGCTTCACATCACCACATCTAAGCGAACATTTCACTCGTTTAAGAAAGTGTTTCGTGTGGCGGTCACGTACTGTTGAGATAAAACAGAAGTTGACGTTACGAAGATTTCCGTTTCATTGGTGAGTTTCGATGTGGCACACAGTCAGTAGTTAGGTGTTAAATATTTCTTTTTTGTGATAAATAATTGCCTTGAACAAAAGACCTTAGAGACGGAAACGCAACAGACAATATAGAGGCTACTAATTATTTATAAGATTTCACCCGTAGTCAGGTAAAACTAAAAATATTTGTACAATAACGTTAGAGCAACATCTACGCGACAGTGGGCCCAATTCTTTTATATTTATCAGGCGATCCCTCGAGAACCTCACTTTTTTTTTTCAGGATAAAAAGTATCCTATATGTTAATCCAGTTAATAAACTTTCTGTGTGCCAAATTTCATCCAAATCCGTTCAGTAGTTTTTACGTGAAAGCGCAACAAACGTACATCCTATCCATCCATCCTCACACACATTCGGACTTATAGTATTACTAGCTACACGCTCCCAGCTTCGCCCGGGTTCAAAATAAAAACTATCCAATTTTTTAAGTTGGACCAAATTATACATAGTTACAAAGTTTTATCGAAGTCGGTTCAGTAGTTTAGGAGTTCATCGGCGACAAACAACGTGACACGTAATTTTTATATATATAAAGATAATATTAGTAGGATGTTACCTAGTAATAATACTGGTTAGGGAACGGCTCCCTAACAAGTGTTAGATTTAATTCCTCCAGCCGCCTGTAGCAGAATTTCATTAAAATTCTTCTAGTTCCAAATTAGACGAGGCAACTTGAAACTGCTCAGGTATTTTAGAAATTTCATTATGCCAAACATATTTAATTTTTACTTCGCATGGAGTTTCATTTACAAAAATCCTTTCTTATTAGGGGATGCGTTTGGTTATGTTCAAAATCTTACCTACATTACTAGACTTAGTCGTTTTGTCTGTGCGTTGATACTTAGTCAGTTGGGACAAACGATTTGATAATATATGTATACTAGCTGTTGCACGCGACTTAGTCCGCGTAATTTTATAAAATATAGCCATGATAATGTAACTTTCTAAACGTGAAAGAATTTTTAAAATGTTTCAGTTTTCTTTACAAACATACAGAAATACAAATATTTTCTCTTTATAATATTAGTATTATAATGTATATAATTATATAATAAAAAACATATCAGTCGTAGAACTGCACGTCAGAAGTGAAAACGTAGCTTCACAAAGTAATTGTATGATATTTAAATTCTTTGGCATTATCGAATTAGGTAAATAATAGGGGTTAAAGTATGAAATTGCCGTTTTATTGTAATAGGTACTTCGAATTGACATAGAACCTTCATGGTTTGAGATTTTTGAGTGAAACTTTTTTCATACGGTACCTATGTAGTTCTTCTTTTAAAAAATGGGCAACATTCGATTATCAACTTTCAGTTGTTTTTTTTATTCAGCTTAGACAATAAAGATGGATACTTCGAAAATTCGTGTGATTTTTGAATACGAGTTCCGACGCGGAACTAACGCGGCAGAAACAGCTCGCAATATTAATGTTGCGTTTGGAGAGGGGACTGCTAATGAACGCACTGTGCGATTTTGGTTTAAACGCTTTCGTGATGGAAACTTCGATTTGAAGAACGAACCACGTGGAAGACCGCCCACACAGGTGAATAACAATGATTTGAAAGAGATGGTGGAAGCCGATCCGAGCCAAACTACCCAGGAATTAGCGGCATGGTTTAACGTTACCTTACCAACAATATTGACTCATTTGCGTCAAATCAATAAAATAAAAAAATATGAAAAATGGGTGCCTCATGATTTGACTGATCTGCAGACTCTACAGGAACTGCAATTAGAAACCATTTGTCACCCTCCGTATTCGCCAGACCTTGCTCCAACGGACTACCATTTTTTTCGTGATTTAGACAATTTTCTGCGTGATAAAAAGTTTTCTTCTCAGGAGGCAGTGCAAAATGCTTTCATACAGTTTGTCGAATCTAGATCACCAGAGTTCTATCGCAAAGGCATAAATGAGCTTCCTATTAGATGGCAGCAATGTATAGATAATAATGGTAATTATTTTGATTAAATAAATATGTTAAATTAAAAAAAAAACGAATTTTTATTTTTCAGTACAAATCGGCAATTTCATACTTTAACCCCTAATACGATTATTCTTCTTCTTCTTCTTTTAATGTCTTGGCTCCATCAGATTTTCTCCGATGATTTTGCCAGTGTCATTAGTAAAAATAGCAATTTGTAAGTCTTTTTTAAATAAAAAAGACTAAATTGAAATTAAAATCAAAAATAGCAGATCCCAAGACTAGTCAGTCAAGTCAAGTCAAGTCTAATTTTTCTAGAGATTTCCAAAACAGGTCCGTCAAGTCCAAAGCAGTCAGGTCAAGTCCAAAATACGATTATTATTGATCGCAAGAAATACAAGAGAAAATATATGACTGACACACAATGACAATTAAATAGAACATAAATATTTAACATGAACTTCATCATGACAGACCATTAAAAAGGTTTGAAGTTGATATGAAACTAGATTATTGGTCAGAAGTGTATACCATATTGAACCTTGTTATCATATCTAGTAAGTTTACTTTCATATGCAGTTGTCTGCTTATTGTTCTTTTTTTAAATTATTTTAAATTAATATCAGCTACATCAATGCTTACATTACATTAATTGACACTGTCGCGAGTTTAATGATTTTATCCCATACCAAAAATTAATATCAGCTACATCAATGGTTACATTGCATTACACGACACTGTCGCGAGTTCAATGATTTTATCCCATCTCAAAAATGCCCAACGCGCCTAAAGAAGTTTTCACTTCAAAAATATTTTATAAATTCTCTATTGATATTTTATCTAATGAAAAAATATGTATGACAATAAGCACAATACAGTCATAATCTGTTGGTGCGGAAAAAATCTCACTGTAGGCGCAAGATGATACTTTCACTTCACCATTGAAAGTTCAAGGCAATAAAAACCTTACGCTTAAATATATTCAAGGTCGTATTTACAATATTA
The DNA here is from genome assembly GCA_936446665.2 of Synanthedon andrenaeformis. NCBI lineage: Eukaryota > Metazoa > Arthropoda > Insecta > Lepidoptera > Sesiidae > Synanthedon > Synanthedon andrenaeformis. The sequence goes on from OW387796.2 coordinate 4,910,022, forward strand.
CACCGTTGTTGACCTCATGTGTGTCAACAGGTCCTACCGGTGGAAAGTGTTGTGAATGTCGGTAATGAAACTTAATGAATTAACACAAGCACGTACTTATTGCAAAACTTCAAAACTTCCATACAAAAAAAAAATCGCATTGAAGTGTAGCTATGTATACTATATTCCGAGAGATAGAACTAATATAAGGATGTCCCGGAAATGTCTACTATCTCTCAGGCCATTATGTTATCTTTTTATGGGCACTTGTACCGGACAGGCAGACAGATGTGGGAAACTGTATCCTTTAGTAGTAAGACTAACGAGCTGTTTAAATTGAATCTAAATTACACGATTGTTATTGTTAAGGGAATTAGAGCATATTAAGTATATAAAAATACTAGCGACCCGCTCCCGGCTTCGCACGGGTGCAATTTTTTTCCGCAAATTATATATTTTTATATAAATTTTTATACATTTCCTCGTTTAATGCTCTTCCATTAGTGAAAACCGCACTAAAATCCGTTGCGTATTTTAAAAGGTCCACAGACGGCGGGAAGCGATTTTGTATTATTTTATACTATGTAAATATTAACTTTCTCCAGTCCTTCTCTGTAATATAAACTTTAAGGGCCAGTTTTATAACGATCCGTTAGTTAAATTTTATATCAAATAGACGAAAAAAAGATCTAATAGTATAATATAGTGTATTATAAACAACTGTTCGTTAGTCAACAGTATAATTTGACAGCTAGCGTTTACTGCCTCTTTACTGACTATGATAAGGTCGGTTTATCTTACGTATCGTTTATTTTGTTATTTATGTAAATAAATGTGTTTGTGACGCGACACTTGACAGTTCTTGACAGACTACAACGAAACCATCGACAATATTCATAAACTTCGGCGTATTTTTACGGGCAGCTACCGAATGTTTAATTTCTTTTATAGAACCACCGTCAGTAAACGTTATTGACAGACCGTTAACCGTTCGGTTACTAGCACTGTAACGAACGAGAAAAAGGTATGTCGTTTATAAAACTGGCCCTAAGTGTATGAAATTTCACACTTCTCCGAAAAACAATTCATAAAGGGAACCAAAGTTTTCGCTTATATGGATAACTAGTATTTGCCCTCGACTTCGTTCGCGTCTGATCGCTACAAAACTTCACAGGAACACCCGCTGAAGATTGTTTGAAAGTTTCATCAAAATCGGTTTAGCGGTTTTGGAGTCTATAAGAGATATACATACACACATCGCCTTTTATATATTAAGACATAAATGTATTAATATATGAATAATTTAAACATTCAAAGTTATATAAAAGTTCTTAAAAATTGCAATAAAATGAAAACTTATTTTAAAAAATAAATATTATAATTAGTTAATAGGTAATCTTTCACTGTCCATTCACGATTGACTGAAAATTTATTACCAAGAGATTCAGAAGTTTCACAGTGAGAGTTTGTAAAAGAAAAAATATTCTGCATAAAGTTAGAATGTAAAGAAATCTACGTGTCCGAAACGAACTAGTAAGAACAACATTTGCTTTCTTGATAGTATTTTTATTATATAACTAGTTGACCCGGCGTACTTCTTACCGGCTCAAAATAAAACCCGGTTCATACAAAATGTATGAGAAAATTAATTTTATTCACAGCTTTTTTTTTTTATAAATATTTCAATGTTTTAATAATTATTCTGCGCCTTCGGGGCAGAGTCGAATTCAACAAATCAAAGGTCATTAAAATCGATCCAGCCTTTCTTTTTTTTTGTATGTATAGATAGATTGATTCTAAGGTTTCCTCTATAGAGAGTAGTTTCTTTGCACGTAATATATTTCCTGTAATAATAATAATAGTAAGAATGTTATTTGTTTCAGTGGTCACGGGTTGTACGGACGGCATCGGGAAGCAATACGCCAGAGAGGTAATATATCATTTCCACCGTACAGGTAACCTTAATGGCCTTTTAGCGGAACTGTTGCACCACAGATATTAATGGCCGCCTACAAAATACCTTCTACAATCTAAATTTGAAATGCTGGATTTCGAAAATGACAATTATTATTGTACGTTGTGGATGTCTGCGACATATCCTCGAATTAAGCAGTTTACGAGTAAAGCCTGATATAGACGGGGTCAGTGACTGGACCCAGTGACTCCAATTTTCGGACCCAGTTACTGTTATAATGTGGACAGGATCGCCAGTAAGTCATTTAATTTACGTGACAGCTACTGGGCCCGAAAATAGACAGGCAGGCTAGTCACTGGACTGACTTTAAACTAGTGTCTATACAAGCCCAGTAGCAAGTCAGCGCTGGACTGGTTAACTGTACTGCCTTGTTACTGACCCCGTCTATACCAGGCTTAAGATGAGCCATATTATTACTGCCCACAAAGTATATTTATATAGATTACGGTGAAGTTTTTATTTTTACTATCAGTTAGATAATTTTTCACGGAAGGTTAAAAAAAATCAATGTAAGTTTGTATGTTTGTCCTCTATTTATTCCAAAACTGCTCAACCGGTTTTAATTCGGTTTTCAGTTATCGAAAAAGGGATAAACAAGGAAGGAAGGTATAAAAAAATTGCAGAAAGGACCTTGAAAGGATGATTCCCGACTTGATAGATAATTTCATACCTCCTGTACAGTTAGACTGTGGAAGCCATCGATGTTTAGTGGAACCTCAGTGTGCCCAGCCACTCTAGACCTCGTACAATTAAATTGTTTGTCGATATCACACCCACGTTTTTTTTTAAAATAAACCCAATATCTATAATCTTATCTATACGTACGAGTTTAATCGTAATAGGATATTAGTGCATGACAGTAGATAATTAAACGGTTTATGTTTGAGTAAGTGATATCAATAGAATTTTGCAACAAAATCACCGTGAAACGAGTTGATAGAAAATCTTATTTGATTCTGCGTAGTTCCCCGAAATTTCCCCTTCAATTTTTACTCAAGATGTGTACAGGTACGCATAGAAGGCGAGGAGGCATGTAGCTAAGAGTTCAACTGTTTTAGAAAGTTTGACTATTGAATATTATATGTATAGTACCCGCTCCCGTCCTACGCACGGGTGTTATTTTTTCTGCATATTATACCTATATAAAAATCTTCCTCGTTTATTGCAATTTTCTTTAGTGAAAACCGCATAAAAATTCTTTCAATAGTTTTTGGGATTATCGCGAACATACAGACAGACAGGGGTTACTTTGTTTTATAATGTATCTCGAAAAGCAATCTATTTATTGGGCGAATACAAAAATGTTCTTTACTAAACCAGTACATACTTAAAAGTTCTCTGAAGACGCATTTGAAATACCTTATGGATATCGTCGGACGGTTTTCCTATCTCTATATTAATAAAAGTAAGTATACAATATTACTCTCCACTCAGTATTTTATATGGGTCCGCCATCTGCAGTAAAACTATCATCCGAGCTATCGTCGAGTTCAGGTATCTTAAATCGTGGGATGCTCCTAAAATATTCTTCAAAAATAAATTTGCAGACGCAGTATAAACTTCGCCTTTCCATGAATTTAACATTCAAATTGAAAATACAGAGTCTCTAGTTTAAGCTTGAAGAGTTCAGTTGAGTTTTTGAATAAAATGTACAATTTCTTCTTTTGTGTTCTATGATACTGAATGTTTCAGCTACTTGCTTCGTTGATTATTTAAATAGTTGCAAACGAACCGTACACAAATTTGTCTTAAATGCTACTAAGAGAAAATTTCCAGTGAAATATTATTATTATTGGTCCACCCAGGTGGACAAAGTAGGTGGACCATGATCAATATCCGAATTCTTGATTATTTTTGAACTAGCATATATAAATATATTTTTTCCGCCTGGATCTCATGAACCGATCATCATGAAATTTTACATTTTATTGTTAGGAATATAATATATATGGATACAGGAAAGGACATAGGGAACCTTTCATCCAGAAAAAGTAGTGTTGCCGAAGGATTAACTACAATGAAGATTGAAGAAAAAAATTGCTCCTATATAGGTATAATTTTTTAACGTGGACGAAGTCGCGGGCACCATCTAGTATGAAATAAATTTCAACAAATAATATAAAATAACACATAACTACTGAAAATAAATATGTGGTTGTATGCACGTTTTAACAATAAGTCTACCTTCTTTCTTGTAAATTTAAAAAAAAATTCTTAGATACTTACAGTATCGCCTTAAATAATAAAAGCTACTCGTCTATATAAATATACACAATATCTCATGAAAAGTTTTAATATGAGTACTCTTGAACACATCTTGAAACTAATATTACGTCGGGGGAGTGACTCATTAAGAGATGTGTCGTTAATCTTCGTACACCCCACATTATACATCCAATCCATTACTAGTGTCCTTGAATATATAACATAAAATATGCTATAAACAATATTGCTCGAGCGTTAAGGCAAATATTAATATTTGACGTCTGACAATCGTTCGCTAGGAATATATGTTTGTACAACGCTATGGATGTTTTAATAAATGCAAACAAGGAAATAAAACAAGCAAATAGGTATATATACGCAGTTAAATGTGTTGTTAAAGTTAGTTCTAAGTTATTGTTCCTTTTCTCAACAGAAAATTATTAAGGGCTCACTTTCCAACTCGAGCAGCTTACCAATTCCATACTATGTAATTCCATGATTAGTTACTCATTAGTTATTAGTATAACTCGTAGCAATAGATAATAATACATGACATTTCTAAGATATATGTACAATGTATGTTTGGATGGAAACAAAAAAACTGAAATTACTTCCATATCTAGTATAATTAATTTCTAAAAGGTGCAGAATTTATGTCATTTTCGCGGGTTGAATTGTTGTAATTACTGACTCTTATCTTAGTATTTGCATTATAGTAAATTGAGACAACAAATTCTCCAAAATACCCAAAGTCCAATCTTCACTCGCTAGTATAGCGTGTCCTTAAGACATGGTAATCTATTCGTCAATAATGCTCTACGTCACGTCACGTCACGTCACGTCACGTCACATCTACCAATCATTCAAGATGGTTAAGATATTTATAATAGATATTTTGTTACAGTTAGCGGCTCGTGGCTGTGATATAGTTCTAGTTAGTCGATCTATGGATAAACTTAAAGCGACAGCTGCAGAGTTGGGTACGTACAATATCTATAGTAAAGCCAAAGATACAACGCAAACAATGTAAACAAACCCAGCCCTCTTGTCTATTTCCCTCGCACGAAGCGGCCAGCGCTATCTGTTCCATTGTATACGAACCCATCTTTGCAACACTTAAAAGTTTGTTTACATTCTCTGCGTTGTCTTGTTGGCCTCGCTTTAAATCGTGTTAAGTCTATTCTAGTTACTATTGCGATAAAAAAATCTTATTATAATTTTTATATTATTTTGTGTTTTAGAAAAAGACTACAAAGTGTCAACTAAAATAGTCCAAGCAGATTTCAGTGATGGAGATCATATCTATGAGAATATTTCTAAAGAGATCGTTGACCTGGAGATCGGGACTCTTGTCAACAATGTCGGAATATCATATTCTTACCCGGAATACTACTTGGATATCCCTGATTGGTAAGAGATATCTATTATTATAAAATGACATCTTTAAGTACATTTTTGGATTTATCTTATTCGCTGCTATCAGTACAAACAAGACATAAATCGACATAATAGGTAGAATTGTAAACATGTTTACGATTTATGTAACTTTAAATAACAACTTGCTATTTCTAAGAAATTAAGAGCTTACCTTTATTTAGGACATATTTTAAGCTGGACGATGTTTGGGCTAAAGTTTATATTTATTTTTATTTATTTATTTATTTATTTATTTAGTAGCCAACCTTACAGCATGTAACGTTTCACAAGTACATTTAAATATATATATAGCCTATTACAAGGTTAGACATATTAAAATTTATAAGTACACAAAAAAATTCAAGTAATTATAAAAAGGTATCAAAATATGGGAATTTTAATCTACTAATTTGATCGAAGGATGCATCTCACAGGGGCATAAAGGTCACTTTCATTTCTATTTTAAATATATTATGGAGCGCAGCAATGTAGTATGATGATCGTGGATTTCAAATTCGAGCACAAAATATTAACGAAAATATCTAAATTAATATTATTCTTTGTGTAGTATTTTATTTTTATTGAATTATTTAGTTATAAAATTAATTGTTAAAATATATTTTAAAAAAAAATCTAATATATGTAGTTAATTGAATTTAAATTTCTTTTGTATTATTACATTGCGTATGCGTAGTGCATTGTCAATTTGATGAACGGATGCCGAAACAAACTGTTTGGCATACACAATGAGCTTGTGCCCGAATTCTCACATAAATTCAATCTTATTTACAAAAAAATATATGTATGTTCACAGTAATCACAGTGTAATAATTGACTGTGGCAGTATTAGTATACAGTGATAATTACTGTAAAGGAAAATTTAGGTAAAGTTAAAGTAAAGTAAATTTAAAACTACATTAAAAGTAAATTTACTGGAGTAAATTTAAACCGGGCGATTGGTGTTTGCATTTATAATTAAAATGTGAAGAAAATATTAAAACAGCTCATCTGTATAACTGTTAATTGAATAAACTTATAAAGTTGCCATATGAGCCATATTATATTATCAAGGAAATTATAATTATAATTATCAAGGAACGCATATTTCGACGCTCGCAAGACACTTAATTTGAATGGATTAATTTTAAATTAATTTGAAGAGGCGAATCGAAAAAATGGCTTGACTCATTGAAAAAATTGACTCACTTTTTTCCAATTTTTAATTGGTTTGAGGTTGCCTGTAGTTATAGCGGATTACTATATTTGAGTTATTATTTTGATTTATCAAAAATGCCCCTGAGTGACTCATATTTTGTTAATAAATTTTCCTGAACTACTGTACCTAATTTCACACTTTACCTCCACGCATTTTTCTCAAATATAATGATCCAAAGTTTTTGCTTCGTGTATTATATATAGATTATTTGATTCAAATGTAGCGAACTCCTGAATGTTTGATTACATAATTCACATTTGAAAAAAATATCAACTAATTTGAGATACTTTTGCAGGGAGAAGACAATGACGAATTTAATCAGGGCAAATATGGTAGCAGTTACACGTATTACGGGATTAGTGCTCCCTGGAATGGTTAAGAGAGGCAAAGGTGTCGTCATTAATATTGGATCAGCTTCCTCCATTATTCCAAGCCCACTGCTCACTGTGTATGCTGCATCTAAGGTAAATTCTAGTTGCACGTGGGAATAATAAACAAGTTATAATTAAAATTGTAACCCCCACTTTCTGTTGAGCTGATTACGCTCATTCCATTATCAAGTGATGATCCGGACTCCGGACAACTTCTTAAAACGACAACTTCTTTGAATGTCAACGTCCTATAACGACAACTTCTTAAATCGACAAATTCTTAAATTAATTTCCCGGTCCGCCGGGGTAAAACTAGTAGTCATTTTTGTACTTAGATTACTTATCTAACTGGACAAAATTATTTTGTGCCTACATTTTTAGTGTACGATTTTAGAAGTCCGTCATTATTATTCTTTGGTCTTTTTGACATTTCACAACTGAGGGCCGAAATTGACACCTCTTAGTGAGTTGTCATTTTTAGAAATTGTTGTTTTCAGGAATAGTCTATTTTGCAATAGAAGTTTTAGGAAGTTTTCGTTTTCGGAAGTTGTCATTTTAGGGAAGTTGTCGTCGTCACCACATGTAAGTACATAGCAATTGATTTTTTTATTTATATAGACATAACAATTTCAGGCGTACGTCGACAAATTTTCGGAAGGCCTCGAAATGGAGTACAGCAAGAAGGGTCTCATAATACAGTGTGTACTGCCCGGATTCGTTTGCTCGAACATGTCCGGAATAAGACGCAGTAGTGTTTTAGCTCCCACTGCGAAGACTTTCGTCAAATCGGCTATTAATTTAGTTGGCACAGTCTCAAAGACGACTGGTTATTTGCCGCACGCTTTCTTCGCTGGTTCAATCAATTTCATCCACAAGCTGACCGGAAGTTTCGGCGTCTGGTTAGTGACAAGGTCTATGGAGAACAATCGCAGGAAAGCCCTCAAAAAGTACAAAAAACAATAATTTCTTTAACATATTCTGGCTGTTCTATTATATTAACTCTAAAAAGTAAATATAGACTTATAGAGGCCACATTTTAAGTAGCTGTGCCCCCGAATTCGTATGCGGTGTAGTTGGTTTTATGAAATTTCACAGGAAGCTAACACTTTCTTAGGATAAAAAGTATCCTACATGTTAATCCAAGAAATAAACTATCTTAGGCGTTTCTGAGATTAGAGTGCACAAACAGACAAAAATTCTAAAAACTATTTTTTTTGATCTCAGAACCTATAACGAGCACATTTTTTTAATATTTAATGTACAGACACGGCTCGTTTACGATTTTATTATTATGTATAGATTCACAACAAAATTCTTTTCCAATAAATCTTTAAAAATGTCGCCTGTATAAGTCTTCTTGTAACTTTTCCTATTTTCTTTATGCACTTGCTATTTCCACTGCATGTTAAAATGGAAATCACCCAAAGATGTAACCTAAACCAAAATGTTGGTGAGATAACCTAATACTATTTCTAATTAAGGGCGTCTTTCACCATCTCTGAGTAAAGCGTCAAGTAGGCTAATCGCCATTTAACGTCACCGGTAAGAAAGCGTACGAGTTTCACCAACTACGAGTAGCATTACTCAAGGGTAATTTCAATGAAATTGAAACAAGATACTCGTAACATTTACTCGCCAATTAGCGTTACTAGAAAAGTAACTAATCAACACTTGTAGTTGGTGAAAGTGGCCCTAAACCTAACAATTTCAAAGTAATAATTAGCTATTATGGTGGTATAATAATAAGGATTTTTGTTGTAAAAGTTCCTGCTACGTGTAAATGCTTACTGAGAGGCTGCATTTAATGGCATTTTGTTATATACTTAGTTAGTGCAAAAAGTATATTTTTGTTTAACATTTTACTAAAATTGTTTATAATAAGGTAGCTTTATTTAAAAGCTTGTGTATCATAATTTAAAACAGCTGCCATAATGGGACGTAAGGCTAAAGGTTTTAAATTAAAGAGGTCAAAATGATATTTATGTCTTTTATTACTGAATCCTTTATAAATACTTTTGAGAAAATGACCCGACAAATACTAATTTGAAAATTATTACCATTATTCATTAACTGTTATGAAATCTAGGTAATCTTATAAACATTAGAATAGTCACGTAATGAGGAAAACCGTATTTTTTTTTTTCAATAAAAAAATAATAAAAAAGTGTGTGTGAGCTCCGACGCACGACTGGAGTTTAGTCCTAGGAACGATAAATAAATAATTTAATAAATATTATATTAATATGTATTGAAGCACATTGTAGCCTGCAACGTGTAACGTGTGACATGTGACATTTGATTTTCTCCCATAAATTTTCATACCCCGGACTTATATATGAAAATCGGTTATTAAGGAGTAAACTCCAGTAAAATAAAAATGTATTGAGTACTAGTGAAAAAAAAAATCAAAAAATGATAAAATATCAAGCTGTCAAAGTGAGCGCGCGACAAACGAACGCTCTCCCTACACGCGTGACGTCACCAGTCGCCCGGCAACACCGCATGAATATCCAAGATCTAAGATGAACCGAATGTTGTTAGAGAAATTTTATCCTGAATAATAATCCTATCGATTAGTATACGAAAACAGCGAGTGTTTGTTTTTTTTAATTTTAGTTGGTTCGAGTCCCGGGCGAGCCAAGCGAGTTTAAAAAAATCTTTGAATGCAGTTTTGTTTCTTTTTAAAAATAAAGGAATGTCTCCTTTATGTAAAATGAGCTAACTAAAGGATTTAAGGTAGTTTCCCTCCAGGGCGCGACTTATTTTTCCACCCTGTATATACTCGTACTAAGTACTAAGTATGAAATGATTTACCTAACCATCTTGTAAGTAAGTACCTATAGTATTTTTGTAAATATACTTAATATTTTATTGGGGTTGTTTTAAAATATTTCATTTATTTTCATTTAGTCATCGAAATCATATATCTTATTTAAGCTCCCTGCATTTAGTCATTAATTTAAAAGTATTTAAGTAAAATTAGCATGTAATGAAATTTCATGTTCATAGTTTCAAATTAGATGACATTAAGTACAAAAAAACACGTGTCTGGATTTGACTGCATCTTTATTCCAGCGTGTTTATAGTATTCAACTTGATTCAACGCATAACCAAAAATAACCACATTCGACGGTGTCGGTGTTCTATTGGCATCACAATACGATATTATCATGCATACTAACATTAAAAACAATAATAATTAACATCTCTTTGTTAACATGTATATTGTAAATTTGAAATACGTGTTAAAAACTGCCCCTTTTTTTGAACAAAATTAACATAGCAACTAATTTGCGTAGCTAGTAACGTCAGCTCTAAAGGTGTTGGGAATGTGTTGGGGGGGTTAAACAATTTTGTATGAAATAAGTGTCTTATTTCATACAAAATTGTTTAATTCGATGTTAAATAAATATATTTAATAACAATTGGATATATTGTGTCCAAAAAGATTACGTTCTTAGTATGTCTTTTATTAATATTGAGACAGATAAAGAAAATGTCTTGTATAGAATGTGACCAATTACGAATGTGGATTATAACTCACAAAGTAATCATTTTGAGAAACGAAATGTATGGGTTAAAAGTTTTACCCATAAAGTAATATTAAAATTAATTTTCTATATTTTTCAGGAAGGGAAAATTGGAAGCGTGAACACGTGTAGTGAGGCTCGATTTAAAAATATTTTTTTAGTTATAATTTTGTTGCAACTGTTAATTTATATGTAAGTAACTACCAATTCATACATTTATATTGCATTTTGTTGAGTACAATTTATCATATTTTATATTTTTATAATTAAAAAAAAATGTTGCTTAAATGTATTTTTTCTGTTTATAAAGAAGTACCTACATACGTCATAGATTTTAAAATGGATATCAAAGTTGCCGAAAAGAACAAACAACTAATCTCAGCAACGGCTTAATCGATTTGAATACGTTTTTCACTGATGTATTGATGATTAGGTACCTAGATTAATCTGTATGATAGTTTTTATTCCGGAAAAATGAAAAACGAACGACACCAGCTAGTTTTATCATATATACATTCCCTATTTGTTTTTTTTTTTCTATATTTTTGACTTAAATGATATCACCAAGTTTCAGTTTCCTATTTGTCTTGTGTTCGTCAATCACATCGTCTGATTTTATTTTTGAAATTGCAAGTGTTACAAACTCAATAATCAGTAAAGTAATCTCAAAGTAATCTTGAATATCCGATTGAATATTTTTAATCTTTGACTTTTAACCCACTGTCACTGACAAAAATAAACATACAAAACTATGGAGAAAATGTGAAATCACAATAAAAATTCTGCCTACCTACCTATATGCAGGAAATAAATTAATTGTAAATCAACACAGAAGAAGATGGTTCGTATATTCAAATATTCACCAGCTATGGATAAAATTGCCGATGGAATCCTCTTGCACCATTAACTTTAACCAAGTTTTAGTGGTCTTTGGAACTATAGTAATATTTATATTGTTAGTTCTAGTAGTTCGTCGAGTAGTCAACGGTCGATGAGACTTCAAAAATGGAGACCAAAGTAGACTTACTGCAATTGATATTAATCGCTTTCATATTCGTTACTTTCCTCATATTTACTCGATGGTTCTGCAAATGTTGCAAGGTGTGCTGAGTTACACTAAATTTGTCCATAGTGAAAAGAATGGAAGAAATTTCAACTCTAAATTTGAACGTGGTCGTACTAGTGAGTTTTTCATAGATAATACTGATTGCCGCTATGAAATGGATTTGCATATATGTACAAAGCGTTGAACCACAATGAGGCACAGATGTAATTTAAATAAATCATGAAAAAAACTAATGAAAAAATATCAACACATCAAGAAAACTAAATAACTATAGGAAAGGAAAGTTGTAAAAAAAATGTATACTTAATGTGAAATAGATTATATTTTTATGGAAGATGGAATGTATTTTATTTCGTACTAGCTGGTGCACGCCACTTCGCCAGTGAAACTTTATAAAAAACTAGCGACTCGTTCCCGGCTTCGCCCGGGTGCATTTTTTTACGTAAAAACCTTCCCTGATTATCCCTCTATCCATGAGAAAAGACAGAATTAAAATCGGCCCAGCCGTTCTCGAGTTTTGCGCTTAGCAACACATTTAGGGATTCATTTTTATATTATAGAAGATTATACTCTATACTCGCTGATAATTTAGCTTTCTATAGGTAAAAAAAAATATTTCAAAATAGGTCCAGTAGTTTTTGAGTTTATTCATTACAAAAATAAAAATCATCTCTCTTTATAATATTAGTATAGACTAGCAGGTGCCCGAGACTTCGTCCGCGTTGAAAAATTAAAAACTATAACACTTGAAAAAATATATGAGTACTAGATGGTGCCAGCGACTTCGTCTGCGTTGAAAAAGCAATATATCGTCTGACATCGTTATTGCTATTACACTTAGCCATGAGTTAGTTTCCTTAATTTTAGATGATCCCTCGGGAATAGTCCTTTTTTGTGGATGAAAGATACCTTAAGTCCTTTCTGGTGTCCCAGACAACGTGTGTGCAAAATTTCATGGTGATCGTTTCAGTAGTTTTTGTGTGAAAGATTAACAAACATCCATACATCCAAACAAACTCGCATTTATAATATAAAAATATAAAAAAATATTAGTACGAATTGTAACGCCCCACATCTTTATCGCTGTGAGGACAGTGGCGTCCAATTTTTATATTTCTAGACAATCCCTCGAGAACCTAACATTTTTCCAAGATAAAAAGTATTACAAAATCTGAAATGTTTACAGAAATTATTGAAATTAACAAAGACTTTTATTAACAAATTCTCCAAAATGAAAGTTTAAAAAAAAGGCCTGGTTTTGAGCGATGCCCTTCAACCCTTTAACCGCTTGGTTTTATAAGAGTTGTGCCCCTAGCGCTTGACTCAAAAAAGTATTATTATTTTTTAAGAGAAAGCAACGCAATGATTTAAAAAAAAAAACATTATACAAATAGAGGATTTTTTTTGTATACAGTACAAAATGGGCACGAAAATAATTGTCGAATAAATCCGACTCTGGCGGCTAAAGGATTAAAGACGTATTCAATATTCTCATCAAAAGAGGTACATGTTTTCTCTCAACGTTACTAATATAACTTTCAATTTTCACTTGTAGGCACATTGGCTATGTCAACAAATAGCCAATTTGTTAAACACTAAAATAAATGTCGAGAAAACATTACGACCAAACGAATCCAGTACATACGAGTATAAACTAGATTAAACTTTTCACAGGGACCGAGCGGACGGCGACCGAATTGGATTTTAATATTAATTAGAAATTGCACCAAGCTCCAACATTTTTGTATTTCCCTTTTAACCGAGCTGCGTCTACAAAATGCATATTTGTTTGCAATGTTGCATAATCCATTACTTTGCCAGGAGAAAGGATTGTGTTGGTTCAAAAAGCATTGCTTCCTGCGGTGCTAAAAGCAAACAAGCCTTTTAGATTTATCGTGTTTGTTGCGTATCAAATCTATGTACCTATCTCTACGTCCATGATCAAATCAAATCATTTATTTCTCAAAAATAGGATGAGAAAATTTTCTTTAGGAATTTCTCTTTAGAGAAAAGTTTCTTTTTTTTATGTTAAGATCAGCAGACAGTATGACGCTCCAGTTGTTAGGTGACTATAACACAAGCGACGCCACAGTGCCACTTCGCCCGGGGGCGGCGGACATGGGGTCGTCCGCCGTCATCACAACACTGGGCAACGAGGGGAGATGTGCTGTGTGTTTCCGGTACGTCTCTTCACACTCCGCACCTAATCGAGGTGGAGCCCGCAAGTATGCGGGCCTCGTCTGGCGGGGGGAGAAGGTCCGCCCATAGACGGCGCGAAGAAACACCTTGGGTTTTTAGTGGGTAGAAGTCCCACATACCTCACTGATCCCCCCATGGTCGGTGGGGATCTGGTTCGCATATTTTCCCACATTACTAACCGAAACACAACAGCACACACGCTGTTATTTCTCGGTGGTCTTTTATAAGGAGATGGTTACTGCCGCCAGACGGACTGCACAACGCAGTGTGCCTCTGCTAATACTTTTCAGATCCAGAACATACCAACTTTGAAAATTTCATTTCCAAAGTTTATCCTCCCAGAAATCGAACCAGAGAACCCTGGAACAGAGCGTTAAGGCAAGCACCTCATCCAACGGGCTCGTCAGCGGCTGTTGCACAATCCATTACTTTGCTAGGAAAAGAGATTGTTTTTTTATCACAAAGCATTGCTTCCTGCGGGAGCAGTGCTGAAAGCGAACAAGCTTTTTGGATTCCTGATGTTTGATGCATATCCCAATTAAATTCATTTTATTCTTCAGTTTTCTGTAAAGATGTGGTGCTGTCACCAGCCAGTATAACTAACCGAGTTTTTTAGTATTAGTTTTAATTGAGCCTGGATTCAGTTTTACACGAAGCGGATTGATGTCACGTGTCGAATTTTATTTCGTACAATAAATTTGAAATCCCAATAGAATATGTACTAAATTGCCAATCGAAAACATATTGGCCGTCCAAGTTTTAGCGAACATGTTGTTTTTTACCTGACAGAATTTTTGATCAACTGTATCCTTTCTCTGTTAAATTTCCCCCTGACGCAAAAACGGGGTGTTATAACTTTGACGTGTATGTCTGTGTACGTATGTATGTAGTGCATACGTGTTTCTGTGGCTCCAAAATGTTGACCCGTTTTTTTGTGTGAAGGCTGACGTGATCGAAATTGTTCTAAGTTATAGTTTATAAAGATCTGTTTAGGGGAGAGGCGGGCATGACGGGGTAGTTAACGTTTGAAAGTCAATAAAACTAATAATATTATTCTTTTCTGGGTCTGTTTATTTTAATTATTATCTACAATAATCAGTCTTTCAATTTCAACAATTATTAGGATCTCTGGTTTTATAATTATATAAAAAAATAAAAAAATGTGTAATAAGTCCCACCTCCCCATCTTGCCCCCTGGGTAGGGTAAGATGGGGTATCTCTTAGGGGCAAGATGGGGCGATGGTACTTATTACATAATTTCAGGATTATTATTATTATAATGAGTATCGTGTCTTCGTCTTTATCTTCGACACCAGCACAACTACAGTGTGCCCATTTTTTACACACAGCACATGCCACCCATCCTTCTGCAGACTCTAAATAGCGACCTCTACAATAAAGACAGGGCGTATATTCGGGTTCACTGTTCTGTTTTTTGACGATGACAATTTAGCGTCGGTAATTTTCTTCTGTTTGGTCAGTTTACGTTTCTTTGCATGTGTTTTCTCAGTTCTTTTATTAATTTTCTCTTCTGTTTAGCATCATCTGCCAGCTTCCTATACTATACCCCATCTTGCCCCCGCATGTCTTACGAACTTTAATAAATTATAAAAAAAGCGATACTCCACATGGAAACAAGTAACCTACTTGCCGGTTTTCGTGAATCTTCACACATTTGAAAAAAAAAAACACCGTATCCGTAATGACAATGTTTAGATCACTAACACGAATCAAGTGAAATGCAAAAATGACAAGGGATTTGACAAAATTCAGTTTTTTTCAATTATTAAACAAATATCACAGTGTTTCTACGTGGCCTCTGTGCAAACTGTTTGGCATCATGGTGGCGCATTGTCACGCACTAGCGGGATTCTGATTAGTCGATCATCACGCCGTATAAAGCCGTTGCCCCGTCTTGCCCGCTACCCCGTCTTGCCCTCCTCTCCCCTAGACGTTTTTATTGTAAATTTGAAATTGGGTTGTCAATGTTGGGATTCCTGTGGGGTATGCTTTATTTTCGCGAGTTCCATAAGTGCTGTGAATGTCTTGCATAAACATTCTGTCTTCGGTTATTGTAAACAAGTTGAGACAAAAAATATCTTAAATACCTTACTTGCTTCACTCGCTCGTACTGAGTTCAAAAAAATGTGAAATTAAAAGAGATTATATTATAGTATTATATAACAACTATATAATATTAGTCTTTCACGGTCATCAAAGCACTTGTTAAAAAAGTACGAAATTTATCCATCTGAATCCACCGGAGCTTAGACTGGAAATTGCCAATGAAGCGAATCTCTTAAATGACACTTGCGTTATTGCCCGCGAAGACTGAAAGGCGTCCCAAAGAGACCTTTATCTACGCACGTTTTAGCCGAACGCTGAACATCAAAGGCAAGATCCACCTACGTTACATGTTGTAAGGCCGTGTGCACAATTATACTATTTTTTTACATAGCATAGGTAACTACGGTGAAGTTTGGTATTTTCAGCAAGGTACTAGAGACGTAAAGCCGATGAAATCGAATTAAAAAATATACCTACCCAGTAAAACTAGCGACCCGTTCCCAGCTTCGCCCAGGATACAATTTTTTTAAATACACAATACAAATACAAATACCTACTTTAAGTACAAATACCTGCTTCGTTTATCCCTCATTCCATAAGTAAAAACCAAATTGGAATCGATTTTATTTAAAGAAATAGTTACTGTGTCAACTATAACATATATTATATGCCATCGCAAAGTTTTCTTTAGGATTGTGAAAGAACTAAAATTATAATTTATCATAGAAGCTTAAGTCCAGCAGTGGACGTCTTGCGGCTAAAATAATGATGATGATGAAAATTCTCTAGTACATTATTTTATGTATCTCTTAAAGTTTAGCCTACGTAAGTAAGCCATGTAAATTTATTTTTCGGGTACTTGGTTGCAAAATATTGTTTTTTTTTTTCTACTTATATAAAATTTTAATTAGATTTTCTTATTATACGAGAAAAACTATCTAACTGATAATGAAAACTGCATCAAAATCCTGTTGTGTGGTTTAGGAATAGTTAGCGGTTATACAAACAAAGACGCGGAAAGCGACTTCTAATCGGTACTTACTCGTGGTACAACTAATAGTGTCACGGGTATTTTTTTTTGCCCGTGGTACTACTAACCTATCTGGTAGTACCACTGGAGATTTATTTGTACTTTTAATACTTACTTACATAATTATTTAAATTATAACTATTGCATTCCAGGTATTATAACGAATTATACTATGTAAAGAATTTTTAAATTTTTACTCCATGCGAAGCTGGGGGCGGGTTGCCAGTATAATGTAGTTATGTTAATTATACATACAAGTATTCTATTGACAGATCTAGGCGTATTTACCTATACAACACAGATAGATGGAACTAACAGGGTCTACTAACAAAACTAACCCCTCGAGTTAAACAGTGTAACCGCTACCCAACAGTTCCACTATCAGCGGAAAGCACTAGGTCGGCCCCGATAACAAAAGGTTTCCGATGTACATCTCCGCCGGATATCGGCCCAACGATCGTGAGTTCAGAGGGATGCTACAAATTACTTAGGTTTACGTGGATGCCGTGTTAAGTGCAGATGGAATTTTAATGGCCGCCTGATTGGTCGGCTTCTACTAATGATCAGAGCAATACTATTTTATTAGAGCTTAATGTAGTGACATTAGCTGACATACCTACGACTTGTGTCGGTAGTAGTTAAGATATTCTTTTGTGTAAAGTCAATTTTAGAATTTATAATTTGCCTTTTCACTTTATAATGCAACACGCTTAGTGACGTCTAATGGGTTATTTTTTAAGCCTACTCCTCGTTAATGGCTAAACCAGAAAGCTTGAAAAAAAATTGAATTATCAAAGTTTAGACAACATTTTGTACATTTTTTTCGAGTCACCAAAACTTTTATATTTTATGAATTGTCCATTAGGCATCCCCTGCTTTGTTGTGAGCCTAACTTTAACACGATAATGAAGTTGCGGGCCTTAGTTTGGTAATAAGTAAGTAGTACAGTCAATAAAAAGCGATAACGGTAATTAAATGTTAATTATTGACGATAATTTAAAAAAATCAATGTCTCGCGACCCGTGGAGGGCCGCATCCGGCCCGCAGGCCGGTTGTTGCCCGTATGTAAATTAGTATCGTTGTATTCCTAATAATATTGTATGTTTGTATGTTTGGATGTTTGAATGAATTTGTATGAAATTTGGTACACAGATAGTTTATTACCTGGATTAAGATATTAATTAAGTTCTTGTGGGCTTTAAAAAAAACGACAGTGCATACGAAGTCGCGGATACAGCTAGTTACAAATAAAGACAAAAACTACATAAAAAATTTGTAAGGATATTATCGTTTTAGGTGATGTAAAGCTATGACTAACCTAGCTCAAAATTGATATATATATATATATATATATATATATATATATATATTCTATTTCTTTTACAATTGCTTCACTTTAAAATACTATATAACTTTAAGCGTTGCTAGAATGGCACAATCTTTTCACTGGCTTACGGGTAATTTGGCTATAGATTCACAGTATAAGAAATATATGGATACTGACGCCTCTTTTATGCAAGACGGACCCAGCTTCGCGAAATCTTGCAATCACAGACTGCCTTCCTATGAGAGGTTAAGACGGAATTAAGTCACAGCAGGGATTAATGTATCGCAGAATATATACTAGCTGACGGCACTCGGCAAAATAGTTTAGTTTTTGTAGTTGTTTACCCCCAGAAACGAGAAAAATGCCACTAACTTATTTAGTAAGTAAGTAAGTAAGTATATAATTAGTAAGTGACTTGTTTAAGAATATCCATACTAATTCAAGGGAAGAGACGCGCTGGGCAAAGGAGAATTCGTGGCTCAGAAATATCCGAGAGTGGACTGGAATTGCCTCGGTCGAGCAGCTATTCCAGTTGGCTCTTGACAAGGACTGGTTCAGGAAGTTGACGGCTAACCTTCAGTGCTGAAGAGGCACACGGAGAGAGAGATACTAATCCATACTAAAAATTATAAATGAGAAAGTAACTGCCCGTCTGTTACGCCATAACTACCCATCATCAATATTTCAGCCGTAGGACGGCCACTTCTGGACATATGTCTCCATAATTTTCCGGTAGGAACGGTCAGAAGCAGTCTTTGTTCCAGCGGACCTTATTAGTCGAACGTTTTAACAGTAGATTTACCTATTTTGATTACTGCGCGTTTCATGTTCTGTGTCAAATATATCAGCAACAATAGTTGCTGATTATAATTGAGCCACATTGTAGTGTGGCGCGCCTTCCAATATGTGCCGATTGAATTCAAAATTATTTACATATATTAATATTCAAAGCGTTACTCTAGGTAAGCAATTCGATGGAGGGCAAGAAACTGGGCTTAAGTCGGGTTACTAGGTTGATTTATCGCTTACTAAATGCTTTCCCGAGCGTTTTGCTAGTCTTGCATGCACTGCAAATAACGAGCTCTCTAATTAATAAATATAAGTGTTTTTAACTTGATCCATAAAACTTTATAGTGAATTTACTGACGAAAAATATATATTTTCTGAGGCGAGGAAACTTTTTAGTGACTTTTTTTTAATGGAAATGAGATTAATTTTGTATGAAGATGTCGTGAAGCGACAGTTAAAATAAAAAAAAATGAAATAAGTATTTACAGATATATTTTAGAGAATATTTACAAATAATATATATATAAAAAAATGGATGAATTGAAAGTTGTGTAGTGTTATGAATGAAGTACAGGTGATTAAATAAAGATTAAAAAAAAACAGCGTCTGGGGTGCAGTGGTGAAGTGCGTCCGGGGTCTCAGCACTGACTCCCGGAACGATACGATGCAGACGGGCAGCGGCGATGGGTGCGTCCGGAGCTCTGCACAGACTCACGGAACGACACGAAGTGAAGCGTGCAGTGGTGAAGTGCGTCCGGGGTCTCAGCACCGACTCCCGGAACGACACGATGCAAACGGGCAGCGGCGATGGGGCGTCCGGAGTCTATGCACAGACTCACGGAACGACACGAAGTGAAGCGTGCAGTGGTGAAGTGCGTCCGGGGTCTCAGCACCGACTCCCGGAACGACACGATGCAGACGGAAAGCAGAGATGGGTGCGTCCGGAGTCTCTGTGCCGACTCACGGAACAACGCGAAGTGAAATTTGCTGTAGTGAAGTGCGTCCGGAGTCTCAGCACCGACTTCCGGAATGACACGAAGCAGATAGAGGCAAGACAGGCCAAATTTTAATGTTGTATCGCAGAGAGGAGCGACAACACACTCCTTGATTTTCATCAGTCTAGCCGGCTGGAAAACCTTCGAAATAATATTTTGAAAATTAAATTTAGAAAATAATAAATATATATGGCCAGGACATTTCGAATTTAGAGGTGAGGTTGTATATAAAAAGGAATAAAAAATGAGCGAGAAAGCAACAATGTAGTGAGAAAGCATGATGTCAAAATACTATGGGAACTATGGCAACGAAATAAATAAACAAAGAGATTATGTCAAAAATATATAAATTTACGTTTTTGAAATTATATGATGACTAAATGCATGTAAAACGTATGAGAAAATGTAGGAAAAAGTATAGCAGACATTCGGAAAACAGGCTGTCGGTAAGATAATAAGGAAACAAGGGAAAAATGTGATGTAAATGATACGTGAATGACATGTAGGCCGAAAAATATATAAAATACAGGATCTGAGGCGTTATCCAGGTTAGTAGCGCATCCAGCAGTGATGTATGAAGTGTATGAACACGCTACAAAGATCAGGACATCAGTTTTTCGGTCATTTCATTATTTTCGGTTGACGGTTGAAACTTGTACCATTAAGTAAGAAGAAATTAAATATTTTCCTGGGAAAATATTATCGTTTAATTTATATAGATATTTAAGTTTCAAAATATAAATAAGTATGAAAGCATAAAAGTCTTTTTAATTTTTGAATGTTATCCTCATCTAAAAATCAGAAATATTTACAAGAAATCACTGAAATTATGAAAAACTTTTATAACCAAAAATAAATAAATAAATAAATAAATCGTGTATGCAGTAGTTAAGGCGTGAAAGCGTAATAAACAAAGAAACTCACTTTCGCATTTGTTATATTAATTAGGGTGCATATTTCAGATACACAAAGTACTGTACGTATATAATATAGCGTCTTAAAGTGATCACTACTGGCCTAAATTAAAATGTAGTAAAAATAATGTCTCAATCAAACTGTCTAAAGATAATCTTAATTAATCGCAATTTGTTTCACAATAAAAGGATTATATTCAGGGAGCGCCGGTGGTGTGCCAGTTCTGCGGATTTAACTGCACAAGGCAACTCTGGATGTGTCTTGTTGTGACGGATTTGTTCACAGGCCTTTGGTTTGTATTAGGATCTTCAGTTTAAGGTGTTAAGGGATTAAGTGGATCTTAATAATAAAGCATATTTAATAAGCGTAATAAAGATAATTTTAATTAAACTTTTAAGTAATTACATTAACATTTGAACAATATTTTTTGAAATTTTCATTTGAAAATATTGAAAATTTAGCTGTTGAGATCTGGTTTCCGGAGAGAAATCGTGTCCATCGACTTCAAAAATTGAGTTTTTACTCCCAATGCGTAGTGGCCCGTAGCAATTGTTACTTTTGCTAAGTAGCTAATCCGGCACTGCTTGTTCAGTCATGTTTTAGTACTAGTATCATCATCAATGAAATCAATTATCCTGGTTCCATTCAGGACAGGGTCAACTTTGGAAATGATTTCAAAGTTGGCTCTGGTCTGGATCTAGAAAGTAGTGGCAACCCGTCTGGCGGAAGTAACCAGCCCCTAACATAAGACCACCGTGAAATAACAGCATGTGTGTTATTATGTTTCGATGAGTGAATAAGGGATGCCAGAGCCCATTTACTCCCTATGTGGCGTTGCTTGTGTTATAGGCGACGGTAGCCACCTAGCAACAAGTGGACGGTCAGCCTGCCTGCCGAAAACAACTTTGTAACTATTGCATAAAGTTTTTGTGTAAAACATTAAATGCTATGTCTATTCCATATAATCTATTGGTGGGGACTAACTCACTCTGTGTGGCAAATTTAATTAAAGCCCTTTTGCTAAGAAAAGATTGATGGTGTACCAAGAAGAAGCAACGAAGAAAACACATTCACGTCTCGCCAATAAATTTCATTTGAGCACGAGTCATGTTGCAGGCACGTATAAAATTGTTTGATGAATTATTAGGCCGCAGGTAATTCGATTGGACGTTGCGCCTGATGACACTTAATAGCAAATATTCACATATCTAAGTGTATTCATGCAATTTATCTTGTAAGGGTCCGTAGCTATGGATTTTTTTTAATAAAAATGCATTAATGGATAATAAAATACAGCATAATTTATATAGGTACCTTAATCAGTAAGATAAGAGACAATATACCCACACAAAAGTATAAATAAAAGTTTCAAAACACAATAAATAGAGCGATTCAAAACAAAAGAACAATAAAAGTTTTAGTACCAAACTGAAATTTTCTTTAAAATTCGTCTGGTCATCGATTAACTATTTTATTTTCCAAGTCAGTGTACTTTGTAGTTTTGCTTTGTAGAGTGAGTTTTTTCCACTTTCACCTAAATTAAAATACAGTATAAAAACTTGATAAGTATTATATTAATGCTATGATTGATGCTATGATAGCAATTGAACACTTATATTATTTTTTATTATTTAATTTAAAACAAAAGTGAACATAGCTCCTTCTTCCATTAACAAAAGTAAACTTCTGCACTTTTTGCTTTTTAAAATTAACCCGGCAAACGTTGTTTTGCCAAAAAAAATTTTTTGGGGTGGCCCACCCTTAACATTTAGGGGTATGGAAAATAGATGTTGGCCAATTCTCAGACCTACCCGATAAGCACACAAAATTTCATCAAAATCGGTCCAGCCGTTTCGGAGGAGTTTGGCAACAAACACCGCGACACGACAATTTTATATATTAGATTTATTATACTTTTTTCAACTCTATTTTCCAAAATATGTCTTAAATCGACGATCTTAAGGTCTGTAATCATTTAAATACATATATGTATGTGTAATTTCAATTTTAATTACTTGTATTTAAAACGTAGGAATAAAGACAAATTCTTGTCAGCGGTTGTAAGTAGGTACTTGTTTCTTGTAAGTATTTAATAAGTCCTCAATATTTCGTTAAATCTCCTCTTTACCTCAATAAGTGAGGGAGCGTTTAATCCTTCAATAATCGCCTATCAGTGAGGCTTATTACTAAATACCCTTTCGCACTCTTTATATTTCTACAAGTCATTTATTGTCTTGGCTAACAACAAACTAAAATAAAAGGAATGCAGACTAGGATCAGAACAGACGGTTACAAGTGGAAGGCATCTTTACTGAACTGAACTGTTTGAATGCAGAATAAACTTAAGCTGAGTTTGTTCTGAAAAGAAATAATGTACAGTCTGCAGCGCCCTCTTGAGTTTTATATACCAGGTGTAATATAGTTTTACACTGTCTATATTATTAGTATTATTGTTCATAAGTCTGAAGCGTTTGTGGAATAATATAAACTTGGGAAAACGCTAACATTTGCATGCAAAAAGCTTGGGTTACATTGAATATTTTATAGTATATACAGGTAAGAATACTATATAATATAAAATTTTTACAATCTATATACTAATATTATAAAGAGAGAAGATTTGTATTTGTAATGAATAAACTCACAAACTGTTGCGCCGATTTTAAAAATTCTTTCACCTATAGCGAGTAACAGGCTATTTTATAAAATTACTCGTAAAAAGTACTGATTCCTTTTTCGAACTACATCACGCCAAATTACTCTATCTATTGCATCTGTGCGAAACTGGAACGGGTATTGGTAATAGCTAAATTGTGTCGATAACAATAAGGGGTTATTATCACTCAATTAACACACCCCTATACTTCAACCACGACACTAACCGCAAACACTTCTGACTAAATAGGGACCTTTATTGAAATTATAAGGCAATATTCAATATTATGAGATATGGGGTAAAGTATAATAATGACATTATAATCCTCTCAAAAACATGCGCAGAAACCTAAATATTCAGCCCTATTTCGTATCATTTCACTTTATAACGCAACCATTATAGACATATTTAACCTTTAAAATGACATATCGTATTGATTTTAAAAGTTAATATGTCTATAACGGTTGCGTTATCCATAAAGTGAATGATACAAAATAAGATTCACTTTATTTACTACATAGTATAAAGAATAGTACAGAATAACACAATGTAAATATGTATATATATGTCATTGTTCTTCGAACAAGAACCAATAAAATCAATGTCACGGCACTCTCGGAGCAAATTAAACTTGTTTGGTAGCAAGATGAAACTTGTTACTTCGTATTTCGAGACTGTCGCCCGGTACATTAGTGAGACACGGTTTTACATTTTTCAAACTTAAGAAAACCTCTGACAAACAAGTACCTAAGTAAACTTTTAATTGCCTCTACCTTTTATTTTTGCACTTGTATAAAACAGCTTTAGAAATTTTATTGAAATAGGTTCAAAAACACGACAGACTTTGAGGATAGTTGAGAAATGAATCGCTTTTGAAAGTCCAATTCTTCATCCCTAGAAAAGTCCGTAAGACGGTTTAGGCAGCCATTAGAATTATGATCTACATAATGATGACTTATGTCAATGTTAAGTCATTATGACTACATAATGTACACGACACATGTCCCATCTCTAAAAAAATCTCTGTTACGTCTTGATATTGTAGGTTGTGACGATTTTATCGAGCTTTTTTGCATTTTCCTCTGAAAATAATCAATAATTTTGGATACATATCGTAAAGAATATTATGTTTAGTGTGTGTAAATAAATACGTGTATATATGAATGTTGTAATTAAGGTTAAAACTGGAAAATTCTATGTCGTGAATTGTTTGTTTACCCTTTTGATCAATAGAAAAAGAACAGAGAGTACTTATATAGTCTGCGCCCGCGCAGTGCTTAGCCTAGACATTCTAGACAACAGACTTGTGTGTGTGATATATGAGTTATACACTCGCATGTATAGTATCTGTATACTACAAGAAGTACAATTGTAACAGCCAAATTAGTTTCAATGTGTGAAACAATTTAGTAGTCGCCTTACGAGGCTGGATTAGGTAAACAAACAAAAAGGTCGCTTACCACATCCCTGCAAAAAGGGTCGGCCAGTTATAAGCCCACTAGTTCTAATTAATTTCAAGTTTCACTTGTTAATTCGTTTCATGCGGATAACAACGAGCGAACAACGCACGAGTGAGGTCGCACACACGGTCGTTGAAAATACAAAACAAAAAATTGAAACGTCCAGTGAAATTTTGAATATAATCCAGGAAAATTTACTAACAAATCAAAATTTTAGTCCCTCATGGGTATTTTTGATATCGCGGATTTCAAGTTTTTTTTTTTTTATATTAATGCAGAAAGAAATTATTGAAATTAGTTATTTCAATATATTTTTATGCAACAATCAAATTTAAAAATTTGAAAAATTAAAGTACTAAAGTAGAAAATTGAACAAAAAAAAACAAACAATTTCTGAACAAATCTCTCTGACTTGGTCTACTTAACTACTATAGCCAATTATACTCTTCTTGATCACTAAAAATTAAATTAAAACGAAGTTACAGAGGGGTCAAAAGTACCATGAGTCGTTTTGAGAAAAGGCTGGCATAGCTGTACTTGTTTGCGGGGGCGCTGCCTTGTCCTGTGTACTTTTTTTTATTTTACTTAAACAATAAATAAAATTCTGATTACTAATATGAAATCAGTCTTACCAGGGAGATTGTGGCGAATGGAAGATAATGCTTTAAAAATCTTTTATTTAACTAATTAACAATTAAAACTGTTGTAATAATAATATTAAATTATTACGTAATACAAACTTAAATTATCACTTCCTTGCTGTTCGTTTTTAGCACCCGTATGTTCAGGGTGTAAATGAGGGTACGGTTATTTGAGTTTTATTTCTAAACACCGTGTTTGAAACTAGTCCTTATTTGTATTTGAGAGGACAGAGTGTCTGTGAATATACCTAGATGGGTATAACAAACAATAAACTATTGCGAACTCGTATCACTTTTGTAACATGTTATTATCTTAATTTTAATCAATTATTTTGTTATAATTCCCGAACACTCGTAATGCTCAGGAAACCTTGTCATATTAACATACAAAAACAACAACTAGTTAGATAGATAACTAGGTATAGTTAACAAAAACAAAAGCTGAGTGTGTCACGAGAAAGGCACCAAAATACAAAAATGGCACAAGCAGTCTTTTTCCAGCGAAAGCGAAACACATTATATATTTATGAAAATGTCATTTACTTTTTAACTCCCGACACCCGACGGAAAAACGGGATGTTATACATTTGAAATTTGTGTCTATGCTTACGGTCCTCTATAAGGGGGTGGTTACTGCCGCCAGACGGGCTGCCCAAATTACTGCAAAACGAAATGTACCCTGCCACTTATTTTACATTACATTTTTGCTATAAAGTATTCTTGGAAATTAAAAAACAAAATAAATATCTATTACGGTGTTCTTCAATAACCTCGATATATTGAAAGAAAATTCACACACTTTTCAAATTGAAAGGGATTCGGGAAGCAAGGTAGTCTAATTTGTCCACTTAGCCAGCCTTTGTGTCGGCGTACAACCCACCGATCCTTCCATTTACACTCGAAATGAAATTTTAAAGAGCTTGCCCTTTTGAAGTCGGTAAACCGAAGAAAGGCTGCGACTTTATTATAAATTGGTTAAGAAACTTTGCTTTTTCCGCCGAAGTGGTTCCGCCTTTTATTTTATTACCTCTAAGAAATCTATTTTTTAACTTTCGCCTTTCAGTGTAAGAGCCAATAAAGCTAATGCACTCACTATTATGGAGTAGCCAATCGAACAATATACAATGTGAACGGCCCATGGCTATATTTTCTAGCGATCCCTAGCGATATTTTCTAACATATAAATTTCAACTATTAAATACAGCTGGAAATCTGTCGATCTAATAAAAAAATAAAAGTAAAAGAAAACATAGGTGTTGTTTTTGTAGAAATTAGAAATTGCAGAAAAAAAACTACATAATAACCGATAATAAAATGTTACAAAGAAAAAATCATATCTTTTCCCATTGTCCCTAACTCTTCCTAATCCTTAATCCTAGTATAGTCGGCAGCGCGCGCGCAGCACCAGTGGCGTTGCTTGTGTTATAGGCCACCGTAGCCACCTAAATTCAAGTGGACCGTCAGCCTGTCTGTCGAGTTTAACATTTAAAAAAAATCTTCTTTTTTATGTTAAAATGTATACATCAATTCCGATTTATTTATTTCCCAAAACCAACCACAGAAAGGTATTAAATTTATATAATAATCACTATATACTTCACAATTACAGTCAATTATGGCCACAGCCATTGGCCAACATGAGTATAAAGCCAATTGCGGTTTTCAATACCATTACTAAACATCATTAGCGCGAATTTCAAGAATATTTCAATGTGTATTGGTTTTGTATTTCAGTGAAACGTATTTGATTTACTTACTGTCATTATTATCGTAGTTACTTGTTGAAAATAAATTAAAAAGTAAGAAACTTGTATGTTTGTACATAAAGATTTTCCATTTCTATGACGACATTCAATGCTATTGCTGTATTCTTTTTGAAATATCGAATTATACCAACGCTAGTAAATATTTGTATTAATCCATGGTAATAATATGGTTTTTTTAAAAAAAAAATTTATGAAAAATTGTATCTGACTGTTTTTACTATTATTGATGAATTGAATTGTGTTAAACTACTATTATTGATGAAGGGAAGCGCCGAACTCGAATGTAAATAAATATCAGGCGAACGCCAGAAATGGTTGAACGTAATTCGGCGAGCCTTTAGAAACTTTTGTGTTAAGTTCGATTCTTCTTTTTTAGAGAGCCACGAATTGGGAAATAGAAGTTGGAATTCGTGAAATGGATTTTTAAAGCGAATTCCCTGAGTCAGGAAACGTAATGGATTTCACTGTAAGTCTTTATAATCTCCATACAATGCAATTTTACTATGTGTTTTAACTGGTACCTACTTCAAATAAGCATTGCTTAATAAGCATCCTCATCTTGTTTAAATACCTCTTTTTCGGACCAAGCGCTTTAAACATCCTTTATAAAGCGCACTGCCGAGGTTTGGAACTCCCTGCTGGCGTCTGTGTTTCCGAGCCCATATAAAAAAAATCTTTTCAAAGTTCGAGTGAATAGGCATCTTCTGGGTGAGCTCGCTCCATCATAGGTCTCATGTTCGCTACACGACTGGATGCTAACCAAGAGCAAACCCATATCTGTTAAAAAATAATAAAAATAATCTGCTCCCGGATTTTTTTTTCCAATTTATTTATACAATAAATGTTCCTCGTTCATCGCTTTATTTATACTATACATAAGAATTATATTCTTTGGCTTAAAAAAAGCATTGTTAAAGGGATTCTGTTAGGGGTTTTGAAGTTTTTGGATTTACTAAAACTTTCAATAAAAATAAAGCGAACCTTACCGCGTTCGTTATAAGGCTTCATTTGGTTTAGTTGGGTAACAATGAAACTAAGCGTGAGACCCTCTCATTCGTCTTTAAGCTAAGCAGCTACCAATGAAGCCTAACCGCAATGAATCAGTGGCTAATGGATAGTTTTACGTGGCTAACTTCATGCTGTGTTTGGTTCACTGAACTCCTGAAATTCTGAACTTGTGATACGCAAGTGGTTCTATAATGAATTCTGGACCAAATTTAATACTCACGTAGGTAATACATTTAAAAAATTATATTCTTTAGATCTTAGAGGATTCGCAGTAACACTTTCCACGTACATATATGTTTTGATAGGCCCATAGGTCGAGCGGTTGAGGTCCTTAGCGCTCACTCAGACGTACAAAGGATATAGCCGTGGCGGGGCACCGATGTGTCATAACGTCATAACGTCCCCGCGACCCCGCCCATTTACGGCCACGCTAGAAAGTCGTTGCGTTTTAGCCGGTACAAGTCCAGCATAAGCCCGCAGCATTCCTTATACTGCCGGGTATCCATGAGGATTTCCCAAAGTTAAAAAAAGGGGGGTCCAAAGGATCGATTTGCTGTTGGGCCAAATTAGGAAATAAACTTTTTAAAATTCTCTGTGGTCTAGTGTGAAAATGTTTTAAGTAGTGGCAAGGCAAACTGAATTTCGCAGTCTTAGTAACCAGCCATTGAAGACCATCGTGAAATAACAGCACCTGTGCTGTTGTGTTTCGGTGTGTAAGGGATTCCAAAGCCCATTTTCACTATCCATTTCTAATACCTTATTCTTAATACTTATGTTAAAGTCGGCAGCTCACTTGCAGCACCTGTGCTGTTGCTGGTATCAATAGGTGACTGTCGCCACTTGCCATTAAGTTGACAGTCAATATGTTTAACAACACATATGTAAAATAAATATAAAAAAAAAAAAAAACAAATTATAAAATGTTTAAAATGTAAATAACAGGATATTACAAATGCTTTTATAATTAAAACGAAAGGAACTTTTTCTTTGGTTTTTATTATCGACGGATAAGAAATAATGGTGTGTAAAAGTGAAAATAATACGTTTAGGACAATAAAAGGATAGATTGATAAATGGAATGACTGATCAAAATAAAAATGCTCGCGTTGCTGAGAAACTGCTAAGACACGTTCCGATTGAACATCGAGGTATGTGGAGTGGCCACAGGTGAAAGTCACAAAAATGCTTTTTCTTTTTAACAGTTAGTACCTACATTCAAGTTATTGATGACAGTAAAATTATTCCATGACTATCGCTCTAGGTACATATTGGAAAGTCGATATCATCCATAACCTATACAGATTACCTTTTTCTGAGCAACTATAATATGTATTTATTTTTATTTATTTATGGATAAATTAATGTAATGTGCCATTAATTAGATTTTTTTTCTACTTTAGCTAAATTTACATTAAATCTAGTTGAAAGAAATAAACTTATGTCATGCCATAAGTTAAGAAACTTAAAACATTAGTTATTATATTAGGAAACACAATATCGATATATAAATCTGTGGCTTCGCTGGTATTATAAGCGACGGTAGCAATCTATCATCAAGTGGAACGTCATCCTGTCTGTAAAGTTTAACATAAAAAATAAAAGAAGTATTTATTAGAAGAATACAAAATATTCGTTTTTTTAATTATTTTCTTAATTTAAATTTACTTGTAGGAGTCTGTACTAAAATAAATGTGTGGCGTGAGCGAGTATAAAGCAGCTCAACAGTTTCCTCTGTTCGGGAGCGCAATATGCGTTCGACCTCACGAATGTGCCGTCATTACTCAAAGTCCGTCGGAGCTCCGCAACTAACTTACTTTTTTCTCGTAATATAGCAAACATTCGGGCATTCCGACCCAAACTACTGCAATAGTTATATCAATATAAATGAGTTATAACATTTTGTGAATGGGATCCATTTGGAGTGTTATGCGTGTCGCTCGTGAACGAAATACAACGAAATTATTATTTATTCGGACGACATTGTTACCGTTTTAATATAATTGAACGGACCGTAAAAAGTTTCAAGCGATCAAAAATTAACACTTAATTGAGAAATATTGTCCGATATTAAATATTTTTGTGAATTTTATTTAAATTGGTGTTATATTGTATACTAACTGTTGCTCGCGACTTCGTCCGAGTAACTTTATAATGTAGTTTTCTATAGATGAAAGGTTTTTAAAAGCGGTCAAATATATTCGAATTCGTTGTACCAGTATATATTATACATAATATACCTACGCTCAAAGAACTCGTTACCTATTTCCTATTTCATAAAAAGTAAATAAATCGGTTATTCTTCTTACAATTTGTTGTTTGATAGGCTAGACAGCTTCGATATCTTCACGTGGATACACAGTAATAAATAATGATCGTTTATGTTTCCCAATATGTTGAGATATTTATGCAATTTCAGGTTAAAAGGTACGACTCAATGTCTGATAAAATTTTTACAAGTACTAGAGAAACGAATATTAGTAAAATTACAAATATAAAAAAGATACCAAGAATTAGAATATCAATGTTCGTGTCAACATTACTGTACGCGCGAATGTCGATCTCCTCTCCTCTCCTCTCCTCTTCTCTCCTCTCTCATCTCATCTCCTCTCCGCTCTCCTCCCCTCCCGTCCCCTCCTCTCTGCTGCACTACGCTCCCCTCCCTACCCATATAACATTTTGATCTAAACTAATATTATTTACTTAATTTACAAGAACAAGGCAAGCAACGCGATTGAAGTTTATTTTTAATAATAACGACCTGGTATATCAGTAATATACTTTATTATTATTATCGTTTAACGGACTTTCCATCAGTGAAAACCGCATTAAAATCATTGGGTATTTTAAAGATCTAAGCGGCATAAGGACAGACGGTGGGAAGCGACTTTATTTTATATCATGTAAAGTAAAAAAGTAGAAATATAAAACGTGGCGGTATTTTTCTACCGTCCCATAAATACTCCTGTACTAAATATCAGTTAATATTAAACTGTAACAAAAAAACAAAGACTCACAGAGAGACCATAATTAATTTTATTAAACAAATTATCTTTAGAACAGCTCTAACTTAAAATCTAGCTTTCTTACATTATCTTCATTTTCACAATTTTGAACTTAAGTTCAATAGTAATAGGAAAACTACGATATAAATACACTATAAGACGTCTATAGTTCCACAACTCAGCAGCGATGGCCCTTTGTTCTGGATTTATAGCTGGTTTCCTATCGCACTATAAAATTGCTATCGGTTGAGTGCGAATGTTAGTACAGGAATTTACTTCCCTTTAAATTGTAGTCAGTGTTACAATTCACTTTAAAGTATTTTATCAGATCGTTTCTTCGCGAGTGGGGTATGGGGAGTGGGTAATGGGATTCGTAAGAATCACAGCCTATCGTCAAGAGTCTAGTCTGTCAGCGTAAAGAAAGTAGAGACTCATAATTGGGTGACCATCATAGGTGGATAGCTAAACGCTTACCAGAATCCTAAAAAATCGGATGCCCTACATACTAGATTTCTAGTAGGTATATCAGATTACTACAATACCAGAATTTGTACAGTCAACTTTGACTTTATATAACTTATTATTATTTTAGCCACGTCCTCGTAACACGAAAGATAATTATGTTCACATTGACCAGCCTTAGTACTGGACGGTCGTGTCCTTGAGTTCTTTAGTGTATTGCCTTCCGCGACAAGGCTGTTCACGTGACTGAACGCCCAAGTGGTTTCAATGCTACCTTAAAAAGTGCGCGCCTAGCCTGGAACTCTCGAATAACCCCTCTCGTGTGGCCGCTCATCTCCACGACATTAAGGGTGGGTGGCCCAAAGGGGTATCCACCTGACATTTCCACAGCAGCAATCGTGGTAGCCCGAGAAACGGGCTCCATCTCGTGTTGCCGTCACGGAAGAGTTACTAGGTCGGTTCGCACATGGATCTGGCCTGACCGGAATTCGAACCGGTCTCTACTGCGTTTTTAGTAAATTAACTCTGCTGTTGTAAACATAAAATTAGAAGAAATTCTTTATATGATAGTGCAAACCGTAAAAAATGAATAAATAAATGATGCGTGATTTATAATAAAAAAGGAGACATAATGATATGAAGACAATTACTTTAAACTATTGTTGGTATTTTAAAATAGACATTTCAGAAATGAAATAAAGCATGACTAATAATTCATCCCAGGGTAGGTTATATGGAAAAGCCAGCCAATTGGGGAGCTCCTTTGGTCCATAAAACATGAAGTTGGCGCGAACGCGATAAGCGACAGCCAACATGGTGCGTACAACCCGCCACCGACGACCAAATATACGTAGGGTTGTCAAATCCGATAAAATATTAGACAAGAAAAGCATACATAAGTATATATAGTAATCTTGTAAGGGAGTAAGGGGAGAAAGGAACTAAGATCTTATCCTACCCTACTGTCAACCTCACCTGTACGCGCCGGATGGCGGCGGAGTGGCGTGTTACTGCTCCGTGGTGCTCCCTGCTAGACAACAGACGAGGCTCTGGCGACCGAGTAAATGGCGGGATAACCATTCACCTGACTGGGCAACCGGTTGGAAGAGGCTAAAACAGCCTTGGGGCTTAAATTACCTCTAAAATTCTTAAATGCAGAAGGCAAGGCAACCACTGCATATATTTTTTCCCATGAAAGTCATCATAAAGGTTACCGAAATAATGACCACGACCACTCTGTCAAGAGTGAAACCGACGAAGAAGCAGTAATCTTGTATAATTATGTAAATTTATGTTTTACTAGCTTTGGTCCTCGATTTCGTCCGCACTTTCTTCCCTTAGGTGTTAAACCATTTCAATCAATTTTAAACGATTGTTTTTTTATATATGATAATTTAGACCCTCGGGAAAAATATATTTTTCTAAATGAAAGTTCTTTTCCTGTGATAGTCCTATGTCCAGTGAACATGCAATTAGTTATTCTGCTATTCCGAGTTAAAAATTGTTTAACTAACACGGTTATCTTTTATCAGAACCCTTATATGCCTTATCCCATCAAGTTCGGCAGCACACTTATGGCGTTGCATATATTAATTTACGACGGACTTACCATAAAGAGAACCATCAGCCTGCCTTGGCAGCCATTTCAACTACATTATATTTTTTTAATGAAATTTATGGCACTTCAATAATCGTATGCATACATCTATACGTCACTTTTAACAACTGATTTATTAAATAATTAACCACTAAGTTACAGAAGGCAGTTATGTCTCAAGATTGTTGAATACTTTTTTATACAAATATTATAAATTTGTGACAGCCCTGAGAAGCGCCTAAGGGCAGTTGTCGATACGCCACAACGTCCAGTCTGGTTTACTCGAGATCGCGCCCGAACTGTACCTTGTCAGGTATAAATCAATTGGTGGCTGACAAGCTAGGCCTCCCTCTACCAGCAGCTCGTTCAGAATTATTACTTTGAATCAATACTTAACCATGAGTATCAAACGACCAATTAAATTAGCAAAGAAAGTATAAAAATTTGCTGAGTATCTTTATAGTTCCCCATTGGTTCCCCATAATTATATTGTTGACTAGTGACCCGCTGCCGGCTTCGCTCGGGGTGCATTTTCTTATATATACTAAAGTTCCCCGTTTATCCCTCTTTTCATAAGTGAAAATCGAATTAAAACCGGTCTAGCGTTTCTTGAGTTTGTGCGAGACATAATGTCCATTTTATTTACTGAGGGTGTCAGAATACTTTTCAGTACTCAAGAAGCTGCCATATTGAAATTAAATTTTGTTTAAAAGTACAAATTAAGTACTTAAAATTATAAGTTCAAGAAAATGTTATTACTTTAAGAGACAGAAGAGATAGTATACCTAATCCACACTCAACAAGATTTTTCCATTTCATGGATATCCGACTTAAAAAAGATTTATTGTATTCAAGTAAAAACAAAAAAATGTAAACACGTTCTAAATTCAAATGACCCAGCTATTTGTAGCCCGCCAGTGCTAGCCCTCCAAAGCGTTGCTCCGTTTAGCCATGAATAACTCTACGTCAGAAACGTTAGGTGTCGGTGTCTCGACACTTGGAGACTAATCGCTTCAGGGCCGAGTCATGCTAAACATTCTACTAGAAATTGTTTGAATACCACGCCAAAAGTGACAAAAGATTTAGTGTCAGGTGCTAATGGTGAATATTAATCTAGAACCCCGATTAGGTATAGAATTGCATTTGAAAACTGAATTGCGAGCATTGCGAGTCAATTCGCTGAATAAAAGGACAAGAGAGTACCTATGTAAGTAGCCCAATACTCGGCCCCACCAGTGTATTGCAAATTGAAATGTGTTGTCCAACTCACTAGACATTTTGAGACACTGGACATTCTGAGATTAGACAATTCGATAGACTGGTAATTTTGGAACAATGAACATTCTGACACTTTGGACAGTCTGAACCTGAACCCAACTATCGTGTACGAACACAGTCACTAAAAATAAATTTTTGATTCTATTGTTAATGACGTTTGTGATCATATTAAAATAAAACCATATTAAAAACCATATTAAAATAAAGAGGCCACTTTCCCACTTGAGCATCTTACCATTTCCATATTGACACTAAAATGGGATGTCAATAGTTACCATCTATAAAGGTATTTCTAAAATATTGGAAATGGTGGCGCATGTTTCGGGAGTTGAATAAGTGCCGCGAATGTGTTGCGTCGTATTCTGTCTTCGGTTATTAGCATTACAGTAAGTTGAGACAACAAATTATTCTAAATACCTATTACTGAGTTCACACGCTCGGAAAGCGCCACCTAGCCCCTATATTAACTAGTAACTCTTATACCCACCACCTCGTATATAATGGCCGAGTTCTCTGTAGCACATCTCTGTTGGAAATCAATCAAAAATTAAAACAAATTAAAAAAGAAAAACAATGTATGTTGCTTAGCAGTGCGTAAATTAAGCCACTCGTGACTTTAGCATCAATAAATTAAATTTGGACTGCTCCATTATAAAGTACAACATCAAACCGCGCGAGGTCGACAGTTTAGCTGGATTTGATTTATTTGCCCAAATCGCCAATGAACTGTAAGTCAGTCTCAAAGATTAAGCAGTCTACAGATTTTGCATTTCTCCTATGTATCATTTTTCTATAGGTACGTACCTATACTATGGAATACTTAGTAATAGGGGAACCTATTTATATAGAACTGAAAACCACATATAGGACAGTTAATAATTTTTCCAAACAGCTATTTATTGACTTACTTATACATTTTTCACTCCCGAAAAAAGGTGGCAACCACACTCAGGGTAAAAGCAACCCCCGGCACAGGGCCAACTTTAAAGTAGAAGGTAAGTAGAACCTAAATCCAAACGTTTGTGCAAATGTGCGCTGTTTGGCAAAATTATACAGTATCGCTGTATTTTACCTTCAATGACTGAACTAAATAAGAATCTGTCCCACAAATTTAATAACCAACACTTAACAGAAAACGATTGACAAATAAGAACACTCGTGTGCAATTGTGTTTCCGAGCTCACGTTTATCTTTTAACTGCGTTCTTATCAGAATCGGCAGAATATTTACAACCCACCCAGTGTTGTTGGGCGACAGTAGCTATATATAGCAAGTACTATCAATCATCTTTCGATCTTTACCAAAATTGAAAAAATCTTCGCTTCTGTTTACTTGCAGTTCTATGTAGCAGTCGTAAATTACTGCAAACGATCGATGATGTGAAAATCGCGTATAGATAACATTGTACAACATCGCTGTGCAGTTAGCATGAAAAAATTTTTTTGCTGTGATATTGCCACGGTTAACTTTTTCATTATACTATATGTGGTCGCTTTTACTTATTTATTTGTCAATTCTTGAACACGTAATAAGTACTTAATTTAGTACTTTTGGCACAAGTTTAAAATAATAACATAAGTTAAAGCCGCAGTTCGCAGTCATTTGAGCAGTTTCTGTAACCACCCTCACAGAAGACCTTTGTCTGCCATTTTTAAACTATAAAATTATAGCTTCGATAGCTGCCTGCGAAATGCCTTGCATGAATCACTATTGCAAATCTTTGATATTTGAAAATCGAAGCAAACAAAGATGTGCAACATGCTGTACAGTGTAATAGAGAAGGACGCAGCATTGCAGATAGATTTTTTTTTAATTACGGATCTTTTAAAAGGCAACATAATCGTGATTCACTTTCTCATAGATAAAAATTGTTAAAAAATACGTTTCGTCTGGTTAGCAGATGGGTAAAGAAACTTCGGATGTTAGACCAAATGTAGTCATTGATCTTTGTGTAGTTAAGCGCTTTTTCCCCAGAGCATGAAAAAAATATTTTTGAAAAATTTTCATTACAATAAATAAGTTAACAGTCATTTAAAATTTAGCTTGTTTTATGAACCCTTCAATTTATCGGAATTAGAACATCAAAAATTCTCTTTATATTTTTGCGAGAGGGCTCTTAATTATAAACGGAGAACAGTGAAACGTTTCACAAAATGAAATAAATTATGTTATTTAGTGAATCCTCCCTTAGCTTTACATTCGTTTAATTAATTATTTACTTATTTTCGTTTTCTAACCAGTCGTTATTTAACTTACGCCTTGTTCCTTAACCTCCATCTTAGTATAGTCAGCAGTATACTAGCACCCTTCTTGACGTTGAAGCGAAGGCTTAGACTGTCAAAGTGAACTCTTAGCTTACCAATAAAACCGGTATCGGACTTGACCTCACTGCTTTAAACTTGACGGACCCGTTTTGGAAAACTCAAAGAAAAATTGTAGACTTGACTGACTCGTCTCGAGATCTGCTACTTTTGATTTTAATTTAAAAAAGGTTCTTTTAAATTGCTATTCTTAAAAATGACACTTGCAAAATCATCGGAGAAGATCTGATGGAGCCAAGACATTAAAAGAGAAGAAGAAGAAGAACGCTATCAAAATCAGCCTGGATCCACCGTCACCGACGTCCTACGCGGCGCTTGCCGGTCCGTAGCCGAGAACCTTCCAACCCCAGCGGCCGTCGGTTCTCCGTACTATGTGTCCTGTCTACTGTCACTTCAACTTACTGATCCGTCGGCTTTTGTCGGTAACGCAACGTCAATAACGTTAACAATCTCACAATGTAACTCCCCGCATAGCCCTCTCCATAGCTCTTGCGAAGCCACAATAGTTAGAAACCACGTTAGCGCCATATTTAACAGTTCTCCATCAAAACAGGCCCAATATGTCTTATTTAATCAGAGCATCGGTTGAAATTCTGGGACTGGAAAGTTCTTGAGTGGAGAATACGTAACGGCAAGCACAGCGTAGGTAGGACCTTCACTTACATCTACAAGATGGATAGTACTTAGTCACTGGCAATACACATTGTTTGAAAATTTTGTTTTCGATCAATTGGGGAGTTTTGACCGAGAAGATGGCTCCGAACTTTCCGAACGCTACCCAGCCTCATTCTTAAAGTTGGGCACTACCTTGGATTGCTTTTCCCAAGAAAATAAAATAAATTTTGTCGACAAATCGATAAACGCCATCGTCATAAATAAGTGGAAGTAATCCAACATCCTTAAGTTATTTGAGACGGCTGATGTCCATACATTAATTTAATGTCCAATAATAGTCCAAGAATCCTGTGATATTCGTTTGGTAGCCATAAATCAAAGTAAATTGCCATTCTACTCTCGCCCCAGTTACTTGTACAAATCTATTTCAATAGGATTTACATGGATCGGCTTTTAACAAACTATTAAATATTCTTAGACAAGTTTTAAGAAAACCTTGTGTGCACAATAACAACACACAATATTTAAGTTGATAAATCAAATTATTATTTTCTTATGTATTTTTATTATTTATATTTGTAATATCAATGGTTTTTATGGTTGTTACACTTGTTTTTAATCAATAAATCAAATTATCTGCATTTGGGAGCTTTTATTTTTTATACAGGGACCACAGTAGGATTAATGTTAAGGATTGGGTAGGGATAGAAAAATGGGCTCTTAACAAAGAAAATATAGTATCTACAGAAATAAAAGATGGTACTTTTCGAGTTAGTCAGCCATGGCAGCATGTTTATGAAATTAATGTTGTCATACGAGTTATAAATACTGTAAAGTCATGTTTGCGTGAAATAAAATGTCTAGACAAACCTGATAAAGGTTTACAGACATTGTTATCATCTTGTGTAGAATGCGTTTTAAATAAATAAATAAATAAATAAATAAATAAATAAATAAATAAATAAATAAATAAATAAATAAATAAATAAATAAATAAATAAATAAATAAATAAATAAATAAATAAATAAATAAATAAATAAATAAATAAATAAATAAATAAATAAATAAATAAATAAATAAATAAATAAATAAATAAATTTAACTGATTTGTTTTAATTCACCATCCAAAAGCAATATCTTGTTGGGCTAACATTTCGCACCTTCGGTAAGACAAGGGCATAACTTACAAAAATTTGTTAAATGAGTTAAATATGCCGAAGTGTCTTTAAAACATTATTAAATTAAAAAAATATATTCACAAGAGTATGGTGCTTATTTGATGAAAAAAAAAGGAATTGTTTCAAAGCAATAATATAACCAGAAGACTGAACATGATATTGAATGCAAAAAAAAAACTTTAAATGGCTCTCCTGTAAAGTTACAGTTATGTCCTTGTCCTTGATTTGTTGGGAAAACACAACCTAATTTTTGTTACACTTAGATATAATATAACGTAAGAGGTAGCGTGTGAACGTAAATTCAAAACCTTTTCGCATTAAATACTCTTGGGGCGGCTTTTAAAATCCAAGTGCGTCATTATGGTGTCCTAGCCTTAAATTAAGGTAAATAAGTAAACCTGTACACTGCGTTACCGTTAATTTGTGCCTTCTGTTGGCATTTTACCTGCAACTAAATATACTAGAAGCGACTTTATCATATGTCATAGAATCTCATATAAGCCTCATATATCATACATAATCTCACCAGTAAGATTGATTGCAAATATGGAACAAATTTAAGAACGACTGTAGAGCATCGAAATAATATATCTTTTCAAGTTCGCTTAAGTTCGAATTAAGAATTATTAAGAAGAACGTTAATAATTAAGAGTAATTTAAGAAAAGAAAGTACTGTACAGATATTTAGTGATAATTCGTCTTCCAAAAACTTAAACACTATACGGACATTTTTAGAAATTCTAAAAATCTGCAGTTCATGTAATACATTTGAAACGTATAAGTTTTTATGGTTTTTAAAATGTTATTTATATGTCACCACACACAAGACTAACTTGAAATAACAGCACGTGTGCATTTGTTTTTCAGTGTGTGAATATGGGATGCTAGAGCCCATTTCCCTATCCCTTCCCGATCCTTAATCCGAATATTGGTAAATAAAATCATGTACAAGCATATTTTTCAGGCATCTAATTTCTTTATTACTTGGTCTGTAACTGTATTCTTTTCGACTTCGTCTGCGTAAAAAAGATTTTTAAAACTATTTTTTTTTGGGTCAAAGGTACCATATGTCCTTTTCTGTATAAGTATTCAAGGCGTGAAAAGATAACAGACAGACATACAGTTACTTTCACATCTATACTAATATTATAAAGCTGAAGAGTTTGTTTGGTTGAATGCGTTAATCTCACAGAAACTACTGGTTCGAATTGAAAAACTCTTTTTGTGTTGGATAGTTCATTTATCGAGAAAGGATTTAGCCTATATAACATCACGCTGTGACTAATAGGACCGGAGCGTCAATGGAAAATGTTGTAAAAACGGGAAAAATTATTCCTTTTTGAGAGCTTCCGTTGCGCGCGCTGCGTAAATGGTTTAAGTTACGCAAAAATCATAATATATGATGGAATTGTTCCTCTTTAAAAGTTCTAAAAAAAAGTTCGCGACAGAATATGTCTATTTTTAAGATTGACTCACTATAACCTTTATATGGTAATGAAATTTGATCGAAATTAATGCATTATTCGCGAAGGTGTTTTATCGACATGATATTAATCCTTTTCCAAATGGGAGTTTATTTTATTTTATTTTATTTTATTTGGGAAAACAAACAATTACACTGTGTATAATAAATATGAAAAAAGAAACATGCAAAAATAAAGGTAACAGTACAATCAACAACATTTTCCTCAAATTACTACACTAATTTTATACAGAGAAAGACATACTAAAAAAGAATATACAAAAAATAAAACAAAAACAAGAAAAGAAAAAACAACACCATAAAATTAAATCAATTTAACAATTTCATTTTTATATTCCCGTGATCTAACAGAAAACAGATCAACACCCGTAAACAGACAATTGTACCTATGCATAACACGGTATAAAGGTGCACGTTCGCCAGCGTTAGTTTTACAGAACTTCGGCATAAATAGTTTATGCGTATGAGAATCTCGTATACGCTGGGAACTGCTTGGTAATCGATATACAATGTTATTCACGAGATAAACACAGTCATAGTGGTTATGACAAATATTGTACAGGAACATAGCATCCAGGAGCAATCGTCGTTGTTCTAAACTTGGCAGGGAATATTTCTCCAATGCATCAACATATGACAACCTTGAGTGGAAGCACTTATAATTAAGTGTTTTAAGGAATTTACGCTGCACTAATTCAATCTGTTGGCAATACTTATCATAAAAGGGATTCCAAACTATCGAGGCATACTCAAGTTGTGACCGAACCAAAGTCTTATACAGATACAGATAAGTATCTGTATCCTTATGAGTTATCCTTTATGGGAGTAAAATCAAAATTGTCACACGAATGCGAGAACGAATGCGTTATGTTATGCGTTCTATTTTTTTTTTGAATGTTTTAGAATATCTGAAGTTTCAGATATTGCGCCATCTACACAATATTATTTAAAAAAATAACAATGTTGTTCTTTCGGCGTGTTTTTCGAATTATATAAGTTAAAAACTAGTAGGTTGCTCGATGCCGCGGGCTTGCAGCCCGCGGGGGGGTTTTTGTGTTGTAGTTTGTCTTGTCTTTTGCCATGTCTAATTGTTTTGGTTTGCTTTTGGGTCTTTGTTTTGTAAATCGTCCCATCCGTTTCGCCGAAAATGACACTTTTATATGGAGGGCGGGGGCGGGGTCGGAAGAAAAGGGGGGGGGGGGTTGGAGGGGGAGTTGATGAGTTTAGTATTTATTCGTGAGACTGTGCTCTTATAATTGTTTTGGTTTGGTTTTGGGGTATTTGATGTGTATTTCGAAAGTATTTTAAGTAGAGGGGGTTAGAGGGGGGGGGGGGGGATGTTGTCAATAGATCACCCTCGTTGAGACGTTTTAAATGATACCCAACACGAGGGGTTTATCTTTTACCGTTGACCATGGTCTACTGAGTAGACTCCAACTGTCAAAATTTTAAATTTGGTCTACTCTAAAAAATTCGTCTACCCGAGACGTTTCCGTTGACCCCAAACACGACCCGGCTACGTCTAGTCGTTTCCGAGTTACGGTCGGGGTGTTGGGGGGGGGGGGGGGGGGAGATGGTGCTATTAGTGTTTATTCGTGCGACTGTGCTCTTATAATTGTTTTGGTTTGGTTTTGGGGTCTTTGTTTTGTATTTCGAAAGGATCTTAAGTAGGGGGGGAGGGAGGGGGTTAGTTTCAATAGATCACCCTCGTTGAGACCTTTCAAATGATACCCAACACGAGGGGTCAACTTGTAACCGTTGGCCATGGTCTACTGTGTATACCGGAATTGTCAAATTTTGAAATTTGGTCTACTGTAAAAAATTCGTCATCCCGAGTCATCCCCGATGAGCCCATACACGACCTGGCTGCATCGCGCCTTTTCAGAGTTACGGCTGAGGGGGTTGGAGGGGGGGCAGGGGGGGGGGGTCGAAATTCGGGGCCCCGGTAGACCCTTCCCGCCGCTCCGTTTCGCTCCGCGACGGATCTACCGCCGTCTCTTATGTGGGTGGAAAAAAATCCCTTTTAGGTGTGATTTTGTATGGAGAGGGGACTGAGGGGGTGGACAAGTGCGCAATGCCGAAATTAGGTCGAACCAGTCGGATTACACGCGATGAGCCCGATCGAATGAGCCCAAACACGGGGGGTATCTGTCGCACCGTTTCCGAGTTCGCACCGGGATGGAGGATGGGATGGGGTGGATTGGGGTGATTGAGTCTTGGCTGTGTTTAAATGGCCCACCGGGATAGTCTTT
Organism: Synanthedon andrenaeformis; assembly: GCA_936446665.2. Classification (NCBI taxonomy): domain Eukaryota; kingdom Metazoa; phylum Arthropoda; class Insecta; order Lepidoptera; family Sesiidae; genus Synanthedon; species Synanthedon andrenaeformis. The sequence continues at coordinate 4,952,822 of OW387796.2, forward strand.
CGCAGCTCTCCGGTCACCGTTGCCGCCGCTGCGACCCTCGAGTCCGGGGTCGCGAATTCCTCGGAGGGGGGCCGGGGGGACGGGTCGCGCTGCGCGCTCCCCTATCCCCCCTACCCCCCTCCCCCTACCCCCCTCCTCGTCGTTCGCCCCTCCGGCCTCGAGACCCTTCGCGGCGGGTCGACCTCTCTCCTCTAAATGTGGTCTCGCCATCGAGGTGTGATTTTGTATGAAGTTGTATGAGGTTTAAAAAATGTATGAACGGGATGGGGATGAGTGATCCAGTGGTAATTACCGATGACCATCTATGACAAACCGCAAACGCCATCCCTCTATCCCTCGTAGTTTCCGAGGACCTCTCACCAACTTTGTACCAGGTCGGTGGACCGAGGACCGAGGAATTTCTTTCTGTGCGCTATGCCACCCTCTATACGATGACTACCCGAAACTGCCCCCTTCCTGGTGAAATAAATCGCTTTTCGGAAAAAATTAAAATTTGTATGGAAACGGGATGAAGGGATAGAAATCTCGAAAATCGGGATGGTCCTTAAGAGGTATCCCACCGAAGGATTGAAACGCGCCATGGCCACCGACCACCTATCCCCTATGGTTTTGAAGATATTCCCATCCCTTTCGCCGAAAATGCCACTTTTGTATGGAGACGGGATGAAGGGATGGGATAAACGAAAATCGGGATAACCCTTAAGAGGTACCCCATCGAGGGATGAAAACGCGCCATGGCGACCGACCGCCTATCCCGCAAAGTTTTGGAGATATTCCCATCCCTTTCGCCGAAAATGCCACTTTTGTATGGAGACGGGATGAAGGGGGCGGGATGGGAGGATAAAGTTTATTCGAGAAGTTGGACCTTGAGGAACGATGCCTATCCCTCGAAGACACCGCAGCTCTATCCCCGGTTGTTTCGGAGGTATCCCAATTCGAAAAATCCAAAAAGTTGTATGGAGTTTAAAAAAAATGTATGAACGGGATGGAGATGGGTCTCGATTTGGTAACCGCCGATGACCCCCTATGACATTCCGCAAACGCTATCCCTCTATCCCCCGTAGTCTCCGAGGACCTCTCACCCACTTTTTACCAGGTCGGTGGACGGAGATCGGGATCCCCCCCTAAAAGCATCCCACCGAGGGATAAAAATTCGCCATAGGGACCACGTCCCTATCCCCGACGGTTTTGACGATATTCCCATCCCTGTCGCCGAAAATCGCATTCATGTATGGAGCCGGGATAGACGGGGCGGGATAGGGGAATGAAGTTTATCCGAGAAGTTGGACCAGGACGATAGTCGATCGCTCCCGAAGAAACCGACCTTCCATCCCCGTTGGTTTCGGAGATATCCCACTTTGAAAATTTCAAAAAAAGTTGTATGGAGTTTAAAAAAAATGTATGAACGGGATGGGGATGGGTCTCGATTTGGTAACCCCCGATGACCCCCAATGACATTCCGCAAACGCCATCCCTCTATCCCTCGTAGTCTCCGAGGACCTCTCACCAACTTTGTACCAAGTCGGTGGACCGAGGGTGCCAAAAGTGCCTGGTGCTCGGAACGTCACTCTCTATCCGACGGGATGGGACAGACCGCCCCCTGTATCCCCGTTCCAGATGAAAAGATTGCTTTTCCGAAAAAATAAAAATTTGTATGGAGACGGGATGAAGGGATGGGATACAAGAAAATCGGGATGGCCCTTAGAGGCATCCCTTCGGGGGATGAAAACGCGCCATTGCGACCGACCACCTATCCCGTAAAGTTTTGGAGATATTCCCATCCCTTTCGCCGAAAATGCCACTTTTGTATGGAGACGGGATGAAGAGGGCGGGATGGAAGGATAAAGTTTATCCGAGAAGTTGGACCTCGAGGAACGATGCCTATCCCCCGAAGACTCTGACCCTCTATCCCCGGTGGTTTTGGAGGTATCCCACTTCGAAATATCCAAAAAGTTGTATGGAGTTTAAAAAAAATGTATGAACGGGATGGGGATGGGTCCCTATTTGGTAACCCCCGATGACCCCCAATGACATTCCGCAAACGCCATCCCTCTATCCCTCGTAGTCTCCGAGGACCTCTCACCAACTTTGTACCAAGTCGGTGGACCGAGGGTGCCAAAAGTGCCTGGAGCTTGGAACGTCACTCTCTATCCGACGGGATAGGATAGACCGCCCCACATTGCCCTATTCCGGGTGAAAAGGTTGGTTTTCAGAAAAAATAAAAATTTGTATGGAGGCGGGATGAAGGGATAGAAATCCCGAAAAACGGGATGGCCCCCAGGAAGCATTATACCGAGGGATGGACACGCACCATTGCGACCACCCACCTATCCCGGATGGTTTTGGAGATATTCCCATCCCTTTCGGTGAAAATGCCACTTTTGTATGGAGGCGGGATGAAGGGGGCGGGATGGGAGGATAAAGTTTATCCGAGAAGATGGACCTCGAGGAACGATGCCTATCCCTCGAAGACACCGCCCCTCTATCGCCGGTGGTTTTGGAGGTATCCCACTTCGAAAAGTCCAAAAAAGTTGTATGGAGTATAAAAAAAATGTATGAACGGGATGGGGATGAGTCGCGATGTGGTAACCACCGATGACCCTCTATGACTTTCCGCAAACGCCATCCCCCTATCCCCTTTAGTTTCCGAGATCCCTTCGCCAACTTTTTACCAGGTCCGTGTACCGAGGGTGGCAAAAAAGCCTGGAGCTCAGGACTTTACCCACTATTCGACGGGATAGGATAGGCCGCTCCATTTTAACCTCTTCCAGGTGAAATGGGAGCCGTTCCAAAAAACCCTAATTTTGTATGGAGGCGGGATGAAGGGATGGGAAACCTGAAAAACGGGATGGCCCCCTGGAAGCGTCCCACCGAGGGATGGAAACGCGCCATTGTGACCAACCACCTATCCCGGGTGGTTTTGGAGATATTCCCATCCCTTTCGCCGAAAATCGCATCCTTGTATGGAGCCGGGATAGACGGGGCGGAATAGGGGGATAAAGTTTATCCCAGAAGTTGGACCACCCCGATAGTCGATCGCTCCCGAAGAAACCGCTCCTCTATCCCCGACGGTTTTGGAGATATCCCGATTTGTATGATTTGTATGGAGTGTAAAAAAAATGTATGAACGGGATGGGGATGAGTCGCGATCTGGTAATTGCCGATCCCCCCCTATGACTTTCCGCAAACGCCATCTTTCTATCCCTCATAGTTTCCGAGGACCTCTCACCAAATTTTTACCACCTCGGTGGATCGACTTCTCCATATTTTTCCGGTTCCTCATTTTGGATCCTCTTTACGACTGGGTAAAAAAATTCCACCCCCCCACCCTCCTTCCCGGATGGTTATATGAGTAGTTCGGTGAGTGGTAGTTCGGCTTTATATTTGTTAACTAGATCGCGCGTGCTGCCGCGGACTGCAAGCAGCCCGCGGGGGCGCGGTTGTGAGTTGAGTGTTGTAGTCTTTTACCATGGCTATTTGTTTTGGTTTGGTTTTGGGTCTTTGTTTTGTAATTCGTGAAGAATTGGGGGTAAGTAAGTAAGGTTGTTAGGTGAGGTAAGGTTAGGGGGAGGGGGGAGGCGGGTGGTAGCAATAGATCACCCTCGTTGAGACCTTTCAAATGATACCCAACACGGGGGTCTACCTGTAACCGTTGACCATGGTCTACTGAGTAGACCCCAACTGTCAAAATTTTAAATTTGGTCTACTCTAAAAAATTCGTCTACCCGAGACGTTTCCGTTGACCCCAAACACGACCCGGCTACGTCTAGCCGTTTCCGAGTTACGGTCGGGGTGTTGGGGGGGGGGGGGGGAGATGGTGCTATTAGTGTTTATTCGTGCGACTGTGCTCTTATAATTGTTTTGGTTTGGTTTTGGAGTCTTTGTTTTGTATTTCGGAAGGATCTTAAGTAGGGAGGGAGGGAGGGAGTTAGTTTCAATAGATCACCCTCGTTGAGACCTTTCAAATGATACCCAACACGAGGGGTCAACTTGTAACCGTTGGCCATGGTCTACTGAGTAGACCGAAATTGTGAAATTTTGAAATTTGGTCTACTCTGAAATATTCGTCTTCCCGAGACGTCTCCGATGAGCCCAAACACGACCCGGCTGTGACGCGCCGTTACCGAGTAACGGACAGGGCGGTTTAAGGGGGGGAGAGTCAAAATTTTCGCTTTTTCGGTGCCCCGTCGACCCTTCCCGCCGCTCCGTTTCGCTCCGCGACGGATCTACCGCCGTCTCTTATGTGGGTGGAAAAAAATCCCTTTTAGGTGTGATTTTGTATGGAGACGGGACTGAGGGGGTGGGCAAGTGCGCAATGCCGAAATTAGATCGGACCAGTCGGATTACCCGCGATGAGCCCGATCGAATGAGCCCAAACACGGGGGGTACCTGTCGCACCGTTTCCGAGTTCGCACCGGGATGGAGGATGGGATGGGGTGGATTGGGGTGATTGAGTCTTGGCTGTGTTTAAATGGCCCACCGGGATAGTCTTTCGCAGCTCTCCGGTCACCGTTGCCGCCGCTGCGGCCCTCGAGTCCGGGGTCGCGAATTCCTCGGAGGGGGGCCGGGGGGGCGGGTCGCGCTGCGCGCTCCCCTATCCCCCTTGTCCCCCCTCCTCGTCTTTCGCCCCCCCGGCCTCGAGACCCTTCGCGGCGGGTCGACCTCTCTCCTCTAAATGTGCAAAATCGCCATCGAGGTGTGATTTTGTATGACGTTGTATGGAGTTTAAAAAAAATGTATGAGCGGGATGGGGATGAGTGATCCGGTGGTAACTACCGATGACCATCTATGACAATCCGCAAACGCCATCCCTCTATCCCTTGTAGTTTCCGAGAACCTCTCACCAACTTTGTATCAGGTCGGTGGACCGAGGACCGAGGAATTTCTTTCAGTGCGCTACGCCACCCTCTATACGATGACTACCCGACACTGTCCCCTTCCTGGTGAAATAAATCGCTTTTCCGAAAAATAAAAATTTGTATGAAAACGGGATGAAGGGATGGAAATCCCGAAAATCGGGATGGCCAATAAGAAGGACCCCACCGAGGGATGGAAACGCGCCATGGCCATGGATCACCTATCCCAAATGGTTTTGGAGATAATCCCATCCCTTTCGCCGAAAATGCCACTTTTGTATGGAGACGGGATGAAGGGATGGGATACCCAAAAATCGAGATGGCCCTTAAGAAGCATCCCATCAGGGGATGAAAACGCGCCATCGCGACCGACCACCTATCCCGCAAAGTTTTGGAGATATTCCCATCCCTTTCGCCGAAAATGCCACTTTTGTATGGAGGCGGGATAAAGGGGGCGGGATGGGGGAAGGAAACCTATCCCGGCACTTGGACCATCACGAGAGGTGATCATCCTCCAAAGACGCCACCCCGCTATCTCCGGTGGTTTCGGAGATAACCCCCATGGAATATTTCAAAAAAGTTGTATGGAGTTTAAAAAAAATGTATGAACGGGATGGGGATGGGTCTCGATTTGGTAACCGCCGATGACCCCCTATGACATTCCGCAAACGCCATCCCTCTATCCCTCGTAGTCTCCGAGGACCTCTCACCGACTTTGTACCAGGTCGGTGGACCGAGTTCGGGATGGCCCCTTGGAAGCATCCCACCTAGGGATGAAAATTCGCCATAGCGACCACGTCCCCGTCCCCGACGGTTTTGACGATATTCCCATCCCTGTCGCCGAAAATCACATCCTTGTATGGAGCCGGGATAGACGGGGCGGGATAGGGGGATGAAGTTTATCCGAGAAGTTGGACCAGGACGATAGTCGATCGCTCCCGAAGAAACCGACCATCCATCCCCGGTGGTTTCGGAGATATCCCACTTTGAAAATTTCAAAAAAAGTTGTATGGAGTTTAAAAAAAATGTATGAACGGGATGGGGATGGGTCTCGATTTGGTAACCGCCGATGACCCCCTATGACATTCCGCAAACGCCATCCCTCTATCCCTCGTAGTCTTCGAGGACCTCTCATCCACTTTTTACCAGGTCGGTGGACCGAGGGTGGCAAAAGTGCCTGGATCTCGGAACGTCACTCCCTATCCGACGGGACAAAATAGACAGCCTCGCGTTGCCCCTTTCCAGGTGAAAAGGTTGCTTTTCCGAAAAAATAAAAATTTGTATGGAGGCGGGATGAAGGGATAGAAATCCCGAAAAACGGGATAGCCCCCTGAAAGCATCCAGCCGAAGTATGGAAACGCGCCATTGCGACCACCCACCTATCCCGGATGGTTTTGGAGATATTCCCATCCCTTTCGGTGAAAATGCCACTTTTGTATGGAGGCGGGATGAAGGGGGCGGGATGGGGGGATGAAACCTATCCCGGCACTTGGACCATCACGAGAGGTGATCATCCTCCAAAGACGCCACCCCGCTATCTCCGGGGGTTTCGGAGATAACCCCCTTGGAATATTTCAAAAAAGTTGTATGGAGTTTAAAAAAAATGTATGAACGGGATGGGGATAACTCTTTTTGTGGTAACTACCGATGACCCCCTATGACATTCCGCAAACGCCATCCCTCTATCCCTCGTAGTCTCCGAGGACCTCTCACCGACTTTGTACCGGGTCGGTGGACCGAGGGTGGCAAAAGTGCGTGGAGCTCGGAACATCACTATCTATCCGACGGGACAGGATAGACCGCCCCGCGTTGCCCCGTTCCAGTGAAAAGGTAGCTTCTCCGACAAAATAAAAATTTGTATGGAGGCGGGATGAAGGGATGGAAATTTCGAAAAACGGGATAGCCCACAGGAAGCATCCCGCCGAGGGATGGAAACGCGCCATTGCGACCACCCACCTATCCCGGATGGTTCTGGAGATATTCTTATCCCTTTTGCCGAAAATGCCACTTTTGTATGGAGGCGGGATGATGGAGGCGGGATGGGGGGATAAAGTTTATCCCAGAAGTTGGACCACCACGATAGATGGTCATCCGCAGAAGACGCCGCCCCGCTATCTCCGGCGGTTCGGGAGGTGTTCCACTTGGAAAATTTCAAAAAAGTTGTATGGAGTTTAAAAAAAATGTATGAACGGGATGGGGATGAGCGGTCCGGTGGCAATTGCCGATCCCCCCCTATGACTATCCGCAAACGCCACCCTTCTATCCCTCACACTTTCCGAGATCCCGTCGCCAACTTTTTACCAGGTCGGTGTACCGAGGTCTTCGATTTAATTTCTGAACCATTTTTCTTCCTCTCCACGACGAGCCCCAAGGGGGAATCCCCCCGCCCCCCCTTCCCGGAGAACTTTATGAATGTTCGGTCAGCGGTAGTTCGGCTTTATATTTGTTAAAATTAATTAACTAGTAGGTTGCTCGATGCCGCGGGCTTGCAGCCCGCGGGGGGGTTTTTATGTTGTAGTTTGTCTTGTCTTTTGCCATGTCTAATTGTTTTGGTTTGGTTTTGGGTCTTTGTTTTGTAATTCGAATTGGGGGTAAGTAAGCAAGGTTGTTAGGTGAGGTAAGGTTAGGGGGGAGGGGGGGAGGCGGGTGGTAGCAATAGATCACTCTCGTTGAGACCTTTCAAATGATACCCAACACGGGTGTCTACCTGTAACCGTTGACCATGGTCTACTGAGTAGACCCCAACTGTCAAAATTTTAAATTTGGTCTACTCTAAAAAATTCGTCTACCCGAGACGTTTCCGTTGACCCCAAACACGACCCGGCTACGTCTAGCCGTTTCCGAGTTACGGTCGGGGTGTTAGGGGGGGGGGGGGGGGGGAAGAAGGAGATGGTGCTATTAGTGTTTATTCGTGCGACTGTGCTCTTATAATTGTTTGGGTTTGGTTTTGGGGTCTTTGTTTTGTATTTCGGAAGGATCTTAAGTAGGGGGGGAGGGAGGGGTGGTGCCAATAGATCACCCTCGTTGAAACCTTTCAAATGATACCCAACATGAGGGGTCTACTTGTAACCGTTGACCATGGTCTACTGAGTAGACCGGAATTGTCAAATTTTGAAATTTGGTCTAATCTAAATAGAGGGGGGGGGGTGTCAAAATTCGGGGCCCCGGTAGACCCTTCCCGCCGCTCCGTTTCGCTTCACGAAGGATAGACCGCCGTATTTTATGTGGGTGGAAAAAAATCCCTTTTAGGTGTGATTTTGTATGGAGAGGGGACTGAGGGGGTGGGTAAGTGCGCAATGCCGAAATTAGGTCGGACCAGTCGGATTACCCGCGATGAGCCCGATGGAATGAGCCCAAACACGGGGGGTATCGGTCGCACCGTTTCCGAGTTCGCACCGGGATGGGGGATGGGATGAGGTGGATTGGGGTGATTGAGTCTTGGCTGTGTCTAAATGGCCAAAAGGGATGGACTTACGCGGCTCTCCGGTCACCGTTGCCGCCGCTGCGGCCCTCGAGTCCGGGGTCGCGAATTCCTCGGAGGGGGGCCGGGGGAGCGGGTCGCGCTGCGCGCTCCCCTATCCCCCCTATCCCCCCTCCTCGTCGTTCGCCCCCCCGGCCTCGAGACCCTTAGCGGCGGGCGGGTCGACCGTCCTCCTCTAAATGTGCAAAATCGCCATTGAGGTGTGATTTTGTATGAAGTTGTATGGAGTTTAAAAAAATGTATGAGCGGGATGGGGACGACTGATCCGGTGGTAACTACCGATGACCCTCTATGACATTCCGCAAACGCCACCCTTCTATCCCTCGTAGTTTCCGAGGACCTCTCACCATCTTTGTACCAGGTCGGTGGACCGAGGACCGAGGAATTTTTTGGGGTGCGCTACGCCACCCTCCATACGATCGGGTAGAAAAGACCGCCCCACGTTGCCGCGCTCCAGGTGAAATGATTGCATTTCCGAAAAATAAAAATTTGTATGGAAACGGGATGAAGGGATGGAAATCCCGAAAATCGGGATGGCCAATAAGAAGGACCCCACCGAGGGATGGAAACGCGCCATGGCCATGGATCACCTATCCCAAATGGTTTTGGAGATATTCCCATCCCTTTCGCCGAAAATGCCACTTTTGTATGGAAACGGGATGAAGGGATAGAAATCCCGAAAATCGGGATGGTCCTTAAGAGGTATCCCACCGAAGGATTGAAACGCGCCATGGCGACCGACCACCTATCCCGTAAAGTTTTGGAGATATTCCCATCCCTTTCGGCGAAAATGCCACTTTTGTATGGAGACGGGATGAAGAGGGCGGGATGAGAGGATAAAGTTTATCCGAGAAGTTGGACCTCGAGGAACGATGCCTATCCCCCGAAGACTCCGCTCCTCTATCCCCGGTGGTTTTGGAGGTATCCCACTTCGAAAAATCCAAAAAGTTGTATGGAGTTTAAAAAAAATGTATGAACGGGATGGGGATGGGTCTCGATTTGGTAACCGCCGATGACCCCCTATGACATTCCGCAAACGCCATCCCTCTATCGTTCATAGTCTCCGAGGACCTCTCACCCACTTTTTACCAGGTCGGTGGACCGAGATCGGGATGGCCCCTTGGAAGCATCCCACCTAGGGATGAAAATTCGCCATAGCGACCACGTCCCTGTCCCCGACGGTTTTGACGATATTCCCATCCCTGTCGCCGAAAATCACATCCTTGTATGGAGCCGGGATAGACGGGGCGGGATAGGGGGATGAAGTTTATCCGAGAAGTTGGACCACGACGATAGTCGATCGCTCCCGAAGAAACCGACCCTCCATCCCCGGTGGTTTCGGAGATATCCCACTTTGAAAATTTCGAAAAAAGTTGTATGGAGTTTAAAAAAAATGTATGAACGGGATGGGGATGGGTCTCGATTTGGTAACCGCCGATGACCCCCTATGACATTCCGCAAACGCCATCCCTCTATCCCTCGTAGTCTCCGAGGACCTCTCATCCACTTTGTACCAGGTCGGTGGACCGAGGGTGGCAAAAGTGCCTGGATCTCGGAACGTCACTCCCTATCCGACGGGACAGGATAGACCGCCTCGCGTTGCCCCTTTCCAGGTGAAAAGATTACTTATCCGAAAAAATAAAAATTTGTATGGAGGCGGGATGAAGGGATGGAAATCCCGAAAAACGGGATAGCCCCCTGAAAGCATCCCACCGAGGGATGGAAACGCGCCATTGCGACCACCCACCTATCCGGGATGGTTTTGGAGATATTCCCATCCCTTTCGGTGAAAATGCCACTTTTGTATGGAGGCGGGATAAAGGGGGCGGGATGGGGGGATGAAACCTATCCCGGCACTTGGACCATCACGATAGGTGATCATACTCCAAAGACGCCACCCCGCTATCTCCGGTGGTTTCGGAGATAACCCCCTTGGAATATTTCAAAAAAGTTGTATGGAGTTTAAAAAAAATGTATGAACGGGATGGGGATAACTCTTTTTGTGGTAACTACCGATGACCCCCTATGACATTCCGCAAACGCCATCCCTCTATCCCTCGTAGTCTCCGAGGACCTCTCATCCACTTTGTACCAGGTCGGTGGACCGAGGGTGGCAAAAATGCCTGGAGCTCGGAACGTCATTCTCTATCGGACGGGATAGGATAGACCGCCCCGCGTTGCCCCGTTCCAGGTGAAAAGGTTGCTTTTCCGAAAAAATAAAAATTTGTATGGAGGCGGGATGAAGGGATAGAAATCCCGAAAAACGGGATGGCTCCCTGGAAGCATCCCACCGAGGGATGGAAATTCTCCATTGCGACCACCCACCTATCCCGGATGGTTTTGGAGAAATTCCCATCCCTTTCGCCGAAAATGCCACTTTTGTATGGAGGCGGGATAAAGGAGGCGGGATAGGGGGATAAAGCTTATCCCAGAAGTTGGACCTCGAGGAACGATGCCTATCCCCCGAAAACACCACCCTGCTATCTCCGGTGGTTTTGGAGATGTGCCACTTTGAAAATTTCAAAAAAGTTGTATGGAGTTTAAAAAAAATGTATGAACGGGATGGGGATGACTCGTTCTGTGGTAACCGCCGATCACCCCCTATGACTATCCGCAAACGCCACCCTTCTATCCCTCACAGTTTCCGAGATCCCGTCGCCAACTTTTTACCAGGTCGGTGTACCGAGGTCTTCGATTTAATTTCTGAACCATTTTTCTTCCTCTCCACGACGAGCCCCAAGGGTAAATCCCCCCGCCCCCCCTTCCCGGAGAACTTTATGAATGTTCGGTCAGCGGTAGTTCGGCTTTATATTTGTTAATTCGGCTTTATATTTGTTAATTCGGCTTTATATTTGTTAACTAGATTTTGTGTGCTGCCGCGGACTGCAAGCAGCCCGCGGGGGCGCGGTTGTGAGTTGGGTGTTGTAGTCTTTTGCCACCATGTCTAATTGTTTTGGTTTGGTTTTGGGTCTTTGTTTTGTAATTCGAATTGGGGGTAAGTAGGTAAGGTTGTTAGGTGAGGTAAGGTTAGGGGGGAGGGGAGCCCCAAGTGCCAATCTGAGGTGGACCGCACTGGTGTGTGCTTCCGCTGCGGAAAGGAAGGCCACAAGGCCTTTCAGTGTTCCAATCCCCCCCACTGCGGTCCCTGCGCCGCAGCAAAAAAGCGGGCGGACCACCCTGTTGGCAGTCGGGGCTGCAAGGCCCCCAAGGCCAACAAGGTGAAGAACAAGACCAAGGAGGACGGTACACCCGCCGCCACGGATAACGCGCAATCCACGCGCGAGGAGGAGATGGAAACGGCTCCGTAATGGACAACGTCCCTTACGTCCGTCTCCTCCAAGCGAACATCAACCACTGCGCCGGGGCTCAGGATCTCCTCCTCCAGTCTATGGCGCAGTGGTCGATTGACGTCGCGGTGGCGGCGGAGCCGTACTATGTACCGCCCCGCCCCAACTGGGCATCGGACTCGGCATCCACGGTTGCCATCGTGGGTGCCGCTGACTCTGCCCCTCTTCGAGTGGCCGAGAGAGGCCAAGGATTTGTAGCCGTTGAGTGGGGCGCGGTTTTGCTCGTCGGAGTTTATTTCTCCCCTAACCGCGCTCTCGCCGAGTTCGAAGTCTTTCTCGGCAACTTGGAGAGGGTAGTACTGCGTTCGCGACTCCCTGTTCTGGTCCTGGGGGATCTCAACGCGAAGTCCACGGCGTGGGGCTGTCCCGTTTCGGGCGCACGAGGCGACGCCGTCGTGGATTTCCTAGCCTCCGCGGGGCTAGTGCTCCTCAATCGCGGCACGGTTAACACCTGCGTTCGGCATAACGGTGGCTCGATAGTGGACATATCGTTCGCTAGTCGGGCCATCGCCGATCGTGTCCGCGATTGGGGCGTGCTGGAGGGCGTTGAGACCCTCTCGGACCACAGATACGTCCGATTTAATTTAGCCGGCTCTTCGCGTGCAGACAACCTGTCTCCGCGGCGTCGAGGTGGACGGTCCCAGCGATTCCCCCGCTGGGCTCTGACGAGACTCGACAAGGACCTCCTTGTCGAGGCGGCTATCGTCCAGGATTGGGTTTCGCGAGAGCCCAGCGAGGACTTGTCGGTCGAAGACCAGGCGCTCGGCATGCGTGTCGCCATGACCGCAGTGTGCGACGCCGCCATGCCGCGTGCCGGGACACGTCCGCGCCGGAAGCAGGTGCACTGGTGGTGCGAAGAAGTGGCGGATCTTCGTGCCGCCTGCGTAGCCGCCCGCCGCAAATACGCCAGGTGCCGCAGGCGTAGGGACAAGGACCACGAGCTAGAGGCGCGCCTCTACGATGCCTATAGAGGGGCCCGGAAAGCCCTTCAAATCGCTATCCGGGAGGCGAAGGCAAGGTCTCGCGAGCGGATGCTCGAGTCCCTCGACCGAGACCCGTGGGGGCGCCCTTACCGCGCAGCCAGGGCCAAGCTCGGCTCGCACGGTCCACCCGTTGCCGAGACGCTGGACCCAGAGTTCCTCCGGGTTGTGCTCTCCACACTGTTCCCCGAACAGGGAGAGCACACTCCACCGCCCATGGGCGGTCGAGCGATCGCCGTAACCGGGGCCGAAGACGGAGCTCCGCCAATCTCCAGCGGAGAATTTGAGGAGGCCATAGCCCGTCTTCGCGGCAAGAGCACCGCCCCCGGGCCGGACGGAATACCCGGTCGCGCCTGGGTCTTGGCGTCGGGCGAGTTGGGGGACCGCTGGCGGGCCGTGTTTGACGCTGCCCTGCGAGCGGGGTCCTTTCCTCGCATCTGGAAGGAGGGCAAATTGGTCCTGTTAAGGAAGGAGGGACGTCCCGCGGACTCTCCTTCTGGATACAGGCCAATTGTGCTGCTCGACGAGGCGGGCAAATTGTTCGAAAGGATAATTGCCCGCCGTATAACCGGATTACTGAACTCGGAGGGGCCAGATCTCTCCGACAATCAGTATGGTTTTCGCGCGGGTCGATCAACGATCGACGCCATCCTGCGCGTTAAGACCATCGCGCAGGATACCGTAGAAAGGGGAGGAGTGGCATTGGCAGTCTCTTTAGACATCTCCAATGCTTTTAACACCCTCCCCTTCAGCTGCATTACGGAGGCGCTCCGGTTTCACCGGTTGCCCGCGTATCTCCAGCTGATTGTCGGAGATTATCTGAGGGACCGTAGGATATTGTGTCCTACCCGAAACGGGACGGTCCTCGAGAGGATTATGTCCTGCGGCGTTCCACAGGGGTCGGTCCTAGGACCGCTCCTGTGGAACATTGGATTTGACTGGGCGCTGAGAGGCGCCCTCCCACCGGACGTACACGTCGTCTGCTACGCCGACGACACGCTGGTCGTCGCGTGTGCAGACGACTACAAGGCAGTGACGAGCTTGGCTACGGTGAGCGTCGCTCTCGTGGCCAAGCGTATCGAGTTGTTGGGCCTGCGGGTGGCACCCGACAAATCCGAGGCCATGCTTTTCCATGGTCCGCGGAAGGGTCCACCGCAGCAGGCCCACATTAAAGTCGGTAATGTGGACGTTGCCGTCGGAGTGCACATGCGCTACCTGGGGCTCACCTTGGACTCCAGGTGGCGATTCCATGAGCACTTCCGGCGGCTCAGCCCCAACTTGATTAAGGCCACCTCGGCGTTAGGTAGCCTTCTGCCAAATCTGGGCGGACCGAGTGTCGGCTGTCGCCGTCTCTTCACGGGGGTGGTGCGCTCCATGGCGCTCTACGGAGCGCCTGTGTGGGCGGACGCCCTGGATCGCCACAACGTCACGCTCCTGAGAAGATCTCAGCGAGTGATGGCGACCAGGGTGATACGCGGATACCGCACCATATCGTGCGACGCCGCGTGCGTTATGGCGGGTACCCCCCCGTGGGACCTGGAGGCCGAGGTTCTGTCCTCGGTCTACGATAGTCGAGCGGCAGCTCACACTCGGGGCGTTGCTGGTCCCCTGCCGGAGGAAGTGCGCCGCACGGCGCAGAGAGCCGCACTGGCGCGGTGGGCCGAGAGGCTCGCCGAGCCAACTGCCGGCGCTCACACCATCCGGGCCATCGCTCCAGTCCTGGAGCAATGGTGCAGACGCAGGAAGGGTGTGATCACTTTTAGGCTGGCACAGATTCTGTCGGGGCATGGTTGCTTCGGCAGATATCTGTGCAACGTCGCGAGACGAGAGAGGACACCCTCCTGCCACCATTGTGGTGGCCCGGAGGATACAGCGTACCACACGCTGGCAGAATGCCCAGCATGGGATCAGCAACGGGGCGACCTGACGTCCGTTGTAGGTGGAGACCTATCGCTGCCGGCCGTGGTTCTGTCCATGGTCGGCAGCAAAGAGGCCTGGCAGGCCATGATCTCCTTCAGCGAGGACGTCCTCTCGCTGAAGGAGGCGGCGGAGCGGGCGAGGGAGGATGCCGCCCTCGCTGACGACATCCGTCGAAAACGATCCGGGAGGCGGAGGAGGCTGTACGGCCGACTCCAAGCGCCCCCGTGATCGGCCGGAGGGTGAGCGGATATGGGGATCCGTTCACCTACCAACCCGGCTCCGGTGAAAGACGTGTTCGTGTTCCGGCACGTCTTCCCACACCCAGCCATCCGGGGAGGAGGGAGTCTACCGCCCTCCTCCTACCGATGAAATTTTGTTGGCGCCCGATCGGGCGAACGCTGTCGGGAGAGCAGGACGAAATGCTCGCGCTGACACCTCTCTCCCGTCCCACGCGCGCGTGGCAAAGGAACACCGCGGGGTTTTAGTGGGTAGAAATCCCACATATCCTGCCAGCGCCCCATTGCTGGCAGTCGAATCAGGGTCGCTGATTTCCCCGCGTAAAAAAAAAAAAAAAAGGGGGGAGGGGAGGAGGCCGGTGGTAGCAATAGATCACCCTCGTTGAGACCTTTCAAATGATACCCAACACGGGGGTCTACCTGTAACCGTTGACCATGGTCTACTGAGTAGACCCCAACTGTCAAAATTTTAAATTTGGTCTACTCTAAAAAATTCGTCTACCCGAGACGTTTCCGTTGACCCCAAACACGATCCGGATACGTCTAGCCGTTTCCGAGTTACGGTCGGGGTGTTGGGGGGGGGGGGGGGGGGAGATGGTGCTATTAGTGTTTATTCGTGCGACTGTGCTCTTATAATTGTTTTGGTTTGGTTTTGGGGTCTTTGTTTTGTATTTCGGAAGGATCTTAAGTAGGGGGGGAGGGAGGGGGTTAGTTTCAATAGATCACCCTCGTTGAGACCTTTCAAATGGTACCCAACACGAGGGGTCACTTGTAACCGTTGGCCATGGTCTACTGAGTAGACCGGAATTGTCAAATTTTGAAATTTGGTCTACTGTAAAAAATTCGTCATCCCGAGTCATCCCCGATGAGCCCATACACGACCTGGCTGCATCGCGTCTTTTCCGAGTTACGGCTGAGGGGGTTGGAGGGGGAGGGGGGTGTCGAAATTCGGGGCCCCGGTAGACCACTCCCGCCGCTCCGTTTCGCTCTGCGACGGATCTACCGCCGTCTCTTATGTGGGTGGAAAAAAAATCCCTTTTAGGTGTGATTTTGTATGGAGAGGGGACTGAGGGGGTGGGCAAGTGCGTAATGCCGAAATTAGGTCGGACCAGTCGGATTACCCGCGATGAGCCCGATCGAATGAGCCCAAACACGGGGGGTATCTGTCGCACCGTTTCCGAGTTCGCACCGGGATGGAGGATGGGATTGGGTGGATTGGGGTGATTGAGTCTTGGCTGTGTCTAAATGACCAATAGGGATGGACTTCCGCAGCACTCTGGTCACCGTTGCCGCCGCTGCGGCCCTCGAGTCCGGGGTCGCGAATTCCTCAGAGGGGGGCCGGGGGGACGGGTCGCGCTGCGCGCTCCCCTATCCCCCCCTGTCCCCCCTCCTCGTCGTTCGCCCCCCCGGCCTCGAGACCCTTCGCGGCAGGTCAACCTCTCTCCTCTAAATGTGCAAAATCGCCATCGAGGTGTGATTTTGTATGAAGTTGTATGGAGTTTAAAAAAAATGTATGAACGGGATGGGGATGAGTGATCCAGTGGTAATTACCGATGACCATCTATGACAATCCGCAAACGCCATCCCTCTATCCCTCGTAGTTTCCGAGGACCTCTCACCAACTTTGTACCAGGTCGGTGGACCGAGGACCGAGGAATGTCTTTCGGTGCGCTACGCCACCCTCTATACGATGACTACCCGACACTGCCCTCTTCCTGGTGAAATAAATCGCTTTTCCGAAAAATTAAAATTTGTATGGAAACGGGATGAAGGGATAGAAATCCCGAAAATCGGGATGGTCCTTAAGAAGTATCCTACCGAAGGATTGAAATGCGCCATGGCCACCGACCACCTATCCCCGATGGTTTTGGATATATTCCCATCCCTTTCGCCGAAAATGCCACTTTTGTATGGAGACGGGATGAAGGGATGGGATACCCGAAAATCGGAATGGCCCTTAAGAGGCGTCCCATCGGGGGATGAAATCGCGAAATGGCGACCGACCGCCTATCCCGCAAAGTTTTGGAGATATTCCCATCGCTTTCGCTGAAAATGCCACTTTTGTATGGAGACGGGATGAAGGGGGCGGGATGGGAGGATAAAGTTTATCCGAGAAGTTGGACCTCGAGGAACGATGCCTATCCCCCGAAGACTCCGCCCCTCTATCCCCTGTGGTTTTGGAGGTATCCCACTTCGAAAAATCCAAAAAGTTGTATGGAGTTTAAAAAAAATGTATGAACGGGATGGGGATGGGTCTCGATTTGGTAACCGCCGATGACCCCCTATGACATTCCGCAAACGCCATCCCTCTATCCCTCGTAGTCTTCGAGGACCTCTCATCCACTTTTTACCAGGTCGGTGGACCGAGGGTGGCAAAAGTGCCTGGATCTCGGAACGTCACTCCCTATCCGACGGGACAGGATAGACCGCCTCGCGTTGCCCCTTTCCAGGTGAAAAGGTTGCTTTTCCGAAAAAATAAAAATTTGTATGGAGGCGGGATGAAGGGATAGAAATCCCGAAAAACGGGATAGCCCCCTGAAAGCATCCAGCCGAAGTATGGAAACGCGCCATTGCGACCACCCACCTATCCCGGATGGTTTTGGAGAAATTCCCATCCCTTTCGGTGAAAATGCCACTTTTGTATGGAGGCGGGATAAAGGGGGCGGTATGGGGGGAGGAAACCTATCCCGGCACTTGGACCATCACGAGAGGTGATCATCCTCCAAAGACGCCACCCCGCTATCTCCGGTGGTTTCGGAGATAACCCCCTTGGAATATTTCAAAAAAGTTGTATGGAGTTTAAAAAAAATGTATGAACGGGATGGGGATGACTCTTTCTGTGGTAACTACCGATGACCCCCTATTACATTCCGCAAACGCCACCCTTCTATCCCTCTCAGTTTCCGAGGACCCCTCACCGACTTTGTACCCGGTCGGTGGACCGAGGGTGGCACAAGTGCCTGGAGCTCGGAACGTCACTCTCTATCCGACGGGATAGGACAGACCGCCCCGCGTTGCCCCGTTCCAGGTGAAATGGGAGCCGTTCCAAAAAACCCTAATTTTGTATGGAGGCGGGATGAAGGGATGGAAATCCTGAAAAACGGGATAGCCCCTAGGAAGCACCCCACCGAGGGATGGAACCGCGCCATTGCGACCACCCACCTATCCCTCATGGTTCTGGAGATATTCTTATCCCTTTTGCCGAAAATGCCACTTTTGTATGGAGGCGGGATGAAGGGGGCGGGATGGGGGGATAAAGTTTATCCCAGAAGTTGGACCACCACGATAGATGGTCATCCGCAGAAGACGCCGCCCCGCTATCTCCGGTGGTTTTGGAGATGTGCCACTTTGAAAATTTCAAAAAAGTTGTATGGAGTTTAAAAAAAATGTATGAACGGGATGGGGATGAGCGGTCCGGTGGCAATTGCCGATGACCCTCTATGACTATCCGCAAACGCCACCCTTCTATCCCTCGCAGTTTCCGAGATCCCGTCGCCAACTTTTTACCAGGTCGGTGGACCGAGGTCTTCGATTTAATTTCTGAACCATTTTTCTTCCTCTCCACGACGAGCCCCAAGGGGGAATCCCCCCGCCCCCCCTTCCCGGAGAACTTTATGAATGTTCGGTCAGCGGTAGTTCGGCTTTATATTTGTTAACTAGTAGGTTGCTCGATGCCGCGGGCTTGCAGCCCGCGGGGGGTGGATGCTCTGTGTTGTAGTTTGTCTTGTCTTTTGCCATGTCTAATTGTTTTGGCTTGGTTTTGGGTCTTTGTTTTGTAATTCATCAAAAATTGGGGGTAAGTAAGTAAGGTTGTGTTAGGTTAGGTAAGATAAAGGGGGAGGGGGGAGGTGGGTGGTGGCAATAGATCACCCTCGTTGAGACCTTTCAAATGATACCCAACATGGGGGGGTCTACTTGTAACCTTTGACTAAGTAGACCGCAACTGTCAAAATTTGAAATTTTGGTCTACTCTAAAAAATTCGTCGTTGCGAGACGTCTCCGATGAGCCCAAACACGACCCGGCTGCGTAGCACCGTTTCCGAGTTACGGTCGGGGGGGTCCGAGGGGGGCGTGAAATTTTTTATCTCTGGGAGACGTCTCCGATGACCCCAAACACGACCCAACTACGTCGCGTCGTTTCCAAGTTACGGCCTGGGGGGTCCGAGGGGGGTTCAAATTTTTTATCTCGGGGAGACGTCTCCGATGAGTCCAAACACGACCTGGCTGCGTCGCGCCGTTTTCGAGATACGTCTGAGGGGGTTGGAGGAGGGTTCAAATTTTTTATCTCGGGGAGACGTCTCCGATGACCCCAAACACGACCCGGTTGTGACGCGCCGTTTCCGGGTTACGGCCGGGTGGGTCCGAGGGGGGCGTCAAATTTTTTATCTCTGGGAGACGTCTCCGATGACCCCAAACACGACCCGGTTGTGACGCGCCGTTTCCGAGTTACGGCCGGGGGGGTCCGAGGGGGGCGTCAATTTTTTTATTTCTGGGAGACGTCTCCGATGACCCCAAACACGACCCGGTTGTGACGCGCCGTTTCCGAGTTACGGCCGGGGGGGGTCCGAGGGCGGCGTGAAATTTTTTATTTCTGGGAGACGTCTCCGATGACCCCAAACACGACCCCACTACGTCGCGTCGTTTCCAAGTTACGGCCTGGGGGGTCCGAGGGGCGCGTCAAATTTTTATCTCTGGGAGACGTCTCCGATGACCCCAAACACGACCCGGTTGTGACGCGCCGTTTCCGAGTTACGGCCGGAGGGGTCCGAGGGGGGCGTCAAATTTTTTATCTCTGGGAGACGTCTCCGATGACCCCAAACACGACCCGGTTGTGACGCGCCGTTTCCGAGTTACGGCCTGGGGGGTCCGAGGGGGGCGTCAAATTTTTTATCTCTGGCAGACGTCTCCGATGAGCCCAAACACGACCCCACTACGTCGCGTCGTTTCCGAGTTACGGCCTGGGGGGTCCGAGGGGGGTTCAAATTTTTTATTTCCTCGAGACGTCTCCGGTGAGCCCAAACACGACCTGGCTGCGTCGCGCCGTTTCCGAGTTACGGCTGAGGGGTGTGGAGGGGGGTTCAATTTTATTATCTCGGGGAGACGTCTTCGATGAGCCCAAACATGATCTGGTTGCGTTGCGCCGTTTCTGAGTTACGACTGAGGGGGTCTGAGGGGGGTTCAAATTTTTCTTGTCAAAAATCTCGCTTTTTTTGGTGCCCCGGTAGACCCTTGCCGTCGCTCCGCTTCGCTCCGCGACGGGTCGACCGCCGCCTCTTGTGTGGGTGGAAAAATCCCTTTTAGTTGTGATTTTGTATGGAGTGGGGGAGGGAGGGGAAGGGCGAGTGCGCAATGCCAAAATTCGGTCGGACCCCTTGAACTACCCGCGACGAGCCCGATCGTTTGAGTCCAAACACGAGGGGTATCGGTCGCACCGTTATCGAGTACGTACCGGGATGAACTAATGGGATGGGGAGGATCGGGGTCACTGGGTCTCGTCTGTGTCTAAATGGCCGATGGGGGTGGACTTTTGCGGCTCTCCGGTCACCGTTGCCGCCGCTGCGGCCCTCGAGTCCGGGGGGGCGGGTCGCGCTGCGCGCTCCCCTAGCCCCCCTATCCCCCCTCCTCGTCATTCGCTCCCCCGGCCTCGAGACCCTTCGCGGCGGGTCGACCTAAATGTGCTAAATCGCCATTGTGGTGTGATTTTGTATGAAAGGGGGGTTAAGGGGAAGGTGGGGGGAAGGTGACGGTCCCTGGGGGTGGATCTCGCGGGGTGACGATTATCCGCCAAAGTGCCCACCCACCCATCCTCGATGGTTTTGAAGATATTCCCATCCTTCCGAGAAGAAATGCCACTTTTGTATGGAGGGGGGGCGAAGGGGGGGAGGCGAGGGGAAGTAAACCGTACCGGCCGATGGGCCCCGGGGAGATACCGTTATCCCTCAAAGAGACCGCACGGGCAGCTGCCACCGCTGAGGAGCTACGGGGATCGGAAAGTCCGTACAGGTTGTACGGAGTGTAAAAAAAATGTATGAACGGGATGGGGATGACACTTTCCCTGGTGACTACCGATGACCCTCTATGACATTCCGCAAACGCCACCCTTCCATCCCTCTCAGTTTCCGAGGACCTCTCGCCATCTTTGTACCAGATCGGTGAACCGAGCACCGAGGAAATTCCTGGGGCGCGCTACGCCACCGTCCATACGATGGGATAGGATTGACTACCCGACTTTGCCCCCTTCCCGGTGAAATAAATAGCTTTTCCGAAAAACCATAAATTTGTATGGAGACGGGATGAAGGGATGGAAATCCCGAAAATCGGGATGGCCCTTGAGAAGCATCCCACCGAGGAATAGAAACGCGCCATAGCCACCGACCACCTATCCCGCACGGTTTTGGAGATTTTCCCATCCCTTTCGCCGAAAATGCCACTTTTGTATGGAGACGGGATGAAGGGGGCGGGATGAGGGGATAAAGTTTATCCGAGAAGTTGGACCACCACTATGGGTTATCATCCCCCTAAGACGCCGCCCACCTATCTCTGGCGGTTTCGGAGATGTTCCACTTTGAAAAATCCAAAAAGTTGTATGGAGTGTAAAAAAAATGTATGAACGGGATAGGGATGACATTTTCTTTGGTGACTACCGATGACCCTCTATGACATTCCGCAAACGCCACCCTTCTATCCCCCGTGGTTTCCGAAGACCACTCACCAACTTTTTACCAGGTAGGTGGACCGAGGATCGAATAATTTCCTGGGGCGCGCTACGCCACCCTCCATACGACGGGATAGGATACACCGCCCCACGGTGTCTCCTTGTGGGTGAAAAAAATAGCTTTTTAGAAAATTCAGAAAAAACCCAATATTGGCATGAAACGGGATGAAGGGATGGAAATCCCATAAATCGGGATAGCTTTTAAGAAGCATCCCACCGAGGGACGGAAACGCGCCATTGAGACCGACTTCCTATCCTCGATAGTTTCGGAGATATTTTCATCCTTCCAAAAAAATGGCCACTTTTTGTATGGAGACGGGATGAAGGGGGCGGGATGGGGGGATAAAGTTTATCCGAGAAGTTGGACCACCACTATAGGTGATCATCCCCCAAAGACGCCGCCCACCTATCTCCGGTGGTTTAGAGGGTACTCCACTTTGAAAAGTCCAAAAAAGTTGTATGGAGTTTAAAAAAAATGTATGAACGGGATGGGGATGACACTTTCCCTGGTCACCACCGATGACCCTCTATGACATTCCGCAAACGCCACCCTTCTATCCCTCATAGTTTCCGAGGACCACTAACCAACTTTTTACCAGGTCGGTTTACCGAGGATATGAGATTTTTCTGGAGGTCACCGGGGAATTACCTATACGACCACCTATAACAGGGAAACCCCCGACCGCTCCTTCTAGGAGAACAAATCGATGAGTGAGTCATTGGGTATGTGAGTGGTATTTCGGCTTTATATTGTATTAATTTGTGTGCTGCCGCGGACTGCAAGCAGCCCGCGGGGGCGCGGCTGTGAGATAGGTGATGGTCTTTTGCCATGTCTAATTATTTTGGTTTGGTTTTGGGTCTTTGTTTTCTAATTCGTGAAGAATTGGGGGTAAGTAAGTAAGGTTGTTAGGTGAGGTAAAGTTAGGGGGGAGGGGGGGAGGCGGGTGGTGGCAATAGATCACCTTCGTTGAGACCTTTCAAATGATACCCAACACGGGGGGTCTACCTGTAACCGTTGACCATAGTCGACTGAGTAGACTCCAACTGTCAAAATTTTAAATTTGGTCTACTCTAAAAAATTCGTCTACCCGAGACGTTTCCGTTGACCCCAAACACGACCCGGCTGCATCTAGCCGTTTCCAAGTTACGGTCGGGGGGTTACAGGGGGGGGATTTGGTTCTATTAGTGCTTATTCGTGCGACTGTGCTCTTATAATTGTTTTGGTTTGGTTTTGGGGTCTTTGTTTTGTATTTCGGAAGGATTAAGTAGGCGGGGGAGGGAGGGGGTTAGTTTCAATAGATCACCCTCGTTGAGACCTTTCAAATGATACCCAACACGAGGGGTCTACTTGTAACCGTTGACCATGGTCTACTGAGTAGACCGGAATTGTCAAATTTTGAAATTTGGTCTACTCTAAAAAATTCGTCTTCCCGAGACGTCTCCGATGAGCCCACACACGACCTGGCTGCATCGCGTCGTTTCCGAGTTACGGCTGAGGGGGTTGGGGTTGGGGGGTGTGGGGGGGTGTCAAAATTCGGGGCCACGGTAGACTTCCCGCCGCTCTGTTTCGCTCCGCGACGGATCTACCGCCGTCTCTTATGTGCGTGGAAAAAAAATCCCTTTTAGGTGTGATTTTGTATGGAGAGGGGACTGAGGCGGTGGGCAAGTGCGCAATGCCGAAATTAGGTCGGACCAGTCGGATTACCCGCGATGAGCCCGATCGAATGAGCCCAAACACGGGGGGTATCGGTCGCACCGTTTCCGAGTTCGCACTGGGATGGAGGATGGGATGGGGTGGATTGGGGTGATTGAGTCTTGGCTGTGTCTAAATGGCCAAAAGGGATGAACTTCCGCGGCTCTTTGGTCACCGTTGCCGCCGCTGCGGCCCTCGAGTCCGGGGTCGCGAATTCCTCGGAGGGGGGTCGGGGGGGCGGGTCGCGCTGCGCGCTCCCCTATCCCCCACATCCCCCCTCCTCGTCGTTCGCCCCCCCGGCCTCGAGACCCTTCGCGGCGGGTCGACCTCTCCTCTAAATGTACAAAATCGCCATCGAGGTGTGATTTTGTATGAAGTTGTATGAGGTTTAAAAATGGAAATCCCGAAAATCGGGATGGCCCTTAAGAAGGATCCCACCGAGGGACGGAAACGCGCCATTGCGACCGACCACCTATCCCGCACGGTTTTAGAGATTTTCCCATCCCTTTCGCCGAAAATGCCACTTTTGTATGGAGGGGGGGCGAAGGTGGGGAGGTGGGGGGATAAAGTTTATCCGAGAAGTTGGACCACCACTATAGGTTATCATCCCCCAAAGACGCCGCCCACCTATCTCCGGTGGTTTAGAGGGTACTCCACTTTGAAAAGTCCAAAAAAGTTGTATGGAGTTTAAAAAAAATGTATGAACGGGATGGGGATGACACTTTCCCTGGTGACCACCGATGACCCTCTATGACATTCCGCAAACGCCACCCTTCCATCCCTCATAGTTTCCGAGATCCCGTCGCCAACTTTTTACCAGGTCGGTTTACCGAGGATATGAGATTTTTCTGGAGGTCACCGGGGAATCCCCTATCCGACCACCTGCAACAGGGAAACCCCCGACCGCTCCTTCTAGGAGAACAAATCGATGAGTGAGTCATTGGGTATGTGAGTGGGATTTCGGCTTTATAGTTTATTAACTAGTAGGTTGCTCGATGCCGCGGGCTTGCAGCCCGCGGGGGGGGGTTTTGTGTTTCGTTTTTTGTTGTCTTTTTGCCATGTCTAATTGTTTTGGTTTGGTTTTGGGTCTTTGTTTAGTAATTCCTCCCATCCGTTTCGCCGAAAATGCCACTTTTGTATGGAGGGGGGGCGAAGGGGGGGAGGTGGGGGGAAGTAGACCGTCCCGGCCGATGGGCCTCGGGGAGAAACCGTTATCCCCCAAAGACGCCACCTACCTATTCCCGGTGGTTTGGGAGGTGTTCCACTTTGAAAAGTCCAAAAAAGTTGTATGGAGTATAAAAAAAATGTATGAACGGGGTGGGGATGACACTTTCCCTGGTGACTACCGACGACCCTCTATGACATTCCGCAAACCCCGTCCTTCTGCGACTAATACTTTCCCAGATCCCGTCACCAACTTTTTACCAGGTCAGTTTACCGAGGATATGAGATTTTTCTGGAGGTCACCGGGGAATTCCCTACACGACCACCTATAGCGAGGAAACCCCCCACCGCTCCTTCTAGGAGAACAAATCGATGAGTGAGTCAGTCAGTAGGTCGTTGAGTGGTATTTCGGCTTTATAGTTTATTAACTAGTAGGTTGCTCGATGCCGCGGGCTTGCAGCCCGCGGGGGGTTTTTGTGTTGTAGTTTGTCTTGTCTTTTGCCATGTCTAATTGTTTTGGTTTGGTTTTGGGTCTTTGTTTTGTAAATCGTCCCATCCGTTTCGCCGAAAATTCCACTTTTGTGTAGAGGGGGGGGGGGGGGGGGGGGAAAGTTGATGAGTTTAGTGTATATTCGTGCGACTGTGTTTTGGTTTTCTTTTGGGTTTTTGTTTTGTAATTCATGAAGAATTGGGGGTAAGCAAGAGGGGAGGGGGGAGGCGGGCGGGGCAATAGATCACCATCGTTGAGACCTTTCAAATGATACCCAACACGAGGGGTCTACCTGTAACCGTTGACCATGGTCTACTGAGTAGACCGAAATACTCAAATTTTTAAATTTGGTCTTCTCTAAAAAATTTGTCTTTCCGAGACGTCTCCGATGAGCCCAAACACGACCAGGCTGCGTAGCGCCGTTTCCGAGTTACGACTTAGGGGGTCAGAGGGGGCGTCAAATTTTTTATCTCTGGGACACGTCTCCGATGACCCCAAACACGACCCGGTTGTGACGCGCCGTTTCCGAGTTACGGCCGGTGGGTTCCGAGGGGCGCGTCAAATTTTTTATCTCTGGGAGACGTCTCCGATGACCCCAAACACGACCCGGTTGTGACGCGCCGTTTCCGAGTTACGGCCGGGGGGGTCCGAGGGGGGCGTCAAATTTTTTATCTCTGGGAGACGTCTCCGATGACCCCAAACACGACCCGGTTGTGACGCGCCGTTTCCGAGTTACGGCCGGGGGGGTCCGAGGGGGGCGTCAAATTTTTTATCTCTGGGAGACGTCTCCGATGACCCCAAACACGACCCGGTTGTGACGCGCCGTTTCCGAGTTACGGCCGGGGGGGTCCGAGGGGGGCGTCAAATTTTTTATCTCTGGGAGACGTCTCCGATGACCCCAAACACGACCCGGTTGTGACGCGCCGTTTCCGAGTTACGGCCGGGGGGGTCCGAGGGGGGCGTCAAATTTTTTATCTCTGGGAGACGTCTCCGATGACCCCAAACACGACCCGGTTGTGACGCGCCGTTTCCGAGTTACGGCCGGGGGGGTCCGAGGGGGGCGTCAAATTTTTTATCTCTGGGAGACGTCTCCGATGAGCCCAAACACGACCCCACTACGTCGCGTCGTTTCCAAGTTACGGCCTGGGGGGTCCGAGGGGGGTTCAAATTTTTTATTTCCTCGGGACGTCTCCGGTGAGCCCAAACACGACCTGGCTGCGTCGCGCCGTTTCCGAGTTACGGCTGAGGGGGTCCGAGGGGGGTTCAAATTTTTCTTGTCAAAAATCTCGCTTTTTTTGGTGCCCCGGTAGACCCTTGCCGTCGCTCCGCTTCGCTCCGCGACGGGTCGCCCGCCGTCTCTTGTGTGGGTGGAAAAATCCCTTTTAGTTGTGATTTTGTATGGAGTGGAGGAGGGAGGGGGAGGGCGAGTGCGCAATGCCAAAATTCGGTCCGACCCCTTGGACTACCCGCGACGAGCCCGATCGAATGAGCCCAAACACGGGGGGTATCGGTCGAACCGTTTCCGAGTTAGTACCGGGATGGACGGATGGGATGGGGAGGATCGGGGTCATTGGGTCTTGGCTGTGTCTAAATGGCCGATGGGGGTGGACTTTCGCGGCTCTCCGGTCACCGTTGCCGCCGCTGCGGCCCTCGAGTCCGGGGGCGCGAATTCCTCGGAGGGGGGCCGGGGGGGCGGGTCGCACTGCGCGCTCCCCTATCCCCCCCTATACCCCCTCCTCGTCATTCGCCCCCCCGGCCTCGAGACCCTTCGCGGCGGGTCGACCGCCCTCCTCTAATTGTGCAAAATCGCCATCGAGGTGTGAATTTGTATGAAAGGGGGGGAGGTGGGGGGAAGGTGACGGTCCCGGAGGGTGGACCTCGCGGGGTGACGGTTATCCGCCAAAGTGTCCACCCACCCATCCTCGATGGTTTTGGAGATATTCCCATCCTTCCGAAAAGAAATGCCACTTTTGTATGGAGGGGGGGCGAAGGGGGGCAGGCGGGGGGAAGTAGACCGTCCCGGCCGATGGGTCTCGGGGAGAAACCGTTATCCCCCAAAGCGACCGCACGGGCAGGTGCCACCGCTGAGGAGCTACGGGGATCGGATAGTCCACACAGGTTGTATGGAGTGTAAAAAAAATGTATGAACGGGATGGGGATGACATTTTCCCTGGTGACTACCGATGACCCTCTATGACATTCCGCAAACGCCACCCTTCCATCCCTCTTACTTTCCGAGTACCAGTCGCCATCTTTGTACCAGGTCGGTGTACCGAGCACTGAAGAATTTCCCGGGACGCGCTACGCCGCCCTCCATACGATGGGATGAGATATACCGCTCCAGAAAATCTCCTTCCGGTTGAAATAAATAGCTTTTCCGAAAAACCATAAATTTGTATGGAGACGGGATGAAGGGATGGAAATCCCGAAAATCGGGATGGCCCTTGAGAAGCATCCCACCGAGGAATAGAAACGCGCCATAGCCACCGACCACCTATCCCGCACGGTTTTGGAGATTTTCCCATCCCTTTCGCCGAAAATGCCACTTTTGTATGGAGACGGGATGAAGGGGGCGGGATGGGGGGATAAAGTTTATCCGAGAAGTTGGACCACCACTATGGGTTATCATCCCCCTAAGACGCCGACCACCTATCTCCGGCGGTTTCGGAGATGTTCCACTTTGAAAAATCCAAAAAGTTGTATGGAGTTTAAAAAAAATGTATGAACGGGATGGGGATGACATTTTCTTTGGTGACTATCGATGACCCTCTATGACATTCCGCAAACGCCACCCTTCTATCCCCCGTAGTTTTTGAGGACCACTCACCATCTTTGTACCAGGTCGGTGGACCGAGGATCGATGAATTTCCTGGGGCGCGCTACGCCAACCTCTATACGACGGGATAGGATAGACTGCCCCACGGTGTCTCCTTGTGGGTGAAAAAAATAGCTTTTTAGAAAATTCAGAAAAAAACCAATATTTGCATAAAACGGGATGAAGGGATGG
Organism: Synanthedon andrenaeformis; assembly: GCA_936446665.2. Classification (NCBI taxonomy): domain Eukaryota; kingdom Metazoa; phylum Arthropoda; class Insecta; order Lepidoptera; family Sesiidae; genus Synanthedon; species Synanthedon andrenaeformis. The sequence goes on from OW387796.2 coordinate 4,980,711, forward strand.
GATACTCGAAACGCGGGATGGCTTTTAAGAAGCATCCCACCGAGGGACGGAAACGCGCCATTGCGACCGACCACCTATCCCGCACGGTTTTGGAGATATTCTCATCCATTTCCCTGAAAGTGCCACTTTTGTATGGAGGGGGGGCGAAGGGGGGGAGGTAGGGGGAAGTAGACCTTCCCGGCCGATGGGCCTCGGGGAGAAACCGTTATCCCCCAAAGACGCCGCCCACCTATCCCCGGTGGTTGAGGAGGTAGTCCACTTTGAAAAGTCCAAAAAAGTTGTATGGAGTGTAAAAAAAATGTATGAACGGGATGGGGATGACACTTTTCGTGGTGACTACCGATGACCCTCTATGACATTCCGCAAACGCCACCCTTCTATCCCTCATAGTTTCCGAGGACCACTAACCAACTTTTTACCAGGTCGGTTTACCGAGGATATGAGATTTTTCTGGAGGTCACCGGGGAATTACCTATACGACCACCTATAACAGGGAAACCCCCGACCGCTCCTTCTAGGAGAACAAATCGATGAGTGAGTCATTGGGTATGTGAGTGGTATTTCGGCTTTATATTGTATTAATTGCTCGATGCCGCGGGCTTGCAGCCCGCGGGGGGGTTTTTGTGTTTCGTTTTTTGTTGTCTTTTTGCCATGTCTAATTGTTTTGGTTTGGTTTTGGGTCATTGTTTTGTAATTCGTCCCATCCGTTTCGCCGAAAATTCCACTTTTGTGTGGAGGGGGGGGGGGAGGAGGGGAGGGGAGGGGGAGTTGATGAGTTTAATGTTTATTCGTGCGACTGTGTTTTGGTTTGCTTTTGGGTCTTTGTTTTGTAATTCTTGAAGAATTGGGGGTAAGCAAGGGGGAGGGGGGAGGCGGGCGGGGCAATAGATCACCATCGTTGAGACCTTTCAAATGATACCCAACACGAGGGGTTTATCTGTAACCGTTGACCATGGTCTACTGAGTAGACCGAAATTCTCAAATTTTTAAATTTGGTCTAAAAAATTTGTCTTTCTGAGACGTCTCCGATGACCCCAAACACGACCCGGTTGTGACGCGCCGTTTCCGAGTTACGGCCGGGGGGGTCCGAGGGGGGCGTGAAATTTTTTATCTCTGAGAGACGTCTCCGATGACCCCAAACACGACCCCACTACGTCGCGTCGTCTCCAAGTTACGGCCTGGGGGGTCCGATGGGCGCGTCAAATTTTTTATCTCTGGGAGTCGTCTCCGATGACCCCAAACACGATCCGGTTGTGACGCGCCGTTTCCGAGTTACGGCCGGGGGGTCCGAGGGGGGCCACAAATTTTTTATCTCAGGGAGACGTCCCCGATGAGCCCAAACACGACCCCTCTACGTCGCGTCGTTTCCAAGTTACGGCCTGGGGGGTCCGAGGGGGTTCAAATTTTTTATTTCGTCGAGACGTCTCCGGTGAGCCCAAACACGACCTGGCTGCGTCGCGCCGTTTCCGAGTTACGGCTGAGGGGTGTGGAGGGGGGTTCAATTTTATTATCTCGGGGAGACGTCTCCGATGAGCCCAAACACGATCTGGTTGCGTTGCGCCGTTTCCGAGTTACGACTGAGGGGGTCCGAGGGGGGTTCAAATTTTTCTTGTCAAAAATCTCGCTTTTTTTCGTGCCCCGGTAGACCCTTGCCGTCGCTCCGCCACGGGTCGACCGCCGTCTCTCGTGTCTGGGTGGAAAAATCACTTTTAGTTGTGATTTTGTATGGAGTGGGGGAGGGAGGGGGAGGGCGAGTGCGCAATGCCAAAATTCGGTCGGACTCCTTGAACTACCCGTGACGAGCCCGATCGAATGAGTCCAAACACGGGGGGTATCGGTCGCACCGTTATCGAGTTCGTATCGGGATGGACGGATGGGATGGGGTGGATTGGGGTCATTGGGACTTGGCTGTGTCTAAATGGCCGATGGGCGTGGACTTTCGCGGCTCTCCGGTCACCGTTGCCGCCGCTGCGGCCCTCGAGTCCGGGGTCGCGAATTCCTCGGAGGGGGGCCGGGGGGGCGGGTCGCGCTGCGCGCTCCCCTAGCCCCCCCTATCCCCCCTCCTCGTCATTCGCCCCCCCGGCCTCGAGACCCTTTGCGGCGGGTCAACCGCCCTCCTCTAAATGTGTAAAATCGCCATCGAGGTGTGATTTTGTATGAAAGGGGGGGAGGTGGGGGAAGATGACGTTCCCTGGGGGTGGACCTCGCGGAGTGACGGTTATCCGCTAAAGTGACCACCCACCCATCCGCGATAGTTTTGGAGATATTCCCTATCCTTACGAAAAGAAATGCCACTTTTGTATGGAGGGGGGGCGAAGAGGGGGAGGTGGGGGGAAGTAGACCATCCCGGCCGATGGGTCTCGGGGAGTAACCGTTATCCCCCGAAGGGACCGCACGGGCAGCTGCCACCGTTGAGGAGCTACGGGGATCGTCGTGTCCATACAGGTTGTATGGAGTGTAAAAAAAATGTATGAACGGGATGGGGATGACATTTTCCCTGGTGACTACCGATGACCCTCTATGACATTCCGCAAACGCCACCCTTCCATCCCTCTTACTTTCTGAGTACCAGTCGCCATCTTTGTACCAGGTCGGTGGACCGAGCACTGAAGTATTTCCCGGGACGCGCTACGCCACCCTCCATACGACAGGATGAGATATACCGCTCCAGAAAATCTCCTTGTGGGTGAAATAAATCGCTTTTCCGAAAAACCACAATGTTGTACGGTGGCGGGATGAAGGGATGGGATACTCGAAAAGCGGGATGGCTTTTAAGAAGCATCCCACCGAGGGACGGAAACGCGCCATGGAGACCGACTTCCCATCCTCGATGGTTTCGGAGATATTCCCATCCCTTTCGCCGAAAATGCCACTTTTGTATGGAGGGGGGGCGAAGGAGGGGAGGTGGGGGGAAGTAGACCGTCCCGGCCGATGGGCCTCGGGGAGAAACCGTTATCCCCCAAAGACGCCACCCACCTATCCCCGGCGGTTTCGGAGATATCCCAGTTTGATGAGTCCAAAAAAGTTATATGGAGTTTAAAAAAAATGTATGAACGGGATGGGGATGACTCTCTCCCTGGTGACCACCGATGACCCTCTATGACATTCCGCAAACGCCACCCTTCTATCCCTCATAGTTTCCGAGATCCCGTCGCCAACTTTTTACCAGAACGGTGTACCGAGGATATCGGACTTTTCTGGAGGTCACCGGGGAATTCCCTATCCGACCACCTATAGCGGGGAAACCCCCGACCGCTCCTTCTAGGAGAACAATTCGATGAGTCAGTCACTAGGTACGTGAGTGGTATTTCGGCTTTATAGTTTATTAACTAGTAGGTTGCTCGATGCCGCGGGCTTGCAGCCCGCGGGGGGTTTTTGTGTTGTAGTTTGTCTTGTCTTTTGCCATGTCTAATTGTTTTGGTTTGGTTTTGGGTCTTTGTTTTGTAAATCGTCCCATCCGTTTCGCCGAAAATTCCACTTTTGTGTAGAGGGGGGGGGGGGGGGGGAAAGTTGATGAGTTTAGTGTATATTCGTGCGACTGTGTTTTGGTTTTCTTTTGGGTTTTTGTTTTGTAATTCATGAAGAATTGGGGGTAAGCAAGAGGGGAGGGGGGAGGCGGGCGGGGCAATAGATCACCATCGTTGAGACCTTTCAAATGATACCCAACACGAGGGGTCTACCTGTAACCGTTGACCATGGTCTACTGAGTAGACCGAAATACTCAAATTTTTAAATTTGGTCTTCTCTAAAAAATTTGTCTTTCCGAGACGTCTCCGATGAGCCCAAACACGACCAGGCTGCGTAGCGCCGTTTCCGAGTTACGACTTAGGGGGTCAGAGGGGGCGTCAAATTTTTTATCTCTGGGACACGTCTCCGATGACCCCAAACACGACCCGGTTGTGACGCGCCGTTTCCGAGTTACGGCCGGTGGGTTCCGAGGGGCGCGTCAAATTTTTTATCTCTGGGAGACGTCTCCGATGACCCCAAACACGACCCGGTTGTGACGCGCCGTTTCCGAGTTACGGCCGGGGGGGTCCGAGGGGGGCGTCAAATTTTTTATCTCTGGGAGACGTCTCCGATGACCCCAAACACGACCCGGTTGTGACGCGCCGTTTCCGAGTTACGGCCGGGGGGGTCCGAGGGGGGCGTCAAATTTTTTATCTCTGGGAGACGTCTCCGATGACCCCAAACACGACCCGGTTGTGACGCGCCGTTTCCGAGTTACGGCCGGGGGGGTCCGAGGGGGGCGTCAAATTTTTTATCTCTGGGAGACGTCTCCGATGACCCCAAACACGACCCGGTTGTGACGCGCCGTTTCCGAGTTACGGCCGGGGGGGTCCGAGGGGGGCGTCAAATTTTTTATCTCTGGGAGACGTCTCCGATGACCCCAAACACGACCCGGTTGTGACGCGCCGTTTCCGAGTTACGGCCGGGGGGGTCCGAGGGGGGCGTCAAATTTTTTATCTCTGGGAGACGTCTCCGATGAGCCCAAACACGACCCCACTACGTCGCGTCGTTTCCAAGTTACGGCCTGGGGGGTCCGAGGGGGGTTCAAATTTTTTATTTCCTCGGGACGTCTCCGGTGAGCCCAAACACGACCTGGCTGCGTCGCGCCGTTTCCGAGTTACGGCTGAGGGGGTCCGAGGGGGGTTCAAATTTTTCTTGTCAAAAATCTCGCTTTTTTTGGTGCCCCGGTAGACCCTTGCCGTCGCTCCGCTTCGCTCCGCGACGGGTCGCCCGCCGTCTCTTGTGTGGGTGGAAAAATCCCTTTTAGTTGTGATTTTGTATGGAGTGGAGGAGGGAGGGGGAGGGCGAGTGCGCAATGCCAAAATTCGGTCCGACCCCTTGGACTACCCGCGACGAGCCCGATCGAATGAGCCCAAACACGGGGGGTATCGGTCGAACCGTTTCCGAGTTAGTACCGGGATGGACGGATGGGATGGGGAGGATCGGGGTCATTGGGTCTTGGCTGTGTCTAAATGGCCGATGGGGGTGGACTTTCGCGGCTCTCCGGTCACCGTTGCCGCCGCTGCGGCCCTCGAGTCCGGGGGGGCGAATTCCTCGGAGGGGGGCCGGGGGGGCGGGTCGCACTGCGCGCTCCCCTATCCCCCCCTATACCCCCTCCTCGTCATTCGCCCCCCCGGCCTCGAGACCCTTCGCGGCGGGTCGACCGCCCTCCTCTAATTGTGCAAAATCGCCATCGAGGTGTGAATTTGTATGAAAGGGGGGGAGGTGGGGGGAAGGTGACGGTCCCGGAGGGTGGACCTCGCGGGGTGACGGTTATCCGCCAAAGTGTCCACCCACCCATCCTCGATGGTTTTGGAGATATTCCCATCCTTCCGAAAAGAAATGCCACTTTTGTATGGAGGGGGGGCGAAGGGGGGCAGGCGGGGGGAAGTAGACCGTCCCGGCCGATGGGTCTCGGGGAGAAACCGTTATCCCCCAAAGCGACCGCACGGGCAGGTGCCACCGCTGAGGAGCTACGGGGATCGGATAGTCCACACAGGTTGTATGGAGTGTAAAAAAAATGTATGAACGGGATGGGGATGACATTTTCCCTGGTGACTACCGATGACCCTCTATGACATTCCGCAAACGCCACCCTTCCATCCCTCTTACTTTCCGAGTACCAGTCGCCATCTTTGTACCAGGTCGGTGTACCGAGCACTGAAGAATTTCCCGGGACGCGCTACGCCGCCCTCCATACGATGGGATGAGATATACCGCTCCAGAAAATCTCCTTCCGGTTGAAATAAATAGCTTTTCCGAAAAACCATAAATTTGTATGGAGACGGGATGAAGGGATGGAAATCCCGAAAATCGGGATGGCCCTTGAGAAGCATCCCACCGAGGAATAGAAACGCGCCATAGCCACCGACCACCTATCCCGCACGGTTTTGGAGATTTTCCCATCCCTTTCGCCGAAAATGCCACTTTTGTATGGAGACGGGATGAAGGGGGCGGGATGGGGGGATAAAGTTTATCCGAGAAGTTGGACCACCACTATGGGTTATCATCCCCCTAAGACGCCGACCACCTATCTCCGGCGGTTTCGGAGATGTTCCACTTTGAAAAATCCAAAAAGTTGTATGGAGTTTAAAAAAAATGTATGAACGGGATGGGGATGACATTTTCTTTGGTGACTATCGATGACCCTCTATGACATTCCGCAAACGCCACCCTTCTATCCCCCGTAGTTTTTGAGGACCACTCACCATCTTTGTACCAGGTCGGTGGACCGAGGATCGATGAATTTCCTGGGGCGCGCTACGCCAACCTCTATACGACGGGATAGGATAGACTGCCCCACGGTGTCTCCTTGTGGGTGAAAAAAATAGCTTTTTAGAAAATTCAGAAAAAAACCAATATTTGCATAAAACGGGATGAAGGGATGGGATACTCGAAACGCGGGATGGCTTTTAAGAAGCATCCCACCGAGGGACGGAAACGCGCCATTGCGACCGACCACCTATCCCGCACGGTTTTGGAGATATTCTCATCCATTTCCCTGAAAGTGCCACTTTTGTATGGAGGGGGGGCGAAGGGGGGGAGGTAGGGGGAAGTAGACCTTCCCGGCCGATGGGCCTCGGGGAGAAACCGTTATCCCCCAAAGACGCCGCCCACCTATCCCCGGTGGTTGAGGAGGTAGTCCACTTTGAAAAGTCCAAAAAAGTTGTATGGAGTGTAAAAAAAATGTATGAACGGGATGGGGATGACACTTTTCGTGGTGACTACCGATGACCCTCTATGACATTCCGCAAACGCCACCCTTCTATCCCTCATAGTTTCCGAGGACCACTAACCAACTTTTTACCAGGTCGGTTTACCGAGGATATGAGATTTTTCTGGAGGTCACCGGGGAATTACCTATACGACCACCTATAACAGGGAAACCCCCGACCGCTCCTTCTAGGAGAACAAATCGATGAGTGAGTCATTGGGTATGTGAGTGGTATTTCGGCTTTATATTGTATTAACTAGTAGGTTGCTCGATGCCGCGGGCTTGCAGCCCGCGGGGGGGTTTTTGTGTTTCGTTTTTTGTAGTCTTTTTGCCATGTCTAATTGTTTTGGTTTGGTTTTGGGTCTTTGTTTTGTAATTCCTCCCATCCGTTTCGACGAAAATGCCACTTTTGTATGGAGGGGGGCGAAGGGGGGGAGGAGGGGAAAGGGGGTTGATGAGTTTAGTGTTAATTCGTGCGATTGTGCTCTTATAATGGTTTTGGTTTGGTTTTGGAGTCTTTGTTTTGTAATTCGTGAAAAATTGGGGGTAAGTAAGGGGGGAGGGGGGAGGGGGGTTGTGTCAATAAATCACCCTCTTTCAGACCTTTCAAATGATACCCAACTCGGGGGGTTTATCTGTAACCGTTGACCATGGTCTACTGAGTAGACCGCAACTGTCAAAATTTAAAATTTGATCTACTCTAAAAAATTCGTCTTTCCGAGACGTCTCCGATGAGCCCAAACACGACCCGGCTGCGTCGCGCCGTTTCCGAGTTACGACTGAGGGGGTCCGAGGGGGGTTCAATTTTTTTATCTCGTCGAGACTTCTCCGATAAGCGCAAACACGACCCGGCTGTGTTGCGCCGTTTTCGAATTATGCCCCGGGGGGTCCGAGGGGGGGTCAAATTTTTTATCTCGGGAAGACGTCCCCGATGAGTCCAAACACGACCCGGCTGTGACGTGCCGTTTCCGAGTTACGGGCGGGGGGTCCGAGGGGGGCGTCAAATTTTATATCTCGGGGAGACGTCTCCGATGACCCCAAACACGACCCGGCTACGTTGCGCCGTTTTCTAGTTACGGCCGGGGGGGTCCGAGGGGGGCGTCAAATTTTTTATCTCGGGGAGACATCTCCGATGAGCCCAAACACGACCCGGTTGTGACACGCCGTTCCCGAGTTACAACTGAGGGGGTCCGAGGGGGGCGTCAAATTTTTTATCTCGGTGAGACGTCCCCGATGACCACAAACACGACCCCACTACGTCGCGCCGTTTCCGAGTTATGACTGAGGTAGTCCAAGGGGGGAAGCTGTCAAAAATCTCGCTGGCTGTGTCTAAGGGTGATTCAGTGTTGGCTGTGTCTAAATGGCCGATGGGGGTGGACTTTCGCGGCTCTCCGGTCACCGTTGCCGCCGCTGCGGCCCTCGAGTCCGGGGTCGCGAATTCCTCGGAGGGGGGCCGGGGGGGCGGGTCGCGCTGCGCGCTCCCCTATCCCCCCCTACCCCCCCTCCTCGTCATTCGCCCCCCCGGCCTCGAGACCCTTCGCGGCGGGTCGACCGCCCTCCTCTAAATGTGCAAAATCGCCATCGAAGTGTGATTTTGTATGAAAGGGTGGTAAAAGGGGAGAGGTGAGGGGAGGGCGACGATCTCGGAGGGTTGGCCTCGCGGAGTGACGGTTATCTGCCGAACTGATCACCCACCTATCCGCGATGGTTTCGGAGATATTCCCATCCTTCCGAAAAGAAATGCCACTTTTGTATGGAGGGGGGGCGAAGGGGGGGAGGCGAGGGGTAGTAGACCGTCCCGGCCGATGGGCCTCGGGGAGAAACTGTTATCCCCCAAAGAGACCGAACAGGCAGCTGCCACCGCTGAGGAGCTACGGGGATCGGAAAGTCCATACAGGTTGTATGGAGTGTAAAAAAAATGTATGAACGGGGTGGGGATGACACTCTCCCTGGTGACTACCGATGACCCTCTATGACATTCCGCAAACGCCACCTTTCCATCCCTCTTACTTTCCGAGGACCGCTCGCCATCTTTGTACCAGGTCGGTGGACCGAGGATGGAGGAAATTCCTGGGGCGCGCTACGCCACCGTCCATGCGATGGGATGAGATTTACCGCTCCAGAAAATCTCCTTCCGGTTGAAATAAATCGCTTTTCCGAAAAACCATAATGTTGTACGGCGGCGGGATGAAGGGATGGGATACTCGAAAATCGGGATGGCTTTTAAGAAGCATCCCACCGAGGGACGGAAACGCGCCATTGAGACCGACTTCCTATCCTCGATGGTTTCGGAGATATTTCCATCCTTCAAAGAAATTGCCACTTTTTGTATGAAGGGGGGGCGAAGGGGGGGAGGTGGGGGGAAGTAGACCATCCCGGCCGATGGGCCTCGGGGAGAAACCGTTATCCCCCAAAGACACTGCCCACCTATCCCCGGTGGTTGAGGAGGTAGTCCACTTTGAAAAGTCCAAAAAAGTTGTATGGAGTTTAAAAAAAATGTATGAACGGGATGGGGATGACACTTTCCCTGGTGACCACCGATGACCCTCTATGACATTCCGCAAACGCCACCCTTCTATCCCTCATAGTTTCCGAGGACCGCTAACCAACTTTTTACCAGGTCGGTTTACCGAGGATATGAGATTTTTCTGGAGGTCACCGGGGAATTACCTATACGACCACCTATAGCGGGGAAACCCCCGACCGCTCCTTCTGGGAGAACAAATCGATGAGTGAGTCATTAGTTGGGTACGTGAGTGGTATTTCGGCTTTATAGTTTATTAACTAGTAGGTTGCTCGATGCCGCGGGCTTGCAGCCCGCGGGGGGGTTTTTGTGTTTCGTTTTTTGTTGTCTTTTTGCCATGTCTAATTGTTTTGGTTTGGTTTTGGAGTCTTTGTTTTGTAATTCGTGAAAAATTGGGGGTAAGTAAGGAGGGAGGGGGGAGGAAGGTTGTGTCAATAAATCACCCTCTTTGAGACCTTTCAAATGATACCCAACTCGGGGGGTTTATCTGTAACCATTGACGATGGTCTACGGAGTAGACCGCAACTGTCAAAATTTAAAATTTGGTCTACTCTAAAAAATTTGTCTTTCCGAGACGTCTCCGATGAGCCCAAACACGACCCGGCTGCGTCGCGCCGTTTCCGAGTTACGACTGAGGGGGTCCGAGGGGGGTTCAATTTTTTTATCTCGTCGAGACGTCTCCGATGAGCCCAACCACGATTTGGCTGCGTTGCGCTGTTTCTGAGATACGGCCGAGGGGTTTGGAGAGGGGTTCAATTTTTATTATCTCGGGGAGACGTCTCTAATGACCCCAAACACGACCTGGCTGCGTTGCGCCGTTTCCGAGTTACGGCTGAGGGGGTTGGAGGAGGGTTCAATTTTATTATCTCGGGGTGACGTCTCCAATGACCCCAAACACGACCCCACTGCGTCGCGTCGCTTCCGAGTTACGGCCGGAGGGGGTCCGAGGGGGGTTCAAATTTTTTATCTCGTCGAGACGTCTCCGATGACCCCAAACACGGCCCGGTTGTGACGCGCCTTTTCCGAGTTACGGCCGGGGAGGTCCGAGGGGGGCGTCAAATTTTTTATCTCGGGTAGACGTCTCCGATGACCCCAAACACGACCCGGTTGTGACGCGCCGTTTCCGAGTTACGGCCGGGGGGGTCGGAGGGGGGCGTGAAATTTTTTATTTCTGGGAGACGTCTCCGATGACCCCAAACACGACCCCACTACGTCGCGTCGTTTCCAAGTTATGGCCTGGGGGGTCCGAGGGGGGCGTCAAATTTTTTATCTCGGTGAGACGTCTCCAATGACCCCAAACACGACCCCACTACGTCGCGTCGTTTCCAAGTTACGGCCTGGGGGGTCCGATGGGCGCGTCAAATTTTTTATCTCTGGGAGACGTCTCCGATGACCCCAAACACGACCCGGTTGTGACGCGCCGTTTCCGAGTTACGGCCGGGGGGGTCCGAGGGGGGCGTCAAATTTTTTATCTCTGGGAGACGTCTCCGATGACCCCAAACACGACCCGGTTGTGACGCGCCGTTTCCGAGTTACGGCCGGAGGGGGTCCGAGGGGGCGTCAAATTTTTTATCTCTGGGAGACGTCTCCGATGAGCCCAAACACGACCCGGTTGTGACGCGCCGTTTCCGAGTTGCGGCCGGGGGGGTCCGAGGGGGGCGTCAAATTTTTTATCTCTGGGAGACGTCTCCGATGACCCCAAACACGACCCGGTTGTGACGCGCCGTTTCCGAGTTACGGCCGGGGGGGTCCGAGGGGGGCGTCAAATTTTTTATCTCTGGGAGAAGTCTCCGATGACCCCAAACACGACCCGGTTGTGACGCGCCGTTTCCGAGTTACGGCCGGGGGGGTTCGAGGGGGGCGTCAAATTTTTTATCTCTGGGAGTCGTCTCCGATGACCCCAAACACGACCCGATTGTGACGCGCCGTTTCCGAGTTACGGCCGGGGGGGTCCGAGGGGGGCGTCAAATTTTTTATCTCTGGGAGACGTCTCCGATGACCCCAAACACGACCCGGTTGTGACGCGCCGTTTCCGAGTTACGGCCGGAGGGGGTCCGAGGGGGGCGTCAAATTTTTTATCTCTGGGAGACGTCTCCGATGACCCCAAACACGACCCGGTTGTGACGCGCCGTTTCCGAGTTACGGCCGGGGGGGGGGCCGAGGGGGGCGTCAAATTTTTTATCTCTGGGAGACGTCTCCGATGACCCCAAACACGACCCGGTTGTGACGCGCCGTTTCCGAGTTACGGCCGGGGGGGTCCGAGGGGGGCGTCAAATTTTTTATCTCTGGGAGACGTCTCCGATGAGCCCAAACACGACCCCACTACGTCGCGTCGTTTCCAAGTTACGGCCTGGGGGGTCCGAGGGGGGTTCAAATTTTTTATTTCCTCGAGACGTCTCCGGTGAGCCCAAACACGACCTGGCTGCGTCGCGCCGTTTCCGAGTTACGGCTGAGGGGTGTGGAGGGGGGTTCAATTTTATTATCTCGGGGAGACGTCTTCGATGAGCCCAAACACGATCTGGTTGCGTTGCGCCGTTTCCGAGTTACGACTGAGGGGGTCCGAGGGGGGTTCAAATTTTTCTTGTCAAAAATCTCGCTTTTTTTGGTGCCCCGGTAGACCCTTGCCATCGCTCCGCTTCGCTCCGCGACGGGTCGCCCGCCGTCTCTTGTGTGGGTGGAAAAATCCCTTTTAGTTGTGATTTTGTATGGAGTGGAGGAGGGAGGGGGAGGGCGAGTGCGCAATGCCAAAATTCGGTCCGACCCCTTGGACTACCCGCGACGAGCCCGATCGAATGAGCCCAAACACGGGGGGTATCGGTCGAACCGTTTCCGAGTTAGTACCGGGATGGACGGATGGGATGGGGAGGATCGGGGTCATTGGGTCTTGGCTGTGTCTAAATGGCCGATGGGGGTGGACTTTCGCGGCTCTCCGGTCACCGTTGCCGCCGCTGCGGCCCTCGAGTCCGGGGTCGCGAATTCCTCGGAGGGGGGCCGGGGGGGCGGGTCGCGCTGCGCGCTCCCCTATCCCCCCCTATCCCCCCTCCTCGTCATTCGCCCCCCCGGCCTCGAGACCCTTCGCGGCGGGTCGACCGCCCTCCTCTAAATGTGCAAGAGGTGTGATTTTGTATGAAAGGGGGGTAAAGGGGGGGAGGTGGGGAGAAGGTGACGGTCCCTGGGGGTGGATCTCGCGGGGTGACGGTTATCCGCCAAAGTTTCCACCCACCTACCCGCGATGGTTTTGGAGATATTCCCATCCTTCCGAAATGAAATGCCACTTTTGTATGGAGGGGGGGGGGGGGGCGAAGGGGGGGAGGCGGGGGGAAGTAGACCGTCCCGGCCGATGGGCCTCGGGGAGAAACCGTTATCCCTTAAAGAGACCGCACGGGCAGGTGCCACCGCTGAGGAGCTACGGGGATCGGATAGTCCACACAGGTTGTATGGAGTGTAAAAAAAATGTATGAACGGGATGGGGATGACATTTTCCCTGGTGACTACCGATGACCCTCTATGACATTCCGCAAACGCCACCCTTCCATCCCTCTTACTTTCCGAGTACCAGTCGCCATCTTTGTACCAGGTCGGTGGACCGAGCACTGAAGAATTTCCCGGGACGCGCTACGCCGCCCTCCATACGATGGGATGAGATATACCGCTCCAGAAAATCTCCTTCCGGTTGAAATAAATCGCTTTTCCGAAAATCCATAAATTTGTATGGAGACGGGATGAAGGGATGGAAATCCCGAAAATCGGGATGGCCCTTAAGAAGGATCGCACCGAGGGATGGAAACGCGCTATGGAGACCGACTTCCCATCCTCGATGGTTTTGGAGATATTCCCATCCCTTTCGCCGAAAATGCCACTTTTGTATGGAGACAGGATGAAGGGGGAAGGATGGGGGGATAAAGTTTATCCGAGAAGTTGGACCACCACTATGGGTTATCATCCCCCTAAGACGCCGCCCACCTATCTCCGGCGGTTTCGGAGATGTTCCACTTTGAAAATTCCAAAAAGTTGTATGGAGTTTAAAAAAAATGTATGAACGGGATGGGGATGACATTTTCTTTGGTGACTATCGATGACCCTCTATGACATTCCGCAAACGCCACTCTTCCATCCCTCGTAGTTTCCGAGGACCGCTCGCCAACTTTTTACCAAGTCGGTGGACCGAGCACCGAGGAAATTCCTGGGGCGCGCTACGCCACCCTCTATACGGCGGGATAGAATAGACCGCCCCACGGTGTCTCCTTGTGGGTGAAATAAATCGCTTTTCCGAAAAACCATAATGTTGCACGGCGGCGGGATGAAGGGATGGGATACTCGAAACGCGGGATGGCTTTTAAGAAGCATCCCACCGAGGGACGGAAACGCGCCATTGAGACCGACTTCCTATCCTCGATGGTTTCGGAGATATTTCCATCCTTCAAAGAAATTGCCACTTTTTGTATGGAGGGGGGGCGAAGGGGGGGAGGTGGGGGGAAGTAGACTATCCCGGCCGATGGACCTCGGGGAGAAACCTTTATCCCCCAAAGACGCCACCCCTCTATCTCCCGTGGTTCGGGAGGTGTTCCACTTGGAAAAGTCCAAAAAAGTTGTATGGAGTTTAAAAAAAATGTATGAACGGGATGGGGATGACACTTTCCCTGGTGACCACCGATGACCCTCTATGACATTCCGCAAACCCCGTCCCTCTGCGACTAATACTTTCCCAGATCCCGTCACCAACTTTTTACCAGAACGGTGTACCGAGGATATCGGATTTTTCTGGAGGTCACGGGGGAATCCCCTATACGACCATATATAATAGGGAAATCCCCGACCGCTCCTTCTAGGAGAACAAAAAGATGAGTCATTAGGTCGTTGAGTGGGAATCCGGCTTTATAGTTTATTAATTAACTAGTAGGTTGCTCGATGCCGCGGGCTTGCAGCCCGCGGGGGGGTTTTTGTGTTTCGTTTTTTGTTGTCTTTTTGCCATGTCTAATTGTTTTGGTTTGGTTTTGGGTCTTTGTTTTGTAATTCGTCCCATCCGTTTCGCCGAAAATTCCACTTTTGTGTGGAGAGGGGGCGAAGGGGAGGAGGAGTGGAGAGGGAGTTGGTGAGTTTAGTGTTAATTCGTGCGACTGTGCTCTTATAATTGTTTTGGTTTGGTTTTGGAGTCTTTGTTTTGTAATTCGTGAAAAATTGGGGGTAAGTAAGGGGGGAGGGGGGAGGAAGGTTGTGTCAATAAATCACCCTCTTTGAGACCTTTCAAATGATACCCAACTCGGGGGGTTTATCTGTAACCATTGACGATGGTCTACTGAGTAGACCGCAACTGTCAAAATTTAAAATTTGGTCTACTCTAAAAAATTCGTCTTTCCGAGACGTCTCCGATGAGCCCAAACACGACCCGGCTGCGTCGCGCCGTTTCCGAGTTACGACTGAGGGGGTCCGAGGGGGGTTCAATTTTTTTATCTCGTCGAGACGTCTCCGATGAGCCCAACCACGATTTGGCTGCGTTGCGCTGTTTCTGAGATACGGCCGAGGGGTTTGGAGGGGGGTTCAATTTTTATTATCTCGGGGAGACGTCTCCAATGACCCCAAACACGACCTGGCTGCGTTGCGCCGTTTCCGAGTTACGGCTGAGGGGTTTGGAGGGGGGTTCAATTTTATTATCTCGGGGTGACGTCTCCAATGACCCCAAACACGACCCCACTGCGTCGCGTCGCTTCCGAGTTACGGCCGGAGGGGGTCCGAGGGGGGTTCAAATTTTTTATCTCGTCGAGACGTCTCCGATGACCCCAAACACGGCCCGGTTGTGACGCGCCGTTTCCGAGTTACGGCCGGGGGGGTCCGAGGGGGGCGCCAATTTTTTTATCTAGGTGAGACGTCTCCGATGAGCCCAAACACGACCCGGCTGTGTTGCGCCGTTTTCGAGTTACGGCCGGGGGGGTCCGAGGGGGGCGTCAATTTTTTTATCTCGTCGAGACGTCTCCGATGAGCCCAAACACGACCCGGCTGTGTTGCGCCGTTTTCGAGTTACGGCCGGGGGGGTCCGAGGGGGCGTCAAATTTTTTATCTCGGTGAGACGTCCCCGATGAGCCCAAA
This sequence comes from Synanthedon andrenaeformis, assembly GCA_936446665.2. Taxonomy (NCBI): domain Eukaryota; kingdom Metazoa; phylum Arthropoda; class Insecta; order Lepidoptera; family Sesiidae; genus Synanthedon; species Synanthedon andrenaeformis. The sequence goes on from OW387796.2 coordinate 4,996,040, forward strand.
CACGACCTGGCTGCGTCGGGCCGTTTCCGAGTTACGGCTGAGGGGGTTGGAGGGGGAGAGGAGGTCAAAAATCTCGCTTTTTTTGGTGCCCCGGTAGACCCTTGCCGTCGCTCCGCTTCGTTTCGCGACGGGTCAACCACCGTCTCTTATGTCGGTGCAAAAATCCCTTTTAGTTGTGATTTTGTATGGCGTGGGGGAGTGAGGGGGGGGGGGTGAATGCGCAATGCCAAAATTCGGTCCGACCCCTTGGACTACCGCGACAAGCCCGATCGAATGAGTCCAAGCACTGGGGGTATCGGTCGAACCGTTTCCGAGTTCCTACCGGGATGGACGGATGGGATGGGGAGGATCGGGGTCATAGGGTCTCGGCTGTGTCTAAATGGCCGATGGGGGTGGACTTTCGCGGCTCTCCGGCCACCGTTGCCGCCGCTGCGGCCCTCGAGTCCGGGGGAGCGAATGACGAGGAGGGGGGCGGGGGGGGCGGGTCGCGCTGCGCGCTCCCCTAGCCCCCCTATCCCCCCTCCTCGTCATTCGCTCCCCCGGCCTCGAGACCCTTCGCGGCGGGTCGACCTAAATGTGCTAAATCGCCATTGTGGTGTGATTTTGTATGAAAGGGGGGTTAAGGGGAAGGTGGGGGGAAGGTGACGGTCCCTGGGGGTGGATCTCGCGGGGTGACGATTATCCGCCAAAGTGCCCACCCACCCATCCTCGATGGTTTTGAAGATATTCCCATCCTTCCGAGAAGAAATGCCACTTTTGTATGGAGGGGGGGCGAAGGGGGGGAGGCGAGGGGAAGTAAACCGTACCGGCCGATGGGCCCCGGGGAGATACCGTTATCCCTCAAAGAGACCGCACGGGCAGCTGCCACCGCTGAGGAGCTACGGGGATCGGAAAGTCCGTACAGGTTGTACGGAGTGTAAAAAAAATGTATGAACGGGATGGGGATGACACTTTCCCTGGTGACTACCGATGACCCTCTATGACATTCCGCAAACGCCACCCTTCCATCCCTCTCAGTTTCCGAGGACCTCTCGCCATCTTTGTACCAGATCGGTGAACCGAGCACCGAGGAAATTCCTGGGGCGCGCTACGCCACCGTCCATACGATGGGATAGGATTGACTACCCGACTTTGCCCCCTTCCCGGTGAAATAAATAGCTTTTCCGAAAAACCATAAATTTGTATGGAGACGGGATGAAGGGATGGAAATCCCGAAAATCGGGATGGCCCTTGAGAAGCATCCCACCGAGGAATAGAAACGCGCCATAGCCACCGACCACCTATCCCGCACGGTTTTGGAGATTTTCCCATCCCTTTCGCCGAAAATGCCACTTTTGTATGGAGACGGGATGAAGGGGGCGGGATGAGGGGATAAAGTTTATCCGAGAAGTTGGACCACCACTATGGGTTATCATCCCCCTAAGACGCCGCCCACCTATCTCTGGCGGTTTCGGAGATGTTCCACTTTGAAAAATCCAAAAAGTTGTATGGAGTGTAAAAAAAATGTATGAACGGGATAGGGATGACATTTTCTTTGGTGACTACCGATGACCCTCTATGACATTCCGCAAACGCCACCCTTCTATCCCCCGTGGTTTCCGAAGACCACTCACCAACTTTTTACCAGGTAGGTGGACCGAGGATCGAATAATTTCCTGGGGCGCGCTACGCCACCCTCCATACGACGGGATAGGATACACCGCCCCACGGTGTCTCCTTGTGGGTGAAAAAAATAGCTTTTTAGAAAATTCAGAAAAAACCCAATATTGGCATGAAACGGGATGAAGGGATGGAAATCCCATAAATCGGGATAGCTTTTAAGAAGCATCCCACCGAGGGACGGAAACGCGCCATTGAGACCGACTTCCTATCCTCGATAGTTTCGGAGATATTTTCATCCTTCCAAAAAAATGGCCACTTTTTGTATGGAGACGGGATGAAGGGGGCGGGATGGGGGGATAAAGTTTATCCGAGAAGTTGGACCACCACTATAGGTGATCATCCCCCAAAGACGCCGCCCACCTATCTCCGGTGGTTTAGAGGGTACTCCACTTTGAAAAGTCCAAAAAAGTTGTATGGAGTTTAAAAAAAATGTATGAACGGGATGGGGATGACACTTTCCCTGGTCACCACCGATGACCCTCTATGACATTCCGCAAACGCCACCCTTCTATCCCTCATAGTTTCCGAGGACCACTAACCAACTTTTTACCAGGTCGGTTTACCGAGGATATGAGATTTTTCTGGAGGTCACCGGGGAATTACCTATACGACCACCTATAACAGGGAAACCCCCGACCGCTCCTTCTAGGAGAACAAATCGATGAGTGAGTCATTGGGTATGTGAGTGGTATTTCGGCTTTATATTGTATTAATTAATATTAGTATGGATTGCTGTCCTACTTTACTGCCATATCTAGTTTCTTTATTATGTTGTGTTTCCCCATCGAACGAGTCGCCATGATCGTAAATCCGCGTAATTGGAGGGTTCGCAGCCCCATACCTGCCAGGTGAGGTTTTCCTACATGCTTATGACTTTATACGATTCACAAGTTATTTTAGTGCGAGACGTTCAATTATGTTTCATAGTTTTTTCCCCGCTATCTCTTGTTATAACATTTTTCTGTTTTCTTTTCAGGATTATCTTGTAATAAAGAGGGCAATAATTTGTTCTATCAATTATTTAACTTATTTTTACTGTCAATTATTAAACTTATCCATACCAGGGGGGATACTTAGTAGGGACAGATTTTTTACATGGTCTAGGATCTTTAATCGTGTTCCAAGAATTTATGTGTCGTAATTATATGTATTAATTAGTTGGAAGAATTGTATGTGTCAAACTGGTAACATTCTAAAATGTACACATCAAAATATTCCTAGCAGAGATTATCAAATCGGTTACTATGAAACGTTCAAAGATATCAACTGTGGGGTATATTCAATGGAAACCAGTCTAATACGCAAACATAAAAAAACAAAACATTACTTCCTAAAATGGCCGTACAAAAAACTCCCGCTAATCCCGAATTGATTCAATCAACAGAACCCATTCGTATCGCTGACCATTGTTAGATAAGCGTGTTCTTACGTGATACAACCGCATCAGGGATAATACACTCTGAGTTCCTCCGAGCAACAATTAACCGAGAGGTCAGGTGACCGATAAAATTAACAGATGTGTCTGTATAAAATAGCATCGGTTGAAATACTGTGACCGGAAAGTTTTTCAGTAGAGAATACGTAACGGCAAGCGCAGCGTCACTTTTACCTACATCTACAAGATGTACAAGATAATCATAAAGATAAGTACAAGATAGTTGTCACTAGCAACACAATTTTAGTCGAGTCACCAACCAAAGTCGAAAACTTTTGTTTTGAGACACTGAGGAATTTTGTACGAGAAGATGGTCTCGGTCAATTAACACAACAAATTAACACAAAACAATATAAAATTATACATATAAACATTTCTCTTGAATCACTCTATCTATTGATGAAAACCACACAAGTTTAAGAGATCTAAACGTAAATGCGGAGGGACAGGCAGACAGACGACGGGGAGCGACTTTGTTTTATACTATGTAAAGGTTATAGGAATCTTATAAGGTCGACTCTGGATTCAGGCTATTTCTGAAAGTTCTCACTGGAAAACCGTTACTTCTGACCGTTATAGAAAAAGCCTATATCTAGCAGTGAACTTCCTACATCTGAGATAATGATAATGGAAGGTTGGAGACAGGGCGACGCTACCTTTGGTGGTAGGTGTTTACAGTTATCTAACACACGCGACATTAGTTATGTAATAACTCGGCGGTACCGTCCACTCATTTTATAATGAGTGTAATCCGGAGGTACAGGATTACGCGAACTCCTCGGTGACTTACATTAATTGTTTAAAATGGAAACCGAATCGGATGAAGCTAATAATTAATTGAAATTACACTCGAAACAACATTACAGGAGACTATAGGAAAATAACAGCACTGGTGCTCTGTTTAAATAAGATATCCTAAGCCTTTATAATTGAACATCCCTTTCTTCTAATTCAACATCCCAATGTATTTCTCTCATTGTTTTTGGTACAGGTATTTTTGTTAATGCCTGAGATCGTACATTATATGGAATTTGCAATATTTTTTATTTAGTCACAACTACTGCGTTATAGCCAGAAATTCCTTTTTTGTAAGTAATTTTCTTTGCATTGCATTTTTTGCATTTAAAGCCTTACCAAGTTATATTCTTGCATCATTCACGGCACTGCCGCCTGTTATTGAACTCGTATCAAAGTTAGCAAAGCTATATGACCAAAATAATTTAATCATTTATTGAAGTACTTACGCCTTATCATTTGTTCGATTGATTGCGAAAGTTATTAAATTAAAGTAGTCATAAATTAAAACTTAAAAAGGTTTTGATGCAATTTTTCGCCAATCAAAAACTGCACACATCAATCAACAAATACTATACATTGAGATCTAATATAACAATAAAAAATGGCGGAAAAAAATGTATTCTGCAATCTCACCAGTTGTAGACAATATTCCGACAATAAAGAGCGGTTTAAAAGGAAACTGTTAAAAGAATCAGCGAAATCCTAACGATAAACAGAAAGGAAACGCCTTAAGAGATATTTATCGGTAAAATATTCCCCCACAAAGCACTGTCTCGGGTGGGTTCCTCATAAAATGTTAAGAAAGAATGCGCTCTTGTTTTTCAATGAATGCTATTACGAGAATGTCAGTAGATGATCTCTTTTATTTTACTACAGATCAATGTCTTACTTGATAGGAAGTTAGTGGTATAGACATCATCAATACTAATAATAAATCTGTAAGGGTCGGTCATGGAGATGTTACTTTGTTTTCAGAGATATCGTGTTTATAGGCTCTATACAAGATACTGAAACTAAATTGACGATTTTTATAATTTTTTTCTGTATGTATGTATGTATGTACCTATGTATGTTCCTCCATAACTCTTAAACGAATTAACTGATTGTCATGAAACTTGGTAGATAAACATTTGGACGTAAGGGGCACAGGATAGGCTACTTAATATTTTTCAACGCGGACGAAGTCGTGGGCACCAGCTAGTATATATATAGTTGTCTATAAAAACCATGCGATTTAAGGGTTGATGCAAATGCACTTCAGATCCAAAATAGATAAAGAATAGAAGCCAAGTAAGGTATAGAGGTAAGAGCAATAGTATATCATTACTTACGCAGAGAATACAGCACGCGTTTTGCTATTTCAGGATGTTCTTCTGTAAGGGGTGGTTACTCCTGTCAGATGTTATGCATAGATTATACCGCAGAATGCAATATTTGTCTAGCTCTCTAGCTAAAATTACTATTTCTTAATAGGTATTCCGATTCTTATACGTGTTTTTGTTAATAATTATGAAAATGTGTTAAACACTTCCAAAATAACTAATGAATTAGACATAATGTTTCTTTGAAAATGCAAATGTTGACAGGCAGGCTTGATTTAATGTTAATGTAAGGTCCTTAACACAATCAAAACTGAATTTGAATGATGCTATTATTTATGGGGTGCCCAGTTTAAAACTGCGAACGCGTGTGTACACAACCTATTATGTATGTATAAAACCTTTCTTTTCTTCGGGTATTCCCCGCAATTATAGTCATGCCTATGACCTTTGTCATTGCATGTCGCCCCCATAATAGTACTTTACATATCATCTAAGCTTGATAGTCTTCTGGGAGGTTTAATTGCGAAGTTTTCTTACACGTGAAATCGAAATGAAATATAGCTCTGACGAGAATTCTAACCTTACTCTGTAGGTATCTAAAGACACTGTTTTCCTACTGTGTTACTTATACTGTGCACCGATATCTTTGCCATATACCAAGCAAATTTACATAATGAGATGCCTTCGCAACTTTAGTCAAATATCGTTAGAAATAAAGGGTTGATTTGAAATTTATAAATGAGTTCCATTTTCCCTAACGTTCCCTCGCAAGTTGACAGTTTTTAACAAGTTACTCCAAACTCAATCATGCCCGGGCAAATTTATAGAAAATATTTTACATATGAAATTGAGGAATAAACCAAAGTGAAGGGAAATTGTAATAACAACAATATAAATTACCTTGAGATCAATATTAACTGTTCTTAACTCAATTATAATAAGTTAAACTGTTCAGGAATAAAATCATAATAAATTTGATACATTAACACCATGTAGGAATAATACACTCAAAGGATGCTCAATGATGCCATATAGGTGCTCCAAAGTGCGCTGCCGACAATACCTTCGAAACCTTCGAAAAAATATAACGGATAATGTAGATTTATATACAAAATAACTTTTTAATAACGAATTTTGATACGGTTTTCACTACAGGAAAGAGTGATTTTTATTCGTGCAATGCTGGTGGCGGATCGCTAGTTAAAATTAAAATAAAATGAAACAAGGTTTTATTTTTAATAATATTACTGTTTCACAGATTATTTTTTTTATTTTTCTTATAATTGTAAGATATAGTGGCCGCTACTAAAGAGTGACTTCCAGCTTACAAACAATTCTTCGCTTATTGATTGCTAGACTTTCATGAAATTCATATGTATGATATCCATTGGGGAGGCAAAAACATTTTCATCAATATGCAGCAGATAGCACTTCAATAATCGCATGCACCTGAACGTCTTGCGCACATTGAGGGCTTTTCCCATTGTGCTTTATGATGGTCTTTGCACACTCAGATTATGGACTCTTTTCAATACCATACTTCATTATGTATGCGAAAAACACACGATGGTGAGAGAAAATGAACTCAACTTTATTCAAGGCGAGGTCTCTTTAAATTTTTAAATATTAAAATATAAATCTAATTAGCTTATTAGTAAGGATTATATTTGCATAGAACTGTGGAAATATTACTAAATATAAGTAAAACACCCTTTAATATATCTACTTCTAATTGTTGTAATTAATCTTAACACTAATAATAATTAACAGATATAAAAGGCTACATTTTTTTGTCTAGACGTTATATTTAACTTTTTATATTCTAAGTTTTACAATTTCATAAGAAATGAGCTCCTTATTTATTTTCAAATGTATTTAAAATGTCAATATTTTAAAAATGGAAACAAATTACCAAATTGTGTAATGTGAAGAAATATATTCATCATCTTAGCTATAGGACGTCTACTGCTTGACATAGGCATCCTCCATAAATTTTCCAATAGTCATGGCAGGCAATAGTCATCAGTCAAATAGGACAGCAGCCTGGATTGGCTGTTCTTATCAGGTCGTCTGATAAGGGCAATGATCCTTGTGAGTTGACGTCCTCCACTGGTCGACAGTACTAAGGTTGCAGCACTGAGACGTTGCACTCAGTAAATGGTACCCACCAGCCTGTCTGACGATCGATACAATAAATAAAATTTATTTTTTAAGTAAGCTACAAGCAGACACTTTCGAATTCAACTCACAAGTATTTTATTCTCATGTGACCATTTATATGATACAATATGACCGACTATACGTGAAGGCTATAAAATTGATTTCACTCCGAGCCAAATAAACAAAGGGAAATATATTGAAACAGAAAAAAAATCCAATAATTTTGGCGTTCATCCCTTCATTTAACGGATGCTATAAAACAAAATCAATTTAGAATGAGCAAACTCTTTATTTAGCGTTGTGAACAGTTCAAAGTATGCTTTAACTTTTTGCCAATAGAGTTCAATTTACATTAAAGAGTGTAGCGGTAGCCTTTGTCTCATTTAAAATGATTTAGGACTACAGATTTTCGAATGTACACTTTAATAATGTTTCTTTCGTAAATGCACTGCACAAAGGGAAATGAACGAAGAGTGAAATAAATTTTCAAAATAAATTCTTAACTGCGATGTACCTAATAATATTTAATAGCACACATAATTAATATATTTATATAAAACTAGCGATTCTCTCCCGGTTTCGCACGGATGCAGATGTTTTCTGTAAATCACACAAACAAATCTTTCTCTTTGATCGCTTTTCGATTCTAATGGAAACCGTATCAAAATCCGTCACGTAGTTTATAAGTTAGCAGAGGAACAGACAGAGGCGGACAACGACTTTATTTTATAACTTATTTTATAACCTGGTGCCCTCAACTTCGTGGGCGCTATCCTGGATCCTATAGTTTAATACAGGTACCTAATCATCAATGCATCGGTGAAAACTGCATTAAAACCAGTTAAGCTGTTTCTGAAATTAGTGTGCACAAACGCACAGACAAACAGACAAAAAAATCAAAAAAGTATTTTTTTTACCTAGATGACATTGCAACGTGTACAAATTGCTTTTTTGAAAAAATATTTTATGTACAGAAACGGCTCGTTTACGATTTTATTATATGTATATGTATGTACTAGATATATAAATATATGTATAGATAGGTAGATAGATATATAAACGGATAAAAGCATATACTTTTTGTTAAAACATAAATGTAACATTTTGTGTTAAATTTTCAGCCAGTATTTTTGGGCATAATGAGAGGTATCCGTTGATAATGTCAGTCGAATGAACTCTCCATCAACGCAATGGTCGTTCATTTTCTTTATTTGTACACTTGTTAAGTACTGTCTCATTTATATTAATTGCCTATCGATTTTACAATTTTATATGTGGCCCGGGTTTACCATGTGCAATACAAATGTAAAGAGAATTTTCAAATTTCATTAAATGCTTACGGTAATCAAGGGTAGATATTAAAAGCGCCTTTTTTCTGCTTCGTTAAGCAATGTCGGCTTGATATTGATAATTGTTATATTATGTTATATTATATTACTTACCTTTATTATTATTTATTTATTTAATTAGAATCATAATCAGCATACTTAGCTGTCAGATAATTTTTTTAAACTTTTGACTCATTTTTTTCAACACTGCACGTGTGGAAAGACGTAACAGTACGCCTTGAACAGTATGACGTTTCATACTTGTACATTTTTCAGTACTGCATGCAAACCTGTGAGCCAACATAATTATTGCTTTGAACAGCTTTAGCCAGCGCTATTGGTTATCTGTCAATGTCAACGTTAAAAAGTAATAATGCTTATTAAAAAATTGATAATACACACATGTATAATGCCACTTTAACTCATATCCCTAAGTGGAGTTCATCTGTACATTCTTTAATTTGATGTCAATATTTAAAACATTAAGTAAATAAAATCGTGTAAATCTATACTACAAACGTCGATTGTTTGTTCCAGAGCTACAAAACTCGTTATTTATCCACCGGAGGTATACATTTTTAATCCACAACGATCTGGTTTGTGTAAGCTGCAAAATACAGGCTGATTGAAAAAATATAAAAGAAAAAAAGAGGCAGTGTTCAGTATTTTCTGATTTAAATTTTTTTAAATAGCCATTTCACGCAACTTTGTCCTTGTCCTTCGGGAACAGATTTTTTCCTGGATAAAAAGTACTCCATGTCCTTTTCTCTATCCTTTGAAATGTGATAGCGAAATTTTATTATAATATGATCGGTTCAAACAAACAAACTCATTTTCGCATTTATTCGGTGAGTCATCTACTTAATTAAGTAGAGTATAATATACAAGAGATAGAAATAAAACGAGCAAGGCAATTTTATAAATACATTACTACCGGACATCTTTACAATGTAGAAATATATTTTTCCAACATCTATGAGGTACAAAATTACTTGCTCTGTAATTATGATAATGCGGGGAAAAGTGAATAGAAAGAGTTTTTCTAAAGTTGCCCACAAAACACCCTATTTCCACCTTCCAACAGAGAGTAGCATCTTTTGCCCGCGACTTCGTCCGCGCCACTTTTTCCTATACGTTTACTATTATACTTCCCAGGATTACCCGCTGGGCTAATCTTAAGATTGCCTGGAAAATTCATCAAAATTGGTTGAGCGGTTTTGGAGTCCATAATACACACAACTATTTTTATATAAATATACTATGTAAATTGATTTAAGTGAGATCTATCTTGTAAGTATTAAGTCTGGTAAAGTATCCATCATTAAGAAAGTTGGTTACTGTTTACAATCATACTTAATTACAATATTATTTCTGGATAAACCGTTCAATACGGAATTAATTTGAACAGGTATATAACAGTATATAACAGGTTTCTTTTTGAGGAAAAAGGCGAAGTGCTAAACAATAGTTAATGATAAGTATAATCCTTAATTTTGAAAATTGGTATCCCCAAGCAATCTGGTTACAAAATTACTAGACTCACCTCATTTGAACATCCTGTAGAGCATAACAAAGCATCTGGGAATGGTCAAAGTTACTCGGAACATTTGCGGGTGAGCAATTAAGGGGTTATATAAGTCCTTTTTCAAATTTAAAACAAAACTCCTTTAACATAAAATGTTCCTTTGAATAAATAATTGTCTTAGTTTCATTTTGAATTAAACTAAACCCAATTAATTCAAATTCAATATATTCTAATATATTAATTGAATTTGGATGTAATTCTTGAATTTCTTGTCGTGGGCTAACTTAATCGGACCGGATTAACTTTGATTTCTTTATTGTGAATCAAGCGACCTATGATATTTCGCGATGATCCCTTATTTTTTAATTCTACTGGGACTGATTGTTTGCCGTTAATAATTGCACATCAATATTATGATTCTTGATATTGTATTTCCCACTTAAGAGAAGACTCAACGAGCTACAGAGAGAGGGCTATGCTCGGGGTTCACTTCGAAATCGAATCAGCTGCCCTATTCTCTATTTGTAGTTTTTAAAACCTATCTACTCCAATGTCGATAGCTTGTCGTTCTACATTAAAACCACCACGAAACCACATCTAAAACTTTTGTATTCTAACTGCATCGACATGTGTCACATGTGTAACCATGGTAAAAACGTCATAGACATTTTGACAGTTGCCAAGGTAGACATTTGTAGAGTCTATCACCGCATCGAGTCGATAACCACAGCAAAACCACAGATAGAGAATAGGACCGCAGGAATGAAGAGATCCGTAGACGAACAAAAGTTACCGCTATGTTATAAGCCGGTGGATCAATAATTTGAAGTGGCAGTAGGTAGAACACATAGTGCGGAGAGCCGACGGCTGCTGGGACTGGAAGGAAGGTTCTCGAGTGGATGCTACGAACCGGCAAGCGCAGCCTAGGACGTCCACCCACAAGATGGACAGACGACCTGATAAGGGCCGCGGGTCGACGGCGGATCCAGGCTGCTTCTGATCGGTTCTATTGAAAATTATAGGGGAGGCCATTGTCTAGCAGTGGACTCCCTACGACTGAGATGATGTCTCAAAAGAAGCTGCGACTGTTCCATCATCTTTTCCATTTATAAAAATAAAACCTATAATCTTAAGCAGTGCCTTAATAGCAGCTTTACTTTAAGTAGTGACGAAAGTAATCACTTCTTACGGATAACCACCGTGAAACAACAGCACGTGTGCTATTGTGTTTCGGCGAGTGAAAATGGTTGCTAGAACCTATCCCATGCTTACCTACCCTTTTTTATTTATCATTCCTGCCATAAAATGTATGCGACTTTGAGGTCATTCTTAAAGTGGTACGCAGGAAAATTTTATTGGGAACCATTTCTCTATAATAGTAGCTATTTACTAAGTTTCCAAAATAAAAATAATAATAAAGACATTTTCCTTAAAAGAATTTATTTCTCTATCCATAAAATTGTAGTTTTACACTTCATACAATTGAACAATTCCTGATTTAAATATAACATGATTTTGATTTACACTTCGTGTGAACTAATGTCCACTTTTACACAAACACGCCTTCTCTTTCTAACATATGAAAAACGTATAAGGTAATAGGGGGACAAAATATTACCAGTTGTCAAACAACTAACTTTTACACGAGGAAGTTACGCTTAATCTTATTTGCATATAACTATATATACATCATGATATAATAATACTTACTTATATTATAATTATAATTTTTACAAACATTCTTTTCCAACCTTCTAATTCCGTAAAGTATATCGTCCAACACTTCGATATTGGCTTAAACAAAACGATTGGACTGTGTCAATTAAAATACTTACTAACTTAAATTTAAGACTCGGCCTTTGTATTTATTAGACCCTTAATGTTAATTGTAAATTTATGCTTAAAATATAAATTAGATTAAAGCTACATAATAAACAAACCAGAAGGAGCGGGCCAAACAAAACTTAATAACGCGTATTTTAAAGATTATAAAGATTATTTTGATGTATTCTGAAAAGGAGTGGTCACCACATGACACTGCCTTTAATGTGTCAGCGTATGAAGTGGAAATCTGGACATTGACTTAAGCAAATATGACAACATATCATATTGTTTTAATGTTTGAATTTTAAAAGTGGAGTATACTTGGTACACAGATTCACAAATGGCGATGATGATTAAGAACAGGTAGCTTTAATTAATTAACCTAATATATATTTAAGCCAATTCGGGTAATACAATATTTGAACTTATCTTTCCTTCGTACTGCAGCTTCAAAAGTAAAGGCGTTTGCAAGAAAATGGTACAAAATTTCATCTGTCAGTCACCGTCTTCTGATTGTAATTTGGTACGCAATCGTGCCCTTCATTCTCTCTTCTATTTGGGAACAGGGGCCCTAGCCAAGAACCAAACCAATGCAAACGTTTCGTTGCGTTCTTACGAAACGAAAGAAATAAAGCCCCGTGATTGGTTGTTGTAACGCCCACATAAAATTTTGACCAATCACTAAGCTTTCTCCCAGCGTAGCGTAGCCTGAGCGTAGCGTTTACGACTATACGATTGCTCTTGGCTAGAGCCCCAGGGCCCGTAGCCATGTACCTATTCTTTCTACAGTCGTCTACGCTACGCTAAGAGAAACTTTGTAATTGGTCAAAATTTTATTTTGACGTTACAACAACCAACCACCAAGCTTTCTCTTAGCGTTCTCTCTTCGTTTGCATCTTGGCTAGGCAACAAACAATTAACATTATTCTTATCACGAAACTACTTTAGAATATGATTTATAAAATTTTCATTTTTATTTATTATGTGTCATTCAAGTGTTTACATTTATTTTCAATTCATTTACATTAATTACATTATAATCATTAGACACTAAGTATAGAAGAATTTTAAATAAGTACAATTAACGGTGTTCAGAAATTCGGTTACAGTACGAATTCAGACATTAACACACTTAGTTATAAAATGATATAATATAAAATATAAAAAGCTATACATAAATAAATTAGTTTTGGTCTTAAATATGCATGTTATTCAAAAAAAGTTTAGGGACATATAAATTACAACTATTTTAATACACAAATACACTAAATACTGAGAACCAATCCACTTTCAGGCATTTTGTTTTATTTTTTTAAGATATTCTTTAGAAAAAAAAAATCATGTCTTAAAGTTTTGGTCATACTGAGATAAAATAGGCTTATTTGGCGTTCAACAATATTTTTTATCGTTTACATGACAAAACAATTGATTTATATTTTCGTAACTAAAAAATATATATTGAACTCCAAAAAATTACTGCAATTAAAAGGGGTAAAAAAAATTAAAAAGGGTTACAGGTTTTTTTTTGACTGCAAAAACAACACGTAGGACCCATTTTAATTTTTGAAGTAAAAACTTCTTTAGGCGCGTTGGGCATTTTTGAAATCGTATAAAATCATTTAACACGCGACATGTTACGTACGCGACACGTACGTAATGTAACCGAAATTGACAGCTCTGTATATAAGTACTAAGCAGACAACTGCATATGAAAGTAAACTTACTAGATATGTTAAGGATCAATATGGCATACACCTATGACAAAGCATTTTTGTGATGGGAAAAAACCATTGAAATCGCTTCACTGTTACCGCGTTACCTTTCTTGACAATTATAAAAGAACACAGTAATTTCAAATAAATATAGAAAACGGCCGGTGATATTCCAAAAAGATCGTCTACATTTTCACATGTTAAATGTCACAATAAAATATAAATGTTAATGTTTTATTGTCATTGTGTGTCAAGTGTCATGTATATATTTTCTCTTGTATTCTTGAGATCTATAATTTTGTGTAGCTGTTTTTCACTTCTGACGTGCAGTCCAACGACTGACATGTTTTTTTTTACTAGATCGACAGATTTTGGGCTGTATTTGTGTATTAAAAATCGTTGTAATTTATGAATCTAGAGGATCGCTAGTCCATCGCTAGTGTGGACATACTGTATATCAATGGGCAAATTTATTATTAATTAGGATATCTGTATTTTTAAATAGAAAAACCGGAAACATGTCATGAATTTAAAATGGATATAAATAGTATTCTACTTTAATACTTAATTTAATTACATAATTATAGTAGAGGTGGGCTCTAAACGCTAGTCAATATTAATTGAAGAAACCAGTATACAGGAAGAGGTATAGGGCTTAACCACTATAGCTTAATTTTAAGTATAATTTCATACTCTCTCGACAAAGACTTAATAAATAAATACAAAATTCCTTTAGAGACAGAGTTTTAATTTTAACTGTTAAATCTACAATTAACAATGGTTAGTGTTGACCCACTTCTAGATTTAGCAAATATGGTCAGTCAATTACTTAATATTATTATATAATTCCATGTTAGGTCAAATCGTTTACAATTCCTATGTTACCTACTTATTTTATAGCAATAGTGTATTTGGCAATAAAGTTTCAAATTATATCATTCTACAAACCGTATTTTAGAACTTCATTGGAAGATAGGCCTTCTTAAGCCCTCGGAACTAAAATCAGTTTAATATTTTGATTTCCCATTGTAAATTTTAATATTAAAAAATAATGTTGCTTAACATTGTGAAGAAGAATTTAAATTCACATTACATAGGGGTCATTCTATCCGGCTCTTTTTCTTCCCTAACAGTATATACAGACCTTCGTATAGCTATCCCTTCGCATCTTGAATTGGCGACATGATTCAACATTTCTGGCAGCGATTCTCCTTCAGAATGTATTAAGGTCTCCTCCGAAAAATTACCGCTTTCGTCTCGTCAAGATCGACGCAAGAACTCAGGGGTCATAATTTTCTGCGTGGTCGTTTTGAGTTTTTCGTGATGCCTTAATCTGTGCACAATCTCATCGTGCAGAACATTAAAACACATAGCAGTGAGGGCGAGACCAGTCATGATGTAGATAGAACAAAACCAGACAGTGCCAGAGGACGCGCCATTCTTCTGCGTTGCTCCGGGCGCTAAATGACCAAATCCGATTGTGCTTAAGCTCATAAAGCAGAAATAAACTCCATCAATTGGACTCCAGCCTTCCAACTGATACAAGACGAGTGCACCGAAGAAAATGTAAGTGAATATAGCAGCAAGACACAGCGATATTGGGGCGAGGATTGAGAATCCATGAAGAGAAATCTTCGAGTCCGTATCTGTGCAACTCGTAGAATCACAGTCCCTTAAGAAACTCAAGCCTTGACTCTTGTCTTTTATTGAATTAGTGCTGACACTGTGCGCCTGTGACGCGGATATAATTGTGCCTGATGGAGATCTCACGTAGTAGGGTTCTTGAAGATGCAACGTTTGATTTCTATAGTCTTCGGGTCTTCTTACTTTTTCTTTTCTTTCTTTACCAGCTACAGCTTTTTCGTCGAAACAGCAGTAGCCGCATTTGGTGCAAATACAACAGCACAGGGCTCTGCTGAAAAGACTTCGGGCGAGCCTCGAGAGTAGCGCTCCAACGACTGATAAATATAAGAGCGTAAGTGGTATACCGATTACAGCGTACCCAATTGTAACGGCTTTCCCTAATGCCGTTTTGGGTGCCACGCTCCCGTAACCTAAGAAGGAAAAATAAATATTCAGTTTTGAGGAAATTGTTAGTTGTTTATAAAAGAAAAAATATTTTCTCCTTGTGATCTTCAGATACAATATCCGCTCTTTTATATTGATCCCACACGCCTAACACGTATGTAATACGATTCAAGGAAAATACAATCCCGAGTTGTGTTATTTTATTTTTATTTGAGATTAACTATACTCCGCAGCCTCACTTGCCTGGAATTTGTTTATTTATTTTGCATTTACAGATTGCGCTCTCCAAATGCTTGCTTTAAAATTTTGCAGCAAAATGTTAGCCGCCTTTTCATAGGTGCAATTGACTTAAAAATAATTTTAACTTACGTTTGATAACTATGTATCAAATTAAAGTTTAGCAAGCGTTAACCAATTATAAGAAATTAAAAACACAACACACTTTTCTTTGTTTCTATTTTTTTTAATATTTAAAAAAGATAAAGCGGACTAATCTACTCATTATTTAACGACAAGTTTCTACACATAATTCGATTACGAAGATATCTTTGTCTTTTCTATATTATATATTTTTATATATTTTTCTATATTATATAACGAGTTTCACGAATTTGATTTCTGGCGAGGTAATCTATATGAAACGAAATTTATAAAGTTTAACTTATTCTGAATATACACTTAACTATGATAGTTAATTTAGTTTGGAATTATATACCTTGGGATGTCGACAAGCAGCAACAAACACCTATTAGGAAAAGTTTAAGCACACCGTGAAAGCAGTTTGAACACATTATTGTGTATGAATAAAATTATTAGTAGAAATATAACACAGCCTCTGACTCAAGTTACTAAGTACCAATATATAATATAAATTTCATACTCACCAATAGTTGTTAGAACTGTTAACGAGTACAGGAACGCTTTTGCAAAATTCCACTCATAATCGTCCACAACCAGTGCTGGAGCCGACTCCAAGGCTCTAGCTCCACCGTACTGCGCTGACACATCTGTAGCAACCCTAGCCACCAATTTCTCTTGAAACCTCGCTATCTCTTGTGCAGCTAATCTCGTCCAGTTCTCTTTGTACAAAATATTTAGTGACACCGTAATTTCCCAGATACTTTCCACGGTCTGTGATCGTAACTCAGCGCTGGCTTGAGCAATAGTTCCATTTAGTTTCGCCACAGAGACTGTTTTGTGGTCGCCTGCTTGATAGGAAGTGGTCGCAAGTGTTTTCTGGTGAACTTTTGCTGCGCTCCCTTCAATTGCTAGAAATATAAATGCTCCCAGAAGCGTATACGCTAGGAGAAGAACAAAAATGCCTAAATTCGTGACGCACCCTGCGATAAGACTCTTCTTTTTATTCTTTTTTGTCTTAAAACAGAAGCAACATGTGGTGTCAACGTCATCATCAATTCTGTACTCAGACTTTCCGTTCTTTTTATATTTCCCATTGGCGTGGTTCTTCTTCTTGCTGTTTTTGTCCATATTTGATTTTATTTTATTTCAAAGTACATGTCTTTCAATGCTAACTCGTCAAAAGCATCATGTTTGTTCTCAATTCAGGCGATTTGATAGCAATCATCTGCAATAGAAGGTTTCAATCAAAACAACATTAAAGGCACGTGAAAATTTAGCTTCCTTTGGGACATGTAAACTCTGCAAACAATTTACATTTGAATCTCTTAGAATGTCAATGGAAAACTTCCCGTTTTGTTTAGACTGTATTCTCAAACTCTGTACACCAAAAGGAAATAAATGACTTAACAACAAAAAGGCGGTACTAAGAAAATAGAAAAGAAATTTAGAAAGCAAATATCGTTATATTAGCATACAGTAAAACGGATTGAATACACTCCTATGGTTTCTACGATTGAATATCAAGGGACAATATTATTGTATTTGCCGTTGGGAATTTTATATTAAAAAAATTACATTGTTGTTTTTTTTTTCATCAGTCATGGAAGCAAACAGCTTTCATGTTTATTGTGTATTTGCAAGACAAAATAAATATGAAATAAAAAAATTAAATAAAAACAAAGACCGTATAATAAATTTCAACTAATAGTTAGTTACAAAAACATTGGAAAAAACAATATATACCTACGGAATGAGCATGCAAACATTGAAAAATTATAAGTCATAACAGCAAAAAGTTTAAAAACATCCGGACGTTGGATAGAGGTTAAGGTGGTTGCATGCTTTAAGAGGGCAATATCCTACTCGAGCAGCTTATCAATTCCATATTACATAATACTTTAAAAAAAAAATGAAAAATGTTTATTAACAGTTTGAAAAATAGTTTTTACAATAACAATGATTGAAGACTGCTTTTAAGCGGAAGCCTGTGCCAGGAGCCTTCGCTCTTCCATAAAAGCTAGTACTAACAATATAATTATGTATAATATTTTTAAAACAAGAATAAAAAATAATGTGTTTGTGTGGTGCGTGTGTGTTTTTATTGTATTAGTATTAATAGGTCTTCTACTTCGTCATAATTTTAAGTTTTAAGCCAATCCGTGATAAGTTTTTTACATTTGGAGTACAGTTTGTCATATATATATATATTTCTTTATTAACTTTGTTATACAAAAATGATGACCTAATATAGTATTGCATTTGGGCAAATGTAGTTTTTACTTGACTTTTACTTTTAAATAGGTACCATTTTTTTTCTAAATATAAAGTTCGGCAGGCAGGCCAGGAGTTCCTTCACTTGATGACAAAATAGCTAGGACTACAGTCGACTAATACTTTGTTAGTAGTCGAATTTCACAGCACTTATTTACTCATAGTCAGGTCTGATTGCATGAGACACTCAAAAAAAAAAATTACTTACTAATTTATACTTTTCGCAACTAACACTAGTTCGGTCAGTGGCAACGGGGAGTGACTTTAAAAAAAGCACAACTTAACGCTAAGACATGTGAAGAGAGACTGACTTAAAAATTTATTTGATATAAAAAGAAAACTTATTATCTAACATATTCCAGACAATTAAGATATTATACTTTAAACAATAACGTATTCTGCTCATCAATTAGAATCACTCTGGAGTCAAAATTTATGATTTCAGTAGTTTCAGATGTTTTAGTTTGCAGATATGATATTAACGTCATATTATTTGTAGTTTTATAATCTAGTAAACAGCTGAAAAATATTTTAAAGTGAATTTTCATTAGAACATTTTTAAACTGCCCTTTTTTTAAACTAGCAGTCGACGGTCTACGCAGATAAATATACAAGTTATTAAAAAAATTATAACACAATCTTTTAAAACATTAATGACTTCACATACTAGGTCTAAGAAAAAACAGAAATATCTTAAATTTGATCCTAAAATAACACGTTTAATATCACGAAAAATTACCTAAAGTGACACTTTTGATTATACTTTTCTTGAATGAAAATTTACAGAAGTCGTGTTTTTTTTCAGCCATGTACTAATAAATTATATGAATTTTTGAAAATCAATATTTCTATAAGTTTGTCGAATATAATTTTACTAATATCTCGCTTCTGCGTAGACCGTCAACCGCTAATTTCAAAAAAGGGCTCTTTAAAAACTGATCTAATGAGAAAATTATCCTAATATATTAAAATATTTTTCAGACATTTACTAGACTATAAAACTACAAATAATATGACGTTAATATCTTATCTGCAAACTAAACACATCATGGCATTATGATCCGCCGGGAATCATAAATTTCTGATTTTGATTCTGTAACCCTCTTATGGGTATACACTCTTATCTTTAACGAAGCGGCTTCAGAGCTGATGTAATTCACTCTTATAAATCTTATTTCGACAATTAGTTTCGTAGAAAAGTGACAGTAAAATAATGTAGATTAAAAACAAATAAGTCTGCTCAAAAGTCATACGTAAATATTTTCCCTTTTTGACATATTAAGCTCATTTTGTTATTTAACTTACATTTATAATAAAATATTCCTATGCAATACATCAATAATATATTTATTTTCTAGAGCTCAACGTTTAATTTGAGCTCTATTTTCCTCTGAAACCAAAAGAAAGGTAAACATTTTCTCTTTTCGTCATATTAAGCTCATTATAAATTATTAACTTATATTTAGTATTCCTATTCAATACATTAATAATATATTTATTTTCTTTTACAACACGGAAATTCAACGTTTAATTCGAGCTCTATTTTCCTCTGTAAACCAAAAGAATTATTGGAAAAGTTCCCCATTCAACCATTCAATAATACCTCTATAGCTGTGGCCGTATCCGATACAAATGTCTCTCCGTTTCCAGTACATTACTCTGAGCTGAATGCTTATACCAATATCTCTCCATTAATTAACAACTATTTATGTCTTCTTCATTAGTTGAGGATTAATGTTCGTAATTTTCCTATGACGCTGTATCAAAGCTTAAAAAATACATACTATGTTTCGACTAAAGAGGTTGACTAGATTTATTACTGCTGAATTCTCTTTATGATACCACTCTTTATGCTCTTTATGCTCAATATCTTTCACCATATCAGAGAAAGGTCAATCATTGTCTTCTCCATAGCTGGCTAAGCGATATAGTGATATATGTATGCTATATATATACTTATTATTGTTATTCTATCTTTGAAGGACGGTTTCCGATTTACACTAAACAAATCCTAACTAAAGGTATAACTTCACTCATTACTTAAAGAAATGTATGGGGCTGCAGAAAATGTCACGACACTGTTATCAACGTTCTAACTTTATGCTAATATTATATACCATACACCTACACAAGTTTGTGGACAATCTTGTATAGAAAATCCCACAAAGTAAAGTCCAGATCAGAAATTGGCAGGAAATTGGCTTCATCTATTCGTAACTTGTATCTTACGGGGCTAAATTACAAACAATACCTAGCAACATTCCCGCCAATTTTGCGACCTGGAAATACTGAGAGTGCAAACGTTTTCAACAGCTATTACAAGGATCCTTGTGACCTCAGTTTATGCAGAAACGTGCAACTCTACAAAGCCTTAGAAGCATATACACGTGAGATTACGACAGCTCTTGTATGAAATTACAAAATGTACCTAAATTGAACATAGGTATACATCATTATTATTTTTGAAAAGTATTTCAAAATTGTTTTGATACCATAAATTGATAGAAGTCTTCTCATTAAATACGGTTTTAGTGTTTACTTTAAATGAAATAGTTTTTAACCCCTGACGCACGACGCAAAAACAGGGTGTTATATGACGTGTGTGTCTATGTGTCTGCCCATCTATGAATGTGTGGCATCGTAGCTCCCAATAGGATTTTTCCTTTGTTTAAAAGCTGACGTGGTCGGGATTGTTCTTAGCTATAATTTATTAAGATCTGTTTAAGAGTTTGAAGACCATCAGCCCAAAAGGATTTGGTACACTGTTACTTCGGTGGTATTTCCATGACATGGTAACCTTGACCTGGTGCTGCATCATCAAGTAACCAACTCCTCAGTAGCTTACAGCAGATGTAGTGTGTGGGCTCAATAGAAAGTCGAGGGTTAGTTTATAATTTTAATTATAATAAGCTTGTTAATACTACAAAAAGAAACCACTTCTGGAAACACTTTCAAAGCTTGCAATATACGAAGTCGAGTAACTTCATATAAATAATTATTCGTTCACATTTGCAACATTATTATTAATTGATCTAACAGTATCGTCCTCAAAACACTACTTTGATCTGTCTTTCGCGTCATGCAACCCTCACTTATGTTTAATTAACGAACGATACTACCAACTAACTGTATTAATATAGTGTAATGAACCTATATTCGCGACATATATACTGCTATACTCTGACTGGTTAATTGTTGACTAACCAATGTATATACATATAACCAATGGCTTACAAACATTCGACTAATATATCTTTTTTAAAGTTGGGAAAACCTCATTTTCCAAATGCAAATGTGATATTATTGTTTTTTTTTTTGAAGGGAAAACTTCTTTGGGCATTTTTGAGATGGGAAAAAACATTAAACTCGCAACCTGTAACCTGTATATTTTCAGATATTGCGCCATCTACACAATACCACTGAAACTAGAATATGTTACGTAATAATACATCCTTGCGAAAACGAATTGAATTGAAATAATACATCAATGCGAACTGAGATGGCGCTGACAGTTTAAAAAAAATAACAATTTTTGAGATGGGAAAAAACCATTGAACTCGCGACCTGTAACCGTGTAACCGACACCTCTGAATGTAAGTATATACTTTCCTGACGATTCAAAAAATACACACATAATTGTTCAAGTTTTCACTTCTGTCCGTACTCCCGGAGTGCCACTGTTTTTTTTTTTTTTTTTTTAATTATAACAGTATTTATGGCAATACTAAGTAAATTAATTAGATTATAACTATAAACTAGCCTTAAGCGCTCTGTCTCAGGGATCTCGGACTTGACCGACTAAACCTGTTGCCGTCCTCTGCGTCCGCTATAGGCTGTGGTAGGGTTGGCGAGCTGGAAACGAGAGAATGAGACTCCTGTTATCTTCAAGACTGTATTTACGTACAGTGTTAAATAATATATAATATACAGGTTACGGACACACGACACGCATTGTGGTTGGAGCCATAGGCAAGGGAGTGTTACCCGCTCAGTAATGTCTTTGTCTATACCTAACATAGGCGAAGTTGCGAGGTCGAAAGAACGCTCTTCCGCAACTCCGCCGCGTGTGGCAGTGCACCCTGAGTTTCATAGTCTAGATTGGAAGCCCATCTGGCAGCAGTAACCACAGCATTCCAGAAGATTATCGTGAAATAACAGCATATGTTTCAGTAAATAGAAATGCCATAGCCCATTTCTATATTCCTTCCTAATCCTATCCTATCCTTAATCCTACTATGGTCGGCTGTGCTCTTGCAGCATACGTGCGGACTGTCAGTCTACCTGACGACCATTAGGTACAGAAAAAATAATAAAAAATATTAGAAACACTTTCCTTCTGAACTTATTACGATATAGGGTTAACTAGCGAGTCTTGCTTGTGCTGTACCTAATTGAAACCTTATGTAAAGTAAATAAACGAGCAATAAATACATAAGGAAAAATCTGAACGTCGCGTCGTTCCGTCGTTTTACCAAAAGTAATGTGACGACACCGAAATCCAATTTCAGGTGTCTCCACCGATAAAGATTTTGCATAAATCAGTGATATAATCCAATATTACCACGCTTAGCCTCCCCAACACCTAATGTTCCACCATCGTATAACAGTATACAAACCCAACAGTAATGAATGGTCTATATCAATTCCGCTAGTAAATTTATTTGCTTGTTATTTGCTTCCGCAACAATTATAATTTTCAATCGAACCACTTTTTAATTTTTTTAAAGTTGTTACGCGCTTTTAGTTTCTAGACAAAAATATGGAAGCTATAGGAGTAAAGTATGTTTTTTTTTTATTAATGATAAAATCGTAGTCGAGTCCACTACCAGATGCCCTTTTTCCCAAAAAAATCTTAAAATATTACAAACTTGTTAAATGACCGAAATAAATGTCGCATTTTATGGGTAATTTTTATATATATATTAGTTATTATTGTCTGGTTGTATACTTTTTGCACAGTTTGTAAAATACCTTCCAAATCGAAATGTACAAATTAAATGCGATAATGTCGATTACATAATTCCATAATATTGATTATTACTTTTTGAATTACATAGGGTGTCTTCGAGTATATAAATCAATAAGTTATTATTAGCTCTAACACAATAAATAAAGTAAGAATTTTCAAGATTTCTCACTGGTTATAAATCTATACTGTTATTTCAACCATTGAAATCTCTATTCCAATTTAAATGACTTATTTCATTACCCTGCGTGCGCTCCAGCGGATTCACATCGAGATCGGATATAAATTCACAAATTGATAATAAAATTTAAGTACGTATTACGTGGATTGTTATATTCCATTCCCACTTGTTGTCAGAACAAAATGGCGTACGCGTGAATGCCCTAGGCTTTTTATTCTGATTTATAAATGCGAATCTTTACTGGCCGTCGCAGCTAAGCCCTGAAATCAATTTTAGGGAAATATTGTACCTAATGGTGATAGATAATAAGATACTTCATAGAAGAGAAAGCCGCTACAGGTAGAGGGCCTAACGTTTGTAAACAAACATTTTTGGTTTAGTTCATCTCGCACGATTTTATTTCGTCCTAAATATGCGAAAGCCAACTTTAAATTAAAAATTATATATTTTAGTAGTCATCTCGCTCACATATTATTTTCTTAAAAAGCTTGAAATAAACGTACAAGTAATACCGTACAAAAGTGATACCTATGGGGGAATATTAATAGTATATTTTTAATGAAGTAAATGTACACAAAACAATTAAAAATACCTAAGCCTTCCACTTGGTCTTAGCCAGTCAGGCAGAAGGGCCCCTCGACAAAATAAAAACAAAATATTCCGTTTCTCTATCAAGATTGTTTTTGTGATTGCTCGTTACGTCTACGCATTTTGAATTTCGAACAAACAAACATGGACCAATCAGCTGTAATTGCATTTGTTTAACGCGATACGCGGACCAATCTTAAAATCGTTTCGTATATTTTATTCAGCACGGAATACGATATTCGATTCTATCGAATTGACTGTCGACTCGAACGCCTAATGGAGGCATCGTCGTGAAGGCCCCATTCGATTATTGCTTTCTGCTTCTCTAAGGCTGCCCGCACATTGGGCCACTAGACGCGGCCACTAAACGGGATCACAAGCTACGGACTTTTCATATATTTTGTATATCGGCGCAAACCGAGCGTTCGAGTGGCCGCGTTCGAGCCACAAGCTGCGGGAGTCGCCCGAGCTCGCTACCAGTGGCCGCGTCCAGTGGCTCAATGTGCGCTTGCTCTAAGGTGCACTACACATACTACAACGAGTGGATTACATTTTGCTTTTACGCTTGACTAAATAGAATTACTACATTATGAACGCGACTTTACAGTCTCATTGTAATTATTAATATTTAGTCCACGTATAGTAATCTATTTATAACATAGCATTTATTATTATTTTGGTTGCTTTATTTTGACTTCACACATACGGCTGTAGGGTATAATTAATACTAATACATAATATTATAGAGGTAGCTTTTTTTGTGTATCTTCAAAACTACTCGTCCGATTTAAAAAGTTCTTCTTTCACAAATAATTAGATAGAATAGAGTTTCAGGATGGACATACTTAGGCTAAATACTTATATAGGGCATCAGCTATGTACTTATATATGGCATACTAATGTTATAAAGCTGAAGAGTGTGTTTGTTTGGTTGAACGCGTTATTCTCAGGAACTACTGCTTCCAATTGAAAAAATGTTGTTGTGTTGGATAGTCCATTTATCGAGGAGGAGGTATATAACATTTTGAAGGCGGACGAAGTCGGGGGAACCAGCTAGTCTAGAAATAAAATCCAACGCTTGGACAAATGCCAGGCGTCAATGTATATATATATGTCAGGCGCTATATTGCTTTACATATTTTGTCAGGCGTTATATCCTTTTTTTATCAACGCGGACGAAGTCGCGGGCACCAGCTAGTGGCCTATTGATTTATCGGCATATTTGAGTACCTAATATTCTATTCTAGTTAGAACCCAATTAAATACTAACCACTATAAACCTTTACGTCTGTCTATATAGCCGCTATCTCCTTTTAAACCACGCAACGGATTTTGATGCGGCTTTCACCATCAGTTAAATAATTTTCACGAAATTTATAGTATGTAATAAAACCAATTTTTTCCCTGGGCGCTAGTAATATTATAAATAAAAAGTATTTGTATGTCTGTTTGTGATAGTTTTTAATTGTAAGTGGGTATTCGCTTGGATAATACGAACGAAGCGATTTAATTAAATGTGACAATCTGTAACCGACATCTGATGTAATTAAAAATATAGGGAAAAAAATGTTCGAAGTAATGACATACATATTATACATTAAACCTGCTTTTAAATTGTATTTTTTTTTCACTAACTGCGATTGTACAAAAGCAATTAACCAAGCATTTGTTTCTTAGTCAAAACCATTTACATATATGTGCTAAATATTATTTAAAATAAAACTAAAAACTCCAATGTGAACACTGCTTAACAACAGAGGTGGAAGTGTGCTTTGAGAAGCAACGCGTCGGAGAATGCCGTAGGCATTGTGATCCAATGCATACTACGGACATGCACTCACTATACCGCGTTGTGTAGTTGCTAAAGTTACATCCTTGAATAGGACGTCATGTTTAGTCGCAAAACACGTACATTTTTGCTTCAAGTATGTTCTAACCACAGACTTGTTAAAAAAAGTAGACGGAACACATAAGAGCATCTTATCCATACTATAAATAAAGAGTTGATAGGTAATTTTTTAAAAAGAAATGAGCCAAAAAGAATCAACCCTTATCGTCTAACCTCCTTAACTAAGTTAATTTTAACTTTAGCAAATAAATTTATTATATATAAACATTCTTATGTAAAACTAAATTCTCAACAATATTTGAAACTTTTTTTGTAACACAATTTTTGTGGTTTTTTAAATTTTCTTTCCACCCCTTCTACACAGGTTGGAATAAAAAATTTCTTTCACCCATCTATATTAAACATAATTAAATTTTCTTGAACTAAGATGTCATGCAGAAACGTTACAAGAAGCGTCAAATGATCGTTACACTGAGGCGTCACACAATATTCAACTATGAAATTTTACCCTCATCGCACGCATACAAGTTTCACTTCAAGCCCATGTAAAAATCCAATTATGTACTGATAGATAGCTATGAGAAAACGAACTGTGTAATGCAATATTAGAACGCTACCTTTTAAAAGAATTCCAGACAAAACGCGGCTCCAAAAAGGTTAGAACAGGATTGCAACGGTCAACACAAAAAGGCTTTTTAAGTGCAACGCTGGGAGCTAATGTTGAAATACCTTGGTGAACACGAGCCGTGTTGGGCGCTCTGTATCAAATTTTCACAGCTCCGGGTAGGAAGTAGGTATTTTTATTTTTAATATTCATAATATTTTTACGAGACGTGATGTCGCATCTTGGTATTATAAGTGGAACAACTTTGCATTTTTATTTAGAAAAAAAATTGGAATTTTTTTGATGAAAAAAAACTTAGGGAAGAAAAGGAGTAACATAACTGAAATGACACGTTGAATGGAAATGGAGTTTCTGTCGCCGTTTCTTCTCTTCTAGGACCCCATTTTGTTTCCGAAAGTGTAGTAGTTTTTAGACTTCAAAAAAGTGATCTTGTTATCCTATTTTTAAGAAATAAGCGGTTTGATTTAATTTGATTTGATTAAAGATCGAAAATTTAAACGTTGTTGGATTTTTACTTTGGGAGAGAGCCAGACAGCAATTGGTATGGAGATCTGATCGTCAAAGACTAATCAAATGCAACTTTAGTCTTCAAAGGCAACACTTTGTCCGCATTCCAGCCTAGCATATCGTGATTATCTAACATGCCGGTATTGTTCAACACATGCATTGGAAACAGGACAGGATCCAATTTAAACCAACAATGTTCGGCCACACATGAAATGTTAGATGGTAACGACATTGAACAAAACTAGGTACGTGGCGGTCGATGATTGTGGTTGACGATACAAAAAACAGACTTTTTTATTTTTAAGGGGAGCGACCCGCTCCCGCTTCGTCCGGGATGCAAATTTTGTTATAAACACAAACCTTCCACGTTTATCTCTGTTATTAAGTGCAAACCGAATTAAAATCCCTTGGGTGGTTTAGAAGTAGGTATAGTTAGCGGAGAAAAAGACATGACAATTTGTGTTATAAGCGTTGTTGTGGCGTTGCTTGTGATATGCGACGGTAGCCACCTAGCATAAAGTGGACTGCCAGCCTTACTGCCGGCCTTCACATAAAAAAGCTGGCTTTATTTTAGACGCAATGCTTTTAGACATTAAACTCGTAGACCGTACGCTTAACTGTAAACCTGAGTTTAGGGTACGGCTTAAAAATTTAAATGAGATTCTGGATATAAAATTGATACTGCGTTAGCTACGCCCAGGTTATAAGGTTTAAGCCTCTGTTGTAAGCCCTGCGGTAGCTATTATAATAAAATTCCGATACGAAAAACGAACACATAAGCTTATTTGAACCTCAAGCTACAATATGGGCACTTAGGCAACGAATGTGGTCCACCCAGATGAACAAAGGAGGTGGACGAAGGGCAATACCCGGAAAGTAAGTGTCTCGAGCAAGACAACTTATTTAATATTAAGTTGTCTTGCTTGAGACACTTACTTTCATCACAAATTAATAACATAGGTTTTTAAAAAAATTAAATTAATTTAATTTATAATTGTTACTGCTAATGCTTTGAAAACAAGAATAGGATCCCGCAGGAGCCATATGTCACGTCACCGATTTCATTTAATGTGTGTAAAAAATTCATTTAAAAAATATATATATATTCAATACATTCATCATCGGCTCCGGTTAAACAATGGAAAAAAAATAAAACCTCCCATCAGTTTCATGTTAAAATATAAATCTCACAAATAAGCCATGAATTGTTTACGACACAATGAAATAAGTTCGAAACGTTGTCGCGACCATTCCGTTTTCACTGTCCATTTTTATTATCATATCATTAAACAACGTGTTCTATTCCCTCATAGCTTGCCAATAACTCACCGATAACAATCCAGAACACGACCAGTTTTATGGAACCAATGAAACGCATTATTATTGGTTAATTTCTGGACTGAATCGCCTGTAAAAGTGGGTATTTACGAATTATTGCGACCGATACAAATACACAGTCTGTTGAGAACTTTTCCACTTTATTGTTTGTCTGATTCAATAAAATGACGGTGTCGATGTAAACATTTCGTACTATCTTTACTAATATAGCGATCGCCTCAGGCTTTGCTTGCACATTTTTTTTTTACTTTTCTTAAAAATTGTGTCTATGGTTGCCACCTACCATAAAAAAAGACACCTACCATCGAGTGGAACGTCAGCCTGTCTGTCGACCTTAACATAAAAATTAAAGAAATGTGCGGCTTCCATTGGTAATTAAAAATTAAGTCAATTTGGCATTCGTCGAATTGGGATTTAGTCTATTTGGGATTTGATTGTAATGGATCGGAAGCTTTAACTTGCTTAAATATCAATTCATTATTTATTAAATCCAATGAATAAGAACTTTTAATTTTCTGAAACCACAAATAAGATTCAGAGATTTCAGGTTATTTATTACAGTGTATCTCTTACACGATACGTCTGTCTGCCCTGATAAATATGAAATTTATCTCTGCTCCCATTTGGAATTCTTACATAAGACTGTTTCCCTGTTTCCACAGTATAAAGAACTACTAAAAGAAGTGTTAAAATTGAAAAGGGTGGAAAAGAGAAAAATACTTTTATTATTATTAACTGAATCAAAAACTAGACATTTGGACCGTGTGAAAACATTTAATGCATATATTTTACAATGAAAAACTAAAATGAATTAATGAAATGACAAACCAAAAAATGACAAATCACATTTTATAAAAAAAAACAAGTAATTTAAAAATAAATGGAAACAGTACAAAAGCTACATATCTATAAAAACTATAAAAAGTACATTAGCTTATCCTAAAAATGTCTTTCTAATACACTTAGAACTAAAATAATTCTTGGTGGTCTTGGTGGATTCGTATGTTCTAATCTAATTTCGAAGCTAAAATGTTTAACCTTTGTAATCTTCTATAATCTTTCTTTACCTAGTATAAAACAAAGTCGCCTCCCGCCGTCTGACCCTCTGTATTTACGCTTAGATCTTTTAAACTACGCAACCGATTTTAATGAGGTTTTAACTAACGGAAAGAGCTTTAAACGAAAAAGGGTTTTATATATAATTTGCAGAAAAAAATTGCACCCATGCGAAGCCGGGAGCTGCTCGCTATTTTTAGTATAAATACAATATTTGAGTACATATACAAATAATAATTAAAATTTACAGTAGGCTTACTGCACAACTGCACGTTTTAGGGGATCTAAAAGACATTAATAACAAGTAAAACCTACTTGTGTTGTGTACACTGTGGTTCAAGTAAATAAACTGATATGATTCCTTTGAGTGTACCACATTTCGAGCCTAGATATTGAGTATGATTCCTTTATTACAATGATTTCAAATGGTTCTTCATGTATCTCTTATACTCTTACTAGCGAGCCGCTCCCGGCTTCGTACGAGTGCTATTTTTTATGCAAATTATAATTAAAAACCTTCGTTTAACTCTCTTCCATTAGTGAAAACCGCATGAAAATCAGTTCGGTAGTTTTTGAGACCATGGTTAACATACATACATACATACATACATACATACATACATACATACATACATACAGACAAACAGACGCGGTTTTATAATATACTAATATTATAAATTTGAAAGTAACTTTGTCTTTCTGTTACCTTTTCACGCCCTAACTACTAAACCGATCATAATGAAATTTGACATACCTTTGTCAGTGACACAAAAAATGATATGGAGTACTTTTATCTCCCTGTTCCCGAGGGATCATCTACGAGTAAAATTAAGAAAACTAACGCCTGGCAAGTGTAATAGAAATATAGATGTCAGGCGTTATATTATTGCTTATTTTTAAATTATGAACGCGGGCGAAGTCGCGGACATCAGCTAGTTACGAATAAGGCTGGCCATACACGAGCAGCTTGGAGCAGTCAAGACGGACTGCTTCAACCTGCGACTGCACTCGTGCAGTGATCTCCATCCGCGCTCTTCATTCCACGTCGCGGGCGCCTCTCGTTCGTTCGTGACGTATTGAGCAGTTGATACCAACTGCTTTCGCAGTTATCAATGGCAGCATCAATGGAGCTTCAAGCAGTTGACTATAGTCATAGTCAACTGCTCGAGCAGTCGCTCGAGCGGTCCGTGTATGTTGATCACTGGCTAACTGCTCGAGCTGCTCTAAATTATTATTAGCACTAAGTGATACAATTTAAACAGCTTTTCAAGTGTTAATTTCTTTTAATTAAGTTACAAAAGGTAATGGCAAGGTAAATGTTACATATTTGCTAATAAATTATAAATATTAATTTATGATTGACGTAAGACACTCCCGAGCGCCGTATGCGTACCTAATGTTTTTGAATTTTAAAGCCTGCGAGAGAAATGAGAAATTTATATATACAGAATGTACAATCCAAATGTTCAACCTATTTGATTGATCAACCTGTATACAATATAAATTTGTCTTCGGTGTGATAAGAATTATGAAAATTTATTATTCTTTGTATAATACAGGCATTTTGTGATATATGTACATGGGATACACTTGTAGTATAATACTTTATGCCCAAACTATTTTATTCACATCATAAAACAAATTGTATTGGTATAGAGTTAAATAGTTTGATAGCAAACAAAATGTTTACGAGCGCACTCATCTCAAATAGTAAATTGTCAAAATTACTCAAATTTATTGATAAAGTTTTATTGCAATTTCATGATATCTGTATAAATTTTATTGTCGCTTGAAATGTATTTTCTTAATTAATTGAAGGTTTTTGTTATTACACGGTGGTCTTGACTGCTAATGACTGCAAAACTGCAAACCAGAGCCACCTTTAAAAGCTCATTTCCAAGGTTTACCCTCCCGGGAATCGAACCGGGGACTCCTGACCTAACCACTCATCCCAAGAGCTCGCCAAATACTTAGTCGTATATTGTCATAAACATAAAGTACCCAGTTAGTTTATTTTTGCTAACTTATTTATCAATACGCAACTTTAATATTATAATGTATCTTATGTAAACACTAACTGTTTACATTAATGAGTCACATCAGATTACAGAAAATTTTATTTAACATATAAGTTTAATATAGACATTAATTCTAAAACTATTACAATGAACATTATAACACGAATTTATGATGAAAATGATAATAATTAAAGATTTACTCTACATAAGGATCACAGATTAGTCAAATAATGAATAAAATAACTATTAAATTTAAAAAAAAAATCTGTGCTGTATTCTGATCTATGTTCTATGGGAATAAAGCGTTCTTTCTTTAAACACTTACCTCGTAAGTAAATAATTAAATTGTCCATTCGAAGACCTGAAAAAAATGTCAGTCTAAAACCTTGTTTTATCTCTTTGACCGCTTGTCACATGGGTCGATTACGTATTTAACTCTAATAAACTCGGAATAATCCAAATAAATTAACGCAGTCACTCATCTTCACCAATCTGTCAACATGTCACTGAAATATTACCACGGGACACAATTTAACATATACTGGCCACTAATAACGACGTTGTTTGAAACTTTTCACAAATTATCCGTTTGAAAATTTAAATTTGAATTTTGCGTTCCATTTACATAATGAATTTAACGTTTGTATTGTGTTGGTAAAATAAACAGTTAGCAACAATAGGTCAAGAGCCGGGCACTTTCCGCCATGTTTGATTGAATTTCGCGCATGCGGAAAACTGGGATTCAGGCATGCGCCATGAGCATTGAGCACTGAGTGTGCAGAATTAAAAAAATATTGAAATAAATGAGAAATGAAATAATATATTTTTTGTGGTTTAAATATGATAAATGACAAATGAAACAAATTACAAATGACAAATGAAACATATGAAATATTTTTCAAAATCTGCTATTTGCAAAAAGTTTATGACACACAGTTTACTGGAAAATTTTACATGAAAGTTTATTTTGAAAAAAAAAAGTATTTTATTTAAAACTTATGGTTCTTTTGAGCAATGAGTCACACCAACACATCAAAATATTACTATAAAAGTTACTGCATTTAATGCGCGTACTCGTGAAAATAATAATAGTTTTTGTTTCATCGAAATCGGGGCAGGATTTCCAAAGTTACAGCGTTGTAATTTATATTAACCGCTTTTTTAAATTTGACTCGCTACTGCGATGACGTCACACCGTGAGTTGTCCGATTGCGAGTGATGCGGAGTGTTTACATTATAAAATTTGATTTATAAAGTGGTTTGCACTTATTATTTTAAGTGTGTGTTAGCGGTTATTTTAAGTATTATTTTTATTAAATCAATAAGCAATAAATTTTTAATAAATAAACATTTCAACACCGTGGCGTGGACATAGTTGAAGTAGTTAGTGTTAATATAGATTTGATTAGGAACCCTGAAACAAAAAACAATGTGTACTTCGTTCGTAAGAAAGAGAGCTGTCGGTACTGTAATCTCCATCTGAAGTTGGTTTAGTACTCTCTGCACGTAATAAGGATAAGAAAGTCCGCATGCACTCGGCGATGCGATCATCTAATGTGCTATTGTCAGTACCTACTTGAAATCTACACTACAAGTTCATTTGGGAAACGACTGCATGACTAACGACTAATGATACAAAACAATTTTTATCTAAACGCTTTAATTAAATTTTATTTAAATATAAATAAATAATAAGAAATTATTTACATTCTTCAGTTTATCCTCTTTTCGTTAACGAATTATCCTTTTTTTATCGTTTAGAAAAAAAACGAAGCGGCGTAGTGACATCTGTCGTCCAAACAATGAACTACATATTTAAACTTTTTTTAAAAATAAGTTTTCACTTCTGACATGCAGAACATTGCAAGAAAAAACTCAAATTTGCTCAGTAAATTAGATCAAGGCAGCGCCGTGTGCTTTGCTAATAGAAAAAACAATGAAACATATATGAATGAACATTCATAACAATATTAATATCCTATAGGAAGTATAGGAAATGTTGCCTCGCCTTAATGTCGCTTTGTGGATGCCTTCTATGGGTAGAAGTCGATACTCTAATGTAATTATTGCAAAGAGCCCTTGAAGTAATGCTGCCAAGCTTTGTCTATTTAGGTATGTGCCTCGTTCTTCAAGTGTCCTACAACTTTATTAATTAAAATTCCAATCAAGTAATTAGGATGAAAGATTAAGTGGTACGTTAAAAGCTTTATCAAGGCAGTGATGACGCAGTGGGACTAAAGTTCGGTTTCGAAGGGTTTATTAGTGTGACGCTATATATCCTACTAGCTGTTGCACGCGACTTCTCCCGTGTTACTTTACAAAATAAAGCCCATGCTACTCGTTGATAATGTAGCTTTCTATAGGTGAAAGAATTTTTAAATTCGGTCCAGTAGTTTTTTGAGTTTTCATTACAAACAAAAATACAAAACTTTATAATACGAGTATTATAGTAAGTACCTATAGATAACCTTCCTCACGAATAAGGCCATCAAATGAAAAGATATTTTTTTTAAATCCGACTGGTAGCTAGAGTTCAACGCGTTCAACCAAACAAAGAAAAACTTCATATTTTTTAAAGTATATATTGAGGCCAGTTTTTGGAGGCCAGTCTGTGGAGCTCGTTATAATGAAAGTGCAGTTTCATGATTATTTCTAATCCACCCATAAATTAAATTTAAAAAAAACAATAGTTAAAGTCCGACCAGGATACGAACCTCTGTCCACCTTGATGCGTAGCCTAGCTACTACAGACTGAGCTATAGGGTCTGTAAATGAACATACACTGTTTATTTAATAGTATTACAATGTCTTGTAATACTATTAAATAAACCAAAGGGCCTTTGTCGCCAAAGGGCGATGGAGAGAAGTATGACTGAAATAAAACTAAAAGATAAAATAAGACATAGAGAAATCAGAAACAAAACTAAAGTAGTCAACATTCTCACTCGTATTGATCATCAGAAATGGGGCTGGGCAGGGCATATGTTAAGGAGCAATGTAAATAAATGGAGCAGGCAAGTCACGGAATGGTATCCAAGAGACGGAGTAAGAAGACAGGGGCGTCCAATAAGAAGATGGGAAGACGATATTCGTATGACCTTGGGGCCATATTGGCCAAGAGTGGCTCTAGACAGAAATCAATGGAGGCAGTTGGAGGAGGCCTATGCCGAAAGGCACACCGAATTGAGGGACATTTTGTAAAACAGTAGTAAAAAAAATGTAACAGTTCGGAAATAAAGGGCTATTATTATTATTACAATGTCTTGTAACTCATTTAAAATCATTAATTTAAATGAGTTACAATAATACGCTCGAGTGCTTTGGCGGTTGGCGTGAAAATTACATTCACATCATTGTAATTACTTTGGTCACAATAAAATGACCTTGAGTTGATTCTCTTTTTAGATACAAGAAGCTTTATTTGTGACTTTATTTATTTAAAAAAAGAAAACAGAAAAATTCTAAAAAATATTTTATTACCTCGGTAACATAAGTACAACGTGTACAAATTGTTTCTTTTTATTGACAAAATATTTAATGTACAGACACGGCTCGTTTACGATTTCATTATTTATGTTTAGATAATTATGTTAATATTATTAAAGTTCACTAGATGGCGCTAAGGGTTCGTTGTATGAAGTGACTAGACTAGAAATCAAATTGTGTCTAGATGTGGCCTTACATAATTTGAACCCGATATAATTCGTTCGTTTGACCACAGGTTTGACATATACAATAGATAGTAAATGTACAAGTAACTCTGTCTGTTTGTCTGTTACCTTTTCACACCTTAACTACTTTACCGATCATAATGAAATTTTACATACACGTTATCAGCGATACAGAAAAGGACATAGGGTACCTTTCATCCAGATTGAAGAAAAATTACAGTTCCCGAGGGATAATCTAAAATTAAGAAAACTAACGCCTAGCAAAAGTGTAATAGTAATAAAAATGTCCGATGTTATATTGCTTATTTTATATTTTTAATTTTTAACGCGGACGAAGACGCGAGCACCAGCTAGTTATGAAACAAATTGAGTACACTCTGATTTCGTGTAATTCAAATGGTGTGATTGACTTACAATTACAATGTACTTAATTAAAATTGTAAACTACACTCCTGACTTCACGCTAAGTATAAATTAAAACTAAAACATCTGCTGTATCTGCTGTAAGTTGCAGATGAGTTGGGTGTCCCGCAGAATAATCGATGCTGCAGCATCAGAACAAGGTTACCATGTTATGGACATATCACAGAAGTAACGGTATACCAAATTTTACATCAATCGAATCCGTGGAAGTTTTTGAAATCCATTCGTCAACTAAGAAATGAGCTGATGATCTTCAAACGTGTGAACGGATCTTTATAAACTATAGCTAGGAACCATTTAGACCATGTCAGCTTTCAAACAAAACAAAACGGATCAAAATCGGTTCATCCGTTTGGGAGCTACGATGCCATAGACAGACACACATACACATATATACACACAACTTATAACGCCCCGTTTTCGGTTCGGGCGTCGGGGGTTAAAAAGCTTAAAAACCATTTGGTTTTATGACCTACTTAAGTAAATAACTTATTCATGTATTATTTAGCTTGCAATTAAAAATCCTTTTATGCTAATTGATTTTAAAGATGTTTTATGATCTTTTTTGGCAAAATAACAAAAAACTTTTGTTATTTTATGGTTAATATTTGAGCAAGCATTCTAAAAAAATAAACAATGGAGTTTAAATTTTATGTTTTATTTTTTTGTCGGACTTCAATTGAATATCCAATTCCATTGAATTGAATTTCACCTTCTCAGGAAGATAATGCCTCTTTTTTTTTTATTTTAAAAAAGAAAAAAATGGACAATGGAGTTACAGAAAAGATGTGTGATTCATATTATATATTGTAATACTGTTATCGTAAAAGAATTTGTTACTACAATTTCACAAAACTTGGATAACAAAGAAAATGACAAAGAAGACTTTAGCTGTATTAAAAACAGGGGAAGAATGAAGAATTTTTTAAATAAAATTCTTGTGTCAAAGCGCTAAGGTACCCACTCTACGAATGTGCTCGTCTATTTCTAAAATCTTTTTGCATGTATATGTATTTATATTTATTTTTTGTACATTTTTGATTAACTCTCACTTTTAAAGTAAAAAGTAATAAGATCTCGAAGCACTTCTAAAAAAGTTTCAAAAGAAAATAATCTCTGCTGCCTAGTGATAGATAACAGAATAGTTTGCACATTTTTTAAACTTCACTTTCTAATAAAACATTAGCCTAAACATTGCAATGTAAATATACCTATTAACAAAGTATCAATTAGTGCACAAAAGACTCTCTTAACTACCAGGTATATAAACTAAAAAAATCTATTCAAATTTGAACCTTATTTCAAACTTAATTAAGTCCATCATTAAAGTTTCACCATGGTCACGGTTTGTAACAATGCTAGATCTCAGTTACTCAGATAATAGAGTCGATTCTCGTTTAAATTGTTCAGTATGACTTGAACTTTCAAGTGGTACTGACGTATATATTTTTTTGTAACGAACCGTATAAGTTAATTAAAATATGTTACGAAAATAAATTTTTACCTTCCTAACTTTGTGCTTAGATTGTAGCTTAGGTGGTTAAAATGAATTTGTTCAATGTGTTTGTGCTCTGTGCGAATTTGTGTTTTGTGTGCTGTGGTGTAATTCCTAAAGAACTTTTCAGATTGGACATAGTTCATTACAATGATTTTCATGACAGGTAGGAAAATCATGAGATTTTAATCCGCTTTTTTGTTTAAAAGCTGACATGATCGAGATGGTTCTTAGCTTTAGTTAATGAAAATCTGTTCACGTATTCAGATTTTCATTAACTGGGCTGATGGGCTAATTTAAAAAAAAAGTTCTAACATCTATATACATTATATAAATTAAATACAATTTACTTGTATGAGGGAGCGATTTTGTTGCGATCACATTTTGATGATTTTTTTTGTTGTGTTCATAATTTTTAGGATAAGTTTTGTTACAATTTTTTTTTAATATTCTCGAGCAAATTTGGATGGTATTCTTATGAGCTAATAGACAGGGTAACGACTGTCAGGTCAGCTAGTTTTAAATAAAAATGTCAGCAGGGAAATTTATGGTCAGCGCTTGATGCAGGTGGCTGTCTAATATTAGATAACATAGCTATGTTGGAGTTGCTTGGAATAAAAGGATAAGGACTAAAAAAGCAATAGGAAAAAAAGGCTCTATTATTCGAACTGTTATTACGCGGTTATCTTCTGTAAGGGGTGTGGTATGTGCCGCCAAACGGGGTGCCCAGGATTACGGAATGCAGTGTGCCCTGCCACTATAAACTATTACCATTACTTATCTACTACTAGTTAACTACTATCAAATTATTGGAATTTCGCCAATACTAAATTCATAATTCTCTGCTATTTAAGTATCTACCAAACTACCAAATAATAATAAGATAAACCGAATCACAATAAGACAATATGGACAGACGACTTAGAGCCTCTGATGATTCTAGATTTTTTTCTTTTTTTTCTTTTATATATAACGAATCCCTCCGACACAGGGTCGTAGCCTATTTTAGCTATACATCTTCCATACTAGTTCTCGCATTTATGCTTCTCGTACATTCATGATGATTCTAGATTATGAAATATTTGTAGATTATTTTTGCGATATTTGTGTAGTCCAAACTATCGCTTCACCTAGTTTCATAAAAAGTGAAAGGGATTAATTGTTTCAAAACTTAGAAACAAGGTGCATATCCTTCCTTCCTTACATAGTATAAATTAAAGTCGCTTTCCACGTCTGTCTGTCTGTCTGCAGATATATTAGCTAACTCATCTTAAATCACGCAACGAAGACAATGCCATATCACATAATGATGGCGGCATATTGTGATATTTATTACGGTTTGCGTAATCACATATTCGTACTTGCACGGTAAGATAAAGATATTTCACACAGAGAATTGATATTTTACTAATTTTCAACACTTTGTTTAGGATGCATTACTCTGTACAGAATATACAAAAAATATATGAACACGAACGTTACTAACATAGTAAGTACCTAACATGTGCCTTTGAAAGTGGCCCATATGCCTTTTCTTATGCTAATTTATAATCATCGGACGAATGGTTTATTAAAGCGATGTACGTTTCCTATAGATCTGTAACTACAAACAAGTATTATCTTATATTACGTCAATTTATTAACGTTTCCCGTATTGAAAAACTAAATAAAAGGCTTAGCTCTGCCGATTAGATGCCTATCAAAATTAGGGTTAATGGGTATTTACTAGGTAAGTATGGTCCACCTTCGGCTGTACCTGTACCTCACATCAGGTGAGTTTGTGGTCAAGCGCTGCCTTTATTTAATAATAAAAAAAATCTTTCTAAAAACTATAAACTTACA
The DNA here is from genome assembly GCA_936446665.2 of Synanthedon andrenaeformis. Taxonomy (NCBI): domain Eukaryota; kingdom Metazoa; phylum Arthropoda; class Insecta; order Lepidoptera; family Sesiidae; genus Synanthedon; species Synanthedon andrenaeformis. The sequence goes on from OW387796.2 coordinate 5,035,024, forward strand.
TAGAAATAAGTTTATACTCTTATATAAGTATAAACTTATATAGAAAAGTAATAATATAAGTGTGAAAGACTGCCTGTCTCTTACCCATTCGAAACTAAATCATTGAAGCAATTTTATTGAAATTTCGTCCCTGAGGAAGGATATTGGGCTACTTTTCACGCAAGCGAGTCCACGTGGGAAAAATCGTATTAGTAAGACGCGTCATTTACTGTAAATATTTGAGACTACCTGTGCCTCGCGGTTTTACTCCCTTTTTAATTTAATTTGACATAATATAGTTATGTTATCATAAGCTAGTGTATCCCCAAGCCTCTCCCAAGGCTCACCACCACGCACATTCTTCTGTACTTGTCATCCAGCCGCTTCCTGCGAAGTCTTAGAGGTCGTCTGTCCACCTCACCGCATACCGTCAGACAGACATGGCTTGTTTCCGATTTTATTATAAGTGCCTATAGATAATTAATTTTTGTACCAACCCTTACAGATTCGAAGAGACAACAGTATTGTATCCAGTATGTTTGACAAACGACACAAAATGCGTAGGCGGATTCGCTCGACTATACCACGAGGTGCAAGCATTGTTGAAGGAGAAACCTGATGCGCTGGTACTGAACGCTGGAGACACTTTCCAGGGAACATATTGGTACACTCTGTACAAATGGAATATTACACAGACATTCATCAACATGCTTCCAAATGATGCTCATGTAAGTCGAATATATATTATATTACAAAGTCTGAGTTCAGATTGCAAAGTAGGTATTACTATGGTTTTTGTTCTCCCAGTATAAGAATTTCCATATGTCTCAAATAGACACTTGGCCACCAATTTATACTTCTATACTTAGTCTCTTGTGAGTGAAGTGAACATAATATTAAATAAATAAATAAAATACATACACGAATGTGTTATCTTAGATTCTAGCGACCCTTTAATATTTAGCGACTCTTCAAGGCTTTTAAAACAAGGTTTTCAGGATGATAAACCTTTGTCCATCATTTCAGCTTTATATACTTAGTAGTTTTGGCTTTGCGTTGTTAGTTAGCCAGAACAAACGATTTTATAAGAATAGATTAGTAAGTAAGTAGGTACTAAACTTAACTTTTCCTTAACAGTCGTTTATTTTCACAGTCATGCATAGCCTTGATCGCTAAAACTAATTTAAAAATAGAAACCGACCTAAATAGTATCAAGTCGATATTATTAATCAACCTTCGACCTAACGTTGCCATTACTATTATACATTTACTTTCAATAAGGTCTTATTTGTATTGCTCTAAACTTATTTTGCAAGTATCCTTTGAACGAGTTTCTAACGTTTGAACAACTTTGCTATAACATAAATATTCACTAACCGCTATCAATACCAATATTATAAAGAGGTAAAGTTTGTTTGTGTGCACTTAATATGTCGTAAGTGCAATATGCAAAATGTGTATGCAACTGTTATACAAAATTTTAATTCGATCGTTTAAGAATAGTTACGGCATGAAATTATGGTTTTTTGTTTTTACCATTAGAACAGTATACAAAAAATTAAAATAAACTGTAATTTTTTTTTAACTGACATTAACTTATTAATAGTTGCAGAATTCATATGCGTGTAATGAGCCGTTTTCGAAATACTTTTCAACAAGTCAAATTCTACTTGCGTTTTTTTTTTGTGCAGTTTTTAGTACCTTACCGAAAATTCTTAACAATACAATTTGTCTTTCATATGTTTGAGTACCTATATTATATATATTTTTTAAAGCAATTGCGCAAGCAAGCAAAATTTTTACCAGAAAAAATTTTCACCAGTGTGAAGCGCGCCACACTGTAAAATATCTTCAATTTAAAAATAATAATATATATTTTTAGCGAAGTAATACTAAAAAAGTACTTTTTTGCAATATTGTTTAAATACAAAGTGTTTCTCGTGACTTTGCTACAGAGAAATCAAGATATCGTAAAGCAAAAGTGAGGTTGCCACAACATCACAGAACATTTAAAATTTAATGGCCTCCATTGTCACAAACGATTGTTTCCTTACAGAGTTGTTTAATGTAGTATGAAGTTACAAAGTCTGCACATAAATGACTATAGAGTAATTCTTTAAACAAATAATTTTGTTCCTTCAAAAATAAATAAAGATCATTTCTCCTCAAAAAGCTGACTGTAGATATCATTTTGAAGTGAGAAAATATCAGACATTATTTATCTATTATCATATTAATAACTTATAATAACTTACCAATTACACATCTACGAAGACTTTATCAGTCATGTAACTAATCAAAACATCATGTATGTCAGCTATTAATATTTTCTAAATATTGAGTTAAGTACTAACATTTTTGAGGATAAAAATCCAGTACTAAACTATATGTGCTATATAATAGATATGTTTCGTATCAATAAAAAACATTTACTTTACAGTGGTCTTCTAGGAGTGGCTCATGCAGCCAGAAGGGCAACTAAAGTTGCACTTCTGCCCTCACGCAATGCTTGATCAAAAACTCCAAATTTTATTATTATATCGGTCTTAATTTGACAATTAAATTACAATTTTAAATAAAAAACGACCAAAAAAACAATAATTTTAGTGTATAGCGTATCAATTTTAATTAGACGCTTCTCGGTGTAGAGATAATGTCTCTCTGGCACAGTGATCTTTGAACACATTTTTAGAATATCCTCTTAATAATATAATGAAGTTATATTGATAAAGAATTTTTAATAAGAAACATATAGTTACGTTAAAAGAATGATAACAAATGCATAGCATAGGTCAAGTATTTTAAGTATAAAAATATTCTTGCCAAAAAAATTTAAAAGAAACTTTTTTTTGTAAAGGTAGTCAGACAGGTTGACGATCCACTTGATGGTGGCTACCGTCATTTATAAATACCACAAGCACAATAAAGAATTAGGTATTAAAAAGAGATAAGGAAATGAACTCTGTCATCCCTTACGCACTCACCGAAACACAACAGCACATATGCTGTTATTTCACGGTGGTCTTCTGTAAGGGGGTGGTTACTGCCGCCAGACGGGCTAGCTGCCCAAATGACTGCGAAACGCAGAGTGCCCTGATTGAATTTGTTAATTTATTATTATTAGTAAATTATTATTATTTATTATCTACATCTACATCTATCTATATATATAAAAATCTCGTGTCACGATGTATGTTCGCGATAAACTCTGAAACTACTGAACCGACTGATCAAACTTCATAAGTATATGTTATTTGGTCCAACTTAAAAGATAGGATAGTTTATCTCATTTTGTTTATTATTTTGTTTATTATTATTTTTAAAATTATATAATATTATTAACATAGCGCCATCTGTTGATACTTATTCAATACAGCAATTATTTATATGTGAGTTCCATAAGGTTCTCACAGATGGCGGTTTAAAGTAATTTATCGGCTGGATTGCAAAAAAGCACCACTAGTATTATACAAAATTTATGGTTTTTAATTCTCGTGTCACACACAGTGTTTGTAACCAAACTCCTCCGAAACGGCTTGACTTATTTTTATGATATTTTTTTTTTGTGTATGTTCGGTAGGTCTGAGAGAAGAGAGAGAGAGAAGAGAAAAGAAAAGAGAGAGGTCGTAAAATATTTTTATACCCCTAATTGATAAGAGTGGGCCACCCAAATTTTTTTTTGCAAAACAACGTTTGCCGGGTTAACTAGTTGTAGTATATATATACTCGTATAATAATAAATTTATTGAAGAAGCAATAACTTCTTCAAAAGGTACAAAATTCATATATGAGTACCTATATCTTTTTGTCTGGTTGCCTTTTTTTCCTTTTTTTAAGTCTTTTTATATTGGTGATACTTTGGTATACTGTATTTTTATGAGCGAGAACCTATAGTTGTTTTTTTCTGGTACGAAGGCTTAAGTTATAATATACTACAGTGTAAAACTTTAAAATAAAATAAATTAACGTCTTAACTATTTCCGTGATGAAATAACATTTATAAGTGTCGCTATTTTATTATTTCGTATTAATGATGTTTAATTGTTTATAAGCTTTTATTAATGATATTAAGTTATGTATGTTTATAATAATGTTTTTAATAATATGTTATTAAATACAATACTACTCTCTTATCTATTGGCACTACTAATTACGACGTAACAGATAACAAATACGCGTTAGTTAATGGTTTCATTATTGGTAAATCGATGTAATTTGATGTGTCTTTTAATGTATTTCCTTACATATTTCTTACTTATAACTCATTTAAATATTAATCATTACCTTAGTAAGGTACGGTTTGTTTGTTTGTATGTAGGAGGTAATCTTCGAAACTACTGATCCGATTTAAAAAATTCTTTCACCAATAGTTAGAATAGAATTTCAGGACGGACATAGGCTAAATACTTCACAAGATGAAGTCGTGGGCACCAGCTAGGGCAAATTTTGCCAAAATTATGGCACTCGTCTTTTCTTTTAGTATATACTTTTTCTTTACAATGCAAAAATTTTAATAAAAACTATATTAATGTTTTGTATTATTCAACTTTAGGTAACAATTTTCTATGCTGTTTCTGTAGAAAGCATCAAAATAATATGTAGAAAGTGTAAGACAAACGGGTAGAATTCAGAATTCACCTATTGTATTATAGTATCAATCCTTGCTCAGAATATGGAACAAAATACAAGTCACGAAATATCGCGAGTGACGTGGTGTCATTTTATGCAACACTGTACCGGTATATGTATTATTTGTATTATATTGCAAGTAACCACTTCGAGAGCTCCATTTATTCGTAGAGAGCGCAACCTGATATAAGGAGCTCACTTTCCAACTCGAGCAACTTACCCATTCCATACTACGTATATAGTTCTCATTAGTTATTGGTAGTAGCAATACATAAAAAACATGATATTTCTGAGATATGATAAGAAGGTTTGGATGGAAACAAAAACCGGAAATTAATTTTATAATTATAGTAAAATTAATTTCTAAAACGCGCAAAATTTGTGAAATTTTCATAGGTTCTTGTAATTACTTCATTCATTTTTGTAATAATACATTCATTCTTGTAATTACTTATTGATAAAAGCCAAAAATTTAGTATTAGTATAGTTGCAGGGCATACCTATTGCGTTTTGCAGGCATAAATTAAATTGCCAGTTTGTGCGGCCGTAACCTTCTGTTTAAAGCCGACCATCGTGAAATGATAGCATGTGTGCTGTGTGATTCGGGAAGTGAGATTCCAAATCTGACTTCCTTGTCCCCTTCTAATCCTTTGCCCTTATCCCACTAATGTCGGCATTACACGTGCAACATAAATTACGTTACCTTTGAAGTGAAAACATCTTTATACGCGTTGGGCATTTTTGAGATGGGATAAAATCATTGAACTCGCGACATTGTCATGTAATGTAATGTAATTAAAAAAAGAACCATTTTTGAGATCAGCGAAATTGTAAGCATTGATGTAGCTAATATTAATTTAAAGTAATTTAAAAATAGAACAATAAGCAGACAACTGTATATCAAAGTAAACTTACTAGATATGATAACACGGATCAATGTGGTATAATACACCTCTGACCAATAATCTAGTTTCATATCAAAATCAAACCTTATTAATGGTCTGTCTTCATAATGACAAGTTAAATAATTATGTTCTAATTAATTGTCATTGTGTGTCAGTGTCATATATTTTCTCTTGTATTTCTTGCTATCAATAATAATCGTATTTACCTAATTTGATAATGCCAAGGAATTTAAATATATAATATCATACTTATTTTTGTGAAGTTATGTTTTCACTTCTGGCGTGCAGTCCTACGACTGACATGTTTTTTGTTAATAAGCGACGGTAGTCACATACCATCAAGTGCACCGTCGGCCTACCTGATGAACTTTACATAAGAAAAAGTTTAAAGATAATTTTAAATTATTACATTTGTATTTTATTTTAGGCTATTGGAAATCATGAGTTTGATGATGGTGTAGCGGGCATAGCACCGTACCTTGCGGCACTCCATGCACCAGTTGTCGCAGCTAATATAGATACAAGCAAAGAACCCTCATTAGAGGGGTTGTACAAGCCACACGTAATACTAGAAAGGAAAGGCAGAAAGATTGGTATAATAGGCTTGATTACACCCGAGACAGGGGTAAGATCAACAATTTCATTGGTATCGAAAGCTTTACTTAGTATTTTAATTTAGCTTAGAAAATTAATTCGACCAAATTATTTGTTCCCAGATATCATCTAATTCAGGAGGTGTACAATTTTATGATCCCGTGCAAACTGCTAAAAAAGAAGCAAAGGTTTTAACCGAAGAAGGTGTCGATATTATAATACTTTTATCACACTGTGGTCTAGAGGTTGATAAGTAGGTGCATATATGAGTAATTTTTTTCCTATCATTTTTACTATTTAATCACTTCATTTCATTAAACTAGTTCTGGAACACTTCTATACACAAACTCCAAACTACATTTAATAAAGACTTTTAGAAAAATAAACCAGAAGATTATGCTTTCAATTCGTTACGAAGTTGATTGGACAAGTTATTTTTTAACTTCCAATATAATGTAGAAATTGGATTAGGGATTAGGAAAGAAGAAATGAGTTGTTAGATATTATTTAAAACATACTTTCAATCAGCTTCCTCATCTCAGCTGTACTAAATTCATTAGTCAGAATAACCTGGATCCAGTATCGACCCGAAGCCCTTTTTAGGTCACCAGTCTATCTTGTAGGTGAACGTCCTATGCTGCATTTGCCGGTCTATGGTCTCTATTCAAGAACCTTCCGTCACCAGCGGCCGTCGGCTCTCGTACTTTGTGTGCTGCCCACTGCCACTTCAACTTACTAATTCGCAGAGTGACGTTAAGCTTTCTTATAAGGCCCATTGTTATATCTCTGACTACTTTTTAATGTATGTCAGAAATTATGATAATTGATCTTAGGTTTTATCGTTTTCTCTCAGTAATCTAATTTAAATCCTTGAAAATCTTTTTAAAACAAAAATGTTTATATTTGAAATAGTAGTTTAAAAGTTTAGTCTGTTTACAATAGTATTTTGTCATCAAACCCTTTATGTCTCATAAAATGAAAGTCTAATTATTTTGCATTTAAATAAAGCTAAAATCCATATAGCTTATTACATCAATCATAGTTTATTTATACTCCGGTAACTCAAAGGCGATTTAAATGCAAAGATAGTCACCTACAGCCATATTTTCCAATAAAGCTGTCGTGTTATAAAATCGAGTGCCAGTGTACACCGGTGAACCCATAAAAATAATGATGTTGTAAAAATTTATGCTGTATCTGAAAAGGGTTTACTTTGTCGCATTAATGAAAATTGTTAAGATAAATAATTAGTAAATTAATACGAAAATGAGAACAACGTACAAACATGAAGTTCAAATTCAATTCAATTAGTGGTATAAGAACATATCAATCCTTTATATAGGAATCCTATTTACAGAATAATGTGTTGCTAGTGATGACAAATTATGATCTCTAACTATAGGCCTTGTAAGAAAGCTCAACTCGACGAGTTACGAAAGTTACCGACATCAGTAAGTTGAAGTGGCAGTGTCGATACAGCAGATGTCGATACACTAGGATTGTCTATTTTAGTTACTTCCACAGTATAATGTGTTATGGGATTCTTCTTTGGGGTAGCGCTGTGGACATAAATACTATTTTCATTTTACAAAAAAGGGCCATTAGAGCCATCTATTAACTAGATCAACATAGTCTTTCCACAGAGAAAAGTTCAAAGAAATAAAGATTTTAACTGTTACATGTCAATATGTTTATGAAAATTTAATTTGTGCTCATAAAAATATTAATCAATTTAATAAAAAATGTGATGTACACCATATCAACATTAGATTTAAAAATACACTAGGATTTACATAAAACGCGACTCCACAAAATAAGTAATTCTTTTGTGGGTTAATGTATACGGTTTTATAATAAACTACCTGAGATAATCAGAGCCTTATCTATAAATAAATTTAAGTGTAATTAAAACCAAACTCCTCTCGAAAGGCTATTATAAAATCTAGCGATTCGGAGCTCATACTATGTTTAATATTGTATGTATACTTTGATATATTTTTTAAATTAAGTGTAATTGTTGTCATTTTATATTTTAAAGGTGACAAAAAGAATAGTATCTTGAATTTCTTTCGGGGTTTCTTCTCAGAATCGTCACCTTTTTTTTCCAATACCCTGGTAAATTTAAATTTATAATGACGATTATAAGAGTTTCTTATAGAAACCTAATTTATAAATAAATATTTTGATTTTGATTTTGAGAAGGCAGGACACATAGTACGGACAGCCAACAGCCTCTGGGACCGAAAGCTTGTTAATTGATTAACAATGTTAATTAAAAAATAATAATTAAGTAAAATAGTTACATAAGGAACACAAGGTGGAAAAATTCTTGAATAATAATATCAAAGATAAATTGTATATTAGGGGTTAAAGTATGAAATTGCCGATTTGTACTGAAAAATAAAAATTCGTTTTTTTTTAATTTAACATATTTATTTAATCAAAATAATTACCATTATTATCTATACATTGCTGCCATCTAATAGGAAGCTCATTTATGCCTTTGCGATAGAACTCTGGTGATCTAGATTCGACAAACTGTGTGAAAGCATTTTGCACTGCCTCCTGAGAAGAAAACTTTTTATCACGCAGAAAATTGTCCAAATCACGAAAAAAATGGTAGTCCGTTGGAGCAAGGTCTGGCGAATACGGAGGGTGACGAATGGTTTCTAATTGCAGTTCCTGTAGAGTTAAAACGGTTTCTCGTGCTGTATGAGGTCTCGCGTTATCATGGAGCAATAATGGTGAAGATCGATTCATAAGTCGGGGCTGTTTCACTGCTAGTTTCGCTATCATTGTTCGGAGTTCGGCGCAGTAGACATCTGCCGTTATTGCTTGACCAGATCGGAGAAAGCTATAGTGAATAACACCACGCTGAGACCACCAAACAGTTACCATTACCTTTTTATTGGTAAGCTTTGCTTTAGGACACTGTTGCGGTGTTTGACCTGGGGTCAGCCATTGCATTTTCCGCTTACGATTATCGTAAAGAATCCATTTTTCATCACATGTCACAATTCGATCCAATATTCCTTCATTTCTGTATCGATTCAACAAGGCAACGCAAGTTTCAACACGCGTTTCTTTCTGCAGATCAGTCAAATCATGAGGCACCCATTTTTCATATTTTTTTATTTTATTGATTTGACGCAAATGAGTCAATATTGTTGGTAAGGTAACGTTAAACCATGCCGCTAATTCCTGGGTAGTTTGGCTCGGATCGGCTTCCACCATCTCTTTCAAATCATTGTTATTCACCTGTGTGGGCGGTCTTCCACGTGGTTCGTTCTTCAAATCGAAGTTTCCATCACGAAAGCGTTTAAACCAAAATCGCACAGTGCGTTCATTAGCAGTCCCCTCTCCAAACGCAACATTAATATTGCGAGCTGTTTCTGCCGCGTTAGTTCCGCGTCGGAACTCGTATTCAAAAATCACACGAATTTTCGAAGTATCCATCTTTATTGTCTAAGCTGAATAAAAAAACAACTGAAAGTTGATAATCGAATGTTGCACATTTTTTAAAAGAAGAACTACATAGGTACCGTATGAAAAAAGTTTCACTCAAAAATCTCAAACCATGAAGGTTCTATGTCAATTCGAAGTACCTATTACAATAAAACGGCAATTTCATACTTTAACCCCTATTATATAATAATTTATTGAATATAAATTCAATAAATTATTATATATACAAATTAATTAATTTAAATTTGAACAAAAATTGACGTTGTTTGTAACGACAAATTCTTGAGTTGTCATTGTAATATGTTTGTTTGTTTTTACAAACATCCACTTCAACATAATACATAGTAAAACAACCCGTATTTTTTTATTATTTAAATAAAAGTTATAACAACTTATAATTAATATGACTTGGGTCAACTCATATTAATTTGAAAAATTATTAAAATGTTAATTGTTAAGAAAATTGTGATCACTGGGAAGCAGTTAGACCGAAATCCAAATTATTATTTATTGTTTTAATTTACAGAGCAATTGCAAGAAATGTAGGTGATAATATCGATATAATTGTGGGTGGACACTCCCACAGTTTATTGTCGAATCGAGAATCACCAAGTAAAGAGAATGTGGCAGGACCTTATCCAGTTATTTTGGAGTCACAATCGAAACCTGGACATAAGGTATGAATTAAGATAGGAGTACCTATCACAAAATAATTCGTTGTTACAAATTGTTATTAAAGAGAGAATTTATTAACGTAGCGAGCTTCATGCAAGACTGTGATAGGTGTTCCCTAAGTCTAGGTCACTGTTAGTGAAAACGAGCATTAATCTTTTTTTTTCCTTGTTAGGTTTTAGTAGTAACTGCATCAGCATTCACAAAATACTTGGGAAATTTAACGATATATTTCGACCAGTATGGCGAGCTACAATCTTTTGACGGATCACCAATATTTTTGAACAGATCGATTCCCGAAGGTATGTCAATATTATTAATACAGTAGAAACCGGATATAACGACTTCGGTTATAACGACATATCGGTTACTACGACCAAATGGCAAGGTCCCCGTTGAATGCCTATAACGATTTAATATTGCTTATAATGACTATCCGTTTATTACGACCAATTTTTGTGGTCCCAGGTAAGGTCGCCATAACCGATTTTCACTGTATTTTACAACTAGTGATTATTTTAGTACGGTGTTTAGTAAAAATACATCGAAATAATATATCTTTGGTAAAATACGATTAATAGTTACAAATCTTGCTAATGTTATAAATGCGATTTTTATTGTATGTTTGTTACTCTTCACGTAAAAACTACTGAAGGGATTTGGATGAAATTTGGCAAACAAATAGTTTATTAACTGGATTAAAATATGGGAGACATTTTATCCGGAATAAATGTTAGGTTCTCAAGGGATCGTTTAATAATATAAAAAATGGCGCCACTGTCGTCACAGCGTTAAGATAAGTAGTAGCGGACACTAGCTAGTTCCAAATAAATGCGATATATAGCCTTAATGTTGCGAACCGTATTGAGTCCTTATTTATAAAAAAAAAATATAAAAATGAAAATGACGAATGTATTGCACGTGTAAAACTAATTCTTTTTGTTCATTATACAGACCCAGAAATGAAGAAACTGCTTCAACCTTACGCCGATGAATTACACACATTAGTTCAAGAGACCATTGGCTTTGCAAATAATGATCTATTGGCAAACGATTGTGGTGCCGCAGAATGTGCTATCGGAGATATTATAGCGGATTCGTTTTTGAACTCTGTGAGTATCTGGTCATGCTTCTTAACGATTATTCTTTACTTTTTATTACCTAAGACACTGCATTTGCAGTTTAAGATTTAGGTATCCCGTTTCTTTGTCTTTTTGAGTATTGACATGCCGAAGGTTTTGCTAGAAAATGTCCCAATTATTTTGACAAAAATAGGCAAAAAGAGTCCAAAATAACTGTCACAACATGTATTATTTAGACTTCGCCCCTATCCTTGGTATAGACACCGTTCTTGCTCTAACGGGAAGAAGATTTAAATGGTATTTCAACGTAACTTCTTATTTTATTCTCTCACGACATAGGTAAGTCATAAAATCTTAAGAATAAAGACTTGAATACAGTTTGGCCTCCGTAATTTCAAATTTTAAATTCAAATTGTGCGCCGTGCGGCCGGCAGTACAAAGCCCGCCAGGTTGGTATTATCATAATGTAGACAAGACTTTAAATTGTGACCATGGGCTATTGTAAAAATTCAGAACAGAATTTAGGTTAATTTTGTATATCGTTAAAAAAGAATATTTTTAAGAGCATATGATTTTATTGTACACTAGCTATATACACTAATTATATACATATATACATTTCTCGTTTAAAGCTTTTTCGGTCAGTGAAAACCGCATTAAAATCCGTTGCAAAGTTTAAAAGATCAGCGTACAAAGGGACAGACGACGGGAAGCGACTTATACATTTTTTTCTACAAATTATAATACAAACCTTCCTCGGTCTTTTCAATAGAGAAAACCTTATCAAAATCCGTTTGGAAGTTTAGAAGACGTTAACGTAGAGAAACAGACATAGTTTAAACCTTAGATTTTAACCTAATAGTTTAGTATGATTTTTAACCTTGCGACAGTTATAATTTAAACGCTACACCTATATTTTTATTTTTTATGTAAGAACCTATTTTACACTAATATTTATTTTTTTATAATTTATTTTATCAAGACGCCATTGTTTCAGACAAAAGAATATTTTAAAAACAACAAGATGAAGGAAACTAAGCCACACGTCGTTTTCCTCCTCAGAAATATGATTAGAGGATCAATCGCTAAAGGAGGTGAGATTTTAAAATATATTTCGCATGCTTTTAGTATAACTTTTTTGTTTGTAAACAACCGATTGGAATGAAACAAACACTAAATGATACATCAGTGGAAACTGCATTCAAATTGGTCCATCCGTTTCTGAGATTAGTGAGCAAAAACGCAAAGACAAACAGAGTATTTTATTGGCCTTGGTAACGAAAATAAAGTACATGTGGACAAATATTTAATGTTTTTTTTTTTTTCTTTCAAAAAAATTTGAACGGCTCGATTACGATTTTATTACATGCATGTATTGATTATAATACTGCAATTACATTAAATTGCAAAACACTTGATTAAATAATGTAGCATTGTCTAAAACTTACGTTTGCGTAAGGAGGCATGGACTATTTATAAATAGTCCGTCTTAGCATGTTGGCAGCAAAAACACTAGTATGTATGTAAGAAGTATCTTTGTCATATCGGTTATATGAAGATTCTTTTCTTCATTTAATGGTACCTATATTCGTACTTAGATAATTGCTATGATATAGCTGTTGTATAGAGAAATTCAGCTGTTTCATAGAGAAACTCTGCTCATTAGGAAAGGTAGACCTGGCTCGGGTGAAGGCGGCTGGGTTATGCCCGCCACTTTCCTCCTCAAGGGTTATGCCCGCCTCTTTCCCCCTCAAGGATTATGTCCGCCACTTTCCCCCTCACGGGCGGTCCCCCGAGATTAGCTTAGCTGTGACGCGAGGACTATTGGCACTATTGGTATATAGTACAGTCGGGGTAAGAAAAGGTTTGTCACCTTAATGTTGACATTTTCTTACACCAAGGCAGTTATCAATCATGGCGAAATTTCATTCCAAACGTCTATCCGTTTGTCTGCTCAGTGTTTTAGTTTTAAAAATTACTAAGAGTCTCTAAACTTGATATAGCTTGTATTTGAAAATTGGCAAATGTTTTCGTACCCCGACTGTACATTCAAATTCAAATTCAAAAATTTTTTTTCGTAATAAGATTTACAAAATCATTTTTCAACGTCAAATGATGGCATCTAATACGAGTATCTCGGTTACATTATATTTATTTATATTAATTTGTGATTTTATATTTACAGTTATAACTCGCGGTGGAATAATAAATACTCTGCCATTCACGAATAGTGTCATGACTTTCTCCTTGTTAGGGAAACATTTGATTGAAGCATTTGAAAGGTGCCTAACTAATTATTGGGTGGCACACCCATTTAATGGACCCTGGATGCCACATGTAGCTGGTAAGTATACTTGGCTTAAAATTAAAATGAAACGTCAGCCTGTCGGATGACCTTTATATAAAAGAAATGCTGTTTTACTTATAAAAATGAGGTTACTAATAAAAACAAGCATTACAATTTATTTATTTTCTATTCAAAGCATTTATTTGTATGTACAGATGTTGGGTTTCAGTGAACGTATTTGAAGTTTCAGTGTTGAAATATGGAAATTAGAGTTCAGTAAGCTCTTTATTTTGCTCAAGTATATCTTCAAGTACTTGTTATATGTTTCAGGTGTCCAATTGACGTTGAATGCGATAAATAGTACAGCAACAGTATTAATAAAAGATGGAGACGCTTATCGACCTCTCGACCCCGAAGAGTTATATCAAGTTACATCTCTGAACTTCTTGACCAGAGGCGGTAATGGATTTAAGGTGAGCCATACATTTAAAATCTTCTATGCTATTCCTAAGAATGGTGGACATATTCCATTAGATCAATTTTATTCTTATGTGTTTTTATTTTATTAATAATTTAATTAAAATATCCTTTTTGTACTGCATAAGACCAAATTTCAGCCTCAATAGTTAATTCCTTACAATTGCTGCTGGTACAGAATGCTGGTTTAAAACAGACAAGAATCTTCATAATAATAATAATTTATTTATTATAATAATTTATTCATAGGTGCTTATTTCAACTATAGTGATATTAAAAACTTTATTTTTAATTATTAATTAAATTTAGAACATGTGCATGCATCAATCCCTAACAGCTCCCTCAGTTAATTTGATTAAATAATCAAATTAGAACCTTACCTATAAATAAATTTAAAGGTGTTATCAAAACCAAACTCTTATAGATAAATTATTATAAAATACGTGATTTATTTACGCGGTATGAAGGCCGGATTTAAACGATTCTGAGCTCATACTATGTTCAGATTTGTGATTTGTTTATAATTAATTGTAATAATTGTTGTATAGTTTATTTTAAACATGACAAAAAGAATATTATATCCCGAGTTTCTTTCGGGTTTTCTTCTCAGGATTGTCATCATCTTGGCTATTATTATCGAAACCCTAGTAAAATATATAATGACAATTGAAAGAGATTTTTAAAACCTATTTGATGAAAAAAAAATGATTTTATTTTAATATAATAACTACGCAAATAATAAACCTTTTACTGCGTTGGTTTTATAGATGTTTTAAGTTTATATAATCCAAAATAAAATTAGATCAAAAGGTTCGTGGTTTCCATTAATTCGCAAAAAGCTAGAGACAAGTGCAAATAAAAGTAATAAAAGTAATTCAAATAAAAATAAAATCAGTTTCTGAGGTCGGATGACCTTTTAAGATCCAAAAACCGCAAAATTTGAGGTCTTTTTTAAAATAATGGTTTATAAAATTTTATTTTATACAATGCACCGTAAGTGAAATGTAACTTTGACGAAATTAAAATAAATTATCTCCTTAAACATTAAGGACATCGTTCAAAACCAAGCCTGTTTTTTTTTTGTTATCTTACCTACACTTTGGACAAAAGTCTTCCTTAGTAAATTTCCTGTGAATATTTCACATTTTGTAAATGTCAAATATATTTAATATAAATAAAATAAAAATATAAAAAACATTCGAAAATGAAAAATACTTTTTATACTTTCAAACTTTTTTAATACTTTCAAACTTAAATATCTATGAAACCCCCATTACCAATTACATTACAGGATACTTATTCCTCACAAATTATATAATAAGTGATTTTTTTTTATTAAATCAAAAATAATGAACACACAGTTCGATTGTTAGTACTTGCTTGCTTCGTGTAGATAAATGCACACAGGAGCAACTCGAAATTAAGAGACGTTTGAATAAATATCTTGATATTTTTATCCTCAGATGATAGAGGAAAACGCCCACAACGTGACCTTCATAGGAAAAGATGCTGACATTTTAGAAGGTTATATAAGGAAAATATCGCCAATTATGACTTCATTGGACGGCAGATTGAAGGTTTTGAACGAAGAAAAAAATTAATCATAAAAATAACTACAAAATGTAGTAAATATTGTGATATGTTTTGTACGGTGTATTTTAAGAATTTTACACCATTTGTTAAGGCGAAGTAACACCACAAAAAAAAATTGATATGTTTAGTGATGGAAATAAAACTTATTTTTCATGACAAAATACCAAAACACAAATGAGATTGTACCTGTATTAAATAAAATTAATATTAATAAAGGACATTGAATCATTTGAAATTTAGATTTATTATTAACATTTTTTTTTTAAAAAAGAACGCCAGAATATTCCTCGTGTGTGTTAATATCTTCCTACTGACCACATTAGTCTATGTTTCCACACGATCCATATTCTACACAAGCCCACGTTAATATATGTTACTTGGGGTAAGATCGGAAGCATTTTTGAGAAGTTGGAAGACCTTTTTTAAATTATCGTTTAGTGTGGTTTATAGTTAAGATTATCAAAATGTGGTTCGCTATTTTGATACATACTTAAACACTCTTGATATTTCATATACTTATCTCTGTGTAATCTGTATGAAGTTGCTGTCAGAGAACTATTAAAACTGGAACTTTCCTTTTTTTATCATGGGGTAAGAGCGAAAGGTACCGGGGTAAGTCCGGAATACTTTTTAAAATGGACCTTACTCGTTTTAGCTTTAAAATATAAACAGGTTTGGTTTCCGATCTAACCCCTGGAATATTTCCAAAAAATAGGCTAAAAAATACTGAGTTAACAAAACACTTCTTCTTCTTCTTCTTTTAATGTCTTGGCTCCATCAGATTTTCTCCGATGATTTTGCCAGTGTCATTAGTAAAAATAGCAATTTGTAAGTCTTTTTTAAATAAAAAAGACTAAATTGAAATTAAAATCAAAAATAGCAGATCCCGAGACTAGTCAGTCAAGTCAAGTCAAGTCTAATTTTTCTAGAGATTTCCAAAACAGGTCCGTCAAGTCCAAAGCAGTCAGGTCAAGTCCAAAAACACTTCATAAATCACGTTAAAACCGAGGGACGCCTGTCGAAAAATGACACGTAGATGCGCAACAAAATGGCGTCACGGAAAATGTTGCCAGCAATAAAGTAAATCATTGGGTTCGGTAGAAATTAGAGGAATACGGTCTTCCCCCATTTCCGATCTTACCCCAAGTAACTATATGATAATTCTCGAAAGAAACACGTGGGCGCCACTATAAATAGGGTTAAGTTCAGTGAAACCACATTGTCTGTAATAGACTTTTTAATGTTCACAAGTACTAAGACTTAACATATTAATGAAAGCGTAGTAATGCGCATTTATAATTTATCTACTCGTGTGGTGCAGTGCAGTACAGTCTGGTAGAAATAACTATCGCCTGATAAAAAAAACCGCGTGAATTTTGGTGTTCGAGTATGGGATTCCAGACCTCTTTCCCTCCCTTATTTTTAACAAGTAAGGCACTGCATTCGCAGCCTCTATGGCTTTGCTCGTTTCAATAAGTTTCGGTAGCCACATCAATTTGACCGTCAGCATGCCTAATATCAATCAGCTTATAGCACACAACTCCTTAAATCGGCTGGTGGTGTAGTTATTGTCTATTTCCAGTAGAGAGAAAATACAAGACTAGCCTGGATTTTCTCGTCTTTGCCAAGCTAACACGACTTAAAAGTATAAACGTAAATTACTCTGCTTAAAACGTAACCTGGTATTTGAATAAAACCCATGTGATAGTAGAACACTTTTTAGCACCCTCAAACACCCCCTCACGAATGATACTTGTATAACGGTTCGGATAAAAACACATTAGCCAACGTTCTCACTAACAAACAACATTACTCCGAACATTTACAGCTGGGGATTTTATTCAATCCCAACCTTTTACCGAGCGAAACTCACCATTACCATGTTAAAAGTTTAGTTATAAAAACTCATAAACACAAATCTCTAGCAACTAGATGCGACTTGTGCTTGAATCAAATCATTGGAGGATTCTTACTACTGCGTCTGTGTTTTCTTCTGTTTCGATTATTCTTCTGATACATATATTTAAATACTCACTAGCAACTCGATCCCGGTTTTGCATGGATGTAATTTTTTCTGCAAATTATATAGACCCAAACGCTTTTTGCATGTGTGAAAACCGTACCTATCAAAATCCGTTGAGTGGTTTAAAAGTTACGGCTGCTTTACATTGGTCCGGTAAATGAATCCAGTAGCACTAGATTCCAGTGCTGATCCAGTGATAGATCCAGTGCTGGATTGGTACTGAAATAATGTAAACACGTTTCAAGCCAGTAGAGCTTTCACTAACCAGCGCTGGATTGGAAGAGAGCATGGGCCTCTTTTTCACACCAGTGATCACTGTCGGCACCCCACGCACACCGTTCCAGTGGCACTGCCAATCTCTGCTGCATCATTGACATGGAGTGCTAAAAGTGGTCTGACGAGGAAAACATGAACTTACTCAAACATGGTAGTTAGTTCGTCGAATAATATTGCACAAAAAAAAATTGACCATTAAGCAGACTTGAGATCTTTCAAACTTAAGATCTATTTGGAACATTACGTAAATTACAAAAGCACTGACGTAAATCACTTTTATTTTTGTCGCATCTAGTTTTTCTATGGTGGGCTGAAACTGTACCTGACTTGATTCGAAAGCGAAAGTCAGCTGGACTCACAATACTCTGCAGACGGCGTTTGTCTAATTATGACACGAATCGCCGGAACTCATTATCATACATTAAAATTAATTCCAAGGAAATTTAATGACAAAAAGGAAATGTTTCCGGTGATAATATTGTACAAGGAATTTTGCGATTTCGGACCATATGTCTTGTTTAAGTTTGCTTAATTCTTTTAGTAGGTTTTAAATCGTTTTAAATTTCTAATATAAAAAATAGATATTTTTTATTTCTCTATACCTCTTAAACCTATATTATCTTACCTACTGATAGCGCGCGAGTTTTATGCAGAGCACAGGAATGCGATAGTGCTGTGACCTAATTAGAATTAATGATGACAATATGTCGATAAATTTCAACATTGTTTTAAGTTTTAACATTTTAAGTTTAGAAATAAAACAATGTAAAAGGTCTTCGATGCCTCACGTTGCGCGCCACTTGTAAAAGACCCTTCATGCATGACCCCATTTTTTTTGGCTTTCATTTTTTCGGGAACATTTTTCGCCATTTCCCGTGCCTGGCGATGAATAAAAACTCGTTTTTTTGTAACAGAACTTAATTGACTCGGATCAGACATTATTAAAAACAAAAATAACACGCGGCTGCAACTTGAATATTAGGGGTTAAAGTATGAAATTGCCGATTTGTACTGAAAAATAAAAATTCGTTTTTTTTTTAATTTAACATATTTATTTAATCAAAATAATTACCATTATTATCTATACATTGCTGCCATCTAAGAGGAAGCTCATTTATGCCTTTGCGATAGAACTCTGGTGATCTAGATTCGACAAACTGTGTGAAAGCATTTTGCACTGCCTCCTGAGAAGAAAACTTTTTATCACGCAGAAAATTGTCCAAATCACGAAAAAAATGGTAGTCCGTTGGAGCAAGGTCTGGCGAATACGGAGGGTGACGAATGGTTTCTAATTGCAGTTCCTGTAGAGTCTGCAGATCAGTGAAATCATGAGGCACCCATTTTTCATATTTTTTTATTTTATTGATTTGACGCAAATGAGTCAATATTGTTGGTAAGGTAACGTTAAACCATGCCGCTAATTCCTGGGTAGTTTGGCTCGGATCGGCTTCCACCATCTCTTTCAAATCATTGTTATTCACCTATGTGGGCGGTCTTCCACGTGGTTCGTTCTTCAAATCGAAGTTTCCATCACGAAAGCGTTTAAACCAAAATCGCACAGTGCGTTCATTAGCAGTCCCCTCTCCAAACGCAACATTAATATTGCGAGCTGTTTCTGCCGCGTTAGTTCCGCGTCGGAACTCGTATTCAAAAATCACACGAATTTTCGAAGTATCCATCTTTATTGTCTAAGCTGAATAAAAAAAACAACTGAAAGTTGATAATCGAATGTTGCACATTTTTTAAAAGAAGAACTACATAGGTACCGTATGAAAAAAGTTTCACTTAAAAATCTCAAACCATGAAGGTTCTATGTCAATTCGAAGTACCTATTACAATAAAACGGCAATTTCATACTTTAACCCCTATTATTAACGCGATAACCAGTGGCGATAACACAGTAAGCGTATGATAGTTGTCGAGGACAGCACGCACATCACTAAACTACATGCTCCCGCCCTTTACCTCAGGCCCCGAATGCATTCAACTCGCGCGCTAACAATATATATTCAGTACTAAGACAGTAAAGAAAGGATTTCACTTTGCTAGATTGTCATTCTATCAAATAATAGAGCGAAAATCATAACACAATTTAAGAAGGATAAGTGATAATTATCCCAGAATTATCACTTCCCAGAATTAAACACTGCGGGTTTTGAAAGACTACGTAAAATAACACCGCGGCCTTGTGTGGATGGCACCGCGACCGCGCTAAAATATTTAAAAATTGCAGAATATAAAGATACCATTTTATAATACTAAGGATTAATATTAACATTAGTACAGCAGAAAACAGGCCTCAGATTCCTAGCTTTAAAACCTGGCTCCTTAGTATATGGTACAGATAAGAAAGGGCGCTTTGGGCGCCTTTTCATATTGACGATCTCGTGGGCCAATTTGAGGTACTTCTTCTTCTTCTTGAATTCACCCTTCAAGAGTACGAATCCCCCCCCCCATTGTTATGTGGAATATTGACATCCACAAAAAGGTCAGTCGCAGGAATATTCCTGTCTGTGTTGATGGGCCGGTCCCAGTAGAACTTGGTCAGATTCAGTTCTCAAGAAGCCGGCCTCAGCTAGTTCTCAAGAACTGACTTTGGCTCCCATAATTAGGCATCCTCTGCTCAAGTAAGCCGTATTTCAGAACGGGTTTTAGAATCTGTGCATACCCCATCCCTACAGTAGATTATGAAGTATTTTATTTAAAGATGTGGTTGCCTGTATTCATACGGGCTTCTTTAGTTTATTGTGCAGATAAAGCGGTACCCCTACATCCAACTACATGCTGGATAAATTCGCTAGAATCTGCATACTCGATCACCATAGTGGATTATGAACCATTATATTATATTTAACAACTTTAGCGAGTCTGATAGCCGGTAAAAGCAGATAACTTATTTACATGGTAACGTTCCGCCGGTTTGCATTCTATCAGGATTCGCAAACAGCAACTTTGTCGATCAACAGTTTCTAATTCTCAGTTCGAATTACATCAATATTTTGGATTATAATCTGTTTCATGTAATTTAGTGGTGTACTGTAAGGTTTGTATAATATAAATAATAATTAATCAATGAATATTTGTGGCACGGGACGTTTGTGTTTGTCTTTTTATATATTTGTATGTTTTCAATGTCCTTTGCTACAAATAAAATATTATTCTATTCTAATATATAAATCAAGCATTTTATTAAACTGATTAATAACTTATTGTTATTAAGTTAAGCAGACAAGCATAAAAGTATCTTGCTAGCATAAACCAGGCGCTGGTTTTCCATAGAAACCATTTATTACACGTTGCACAAATATAGCTAATACATATCTACACCAAGTTACATGAAGTTGTATATACAGTGTGTCCGTATGATAATTTTTGCGTTATCGTAACATTATTTTCATCCTACAAAGAAATTGAAATTAATATCTAATGTCGGTACAATTAGATAATGTTCACTCCATATTATTAGCTTTTCTGTCATGTTGAATTTGTCTTGTAATTAAACTTAGGGACAGCATCGTTAGAATTGCCTGAAATAAAGACATGCTGTGCTATTAATATTATAATGTTCTATGTAGCGTTTCAGAAGAAATCGCAATTTTTGTTGCACAAATTCGTTATCTGGATGGGAGTAAAATAAAACCCTTTTTCTTATGTGGAAGACAATATTCTTGATTTTTTTGTCTTAAGAGCAAACCGATGCAGAGATCGATCAGGCGTCGAAATACACAACTATGAGGATTAGTCTGGCGGAGAAATCTCAAAAAGCGCCTGCTTTCAACAGTTAACGGCATTTGGTGAAACTTTTTGACACCGGGTCTTTCTAGACTAATTCGACCCTGCTGAACACGATTTCTCCCGGTGCGACCGCCGCAAGGCTCGAGCCAATCGCAGCGGTTGACGACTGGCCGCAAGACTGTACATTGGAATTATGCGGTGGCAAAAAGTTTTACTAAATACCATTAACCGTGGTTTTTTTTATTTTTAAATTTCCACCAGTCCAGATTGCGCACTGCGTAGAGTCCGTATGAAACAATTATTGACCTCTGAAGTTTTCCCAAGTTGCGTCGCAATAGCTAAAAACAAGTATCAGCAGGGATGCTCGTTTGACTCTACTTGCGTGAACTAACGGCAGAAACTACTTCAGAGGAAGATAGTTGTTTGATATGGACTCTCTCCACTCCTCGGATGCTACCGTTCCGACCATTACAACAGGAATGTAGCAATATTTTAATATACTTAACCCAATTAACTAACTGCATTAGTTCTAAGACTAGTATTTACGAGTATGAAAGACTAATAAGACTGTTATACTGTTATATATTAATAATAATAAAATATAAGAGACTATAAGAGACTTGTTCATATAGACTACAGTTATAGGCTTTACCTGATACACAGTAGATCTGTCTACTGCGAAAATTCTGGACGCAGTGAATTTGGGAGGCGTAGAACACAAACGAGCGATTTCCGGCCAGAGACGTGACTCATATTTCGCCGTCTTTAACAGTACGCTGACCAATCTTCCATACTGTACGGATGAAAACAAAATTGTAACCTTTTAAAAGTATCAAGGACACTTGAGACCCTATTTAAAATAAAAAAATGCAAGCCATTAAAGATTGTAAACTAAACGACAATAAATCTATGTTAGACACTACAAATGATCTTGATACTTTTTAATATTTTCCTAGATTTCACACATCTAAATAAAAAAAATTGAGTGTGGCTGTCTCGTGAACACAGCCAAGTTTTTTACGTGAATACATGTACGTTATTTATGTATATATCGGCGGGAGATCGTATAATCCGGCAGTTCGTGATATGCCTAGGCAGATCGTAAGTCGGAAATTGACATGTGAGATTCTGATTAGTTTTCGATGAAATGTAATTTGATAAGCACTTTTTTGATCACTTTGCAACTTCATGAATGTGCCTAGGCATATCGCAAACTGTCGGGTTATACGATCGGCCGCCGACATACTCGTATATACAGGCGGTTCAAAAATCATGGATTAAACGAAACAATGGACGAACGTACAAACGGGACGTAGAGGCGGTTATTTGAAATTGCGAGGTATTGAGGCGGTAGAGGCAATTGAAAAAATTGCCATTACTCATAAACCGTGGTATCTACTAATATAAAAGCATTTTTGTAGTGATGATACATTACCTAGAAACGACTGTACACTATTTATTTATTTTAAAAAGGTAGAGGAGACTGGTTACGGTTGTGCTACGTTACGAATGTGAAAGTTGTCATATTAGCGAAACTATAAGGAATACCGTAGTGTTTGCAAGGGAAGAAAAAAGGAGCGTGTTCATCTGCACATGTGTCACAGTATTGCGTCAGCCATCTTGCGACATTAATGGTAGCACGGGGCCTACATTACTTTTTAACAGTCTAAAGTAAGTATTTTTTCTCGATTTCTTTTAATAATTGTTCGTATGTGTGTACAGATAGAATAATGAGTTTTATTCCTCGTTATAAGTTAAACATTAGCAGTTAAATAGCAGTGATTCTTTGTATTGTACGTAGATTATTTTGCATTGTAATGGTGATTGTTTTCCTGCAAAACAGTTCGTTGGGTAGGTACGGTTGTTACATTTATCTTGGGTACGTTGTGATAAGTTGTGGGTACGTTTTTCGTTTATTTTAGATGCCCAAAATACGTGTCAGGAAGACCGAAGACGCCTACAAAGAACTGAAACAACACACTTCTTTACGAAGAGCTGGGAAAATGTGAGCTTTGGTCCCATTTAAACCGCCCTTATTATTGTGATAATTATAATGAGAGACTAGATATCAGTATCGTACTTTCCAGTTTTTAGAAATAAAAATAGACCTTAAATTTCTTCTATTTTTTATATTGTAGGTATGTTGATTTCTATACAAATGGTTTTTTTTCTTAAAGAAGATATTTTCAGATTTTTATTTAACAGAATTTTATATAACATTTAATATCGTTTGTTTTGTATTTTGACGCAGTTAACTTAATGAATAATAGAAATGATAATTTAACATTTTTGACCAATTGTAATATGAAAACTTTTATAATAACTATTAAGCTACAGTGTCATGTTAGTTATGAGTGATTAAAGTAAGATTTGGTTACTTTATGTTCGATATTACTTGCAATAAAAAAGATTTTAAATCATTTCGGTGTATTTTTGAACCTGTCACTACCGACCCCAAGCACTGTCGTGATATTTTCCCGGTTATGACATTTTCCCCTTTTTATCTAATCTAAGGACAAAGTTTTAGTAATTATACGTAGAGAAATGTAGACTTTACAATAAAAATCTACTTTCTGCCATCTAACTGGTATATTTACAAAATTATTGGCAATCAAATGAAAAGTGTCACAACTCTACCCAGTCTACCCTACAATTTTTTTAAAATTGCCTATTTAGTACAAATTTTGGTGTTTCCTTAAAAAAACACCTAATCAGTCATAATTTTAAATAGGATCGGGTTAGGGTAGGACTATAGAGAGATTTTTAATTGCAAATAACCGCCTCTACGTCCCTGTTTCGTTTGATCCACGATTTTTGAACCATCTTGTACTATCAAACAAATTCGATTATACCATGTATAATAAATCTTTGATCTTTAAGTTAGTGAGTGCTGCAATTAAATTTTGGATGTAGATGGTAGATGTATAGCTACAGCATCAAACTGTATCCCCCGATTTTGTTATCATCCGTTTTCTGAATTTCCTCCCACCATTGAAGCAAATTAAAGACATATTCACTTCAAAACCCTTTCACTTACAACATTGAAGAAGGATATTCATTTCCCACTGTATCAATTAGGATGTAATTTTGAGGTTCGTTTGACTTAAATTTATTTCCTTCTTACTGACTAAACCAAATATTAAGTATATTTTGTAATAAATGGTAAGCAGTATCAAAATAGTTTCTACAATCTTCACAAAGTTTATGCTATGATATTCTTTTTTTTATTTAATTTTTTTATTAAGATTGGTTTGCTCTTGGCCAGCATCTAGCCGTATAGCGTAAATGAGGCCTATGATGGATCGAGCTCACCCAGAAGATGCCTATTCACTCGAACTTTGAAAAGATTTGGGTTATATAAGCTCGGAAACACAGACCAGGGAGTTCCAAACCTTGGCATCAGTGTGCATTATAAAGATTTCAATAATAGGATGTGGCGCCGTGGTTCGACCGCTAGAAACCTTTTCCTTCGTTTATATCACCCGTATAATTGTTACTCCCTAACCAAGGTTCTATCTAGGTTTAATAGTCAGACCAATATAGTTCAACCTATTTTAAAATAAACTTTGTGACAATAAGTGAAGAAAAACTACGCTTAAAAAGGGTTTAAAGTCGATTAAACAGGAAAATCATATATTTACCGCTTTTGTGACGGCATGACATGTCTCAGTTAGTGTAAAATAAATTACAGTGTGAATGAGAAATTGGTATAAATGGTCATAAACTGGCAACTTTACTATCATACTGTCAGCTCCTTCTTCTGAACCTGAAAAGATAACTTGAAGTGAAAAGGGGGGATGTATTTGCTTCATCGACCTTGATAGGATATGGAGTACGCGTGTGACCACATCAGTTCGATATGCGCCAATCGACGTGAAGGATAATAATATTAAGGATAGGAGAAGAGGGTATGTCATCACAGAGGTACTCTAGCGCCGAAAAGCGCCACAACAAGCATGACTTGTATGTTTATCTTCATATAAAGATATGGGACATTAACTATTTCACGTGTATGGGATCAAATTATGTACATAACTATTTTTATGGAAAGTTGGCTACCCCTGCATGTGCGCTGCCAAACTAAATAAGATTAACTAAACAAAATAAAACTAAATAACAAGGGTTGTTATTTCACCATGGTAAAGCGATGGTTATTGCCGCCAACGTGTCAAAATGTCCCGGACGATGATTAAAAACCATAAAAAAATGCAAGATTGAATATATTTTCTACGTGTCTGCACGGCACGACAGATGTCTGCTCCAGTTATTATGATGGAAGGGACCCCACCCAGGTGTAATGGAAGGGACGCACTGGGCGAAGGAGAAAGTCATGGCTCAGAAATATCCGACAGTGGACTGGCATTGCCTCGGTCGAGCACCTGTTCCAGCTGGCTCTTGACAGAGACCGGTTCAGGAAGTTGACGGCTAACCTTCAGGACTGAAGAGGCACACACACACACACACTACACACACGCACGCACGCACGCATGTGACCGGTGATTATGGCTGCGAAACAAAATGTGCCCTGCAACTGGTATTGACTATATTAGTTATATTATTGGAATGTATATTATACATATACTTACTTATGTATAACTTGAACATATTTTTCAAAGGCATAAACATGTCCAGATGTATGCAAGTGAGCAAAGCCAACAGCACTGCATTAGTTGATTCTTCTATAGTGCTCATGCAATCATTTATCTTATCGAGGAACATTAAAATTGTTTGCGCACGGATTGAACGTAGTTTATTAACAATTTTGAACCCTGAAAAGATTTCAACGCAAAATTTGTTTCACCTATTAGTTCCTTCTTAACAGCAAGTGTATTGCCGCCATTTTACTTACGATCATTTGCTAGTTGCGGAAATTCTTTCTTTATAAACTCCTCATTTACGTAAATCTCATTGCTCTCTTTAACTTGTCTCATTTCTTAAAAAAAAAAAACATAAAAATGTATATTAAATCTATACTTTACTAATAATAAAATTGAAGTATCATACCTTCATAGTCCACGTCACATTCCTCTAAATAATCCGCCAAAGCGTTCATACGAAATGTGAACACAAGTATCAAATACATGAAGACAGTCTGAAAGCACTGCATCTGTGTCCGTGGGACGATCCAATACAGTTTGTATATACCTGAAAAACAGTCTTTCTTTCTTCTGTTAGTTAGAGGTATGTAGTTCAGTTCATCATTCGATCCCAAACGTGCGACAAGCAATTAAAGAAAAACGCCGAGTATAATTGTCGTTGGTTTTGGCTTTACTCCCCAGACTTAGCTCCTTTGTTTTAATTGGGAATATCTGCGAACCAGATCCCCACAAACCATGGGGAGATCGGTGGGGTATGTGGGACTTCTACCCACTAAAACACCACGGTGTTTCTTCGCGCCGTCTATGGGCGTTAGGGGGTTAGGGGACGTTAAGACACGCTACCTTCCTCCCCCGATTCAAAACTTCCAAATTTTACTATGATGCAGTCATG
The DNA here is from genome assembly GCA_936446665.2 of Synanthedon andrenaeformis. Lineage (NCBI taxonomy): Eukaryota > Metazoa > Arthropoda > Insecta > Lepidoptera > Sesiidae > Synanthedon > Synanthedon andrenaeformis. Next base: position 5,062,231 of record OW387796.2, read on the forward strand.
ACTGCCATAGAAAATACTTTCGATACCCAAGAAAAAATTTTTTTATGAAGTAATTAAAATATTAAAAACATTACCTAGTGTATCGAAAGACAAAGTGAATACCTATGTTGAAAAATATAAAAAAGTTAAACCATGTTTTTTTTTACTCAAATACTTTCTGATGTAAAAAAATAAGAAAAAAAATGACAATAATAATATCTTTATTTGCAATTTAAGCATGTTAAAAAGTCGTTTCATAACTAACCTGCAATTCCGTTTTTATGCAAACAGTTAATAGCGACAAAAGATACTGGCAAATAAAATAGTTCCAAAAGCAATAAGATAAATGATATCTTTTCATAAATAGAACACCTTCCGGGGACAATCACATTGTCGATCTGAAACACAATCCTGATGAGAGAATTCAATTTAAGAATTTATAAAGATAAGATGTTAAGGCGCGATTTCACCATACTCTGTTAGTATTTAACAACGATGTCAAATACTAACAGAGTATGGTGAAATCGCGCCTAAGTCCAACAGACAGACTGGCGGACCGCTTGATGGTAGATGGCTACTGTTGCCTATAACACAAAACACAAACAAGGCCTCAGGAGCTGCAAGTGCGCTTGCCGACCATAGCATCATTAAGGATATAAATTTTCTAATAGAAAAATTCTATTTGGCCAGTTGCAGTACCAAAACCATAGTTATGGTCGAAGAGTTCATCTTCGTTCCTCATTCCTCAAACTAAAGGTTTGATTGGCAGATAAAATAAATATTTACAAAACATACCTCCGAAATAACAATGAAGCACCTGTTAAATATGTTGGGTTTCAAAAAGTTGTTTAATTTAGACGGTATTGATATAAAAAACATTGACAATGACAATAATAACATTTCAAGGGAATTTTGCGAGTCTTCTAGAAATCCTTTCCTGAGAGCTAATGACCAAAAGTACAGACATCCTGAAAAGAAGCAAATTTAAAAAGTATCTAAGGAGAACTGAAAGCAACGCGACAGGTTTTGGAAGTGAGCTGCCGACCATAGTAAGAGCAAGTATAAGGCATTGGGAAGGGCTAAGAAATAGGCTCTGGCTTACTTACTCACAGAAACAACAGCACACATGCTGTTATTTCACTGTGGTCTTGCGTAAGGGGGTGGTTATTCTACCACCAGATGGACTGCCCAAATGATTGTGAATAGCTGTGAGCCCTTTTTTTAACGTTGGTAAATCCGCTTGGATACCCGGCAGTGTAAGGGGCACTGTGGGGTTATGCCGGATTCCTACCGGCTAAAACCCATCGACTTTCTAGCGCGGCCGTTGGTGGGCAGGGTCGCGAGGACGTTATGACACGACTTCGGTGTCCCGCCACGGCTATCCAGCGCGGGGAGGCCTACGCTCCCAGTCAGAACCTCGGCGTACACGAAAGTGTACACCGGCCATCTCGGGGGGACCTTACACCACTGCTTAATGTGCATGGTAATATACTTAATTGAAATGCACTTTTTTACATATAAATCTCTGTCAAAATTAATGACAGTTGACTGCAATATACCATCACAACCACAGAAGTGTACAAAGTGCTGTTTATACAAAAAAAAAATCAATAAAAGTATCCAAAAAAGTTATTTTTTGAGCTGGTGCGTATCCTGCGGTGGCCGCCGGACATTTATATCCTAACTTTCACAGAACTGTGCTGTGCCCGGAGCTTAAATGCTTCTATCATAGTTAAAGTTAACTTTGAATATGCTTTTTAACTTCAGTAAGGTGTTCTAAATGGTAATTTCGAATAGTAGAACGTACAACATCAATATTAAAGTTGTCCAATTCTAACTTTGCGCACATTATTTTTTTTCCTAGTTTTACCTACTTCTATTAAGTTTCTACATTTTCTTAGATGTGTTTTATTAATCACTTACCCGATATCAAATTAAAAATTATCATATAAACAGTAAATACTTTTGAATTTTCTACTACATAATATTTACTAGTATCGTTTAAAGTTAAACAACTTATACCAAACACACGAGCAAAGTAAAGTGTTTCGGATAAACCGAAAATTTTGTTTCTAGAACTCATTTTTTTCAAAGACTGGGATGAGTTACGGACGCTATGTGATTTGAGGTTGTAACAAGACAATCAAGCTTCATCATTACATTTATTTATTTGTACATAAAGGCACATCAAAACGCCATTAGCTTACACTAGAACAAATAATTAAGACACTGCCACACTAGAAGCGTCACGATCACAAAGCGATAAAACAATTTAATGCACATCCTCTTAAGCGCAGGTTTATTTTGATCGCAATCACTATCTTCCGGTTTGTCAACTTAAAACTATAGCGAGGCAATAGAAGCGATAGCACAAGTGATTGCACAGGTTTCTTATTTGCCAAAGAAAAATATCACAACAATGTTCGTTAAGTGACAACACTTAAAGAACACATAAAGAAAAATTACGACCTAACTAATGTGTACCTGCTACAAGTGTAGCAGGTAAACTGTTTTCTGCTTTCTAGATATTTGTGATTGTAAAGCCGACTTCACCTTTGAGCATAGTGGCAGGTGTGAGTGAACCTTGAGATATACATATATAGCCAACTTATTCGTAAAACATTTTATTGCGAAATTTTCGGGAGCATAGAAGAAGTCCATCACGTACTCATAGATTGCGCCAGGACCGCCAGGTACAAAAAGGAAAGAGCTTCACTGATGCATAAATATAACATATATAGGCAAAACATAGGCGTCTTTAGGAGCCGCATTGTGATGCAAAAAATGACATGATATGTTTATGCTTCAATTAAGCTTTTAAGCTCATATTATGTTGTTAATTGGCTCAGGGGGCTAACATACCTTTGTAAGGTGAAAGTCCCAAAAATTAAAAAACAAAGTGTGTATGTCAGCTCCGACGCACGACTGGAGTTTACTCTTTACGAACGATTATAAAATACATAATAATATAAAAACATTTATAATGACGAATTAATATTAGCGCCATCTGTTCGAATGATTACCAGTGCCATCTAGTTTTCGCAAGGATGTATTATTACGTTACATATTCTAGTTTCAGATATTGTGTAGATGGCGCTAATAATAATAATATTGTGTAGGTGGTTCTAAAATATTAAAAATAGAACGTAACGCATACCGTGTGACAATTTTGATTTTACTCCCATAAATTTTCATAAAAGCTTGTTCAAAATAAAAGCTTAAATCGATTCTTAAGGAGTAAACTCCAAAAGATAATAATAGTAATAAAAAATAGAAAAAAGTAGCCCTTGACGCGAGGAGAAAACCGAGATTGAGCACAAGAAATCATCATTCACGTTCATAACTAAAGAGGTTGGCTCTTTAATAATGAAATATATTGCCTCTTTTATAAATAAAGAAATGGATAAGAGGGTAAGACCACGGCGGCCTCAGGATCGTACATCTGAGACACGTTGGCTCGCATGTGGTCAGGATACTCACATTCCTCACAATTAATTACCAGAGAGTGCTTTAAAATATACCTTAATAGGTATATATAACTTTGTACTGCTTACCATGTTCTCCTAGTGCAGACGAACGATTTAATATATTATTAATCTTATTCAATCTCAGCAGAAGCCAGATGATCAAAGTAGACAGTGACCATTGAAAATCAAATGTTTGTAGAAGCAACAGTTCGTCTAAACAGGCCTTTTTTCCTTGTCGGTATCGGTTCTAGAGAAAATGTAAATAAAATGTTTAAAATTATTATTTAATAGATTAGATTACATTTAGATTTAGATTTAGACATTGTATTCATGTAAACTTACTAATATAAGATCCATCAATTATTGTGCAGAAACGGAACAATAAATTTATTAAAGTTGCAGCCCACGAAATGAAGAAGAAAACTGTCGTTTGGGAGAAATATTTCGTTTTTGACCACGACAAGTTAAATATTTGATCTATCTGCAATGTAATTTACAAATGAACATTGTTTAAATCCACTTCATTGATCGAGTGAAACTTTATCACAGGCTATAATTAAAATTATAAACTAACCACCGACCATCGAGTAATCCCGCAGATTACTCGATGCTGTAGCATTAAGTCAAGCTTACTATCTCATGGAAATACCACCGAAGTAACAAACCAAATTTCACATCAATCGATCCTGTGGAAGTTAGTGAAAGGCCTTTCTCTATGGGAAATGGGAATGGGCTGATGTACTTCAAACGTCTGAACAGGTCGTGATAAATTATAGCTAAGAACCATTCGATTAGCTAAGATAATTGGACTATCTGTACCAAGTTCCCAAGTAAAAGTATTGCTCAAAAACTTTGAGAGTAGAATTCCCAACTCTTACTAGGGTTTTATTGTAAGCTATTATATTTATTATAGCTAAATATGTTAATAATTGTCTGTAGTCTTTTGCAAATACTTAACTGTTTAAGAATTTTGTAATACTTACGATTCTAATTTCTGGGTACAAGTCAAATAAATGACCCAATTCATAGATATTGTCCCAAGAGTAAGTAAATAATATGTTGACCATGAAACTAAAACAAAATGAAATGATTATTTTCTTTATTTTTTTCAATAATAGTTCACGGATTGGACCTAACAATAATATACTAACCATAACCTGCAACCAAAAACCACATGAGAACCAACAATTTCTTATTCAAAGTTATGTCACCAGAACCTCCATAATTTGCTGGTAGAAAACTAAAACACTTGTTAAACAGTAGGTACATAAGATTTTATTGCGTTTTCTAATACCATGTTTTCTGCTATTCGTAGTATGCTGCAAACATAATATATCTACTAGTATGTTTAAAATTAGAAGCTCTGAAAATCAATACTAATAATAAATCTGTAAGGGTCGGTCATGGATTAAGTTATTTTGTTTTCAGAGATATCGTGTTTATAGGCTCTATACATAATACTGAAACTAAATTGACGATTTTTAGATTTTTTTTCTGTATGTATGTTCCTCCATAACTCTGAAACGAATTAACTGATTTTCATGAAACTAGGTAGATAAACATTTGGACCTACGGGACACAGGATAGGCTACTTAATATTTTTCAAAGCGGACGAACTCGTGGCACCAGCTAGTATTTAAATAAAATGATCAAATATAATATTATGAGCGCACGGAGGCACTGTGGTGTTGCCAAGTGTTATTCACCTATAGGCGGCGGTAGCTACTTACCTTCTACTTATTTGTCTATTTTTACATAAAGAAAATATATTGTAAAACAATAATTTAACCTATTAATTTATTTTATTTTATTTGGGAAAACAAACAATTGCACCGTGTAGGTATAATAAATATGAAAAAAGAAACATGCAAAAATAAAGGTAACAGTACAATCAACAACATTTTCCTCAAATTGGTACAGTAATTATTTTATATAGAGAAAGACTTATACAAATAAAAAGAATACATTAAAAAACAAAAACAAGAAAAGCAAAAACACGACACCATAAAACTAAATCAGTTTAACAAAAATAATATCATATAATATTCCGACAAGATAATCATGTATATAGTATTTAATTTAGTTCGAAGACAACCTCAACGTCGAAGACAAGTTATCAACGAAATTTCCTTATAGAGTTTAAAAAAAAAGACTGTTACTGAACAAAATGCACTGAACCTGTAGTTAGTAGAGATATTTTTTTGTAAACAAAAGACCTTTCACATGAATGTAAACAAGAACACTAATGATGTTTACTAACAGTAAAAGTAAGGTAACATTTATAATAATTCCATAAATTATTAGATCATCGATATTACCGTAAAACCAGTTCGAAGTTCGAAAAAAAAATTTCATGCCTAATGTTATTTACTTAAACAAAATCGTGGTAACTAAATACTTAGTTGACAGTTATTATTGAAACTAATAAATTAGGACAAATTCTAGTTGTGTATTGTTACACTACTAACTTATCCAAAGTCAACTAAGTCACTTTAATTGTCAGACATGTTAACTTGAAGTTGTTTTAATTTAATCCTAACTTGACAGTTATTTCGGGCGGCCGTTATGACCCCGAGCGTATTCTTTGAAATTCAAGCAACGGCCTTGTTTAATTTATTACTAAAATGTTTACATCGATAATCCTTCGTCTGCAAGAAAAGGTCAGAGAGGTGTCTGAAATAACATTTTTTCAGGCTTATATTAATAAAGTTAATGTTACTTCATCAGTAAATCTTATCAACTGTAGAGCATTTTTGTTAAATTAATTATTTAGTTTTAAATTAACAAAACTTTAATTTCACTATATATTTTTTTATACATAAAATTCTCGTGTCGCGGTGTTTGTTGCCAAATTCCTCCGAAACGGCTGGACCAATTTTGATGAAATTTTGTGTGCTTATCGGGTAGTCTGAGAATCGGCTAACATCTATTTTTCATACCCTTAATTGTTAAGGGTGGCCCACCCCAAATTTTTTTTTTTTTGGCAAAACAACGTTTGCCGGGTTAGCTAGTTTTTTTTTTTATATTAAGGTCGGCAGCAAGGCTGACGACCCACTTTATGGTAGGTGGCTACCGTCGCCTATAATACAAGCAACGCCACAGGTGCTGCAGCACTAGGGAAAATGGGCTCTGGCATTCTTTACTCACTCACTAGTGACCTTTATTTCTTTAAATTTATCTTAAATTGTCCTATAGTTTGCACTCATGTGAAGCCGGGGAGAATAGCTAGTATCAATGTCCTTGTATATCCCCACCATCCATTGTTTTTATTATTATCGCAACGTTTTATTTACGCAGGCAACTTCAATTAATGAAACGGGCTCGGGCTTCTCTCATACAAAATTCATATATTTTATCAAGGAGCACCGTTCTTATTCCCTCACATATCCAGGAGGGGAAAAAATAATACACTGGCAATAAAAACTTCTTTATTACACCATATAATTAAATTTTAGAGCCGAATACGGAGTTTTACGATCCATTTTCTATAGGGAACAAAATTTTGAAACGGCCTACTGCCACTAGAGTAAGGGATCTTTTGTATGTTCTGATTTTTCACGTGTCAAAGAATAATTAAAGAGGAGACTGGACATGCCCGTTGGATGCGTGGTAAGGGTGCTTGCCTAACGTCTCAGGGGCTCAGGGTTCAATTCCCGGCTGGGTGAACTATGGCCAGTTTATTTATTATACTGTGTAAGGATTGTGCAAACAATTTTGACGAGCTCGTTAGACGAGAGGTTAGGTTAGGGGGTTCGATTCTCGGCATGGTCAACTTTGGAAATTAACTTTTCAAAGTTTGCTCGGGTATGGATCTGAAAAGTTTCCAACTCCTTTATGAAGACCAATGACAGCACGTGTGCTGTTGTGTTTCGGCGGGTAAGTAAGGGATGCCAGAGCCCATTTCACTATCCCTTCCCAAACCTTTATCCTTAATCCTAATATACTCGGCAGCGAACTTGCAGCAGCTGTGGCGTTGCTTGTGTTATAGGCGATTTTACCATCAAGTAAAAAAAGCAATAAATGATACCTGCTAAATTTTATGATATTCCCTTTTAGTTCTTACAATAAATGCTAAACAGATTTTGGACTGTTTTTTTTTTGACTTATCTTAAAACATTTAGTGCCGAAAACATCTGAACGTATCATGGAGGCAGCATGAATTTTCACTCCCATTATAATTTAGCGATCTCTTCGCTCCATTTGCCTGATAGGACTTTTGTTTCTCTCGAGAGTTTTGCCAAGCAAACCTCTTGGCAGTACGTGCAATAAAAGCAGACGTGCCGGCATTTTTAAACAAGGATTCGACTTCACTTGTTAGTATTAATAAGTGAACACTTTTTTTTTTTCACCGCCTTCGAAATAATTTCTATAAGTGGGCGCACAGTAGTAAACCTAATATCGTTTAACTAATCCTCTTTTTTTATTATCTTTTTATATTTTGAGGCTTTCACGTTACAAAGGTATGTCAGACCCATAATATGACAAATCTAAAAAGCTTCATTGAAGCATAAACACATGATATAAGTCCATTCGCCGCATCACAGTGCGGCTCTTCTAGCACAACACTAAATGCGATGTTTTACCTATATAATTTATATATAGGCTATATTATAATATTATATTATATTTATGCATCAATGAAGCTCTTTCCTTTTTGTATCTGGCGCACTCCATGAGTAAATGATGGACATCTTCTATGCTAACTAATCTTAGTCTGTGTTGTTTGTTATTCAAAATCACGCAAAAACGACTGAACGGATTTGGATGAAATTTGGCACACAGATAGTTTATTGCCTGGATAACGTAATATAGAGGAACCTTTTTATCGTGGCAAAGTGTTGGGTCCTGTGCTATCATCAAAACACGAATTCCCGAGCACAGCTAGTCTAATATGATTATTAGGTATATTATAGTAGGTGTACGTACCTACTAAGTATGTGAAGAATTAAAGCAATATAAAATTATCTTTTTAGAAAGGATTACAACTGCATCAGAACAAAAAGACTATGAAATTTTCAACATTTAATGACAATTAGTTAATTATTATAGTATTATTAATATTTTTTCATGTTAAGGTCGACCAATAGGCTGACTGGCCTATAAGGACGGCAGGCAGACCTGATTAAGGATAAGGGATTGGGGAGAGATAGGGAAAATGGACTTTGCCATCCCTTACTCACTCACCGAAGCATAACATACTTGATATTATTTCACGGTGGTCTTCTCTAATGTGGTGGTAACTGCCGCCAAACGGGTTTCCCAAAGGAATGCGAAACGCAGTGTGAGGGATAAACGGGAAAGATTTTTATATATAAAAATTGTACCCCGGGCGAAGCCAGGAACGGGTCACTAGTTTTCATAATATGTAGAAATATCACTACAAACACATTTTCATATCAATCTAAACTGCATTTGAATGAGTAGGAAAAAGTAATTTATGCTGACTCCGGCCATCTGAAATTAATTTATAATATTTATATAAATATAATTGTATATTTTAATAATAATAAAATATTAAGTAAAAATCAGGTTAAAGTTATATACTTACCACAGCTACCAACTGTTTGTTGAGGGTAATATGTTGTGAAGACTGGAACTTAAGTGGGGCGATACTCAAGAGCGAGATTGCGCGCTCTGTCTTTGACAAAGCTGTTTGCTTTTCATCCAAAATTTCCATTGCGCCAGTTGCTTTCATATTTTTTAGTGTTTGCAACATTTTGGACCACTAAAAATAACATTTATTTTATTATGAAAGAAGGTATTTATTTTAGTAAGAAGAGATGAAAAGGCTTCGGCTAAACAATAGCTGTAAGCTTCGTAAAGAGGAAAAGATTGGAATTCGCGCCTTGCTCATCCCAGTGAGCTTTGTAGTTTGTATTATTTACTCACGGCTGGGAAACACTCTTACTTTGTCCTATATTGTTTTTTAAAAGGGTTAAATAAAATTGTCAGTACAGTTAGTATAAAAAGACATTTTTGTGCTAACTGTATCGCAGGAAAATATTTATTGAATCTGATGAAGAAAATTGGCTAGTCTGTAGACAAAGACATACTGATGAGCTGACTACTTTGATAATGCAGTGATCACCTTTTTTGTACTTTTTTGTGTATGTATGTAAAAATGTATTTTAATTATGTTAAAAATAAACACAAAAATCTACAAATAAAAGTCGAAGAATAAAATAATCCTGAAGAAAATGTGTGTGAGCTAAAACCGCGTGCCACTTGTCTTGTAAGCATAGCAGTGCAATTAAAGAAAGTGTTAACTGTGCGAAAACTTAACTACATAATATAAAAATATATATAAAATGAAAATTATATCGGCACATACGTTGGTGGTAGATAATTAATAATTATTTAATTATATAAAATTTATATATCTATTACTAATTTGCTAATTACTAATTATTACTAATTTTTTGCGGTGAATGCAAGTCTGTGCATTCACCGCAAAAAAGGCCCCATTTGTAGCGACACCTAAATTTCAGGGCACTCCGCTCGAAATATCCAAGAGCATTGGCATCCTTGGTGTGGACATTTCGAACACAGTCGAGTTCAGGTGTCACCTGAAAGATAAGGCTACTCTAGCTTCCAAAAAAATGGGCGTGTTAAACAGAGCAAAGCGGTATTTCACACCGGAGCAGCGCCTTGTTCTCTACAAGGCCCAGATTAGGCCCCATATGGAATACTGCTCTCATCTCTGGGCTGGCGCGCCAAAATACCAGCTAGATCCATTTGACGCCTTGCAACGTCGAATTATTCGAATTGTCAATGATCCAACGCTCACACAAAAACGGTTAGAACCCCTTAGTTTAAGAAGGGATGTAGCCTCTCTTTGTGTGTTCTACCGGCTGTACAATGGTGAGTGCTCTGATGAGTTGTTCCAACTAATGCCTGCCCCAAGTTTTTACCACCGTACTGCGCGTCATAGATGTGGAGTTCATCCGCATTACTTGGATAAGGTGCCACTACGCACAGTCCGGTTGGGTAGAAACTTTATTCCGCGGACGCGCGATCTTTGGAACAATCTCCCTTCTGAGGTGTTTCCACCTAGCTACAATATGGGCTTCTTCAAGCGAGGGGTTAACAAATATCTACAGGGTAGGCAGCGCACTAGCACTCCCCTTGGTGTTGCTTGTGTCCTTAGGCGACGGTAACCACCTACCATCAAGTGGGCCGCCTGCCTGTCTGCCACCTTTATATTATTAAAAAAAAAAAAAAAAATAAAAAAAAAAAAAAAAAAAAAAAAAAAAAAAAAAAAAAAAAAAATCTAAAGAGATTGTTTGGTTGAACGCGTTAATCTCAGGAACTAATGGTTCGGATTGAAAAATCCTTTTTGTGTTGCATAGTCCATTTATCGAGGAAGTCTTTAGACTATATAACATTTTGAACGCGGACGAAGTCGGGGGCACCAGCTAGTATAATTAGATATCTATAATGGTTAAGGTAAACATCCAGGATGTTTGGACTGGAATCAACTTGAGCGAGAGGAAGGGGCACTATAAGAGAGATTATTAAGAGCACAACTTTCATATAATAATAGCTGTTCGAAATCGGTTCATCCGTTTGGGAGTTACGATTCCATAGATCGTACATAGACAATAGGTTAGAACAGGTCTGTTGGTGTATTAATAAGTTGGCTGGCCAAGAAGGAAAATTCGAACTTATGTCAAAATAGCCCCTCACTCTAGGTAACTTTGACACCTACAAAAAACAATAAAAAAATATCAAATATCGCAAAAACGCGTTGTAGGAACAAAAAAACCCTCAAAACTATGTCAAATTAACCCCATTTTGACGGTACAAAGGCACACACGTCAAATTTATAACACCCCGTTTTTGCGGCGGGCGTCGGGGGTTATAACACGCGTAAACACACCTCATACTCCATCAAATCAAACATTGTTAGGAAGATGTAGAAATTGTAGGAGTGTACGAATAGGTACAATAAGAAGTAAACTCCTTTCGTTGTGGTGTTAGCAACTGCAAATATACATAATACACTGGACCGCAAAGAAAAAGGGTCGGTTAGAAAATCTAAACTAAATAAGTTTTATTTTTATTTAAGCTCATTAAAATATTCTTTATTTCATAAAGCTAGGTCAGGTACTTTTGAAGATATTGAACAAATAGGATAGAGATATTAAATATTTTCTAACCGACCCTTTTTCTTTGCGGTTCAGTGTACATACACATAATTAATCAATAGTTTGAATTTTTTTAAATTACTTAAATAATTAAGTATTATAGAGGTTAGTTATTAGAAATATTATTTTGGAGACATTCCAATTTAATAGTTTTACAATCCATGGTAGAGAAACAATCGTCTGGCAGTATTATTTATTTTGACTTAATTAATACCTTTATATTTACTTATGAATAATTTAATATAATGGTAACTTATAAATAACTTATAATTTGTACATAAAAAGTATATTAAATTTGATTTGGGATTAGACAGGCTTAACTTAAAACATCCTCCAAAAATAAATTATAAGCGTAAATATTAGGCAGTGTGATACTTGTCAATGGAAATGTATATTGGTAGGAACTTGTAAATAAATGATTACATAATAATAATCACATTTATATATTTTGCGTTTTGCGATTATAAATTTTGCGATTATAAATGGCCAGGCGTTTCAAAACTGGTATGGATTGTATAACTGTGGTAATGGTATGGTCCCTAACTTAGCTAGTGCTTGTATCTTGTATCTTTGTATCTCTGGACGGTTATCTTTGGATAATAGGTCATCTTTGGACGGTTAAGCCATGCCAGACGGCAATCAGGTGTACTAATCTATGTTCTAATTGATTTTTAATTGTGAACAGCACTTACTCATATTAACAGTTGCGTAGAAAACACATGATATTAAACCAATTGCTACACATATAAAGTGGACGGTAATAGCCAATCCACACTCCCTCATCATTGTTCTAGACAAATAACGTGTAGTTCTTAACACGCGTAATGCTGATACAATATTTCTCGCATCTGTAATATATTTAAAAAAATTATCAAGACAAGTTATTAATTGTTTAATAGTGCTTTAGGATCACGTGGAGACGAGCGTAGTCTTCCCCGCGCTCGACAGCCGTGGCGGTTCATGGATGTCGTGTCATAACGTTCCCCCAACCTCGCCCATCTAGGTACGGCCGCGCTAGAAAGTCGGAGTGAGCCGGTAGTAGTCCGGCATAACCCCGCAACGTCCCCGCGCTGCCGTAGGGTTTTAACTACTTCAAAGTCATTGGTTTTTACGTTGGAATTCCAACGTTTTGGCCCACTGCGTTCCTGGACATAACTGGGCCGCCCGTCGGGCGGTGGTGACCCCTTCCTTAAAGAAGACCACCGTGAAATAACTGCATGTGTTACGGTGACAAAATAATGGATACCTATATCGCATTCCCCCCTAACCCCACTTTATTCTTTATTTCTACATCTACACTTAATATAATAAAGAGGAAAGATTTGAATTTTTTATGTTTATTTGTAATGGATCAGCCAATTTTAAAAATTCTTCCACCTATAGTATAAAGCTACAGAATTAGGGAGTATGACTTTTTTTAAATAAGAGATTTCTACAAAAATTACAATAATGGTAACACAAGGTATCTAAAATGTGCCTATATATATATGTCATTAAGTATTTGGCGTACGCTGCGAAAACTATTGATGATACATTCGATGTATCATCATTTTAATTAATCAAATACCTATCATAATTTTTAACGTACGTACTACATGTTTATAGTCTACTTACAATTTTTATGTAGTCCGGTAGAACGATTTAAAATTTCATTAATCTTCTTCATTCTCACCAGAAGCCAGGCGATTAAAGTGGATAAAGACCATTGGAAACCGAATGTTTGTAGACGCAACACTTCGTCAACACAAACCTTTATTACAATTGATTCTGTCTCTAAAGTAAATAAACAAAATATAATAATTATGTTTGTTTATATATTTTTATTCTATTATATTGAAACAATCATCTCGTGTATCTTAAACCAAAATAGCTAAAAATATTAAAAAAGATCTGAAAAAGGCAGTTGAGTTTTCGTTTTAAATAGACCAACTGGCAACTGGGTAGGCGCACTGGGTGAGATGAAATAGCGAAACTATACTGAACGCAAACGCTCTGGCACACTGGGCCATAAATCATTCAAGCGCTAGGCTTGTTCCGCACAATAGCTAGAGTTGTGCATGTTCCGCACGCATTGTCGATACCTACTTTGAGTGTTGCTAAGAGATTTTTTTATTATTATTATTATTATTTTCAATTTAATCCACAATCAGTTGTAAGACTAATTGGAAATGTTGCAATTGAAATTTGTTGCAGCAAGAAATTGATTGTCTTCGTTTTTAGTATGAATATGATGTTTCATATTTTAAATAACTGTTTATTTAATATTTAATATTAAAATAGAAGAACAAAAATTAAATATAAATCCTAAATAAAACTAAACTAAACTAAAATCTAAAACTAAATAAGCCTAAAAAATTGGGCGCCCGCGGCATGGTGCCGAGGATGCTGGCAGCATTTCCTCGCTGTATTGCAATGCTAATGCGTTGCGCGAGGAAACTGCCAGCTCGTCGGTCACCAGTGGTGTTGGTAAGCCTTTTCGAAATGTCTTTGAAAAGTTGGCGAGCGCTGGGACCCCACGGACCAAGGGTCTCGACTCCGAACGGCATAAAAATGTATCCGGAACCGAGACTCTGGTATTTCGCGGTCTTTAATTTTTCGGCTACTTCAGCGGCCGCACCCATTTGCCTACTCGTTTCGTGGATGCGGGAAGGAGCCAATGTGTCCACGCAAGTAGCGTCCCACACTAGAACCCTTCCCACACTCCATGGAATCAGGGACATGCCGTCCGGTCTCTTACCGTCATCCCTGGCTATGCCAGTTGGTTCCATTAAGGTAGGAACGTTGATGGTGGCAAGAGACCGGCGGATTATATCATTGAGTGCGGCGTGTCTGGAAAAGCGACCGGCGCTTTTCTGACATGAAAGCCCGTGGTGACCCAACTCGTCAACTTCGTTGCCGCAGGCACACCTGTGTGGAGCACAGACACGAACCCCGTACGAAGACACGTGGCCAGACGAAGGGTGTCTGGCTCGAGGAACGTGCCAATGTTTGGCGACGGGTAGGCCCGCAGCCAATCTCCGGACTCCTTCGCCCCTGTAGCCAATAATCTGGCCTGTTCTGAGCCCGTGCTTTGACTTAGGAGAGAGTTAAATGTAATTTCGCATATTGTGTCATCCCAGCTCCTCTGACAATTTGGATGAGATGGTAAATCCTTGCTCGGGCAGGCAACTGACCAAGCCTTTCTGGCCTCCTCCAAGCCCGCAGTCTCATAGTTTGAGGGAAGATCCCGTAAGATTTTACCTATGAGACTAGTGGAGCTGTGGACGGAAGATAGAAAAGCTGGTAAGGACACGCTAGAGATTTTTCGGATCCCTAGCCCACCATGTCTGATGGGTAAGGATGCTTGGGTCCAAGACTTGTCGCTGAGCTGAATGTTTAAAATCGATTCCAATGTTAACCTTATAAGGTCGTCTAAAGGTGATAGAATATTTTTAAATTTCCAGAAAGGGCTACAGCGAAGAACATACGTTAATTTAGGGACGAAAAGGCAAAATTTGAGGATAGATATTGCATAATGCGGGCTTATTTCTAGTAGGCGGTCGGAATAGTTTTTGAATTTAGAAATGGAATTTTGTATAAAATCCGAAAAGGAGTCTTCAAAAACGGGGGACCCTAGGAGGTAAAGAGAGTGGTTATAAACTATTTTGATGTTAGGTGTTAGTACATTGAATTTTTGTTGAATTTCATGGTAATTTGGACAGGAATTTGGGATGTATAGCTCACATTTATTGAAATTCAGTTCCAAACCGATGTTTTTAAATTCTGTCTGAATTATTGTAAGATCAGACAAAACTGTGTGTACATCTCCTCCTAGGGTTCCATCGTCCAGGTACCATACGTTAAATTTAGATTTTAATTTTTTAATAATAGGGCTGATTGCCAGAGAGAAAATTGCGGGCCCGAGAGGATCACCCTGCTGACAGCCGACCTCGGATGATAAAACGTTTTCTCGGTAGAATAATTTAGTGGGATCTGCGTACGAGAGAAGAAGGTAATTGTAGATTTCAGGAATATTATGTTTTGCTTCTGTCAACAGAGTCTCTCTGTTTAACGAATTGAAGGCGTTTTTCACGTCAATTTTGATCAACACTTCAGACGTTGTATTGGTGAGGAAGGTGCGCAGGGAGTGTACGGCTGCTTCGTAACCCCTTTTGGTGCCAAAGCCTAATTGTATCGGTTCAAACTGAGATTGTAGTTTTGTTTTGATGTGTCGGACAGCTATTTTAGATGCAAGACGCCGAAGTGTTGTACCAACGGCTACAGGTCGTACCCCGCCATCTTTTTTAGTTAAGGCGATAAGATTGGCGCCGAAAAGGATTGGGACTATGTCGGAGTTGATGTTGCCAGAATACATTTTGTTAACTAATTTTGTTATTGAATTTAGGAGCTTTTCACCAGCATCGCCAGCAGAGGTTGAGATAAGGTCCTTAAGATGTTGGGGTGAGATCCCATCCATTCCAGCCGCGGAGCCGGTTTTAAACGAAACAATCGCGTCAAGGGTGTCTTTATTGTTGATCGTTAAGCATACTTGTGTAGCCGTTGGTGGATCCAGGAAATACGGTGTTGAAGGAGCTGGGGGATGTTTAGACTGTAGGGACGAAAGAGTTTCAGGGGTATCTGGTGACAGCACTTCGCTTGTGAAAAGGAGGCGAGCAGCGCTTTTTAGGTCCCCATCGCTAATTTTAGCTTCTATGTATTTGCCTCGATTAAAAGATACACTGTTTCTTGTATTAGCTGCGGAAAGAGGACAAGTTTGATTAGAACAGTTATATTTAATCTTCTGTGTAAAAGAGATGGATGAATTGTTATTATCGACGTGAAGCGTGTGAAAAGAAAAAAAAAGGAGGTTATGCCAGTCATGAATATTATTATTTTCTAAGCATTTATCGATTATGTTGGACAGATGAGTAGCGACGGTGATTCTAGCACCACGGGGTATTCTTTTAACTAATTGTGTACTGAGTTTTAATTTGCTAATATGATGATAGAATGAAATGACTGGATCGTTGGTGAGTGAAGGTGCGGGTGGAGGAGTATTATGGCTGCATGCTGAGGGTGCGACATTTTGACTTTTACAATTTCTGTCCGATACATATTACAATTGTGTCAAATTGTAATATGTATCGGACACCAAACAATCAACAACACCAAACAAGATATTTATGTATTATTCTTGAATAGTAAGTCGCCACAAGTAAGTATACGATATACAAAAGTCGCCTATTTTGCTTGCGAAAAAAAAAATTCTTCTCTTGCAACTGGTTAGGTTATTTCAGTTACGAACATGGATGAAAGGAATTTTTCACATGTCATCTGATCTACTACTTTACGCAGTAGCACATTTATCAGCGCCTACGCTCTTGTATTTATTTGAATCAGTATACGTGATGCAAGGAACTTTTCTCCTTATCCTTTGCCTTTTATCCTGTCAAAGTAGACAGTGTCTTGTGATGTTTATCCACAAATTATCTCGTAATTAGATATAGGTGACTATCCAATTATTTTGTAATTTATTTGTAATCTAGCGATAGTTATGTAATCTTTTCCTTTAACTTTATTTTGGTCTGAAATTGTTTTGAAATTACTATTTTCTAAGAAAAATCCGAAAATGGTTGTATTGACACACACACGTCACACGTCTAAAAAAATAATAACAAAATATCATAAAACGTAAAATATATTTGTAATAAAAAAAAAAGATAGTGATGTGCTTGTCATCACTATTCCGATGGCGAAGCTGCTCCAACGTTTTGGCCCCGTGTGCCAGGAGCGTTTGCGTTCACTATAGCTACCCGAAATAAATAATAAATAAATATCTTCACACATTCCACACAGCACCATCTAGTTCCACACTAAGCAACTATAGGCTTGTATTATGGATACCAGACAGTTGATATACTCCATAGATTACTTTTTTTTGTAAATACATACATATTATAAATACAAACATCCATTACTCAGGTACAAAGGTAAAATGTTAACACATAACATTAGCTGTTATGTGTTAACACATAACACATAACAGCTAGGGTTACTAGCCACTAGACCAAACGTGTCGTCAAATAGCTTCGCAGACATGCTTTTTTTTAAATATATACATGAATCTCCCATTTTTATTAGTGATAACCGTATCAAAATCCGATGAATGGTTTAGAAGAAGTTGGGAGAGAAATAGACAGAAGCGGATACCTTTTCTCTTAATATGTATTAACTATGTCCATTTCTCTATACCTATCCATATTGCTACTATTGTCGGCAGCACACTTCAGCACCTGTGGCGTTGCTTGTTAAGGCGATGATGGTAGGTGGTTACCGTCCCCTAAGGACACAAGCAACACGAGGGGTACAAGTGCGCTGCCGACCCTGTAGGAATTTGCTTACTGCTCGCTTGAAGAAGTCCATTTACTGCTCGCTAGATGGAAACACCTAAGAATGGAGATTGTTCCATAGTTCATGCGTTATTAGTATAAATTTTCTACTCATCCAGACACGCAGCGGCACTTTATCCAAGTAATGCGGATTAACTTAGCATATATGGCAGGCAATACGGTGATTAAATTTTAAGTTTGGCAATTAATTGGAACAACTCATCGGAGTACTCGCCATTGTACAGCCGGTATAACATTACTGCTGCGTGGTAAGCGAGTTCTTCAAGTTGAGAAGTAGGTTATTAATGCTAAGTAATAATGTTGATTTTGATAAACTTACTGTTATCTTTAATTATTATGTAAATGTTGAATATGAAATTGATGACCACCCCGGCCAACGAGATGATTAAAAACACAGAAGTTTGTGAGAAATATTTTGTCTCTGTCCAAGATAAGTGGAACATTTGATCTATCTGAAAAAAATTTGCAATTTATTTTTTATTTATTTATGAAATGTACTTACCTATTTATCTATTGTCTATGACAGAGTACTTTGTAAAGTAAGATACTCACAATTCGGATTTCTTTTACAATATCATTAATAATTTTTATTCTTGATTTTGATAAGCCAAGAAGCACTGCGTAGAAGACAGCCTGCATCATATATACGGTACAAAGCAAATAAATATAACTTGTGGATATTGTGATAAAAATTACGAGAAAATATGTTGACCATATGGCTGAAACAAACAATGAAATTAGAAATATTTTTATAGATTAATAAACCAATTCGTTTATTTCTGGCAGGGTCACATTGCAGATTTATTGATCCCTTGACCCTGACGTCAGACAGGCTGACGGTCCACTTGATGGTAAGTGACTACCGTTGCCTGTAACATAAGTAACGTCATAGGTCCTGCAAGTGCATGTGTCAATTAGGAAGAGATAGGAAATTGGCTCTGGCATCTCTTACTCACTCATCGAAAAACAGAAACACACTTACAGCACCTGTGGCGTTGCTTGTGTCATAGGTGACGGTAGCCACCCACCAACAAGAGGACCGTCAGCCTGTCAATAATAAAATTTAAAAATATATAATAACTTACCATAAACTGCAACCAGAAACCACATGAAAATCAAAAATCTCTTATTCAATGTTATAACACCAGAATCTTCATAATTCGCTGATAAAAAACTCAAGCACTTGTAATAGAATATGTATGACTTTATTGCGTTTTCTCGTATCTTGTTATCTTCCATTTGTAGCCTTTCAAAAAAAAAAACTAAGCGCGTACGAAGTGGCGGCCACCACAGCTGGTTATGAATTTATGAAAACAATATTTCAATATTAAAATTTTTTTTCTAAACTTATAGTTACATTGAAGTAATTAGCAATAATCTCATTTCTAATTTGAAATCTTAGTTATTAACATATAACCATCATAGGTATGCACAGAGTAATAGATATAATTATATTCATATAGGTAAACTTAAACCGTTCACATGAATGTAAACAAGAAAATGTGTCTACATGTTACTTTAATGATGTTTGCATCCAATAAAAGCAAGGCATTCGTGATCAGTCGTGTTTGTCTAATATTTCCATAAATTATTAGATGAACGTCATTACCATAACTGAAAACATTTAGAATGTCGTTAGGAGCCCTTATTTGTTTACATGCTAAATTTTACGTTTACACATTAAGCCTCGTTCTAGATTATTTTCATTCTTATGGACGCCTATACACTTCTATATTATAATTTTATTAATATAGTATTTTCACATTTAAGTAAATTTGTCGTTTGGATTTGTAAAAAATAAATAAAACACTTGTATGTACTTAGTTAATGTTGGAAGTCATTTGTTTTGAGCGAAAAAAAAAATGTGCCACTTAAAAATTAACTGTCCAAAAACAATTCCCAAAGATTTTTAGCAAAAATTAGAAAACAAACACACTTTCACCTTCTTTAAATAATATATTTTGTTCAGTAAAATAATAATTTAACATTTCATTTAGCACTAGGTAGGTACATATTTAATTTTATTACTAAGTAACCAAAATAATTTATCCCAGTAACATTTACTATTACTACTAATTATTAATTCAGTTATTTGTATATGGAGATTCTTCCGTCTTCAATAATATTCAACGGAGAGTGTTTCTTTATGTACGACTCCAAAATTGTTTGGTCTCGTCCGATGACTTTCACGTTTCTCTTGTTTTCTTTAAACATCTGTAAATATATTTGAGAATACTAATAATCACTCATGCTCTGAAATGCTCTCAATACTCCTAGACGTAGTGAAGAGAGGGAATAACATTTAAAAACCAAACAAGGCTTCTTTATTTTCAAAATTTTATTAATAAGATTATACTTGTTTATTGTCCAGCTAAACGGTAATGGAAAGTACTTATTAAGTCCAGCAATTACTAGCTGCTGTCGCATCCATACTAGTCCATAGTATTATATACATACATACTTACATACTTACATACAGGTACTATTATACTATATTAGTATTTACTATATACGTACTCCATACTAATATTATAAATGTGAAAGTAACTCTGTCTGTCCGTCTGCTACCTTTTCACGCCTTAACTACTCAACCTTTCATCATGAAATTTTCGATACACGTTGTCAGGGATACAAGAAAGGACATAGGGAACCTTTTTGATTTTTTTTAACCGATTTGAATGCCCTTTTTAACGTATATTGTAGCGAGCGTCATTTAGTGTTTGTTCTGTTCAAATCGCTGTACAAATAAAAGTTAATTTTATTGAAATAATATGCGCTATTCTAGAACCACGAGTCGCGGGCACAATTAAATATAAGTGCAAAAGTATCCCTACTGCCTACTGGTAGAGATAAGTGGGAAAAAAAACCCACATCCCTATCAGGGGGGATACTTAATAGGGATAGGTGGAACGGGCGATATATATGTAATTCCTTTATAATAGGGGTTAAAGTATGAAATTGCCGTTTTATTGTAATAGGTACTTCGAATTGACATAGAACCTTCATGGTTTGAGATTTTTGAGTGAAACTTTTTTCATACGGTACCTATGTAGTTCTTCTTTTAAAAAATGTGCAACATTCGATTATCAACTTTCAGTTGTTTTTTTTATTCAGCTTAGACAATAAAGATGGATACTTCGAAAATTCGTGTGATTTTTGAATACGAGTTCCGACGCGGAACTAACGCGGCAGAAACAGCTCGCAATATTAATGTTGCGTTTGGAGAGGGGACTGCTAATGAACGCACTGTGCGATTTTGGTTTAAACGCTTTCGTGATGGAAACTTCGATTTGAAGAACGAACCACGTGGAAGACCGCCCACACAGGTGAATAACAATGATTTGAAAGAGATGGTGGAAGCCGATCCGAGCCAAACTACCCAGGAATTAGCGACATGGTTTAACGTTACCTTACCAACAATATTGACTCATTTGTGTCAAATCAATAAAATAAAAAAATATGAAAAATGGGTGCCTCATGATTTGACTGATCTGTAGAAAGAAACGCGTGTTGAAACTTGCGTTGCCTTGTTGAATCGATACAGAAATGAAGGAATATTGGATCGAATTGTGACATGTGATCAAAAATGGATTCTTTACGATAATCGTAAGCGGAAAATGCAATGGCTGACCCCAGGTCAAACGCCGCAACAGTGTCCTAAAGCAAAGCTTACCAATAAAAAGGTAATGGTAACTGTTTGGTGGTCTCAGCGTGGTGTTATTCACTATAGCTTTCTCCGATCTGGTCAAGCAATAACGGCAGATGTCTACTGCGCCGAACTCCGAACAATGATAGCGAAACTAGCAGTGAAACAGCCCCGACTTATGAATCGATCTTCACCATTATTGCTCCATGATAACGCGAGACCTCATACAGCACGAGAAACCGTTTTAACTCTACAGGAACTGCAATTAGAAACCATTCGTCACCCTCCGTATTCGCCAGACCTTGCTCCAACGGACTACCTTTTTTTTCGTGATTTGGACAATTTTCTGCGTGATAAAAAGTTTTCTTCTCAGGAGGCAGTGCAAAATGCTTTCACACAGTTTGTCGAATCTAGATCACCAGAGTTCTATCGCAAAGGCATAAATGAGCTTCCTATTAGATGGCAGCAATGTATAGATAATAATGGTAATTATTTTGATTAAATAAATATGTTAAATTAAAAAAAAACTAATTTTTATTTTTCAGTAAAAATCGGCAATTTCATACTTTAACCCCTAATATATAATGATAAAATTATCTTATTGAGCAATTACAGAAAAAAATATCACGTACGAATTATAGAGAAATCTTTATGATTAAAAATAATTAATTGGTGCACTTGTGGCATTGCAAAAAGAAAAGATAAACACGGACTCTAGGATACCTACGTTTAGGTTTAGTAAACTACTACTTTAATTTCTTTAAGATGACTGTAATTTGAGTTATTCAGTCAAACATTTTACCAAAAGGTGTACCGCGATCTGTGCCGCGATACCTACAAACTTATAGAAGGCTTTACGCCATGTACAAAACCATGTTACTAAAATCTGCAAAAATTTCAAATATTTCGTTACCTACAGTTTATAAAGAAAAAGACCGGAGTCGTTTTTTGGACCAAAATAGCAGAATGTTTAATTATTTATTGTTATAAGCAAGGTTCATTACGTTAAGGATTTCATGTGTACCAAGGACCCCTTTAAATATTACTAAGAAAAAAACGCATACCACATATCCATCGCCGCCTCCAGCTAAATAAGTCGGGGCAGTCACTTGATAGAATTCGTCGACATTTAAAACGTTAGTTTTATTAACTATGTTCACAGAATCAACTCTATGGCCTTCCGGTCTCGATACATTGTATGTCACTTGAAGACCTGCAATTAAAGCATTCAATTAAGACATTTTGTTTATATGTTCCGAGTACATACTACACAATTAGTGTTCGTACATTATTTTATATTATTTTGAAGATGATAAAAACCATTCTTTTTTATTAAATAATTTAAATGGTATCTTTCGCGAAGCTGAAACTCCAGAAGATTTGATTGAGAACATGGTGCTCCAGCACAATACGCTCGGGCGGTCCGAGAACATTTTTTAAACACCCAGTATCCAAATTGTTGGATTGGTCGAGGTGGAACAATCCAATTGCCACCGAGATCTCCCTATTTTTTTTGTGAAGAGATTTTGTACGAAAAAGCGAATCAGACAGTACAGGTGTTAAGAAATAAACTGGAGATAGTGAAAGAAAATGTTAAATAACATAGAAACGCATTTCGTAGGTTGTGAAATAACTTTATTAGACGATATCATACATGTACTGTCGCTGGAGGAAGAAATTTTTGTGATTTATTATATTATAACGACTTCAATAAATTCGATATCTTTTTGTTTCTGCTTCCTCTGATTCTGATTCTGATTTACTTCAGTTTAGACCTTGCTATGAAAAAACGATAATTAATAAATAATTTAGTTACAAACAGCTATGTGTTATACCTCATTTTAACTGTTATTAAGTAGGCTAATTTTTCTGCTACGGGGTCATTTTTTCCACAGCAAGCTTTTGAAGCTAGACTCTTTTTTCATAACATTTAAAAAATATTGAAAAAATTGCCATTACTCATAAACCGTGGTATCTACTGTTAGGGTAGGACTAGAGAGATTTATATATATATATTATTTTAATTAATATTTATCTCTTTTTAATTATTTTATTTTTAACATTAAAGTACTTGACCTTGCTAGCATCACTGACTAATAATCCATTAAAAATAGTTTCAGTCAGGGATCCAATTAAATAGAATCTAATCTGTTTTTTATTATTTTTATTTCTTTATGATTTTATATTTATATCTTTCGTTGCTTGTTGGATTAGAGGTAAGTTGATGAACAAAGTTATTATTATTATTGCAATAAAGTTAAAAATAATTTGTTTAGGAAAAAAGTCATCATCGGCCCTAAGAAAACACAATGTTGCCATTCTAGTATCATGAACTTATTTCATTGGGGACACGTTTCAATCTTGGGACACGTTGCAGGTCGACTTTTATAGTAGATTTTTTAGGTTACGAAGTTCAATGAACATTTAATTTCACTCACCAGAAACTTGTAACAAGTAAGGTCCCTTAAAAACATCAATCTCCCAAGCACTGCTAACGCTCCTCTCCAGAGCCTCCAATATGTATTTCCCTTGTAATTCAAAGGTTTCCACGCGATCTCTGAAAGGGAGCAATTCGAAAATCACACCTTTTGTAACATCTGAAAGTGACAAAGATAAATAAATAAATAAATAAATAAATAAATAAATAAATAAATAAATAAATAAATAAATAAATAAATAAATAAATAAATAAATAAATAAATAAATAAATATGTTCACACATTCCACACAGCACCATCTAATTCCACACTAAGCAACTAATGCTTGTATTATGGATACCAGACAGTTGATATACTACATAGATTACTGTTTTTTTTTTGTAAATACATATTATAAATAAAAAACATTCATGAAATACAAAGGTAAAACATTAACACATAAACATTTGCCCCTAGCGGGATTCGAACCCGCGACCGTTTGGTTAACAGCTATGGTTATTAGCCACTAGACCAAACGTGTCGTCAAAATAATGAAATAACGGTTTTATATTAGTTATACTATCTATTCCATTACCACGTTATATTTGTTACAAATTATAATAATAAAAATAAAATAATTGGTAAGGAAAATACACCACGAGTCACTACAACTATTTTTAAGTACGGAACGACTTAGTTTTGATGCTTCAAGTGCGCACACTCGATCTCATGTTATTTTCATGTAATGAAATAGTGTATATACCTAATACTAAGCTGTTGCACGCGGCTTCGCCCACGCAACTTTATAAAATATAGCTTCCCAACAGTATAGCTAATAATATAGCTTCGGTCCAGTAGTTTCGGAGCCAATTCAATGCAAACAAACAAACAATCAAATCTTTCCTCTTTATAATATTAGTATAGATTAATAAATTTAAAAAACTTACGTCCTTTTGGTATGCTTGATTTAATGTTACCCCTTTGTATGAAAGAGAAATGATCATATTCCGATTTGTAGCTCGTTTTAGCCTAAAAGGGATGAAATGTATTAGTCTATAAAATAAAAATGAATTCCTAAATGTGTTGCTAAGCGCAAAACTCGAGAACGGACCGATTTTAATTCTGTCTTCACTCATGGATAGAGGGATAATCAGGCGTAAAAAAAAATGCACCCCGGGCGAAGCCGGGAGCGGACCGCTAGTTACATATAAAAATGAAAGAAAAAACATTGAAATTACGCCGTCCAAAGCGACAGAATCCCAAATAAATAATAATTTTATAAATCAATCATCGCCTCCCAACTAACGCACCTATACAAGAAAATCTATATAAAAATATTACTTTCATTAATTTCTTACTATTTTAATTGAAGTGTTTGTGGTAAAATTTTATTAAATTATTAATTATTCTTGGAAGCCGTCCCAACTATAATCAATTTATATTTGTTTTTCTTTGTGTTTTTATTTGGTATTAATGTATGTGTGTGTTCAATTTTCCTGTTTTGTGTGTAATTTTGACATCTTTTATTTTTGGTACTGAGCGAATGACCATAAATGTTGTGTATTTTTGACTGAGTTGGATATGTATAAATTAATGCATATACATGCTGTGGCAGCCTTTCAATGTAATTTGTAGAAACTAAACTGTAATATGCAATTTGGTTTTATAATTTATAAAGTCTGTACACTATTACTTTGGCTATCCTTAATATAAATAAATAAATAAATAAATAAATAAATAAATAAATAAAGAACACAAATATTCTGTAGTGTTCAAGCCTATCGTCCAGTCAATTGTCAGCCTGACTGGCGACCTTTATATTAAAAAAAAAACTACTTACAAAGTCATTGAAGGCATCCGTAAGTAAATCGCCAAGAGTACATTCTCCGTAAACACAATCTTCGAAATGCATCGTGGTTTCAGATTCACCCACTGGGTCATTCTCGGCTTTGTGCACTAATTCAGCATACGGTGCCAACTTGGCCTTCATCTCGGCGTCTGAAAACGTAACAAAGGTGAGTTTTTTAATATACTATCAAGTATAGAATCTAGGTACACTATATCTATAACTAGAGACTTGCTTCCGGCTTCGCGCGGGTGAAATTTTTTGCTGCAAATTACCTTCCTCGTTTAACGCTCTTTTGTGACAACCGCATTAAAATTGTGTACACACAGAGGGACAGACGGCGAGAAGCGACTTTATTGTATAGTTTTTTATGTAAAAAGTAATAAGAGAGAGAGAGAGAGAGAGAGAGATAGATAGATAGAGCGGATTTTGTGGGAAATAATGTTCAGCACTGGGTAAGGCATCTGTCATTTTAAAAAAATCAATATTTGAAACGTACACTATATTTCACATGGACATTTTATTTTTATTTTATTTATGCATAAGCTATTATTTTTTTTTAGACATTGTAACGGTATAAAATCCCGTACATAATTAAATATTGAATTCTTTATAAAATTATAGTAGTTTCGTATATGAAACTCCTATAAAATTATTGTTTTTGTTCAATTACCTTTCGTATAATTATTAATTTAAACGGGAGTCAGGTAGTACGAAGCGCGATGTATTGTCCTACCTTAATTTAAAAATTCATCATGCGCTTCGATATGACCTTATTTGGTAATGTTGGCCTTCATTTCTCATTACCCGCGTAATTAGTTATTTTATTACCCACAAAAATTATCAAAATCCATATGCGAGGGGGGCGCGTCTCGCCCCACCCCGCGGCCCTTTTAAATACGGAGCACGCCGCGCTCGGCGCGAATGGAATTACGAGTATCAAATTTGAAATAGTTGCAGGCTGCGCCTCGCGCCTTTTTGCATAATAATTAGCTGTTATATTAGTGCCACTTATCTACGCCCCAAATTAGGGTAAGTCTTTTATCCGTCTCAGCTAAGCCTAGCTTCATTGTTCTAGCCAGCTTATTTAGCTCATTGTGTATATTGTGTATGCTTGTGTGCCGACTCCTTACAGCTTCAGACAGCCTGCCTGTTGACCGGACGAGGGCGACCGACCGTCGCCGCCGTCCGCTTAATATTGTAAATCGTTAAATTATAGCTATTCCTATTTCTTTTTAATTGTAAAGGTCTCGCGCCACCGGCCAGTAGTTGCTTGTATTGCTATTGGTGTTCGCCCGGGCCGGTGGGTACGCGAGACCTTTCTAAAGGAGCATCGTTGTACACCGGCACAATACTGGCATATTCCAGGGTTCGACGTTCGGGTTGAAGTCCCGCTCCAACTTCGACTTACGGGTTGACGAGCCAGCCATATTCTAACAAACGGGTTGACGAGCCAGCCACACTCGGAGGTTCTTCTGGAGGTTCCGAGGTTCCGAGCCACACTCGCCGCTTCTTCGTCCCGGCTGAAGACTCCGGGGAAGCAGCTGCTTGGGCTGACGCCGCTCGCCGCCACCCGCTGCTGACCTTCGTAGCCGGACCAACTTACCCACCGACTCCTGACGTCGTGCGGCACACCAAAGTTAGGTTTCCCCCCCTTTTCGTATCGGGTCAACGAGCGAGCTAGAGGCTGTATCGTGAATTACCGACTTTCAATAATCCACTTCCCTGATCTCTTAATCTATAAGAATGGTACTCCGTGAATTGTATCCCACGTGTAATTTGTAAGTGTTAATTAAATAATTGTTCGCGGAAGAGTCTCATCTTTAATTTATCATCCCGTATTCCCAACGCTTTATTAAGCAACACCGCGACATTGGCGCCCAACGTGGGGCTCGAACCCACGACCCTGAGATTAAGAGTCTCATGCTCTACCGACTGAGCTAGCCGACTGAGAAAAAAAATTTTTTTCTCACTCTTAGACTGAATTTTAAACTTTTCCATACAACTTAGACGTCAATTTTAAGTAATACTTTTAGTTTTTCGCACTTACACTTAATTATTTTCCCTCGCGCTTTTCCTCCTGATTGCCAGTACCATTAAAAAGAGCATTTAGTTTGCGTCTTAATCGTTAATTACATTTTTTTCTATAACTCTTGTAAATATAGTCACTACGTTTTTTTATATATGATTGTATAAATTTGTATAAATTTTTTCATTACTTTTCTCAGAAATGTACACTGCGTTCTTCATATAATAGCGGTGAATTCATTTCAATATAATTTTAATTTTTTTTATATATTTTAAATTTATTACGAATATTACTTCGTTTTATAATAATTGTGGTAACAATGCTTACCACTGGCGCCCAACAACAATTTTTTCATAAGTTGTTTTTATTGTAACTTGTATAATAGTATAAAATAATCAACTAGCGGGAACCAATAGCTAACAGTCATAATAGGATCGAAACAGCGATTATAGTATTTTTGCATAGTAATATATATGTCTAATAGTCTAGAGCGGTTGGTAACTCTATAAATAAGCCCCAATACTAGGAGCGGATTGCAACTCCTTATAAGGAAGCCGTTGCACAGACGCAGTTTCTTCTTCACCTCTATTAAAGGAGCGGTTGGTGACTTCTTAACCCAAAGCCATGCGGGTACCAGGAATGAGCTATAGGCCACCTGCCACCCTCCCCACCCGGGCGGATTGCAACCCGAAAATAAAAGCCCATGCTAACTCTCTTCCGTATGTTATAATAATATTCTATGTAATAGTATTACTTTAAAATCAATTTATTTTATTTTATGTAATAGCATTCTATCCTGTAAATCTCTTCTTTTAAAATTATCACTGCTAATCCTTCCTGTTTACAGACACAAGTCTCCCGTAAATTTTTTATTTTTTAATTTTTTTTTTAAACTACACTCGGCAACCTAGATTTAAATATGAGTATTTGTTCTTACCTCCACGATGGTTATATATATTACGATGGCTTTCTTTTGCACACGCCTCCGACGGGCGCGTGTTTTTTTATATGTATTATTATGAAGTTCGGACGTATATAAAACGCCGTTTTCATGGCCATTTTGGGCCACCTTTATCGTGATTATCACGAAGGCCTACCTTTATATTGAGGCATAGGAGATGTCTCTTATTTTGGGCCAACCTTTATGAGGGCCACTATCGTATTATTCCGTGAGGTTTATTTATTATTTTGAACATTTTTGGTCACAATGACCGGTGTCTCATCTCTAGGGTTGTTGTTGTTGTTGTAGATGCCCACACTTCAGCTCACTACTCAGAATTCGTGTTTGCGGGTCAGACTATTATTACATAGACTAACCCTCATTCTGATAGGTCGTCTCAGACATGTAAGTAACGCACTACTGTCTTAGGCTAGTATGAAAGGAGATGAATGCAGGCGATTTGTTAGGTTTTCCTATAGTATATCACGCGTCTATACATGCTGTGTTAGAATGATGGATGTTAGATTGATTTTGTTTTGTTAGATTATTACGATAGTGTCACACTTAGAGTAGGTAGTGTAGCTTGTACGGATTTTTTCCTCCCCTCGACCAGGAAAAAATCCTACCGTGTGAAGGGGGGTAATTAGGGTTTGCATTATCCGTTCACTTTTACTATCCGGATATTACCCGGATGAGAATCTGATTATCCGGATATCCGGATATTATCCGGATATTTAGAACTTCACTGAAGTAAGCTTAAAGCGTCACTCGCTCCGCACCCCCCGGCTTCCCCGTTCTCGTCTATCGGTAACGGCAGATTTCAAATTCGAATGCTGCAACGCCATTGGTCCGATTGGACCAATGATTTGATGTTACTGCTCCAGTGTACGAAGCGCGCTATGAGAATAAATAGCATGATAATAATATGTACTGTAGCTTCAAAATTTCTATAGAAAAAGAATGGGAAATAATAATTCGATATCGTGTATTTTAATACATAGGTAATATGTTGTATGTATAGGCATCATGATTGAACTAAATTGTTCTACTGACAGTTCTGACTTTTGACAACAGAAAACGTATGAATAAACGGAACATTTAATTCCTATGTTAAATGTAAAGATTTGCTTACATGAATTAAGGGCGGCTTGCACCAACGTTCTAAATATTGTTTAAGTATTATTTAAACGCAATTTCTTATTTAAGTTCGACAAACGTCTTGCACCAACCGCTAAACACATTTAGCGATCTGTCAAATTTAAATAACCAAAATTTGCTGTTTAACTAGGTTAAATACGATTTAAATACAATTTTGACATTTGAAGGATCGAATTCAAATAGGTAATTATTTGCCGAAATGGATATATGGGAGTTATATTCGGACGATGACGAAGAAATTATTGAATTTATAAATAATCCAATTCGAGAAATTACGACAAGAACAAATTTATTTTACACACTCAACGAAAAGAAATTTATAAGAAGATTTCGTCTTAAAAAAGAAACAACTTTAATGTTGTTGGAACTAATTGAACCACAATTAAAATTTAATTCCAACAGGTATGAATAATTTTTTATGCCCTGACACACACCTATGAATTATTGCTTTTAGCTATGTTTAATAGAATCCGTCTTTTTGTTTTCGATTATATATGAATACGGATCTAACACTTCAAGGAGCAAAAATTGGTCCTCTTTGGTAAAGTTTGGTGTCCTAGTAAATTTCGCCATTAATGTATTTATTTTTATATAGATAATAAAACGATATACTTATTAAAAATTTTGAAACAAGCTCTATTTTAGTTAGTTAGGTTATGTATTCAGCAAAGAATATATGAATATAGTACTCTCTAGCTGTCCCTAGTTTGAAAACATTCTAGTTTACGTAAGATTTTTTACATTTCGTTACGAAATCGCTACAAATAGTTGTCTGCATTTGTCTTGCCGTAATGTGCACGTGTAACGAAATGTATACGGTAAAGCCGTCTTCTTAAACGCGTTTAGCTAAACAAAGTAACAATGAGCTTGGTGCAAGACGAGCTTAAACGAAATTAAAGTAAACACATTTAACGACTTAAATCAATTTAGCTAAACGTGTTTTGTGGATATTTAAATGACATTTGGTGCAAGCCGCCCTAAATGTGTATTTGTAAATACTTTTTATCACTCTGAAATGTTTAGACATACTCGTATTTGGATTAAAACATATAAAATAACATTATTTCATTTTTATAATTAGAAAGGAGATATTATTAATGCTCGTTGGTTGTTTCTGTGCGATTAATACAACATTTTAAATTATCCGGATATCCGGATTTTGTGGTACAAATTAGCCGGATCCAAAATACGGCGGATATCCGGATAAAACGGATATCCGGATATCCGGATTGCAAACCCTAGGGGTAATGTAACGGTATAAAATCCCGTACATAATTAAATATTGAATTCTTTATAAAATTATAGTAGTTTCGTATATGAAACTCCTATAAAATTATTGTTTTTGTTCAATTACCTTTCGTATAATTATTAATTTAAACGGGAGTCAGGTAGTACGAAGCGCGATGTATTGTCCTACCTTAATTTAAAAATTCATCATGCGCTTCGATATGACCTTATTTGGTAATGTTGGCCTTCATTTCTCATTACCCGCGTAATTAGTTATTTTATTACCCACAAAAATTATCAAAATCCATATGCGAGGGGGGCGCGTCTCGCCCCACCCCGCGGCCCTTTTAAATACGGAGCACGCCGCGCTCGGCGCGAATGGAATTACGAGTATCAAATTTGAAATAGTTGCAGGCTGCGCCTCGCGCCTTTTTGCATAATAATTAGCTGTTATATTAGTGCCACTTATCTACGCCCCAAATTAGGGTAAGTCTTTTATCCGTCTCAGCTAAGCCTAGCTTCATTGTTCTAGCCAGCTTATTTAGCTCATTGTGTATATTGTGTATGCTTGTGTGCCGACTCCTTACAGCTTCAGACAGCCTGCCTGTTGACCGGACGAGGGCGACCGACCGTCGCCGCCGTCCGCTTAATATTGTAAATCGTTAAATTATAGCTATTCCTATTTCTTTTTAATTGTAAAGGTCTCGCGCCACCGGCCAGTAGTTGCTTGTATTGCTATTGGTGTTCGCCCGGGCCGGTGGGTACGCGAGACCTTTCTAAAGGAGCATCGTTGTACACCGGCACAATACTGGCATATTCCAGGGTTCGACGTTCGGGTTGAAGTCCCGCTCCAACTTCGACTTACGGGTTGACGAGCCAGCCATATTCTAACAAACGGGTTGACGAGCCAGCCACACTCGGAGGTTCTTCTGGAGGTTCCGAGGTTCCGAGCCACACTCGCCGCTTCTTCGTCCCGGCTGAAGACTCCGGGGAAGCAGCTGCTTGGGCTGACGCCGCTCGCCGCCACCCGCTGCTGACCTTCGTAGCCGGACCAACTTACCCACCGACTCCTGACGTCGTGCGGCACACCAAAGTTAGGTTTCCCCCCCTTTTCGTATCGGGTCAACGAGCGAGCTAGAGGCTGTATCGTGAATTACCGACTTTCAATAATCCACTTCCCTGATCTCTTAATCTATAAGAATGGTACTCCGTGAATTGTATCCCACGTGTAATTTGTAAGTGTTAATTAAATAATTGTTCGCGGAAGAGTCTCATCTTTAATTTATCATCCCGTATTCCCAACGCTTTATTAAGCAACACCGCGACAACATATATATATAAGCTACGAGTATAATTATATAAAACTATTTTTTGCTCGGGACTTCGTCCGACTTCCCTCTTTTTTAGGTGTTACAATACTTATTCAACTTATTTGCTTATTATTTTTATCAGTATGCTTATTAACTTTATTGCTCAATAAAAGGTAAATCTCTTTTAACAGGCTACCCTATGTTTAAAGAGATTTAAACATAACAAGGTTTAAAGCGCTTTTTCAATTCAAACTTAGATTTATATTAGATATCTACATTTTTAATTTCACAATTTTCAGACTACATTTTGTACATTTTCTTGCTTCGCTTCATATTCCTGGCACGACCTACCAATTAATTATCATTCTTTTTTTCGGGAAACAGATATTTTATATACTTAAAAAGCAGACAGTTATAAAACATCAAGTTACCTTCAGGTATGTTTCGGTTCAAAAATATCGGTCCACCTTCCCATTTGACGTAGTCTCCTCTGAAATCGAAATACACTGACAGATTCCCCATGTACTTCGTGTAGGCTGAAGCTTGTACTATCAATACCTAAAAAAGTTTTACAGGATTTGAGGAGGCCACGTAAATTTATTTTACTTAGTCATAGTTCTGACTCTAGTGACTAGTGACCCGCCTCACGATCCAGGCTTCGCACAGATGAAGTATATATATAAAAGTAAAGCAAGATTTTTGAATAAATACCTGGTGACGATTGTCATCCGTACTTTGTACTATCACAGGATAGGGCCCGACCACTTCTTCCCCGCTGGGTGATATTCCGTTCCAAAGTAAGGAGTGAGAGTGGCCACCAACTATAATGTCTATGTACTGCCCGTATTCACGAGCCAATTCCCTAAAAAAGGCATAAGAAATTTTAACTATGAAAAGAGACCGAAATCCAGAAATGAAAACTATATTACGGAGAGCCGATGACCGCTGGGGCCAGAAGGTTCTCGAGTGGAGGCCACGGACCGGCAGGGGACACGGACTAATAAGGGCCAAGGGTCTACGGAGGATCCAGACTGCTTCTGACCGGTCTTATTGGAAAATTATATATGTTATGTCCAGCATAGCATATATAGATATGTCATATATGTCCAGCATAACGTCTAGACCTATCTATCTATCTAGCTGAGATGACGATGATAGAGGGCATTTACTTGCTAGCGAGTATCATTTTGTGGACATTTATTTATATGAAAAAGAAACTTCTACAACAGTAAATGCAATGTATATGTTCCGTTTACTAATTTTTTTTCCTTATTTTTTTTTTCATTTTTCCTTATGCCCTTTATCCCACCAGAGACTTTATATTTTTTTCTAAGTTAAGGTCGACAGACAGGCTGACGGTCTACTTAGTGGTAGGTGGCTACTGTCGCCTATAACACAAGCAACGCCACAAATGCCAACCATATTGAAATTGAGGATAAGGGATTGGGAAGGGATAGGGTAATGGGCTCTGACATCCCTTAATCACCGAAACACAACAGCAAATTTGTTATATTTCACGGTAGTCTTCTGTAAGAAGATGGTTACTGCCGCCATACTGGCTTCCCAAATTACTGCGAAACGCAAAGTGCCCCGCCATTACTTCCACAATCCTGCTTTAACTGGGTGCCGTCTCAAGGTGACATCTTTTATTTAAAAAAAAGACATTCCCGAAAATCACTGTCACGGTAATAAAATTGTTTATAAGAATGAGATCATTATTGATGCAGTAATTGATATATATTAAAAAATATATATGTATTTATAACTAATTAATGAAAACTCTTATGAAAGGTTAATAAAGTTATAAACAGAAGTTACAATGTCATTTTTATCAATAAGCAATAAATTGTTTAAATATATGACGGCGCATCTGTCACTGTCACACATCAGGTTGACTTTTAGCTGCCAACGTCAGCCTAGCGAAGCGTCATTGTCGATGGTAGCAAGGGCGGCCATCTTGACGACACTTACAGTCGAGACGGCGCCCGTGGACCACGCGTTTGACGAATCGCTTCGAATACGTAACATCATACGATTTAGTGGCTTAATCGAGTTAATTGTTATATTACTGTGATTGTGAATTCTTTATTGTATCGAATATTTCCTTATTTGAAGATCGTATTGATCAAATAACTCTGATCGAGAGAAGAACTTGTAATTTAGCTGTCCACGCCCGCATACCCACATATTTCGTACAAGATGAGTTCTGATGAAGTCGCATCCTGGCTCTTCATCAGAAGTGGGATATAATGGGAATCGGATTGAGCAAGAAAGAACAAAGTCGGACGCAAAAAAAAAAAAAAAACTTCTTAATAACATGGCTCCGTTACATGCTACTCGTGTGGTCAAAAGGGTCATGTGGCAACTAACTGTCCAGATAGAAAGAATGGTGGTAAAGCTGCGGTCGAGGAAGTCCTCAATTGTGAACATCGTCCTTAAAGGGGTATCCTAACAACATCTTCCGGTGAGTCTGTTCCTTTTTATTTGACAGTGGGTCATCTTGCTCTCTCGTAAAAGAAAGTTATCGTTATAAAATCTTGGGTGCTGTGTGTAAGTCTCTTTTATCTTAGCGGCATTGGAGGTAATGATATACAATGTACAATGCAAATTCAGCCTGAGGTTAAAATTGGTGATCGTTTGATTAGCTTACCCTTTCACGTAGTTTTCGACTGTAATATATCGGAGCCTATAATTATTGGTGGAGACATTTTTGATCAAGAATTAAGTGTAAAAAAAAAAATATTAAAAAAAAATAATTAATAACGATAATCTTATTATATACTCTAAACAACGTTCTAATCTTTGTGACGCGACATCGAACCTTCTAGATTTGACAAAAATTGACACTGATTTGAAGGGACCGATTAAAGAGACGTTAATTTCTATACTGGGCAAACACGCGAATAGTTTTGTTGAGGGTATACCTACCAAACGTGCGAAGACTGGAGTATGTGAAATTTAATTAGTAGATCCACATAGTGTTGTACAGAGATGTCCCCATAAAAGAGCAACCATAGAGAAACAAATAATTAGGGAAAGGGTTCAACAATTATTAGATGCCGGAGTGATCCGACAGAGTACGTCCCCATTTGCTAGCCCGGTTGTTATTGTAAAGAAGAAAGATAATTCTGACTGACTTGACTTGATTTTAGGGAGTTAAATTCAAATACTGTATCGGAACATTATCCCTATTCACCCTGATTCAGTGGAAAAAAAACGGCTTTCGTCACAAATGAAGGGCAATATGAGTATCTAGCGATGCCATTTGGTTTGCGAAATGCTTCTTCAGTACTTCAGAGATGTATCACAAAAGCATTTAGTCATTTAGAAAATAAACCTTTGATACACATGGATGATGTTTTACGTCATTCCGTTAACTGTACTTCCGTACAGCTCCGTATTCTATGTACTTCCGTTTCTGAAGGGCTGAAGCGTCTTGATCTTGTTTTAGGTGCGTTGTCGGAAGCAGAGTTTTCACTTAACCTTAAGAAATATAAATTCATGAAACAACAAATTGACTACTTGGGATATTCTATACAATCCGGTGAGATTAGACCCAACTCCCGGAAAATTCGGGCATTAGCAGATGCCCCTGAACCGAAATCAGCTACTAATGTCCGTCAATTTCTCGGTTCGGCCTCTTATTTCCGTAAACTCATCCCCGATTTTACACACATAGTCGGACCGCTATATCCTCTAACGAAACTTAAAGGACGAATAACGTGGACTACCGAACATGAGAAGATATGCAATAAAATTATAGGCATTCTCACGTTAGAATCGGTATTGACCATATTTGACCCGGAACTTCCCGTAGAGCTACATACCGATGCTAGCTCGGAAGGTTACGGAGCAATTCTCCTGCAAAAGAAAAGTAATCTCCCTCATATCGTTGAGTATTTTAGCCGCCAAACATCTAATTCAGAAACTCGTTATCATTCTTACGAGTTAGAAACGCTAGCGGTCGTTAGAGCGGTAGAGCATTTCCTACGGGCCTTTACGGCCTTTACGGCCGGCGATTTGTTGTAGTTACCGACTGTAATTCACTCTAGGGGTCAAAATCGAAGAAAGAAAACACCCCGCGTCTATCGATGGTGGGCTTACTTACAAACGTATGATTTCGACATCGTATGCCGCGAGAAGAAGTAAAATGGAGTATGCTGACTATCTGTCCCGAAATCCGCTGCATTGTTAGTTGAACAGATACATGATGCAGAAATACAAGATATTATCTCGAAGCATCACGATAATAGCTTCCCAGAAACTTTAGCTCGTACATACGGTGTTACGGTGTACGAAAAATTAGTCGTAACGAGACAGTCGCATGGTTACCTGTAGTTCCCCGGTCTCTTATTTCATCATCATCTCAGCCGCAGGACGTACTACGCAGCGCTTGCTGATACGTGGTCTTCGCTCGAGAGCTTTCCGGCCCCGGCGGCCGTCGGCTCTCCATACTATGTGCCCTGCTCATTGCCACTTCGGCTTGCTGATCCGCCCGCTTATGTCGGTGGGTTCGTGCGTCTGCGGATCTCCTCATTTCTGATTCGGTCTCGCGGTGTGGCCCCGAGCGTGGCCCTTTCCATGGCTCGTTGAGCGACGTTGGGCTTCCTTACGAGGCCCATAGTTAGGGACCGCGTTTCGGCGCCGTGTGTCATCACCGGCAGCACACATTGGTCGAGGGCCTTTGTCTTGGGACACTGGGGGGTTTTGGACGGGGGGATGTCTCGGAGCTTCCCGAGCGCTGCCCATCCGAGCTGGATTCGACGATTGGCCTCCCTCTCGGGGTTGGCTCTACTTAACTGGACTCTTATTTGGACACTCATTAATAACGTTCACAATAAATTACAGCATTTAGGCAGCGTCAAAGCACTAGACAAGCTTTACGAAATGTAATGGTTTCCGAATATGTCCAAATGTGTACGAAAATTTATAGATTCGTGCATCATCTGTAAAGTCTCGAAAGGTCCATCGGGCGCTCAGCCTGGTAAGATTCACCCGATTCCAAAAGTGTCTGTGCCTTGGCACACAATTCATATTGACTTTACGGGGAAGCTGAGCGGGAAGAGCGACCGAAAGGAATATTGCTCTGTAATTATCGATTCGATGCCTTTGCCAAGTATGTTTTGCTGGAACATAAGTTATCTATCTATGCCAAGAGTGCCATAAATGCCCTTCAAAAAGCGGTGTGCTTCTTTTGAGCCCCAAAGAGAATTGTTGCAGATCAGGGCCGCTGCTATATCAGTTCTGATTTCAAGAGCTTTTGTGAAGAGTATAAAATATAACTCCATTTCATCGCGACTGGGTCGAGTAGGGCCAATGGTCAGGTCGAGCGAGTAATGCGAACCCTTAAGAACCTCTTTACTATTGTTGAGAACGACCATAATAAAGCGTGACGAGACGAGCTGGGTAATACCCAATTTGCTCTAAATGGTTCTTAATCCAGTGTAACTAAATATTCACCATCAGAATTGATGCTTGGAATCCGCTCTAATTCTTTGGGAATGTCTAAATTGAACGCTAATAATAACGATTACGGGGTTTGCTTAGATTTGGATACGCTAAGAGCTGATCAGCTAACATTCGGAAAGCTGCTGAATCTGAAACACTTCGATTTAATCGCGGTCGGGCCACAATAAGACCATTCTCAAAAGGAGACTTCGTATTCATTAAAAATTGCGAACGTAACCAAACGAAACTAGATAGGAAGTTTAGAGGCCCGTACGTTATAGTAGAAGTTCTTTACAACGATCCGTATGGACTTAAGAGTTTAGATGGCTTTCATAGACCTTATAAATACGCTCACGAGAATTTGCGCGCCGTACCCTAGGGGCATATTGACTTAACCTAAATAGCAACTAGTCTTCTAAATGATGGAGAGGCCGAGACGGAGGCGGAAGATGAAGAAGACGTGATTAGTTCAAATCGTGACAATGATATGTCCGACACCTTGACTGTATGCCCGCGCACTGTTTCTGCAGATTCAGGTACCTCACAGCAGGCTCAGACACCCTTAGTACATACTCAGACCCTAACACGTGGGAAATTTTACACGAGACTGAAGTTCATACAGAGCAAGACGAAATATGTCGTCCGAGTCAGAGCCATTTAAGTTGGATGACTTGTCTCTATGGTTTGTTTTATGAGACGAGAGCGTCGTCCGAGTCAGAGCCATTTAAGTTGGATGACTTGTCTCTATGGTTTGTTTTATGAGACGAGAGCGTCGTCCGAGTCAGAGCCATTTAAGTTGGATGACTTGTCTCTATGGTTTGTTTTACGAGACGAGAGCGTCGTCCGAGTCAGAGCCATTTAAGTTGGATGACTTGTCTCTATGGTTTGTTTTATGAGACGAGAGCGTCGTCCGAGTCAGAGCCATTTAAGTTGGATGACTTGTTTTGAATGTTCTGTGGATTTTGCTAAGACGAATATTGTCGTCCGGGTCACATCCACGAAAGGATTGACTTGTCTAAAAGTAATTCGTGGCTATTGTTGACTAGCGTGCTGCTTGACGTAGAGGCTGTGTCATCCGGCTTAAATTGTAGCGATACACACGCCTGGTCTAAGTCTTTGCTTATTACTCATTATTTAACGAAAAGCCTTACTCGTCCGTCAGGATGAACGAACGGACTATGTATGAACGAACGGACTATGTAGCTCATTGTTTCAGAGAATCGCCCGAGGACGGTCGAATGTCAGTCCGGCCGTGACGGCGCATCTGTCACTGTCACACATCAGGTTGACTTTTAGCTGCCAACGTCAGCCTAGCGAAGCGTCATTGTCGATGGTAGCAAGGGCGGCCATCTTGACGACACTTACAGTCGAGACGGCGCCCGTGGACCACGCGTTTGACGAATCGCTTCGAATACGTAACATCATACGATTTAGTGGCTTAATCGAGTTAATTGTTATATTACTGTGATTGTGAATTCTTTATTGTATCGAATATTTCCTTATTTGAAGATCGTATTGATCAAATAACTCTGATCGAGAGAAGAACTTGTAATTTAGCTGTCCACGCCCGCATACCCACATATTTCGTACAAGATGAGTTCTGATGAAGTCGCATCCTGGCTCTTCATATATATTAGAGGTCATTATTATGTAAACAAAAACATACTTATCTATCTCAAATCCACAATGTGACAGTAGTATAATAATATCGACGCCCTGGTTGTTTAGAATTTCAGCTTCTCGCTTAGTCGCTTCTCCTGGATCAGTAAATACTACGTTGCCAGGTGAAGATAATATCTGAAATTTTTAAAGTCATCATCAGCCTACATGCGTCCACTGAAGAACTTTTTTATAGTATAAAGGATGGCAGACAGACTGACGGTGGTCTTTATGGTAGGTGCACAGTCACCGTAACAAGTCCATAACATTACAAGTAAAATTATTACATGTTTCCAACCACTGAACCAATTTTGAAGAAAGCCTGATAAGAAGAAGCCAGTTCTATAGATTATAAGAGGGTAAATAAAACTGAGAAAATGCAATGAAATATTTTAAATGGGTACCTAATAAAAAATATGAATTTTTATATGTACATGGGTATTGTGTTTGTTTACAAGAAAGTTCGTACAATCACAAGTGTTACACGAATCCATTACAATGTTTCTTACAAGTTGAAAATGGGAATTTTTTATTCCTCTATTAACTATGGCTGAAGCCAGGTTAAATATAGAGAATCTATATATATCTAGGTATATTTAGATCAAATCAATTTAATAGCTGCTGTTTTACTTACCGCAGTATCAGTTGTAATCAGTCCAATAAGGCCAATCCTTCTTCCATTTCTCTTAATGATAACCGATGGCTGGTAAAGCCCTTGCATAGAAGGCTCTTTGGAGGTATCCATGTTTGCAGCGAGCACTGGAGCTTTTAATGCGGCCAGGTAAGGAGCCAATCCTTCCGGACCGTCGTCAAATTCGTGGTTGCCGATTGCCTGGAATTAACATAACAAAGCGTGTTCTTACCAAATGTGAAAATATAAAAGTACTAGCTGGTGCCGGCAGCTTCGTCTGCGTTGGAAAATGAAAAATATAACACCTGAGAAAATATATATAGCACCCGACACTTTATCGCTGTGACAGTAGCGCCCATATTTTTTTAGACGATCCCTCGGGAACCTTACATTTTTCTAGGATAAAAAATATCCTATTATGGTAATTCTGTTTGCCGTTTTTGTGTGAAAGAATAACAATGTTTATCTCATCTGAAACCTAGTAAACCTAGACGAGGAAATGCTTCACCAAACAAAAAAAGTCAGTTGAGGTCAAACATTACTTTTTAATTCCTTTTTTAAATAGCAACTTTTAACTGACAATTACCAAATGAAGCGCCGCATTAGCAGTTACCATTGATTTATTAATACGTACGAGAATATGTAACAGTCCATCACGTTTTTCTGTTGGAGATAGACCGCTCTTTAATTTAACAATTAAACTAGCCTTCAATAATGGACATTTAAAGTCCATCATAAAGACTACAACAACAAACAACAAACATTATTAACTCAAGGAAATCATAAAAATTACACTAAGAACGATTAATTCCGTTAATAATAAAACTTGGAAAATTTTAAATTACTTATATATGGGGTGAGCGGACTGAGTAATAGCAATGCTTGCCATGAGGCAAGTAATTCTAGAATACAGTTCGTCCTGCCACGTACACGGCGGCATACCATCGAAAGAACTTTCTTTCTTTGGATGGCATAATGTGCAGACGTTTCGGCTTAGTCTCGCTAGCCCTACTTTTTCTAGTCGTTTAGTTTACGAGAGGCTCTACGAGAAGTTAGAAATGTAAACAATTTTAGATAGATAGTCGACTTCTTGATTGCTGAAAGTTGTAACCGCTCTGAAATGCCTTGGTGGCATCGACCACAAGCTATTTCTATTCCACCCTGCCCTCAGCCTATCCATAAGCCCGATAACAATTTGTGAATCCATTACCATAAATTGTTATTAAAAAATATTGAATTTTACAAAGGAAATCACCGGATAACTGACTATTGTGTGGTGGAGACAATGAAGTTTAATATAAGGATTATAATCTAGATAGATCGTCTTACAAAAATCGAAAACTTCTACAATTATCCCTGGCATTATCAAGAATTGACAGAACACAATGCGATCGGCAATCATATTTCAATTGAATGGAGAACCGAATTGTCGGTATAGCTTTACTTTAACAACAATACCTATAGTAGTTTTAACAATTTTTCAGCTTGTTTAGGGTCCTATGTGTGTGCCTATGTTACTCCCTGATAATGTAACTTTCTATATTTGAAAGACTTTTTAAAATCAGTCCAGTTGTTTTTGAGTATTTATTACAAACAAAAATACAAATATTTTCTCTTTATACTATTGGTAGGTATTATATATGAAAATTATGCAAAAAATATTTACGTGTGCGTCATGGGGCAGCAGATTCATGAACTGTTGGGTAATGTTCCACTTGAGGAATGTGTACCAATACGTTCCCTGGAAGCTATCGCCAGCGTTCAATAGAATAGAGTTTGGTTTTTCCTTCAAAAGCACTTGGATTTCGTTGTAGAGACGAGGGAAACCGCCAAGACACGAATTGTTATTAAATCTGCATGTCGGAGTCTCTACTGAAGTCTCTTCAAATCTGCGAAATTGTAAAAATTACCCAGATGACTGAGAAACATGTGTATCATGTGACATTTGATTTTACTCGCATAAATTTTCATACCCCGGGCTTATATATACTTATATGAAAATCGATTCATAAGGAGTAAACTCCAAAAAACGGATTAAAATCTGTCCATCCATTTAGGAGCTACGATGCCACAGACAGATACACACGTCCAACTTATAACACCACGTTTTTGCGTCGGGCGTCGGGTTTAAATAACATAGATTACACCGAGTTTTATAAACAATAATGATAAGTTCATAATAACTCACCTCGCATGGAAATCGTTATAATGAACAATATCCAATCTGTAGAGACCCTCGAATGGCAAGGCAAAACTATATACTAAATTAAATACCCCGTAAATTAATAGAAAACTATAAAAAATCGCCACCATCTTAACACTGAACCTAAACGAAATAATTGTCGATAATATAAATAATTAATTACAAATATATAACGTAAAATTGCATTTCTTTTTAACTTTGAAGACGTCTGTACCAATCCTATTCCAACATAAGACTGTCGAGTAGTTAACGAAACGAAGTAACGTAACGTCTGTACTGTAGGTACCAACCGTCTACTAAAGAGAAATGAAATGATAGCATGGATAATAATGACTAATGCAATTGTAGTCAGGGTCATTCATATTAAGCTTTATGTTCTACGGAATAAGAACGTTTTGGTAAACAGTTGGATGTTGATTTTGATAAGTTGTTAGGTAATAACAGCGTGTCAAAATTGATGACAAAAGAAATCCTCAGATACTAACTCAGATATTAGATAAACAAAATATTAAATGATGTTTTAAGCACGCAGTAACGTCATTGGCACAACATTATTATTATTACGCTCAGTAGAGAGCAAAATCTTATAAAGAGAAAAGATTTGTATATTTGTAATGAACTGGACCGATTTTAAAAATTCTTTCAATTATAGAAAGCTACGTTATCAGGGAGTAACATAGGCTATATTTTATAGTTACACGGACGAAGTCGTGTGCAACAGCTAGTATTATATATAAATATATAGTTATTCTTGTAAGAACTTGTCATGTTTTAAAAAAATCAATAAATATTAGGGGTTTAAGTATGAAATTGCCGATTTGTACTGAAAAATAAAAATTCGT
This sequence comes from Synanthedon andrenaeformis, assembly GCA_936446665.2. Lineage (NCBI taxonomy): Eukaryota > Metazoa > Arthropoda > Insecta > Lepidoptera > Sesiidae > Synanthedon > Synanthedon andrenaeformis. Next base: position 5,105,569 of record OW387796.2, read on the forward strand.
TTTTTTTTAATTTAACATATTTATTTAATCAAAATAATTACCATTATTATCTATACATTGCTGCCATCTAATAGGAAGCTCATTTATGCCTTTGCGATAGAACTCTGGTGATCTAGATTCGACAAACTGTGTGAAAGCATTTTGCACTGCCTCCTGAGAAGAAAACTTTTTATCACGCAGAAAATTGTCCAAATCACGAAAAAAATGGTAGTCCGTTGGAGCAAGGTCTGGCGAATACGGAGGGTGACGAATGGTTTCTAATTGCAGTTCCTGTAGAGTTAAAACGGTTTCTCGTGCTGTATGAGGTCTCGCGTTATCATGGAGCAATAATGGTGAAGATCGATTCATAAGTCGGGGCTGTTTCACTGCTAGTTTCGCTATCATTGTTCGGAGTTCGGCGCAGTAGACATCTGCCGTTATTGCTTGACCAGATCGGAGAAAGCTATAGTGAATAACACCACGCTGAGACCACCAAACAGTTACCATTACCTTTTTATTGGTAAGCTTTGCTTTAGGACACTGTTGCGGCGTTTGACCTGGGGTCAGCCATTGCATTTTCCGCTTACGATTATCGTAAAGAATCCATTTTTCATCACATGTCACAATTCGATCCAATATTCCTTCATTTCTGTATCGATTCAACAAGGCAACGCAAGTTTCAACACGCGTTTCTTTCTGCAGATCAGTCAAATCATGAGGCACCCATTTTTCATATTTTTTTATTTTATTGATTTGACGCAAATGAGTCAATATTGTTGGTAAGGTAACGTTAAACCATGCCGCTAATTCCTGGGTAGTTTGGCTCGGATCGGCTTCCACCATCTCTTTCAAATCATTGTTATTCACCTGTGTGGGCGGTCTTCCACGTGGTTCGTTCTTCAAATCGAAGTTTCCATCACGAAAGCGTTTAAACCAAAATCGCACAGTGCGTTCATTAGCAGTCCCCTCTCCAAACGCAACATTAATATTGCGAGCTGTTTCTGCCGCGTTAGTTCCGCGTCGGAACTCGTATTCAAAAATCACACGAATTTTCGAAGTATCCATCTTTATTGTCTAAGCTGAATAAAAAAAACGACTGAAAGTTGATAATCGAATGTTGCACATTTTTTAAAAGAAGAACTACATAGGTACCGTATGAAAAAAGTTTCACTCAAAAATCTCAAACCATGAAGGTTCTATGTCAATTCGAAGTACCTATTACAATAAAACGGCAATTTCATACTTTAACCCCTATTATGTAAAGTTAGGAATGCCAGAACCCATTTTCCTATCCCTTCCTAATCCCTATTCTTAGTCCTACTATGGTCGGCAAGTGAACTTGCAAAACCTGTGGCGCTGCTTGTGTTATAGGCGACGGTAGCCACCTACCATCAAGTGGACCGTCAGCCTGTCTGTCGAGCTGAACTGATCATTTCAAAAAAAAAAAAATGTTAAAAATATTATTAAAAAATATCAAAAGAATGTGTTGTACTATTTTGAAATCTTGATTAAATGAGCCATTTTGTAAATAACTTGCCTAGGAAGTTAAAGACGAAGTGTCAATTTGGTGGAAAAAAAAATTTTTAAAGGTTAACTATAGTTAACTATAACTAAGTTTGATTGAATTATAATTCAATCAAACTTTGTAAGAAAAATCACAGAAATAATTACTGTATTTATGACTGCAATCAAGAGAAAAGTTATTTAGGATTACACCAAAAACTAAAAAACTGCAAAATTTAATATTACAATACCCAAAAATGTCGTCCAGGGTGCCGATCTGTCCCATTTTCAAATAAATCTATTTTATCTCTTAACCAAGTGACCTGGATCTTTTTTTTTTTCCAGAAATGGTATAACCTACCCTATCACCCCATGCCCGCTTGACTTTAATTTTTGAAACAGCCTGTATATAACTTTTTATTTTCGCAATTACCTTTTTCACTTGCAATTACGGTCATTTCGTAGTGTCATTGATAATGTGGCGTAGTAACAAAAATCATTGGCCTACTTTCGTTGTAAGTACAGGTTATTCGCATAAGGATAGATTCTCCAAAAGACAGAGTATACATACAAGTAAAAAAATTTTTTTTTTCAATTGTTGAATTTATTAATGCACTTTTTACTTCTAATATTTATAATTAATCGATGGTAAGTATGGTCGCTGAAGTTTCAGTAATCGGCGTCACAGCTCTGGTCGATCGATAGGCTATCGATTGTAGAATAATCGATGGCAGTTGTCCTTTAATAGCCTATTCATTTCAGTTTTTAAATTTTCAGTTTTCAATTCACTGAAGAAGGGATATAATTTCATGTTGTAACTGGCTTGTGTTGGTCAGTATAAATTGTTAACTGTGCCTTTATCTGTGTCTCATTGTCTCAGTTAACTCCACAAATAAAACGATAGAATCTTAATTTTAAGCTTTTATTTACAAAATTATAATAAATGGAAAGTTTACAACACAAAACCTTTTTTTATATATATTACATTCAATCAAGTCAAATACAGCAAATACTTTGCCCGAAGCCTGGGGAAGGATAACCTACTCTAATTTTTAGGCTGACGAACCTATGGACATAAGAATAGTTATATGTGTTTTCACTTATTTTTAACTCCAATGAAGCAAGCCAATATATAATACTCCCACTTAATACCTGGAGTTTCGACTCTTGATAAAACTTTTGGAGGACTTTTGATTGCAAGCCTCAAGACATAACCGAAAACCACAGAAACTTTGCATTATCTACCCTATATTTATTATATACAATAATATACAATAGATTCGTATAAATAATAATCTTTAAATTAACGTAAAAACTTTTATAACGGTGGCCAATACATGGAGACTTCGTTGTGAGCTGATTCCGGCAACCATTTTAAATATTCGTTGAGTAAATCTGAAAGAAAAACATGCCAATTTGATAACGATATTATTTTAATGTAAACTATTATATGTATCTCCGGAAATATGTGCAAATTTTGTAGGTGGCTACCGTCACCTATAACACAGGCAAAGTAAGGGATAAGGAAGAGCCGATAATGGGTTCTGGCATCCCTTACTCACTCACCGAAACACAACTCACCGAACCGGTGGTCTTCTGTAAGGGGGTGGTTACTGCCGCCAGACGGGCTAGCTGCCCAAATGACTACGAAACGCCCAAATGCCACTACATTCATACTTTATTGAAACTAACAATAGTTTCAATTCATACTTAACAACTAATTTTCCAAATAAAATATGGAATTGTGCTAAGCTCCCTAGATTTTTTGTGGAGGCAATAAATCATAAACGACTTACAACTAGAGTCAGTCTCCCAAGTGGTCTTCAACTCGTCTCTGGTTCCGACCCCATGGGCGATGAGAGCTTTCAGTATTACGTCTGTCCTTGGCTGCAATTTGGCCCACGATTTAATCATCGTCGACGGGGGCGACAGAAGCGAAGGTACGTACTTCTTCAATTTTGGAAAAACTACGCCTTCTAGAAGATATCTTGCGAACCATCTGTAGGTATAAATTTATATACATACATGAAAAGCCACCAATACAACGATGTTGTAACATTGTAAGCCGTGCAAATAAAGAAACAATCCGTAAATGTCGGCCGGCGGTCATGCTATCTCGCTCACACATATGTATACAAATATATGTGTGAGCGAGATAGCATGATCGCCGGCCGACATTTACGGATTGTTCCTTTATTTGCACGGGTTATACATTCATGTACGCATTCATAGTCGGAGGAAAAGCATATTTTATCAATTGCTATCTATGAGAGATTTTGTTGCCTATTTAAATATGCTCACTTTAAAATCCTTAATGTAAAAAAGCTATTATGCTACTATGCTGCATCCTTCTCTATTACATTGCATAGTACGAACAATGCTTCTCTGTAGCACATTGCTCCGATTTTCTAATTATAAAATTATAACTTCGATAATAACATTACATTGCAAGGCATATCTTAATATATTTTTAATATCACACATATTAAAAGAGAAAAACAATGTCAATACTTTTCATTCAATTTATTAATTAATAAATAATTAAATTAATACAACTCACCTGTACCGTTCAATCTTGTCTGGATAATTGAGTTCAACGGTGGGTAGTTCCCAACCGGCTTTGCCAAATGTCCCTTTGAACTGACACTTGATCCGACCTGTTTTCCCATCAAACCATGGTTCCGGCTCGGAGAGGGGTTCGCCTAGAAAATATTCCTTTTTAATATACAATTTTTTGTTTTATTTTAACTTACATATACATTTTACACGTTATAACACTATTCACGTTCACGAATACGAAATTTTCACGAAAAAAAAACTGGCAATAAAATTAAATTTCTCATACATTTTCTAAGGAACGGGTTTTTATTGTGAGGCGATTTTTTTTTAAGTTCGACAGGTCAGCTAGTATTATAATAAAAATACGCTTCTTATAGAAGCTGTATAAGTATAAGTGATTACTTAACCCTTTAACATAAACAAATATAAACATTATACAAGGAGAGGAATTCGTCGTATATATCCAGCTCTGGCCGAAATGGACACGAAAATAATTGTCGGATAAATCCGACTCTGGCGGTTAAAGAATTCATAAGTGGCTAATTACTGTATAAGTGTAATCAAAATATGTAGTTACTCCCTAGAAAAAAAAAAACCAAAAATGTTACCTAAATTACAGAGCTGCGGAACATATAGAGGCAGCCACTCCGGTTCTATGGCCGTAACATTCCTCATGACCATTTTCCTTCTGTCTTCCGCTCCAGTCTCGTACAACTCCTGGTAGACCACCCACTCGGGTATGGTCTTCCGGAGGATGGAATCCGAATGAAGGTGGACAGGCTCCTCGAGCTCACCGCAGTGGTATGCATATTTGAATTTACGTTTATCTTCACCTGAAAATTGAATTGATTTTATGAAATGTAGTTAGCGTTTCGCGGTCACTTGGGCAGCCCGTCTGGCGGCAGTGACCACCAGCTTACAGAAGACCACCGTAAAATAATGTACTGTTGTTTTTTCAGTGAGTTAGTAAGGGATTCATCGAGTAGATGGTCTACAAAACTTAACATTAAAAAAAATGTCCAATTGTCCAATACCGCACAAGTCATTTTTTGGCCATATGACGTTTTATCGCTGGAGGTAATATCGTCCAATTAGAGAGAGTTATTCAAGAAATAGTAACACAACATTTTATTTTACTGCGATAATTTTGTATAGAACTTTTGGGGTTGAAATGATTAAAAATAAAAGGTAAAAAAACACTACTTTGCTTAAAAATTATCATAACTTAATATATCGACGGTCCCTACGTACATAAAGATATGTCAAAAATGGCTATTTTTTTTTAATGCATAATTGTCTTTAGATTGCCATTATAAAGTTCCTAAATCTAATAAAATATTCTAGAAAAAACAAAATTTATAATTACCTATACATATAATTATTTCTAGAGCAGTTTGAACATAAATTACGCTCTCCTGTAAACCCCGGTTTTAGACATGTCTTTATGTACGTAGGGACCGTCGATATGTATATATATTAATATTTTCATCATGCATGTATTGTATAAAATGTTAATGTAAAACAGTTTTTTTGTCTTTCCTGAAAACTAAGGAAATCTGACTTGTGCGGTATTAGCTAAGCGACGACATACCCTGTGAAAATAACCTAACCTCACCTTCTTTGATCTCTTCGAATCCAATCTTCCTGCCGACCTGGTCTCCAAGTCCACTCAGGACCAGCTGCCTCAGGAGACGAGCCTGGTTGTCGTCTGGAGGTTTCATTTCAGGGTCCAATTCCACTTTCACTCCGGCAACACTCAGATTGATCTCCTGTGTTAACTGCTTGCGAAGCTTACGGATCTCTTTTATAGCCTGAAATAAAAAATATCACATTGAAAGATATATCAATGAAGTATGAATTGGAAGTCTGTCTATAATATAATCGCTAACTACTACTAAACCACGTAACTGGTTTTGATGCAGTTTTCATTACCAGTTAGATAATTTTCGGGGTAGTTTTGTATATATATTATAATAAAATCTAATTAAGTTTTTATGTACAATCAATTAGCCGAAAAATAAACTTATACATGGCTTCACTTTTTTGAGATTTAAATCATTTTGGCTTTAGTGAATAATTCACTGCCTTATATATAAAAAATCTGCTAAGTGTTTATGAGCACTATAATATGTCTGACTATGACCTCTTAAAAAACTAGAATCTGTTACTTTTAAAATTCAATCTAAAATTTTAAAATTAATCAAAATAATAAATTAAACATTATATTTTCATGTTTAAAAGACAAATTAATTTATGTATACAACCCTAAGTTTCAAATAGAATACTTTTTTTAAAAAAACCTTGTGAAAAGGTTTTTCAAGAAAACTTTTTTTTAAAGTGAAAACTTCTTTAGGCGCGTTGGGCATTTTTTGAAATGGGAAAAAACCATTGAACTCGCGACCTGTGACCGTAATGTAACCGTGTAACGAACACCTCTGTATACATATATAGTTATGTACTTTCTTGACGATTCAAAAAATACACACGTAATTGCTCAATTTTTCACTTCTGTCGACATTTCCGGAGTGACACTGTTTTTTTTGGTTTGACAAATTTAGAAAAAAGAAAGAAAGAAAACACCTACCTTCTCCCTAATTCCATATTTGGCACAAAACAGCTGTTCCTCGCCCTTCAAATGGGCGTAGTCAGCTGCTCCCACGGCTCGTAATAAAACGCCCGGATCGCCTAAGAGCTGGGTGTGACCGGTTGCTGGCCAACTATCCGGTTTTCCCGACATTACCTAAGAAAAACAACTTATTTTTGATAATAAACCTTAAAAAGACAATATTAAAATGAACATACAATTATAAATTATAATTGATTGTAATATTTAACTATTCATAGTTTGCGATAAGAATTATAACTTACAATATAAATAAATAAATAAATCGTCATAGTAGTAGAACAACAACGGTTTTGATAATTTTCAATTTTTATTTTTTTGCGTAAACTGACTATATGACAGGTAAAAAGGTAAAATGTTAACACATAAACATTTGGCCCCTAGCGGGATTCGAACCCGCGACCGTTTGGTTTAACAGCTAGGGTTACTAGCCACTAGACCAAACGTGTCGTCTATAATAAATGTTGTAAATAAATACCTCGGGAACAGAGAGAGCAGCGACCAGGCCGATGGTATATGGCAACAGATTATGTTGATGACTGAGCGCCAACATTTTACCGTAACGCGGTAGCAATGGGAACGCTGATACGGCTTTGCCCAGTGGACTAACTTTAAGGACCTGAAATTCAGATACATACATTACTTTAAAAATGAATCAATTCAACTTCATTGATTTAAATATTTTTATGTTAAGATCAAAGGTAGGTGGCTACCGTCGCCTATAACACAAAAAACGCCACAGGTGCCCTTGCTGCCGGCCATAATAGAACAAAGAATTAGGTAGTCACGGAAATCGGCTACTCTTCATCTATACTAATATTGTAAAAAGATATGTTTGTAATGAATAAACTCAAGAACTACGGGACCAATTTAGAAAATTCTTTTACCTATAGAAAGCTACATTATCAGCGAATAACATAGGCTATATTTTATAGAGTTAGGCGGGCGAAGTCGCGTGCAACAGCTGGTTATATATAAAAATGTTAAGTTGATTTGTTTACGCTTCTAAAACTGGAGAATGGGTAGACTGATTTTAATTCTGTTTTCACATATGGATAAACGGGGAAGATTTTTATATATAAAAATTGCAAACCGGGCAAAGCCGAGAGCTGGTCGCTAGTATATAATAAAACTTTCGAATTTTACTGTCGACTTACCTCTTCATCGTCTTTCCTCTTGAAACTGTTTGCCTCAGGATTTTCCAATATACCGAGGATTTTGAGACGTTTCTCAGCCAAACGCAATTGCATTCTGTCCGGTGCAGTCGGAAAGGGAAAGTTTACCACCTGAAAATTGACACAATAAAAATGTTAAAATTCTTTTTAGCATTCTTTTCTAACGGTAATTTTTCCGGAAAATAGTCTTATTATTGATAAAAACCGGAATAATAACCTTATTATTAAATTTTCCTTTGTTTTAGGATTACTAGCTTGATACAATTTGTCGGTGTCGTATCTTAAATTTATATCCATGTACAGTAGTACCCAACTGATATGACTTACCGATGTACCTGCATAGTAAACGAATTCTTAAAACGAGAAATGCTATCAACCAATCCACACACTTGGCGGCTTTTTCCAGTGCCGCTATTGGTCGCCAGCTGCCGCCGTGATAGCGTGCGCCGGTTGCCATCTTACCCGAGTGTGCATTGTATTATGGACCTTATAGATATTGTATCTAAGGTTAATTATAAATTTTAAGCTCTCTTCGTTAATCGTCGGAGCCGACTTTCTTTTCTGCGCGAACGAACATTCACGACGCGGCTTATCAAGTGTGTATTACTGTAGCAATATGGACGACAGATCCATTATAGAGTTCTCTATCTTAGTTTTCAATTTATCTGAGGTCGGGGGTTAAAAAATGAATTATTATAGTCATAGTATGGAGTTGGAGTGTAGAGGTAAGGAGTACCGACTCATATGACAACCAAACTGAAAAAATGGTCCTCTCCAACCAATAAAATAAGCGTTCTAAAAGTGGCCAGAATGGCGCTAGTGTAGCAGCATATCTTCTATTCATCTATCTTTGTCTAATTTACTCGACGATGCTACACTAGCCCCATCATAATTTACAGTTATTATGGGACCACTTTTAAGCCTTTAACCGCTTGGTTTTGTAGTTCTCATGCCCCCTAGCAGGAGCTAAATTTTATTTTATTTTTATTTTATTTTTAAGAGATAGCAACAATGATTTAAAAATGAACATTATACAGGTATTGTCGTATATATCCGGCTCGGGCCGAAATGGTCACTAAAATAATTGTCGGATAAATCCGGCTCTGGCGGCTAAAGGGTTAATACATAGAGTCGGTCCCCCTTACCTCTACCCTCCACAAGTCGGAGGCATACCTTATCGATGCCCATACACTTCATTTGCAAGAGCAGGTCGTCGAGAGGGCGGCGACACAGGTCGGGCGGGTAGTGCGGCGCGCAGTCGTGCTGGAAGACGGCCGTGCTGTACAAGCGGTACACGTGGCCGGACGCCGTGCGGCCCGCGCGTCCCGCCCGCTGGCCCGCACTCGCCTGACTCGCCCACACCACGCGCCACGCGCTAGCCCCAGTCACCTCGTCGTAAACGCTGCCCATAAACCATTTTAATTTAAGTGAAAAATTCTTTTTTTATATTACTAAGCTGACGGTCCACTTGATGGCAGGTGGCTACCGACGCCTAAGAACACAACCTGGAGTCGTCACGTTGTCTGTATATGTTACTCAAACAAAACAAAGCATTTATTCAGTAACAAAACAACAATTCAACAAAACAATAATGTGATTTTTCTTATATATCGTAGAAATTATCTTTACAAAATTAGGCACATTGTTGTAAAACAAGTACATTGTTGAAAAAAAAGCAATTCCAAATGGTAATAGTTTTTTTTTCAGTCTCTCGTCAATCCTTGTTTGAGTAATATGGCGTCTTACAGACCACATGACGACGTATGGGTATTTAAGCGTCAACATTTGAATATGAATACTTTTTTTGTGTTATATTATTGTTATCCTATTATATATGCACAACAAAAAAATATAGCTTAAAATTAATTAACACTTTTTTAAAAATAAGCAAATAATTTAAATAATTGACAATTTTTTGACTATGCCGAAATCCGTTTATGCCCGTTATATATCTTACCGCATTTTCTTCTTTCCCGTATCGACGACATATTTTATAGAGGGTATAGTGAGCGATGTTTCGGCCACGTCAGTACTGACGACACAAAGTCTCGCTCCGACCGGCGGGGGCGCAAACACTCGCGATTGCTCCGCAGAGCTTAGCATGGAGAACAGTGGTAGCACCCACAGAGGCTGTCTGCACGATTTTATCTCGGACGTGAGGCTGTCTTCTTCTGTCTCTGTAATGGACAAAAGGCAGACTTGTATGGCAGTTTCTAGTGATCAAGAGCCATTTGAGATATTTCTGTGTTATAGAAACAAAGGAGATTTTGGAAAAATTTGCTTACTAATTTATCAACTTATATTATATTGCATTTTATAGCCTATTTTGCGACAATTAATATAGGCAGAAGAGGTTTTCAACTTATATAATTATTTCATTCAACTAGATTTGTTTAATGTGTCATTATATTTTTAGTGTAATAATTTGTTATTTTAGAAAAATAATTGCGAAAACATATAGCATTTTTTGAAATTTCAACTTTCAAATTTCAATTTTGAACTTTGAAGTTTCAAAACCAGTCATTTTCAAAGTTGCTTCCCAACTTTGAAAATGACTGGTTTTGATAGAATTTCCAAAAATATTTTCTTACTGGATGTTTATGTTTACATCATAAAATGCATCAACTGCCAAAATTTCAAGTTTTTAACCCCTTTAGTGATGAGTCACTCGGAACAAAAGCTTATAGATGAGAAGAGACAAGAGAGGGAAAATGTTTAGTTATTAAAATATCTTATTTACCAGAATCACTCAAATGTCCTTCGCTATCGTCATCATCGTTCCCAACTAAATCAGCTTGACCGTCGTCCTCAGGCATGTCATAGTCGTCCAAGTTAATTTTAGGCAACACTTTCGATTTCGATCTAGCTTTCCTTCTCGCTTTACGAGCTCTTTTCATCTCTTTTTCAACCTGAAAAGTTTTAAACACCAATGTTACCTCGGCGATTTAATCTAGTCTTGATCAGTATTTGTTGACAATGAGCAAATGACTTATGGTATAGAGTACATATCTGCACCATAAGCTTTTAAGTCACTAAGAGCCGGCGCAGATTCGAGGACGACACCGCAAAGTATTTTAATTCTTTCATAGTATTTTGTAAGAAATGACGTAGCACTGTTGCTATATCATAGTACAAGGAAATTTTATTTATAGTATTATAAAAGCACTTTAAAAAATACATGTTAATTCCGCCAAAGTTTACCCAAAGTGTGGCCATGTGTTTTGTTTTAAAAAAAAATTATTTAAAATATACACATAAATTACGCCAGAGTGTTGGTCAAAGTGTAGACCAAATGTCGGCGTCGCCACGCCAATAATCGGTCATACCCGCCACAAAAGATTTTTCATAAATAAGCAAAAACGCGAAAGTAATATTAATTTTACATATATTAAATCTTGATGTAAAACTGTGTTCGGTGTGCTATCTGTTTAGAAGTCTGTGGGAAAGAATCTTTTTAGGTTTAATTCTAACGAATACCTTACCTCATCATCATCAGATTCTATATCATCAGGCTCTGAATCTAAAGCGGCATCGTTTTCGTTCACGAGTTTTCTCTTTGTTATTACTTTGGAATAGTCCACATCCTTGCGATAAGGAAACGCCCCTTTCAGTTTGCGGACTAAGTAATGCACCTGAAAAAGTGCAGAAATATTGTGATCAAAACGAGGTTTATGATACGCGCCACGAAAGAAGAGACCAAAGGGCCTAGTGCGAGTTTTACACGATCGAACGCGTCGAACGCGTAAACGTCAATTTGTATGGGAATTAAGCAGACATACATGTTAGCCACTAGGTGGCGCTGCTTCATTTCCATACAAATTCACGTTTAAGCGTTCGATGCGTTTGATCGAGTAAACTCGTACTAGGCCCTGTCATGCGGAAGAAGTGACAATGATAAGATTCTGCATAGGTACACCCGATCACAAAATAGTTAAATAAATAGAAATTAGTCCAGCTTTAAATTTAATTCAAAACAATTGCCTATATTTCGTTTTGTATATGTGATGATTCAGGTCTCTTCTTTCTTATATTATAATTCTATCGATGTTTTATTTTCTAATTAAAATTTATTCACTCACTTCTTGCTGTCCAGTGACGAAAATCAAAATCCCACCATCCGGGAGTCTCGTGTGTATTTTTACAGTTTTCTTGTAAGCCTCTTTTAAGTAATCACTGTAAGTGCGTTTGTTAAAGTGTATGGTCACCGGAAACTGTCTTGATTCAATCTGATTAGTAAAAGAAACATATTTTTTTTAATATATCAAAGTTTTCAACGCATTATACAAATGTTATATTGGAAATATTGGTTGTCATACTAGCTGGACTGGTATGACCATGACTTTTTGGGTTAGATTCTGCCAAATTCCATCATCATGCATTTAACTGGTTCTGAAAAACACATGCCTTTAACTTTAAGTAAAACTTACATTAATAACTGGAGGTGGTTCCTTAAACAATCTCGAGTTTTCAGTGAAATCCTCAACTCTCAACGTAGCTGACATAATGATGAGACGAAGCACATTGGCCCTTTTCTTTCTTAGAGGCACGATCCTCGACAGGAGACCTAACAGTATGTCCGTGTACATGCTACGCTCGTGCGCTTCGTCCAATATTATCACAGAATATTTACTCAACAAGAAGTCTGTTTGGATCTCTTTGAGTAATACACCTGAAAAAAAAATTTTTTATATGTGTTTGAGGTCATTTCAAATCTCACCTGTTATATCACTATATGAAAGGTTTTTTAAGTATCCTGTTAGGGGAGATCAGAAGCAAACTTTAATTTCCTTTGGCGTTACGTCACAAGCGACGGTAACCATTCTACGAAATCGTTGGTGAACAAAGTTTTTAAGTATAAAATGTCATTTCAGATAAAGGCCCACTGCTTACCAATAAAACAGTACATAACCCAAAATGAAAAAAGACTAAGAATAAAGAAGACTATGGGAAGTTTTTGCCCCGAGGTACAACAGATACCAAAAAATAAATTTCTAACTACTTTAATTTTTCGTTTTAAAGTTTCCGATTTATGACTGTAAAATAAATAAAAAAAACCTTACCATCTGTCATGAATTTGATCTTTGTATCCTTAGTGACGTTTCCTTCAAACCGCATCAAATATGACACCTCTTTGTCGGTAAGTCCGAGTTCGTGGCCTACTCTAGCAGCCATTGCTACGGTGGCCACTCTTCGAGGCTCCGTAACGCCTATCATCTTGTGCTCAGTATATCCGGCCTCGTACAAGAATTGAGGAATCTGAGTTGTTTTACCGCTACCTAAAGAAATGATGGTGGCAGGATTAGATATTTTTTCACATGCATAATTATAACTCACAACGCTCCAATAGTGAACATTATGTATGTAATCTCAAGAATCTTTTTTGGTGTGATAATACATCAAAACTACTTTTGCTACTTGAGACCTTGCTTAATTCAAAATTTCTTGTTTTCTTATCAATGAAAGAACCATAAAGATTTTAATGAATGTGATTTTGGCAAAAATACCATTAATTTAGTTTTGCCAGGTTATACATCTTGCCAAACACATCATAGAAATCTTAGGTTTACTGACAATTCAAACTCAGGGGCCCTAGCCAAGAACCAAACCAATGCAAACCTTTCGTTGCATTCTTACGAAACGAAAGAAATAAAGCCCAGTGATTGGTTGTTGTAACGCCCACATAAAATTTTGACCAATCACTGGGCTTTATTTTTTTCGTTTCGTAAGAACCCAATGAAACGTTTGCATTGGTTTGGTTCTTGGCTAGGGCCCCAGCTGGGGATATTATATTCGGGAATTATGAAGTAATCTTTTCCTCAGAAATGTTTAGGTTTTTGTTTAATAGATGTTGTCAGTTGTTGTGCCTTATGGCATGACACAAAGACAAGACTTTACTCTGTGGTCTATGAAAAAAGTTAAGCCTGGAGTTTTATTGTGAGACAGAATCTAAATCGAGAAAATATAGTTAGAAGAATCAAAATCTTAGATTAACACTACAATGGTCAGGCCAGTAATATTAAAAATAATGATGTGCTGAGGGTACTCACACCTGAAAATGAGTAGAGGTCCTAACAGTGGGAAAAGTATACACAACAAAATAATCCTTAACACCAATTTTTACTGAGATATAAAACCCTAAAAATTATAGACTCACCTGTTTCGCCAGCGACTATTATTATTTCATTCTCATTAATTAGTTCCATTATCCTTTGTTCCTCACCCAAAATTGGTAGTTTAAGTCTTGCCACTTGTACTTTAGGGTCCCTTTTCACTTGCACAAAGTTTGTAGGATGATACAATGGTTTTCTTTCTTCTTTAACTTCTTCTATATTTGTGCTAGAATCGCAAGATTTCTTTCCAATTTTTTTCTTGGGCTCTTCAAGTGGTTCTTCACTTTTCATATTCATATTCATATGTACTATTTTATCACCATCATTATCATCAACTTCAATGACATCACTATCAGTTGTGTTATTATGTACTATTTTTTCATTTTCGTCTTCATTATCTTCATGACTTTGTATGTGTACATCTGATTCATCCGTATCAGATGCTGAACTAGACTCCTCATTAGATGAATTTTCAATACCAACAACGTTAGGATCATATTTTATTTTCTTTATTTTTTCAGCTTTATCCAGTTTTAGGAGCCTCAAACGCTTTTTCGCACCTATTATAAAATAAAATAAAACGTATCTATAAAAAAACATTGTAAAAATTGTTTTAAATTGAAATAGAGACTTTTCCTAAGCAAAATTGGCAATAAAATTGTCAACAAAATATTCAATGTATTCTTAATTTTGATTCCAGGTTTAATTACCAGCAAGGCCAACTTTGGAAATGAACTTTAACACTTGTCTAGATCTAACTAATAGTACAAAGTAATAAAAACATAACTTATTAGTTATTTAATTATTCACAAAACTTACTTACCGGCTATACTACTAAACTTTTTTTCACTAGTTGTGTTATTTAAAATAGGTACTTCATTCCCAAACTCTGTTAGTTTCCTTAGTCCAATAGTTTGTACAGCTGATATGGCAGTAAGTTGGTTCACCTCATCGGGAGTTGCTTGCACTTGGGCCAAGGACTCCAAGAGTGATGCTCTCTACAATACAACATATACAGAACAAGTCTTTACCGCCAATTAAATATTAGAAATCATTGAGAGTTTACTCTTCAAAAACTTCTAGTAACAAGTATTGTAATGAACTAGACCAGAGCAAGGCCACGGAGACAACACAAACATTGTAAACAACTTTTAGGAGTTCATAACATGTTTATAGTTCATACAATTATTTGTTTAAATAGTAAAAATAGGTGTTAACTTTAACACATATTTTTACTACTAGTATATACTTTATCTAGTAGAGCAACCATTCATAAAAAAGAACAGTAAAATTCATAAATAGTTGACCAAGTATTGTCAAGATCACTTTCCTGTACCTTGAAACAGATAGTGCAGTCCTCTTCTGACATGTGAGGGAAAAGGACAGATATACATACTCAGTATGGATAGGATTTGCTTACATTATTTGCGTTGTCTCTATGGCTTTACTTTAGATCTAATAGTGAAGCAATAAAGTACTTAGTAAGCAATACAAAGACACTAGTTAAGCCTGACAAAAAATATTGTAGATGTAAATTTTAATTTCACCGATACTTACATTCTCTTTTTTCTTCTTCTTTTCAACAATTTTTTCCAAACGTTTCCTGTGCGCTTTGGAAAGAAATTTTACTTTCTCCTTCCTTTCGCAAATTATGTTCGTCTTTCGTTTCTTGGAAGGCAATGCCAGTAAATTGCTGGAGTCTGATGTGCCATATACATTTATACCAAATTCTAATTTAATCTGAAAGGTTTTTGATAAATTAAAACATTAAAATCGAGTAATTATTAATTCTAACTTCAATAATGTTTTGAGAAATTATACCTGGTTAGTTTGTGAATCGTCAACATTTGTTTTAACTACTTGGCGTGCTTTAACATTAAATCCCCGTTTACCCATTGTTCCTCCTAAATAAGTATTAACTTAATTAAAAGCAATTTATTTATTCACGCATATCCACATTTAAGCAATACATTAATTTCTATGAAATTCGGCAAAAAACAACTAAAAACGTGTTGATTTGTTATGACTTATGACATTTAACTTTTTTAAATTGTTCAACCATAGAAGAACAATTTATTGTCGCCAAAGAAATTGAATAGTCACAGAATGTAAAATTTTAGGGACATGAATCTAAAGCGGTTATTACACAATTCAATTTGTAGGAAACCAATTTAGGAAATCGGAAGGTGTAATCGCATTTGACAGATTGGATCCAATTTGGATTTTAGATTCTATTATCTATTTTCAATTCTATTTCTTTAATTTAGAAATCAATTTAGTGTAGTGTGATCACTAGTTAACTACTTAGGTTCCTAAATTGGTTTCCTACAAATTAGAAAGTGTAATAACTGCTTTAGCGTGCAAATTTCTTTATGCTCAATTTCATGTACTCGAGAGTCGAGATGTCATTCAAATCGTACTCGAGCTTTCGAAACACTCCCCAGTTAACTCTTTACACTGCCTGCCTGCAACTCGAGTAAGATTTGCTTAACCTTAACACGTAGGGAATGATAAATACTCTTTTTTACACAGCTTAGAAACCATTTCCTCCTTATTTTTCTTTTCTCAAAATCTGAGTATATAGTGTTCTGAGGTATCTACTTTACTTAGTTTGTGGTTTTATAATCTTTCAAACAACTTTCAAAAGTGAAGTGAAATCATAATCATAACATAACCTCAAACCTGTGATGTGATAATAAGTTCATAACATAAATTATTGTGTGATTTCTGAATTGTGAATAACTTGTGATTTTAGTTTTGTTTATCGGAGTACAGTATGATACGATAAGTAAAAAATATATTGGACTAGGATACCAGGTTATATAAATTAAAATAAAATCGTGTTGCATTCTGATAAAAATGAATCACAATACTTTGCAAGAAATATCAAAAATATCTATTAATATAACGAGGAATGAAGAAACATTTTTAACATTTCATAATTCCGTTCTCTCAGTGCGTACCGATAAAGGTATACACTTTCTTGAATTCGGCTATAACTTACAATGTTTAGATAAAGTTATCGATTTTGTGGAGTCTTCTATACCTACACCGAATGATAATCCTGCGGCTATTTTTTTTTCAAGCAAGCTGATGAAGACAAAAATGTCTAATTCTGACTTCACTGAAATGTTAATAGACCCTACGTTTTGGCCATACAATGATCAATTTATGAGAGACTTGACAAATGTAACCGACTTCAAATGGTCACCACAGGGTTTAATAAATGGCGCTCAAAGCGCAATAGCTGTACTTAACAATGTTGGCAATGTGGAATTGTTTGGACCACAACGTTACAATTTCGTGAGTATTCTAAAACTGACCACAGTCATTAAGGATCTCTATATGAATAAATGTGAGTCACTCGAGTTAGATTTGGACAAGCTTAAACGAGCTGTGTACGCTGTTGAAACATCTGCTATATGCTGGGAGCCTGTTGTTAATGCTGATGAAACTTGTCACTTTGTCACAGCCCAAAAGGATGGCAATATTTCATTTTGGTCACTACAGTGTAAAGGTGAAGACATACAAGTGTTTTCCGAGAATAACATACAAAATATTCATAATGGAGAAATCGTTTTTATGCTCTGGATTCCTAAATCAGAGAAACAATTTTGGCTTGTATGTTCAAATGTGTTCGGTCAAATATTTGCCCACATTTGTGAAATTAAACAGGACAATATTAAATATTTGAAAACCGTCGATCTTTTTCCGCATAAAGATAAAATGATTGGCAAACATTTAGACTTCAAGATTATTAATGAGAAAATAATTTTTATATGCAATAAACACAGACATTTATTGGTGATAATGTTGGATGATGAATGTAGAGTTGTACAAAGTCATATTCAAAATGTAAATGAATATAGAATTACTTCAATTTGTAAGACTAATAATAGTTTATATTTAAGTACGATCAACTGCAATTTGTATGAAGTTTTCATTAATGTTGCAAATGAAAAAATGGAAGTGAGACTAGAAAATATTTTTACAAAAGATGATTCTATATATGAGATGTTTGGATTTGGCCTTTCCGCGAATGAAGCCATATTCGCTCTCGGACTGATTGACAGAAGAATTAAATGCAAAAAGGAACCACACATGATAGATATAGTATTTTTTTCAAAGAATATTACTCAACACACCGAACTTCCCTTACTTTTAAATAATCCATCGCAAAACTTAACACATTTATGGGATTGCATAGAGTTATTAAGGTACAAGACTATGAAATTAAAGGAATTACCTACATTCCATTACAAGTATTTGTATGAAAATGATTTATATAAACTTAAAATTTACTTAATTCTTCTTACGCTGTACAATAAACTTGATGAAATTGCTAAAAATGGGTCAAAAGGGCAGCTTCCGGAAACTTCTAAAGAAGTGGTCAAAGAAAAAATATCTGTTCTTCACGCCAAGACGTTGATGTATGATGTGTACGATAAGTTTATAAACAACAGTATGTTAACCAGTTTTGACATGGAATCTTATGACGGTGCAAAGAGATATTTACAATATTATTTCAGAAATCATAAAAAAAAAATTGAAGAATTTGTATCTAATGAAGTTTTGAATTTTCGTTGTAACGATAGTTTAGAAAAATGCATGTGGTGTGAGAATACCCTCGATGGAATCTCATGTGAAAATGGACATCCGAATGTGTACTGTTCAGTTACATTCACGCAAATAATCAATGATGAATATATTGTTTGTAAAAGCTGTGGTAGTACAGCAAGGATTGAGCTTAGAGAACATAAGCAAACTTGTATATTTTGTGATTTATATATGAGTGACAGTTTTTTGCCATCCTGATATTTATATGTAAAATATAGTAAGTAATAAACAAATATTATAGTAAAAGTAAAATGATTTTTATTGTGTTGAAAGCATTATTGAATTTTCCCGCAACAAAACTACTTCGGAATACCTAAAATTAGGATGTTGATCAAAATTATATGTAGTCAAATTTTGCCCATGACTTTGTTGGTGTATTTTTACCTAATTTTCATGTAAAAGAGTAATAACCACCTTGTAATAATTATATTCTTACGAACTTTTACTAGCTTCACATGGCAATTTTTTTTAACAAATTATATATAAATACCTTCCTTGTTTAACACTCTTTTCATTAGTGAAAACCGCATTAAAATCTGTTGGCGTACATACTGAGAAACATATGGCGGGAGGCGACTTTGTTTTATACTATGTAAAGAAGAAGATAGTTGTTGTGTAGGTAGTAGATCCATGGGTTGCTAATAGCCCATTGTGGTATTTTTGTTTGATTTTTTCGCTTGCAAGGGGTAAAATATATTATGATGTACAATGTTATGTTTGTACATTAATTTATTAATTATGAGTAATTTTCATATTTATTTTTTCTTCAAAAATTTTGAAAAAAAAAAAGAATAAAATTGTATTCTTTATGTAACATATTTCTATTATGTACTTGTAACTAAAACAATGATTTACCTACTAATTGGGACTATAATTTATTATCATGCTATTTATTATTTAAAAATGTAAGAACTCAATTTACCTTGTTTTCTTATAATGATAATGTACAGTTAAATATAAATCATATAATTCTCAAACTTTCTAACTATATTAATTCTCATAAATCTATTTATTAAAAAACTAGCTGGCGCCCGCGACTTCGTCCGCGTTGAAAAAGAAAAAAGTAGCCTATCCTGTGTCCTGTACGTCTAAATGTTTATCTACCAAATTTCATGAAAATCGGTTTATTCATTTAAGAGTTATGGAGGAACTTACATACATACAATACCTACACTTACAGATTTATTATTAGTATTGATTTCAACATATTTTTTTGTGGTTCTCTTTGAGCTAAATAATTCCTATTATTCTATTATTATTTTTTATTTTTCTTAATTTATCATCAATCTGCTTCCCTATAATCTGATGTTGAAATATATTTACACAATGCGGTTGATGTACCTACGAGCATAACCGTAAGATTCAACTTCGACGCCGTAATATATTACTTATAAACAGCACCGACCGGGGTAGTTGATTATTTATTTAAAATAAAACCGAAGTAATTTACGTGAAGTGAAAATAACCAACGGGCGGCCAAGTGCCATTTTTGAATCTTAATACAGCTTCACTCAAGGTTTCATACTTTGTCTCTATAGCATAAGGAGTAAAAGTTAAATAACAAAAATATTGGTGAAAATAGTTTTCGTGAGCGATAAGGGGTTAATGTTTATTTAAAAAATGAATAAACAGATAATTAAATGTCTGTAGGTATACAATTAACTGAAGGGTACTTTTACTTAGGTACCTACATTAATCCGAAAAGAAAAGCGTCCATTTCCATAATCTGAAAATTATCTATAACTCGAATAAATTATCACCTAATTAGAAACTCAAACGAAGCCGCTAAATTGATAATCGCAAATGACAAATGTCAACGACATTTACATTACTGTTGCCAGAATGCAAAAACAGCTTAATTAATTGACTTAAAAATTACCTCAAAAAAATATGTTCTCTACAATTTTACTTTAGATAATGTTATTTATAGATAAGAATGAATGTTACAGTACCAAAGGAAAAGGGATGTATGTGGACGAAGTTGAGGGGAACCTCTAGTTTAATCAAAGATATAATTTAAATGTATTCTTTTTATAAAAGAAGTCCCCTATTAAATTCTAATAATTTAATTATTAGTATTATTAATTTCTTGTAGGTACTGTTTTGCTCACTGTGGTAACTAATTTATTATAATATTAATTTATTATTTAGTTCGGATGTTTATCGTAGGACTTCTTTCATGAAACGAACTCTATGTCCTCATGCTAGAGAGTAGTATATTCTGTAGAACAGCTGTCATCGCTGTCAGCGTCAGTGACAAATGCAAATGCACAATTTTGGAAGTAAAGTTTTAATAGTTTTTTAAATGTATGCATTTTTATTAAATTTATAATTTTTTAAAACTACCATACCAAATGAGCTGTGGATGCCGTATGATGCGGGTAAATTTATTTTATATCTAAACTGTCTAACTGCTAAATCTATACGAAGGTTTTATGTGTTATTTTTTATTTCCAGTTCAGCTGTTATCAATCGAGGTCACATCTGTGTTGTTTATTTTACTTTTCAGCATCTGAACCTGACAGTATTAAAGAGATTACCGATCATTAACAATTTTCAACAATTAACTCGTAAAATGAGCGCCAATAGAAATATAGCTGTATGTCAAATGACGTCTGTTGCAGATAAGTATATTAATTTGGAAGTTGTTAGTGGATTAGTAAAGGATGCGGTTAAGGAAGATGTACAGGTAATTAATGTCAAATTCTAGTATGGTATTACCTATTACGTTCCCTTAGAATGAATGCAGTGTAAGCAGAATTAAAATATGTTGAAAATTTCTAAAAAGTTTTGTGATATCCCATTTTCAGATGATATTTTTCCCAGAAGCGTGCGATTACTTGTGTGATAACAAGAAAGATACATTGGCCAATACAGAATTGATACTGGGAGGTAACACTGTCAATCAATATAGAGAATTGGCATCAAAATATAATGTGTGGTTATCTATGGGTGGGATACACGAAAAGGTATTTTTATGACATCTTGTAATTAGTACATATTTTTTATTTTTAAAAGAACTAACAATTTATTTAATGGTACATTGTTAGTTCACCATCAACCATCAAGTTGACCGTAAGCCTGTCTGTCCAGCTTAACATCCACCCATCCTCACAAACATTCACATTTATAATATTAGTAGAATAATCTGCTCTATTTGGATGTGGATCAATGATTCAAGGTCTGTAGTTCATTGAAGGCTCTGGTCTATATTTTATTTTGCCATTAGGGATTACATATTTAGGGTTCCTGCAAAAAAATAATAAAAAACCCCCATTGAATACCAGGCACTTTTGCTATTCCAGGATGAAAAGGATGATACAAAAATGTACAATACACACGTGATTATAGACAACAAAGGCGAGATAGTACAAACATATAGAAAATTGCATTTGTTTGATGTTGAAATACCGGAGAAGAATGTTCGATTGAAGGAGAGTGACTTTTGTAACCCGGGCGGTCATATTGTTACTCCTGTCGACAGCCCTGTGGGGAAGATAGGTAGAAAAGCTTTACATTATTTTATTAAGAACTTACTTTCCAACTCGAGCAGCTTTCTAATTCCATACTCCGGTACACCAACAGCACAAACAAAAAAACTTACAATAGGTATAGGTGACACAAGGTAATTTTAAGGCATACACAAATAAACTACAAACTAGGTAACAGTAAGAATTCCATATTTACTCATGAGTTATTGAAAATGCTTATATAATTTAACGGGATAACTGTTTCAAATGAAATGGTGTGTTATATTTTTGGAATCATCTCTTGGAGACCTTTCATTTGATACCACACTCGATAGGTTTCTGAAAAAAAATTTTTTTGTCATACAACAAATTTATGATAACTGGAAAATGTACCAGGTGGTGGATATTCACCAGAATCTAAAATACTTACTAATATTTCTATAATATTAAATTTTAAAAAAAATCCATATATGAACTTCCCCACAGGACAACAGCCAGGTCCTGGATCAATTTTAGTGACATATTTTGACTTTAATTTTTATAACTGGTTAAATTTTAAGTTACGCTTTATTTTTCGTGCTCACCTGTACTTTTATTTGTACTTGTTAACTTATTGTTTTTACTTTGAATTTTGTAATTAACAATACTAAATGTTGTGTAAATTTTTAGGTCTGTCTATCTGTTACGATATGAGGTTTCCCGAACTAAGCACTGCACTTAGTACAATGGGTGCCGAAATATTAACTTACCCCTCCGCATTCACATACGCTACAGGAACTGCACATTGGCACACGTTATTGAGGTAAAAATATTAAATTATTTAACAACAAAAGAGAATACCGTTATGTGACTCTAATGTTACCGACTTCATTTGCGATTCATTTCGGTGAGTGAATAAAGGATGCCATTTACCATCCTTATCCTTAATGTTGTCCTTAAGCCTACTGTAGTTTGACGCGCACTTGCAGCACCTATGGCGTTGCTTGTGTTATAGATAGGCAACGGTAGCCACCTACCAACAAGTGGCCCGTCCCCTTTCTGCCGATATTAACATAAAAATATAGATATTATATTTGTGTAAATAGTTGATTTGAGTAATCTTGGGCCTCTTTCTCATTTGTCTCAATTTGCAATATCTTATCTTTATACACATTTTAAATCACATTAGTTTTTAAATAATAATATGTGATAGCTAGATGCCAAAAAATAATTACTTATGTATTTTTTTTAAGAAAGCAACTCAATGATTTAAAAATAAACATTATACAAGTAGAGGAATTGGTCGTATATATCCGGTTCTGGCGAAATACACACGAAAAAAATTGTGTCGGATAAATCGACTCTGGCGGCTAAAGGGTATAGGACCATACCCTAACTAGTATAGGACCATAGCTTATAGGACTCCATTACTCAAGGCCCGATTGCTAGATAAATTAATTTTTAATTGATGCATCATTTTAGATCGAGGGCCATAGAGAATCAGTGCTACGTCATCGCAGCGGCGCAATGCGGTCAGCACAACGCCAAAAGGAGGTCGTACGGTCACGCCATATGCATAGACCCGTGGGGGAAAGTGTTGGTCGACTGTGAAGAAAACAGTCCAAGTTTTAAAGTGGTCGAAATTAATGGAGAAAAACTGAAGGAAGTCAGAAGAAATATGCCAGTCTTTCAACATAGAAGGTTGGTGAAGATGTTTGCTTAGCTTAGCATGTAAGTTACTATTAGCTGTTGCACGCGACTTAATTCGCGCCTATGTTACTCGCAGATGATGTAGTTTTGATATAGGTGAAAGGATTTTAAAATCGGTCTATTAGTTTTTGAGTTTATTCATTACAAACATACAAATCTTCTCTCTTTTTAATATTAGTATCGACAAGTCCTCCATAAAAGAAAAACATGTCAATCGTAGGACTGTACTTCACAGGAGTAAAAACTTACCTTAAAAAAAACATTTCAATAGTTTATTTTTTCATACAAGACTTCTATCTGAGCGTCACTGAGCGAACGTATCGCTGCGAATTTATTTGCTTGAAGATAACAACTGATAAAATATAATTTTCGTCTGGTAAACAGATGGACGAAGGACGACCTCTCCTCGGGTCCTGTACTAATTAGCTTACTTTAATATTGGTTTCAATCGAATAAATTCCTTTTCAGGCGAGACATATATTCCCTGTACGCGCTTAGTCTTCGCAAATCCAAATTATTGGAGCACACACAGTCTGCTACGAGCTCAGAAGCCTCTGTCGACGCTGCCGGTAAATATACTGGACCCAAGAACGTGTTTGGACACGTCTCCGTACCGGAATCCTGCGTTTTTTTCAAATCAAAATTGACATATGCCTTTGTTAATTTGCGGTGAGTGACTCCAGTCATCATTACAACTAAAGACTATACAGGTCTTTTTTAACGCACGCGAGTTCATTACAACACTAAGCTGGGAACGTTTACAGTACAAAATCCAGGCAATTCATACCAATGTGAACTTTGAAAAGTTCCTGGATATTGATCTTTTCAAGAATTGAGTTCAGCACTCTTGAATCTTGAATGATCACGACTATGTTGATAGGTCTTAAAGCGTCTAGCAGAAGTTATAGCCCACAGGAAGTGTATGACAATGCTGAATATTATTTTGTAATAATATTCTACAAAATATATATCAAAATCAGCCTTTAGAAACTAAGGGAAGTTAGTTAGTCCTATTTTTACTTACTTTTCTCATCTGATAGCTCTAAGTTGGTTGTCTACTGAACTTGGCAGATACGCATAGGTAGGTACGTTCAAAGTACATAGGAACATTACTCAATTCAATACATTTTGTCCATTAAAAAATGGGATGTCCGGTTGGCCCTGGGATCTTATACTCTATGATGAGTCCGTATACATTTCACTGATAATATGATGTCATTTTGCTTGACTTATATCTATGAGTCTTATTCTATGAGAGTGACCTAATTTTTAGATGTGTCATCCCAGGACACGTGCTGGTGGCTCCTTTGAGGCCAGCCGAGAGAAACGAAGACTTGACTGACGAGGAAGCGGAAGATTTTTACAAAACTGTGCGATTAGTACAGAAGGTATATATATGACATTATATTTATATAAATTTTGTAATTTTGCTGGTTACAGAACTGTATAAGATTGCCTCTAATTGCACTAATTGTAGTGTTGTGACACAGTTTTACAATCCATACAGTGAGTGGGCCTATTCTCTATATGTGGTTTTATAAAAATAATAATAAAATATCTTCACACATTCCAAACAGCACCATAATATAGTTCCAAACTACAACTATAGGCTTGTGTTATGAATACCAGACAGTTGATATTCTACATAGATTACTTTTTTTTTGTTGTAAATACATACATCCTATCGTTTATTTACAATTACCTATCTATCTAATATACATGTATAAGTGTCTCATTTACACTGCCTGGTATTTGTGTGACACTCAATGTTTGGATTTTTTAAATTTTCTCTAGCCATAAATCAAATTTAATACATTTAATATTTTTTTTTTTATGTACAAAGGTTATTGATTGGTAAAAAATAAATAATAGTGCTAGGTGCAGGTGCAGCAGGTGTTACGAAATTATCTAATCTATGAAATATTAAATCCTTGTTGTATTTTGCTTTCGAGGTACATACCTACATAGAAATAATTAATTTTTTAAACGATTGTCGTAAAATTCCATCATAGAAAACACGCTCGCATCTCGCCCTCATTATTCGTTTGTAAAACTGTGGTAATGATAATGATCATTATATCGTATATACATATCGCTGCTTAAATTCGAAAGTGCCACAAATCAAAAAATTCCAAAAATGTTTTTATTCCAAAAATATAATCACAATCCTTCATATTGTATGTTGCAAAAAGACTTATGGTTGTTTTATTCCATATTTAGTATATTTTGATATTTTTTTATATTCAAAATTAACTTATATGCTTATATCTCCTCTAGTATTCAGTTTATTATAAAAGTACTTAAAATATTTAATGCTAGTTAAAAATACGCTTCTAACGATGTATAATATGCATATATTTGATATATACATATATCTAAGAAAAGAAAAATAGACAAAAAATAATTTAATTTTTTTCGATTAGCTCTCCTGTGAAAAAGTGTATTTTGATTTGTGGCACTTTTGAATTTAAGCACCGATATGTGCATGTCGCCTGGTTTTAATATATTTCTTTTATTTGTTGCCAGTTAATGGAGAAAGTGCACGACGCGAAATCTTGCACGGTCACCATCCAAGATGGCGTCGACGCCGGCCAAACAATTAAGGTAATCGGTCCATACTTAGTGAGAGAGAATAAGTGATGAACTCCAATTGTCATTAGAGGCACCTGAGGCTACTGCATTTTTCTTTTTTTTTTTAGCATCTTCACTGTCATATAATGCCGAGGAAAAGAGGCGACTTTATCGACAATGACCTTATATATTTGGAGCTGTCGAAACACGACCAGTGAGTAATAATTTTTCGTCATCATTAAATAGAAGATATTCTTCTAAACCACTCAAACGATTTTGTGATAAGTTTTTCACTAATGGAAAAGTATTATTAACTGCTCTATTAGAGCATTCTAATAAGTCTGATGGTTTCACGACAGATTCAAGACTGGTCACCCATCGAAGCCGCCAAGAAGTCTGGAAGAGATGGAGGCAGAAGCCAAGGCCCTCAGAGATGAGATAAAGAAAATGTTAGGAGAATGAATAAGATAATGTGATTTATAATTTTAAGTGTTAAAATGTGAATACAGAAAAAAATGCTTCTTATTCATACATAATAAATATATTGTACATTTTATACAATTTACTGTAATTTTAACAAAAACCGAAATGTCAATTAATTGGAGGAAAATAAAACAAGCAAGTTTAATATATTAATTTATTTTTATTTTATTATGCGACTTTGTTTTATTTATACTATCTACAGGGTGGAAAAATAAGTCGGGCCCTGGAGGGAAACTACCTTAAATCCTTAAGTTGGCTCATTTTACATAAAGGAGACATTCCTTTTTTTTTAAAAAGAAACAAAACTGCATTTGACTGAACATTTATCAGTTAAATAATTGTAACAAATCTATAATATAAAAATGCCTAAATGTGTTGCTAAGCGCAAAACTCGAGAACGGCTGGACCGATTTTAATTCTGTCTTCACTCATGGATAGAGGGATAATCAAGGAAGGTTTTTACGTAAAAAAAATGCACCCGGGCGAAGCCGGGAACAGGCCGCTAGTTGATAATAAAATAAAGTTAATGTTAGATTTTACGATCATTTTTATTTTTAAGACCAAATGTTTGTTAGAGAAATTTTATCCTGAATAATAATCCTATCGATTAGTATAATAAAATAGCGAGTGTTTGTTTTTTTTTTATTTTAGTTGGTTCGAGTCCCGGGCGAGCCAAGCGAGTTTTAGAAAATCTTTGAATGCAGTTTTGTTTCTTTTTAAAAATAAAGGAATGTCTCCTTTATGTAAAATGAGCCAACTTAAGGATTTAAGGAAACTCCCTCCAGGGCCCGACTTATTTTTCCACCCTGTATAATAGGTTGACTAGCAGGATATGTTACAAAAGTAGGTATCTGATTAATATGTTTTTGAGTATACTGTTTGTTATTGACGTAGTTTGTTCACATGAAAAGCCTTATCAGAAAGGTAAAATAAATAGTACTTATTATCGTTAGCCATTTATTTTTATCTGTTAGGAAGGTGCAAAGTATGTGCACTTATCTTTAGTCTTAACACTGACGTGGTAAATCTATAGGTAGGTAATACTTTTTATCGTTATACTGCATGTGTCAACTGAAATGACAAGTGCATAATAATTATGTTAGATACTACATGATCATACTAATATTAAAAATGCGAAAGTGTGAGGATGGATGTTTGTTACGCTTTCACGTAAAGAGGGCTCAACGGATTTGGATGAAATTTGGCACCCACACAGATAGTTTATTACCTTGATTATCATATTAACTATTCTGTTAATGAAACTAGAAAATTCTACAACAAAATAGATAAACCGGCGTAGGTAATAATTGATATTTCACTTAAATTTTTCTAACACATAACTTTAGGAGTTTAGAGCTATCTTTCTTTTAAAAAAATGTATGTGCAAATGATACTAAAAACTTCTTTCCTTCTTAAAGAGAATCGGACCTAAGTATGTAACTAATTTCGTTTTATTTATTAAAAACCAATTATATTTTTTATCATTTGGATTGTCACAATATATTAAAATAAATTGATAAATCATTTATGTATTACAAAATTTATCAATATTTTCTCCTCTGCTAAAACATTTTAGTTACTTGCTGCTTTGATATCAATAATCTCGGTATTGATAATGCCACTATAACTAACGAACCAACCAAACTAAAATAAACTGAAGCTATCTTAGAGATAATGGGTATTATCGTATAATTTGTTGATAGTTACAAGCCCAACCTCATATCACTTTTAAATAGATTAGGTAACAGTAGCTACATTTTCATATTAATTTCTTTGATTTGTTAATCTTACATACAGCGCCGTTTAAAATACTGCGTCTGCATCACCGGAGGTCAGGTATAGATGGCGCTAAAATAAATCTTTCAGGAGATTTCAATTTAGTAGTGGCAGGGCGCACTGCGTTTTGCAGTAACTTTCGGCAGTCTGTCTTCTGTAAGGCGGCAGTAACCACTCCCTTACAGAATACCACCCTGAAATAACAGCATAAGTGCTGTTGTGTTTCGGAGAGTGAGTAAGGGATGTCAGAGCTCATACCTCATCCCTTCCTTATCCCTTATTGTTAATCCGGCGACGGTAGCCTACCATCAAGTGTACCGTCAGCCTGTCAGCCGACCTTAATATTAAAAAGGAATAATAAAGAATAAAGAAATTTATTTCAGAATAACAACTTTAGTTTTAGCATTCTTATTGTCTATATTAAGGGGCACTATGTTATTGTGTTGTTTCTGACTCAAGTAAATTAGTTCTGAGTAAAAAGCGCATCTTGTTTCAGCAAGATTACCGAAGAATTAAAGTAAAGTGTTTCTGTCTGTCAATAACAACGCCTGAATAAATATTTCACTTTGCTACACACTAAATTCACGAGGCTTACCTAATCATCGATGAAGCCCTCATCATGAGGGACATGTGAAAATTTTATTAAGAAATAGGTAATTGTTATTCATTCTCTAAAAGTAATATTATTTTGTAGTCGTTCTCGTTGCTGCCCGTGACTTCGTCTGCGTTTAAAAAAAAACTTAGAAATTGTCGCTGTAAGGACGGTGGCGTCCAATTTTTTCGGAAACTTAACATTTATCCATGATAAGAAGTATCTTATATTCTACATTGATCCAGGTAACAAATTATCTGTGTGCTAAATTTCATCCAAAACCGTTCAGTTATTTTTTGGTGAAAAAGTAACAAACATACATCCATCCTTACTAACTTGCGCATTTATAATAATTTACTAGGATTCTGAAATGGCAGGTCTTTAGTTGCTAACCCAATATTTTTGGACCGATTATGTTCACCTTGTATTAAGCGGTCCAAAATTCAAAGTTGCAGTGTGGTATCTTTATCGGCCGATAAATATTATCTAATAATTTTACCACTTAATACAGATAAAGAATTTACTATAAAAAGGAAAATTATTAACGTTTATAAGTAATTTAAACGCTGTTTAGTTTCAAGAATTACGAATCTATTTAGGTAGATTTTTTTTAAATATAAAATGTCATTCTTCGGTAAAAAGTACAAGAAAGTGAACACAGAAAACATGATAGAACTCTTGGAGGATTTGAGTAAGTACCTATTATGTATTTAAGTGCTCGTTCACGTAGTTAATGATTCACTAATAAACTCCTCTGTATTGACGAAATAATGAAAACGTGCCATCATTTCTAGAGACAAGTTCAAATTGGTTGTATTTTATTTTAATAATATATTTTATTATATAATAATAATATATTTTATTATTATTATATTACATATTTTATTTAATAGCTTAATTTTAAATTTTGTTTATTTGCTATTATTATGACCCTCGATGGTTTATGTGAATTAAATTAAATTAAAATTGTTGTTCTCTTTAAATTACAGAGCTTGATAGCAAAGCATTAAGTGCTCTAAAAGATCCGAATGCCGTGACATCATTCACAAAGAACGCTGATGGAACCATCAAGTATCTGAGCGTCAGCGGCGATAAAGTAAATTTAGACCAGACCATTGTCTTAGACAAAGAATCGGATTTCACTACTCCTGATGGTGTTAAGACCAAGGTGATCTTCTCTCTTGTTGGCGACGTCTTGACCAACAAATTGTCATTACCGGATGGCAAGGCCGTCAAATTTGTCAGAGATTTTTCAGGCAGTGGATTGAAAATGGTAAGTCTTATTCTCGGATAAAATAAGGACTAAATATGGACTATGGCCTATGGATAACCTGTGGACTGCACTTTATTAAAATATTTACTAGTGAAAATTCCGAACTGCGTAGTGAAAGGGTGTAAAAACCAGGTTTCATAAAATTAATAGCAGGATGCTATTACATTTCACACGTAAGTTAACTTGAAAACCAATATTTTTAATAAAAATAAACAAAAATTGAGGTTATAGCTTGCAACATAAAATCTCAAGACAGTGATTGGCCTACGCACATATTACTATAAAACCGGCTTCACTATTTTGTCCTCAAAATTCTGTCTATAGTACTTATTTGGTCTGAGGTCTTATTATGTATTATTTACCGGTTAGTGTTTTACCTTTAGTTTTATAATTTTGTGGACACAAACATACGTAAGCTCAATTTTTCCATATATTAATGATGTTTTCAAATTCTAAATAACCAATAATTTATTGTACTTTTTCAGACTATCACCGTTGAAGGCTCCGAAAAGCCACCAGGCATTGTTTACTACGAAGCTGTATAATAATTACGTTAATTTTAATATCTGATTTAATGTTTTTTTTACGCTACTCTCAAAGAAAATTTGTATGTTATTGAATTAAATTATTTCTACCTACCGTCTACCTAAGCCTTTTACCTATACCTATATGTTAAATGTTTTATTTTATACTTAAAAAATCATCAATAGTTTAACAGGGCACGCAAAATAATGACTTTTGGTAGTCAAATTTTTGGTACCTTGGCTTATATTATTTTAATTTTCGTAGGTACCAAAGTATCTCATTTTTTTTTAATAGAGTGTACAGCCTATGTTACTGATATGTGTAAGTACCTATTTTAGAAATCAGTTAAGTAGTTTTTGAGTTTATCCATTACAAACAAACATTTTAAAAAATCAAATATTTCCTTTTCATAATATTGTGTAGATTATTGCTTAAGTTTATAGTAAACTCGAAAAGGAAAAAGTTAACTTATAAATTTCAAGTGGAGATTGATAAATCTTATTGACATAACACTGGTATAGTTAAGTTAATATTCTATAATTAGTTAATGTTACCTTAGAGCTAGTGGCTATATGTATAGCATTGAAATAATATATTTTTGCAGTATAGTGCTCTTTGGTCAGTGTAGTTAGTACATAATAATAATAAAGCAATAGTTGCTGCGACAAGACTAATTTATTTATGCTTTCACACATACCCTACGTATAACATAATAGCAACAACAGACGGTGCCAGTATATTACTATAATTATTTTGTTATATTTTAACAGTTCATACTCTAGTCTGTAGTAAGTAGCCAAAATAAAAATCCATTGTATATAAACGTTTTTACAGAACATCCAATCCAAGAGTCAGATAAGTCGCTAAAACATTTTTGTCGTCATAATCAAAAGGCGAAAAAATCGCTAAATTGGCACTACTTTTAGTAGTGGCATCCCGTCTGGCGGCAGTAGCCACCCCCTTACAGAAGACCACTGTGAAATAACAGTACGTTTGCTGTTGTGTTTCGGTGAGTGAGTAAGGGATGCCAGAGCCCATTTTTCTCAATTCTATTGTAGTCGCCAGCGCACTTACAGCACCTGTGGCGTTGCTTGTGTTTTAGGCGACGGTAGCCACATACCATCAGTGGACCGTCAGCCTGCCTGCCGATTTTAACATAAAAAAAACACTGGACAACGACATTTGCAAAAAAAATTGCAATTGACATGTACAAGGAGTTACAATAACCCTTACTGCACCATCATAAAGTTGAAAATCGCTAAGAGACAATTAGGTTAAAGTGCCATCTAGTTGTTTCGTTTAGTAATTAAATACAATAAACAAAACTTGAATGGAATTATTCTTAGATGGCATACAAAAATATACCTTCTTATGCCCGGTTTCTGAAGTTCCCAGTTAGTCACTTGCTATTGATTCGATAAAGTTAAACGTAGGATAAACGTCGGATAACTGTCACTGGGTTTCTGAATACACAATGTGCCGTTCAATAACTATGAAACCGATAGCCAGTTCCTCTACTTGCCTCTAGATGGGTCTCGTCAACAAAATAAGTCTTAAATTGATTTTATCATTTCAATTCATCATTAGTAGTAGTTACAGTAATAGTAAATAATAACCCGAGATAAATAAGTGACCAAAAATTATTTTTTATTACAAATTACTATAATTCTTTTTTTATCAATAACTACCATAACGTCAGCTGCCGCTCCTTTCAGCAGCAGTACCCCTCCAAACAAATTAAAAAAATATTTCAGTCATTTCCTCCCGATTGAAAATTTGTCATATTATAGTCAACCTAATAACTTAAAGAAAAAAAATTCAGGTGACTATAGTGGTGGATTATAAGTCAGAAAAAATATATAACAAGAGTTCAACTTTGGCATTATAAAAAATATTTTTAAAATGTTTTCTTTTAATGTTTTCAAAAGTATCGAACGACATTAAGTAGTTTTGAGGTAGTGACTCCAATTTTTTTAATCATCTGACCGTGAACTTTAGTTTGAGAAAGTAAGTAAAAGGCTTAGCTCTGCGGCTTATGCAGTTAAGCAGATTAGACGCCTAACAGATGTCGATACAGGCTAGGCTTCCACACTATAATGTGTTACGAGATTCTTCTTTGGGGTAGCGCTGCGGACATAAATACTATTTTCATTTACAAAAAAGGGCCATTAGAGCCATCTATTAACTAGATTTGCAGTCTTCCCTCAGAGAGAAGTTCAAAGAAATAAAGATTTTAACTGTTACATGTCAGTATATTTATGAAAATTTAATTTATACGCATAAAAATATTAGTCAATTTAATAAAAAAATGTGATGTACACAATATCATATCAATACTAGGTTTAAAAATGATTACATAAAACTCCACAAGATAAGTAATTCTTTTATGGATGGATACGGTTTTATAATAAACTACCTGATAATCAGAGCCTTACCTATAAGTATTTTTTCTCTTTCCTTTTAATCTGCGATCGGCTATTTAGCCTTATCAGATGTGTTCCCAAGTTTCGCATTTGTAGGAAGCATTCCTGTGAATGACACTCCGGTAATATGACAGGAATTGTAATTAAAAACAACTCCTCTCGAAAGATTATTATAAAATCACTGATTATCTAAGCGACAATGAAGCCTGGATTTAAGCGATTCGGAGCTCATACTATGTTTAGTATTGTATAAATAATATATTTTGATTTTGTTTATAATTAAGTGAAATTATTGTAATTGTTGTAATTTTATTATTTTAAAGAAAACAAAAAGAATCCTGAGTTTCTTTCGGGGTTTCTTCTCATGATCGTCATCTTGACTTTTGTTTCCGAAACCCTTGTAAATTTAAATTTATAATGACGATCATAAGAGTTGATAATAATTGACAAATAAATATTTTGATTTGATTTTTGAGTTACGTTATATAAAACGGATAGGAAAGTGGGCTCGGCATCCCCTACTCACTTACCGAAACACAACAGCACACATGTCGTTATTTTACTGGTTTTTTTTTTTTGTAAGGAGATGGTTACTGCCGCCAGACAGGGTGCCCTAAAATGTCATAACTTTATATCGTTAATTCAAATTATAATAAAATTAAGTTCTATATACCCAAAGGTTTCGTTAGTACCTACTATCGGAAACTTACTATAAGGAAACTCACGACGTTTTCCTGCTATTCTATTTCAAAAATTATTTATTTTTAATCTTATCGCGAATTAAATTATAGCTAATATCAATATGCGTTATCGATTCATTGGTGATAGTTTTTGAACTGATTAATACACCTACCTGTCACCACCCGATCACGCATATAAGTACACATAGTGTTTATGTGTTACTAGCTGTTACACGCGGCTTCACCCGTGTTATATAAAATATAGCCTATGTTACTCGCTGATGTAGGTGAAGAAATTTTCAAAATCTGTCCAGTAGTTTTTGAGTTTATTCATTACAAACATACACATCTGTCTTTATAATAAGAAGTAAGTATATTAGATATGTGATCTTTCTCAATCGTTTTTCTCATATTTACTTATGGTTGATTTTATAGGAATCTTTGAAGTTACTGAATATGAAACTTGATTGAAAAAGTAGATTAAGGCGCGATTTCACCAGTAGATTTCACCACTAGTATTTCTAGTTTAGTCATTCTAGACGTTTACAGTATGCGAGTGACAGCGCTAAATAACTTAACAGCGATGTTAAATACTAACAGAGTATGGTGAAACCGCGCCTTAATCTTTAATAACAAATTCCCTCACTACTTACTGTCGCTAGTATAACGATAAGAATTAGAATACGACTTATTTACTATCATTATCTTACAGTGCATAGCATTAACTTAGAAAAAACAACGGACGGAGTGCTGTCACTGTACAATGTAGAGCTTACGGTAGTAACTACTTATTAATCTGTGGTAGAGCACGGTAATGGCGGCGCGTTTTTAATATGTGCGTGTTCGTTGTTACATGTGGAAAGCGATTCCTTGTTCTTTTTATCACGTAAAGTGCTATAGGAACAACATTTCACGACGCAGGTGGCATAATTAAATAGTTTATTTTAATTACTCATTACGTGTGCACTTAATCAACGCTAGCAGCGTAATGGCGGACGCTGAGCTTACTATGGTTTGTATTTGTTGGTGTTAACGTGTAAATACACGTTACCGAGCTTACTACGGCGCTTCACTTTGTTAGTATATGGAATTCCGTCCGTTGTTTTTTCTAGGTTCATGGTGCATAGGTTTTTTTTTCATGCGACAAATCGGTTTTTACTTCAATTATACAACTTTCGATATCAAAGCTTTTTGGCATCTATAAAACGATGGACTAACTTCACTTATTTTATAAAGACTGACAAAATAATATTTAGCACTGCCAGACATTTCCTGGCGGCCTTAACTTCTGCCAGCGGTGACACGATTGAGTGCTTACGTAAATAGTTTTTATGTTTAGGTCGACAGACAGGCTGACAGTCCACTTGATGGTAGTTTTTATAAAACCGATTACCTTGTATGAACCTTGCTCACCTGATAGCTCTAATTTTATTTATGTTAAGGTCCAACATTTTCTAAACCACTCAACAGATTTTGATACGTCCTCATTCACTACTTAATGCAAATAGTAATAAACGAGAGAGGCAAAAAAATGCATCCATGGCAAGCCGGGGGCGAGTCACTAGCTGCTTAAGCTTGGATATACATGCTCGCTATACCCAGTTTTATGTTAATTAAATTAATTTCAATATTATACTTTGCAGCTACAGTCAATAACATTAACACAGTAATTAATATCGTCGGTACTAAAACAAAATAAGTCATAGTACATGGCATACAGTACATACCTAAGTTGTTAAACTATAGTGAAACTTATTGTTAGCAAATCTTCTGCGCTCTGCGTTACTCGTTTACAAGCCGCGCCTCGCCTTCATCTGTGAGACGAGGGCGGTGTCTTTCGATACACTACAGTGAATGGTGGCACGATAAATGCACATCATATATCGGCATTGGAATCTACAAGTGCGATTTATGCTTGTGAATTAGCATATTTACGCTTTAAGGTGCAATGCGCACTCTTTGGGACTATCGTGCGTACTCTTGTGGACTAGTATTATCAAGAGTGCGCAATTACCCACGATCTTAATTAGATTGTTAATAAAAAAAGAATGAGACTAGGTTGATTTTTAATATAATATAATTAAAGTTGATATGTTGCTACTTCTAATAAACATTTTTTGATTTCATTGTAACCGTTATTATTTTATTTATGGCATTTTATTCCTAAACCGCGCACACTTGGGGCACCCTACCCTATTGATAATGCAACTAACTAACTAACCAAACTATTCTTTGCAAAAAACTGTATTCACCAAACTTTACGAATTTAATTTGTTTCGTGAGATGTTCCATCATTTACAGAATTATTTATGATATTTATAGATATAGCCTCTGAAAATAGATGGAAGGCGTTTTTTTTTTTCTAATAACGGGTTGGTGAAAAGTTAGATACAGAAGATACCGGTGCTTATTTTTTTTAATATTATTAATTCCCTAAAAGTCAAATAATAAAAAATAGTAGGTAAAATAAAAGTACCTAAATAGTAAAAATGTTTTCAGCAATACTTTCGATCTATAGACTTCAAGTCTATTATTATATTAGTGCCGTAAAATGGGACAAAACTGAAAAATATATGCAACGTGTCCCAAAAAAGTGCTTAGAAAAAACGATAAGTAAATTCACACAATTTTATTTATAAAAAAGGAATAAGACGTAAATTGGTCTGTTCTGTAATTTTTTTTATGGAGCTTTGATTTTTTTGATCGCAAAAGATGTCGTACTTTAAAAATATATTACCTAAACATATATTAACTCAACCTTTTTTTACCTAAATTGGAGAAATAAAGCGAAAATTTGATGGTATCAAGAATTTAATTGTTTTCACTCGATGAAATTGTGTGTATTTTCTCATCTTTTCTTCTAAGCACTTTTTTGGGGCACATTGTACATATATGAATTTAGATATTTGGTAATTTTTTTCGTTTTCACCAGTGTCGATATCAAGAAAAAGAAAAAAAAACTTTTTGACTTGATTTCTACTGCTTCTAAGGCGTAAAAATATTTACACGTTAAAATCAAAAATCTGTTGTACTTTATTGATGACTCCAAGCGCTTTAAGCAGCCCAAAATTCATATTGCGGCGGTATCTTTATCGGGCGATAATTTTAGCGCTTAATACCGATAAAGAATTTACTATAAAAAGTAGTACAATTTACATTTATTAATAATTTAAACGCTGTCTAGTTTCAAGTACAACCTATCTATTTAGGTAGAAAATTATTTAATTTTTTTATAAAAAAATGTCTTTCTCCGGTAAGAAGTACAAGAAGGTGAAGGTGGAAAATGTAGCAGAAGCCTTGGGGGATTTTAGTAAGTCTATGTATTTATGTGTTTACTTACCTTATATAGAGCTCAAGAGAGTAGCAATATTAAGTATAGCAATATTTAAGTAAACTGTGTTTTGCAGTCATTTGGCCACTGGCGGGAGTAACCGAACCACCCTTTTTCAAAAGACTGTGTGTGCTGTTGTGTTTCGGTGAATGAGTAAGGGATGCCAGAGCCTATTTCACTATCTCTTTCCTTAATCATACTATGATAGGCAGCGCACTGGCAGCACCTGTGCAGTTGCTCGTGTCCAACCTTTTCTAAAAAATAGTTTAAAACTATTTTATTTAAAGAAAAAAAAAAGTTTTATAACTAGCAACCAATAACAAGAGAAATTGTCTAAAAACAAAACACTTTTTTTTCTCTTTACAGAGTTCGAAGCCAAACTAATAAGTGATCTGAGTGATTCCTCTGGTGTAATATCTTACACAAAGAACGCTGATGGAACCCTCAGGTATACGAGCGTTAGCGGCAATGAAGTTAAATTAGATCAGACCATCGTCTTGAACAAGGAATCGGAATTCACTAATCCTGAGGGTGCTAAAGTCAAAGTGATCTTCACTCTTGACGGCGACGTTTTGACCAACAAATTGACATACCCAGATGGCAAGGTCGTCAAATATGTCAGAGATTTTTCAGGCAATGGATTGAAGTTGGTAAGTTTTATTATGTATTAATTACTTACCAGGTTCTGATTATCTAATGAACACACTAGTTATATTAGTGGATTTATCAGCTGTTAGCCAACTAAAGAATTAATTCTATTCTTTGTTGGTATAGGCTGATTTGATAGCAATCGTGGTCAGTCTTCTCAAACTTTTTACTTTAAGACTGTAACAAAACGTTGTGAAGATCCTGTATGCTCGAGAAGCTTAGCAATCTTCAATTAGATCACATATAAAATCCGCCAACCCGCGCAATGCTAGCGTGTAACCCTATATTTTATCACTAACAGGAAAGACATGTCAAACTTTTAGACCTAGAATTCAAAGTCAGACTTTAATAATATTATTGTAAATATTGTATTTTTAATTGTAAGACTTGACAATTACTCAGTTATGTATAAATAACATCAAGTATGCTATTTATACATAACTGAGTAATTGTCAAGTCTTACAATCGGTTTAAGTGTGTTAGTTCCTGGTAAGTGCAAATGAAATAAAGTCATACGGAAGCCTTTTCAGTCTGGTTTCTTCTCAGACTTTTTGTTTTGGGATATTGATATTTTCTTTGCTCACTGGATATAAGTGCTTATTCACTTATAGACAAACATGTTTCCTTAATAAATATAGACACTAGACCTATTGACTTGTCAAAATTACCCACTGCAATCTCTACCAATGCAATTTATTAACATATAATAAAGCCAAGAATTGTTTACGCACACAGTGTAAAAAACTATTTCCTTTTACCCTCACACGAAGAGACCAGCGCTATCTGTTTCATGGTATGTAGGGGAAGCCCGGGCAATGCGGATAGCCCAGGTAAAGCGGATAGGCTCATTTTCCGAGATTCTACAACAGATGGTGCTACAAGTCGCGGTCGAGTCGATGCGTGAACTCTCTCCCGGTGCCATGACAGTTCAAACAGAGCTAAACAGCGCGTTCGTTTGTTTTAGTGCAAAATAAAAGAATTTTGGTGTTTTTCTTTCGATTTTCGACCAGGTTTGTATTTATTCTTTTGATTTTATTATAAACTTTTAGGAAAAAAAATTGTTTAACGGGGTAAGTATGTTTTGAAGTATTAATTGAGATTTTATTTTTACACGGAGCCGGCACTAAAATTGTGCATGCTTAGATTTATGTCAAAAGGGTTCTTTGGGCAAAGCGGATAGGCCATTAACAGTATGTGAATTTCCTCCGTTCCAAGTTAGACCAATACCGAAACCAGATGCTCCAAAAACAAATCGGAAATGCAAACGCCAAACGCCAAAAGTATTGACATCGACCCCTACTAAAGAAGAACAAGCTCTTAAATACAAGAAGGTAAATGTTAAGAAAACTAAGATATCTAAGTTAGCTGGAGCTAAAACACCAAAATCAACTAAAGAAAAAGTAAAGAGGAAGGTAACCCAGACACTGAAAGGAAAAGAAAATAGAATAGGAGATTATTCATGTTTAGTATGCACTGAGAAATACATAAACCCACCTGTAGAAGATTGGATCCAATGTTCTCAATGTGAACAGTGGGCGCAGGAATCCTGTAGGTCGTATGGAGGACGAGGAAGTTACTTCTGCGATAACTGTGACCATTAAAAAAAATCTATCCTCTTTGCCCGTGAGGCAAATCCGCTTTGCCCGACCCACACGAGCAAAGCGGATAATCGACAGGATTTAGTTTTTAGTTTATTATTGATATAAAAATTAAGTTAAGAAATTGTGATTATATGTAACCAAAGGTTATTAAATGTGCAATTTAAGATGATAAAAGAAAGTTCCTAAGTAGCTTATTGCTATGTTTTTTTTACAGTTTCCCTTAACACATCCGCTTTGCCTGGGATTCCCCTATAGGAAGCCTTCTTCACATCCCTTGAAAGTTTGTTAACATTTTTTGCGTTGTCTCTTTGGCCTTGCTGTAGGTCGTAGGACGTTTTTTTTTATAAAAATAATTATGTTTTCAAATTCCAAGTAACCAACTAGTTATATACTTTTTGTGTTTTTTTTGTTTTTGTGCACACAAACATATAGAAGCTTGTTAGGATTACAACTTGCAAGAACCACCAAAGGAACGTCATCGATATGGGTGGTATTGCAACATGCGATTTCCATGAGAAGATCGCACCCGTATGAAATACATTTCCTGTTAGGATTGCAACACGCAAGAGTCACCGAACGAGCATCATCTACTTGGGTGGTATTACGACACATCTACAGGCGATTCCCTGAAGCATTGCAATCTTATGAAATATGTTTCATATAATTTTCGGACGTAGGAATCAGCATGAATCACCGCACACCTGCACCGAGGGCCGGACTCCGACCGGAGTATAATGAGCACATTTGGATCTAACATGGACCGGTGTCACTTCAAAGTAGATATGTCAATGTATTTTTTTAAATTAAATTAGTTATAAGTAAAATCTGTTTTTTTTTTGCATCCTCTGCTGCCACCGAACTTAACTAGCTAAACTTTTAAATATAATGATGTTTACATATACCGAAAACATCATTGTTTTCAAATTCTAAGTAACCAATAATTTCTTTTTCTTTTTCAGACTATCAATGTTGAAGGCTCCGGAAAACCACCAGGCGTTGTTTACTTCGACGCTGTATAATAATCACGTTTATCAGATTTAATAAGCATAAATTGTTTTTTTACGCTACTGTCAAAGAAAATTTATATGTCACGGAATTAAATTATTTTCACTTTATTTCTACTTTTTTTTTTATTACGAGAGTTGCAACGAAGTCGCAACGAAGACGAAGTTTCCGAGTCACTTTGCGACTTGTAGCGTAAGGACGCGAAGGAATGGTTTTATTGGCTGGGTTTATAGGTTCTATCTGTCATTAGGTTTGTTCCTACCTATAAAGAGTAGGAAGTCGAGACCTTCCCATCAATTTAAAAAAACATATATATTTCCAATGGACCTTCAATATGGACTATATTTGTTCTTAAACAAAATTACAGCGATGCACTGTGTATCGCTGTTACAAGCTTCGCCCCGCTCCGCTCTCGCCGCTCCTTTGAAACCTATCCATGTATTTAAATACAAACCACATAAGTACCTACATTAATTATGGCATATTGTGCAGTAAGTATCAATTTTTAGATCTACAAGATCTACAAAGATATATCTCTATACAGGATCCAAGGGTAGCTGATGTTTCACAAACCTCACGATCTATCAAACGAGATATTGGATATGAGCAGTTTTTATATCAAAACTCGGAAAACTCATTTTACCTGGTGATCTTTAGTTTATCCAGTTATTTCTTATGTTTTTAAATATGTGTTTTTAAATAAATTTTTAAATAAATTTTTAAATAGGATCATAAATACCTAAATTATATTTATTAGGAAAATATGCATTTGCAATAGCAAAATTTTGGATAAAAATTAAATTACTTATACACACATGTTCTGGTTTATTTTATTATCTCTGATCAAAGTAAGAGTTCTAA
This sequence comes from Synanthedon andrenaeformis, assembly GCA_936446665.2. NCBI lineage: Eukaryota > Metazoa > Arthropoda > Insecta > Lepidoptera > Sesiidae > Synanthedon > Synanthedon andrenaeformis. The sequence continues at coordinate 5,147,063 of OW387796.2, forward strand.
AACCTATAGACCTGTGGATTTAAAAAGTATAACCTTTTAAATCCACAGCCGTGATCGAACTAACTCGGGGTTAGTAATTTTACTTCCGAACGATGATGATAACATGACACGAAACAGTTTTTGCCAATTCATTTAACATTATTTTCTGAATAGACCTCTGATTTTGTGGCTTTTGTATTCTATAATTTGCTATTCACATAAATTTCGTCAATACCTAAGAACAATTATCTCACGCTCACTTAATTTTGAATACAATATTTTTAAGTAATTTCTTGTGTTGAGGATGTAGGTATTCTGGCTCTACATTTAATGAAGATGACAAAATATGTTGAAGGATTCTAAATTTGTGCGGCAAAAACAAAAACTTATGAATTAATTACAGTAACATGATGACGATGATGAAAAAAAAACTATTATTTTAGATTGTAGATCTTATGTACTTTATATACATTTTGCAATATTCAAAAAATCCGCTACGACAGTAAAGGAAACGTCGAAACGATGCTATGAGGAAACTCACAACGTTTTCCTTCTATTACATCTAAAAATTTTATTTTCAATCTCAACGCGAATTAAATTATCATCATTTGATGGATGGTGGTTTTTGAACTGATTAATAAACCTATATATACCTACTGCGAGCTAGACCTGATCACGTCCACCATGAGTCACTCTTAATCGTTTTTGTCGGATTTAGAGTTAATTTTGTTAGAATCTTTGATGTTTCTGAATATGAAACTTGATTCAAAAAGTACGTGTGTACTCGTATTGGTCGTGGTCCACCTTGTTAGTGTGTGCCGATCTCATAATAGACTCAATTTCGTATTAAATATAGTCCAATATAATTTGAAGTCGCTTTCCACGTATGTCTGTATCGCCGCTAATTTCTCCTAAACCACCTAAAGGATTTTGATGCGGTTTCCACCATCAGTTGAATATATATAAGATTTTATATATTATAAAATCTAATGTTTTTATGTAGGTACATATAAATACAACCGATTCGCCTAAAAATAAATTTACATGGCTTACGTAGGCTAAACCTTAAGAGATATATAATAATGAGGTACTAGAGAATTGTAGTTCTTCTAAAATCCTAAGGAAAACTCTGCGATGGCATATATCTATCTGTTATGGTTTACTCACAGCATTTATTTCATTAAAAGTTTAATCTTTACATATTATAAATCGGTCATGTCTGTTTGTCGCCAACTACTTCTAAACAACCCAATGAATTTTAATTAGATACGGTTTTCACTTATGGAAAGAGGGATAAACGAGGAACAGGTTTTCATTCGAAAAATCTATTTTCATTCAACTACTTATAATATGCTTCGTACAATTTTCGATATGAAAGCATTTTGGCATCTCTATAAAACGATTTGTTTATTTATGTATTAACATACTAGCTGGTGCCCGCGATTTCGTCTGCGTTGAAATTAATGCTCTAAGCGTCAAATTGATACTTTCTTAAGCCTATACTCCTCGTTTATGGCTGGACCAAAAAGCTTGAAAAAAATAATATATGAATTATTAAAGTTTAGACATTTGGTACGTTTTTTTTTTCGTATAACCAGAACTTCTATATTTAAAAAAAAATGTAAAAATCGCGATTAACTAATTCCGGTATAGGTCGCGTGTGGGCTACACACCGCCCAGAGGGCCAACGCCATTGACGACTCCAAGCGCCTTAAGCAGCTCAAAATTCATTGCGGCGGTAACTTTATCAGGTGATAATTTTACCAATAATCTACAGATAAAGAATTTATTATAAAAATTAGGACAATTCACATTTATTACTTGCTTAAACGCTGTAGTTTCAAGTACAACTTATATTTAAGATTTTTTTTTAAATTTTTTATATAAAATGTCTTTCTCCGGCAAAAAGTACAAGAAGGTGAAGGTGGAAAACATAAGAGAACTCTTGAAGGATTTTAGTAAGTCTATGTATTTATGTATTACCTAGAGCTCAAGAAAGTGGCCATATAATTTAAGTAGTGGTATAGGGCACACTGCATTTCGCAGTCATTTGGGCAACCCCGTGAAATAAAAGCACGTGTGCTGTTGTGTTTCGGTGAGTGAGTAAGGGATGCCAGAGTCTATTTCCCTACCCCTTTCCAATACATTTTCCTTAATCCTAATTATCTCGGCATCGCACATGCAGCACCTGTACAGTTGCTTGTGTTATAGGCGACAAGTAGGCGACCGTCAGCCCGTCTGCCGATATTAACCCGAACCCAGCGTCTTCTTAAAAATAAAATTTAACACTATTTTAAAGAATTTTTAATTTTGACGTGCATGAAGATCTGATCAGGTCTTTGAAGACCATCACCCCATTTCCTAGTTAACGAAGGGATTTCACTAACTTCCACGTGTTCGAATGATGTGAAATTTGGTATACTGTTACATAGGTGGAATTTGCATGACATGGTAACCTTGACCTGGCGCTGCAGCATCAAGTAGTCTGCGGGACACCCAACTCCTCAGAAACTTACAGAAGATATAGCGTTTGAGCTCCATTGAGCTCAATACACATTTCACAATTCACAGTTCACAGAAAGTCGGGGGTTAGTTTATAGTTTTAATTATAACATGTTCAACAATGTATTTAATTCTTTTTTTAGACGCGGGCAAAAGCTCTATAAAAACAAGACATTTTTTCTCTTCACAGAGTTCGAAGCCAAAGTATTAAATAATCTGAATGATTTCTCTGGTCTGGTATCTTTCACAAAGAACGCTGATGGAACCATCAGGTATATGAGCGTTAGAGGCGATGAAGTTAAATTAGATCAGACCATTGTCTTGAACAAGGAAGCGGAGTACACTACTCCTGAAGGTCTTAAAGCCAAAGTGTTCTTCACACTTGACGGCGATATTTTGACCAACAAATTGTCATACTCAGATGGCAGGGTCATCAATTATGTCAGAGATTTTTCAGGCAATGGATTGAAGATGGCAAGTTTTATTATGTATTATTAATTACTTACTGTTACCAGGTACTGTTTATCTAATGAACACACTAACTAACTGCGGACCCACATCGGTACCTTTACCATGAGTTTATAATGACCGCACTCGCTAGGGAGAGCGTAAAACATTTATATGAAAAACTGTCAACTGTCAATGTCATATTGACAATTTTCCATATAAATATTTTACGCTCTCGCTAGCGAGTGCGGTCATTGTAACTCATGGTAGAGGTGCAGGGCGAACATTTTCGCCTCGCTTCATTTTGTTTGTGGCGGTCCATTGGAATGCCGTGACCCGCCGCCACGCGTTGTTTGTATTCAAGTTCGCTGGGTATATCAGGACCTCAGATGAACACAAATGTGAAGTCCTGCCAGTTCGCGGAATTCTAGCGTGTAGGCCATTTAGTTTCTCACTAACAGGAGAGACGTGTTGACACCACAGTTTTAATTGATTAATTCTTAAATCCACTTTGTCAACACTTTGCCACTGGATATAAGTGCTTATACATTTATAGACAAACATGTTTCTTCAATAAATATAGACACTAGCTAGACTATAGATAATACTACCGTTAAGCTAGACCGATTGTCCTGTCAAAATTACCTAAGTACCTACTGCAAGCTCTGCTAATGCAATTCATTACATAGGTCGCCTTTTTCAAAGCAATTATGTTTTCCAATTCTAAGCAAAAAATTACTTTTCTTTTTCAGACTATCACCGTTGAAGGCTCCTCAATACCACCAGGCATTATTTACTTCGACTCTGTATAATGTTCATGTTTATCTGATTAAATAATAATAAATTTGTTTTTTTACGCTACTGTTAAAGAAAATTTATATACCTATGACTCAATTAAATTATTTCTACTTTCCTAATTTTTTTTTCTTAAATCCTCTTCATCATCATCACCTCAGCCGCAGGACGTCCACTGCTGGACATAGGCCTCCCCTATAATTTTCCAAAAGGACCAGTCGGAAGCAGCCCGGATCCACCGTCGACCCGCGACGCTTATTAGATAATAAATGTAAAGCTTGTATATTTGTTTGTATGTAGCAGGCAATCTTCGAAACTACTCATCCAATTAAATGTAACCAATAGTTAGAATAGAATTTCAAGATGGACACAAAGTATTAAACGCGGGCGAGGCCGCGGGTACCAGCTATCTTAAAATTGTAGCGACAGCAGTTTTAGCCCTCCCAAGGTATACGGTAGTCAAAATTGCCATCTTTGCAAAAGCTATGGGTAACTAGAATAAAACCAGAATAAAGACGAGGTGGTAATAGCCTAAACTGGAAGTACCATGGACCCTGGAAGACAGGATGTGAAAGTACGAAGTGATAGCCATAATGTCATTACTGGTAGCAATAATAGCGTTTAGGATTTGGAAGATGTGCAAAAATAAAATCAAAGGCTGGGCCATCAAGCAGCTCAAGAAAATTAGTGGCACGGAGGTACTAAAACAAACGCCACAGACGGTGGCATTCAGGCCTAAAGAACTCTGGCAGAAAAAAGGCACAAAAGCAGTGCAAGTGTAATGTAATGTTATATTGTATGTTATATGTTAAACTAGCTGGTTCCCACGACTTCGTCCGCGTTGAAAAATATTAAGTAGCCTATCCTGTGTCCCGTACGTCCAAATGTTTATCTACCAAGTTTCACGAAAATCAGTTAATTCGTTTCAGAATTATGGAGGAACATACATACATACAAAAAAAATCTAAAAATCGTCAATTTAGTTTCAGTATCATATAGGTATAGAGCCTATAAACACGATATCTCTGAAAACAAAGTAACTTACTCCGTGACCGACCCTTACAGATTTATTATTAGTATTGATTACATGTAGTGTTTTAATGTAATGTTAGTGAAAGTTTTTCATAGAGGGCACTACTGTAGCGACAGCAGTTTTAGTCCTCCCAACGGTATACATACAGTGAGTCGCGCATTGGCCGTCACAGGCCCTGGAGGCGCCCCGGATGCGCCATGTAAAAACGATCAAAATAAATAATTAATTATTGGAGTCAGAACTAGTATCATTCTCTCATGCCCACAAAGATCTTACAAAATAAAAATTCAACACTCGGCAAAAATATAATTTCTTACGTAAATGAAGGTATGTCAGGCGTTAATGTTTTATTTTTCAACGTTCGTCCGCGTCGCGGGTCTCAGTATATAATAAGTTACTCTATGGTCGCGGGCACCAGGCAGTACTGCCTTTTACTTTAAGAAGGAAAGCTACGCCTTATATAATGTCAGCTTATAATACGGCAGCTTATACAATACATAAATTTTTAGAAATTAAAATCGTTGTTCTTAAATGATAACGAAATTAATTCTATAGTATGTTAGTAATAAAAATAAACATCTGATTGCGTAATAATATTTTTTCCTTGTTCAAATTTTCCTTTTCAGATATTGCAATCAGTTTTATCAATTCATTATATAAAATGTCTCGAATTAAGGATTATCTGACTGATAAAACTGTTGTGCTATTATATCATATCTAACCTTCTTAGATATACCCAAACCTCTTTCTATGTTTTATGTAATTTATTATATTGTCTTTCATGTATCTGTCATAGTAATAATTAATGTCTATATTTTTACTAATTTCATAATTGTTTATAATTCTTTACCGCATATGACCCATATATGAGTTTTAACATTCATAGTGAAAATTGAAAAATATTATCTATTTACAAAAATAAAATCACAGGAATCATAATCGACATTATAAAGCAATAACGAAACGTAACTCTTTATTCTATAGTTTTATGAAATTTCAAGATATCCTAACATTTACAACAATCGTCGCTGCCATCAAAACATTGAAAATAAACTACAGTTTTGAAGTATTTTTTTGTGTAAGTATATACTTTTGCTGTGAGGTCCTTATCCATCGTGCGAACGATCATTCAATATTCAGGTACTTACTGACAATTCCATATTCAACCTTATTGACTTTGATTGACTTATTATTGAAAATTGCCATACAAAGTAAAAAATAAAAATAAAATTTTATGAATCACGCTTTTAAAAACAAATGAATTATTTAGCACTATCTAAAAAAATGTCAAATAAGCTCTTCACTTTCTAATTACATGTAAAAAATAATAATCATAAAAAAATCTTAAACTGGCTCCCCTGTAAAGTTTGGTTTTTAAATTTTAATGTCACTCAATATTTTGACAATTTGCTTATTGTCACTCTATACTACTCTATGGTCAGTTGACAGTTGTTTGTTATTTATTTATTTCATTATTTTGTTTTTGCCCATTACATTTGCATTACATGTTCATCTGTTAATAGTAGATAGTAGATTTTTTACGACTATTATCCTTAATTATGAGTGAATATAATTCTTGGTATAATGTGGACTCACAGTATTTTTGTCTCGCGTGTCTCAAAGCGAATGACGACGTGTATCCAATGACTTCTGAGGTTATTAACATTTATCAAAACTTAATTTTGAAAGTAAGTTAAGTACCTATAACATTTAAAAAAAATATGTTCATTTTGAAAAACTAAATCAAACACATTTAAAATTTATCACAAGCCTTCTACATATTACAATAAAAAGTTTTGTTTATTTTACAACTAGCGCGCCAACCGCGGCTTCGTACGGATTTTACCTGCAAATTACATATTAAAGCTTCCTCCTTTAACACTTTTTCCATTAAAACCGCATTAAAATCCTTTCCGCAGTTTAAAAGATCTGAGCGCACATACAGAGGGACAGAGGGTGGGGAGCAAATTTGTTTTATACTGTGTAAAAAAGATGATTAATCACAGTGGCGCCCAATTTTTTATATTTTTAGTCGATCCCTCGGGAACCTAACATTTTTGTTAGGTTCCTGTGTGCCAAATTTCATCCAAATCTGTTCAGTAGAAAGAGTAACAAACATACATCCATCCATCCTCACACACTTTCGCATTTATAGTAGGGTTTATAATACTAAATAAATTTTCAGGAGCAGCAGGCAGATATAAAAACATACTATGTTTGTATGTATTGTAGGCATACATTGAAAAAGTTGGCCAAGTTTGTTTTACAATGTCAGAAGGCTGCTGATATCTTAGTACAACTATTAGAGAAGGCAAGTACCTAATGGTTCATTGACTATCTGTTCACCCTTGACTAATCAAACTGAATAGATTAGATCCTCAAACAGATTTACTCTGCTTCAAAATTTTGTGGTCCAAATTGAATCCTATATACGCACACATTGTCATTGTGTGTGCACTTTTTTGAGACCTTTTTGCTTTTATTAACTGCCTTATCTAGTTATTGTATTTAAAAAACTGGTAAGTACATATGAGCACTATTTATGGAACTACAACCACTTAATAAAATATGCTACATGCAGCAGCTAGAGACTGTTATTTGTGCAGAATTTACTCTATTATCAAAATAATATATAATCTATTGAATTTTCATGCTTGAAAGACAAATAACTAAGTTTACACATAACAACTCTTTTTAAAAAATAACAAAATATTTCAGCAATACTTTTTGTTTAAATCTCAAAAGTTTTTTGGTTTGATAACAGAATTTGGTTTGACAATGACAACATATTATTTATACACTTACACATGTACAACATAATCATACATACATATATAATATGACATTACATATGCAATAGGCTATATTTTATAAAGTTACGCACAAGAAGTCACGTGCAATGGCTAGTTTTAAATACTTTAAGTAAGAAATATATAAAATGTTTCAGAAACCACAAACGTTATTGCCCCTCCAGGCATTGGCCAGCCAAACACTAGAAAAATCTGTGACAGACATTAATTATATAGGACCAATAGAGTTAAGCATAGACAATATAAAATATGAAGATAATGCGTATGAAGATGACTTTCATAGTGATGAAGATGTACCGCTAGTGTTGTTAAGTAAAAACGAAAGGGGTGTTGTTAAAAATGAAACAAGTAAGAAGAAAAGAAAAAAATATGAAAAGCTACATTTGGTATGCATTGTTTTATATTATAACTAGCGTTTGCCCACGACATCGTCCATCCTGCTTTTTCTTAAGCCTTGAAAAATAAAACAGGCTAAAAAAAATTATAAACTAACGATAACTAACATATATTTTTTAATGAAATACCTTAAATTATTGGTACTGATTTTTTTTGTAGATTATTAATTACTAGCGACCCGCTTCCGACTTCGCCTGGAATGCAATTTTTTTATACCTACACAAACCTTTCTATTTTACCCCTATTTCCATTGGTGAAAACGTCAAAATCCGTTAGGTAGTTTAGAAGTAGTTAGCGGATAACCAGACAGATGCGGACAGTTTCAGTGACTTGGTTGCAAAATATTGTTCTTTTCTACTTACATAAAAAATTAATTGGTTTTATTATGTATTATTTACATGTAAATTATAAACCTTCAGTGAAAAGTTATCTAACTGATGGTGACAACCACATAAAAATCTGTTCCATGGTTTAGGAGGAATTAGCTTGTATACTTCAATTTATACTATGTAAGGTTTGTCACAGTCAACCTAAGATCTAGAAACACATCGATGGTCCCTATTAACAATGTCGGTTCTGCAAAAAGACTACTGTTCAGTAGAGCAGTTCAAAGTTTGTTTTGATGATTAAAAAAATGCTACAATCGACAATATTAACCAAGAAATTGACTAAATAACATGATTTTCAATAAAACAAAATATTATGTATGATAGATCTTCTTATTGTGATTCTATTTGTGTAAAAAAGTGAATTATGGTAAAAATGTATATCCGACATTGTTAATAGGGACCATCGACATAATAACATCTAAATATGCTCGCCTCAAATATTTTTTTAAAATTAATTTCAGAATAAAAACACATTAAATCAAGAAGAACGATTGGTTGAAAAAAGGTATAAAAACTCTAAGGGGAAAAGACAGAAGGCAGTAAGAGAGGGTTTTAGCTCGAGAATGGTTCAAGAAACAGAAGAATATTTGGTTATCAAATTAACCAAAGAACAGGTATATTAACATTAAAATAGTTATCGGAAGGACACTCATTTATGTAAAATAGTTAACATGTAAAATAATATTATCTATAATTTAAAATAAACCTTCTTTTAAAAATTTTCAGGAAAACTTTTTTCGTTAATATCTCAAAAGTATACTTTTCGCACAAAGGAGATTTTGGTTTGACATTGACGATATATAGGTTTAATTAATATAGAGTTATAACAGTATATGCGCCCGTAACGATTCTTTTAGAGTCACTAAAAAGTCTATAAAAAGCAGAGACAATCTCAGAACATCGGCAAGTTCAAATTAATGTTATGTTTTCAGGTTTTGGAAGAAATGAAAGAGAGATCAAATAGTGAAAAATACAAAAGGTCTCTGTTCAAATGTGAGAAATGCGTTAAGGGATTCAACTTTGAAGATGTTCTGAGGGTGCATATGGAAACACATTCTAGGGTACGTAAAGGTGCATCCTAGCAACCGCGACGCGCGACCGCGTTCTTGTGACTAAACGACTACAGTCGCTTGTCGCCTGGCGACTCCTAGCTTACGAATCTCCGCGACTCAAGTGCACAGTGTTCTGAGCCCAACACTGAGTGAGTTATTCAGTGTCGGACCTTTTAACAACTATTATTGGAAGATGATATCATGTTAAGAGCGCCTACAACAATACACTAGCGCCACTTCTTTAAAACAATATCAATTCGTAACTAAGAAGGAATTATGTACTAGTATTTTTTTAATACCTTTTTTATAAAATTTCATATTGAAACACGAAGCAACAAAATACGATCTAGCTAGTGGAATGTGGCCCGTTTTTTTTAAATCGTAATATAAAAGTATTATTGTTGAAACTTTATAAAAGGTAATAGAAAATTCTAGACACATTTACCGAGGCTCCTGAATCCTGATAGAGTCGTTATTTGTAATTCCTTCTCAGTCACGATATAATATATTTTTTTAAAGAAGTGGCGGTATAGCGGATACAACCGCTCTTAATGTTCATGCCTCCGGAAAAGAGGATATCTTTATCTTTCGATCTATCGATTCAATTTTCACATTACGAGCAGAAGATAAGACTTATCACCCAATTCTATCAATATCTCATGCTCACGAGAATAAAAGGCCGCAAATTTTTGTTGTGCTTTTTTTGGTGTTTTCAGCATCAAAATCAAAAAGTTTAGAGTTAGCGGACATATAGACAGACGCGGAAAGCGACTTCAAATTATACTATGTAAATATATAATGCCGACACAGTAGGTAGATACAGTTGAAGAGTGTTTGTATGTCCACAGGAACGCGGTCCTTTAATGTGCGACATATGCACGCAGTACTGTCCGACAACAGTTTCATTAAGGGGTCATATTAAATCTCATACGACAAGGTAAGGTTTTTGGTAAATGTTTACTTAGGCCGGCCATACACGGGCAGCTCGAGCAGTTAGCCAGTGATCAACATACACGGACCGCTCGAGCAGTCATAGTCAACTGCTTGAAACTGCCATTGATAACTGCGGAAGCAGTTGGTGTCAACTACTCGACAAGTCACGAACGGACGAGAGACGCGCGCGACGTGGAATGAAGAGCGCGGGCGGAGGTCATTGCGCGAGGGCAGTCGACTGCTCGAAGCAGTCACAACTGCTCGGCGGTTCCGTGAACGTATAAGACTAGTTCACTATGCAGTCGCAGCTGGAAGCAGTCGGTCCTGGCTGCTTCAAGCTGCCCGTGTTAGGCCGGCCTTAGATCTTCTATCTAAACTAATGGTCTAAGTTCTGTTTACCAGACGAAAAGTATATTTTATCAATTTGTTATCTATGAGAAAATAAATCGCGTTTGTGTTGCCTTTTAAAATATGCTCATGGATATCCTTAGTAAATATTAAAAAAAAACTAGCTGCTTTTGCTATGCTGCCCCTTCTCTATTCTCTATAACTAGTTGTTGCACGCTACTTGGCCCGCGTAACTTTATAAAATGTAGCCTATGTTACTCGCTGATAATGTAGCTTCCTATAAGTGAAAGGATTTTCAAAATCAGTCAAGTATTTTTTGAGTTTATTCATTATAAAAATACAAATCTCTCACTACACAGTACGCTCAATGCTTCTCTGTCGCATATGCGGATATTATCCGCAGATGTTAAAATTTCTGCATCCGTAATAACCCTATTACACAGATACACAGGTAAAACTTAAAACACCCCACTTTTGCGTCGGACGTCGGAGGTTAACAATCTTGGTTTTTTGTTAACTTTTTAGGTATCAGTGTAAAGTATGCGGTGCAGTGCGTTTGTCGCGCCAACATTTGTTAGAGCATCACGCGTCTCACGCCGGCGGCGTCTTGCCAACATACTCTTGTGATTTCTGCACTTTCACCACTAGGTGAGTATCTATCTATAACTTGTTTTATTAATTCCCTTCCGGATTCGAAATAATCATTAATAAAAAAAAAAAACAAAAAAAACACATTTCTCAGGGTCAGAGTTGACATTTAACTACGTTAGATCTGGGCCACTTATAGCTGTTGGTTGTTTTAAGAAGTGATGTACAGACTACAGACAAATGCGCCCAAAAATACCATCGCATGAACAATCTCATGTTTTATTAAAATTTAAACATTGGGAATGCTTCTGGGGGAGAGTTGGGGCCTCCTTACCTTTATTCTCCCTGGTTCAATTAAATAAATAAATATCTTCACACATTCCACACAGTACCATCTAGTTCCACACTAAGCAACTAAATGCTTGTATTATGGATACCAGACAGTTGATTGATACTACATATATTACTTTTTTTTGTAAATACATCCATATTATAAATACAAAACATCCATGACAGATACAAAGGTAAAATGTTAACACATAAACATTTGCCCCTAGCGGGATTCGAACCTACGACCGTTTGGTTAAAAGCTAGGTTTACTAGCCACCAGACCAAACGTGTCGTCAAATATTACAAATTACTATTACTATTGATGAATAAAATGTATAGTTATTGTAAACATTTTCAGCAAACGCACCGTTATTCAGCGTCACGTGAGGTCGCATGCGATCCGCGAGCGACACGCGTGTGAAATGTGCGGAAAGTTGTTTAAAAATTTGGAAACCTTGAGGGTGCATACACTGTAAGTTATACAATTGCTTATATTTTTTATTTTATGTAAATGTAGACGATCAAGCTGACGGTCCACTCGGTGGCTATCGTCGCCTGTTATATAAGCAACGCCACAACAAATACGCTGACGATCGTATTGGAAATTTAGTATAATATTAAAGACTGCGATTTTTGGTCAAGCAACAGTCCCGTAGACGAGGATTTGTCTATTTATAGACATACACAACCCGAGACACGTCTCAGAGATCAAAATCACGCAACATGTCTACTATTGTGGACTAGCCATTAAATACTATAATACAATTTTAGCTTCATTAAATTGATTACATATTTGACATCGTAAACTTGTTAAAACATAATTTACGAGAGTAGTTACAGACAGAGATCCTAGCGGTAGTCAAATTCATCCTCAATTCCTTTATTGAATAATTTTCTTAAAATGATATTTCGCAGTGTATTCTTTTTAATTACACGCCCGATGCAAAAACGGGGTGTTATAAGTTTGACTTGTATATCTGTGTATCTGTCTGTAGGATTGTAGCTCTCAAACGGATGGACCAATTTTGATCGGTTTTTTTTTTGTTGTTGTTTGAAAGCTAACGTTCTTAGCTAAAATTTATGAATGCGTTTGAAGACCGTCAGCCCATTTCCTAGTTGACGAAGGGATTTCACTAACTTTCACAGGTTCGATTTTTGTAAAATTTGGTATTGTGTTATTTCGTTGATATTTCCGTCACATGGTATAACATTGACCTGATGATGTACCATCAAATAGTCTGCAGGCCCAACTTACATAATAAGTATTTAACCCAACTTAGATAAGATGTGACCCAATAAAAAGTCGAAGGTTAGTTTGTATTTTTTAATTATAGCATATTCCTATTTCAGACGTCACGACACCACAAAACATTTCCAGTGCGAACTGTGTAGCCGAAAATTTATCTATCAATCACTGCTGAAGAAACACATGAAGTCCGTTCATTTGAATGAAGATTTTTATTGCGTTGAATGCGATGTCAAATTCAAATCGCCGGTAAGCGTATCCAGCCTTATATATTTCTAACTATATATTCTAAGATGGATAGCGGGCCGGTCCATATAAGCGAGTGGTTACTGTCGCCAGACGGACAGTCCAAACGACTGCAAAACGCAGTACGTCCTGCCCCTACTTAAACACTGTTTTGCACACTATTATTGTATTATGTTCTTGTTATAGTAAATTTTTCTAAAACTATTTTTCCATAAGTATTTTTATTATCATTAATGTGCTTAATTTCGAATTATATTGTTTTGAAATTTATTATAAAATAACGATCGATTAAATCGTAAATATTTAATCATTTTTTATATTCAACTCACTAAAATCTTTTCACTTTGCAGGAAAATCTACGACTACATTTTAGGAACGCAAAGCGTCACCGAGACGCATCTTCGTTTAGGTACGTGATTTCGAATCAACTTTCAATGAAAATGTGTCACAAATAGGAGACAGATAGGATGTCGCCCAAAGAAGCCCATTAGAGTAACAATAACGGTAAAACCGACTGTTGGCGTGGCGACGCAAACATTTGGTGGCAAACTTTGACTAACACTGACGAAAACAAAATATTTTCTATTTTAATTTTTCATTTGTGATAGTTTATATTCCATAAATAAAATTGTAGGCACCAATGTCCCCAATGCTCGGAGAAATTCGTGACGACTTCGACGCTGTCGGTACACTCGAGCACAGTGCACGGTGCGCCCAAACGGCACTGCTGCGACTTGTGCACGCGACGGTACAGCAGCAGGGAGGCTTTGCGGTCGCACACCAGAAGGTTTCACGGCGGCGATAAGAAGCCGCAAGAGACGTGTCACATATGTCACAAAACATTTGCGGTAAGCGAAACATAATTACATATTATCAAAATATAGGATGCTTTTTATTCTGAAAAAAAAAATGTTAGGTTTCCGTGGGATCGTCCAAAGATATGAAAAAAGAAAAAAAAACTAGCCGTTGCACGCGACTTCGCCCGCGTAACTTTATAAAACATAGCCCATATTATTCGCAAATAATGTAGCTTTATAAAGGTGAAAGAATTTTTAAAATCGTTCGAGTAGTTTTTGAATTTTTTCATTACAAAACATACAAAAATACAAATCTTTTCTCTTTATAATATTAGTAGTTATATAGATTGGACAGTGGCGTCCAATCTATATAAGATTGGACGCCACTGTCGCCGTGGCGGCGCGGCGATAAAGATGTCAGTCGTTATATTTACTCGTAAATTATTCTCTTTTTTTCAACGTGGACTAAGTCACGAGAACCAACTAGTTAACTATAGAAATAAGTAATTATACTAACCATTATTAACTAACCATAACAAAATTGAGTTGTTATTCCAAATGCAAATACTCATAAAGTGTCTAAGCGTTTATTAATTTCAGTACAAAAGCGTGTTGGCGAAACACCTGCGCACGCACACGGGTGAACGGCCCTATACGTGTTTCTGCGGCGCCTCTTTCGCACAGCACGCCACGCTCAGAGCTCACCAATTGGCCAAACACAAGGTATACTACGTTTCTTAATTCGAAGGAGTAATTTGACATTTCCTGGGTTGCAGGCATAGAGAATAGAAGAGGTAAGGAGGCCAACTCTATACATGAGAAAGTGTCCGTCGAATACGCTCAATTAGGCGGCGCTGTAGTAGCACTGGAGCGTGGCCCTCTAGTAGCATTTTATTTACGGTGGTTTCATGAAATTCGAAACCAACCAATCATATCAATTCACCAATGCTGCACTAGCGCCATTCTGGTCAATTTATGAACTTTTTTAGTTTAACACACATGTAAGTTGGTCCTCCTTTACCTCTACTCTCCATAGTTGTAGGTTTTAGACAAACCATACAAAAATAGTGATGTCACCTAATCGAACTTATTAAAAAAAGTCAAGGTTTTATAAAACCGTTATCAATGCTTTATAGAACATTAATTAGTTTAGAATTAATATTAATTTTTATTTAATTGTTTAAATTATATTATTTGTGCAAAGTTCGTACTATAAGTCGCAATTCTTTTCGATTTTATTATAAATTTTATGATCATTGGTGACATAAAATTATCACAAAATAATAGCTATGTAATGCATTATACTATTTTTTTATTTTTTTCACTTCACATATACATTGTGAATTGTCTCTCATTAAAAAGGTATATTATAATTTTTTTTTAAACGCGTACGAAGTCGCGGGCAACACCTATTAACCTCAGTTTAGTATAATTTCTAATAATATTTGTTCACAGAAACAAGAAGATCAAGATTTACAATCGAGTCAAATAACGAATGAGACATAACTTTAACAACATCTGTACATTGAATAGAACGTATAAGTGAATATGTAAAGTGGAATTTATTGGCCAGAAACATCAATGTACTATAACTATAGATTTCGCACGCCACACAAAACACTACGATCTTTATGGAACATTTAAAAGTGACATATGCGTAGAGCATAAACTCTGTCATCTGTCATTTAAAAACCAACCAAACATCTGTCATTTAAAGAAAATGTTACTTTACGTCAACACATTGGAGTTTAAAATGAATATTAGAACTTAATCGTTACTAGAGACTTGACCTGACTGCTTTGGACTTGATGTCGGACCTGTTTTGGAAAACTAAGAAAAATTATAGACTTGACTTGACTGACTCGGGATCTGCTACTTTTGATTTTAATTTCAATTTTGCCTTTTTTTATTTTAAAAAAGGCTATTACAAATTGCTGTTTTTACTAATGACACTGGCAAAATCATCTGAGAAGATCTGATGGAGCCAAGACATTAAAAGAGAAGAAGAAGAAGAACTTTTACCATTGACGCGCGAAGGCAATACTCCGCCATGATTCCATTTTAGGCGTACTTTTTATGTGCCGCATTGGCATCTGTGACGCAAATTCCACAGTTGTAGTACTTCGATGGATTCAAGTAAAAATGTAAATTTTTAACTATTACAGTATAAAAGCTGAGAAAGCATCTAGTATAATAGCACTAGAGCCTAGCATGGTAGTTGATACTGATTATCATAATTCAAAATTCAAAATATAAAAATCAACTCAGTGTGTACAAGTAAGAATGAAAGTGTCGATCTTGTAAATAAACTAGAAAAGTCGATGAAATAAAACATTTGATGATTGTAACTTGATTTTTAATTGTTCAACTTATATGCCGTGTTTTTTATGTTTTATTATTAAATGAAAAATTCAAATAAAGAAAATACTCAATAACTTTTTCATATTTTCTTTTGTATGTTAAGCTCGACAGATAGGCTAAAGATCCAATTGATGGTAGGTGGCTACCGTCGCCTATAACATAAACGCTACAAGTTCTGCAAGTGTGCTGCCGACTAAAGAAGGATAAGGGATAAGGAAGGGTTGGGGTAATGATAATGGGATTTAGTACACATTCGTTAGATTCCGCTTTCGTCAGATCATTTTATTTTTCCGTATAGGTCAGAATTTTAAAACTGATGAAACCGCACTTATGGTAATTCCACATTCGACAGATTCCGCTTTCGTCAGATAAATAGTTGGACAAACCTTTCATAATATCTAATCTCGCATTCAACAGCCCACATACCTATCCTAACTCGTATTGTTGTAAACGCCTACTTGAGTTAATAAGTGCCTGGCTACGCATTTTACATTTTGGAAACTAAATTTATTTTTGTGAAAATGAATGACGGTGGTATTGTCTTTGTTAAAAGCAAAAGATTTATTTAATTTAACTAGCTCGAAATTAAAAACGCACACGTGGTCCGTTCTGTTACACTTTTTTGGTAGAATTAACGAAAGTGTCAAACTAAATTTTCATAAATTTAGATTTATGACGAAAGTGGAATCTGACGAATGTGTACTAAATCGATAATGGGCTCATCCCTTACTCACTCACCGAAACACAACAGCACACATACTATTATTTCACAATAGTCTTCAGTAAGAGGATTGTTACTGCTGCCAGACAGGCTGCCCAAGTGACTGAGAAACGCAGTGTGCCCTGCCACTACTTTGCATATCCAGACCAGAACCAACTTTAAAAAGTTTTAACAGTTTTGTAAATACAGTAGTACCTAGTCAAAATAATTCAAAAATAGGATACAAAATGAACATTTTTACCCAGTACCTTAAGTACCTACCTAACAAATAACCACTTAGTATTATTGAAAAACTTATCTTACTTGAAATAAAAAAATAATAATTGAACCTATATTGTAAATTTATAATTACTATATTAATTCGTAAATTCTAATACACTTTCCGTCCCAACCGGCCACCGTTGATGTCTGAAAATAATAAAAAAGATCTATTAATTTAGTTTTATATTTTAAAAAAATCGTGTAATGGTCAGCATAGTTTGCCTTCCAAATGGTTGATCCGGCTCGAAGGACCATATTCTATGTACGGCTGAACGCAGACTGATTTGATTTTATATGAAAATTGAATTTAAATGAGGAAAGTTGTGCAGGCGTTGAAGTTGTACGGCCCCAGCACCGTACAGTTATTATATGTGCCATCAAAATAAGTTCAGAGTTCATACTATGTTCAATATTGCATAATACTGTAATGTGTGTACAAATTAACTGTAACAATTATTTAATACTTTAAAGATATCTCGGATAGACGTCTCCGATGACCCCAAACACGACCCGGCTGTGACGTGCGGTTTCCGAGTTACGGCCGGGGGGGATCCGAGGGGGGCGTCAATTTTTTTATCGGTGAGACGTCCCCGATGAGCCCAAAACAACAAAAAGAATGGTATCCTGAGTTTCTTCTCAGGATTATCATCATCTTGACTAATTTTTTTTTCCGAAACCCTTGGTAAAATATATAAAACTAGCTGTTGCACGCGACTTCGCTCGCGTAACTTTATAAAATATAGCCTAAGTATGTTACTCGTTGATAATGTAGTTTTCTATGGTTGAAAGAATTTTTTAAATCGGTCCAGTAGTTTTTGAGTTTATTCATTACAAACAAACAAATCTTCTCTCTTTATAATATTAATATAGTTAGATGACAAATGAGAGGTTTCTCAGAAACCTATTTGATGAATAAATATTTGATTTGCAGACTAATTAACATAATACAAATAAATTGTCAATGTCATTTGCTTACCACAGTTAATAATTCTGGTGTAAATTCCCGCACATGGACAGATTTTCTACCGTTCTTGTCTACCTGTGTTTGAATTAGTTTGTTTCCTTCCATTGTTACTACTGTGTTTACCTTAAAAATATACATTTAACAATTTTATTTGTTAGTTTAGAAGTGAGTGGAAGGATCGAAGTCTGAATTCACCGTCGACCCTTGGCCCTTATTCCTTGGCCTTTTTGGGTGGACGTCTTACGCTGTGCTTGCCAGTCATATAATATAGTTATAGGTAAATATCAATGACTAGCTATGCCCCCGACATCGTATGCGCTGTAGTTGTTTTTTGATAATCCCACAGGAACCTAATATTTTTCTAGGATAAAAAATATTCTATATGTTAATTCAGGTAATAAACTATCTGTGTGCCAAATGTCATCCAAATTGTTTCTGAGATTAGCGTGCATAAACAAACAGAAAAAAATTCTAAATACCATTTTTACGGCGTCAGTAACATGAGAACAACGTACTGTGCAATTTTTTTTAAATATTTAATGTATAGATAGACACGGCTCGTTTACGATTTTTTATATACATAGAATTTTAATAAAATATAATATGTATATAGGTAAAATACCTTTTCGCCATCCGCGCGCTCTTCAATAAACTCCTCGTTTATTTTAAAAGTGTTTACTATGACTCGTAAAAACGTCGTCAAAGTGAAAGTGTAAGAGCCGTCTTCGTTGCGAATCAATTCCGCTACAGGATTCACAGAGGTCGCTGCTTTACGGGATAACAGTCCAATGCCTGTAAATTTATAACAAATCTAATATTCTTCTGTAACCACAGTGACCAGGTGGTTCTGGCAGCAGTAACCCTGGTTACTGTTGCCAGTTGGGTTCCCAAATTACTGCGAAACGCAGTGTGCCCTGCCACTACTAAAGACTATTTCTAAATTATTCTTATCTTAAAGGCTGATTTTAATACATTACAAAATAATATGAAGCAGTGCACTTCCCGTGGCTCATAACTTCTGCCAGACGCTTTATAGAACCCTTTTATACTGCCGCGTACGCAGGCGACCGGCATGGACGCCAATGTCGTCGTGGCGGCGCCACCGTCGTCACAGCGATAAAGATGTCAATATTATCTATGGTGTTATATTTTTCATTATTAACGTGGACGAAGTCGCGGGCTATAGCTTAATAATAAATGAAGAGGTTATTAGTAAGTGCTTGTGCATTGTATGTACCTATAGGTACATACTTAAACCAATGAAATTTTCCTCTCATGCTGCATGAGTCAATATGTTTACTTGAACGTTGTTGGGTATGAGTACCTAATGACGGAGTCATTCGTCATTTTATGTTAATAAATATAATAGACGTAAGAAGCATCGAATTGTTGTCCAAATCTGATAAAATAAGTTTTTTTTTTGTATGTTAAGATTACAGGGTCCATAACACTGGTCTTTATAAATTTTGTTATACCTACTTATACATTATGGTTTTGCAATAAATGATTGAATAGAATTGATGGCAGTCAGGTGGAAACAAGCTATCGGACGCGTCCGACAGCCGCGGCTTGGCTGACTGGTATCTGGATAGTACAAATGCCGCCTTTACTATGGATAGTAAAGGCCGCCATTCACGGGCAATCCATTTGGCAGCGCTCCACTCCATCACTCCAAATTCATGCGTTATCTGATTGTGAATGTACAAAACCACGTCAATTGTGTGGCATCGCTCCGCGTGTTGGATTTCCAAACATTCCAAAATCCAGTGCAGCGCGGCTCCAATGGCCGCAGTCCAACTCACCGTGAATGCGGAACTCGCGCGGCGTATTTTGAGCTCATTTCGTCGTCGTCTACCGATGCAGAGCGCCAAATGGAGTGCCCGTGAATGGCGGCCTTAAGTCGCGGACGTGACTTTGGACCGTCCTTGAGCGTTCGGACGTCCGATGGAAATCTGGCGCAATGGATGTGAACGACCGTCAGATATTATGTCAGCCGTCAGATATCACATATGTCAGCCACCGTCAGCGTCTGATAGTTTGTTTCTACCTTAAAGGTCCACTTAATGGTAGGTGGCTACCGTCGCCTACAACACAAGCAATGCCACAGCTGCTGCCAGTGCGCTGCCGATTACAATAGTATTAAGACAAAAAAAGTGGACTGCCAACCGATTATAATATATAAAAATATAATACTAACATATAAGCTAAATTCCTTTTTTAAATTATTTAACAATTCGAGTAGTTCTAATATGATTCAAGTAAGTAGGTAAGTGGGTAGGTACCTATCTGACATTACGCCATACGGCACTGCAACCTCTATCATTTAATTGCTGGTTACTTCGAAACCGGATTGCCTTCGGTTGAATAAAATATTTTACAATATGTTAACGCATAGATATTACAGGCTGACATAAATTAAAATAAAATAAGTATTGAAGAAACAAAAATAAAATTATATTATAAACTAACTCCCGATATTATATTGAGCTCAAACACGCTATATCTTCTGTAAGTTTCTGAGCAGATGGGTATCCCACACATATATTGATGGTACAGCATCAAGTCAAGTTTGCCATGTCATGGCAAAGGGATCTGACCTATTTTGACACGTTCCACAAGGGTACGTGTGGAAATTAGTCAGATCCGTTCGTTAACTAAGAACGCTTGAACAAGTTTTAAAAAATTATAGCTAAAAACTATCTCGATCAGTCAGCTTTCAAACAGAAAAAAAACGGATCAAAATCGGTCTATCCGTTTGGGAGTTACGATGCCACAAACACACAGGTGAAACTTATAACACCCCTCTTTGGCGTCCGGCGTCGGGGGTCAAAATACAATTTAATCTTTTTATCCAACGCGCAAACCTTAATCTATACATCAATACTAATATTATAAAATGAAAAGTTTTGTATTTTTGTTTGTAACTAGGCTGTTGCACGCGACTTCGTCAGCGTAATTACTATGTTATATTATATACTTTATATATAAAAATTTTGTGTCACGTTGCTTGTCCGCGATGATCTCCTAAACTACTGAACCGATTTTGAAAATTCTTTCACCTATAGAAAGCTATATTATCAGGTAGCAATATAGGCAATATAATTTTATAAACTTAAGCGGACGAAGTCGCGCGCGACAACTAGTATATTATATATGTATAGTTTTGCGTTTATCATCAGTTTTGAGTTAATTAAATATAAACAAAAATGCAAATATTTTCTCTCATTTGAACTAAAAACTACTGTACCGATTTCAAAAATAATTCATAGGCAACATAGGCTATATTTTATGAAGTTACGCAGATGAAGTCGCGTGCAACAGCTAATAGTATAACAAAAAGGAAATACACTCACCTAAACTCTTCATGTATTCGTCGAAGTTTTCCGATGATTTTAATTTATATTTCCTCCCAATAAACTCCTCCATTTTTTTTCCCGTTTTCAAGTAAATTTATTATAAATCTCGCGTGTTGTGCTCAGAGCCGGTTCGTTTGTTATGGTACTGGTACACTCGCAATCTAACCAGCTCCCGATGTAATTATAACTGTGAATGTTGGGTAAAAAGTTGAACGCGTTCAAGTGTTTTGTACAGTTCAGTGTTATTTTAAAACAATTTGTCATATACCTATACGAGTAATATGACAATGTGTAAAAACGAAATTAATTTGCTTTTCCAAAATAATAATATTAACGGACTCAATAGACTCAATGAAGCCTGGATTTAAGTGATTCAAAGCTCATACTATGTTTAGTATTGTATATATACTTTGATTTGTTTATATTTAAGTGTAATTGTTGTAATTTTATATTTTAAAAGATGACAAAAAGAATGGTAGTTGAGTTTCTTTCTAGGTTTCTTCTCAGGAACGTCATCTTGGCTTTTTTTCCGAATTTATAATGACGATCATAAGAGTTTCTTGGAGAAACTAATCTATACTACAATATCCTATTATAGAGGAAAGATTTGATTGTTTGTTTGTTTGTTTGCATTGAATAGGCTCCGAAACTACTGGACCGATTTGAAAAACTCTTTCACTGTTGGGAAGCTATATTATCAGCGAGTAACATTTTATAAAGTTTATAAAGTTTTTATATATAAAGTTATAAAGTTTTATAAAGTTACGCGGGCGAAGCCGCGTGCAACAGCTAGTTGATAAATAAATATTTTGATTTCATTTGATATAATAATTATAGTCAAGTTAGAATGTTTATATTATCTAAATATAATATCAACGCAGAGCCTAATAAACCACAACAGGGGTTAAATGACTAATTGGTTAAAGTTTACCGAAAAGAAATAATTTAAAAAACTGAATTTACAATGTATACTGTTAATTATTTTTTAACTCACCTAATTTATATAATTATTTTTTCTTATTAAAAACCTTCAGTGACGTCTTCATGAATTACAAACAATGTACCACACCGCAAGAAAAGTGGGAGGACACTAAAAAATTTACATTTAATGAACTACATACTTAATTAATTTGAATTTGTTGAGATTTAAATTTTCCACATTGACATTGTAAATGTATTCGTTAAATTTGAATATGTTTAAGCCGAAATCGACTTTTGACTTGAAAAACTATAGATGTGTACCTACATGTCACGTGTAATACCTGTAGACGTATATACCTATGTGTAATCTATACAGAAAGACCTACGTACACTCACATTTACACGTAAACACGTACACGTAAACATTTACACGTACAGGTATTATACGTAGGTATTGTACCTACGTATAATACCTGTAATAGATAGTGCACATGAACATAACGTACCTGTACCTTAGGTTGCATATGAAACATGACGTACCTTGTAACTTGTACGTTATGTTTATGTGCACTATCTATACAGGTGACCCGAAAATTGCAGGAGAAGACGAAACTGTGGCATAATTATAGGAGGAATTTAACCTCGGTCAGATAAAGGTTGAATCATAATAATTTTCGAGAAAATCCAGTTTGAAAATATTTCAGAGTGTATTACAGGATTTTTAGTATTGGAAGACTGTAAAAAAATAACTCGTTACCATCGATATAATATATCTTTGAAAGCGCTCGTAATAACCGGAAAATTTGCGCCATTTATTAGCTAAATTAACTAAATTTGTAAAAGAAATAACATTAAAATGTATTCCATATATTGTATTTGTATATTGTTTTCATCTTTTTCGATAGAAATACAAGTTAGGTACCTAAATTTTTTTATCTTCATACAAATGTGATTATCATAGAATAAAATGTATGAAACTTGTGAAAAAAAATTTGATAACTTCCTTGTGTTCTCAACTATCCAACAAGGTAAAATAACTAATAAAGCAAAACTGCAACGATTGACATGTCCCGAAACAATATTAAACAAAAAAGGCTAAGAAATGTGAACTAAATTTCTACATTTTGATACCATAACCTTATATTAACCATAAGGGAAATTATTTAAGTAATTATTTTGGTATGTATTTTAGCAAATTAAATGTGTTGTTTTGATTCTTAAATAAAGAAAACGTACTAGGTACCTATGTACAACATTAATTTATTAATTATTTCATTTGAATCATAAATAAAAATATATCGTTCCTGTATCAAGGCGAACCTAGAATCAGCGCGTTGAGACATGAGTAGATATCTACTATAAGATATCACAAATAGTCTCGCCCTACTGAATTCGTTCAGTGTGCAATGGAACAGGTCAATTAATTGTGCTATTTTATTAAGGTTGCGCAAGGCTCGCGTCAAAGGAGCCTTGCCAAACAAATTCGGTGTGTGGTTTCCGTCACCTCCATACAAATCTGTTAGGAACACACAGTCATATTTTATTTAATAATTCACATTCAAAAATGTATGACGCGAGCGCAAGATCACGTCTCACTCAGTTCGTTATAGCCACAAACTAAATAGTAGATACTAACGTATAGCCAACCATTCCTAGCACAAACAAAGTAGGATATTTTAATGGGTAATGCGGATAAACTCCATAGTATCTCCAATACAAATATCTTGTAAATTTATTTTGTATACGTTCTAACATTAAATTGTATTTAATTTCTTGTGGAGTTATGAACGTCTTAACATTCTTAAAGCCGCGAGCCATGCAAAGAACAAAACATAATTTACCGAATGATTTTTTGCAACAATTTGTAATGTGGTCTCTAAATGATAACTTACTGTTTAATTTAACATCTAAGTGTTAAACTTCTTGTGTTCGAACCATCGGTAATCCGTTAACCTCATAATTAAAGACAATAGGTGCTTTCTTTCTTGTAAACGATATGGTTACACACTTGGAAGAATTAAACTCCAAAAGATTTTATATTTTACTATTTTATATGCTCCTGTAATTATAATATAGCAATGCGTGGATAAATTTTGTACTGCTATTAACAATTATGAGGTGCTACAAATTAATAATAATAATAATAATAATAAGCCTCTTTATTTAAACCATGAATGCATTGACATCAACATAAATTAGAATCAATTTTATCTTCCATCGATTTTGACATTAACAAATTAGAAAATAATAGTATAACAATAATAAATAACTTCCACATTGTTTAACATAAATTAGAAAATTGAATTAATTATAACATCAAAGTAGTCAAGATCTAGTAGTTTAAAAAAAGTCAATGTTCATGGCCCCTTTCGGTATAGGCCTCCTCCAAGTGCCTCCATTTGCTTCTGTCAGTGGCCATGTTCATCCAGTCTCTCCCCGCCTTCTTTTTTATGTCGTCGTTCCAACGGTTTCTAGGCCTGCCTCTGGGTCTTCTACGGCCTGGACCTTTCCATAACGTTGCTTTTTTTGTCCATCTGTCTACGGGCATTCGGGCCAGGTGTCCCGCCCATCTCCATTTTAAGCTTAGTGCGTGTTGAACTGCATCAATGACTTTTGTTTTATTTCTGATATCCGAACTTCTTTGTTTATCTATGAGTCTAAAACCCAAGATGCTTCTTTCCATAGCGCGCTGACACGAACGTAATTTATCTATAATATTTTTGTTGTAAGTCCATGTTTGGGCACCATATGTGAGACAGGGTAGTATGCATGAGTCCATAATTTTTTTCTTTAGTATCAAAGGCAGTTTCGATTTTAGTATTTCTTTATAGCACCAGTACTTTTTCCAGGTTATACTTGATCGTCTTTCTAGTTCGTCTACATGCCTTGTATTTTTGAATGATATTTGTTTTCCTAGGTAAATATAGTTCTCAACATACTCTAGTGGTGTGAAATTTATAGTTATGGGGCTTTTAGCGCTGTTTGTACAAACTTTTGTCTTTGATGTATTCAGCTGTAAGCCAATATCGTTACTGACTTTATTTTTTTTCAAATACTCTAAATCAGCTAGAAAATATGTTGAAAGCTACAAATTAAATCAACTCCAAATTGATCCAATAAGAAAGTTGATCCATCTCATCGTAAAATAATAAAGGTAAAACAGTGATAATGACCAATTTAGTAAAAAAGTAAAGCAGTTGCCCGCTATTTTGTTTTTACCTACATTAATTATCACGTCAGCGTGTCGTGTGCTCGCAGCACTGGACACTGCTTAGCTTATACTTATATGTATTCTAAAATAAAATAAAAGTTTATTTAAGTTATTAAGTTACTCCTTATAATACACCTATCTTTCAAAACAAGCATTTGGAACGGCTTTGCTTTTTCGAATTTTCAAATTTAAAAACTATTTTGACTAATTGTGTGAACGCAGTCCCGAGGTCCCAGTGGGTCGACACTCGAGTGTTGAACCGATTTTGATCAAATTTCATAATTATCTGTAATTTGGTCCAACTTAAAAGATAGAATAGTTTTTAATTTCGATTATATTGCAAATTACATGTGTTTTTTTTAAATTTTTTTAGAACAAAGGATTTAAAGCTCCACGAAGGCGGTGTAAGTTAGTTTAACATTATGTTATTTATGCTTGGTAGCAGGTTGGACAACAGATGGCGTTTCAATTGGGTAGATTTTTTTTTCTGGTTCGGGCAGGACAAAGTCGGTGCACCTTTTTAGGTGTTGAAATATTTGTTCAATCATGTATTTTTGTCAGGCGTTGATTTTGATAAAATAAATAAATTATAAAAATAAAAATATTTTGAAGAAAATTTGTCTCTTTTATTTTTAAAATGAGTACCTACGTACCTACCTATGTAACTATCATCAGCTCACAGAAATATTGGAAGTAGGAATTGATGTATTTGGTAATAAGTAATGCACAATAGACTTGACGGTTACGCCTTTATTTAAAGACTAAATATTAACAAGTTGCTTTTAAAACTATACCTACTCTTTACCCCCATACATTACAGGAATATTCTAAATGGAGTTATCATAATCGTTAACCTCCAAAAAAACCATCGTTATTTTATTATTTTACAAAAAATTCTTGAATGACAAATTATATTATTAGTATTATTTTAGATTGTTTGTGATTACTAGCCAATTACTTATTAAGTAGGTAAATTAAAGGTAATAATGTAATATTGGTGATTAGTGGAAAAAAACTAACAACAAATATGTATATTGTTATTATTTGTTACGAGTGACCCTGGCTTCGCACGTTGTTGTAATTTTTAAAAATCCTTTTTAAGATAAACCTATGTTCCAAATTTCAAATTTCTAGATCTAGAATTTCTTTAGCTGTGCGATGATAGTCAGGGCAAATAATTTTATAAGTATACTTGTTCTTCCTTTTCTTGTATAATGGCATTTCGGCTCATTTTGGGAACGGCCATTATCTGCCAATGTCAAGTCAATGTCAACGTTACAACTGTCAACTGTGTGCTCCGCCACGAGCTCCGCAAGCGGAGCCCGCTCGGAGCACACCGGTGTGAGCCTTCTTGGTCCCCTACGCCAAGAACTGGCGAGGGTAAGCCCCCCGCCACGGCAAGGTCATGGCCCACCTAAGGGGGGTATAAGTATAGATTCTTTTGGTAAACATTACCCACGCATACGGGAAGGATTGCTCCATAGAGTAAATAGTACTTAATGATTGCTCGTAACATATTGTCATAGGAAAATCGGTTGCTCTTTATATAAAGTGAATTTATAATTTCTAGACATTAAGTATGCCTTTGAATCCGCATACAGAAAATGTTAGGTTTTTTTTTATAACCTATCCTTCACCCATCTGTTTACCATACAAAAGGTATATTTTATGAATTTTTATCTATGAGAAAATAAATCCCGATTAAAATATGCTCATGGATATACTTAAAAAAAAAAAAAACTAGCTGCTATGCTGCATTCTTCTCTATCTGCGCACATCTTTGCTTGCTCCGATTTTCAAGTTTCAAAGGCTTTTAATAGTCATTTATGAATGGGTTTTCGCAGGCAACTATCGCTGCTTAAAGATTTACTATAATGTACAGTCAATTGTGTAAATAATATTTGAATACGTTCTATAGTAGCCACTATGTGCTTTTATATTTTATACCTATGTTTTTTCATTGTATTTTTATAGGACAACATTTCTAATATCCGGACCGGGCCCAGCTGATCCTTATAAGCGTAATGGACACGAATCAATTGTTTTGTTTTCTATACAGCTGAATAAATATCTTTCACCAAATGTCTACCTATAGAAAAACTTTAAGCTAACTGCTTGATAAGTACCTATAGGCTTAAAAAATCAATCAATCAACCTTCAGACTGCTGTTCACATATTCATGAGCATTCAGCAAAATTGCAACTATAAAGACCTGAAGGTAACCACAACCTGTAATTTCCTGTAATGTTTCAACGAACGAACTACCTGACGGTTTTAAATAATAGAATATTATGTATTTGAACAATGTCACAATTCGTTTAGGTAACAGTAAGTATGTATTAAATGTTGAGCTGAAGACACATTGATGGTGATGTATAAGACTTAAAGGAACGTACGCATACTACGTGAACATTTTTTTACAATTTGTTACCCCCCTCGGTGACCACCTGTAGTATATGCCAACCCCCCCCCCCCCCTCCAGTTTTCAAGTAGTAATTCATAATATGGTTTTAAATCATTTTTTGCAAACAGAATATAAAAATAATAAGAATTTGACTCATATTTGTTTTTATTAATACGGCGCTTGGCGCGTGACGCCAAGAGTGCGTGCTTACCCTATCTATAATTACAAGTGAAAAATATATTATCAAGAAGAAAAAAATTATGTAAAAACAGACTACGTGACTAAAAACAGGCTGACGGTCCACTTGATGGTAGGTAACTACCGCCGCCTGCTGCAAGTGCGCTGCCATCCATAGTACGATTAAAGATAAGGGGAAATGGAGTCCACATACTGTTATCTTTTCTGTAAGTGGGGTGGTTACTGCCGCCAGATGTTTATCATTTTGAATACTCATTTAAAAATGATAAACAAAATACTTATCCGCAAGTACGTACTGTTTAGTCACCGTCATGAGTCAAGTGCAAAAGATTTTGCGCGTGCATCTGAAAGGTCACTATCTTTGCACTGTATAGTAGATGATAGTAGATACTTCATCATTTATAGTAATATCAAAAAAGACTCATGAAGGTGGTGCCTTAAAATCCTACAGGTCCTGCTTTTCTGGTGGAAGAATTTTTAAAATCTGCCCGGTGGTTTTTGAGTTTATCCATTACAAACATACAAATCTCCTATCTTTATAATATTAGTGTAGAAGTATAGATAAATGCGAAAGTTAGAATGTTTGGGTATTTGTTACTCAATCACGCCAAGTAGTAATTATTTGCCTACACTAAAAAAAAAATTATATAATAATTGCCAAATATTTTGTTGATAAATAGTTAAAAGATCAGGAAGTTATCTAAGCATGACCAGCCATTTATCTACTTCACTTACAAAATAATAAATTGTGCTCTGTCATACCACAATAACATCGTGGAAACCAATTTAGTAGTATGTAATATTTTAATGTTACATCATTACTAAATTATATATTTATTATAGAACAATAAGGCATGACATATAATACATATAGGTAATGATGATTTTGAATTTAATTCAATGTTTACATACGAGTATCTATTAGTGAAAAATAAATAAATAATGATGTATATTAGTGAAAGAAAAATAACAACTCATTGTAAAAGAACTCAAAGTTATTTTTAAGTAAAAATCTATTAAAATTCGATAAGTTCAGATATAGGTTTAATTAAGACAACAAAACTATATATTAAACTATGTAATTGGATTATTTTAAAAAAGCTATTTATAAAATTTATAAGTATATTAGCTCATAATTTTTTTAATATTTTTTTAATAATTAGATAGCTGAAAATGTGCTATCCAGATTATCACTCGTAATAAATAGTCGTCTGTAGTTTATTTTATATCCTTACTAGCTGGTGTCCGCGACTTCGTCCACGTTGAAAACAAAAAAAAGCAATATATCTCTTGACCACTTGTTGTTATAACACTTTGGCCAGGCGTTAGTTTTTTATTTTATTTTAGTAGGTGATCCCTCGGGAATAGTCATTTTTTCTGTATGAAAGGTACCCTATATCTTTCCCGGTGTCCCTAGTAACGTGTATGCAAAATTTCATGGTGATCGGTTGAGTAGTTGAGGCGTGAAAAGTTAACAGACATACATACAGAATTACTTTCACATTTATAATATTAATAGTATGGATATAAATTGTAAAGTTATAAAGTTTTAAAGACCGTCAGGATTAAAGTTAGTTGGATTAACGATAAGACCCTAATATTTACTCACCGAAACACAACAGCTCATTAAGGCGTTATTTCACCATGCTCTTTTGTGAGAGGGGGGTTACAGCCGCCAGGCGGGCTGGCCAATTTACTTAAACTTACGTACTTAGCGAATATTTTAGTTAACTCGCGGATTAATATGCTTTCAAAAGCTCAGTGAAAAATAAAAACAATCCTTTGTGTACTTTGCTTTATTGACAAGTAGGTACGACAATTACCTTAGTACTTGATGCGAACTACAAAGTGCTGGCCAGTATGTACCTACATATATATTGTGACTTCCAGTTAGTCTCTCAGTAAGGACAGTGACCTTATTGAGTTTGCACGTACGGATAAATTTTAATTGTTACTGTATTTGTATACTTACTACTTAAGTGGATTGTTATTGAAAAGAATTTTAATTGAGGTAAGTAAAGTGTTTTTTTATAGGAACGATTTAATAGCACACGTTACAAAATATATATTATCATCAATACTAATAATAAATCTGTAAGTGTAGGTATTGCATGTATGTATGTTCCTCCATAACTGAAACGAATTAACCGATTTTCATGAAACTTGGTAGATAAACATTTGGACGTACGGGACACAGGATAGGCTACTTAATATTTTTCAACGCGGACGAAGTCGTGGGCACCAGCTAGTATACCATAAAATTCTTTGAGTGGTGTATTTAAATTTTGAATGTAGATTATAGATATGTATCTATAGCATCAAACTCTATGCCCCGATTTTGTTATCATCACTTTTAGCTTCCACTATATAAGTAAGTAAATTTAAAACCGTATTTTACTTAAAAATAATTCGAATCAGATTACTCGTATGGACGAGCTGAAAAAAGTTCAAGCCGGTTTTCAAAACTGGTACACCTAAGAAAGAAAGGAAAAAAAAAACTAACTTCTCTCTCGTGTAGGTAAACTTAAAAAATATGAATCAACTATCCCTTTCTGCAGAAAAATTTCGCTGGTCTTAAAACTGTTATTTCTGACCTGTTTTTTTAATGGAGTTTCTGCCATAAATTATCTTAAAAGTGCTATAACAGTGACTTTTAATCAATCTTTTTTTATCTTAATATCGGCAGACAGACGGACGGTCCACTTGATGATAGGTGGCTACCGTCGCCTATAACACAAGGAACACCACAGATGCTGCAAGTGCCGATTATATTAGGATTAAGGATTCCGGCATCCCTTACTGAATTGCTGTTATTTCACGGTGGTCTCCTGTAAGGGGGTGGTTACAGCCGCCAGATGGGCTGTTCCAAATGACTGCGAAACGCAGTGTGCCCTGCCACTAATGAAACTTCACATTCATAGTATTAGTAGGAATATATTGAACATATTGTTTCTACCGAGAAATATAAGGAAAGCTAAGTTCAATACAACTTTATACTTAGGTACTGAAATCATTAATATTTCAAGATTCAATAACACATAGGAACAGAATGTCTAAAAATAAAACATTTGACGGTCGTGAAACGGTTATTGATCGTTGAATTGAAGAAACAATTTTGTGCTAACTTAACGTTTAAGCTAACTTAACGTTCACTGGATATTTTGAAAAAAATCTCAACCGATTTTTTTGTCTTAGGTGACTGGCCTAATTAACAATTTAACAAGGTGTTGGAAGCACCTATTCAACAACTTTGTTATAAATTATATTATTATTAATATACCTATTAAGTATCAATATTAGACATCTTTATTTCTATAATCGTTATAATGATATAAAGTTGGCAATTGAAGTCAACATATTCTACTAATTAAGATACTTTATTCTTAAGTGCACTTAGTAATCAAAATATTTACTTAGTAATCAATTTAGATTTATTTATTTATCAAAATAGTAGATTATTCATTTATTTTATAATTATGGTGCTATAGTGCTTGTGATTCAAACTATAGAGCCCGATCCTTCCTCATAAAAAATTTAAATTTAAAAGAAATAGATAGATAATAATTGTGTCTAAAGTAATGTAAAATATTTAGTTATTAATAATTTTTAATTTAATTATAATAAAATATAATTTCGAATATTTACGGTACATCAGAAAGAATATTAATGGATATTAAAATGAATATTATGTAGGTATAGTATACGAATGTTGGTACAGTGCATTGACGTATTGTTTTATATGACGCAGTTCATTAAGTATTTAAAACATATAGAACATCTTGTAACAAGATCAACAACACTCTTAAATTGTTAATATTCCCAACGGATATTGAAACGGTTTTAACTGATGGAAAGAGCTGTCAACGAGGAAGGTTTGTGTTTGCAGAATAATATTGCATCCATGCGAAGCCGGAGGCGGGTCGCTAGTATACACTATAAACTATAATTCAGTTCCAAATGGAAATAAACATATGAATGACAGCTTCCGCATTATTACAA
The DNA here is from genome assembly GCA_936446665.2 of Synanthedon andrenaeformis. NCBI lineage: Eukaryota > Metazoa > Arthropoda > Insecta > Lepidoptera > Sesiidae > Synanthedon > Synanthedon andrenaeformis. Next base: position 5,179,350 of record OW387796.2, read on the forward strand.
TGCGAAAAGTATTCATAAGTATGCAATTATGCAAATCATGTACAGTGCATCTGTAAGTGCATGTAGATTATCATTAACAAACACATATAACATTATCTTTTGTTGTGTCGATAACAAGCCCGTTGGATGAGTGGTTAGGGTAGGTACTTGCTTTAACGCTATGTCTCAGGTGACCCGGGTTCGATTCCCGGCAAGTCAACTTTGGAAATGAACTTTTCAAAGTTGACTCAGGTCTGGATTTGGAAATTAGTAGCAGAGCACGCTGTATTTCGCTGTCATTTCGGCAGCCCATCTGGCTGCAGCAACCACCCCCTTATAGAAGGCAATCCGTGAATTAATAGCATGTGTGCTGTGTTGTGTTTTGGTAAGCGATTAAGGGATGCCATAGCCCATTTCCCCTAAGGGGTTGGGAGGGGCCCAACCCTTATCCTTAATCCTTGTCGATTTTTCAACTAAGGGTTATATAACAGCGCCATTGCAGCACCTGTGGCGTTGCTTGTGTTATAGGCGACTTTAGCCACCTACCATCAAGTGGACCGTCAGCCTGTCTGCCAACCTTGACATAAAGAAAATATAATTAAATATTGTAGGATGACAAATTCGGTGAGTGAGTAAGAGTTGCCAGAGTCCATTTACCTATCCCTTCCCAATTCCCAGCAACCGTGGCGTTGTTATAAGCGACGGTAGCCACATACCATCGAGTGGACCGTCCGCCTGTCTGCCGACCTTAACATAAAAAAGATTACCTTTTACATAGGTACTAACAAACATACAAAATGTACCTCTTTATAATTATATTATTTTTATATTAGTTACTATGTTATGACATGATGATTAATACGAATGTTTCTTTAAAACAAATTTTTAATCTGCATTTAAACGTACAAATAAATAATAAATAATATTTATAAAGTGAAGCGGAAAATCTTATTAAAACAACATTTATTTAAGATAAGCGTGTATCTTAAATAAATGTTATTAAGATACACGCTTATGTATGTAAATAATTTATTAGTTTAAGTATGTCGCAAAATGATGTAAATGTTCTTGTAATTGTTTGCGAAATAAACAGACCATAAATATTATTTATTAAGTAAGGTACAATTATTTGTAGTGATTTTGCATAAGGTAAATATTTCCGCTTTTTAGTTTAAATTGACGTAGGCATGCACCGTATCTGGTGCATTGGTTAAACAATTTTTACAATACAATTGTATTAGTACAATATCTATACAAAAAAAAAGATAGTTAGTTTTTAGTTAACGAGTGCGAAATTTTTAATACAACAGAACCGAAGGTTAATTATTATGTATTTAAAACTAATCTCAATGTGTCGAGGTAGGCTTGACTATATTTATTTTTATGAGAGATGGATGGATTATGTTTTTGGGAAGCATCCAACCGTGTAGCGAAGATGAGGCTTATGATGGAGCGAGCTCATCCAGAGGATGCCTATATTCACTCTAACTTTGAAAAGATTTGGGTAAGGTATATGAGCTCGGAAACTCAGACCTCGGCAGGGAATACCAAACCTTGGCAGTGCGCATTATAAAGGATGTTTTAAAGCGCTTGGTCCGAAAAAGAGGGGTTTCGACAAGATGAGGACAAGATAAAGATCCAGGCTGGCGCAACTCAAAGGAAAGAAAATGATGTATGAAACGCATGGAATTTGTAATGCCGGAATAACCCGACTAAGTCAAGGCGATTGCGAAACCCATTAAGTTATTAAAGACATCACCGATTCTCTAATAATTTGGCCGTATTACGTCAAAACCACAAACAACCATCGGCGCCATATTGATGTGTTGCAATATGGCGTCTTTCATTTCAACTGTCTTTGTTTGTTTGTTGTTTATTTTCAGATTTTTCGGCAAGCAGAGTATTGATTTTTATAAAACTTGCCAAAATTTTAGTGTTTAAATACTCTTTCTTCGTAGTGTTATATTTGGTGTATAGTGTTCTAGATGCCGAAAGTAAGCTGCGAAATATGTGGCCTAAGAACGAGTCGCATTGATAATAAAAAACGAATATTTTTGGCCCAATTCCCCCTGGATGAAGATAGGTAGTCTTGCTGCTGTTCTAAAACCATGTATAATATAGTTTATTGGGAGTTTAGTTCAAATTTTCGATTAAAATTGTGTTGCACATGTGTTGCATGTAAACAATAGTGCAGTGCCATTTTTTATCGACAATCGGCAAAAATTTCTTTTTTATTTTATTGCACTGAATGATAAGAGATGAACACATGCATACACCCCAATGTACCATTTGGTTTGTTTTAGTTTTATTTTGCCTTTATTTTTTTATTTATATATTGAACTAAAAATATCATTTATTATTCATTTACTTTCTAGGTGCAGGCAAGATTGAAAAGAAAAAAAAACAGCTGTACAAACAATAAATGAAATGCTGTTCCATGTATCGGAATATCTGCCAATCCATTGAACGATGAAGTTTTCAGTGAATTTACGCTCCATATTGCTAAAAATCCTGTACAAACAACAAATGAAATGCTGTTCCATGTATCGGGCCAATCCATTGAATTACTTTATGAAATTATTATTACGTTATACATGACATAATCCAATTTTTATGTTACAGAACCTTCAACGTCGACTTTGGATACTGCCGTAATTAACTTAAAAATAAATAGATCCTGCAGTCCTCAAAGATTTTATGTGAAGTTACTCTTATGGCTAGGGAGCTGGGTGCCAAAATTTCTATATGATTTGTTCGTGTTAGGATGATTGTACCATAAAAAAATATTAAGGACCGCGTCTGCCACCATGACAGCCCTGCGTTGTCAATCGACAGCACTTTGAAAATGCAAAAAAAACTGTGTAACTCAAAAACGTTTTGATTTGTTTGACATAAACTTTCATCCCTATCAATATGAACGACGAACAAATCATATACCAAAATGGCACCCAGCTTTCTAACCATTTTTTTTTTCGTTCACTACTTCTCTGCTACTCCGTCAGTCGGCGATAACCGTAAACTGTATGATAGTAATAAAGCAATGATTGTAATTATTTGATTTTTTATTTGTCAATAAATAATATTTAAAATTGTATAAGGCCTTTTTTGGGATTTTCATAAAACCATAGACTATAGAGTCAATTATACTATCGACCTCATTTATCGTAACAATAGCACATCCTTATTTTTTTGTTCGTTGTGTTGGCAGCATCGTACTTGTTAATTTTGGTTAGGTTGGTACTGGAGCAGTCCATGTTTGTCATAGAAAAGTGGATTTCATTTTCATTGTATGGGAGTCCCGTCTCTTAAAACGCAGTGATTATTTATTTATTTATTTATTTATTTATTTATTAAACAAGGCCCCCAACGAGGCAGGCATCAAATTAAAACACGTTGTTCAGAATAATTGGCACTAGGCGAATGCTGCCGCAATTATAGGAGGCTCAACATGCACCAGTAAGAGCTCCAAGCAACATCCCATGTATTAAACCTAAATTTAATCTAATCTAAACTATAATATTAATGATAATAAAAATAAAATTAAAATTAAAATAATTGAAATAAATAATAATAATAATAAAAATGTCACATTACATGTCAGGACCAACAACTAAATATTCAAATATAAACAAATGTAACAAAACAATTAAATAAAATTAAAATAAATAAAATTAAAATGTCAGGTGTCGGAACCACGGACGAGGATGACTCTCTTAATTTTCGACGGCGCATCGCTGCAAGGGTCTATCTCATGTCTTAGAGTGTTCGCATGACCCATAATACGATTTAGTGGCGAAAAACGGCCCAAGTTTGATCTGAAATGGTTCAGCTGGAAAGGTGTATATCTGCCCGGCCGAGGCACTCGTCGAGGAACACTAAAGTTTATACTTGACAAGAGCTCGGGCGAATCAACTGTCCCCCTCAGTAATTTACACAAAAATAAAACGTCCAACAAGAGCCTCCGGGACTGCAGAGAATCGACTTTAAAGTGATTCAGTCTTGCCGGATAGCTTGACAACTCCTTAGCTAGACCGTGTCCATAAGACAAATGCCAAAGGAATCGCTTCTGTACCGACTCCAGGCGCTTGATATATACATCATAGTGTGGATTCCATATAACTGAGCAATACTCCAGGCCTGAACGCACGTAAGCATTATAAAGAGCTATCGTTGTCGACGGGTTTTTGAACTCCCTGCAACTTCTAATAATGAAACCGAGGGACCTGAACGCCTTTTTCACAATATTATCAATGTGGACATTAAAACGAAGTTTTGAGTCGATCTGAACTCCAAGGTCCCTCGCAGAATCCATGCTCCGCAGATAAGTGCCGTCAAAGTGGTAGGTCTGCCCCGGTGGGAACCGACCCCTAGAGAAATGCAGATGAAAACATTTATCGATATTAAGCGATATTTCATTAATCCGGCACCAGTTTGACAACCTATTAAGATCCTCTTGAAGCCCTGCACCATCCTCTGGAGATGCCACACTTGAGAAAATTTTGAGGTCGTCAGCGAAGAGCAAACACTGCGAGTTTCGGAAACAGGACTCTATGTCATTAATAAAAATACTGAAGAATAGAGGGCCAAGATGAGAGCCCTGGGGTACGCCGGAATTTACTGTAAAGGAGTCTGAAAAATATCCTTTAAGGACCACTCTTGACACCCTACCACTCAGATATGACCCGCACCAATTTAGGACATTACCGGATAATCCATACCGCTCAAGCTTCCGCATCATAATGTGGTGTTGAACCCTGTCGAACGCCTTGGCGAAGTCAGTATAGATGGCGTCGACAGGGTGACGAGAATCCACTAAACCGCTCACCCTATCGATAAAAGAGCAAAGATTTGTAGATGTCGAGCGGCCCTTCATAAATCCATGCTGACAAGAAGAAAACAACTGCTTAAAGTGACTATTGAAAAGTGGGCACAGTAACTTCTCGAACACCTTGGCGAAGACAGGCAGGATTGCTATGGGTCTGTAGTTTTTCACGTCAGAGCTGTCGCCAGCCTTATAAAGGGGAAGTATAAATGCTTCTTTCCAAATAGAAGGAAAGATTCCTTCATTCAGGGATGCATTGAAGATCATTGTCAGAGGCAACCCCAAGGCACCAGCACACCTAACAGCAAATACTGAAGGGATACCGTCAGAACCAGCCGCTTTATAAGGGTCCAGTCCTTTTAGAGCAACACTCACCACAGAAGGAGACAAAACAGCAGAGCGGAGTGAAACGCCAGTCTGAACACACCCAGCCTCGTCAGCCCTGGAAGAGTGGGAACTTGAGGAGCTAGAGGAATAATTGTATACCTTCGCAAAGTGAGTAGAAAAAAGATTACAGATTTCACAGCCGTCAGTAGCAGTTACACCCTCAAGAGACATCCTAGCGGGGTAGGACCCGCGGGTGCGCCTTCTACTCTTAACGAACGACCAAAACAGCTTTGGATTGGACCTAAGTGAAGACTCCATTCTGTGTAAATACTCTTTATAACATATCTTCTGCAGCCTGATGCATTTGCTCCTCAATAAATCATAATATAAAACATCGCGAGGGTTACTCTTAAATTTCTTCAATTTCATGCGTATTTTGTATTTTTCACTGATGAGACCCATAAGGCCCCTAGAGAACCAAGGAGGAAATTTCTTTCTTACAGGTTTAAATTTCGGAACTAATGAGTTAATAATTTCACGGATTTTAACGTAAAAGAGATCTAGCATTTCATTAACGTTAGAGCAAGTAGAAAACAAATCATCCCAACAAATCTCATGTAAGTGCTTAACTATAGCTTCGTAATCAGCTTTAAAGAAGCAAGGTCTGGGTATATCATTACCGGGCTGTAAAGTTCGTCGCACGGAGCACTCAAGGTCGAAACGCAAAGGAGGGTGGTAGGGATCCACCAAGGAGAGAGGGTTGGCTGAAGTGCTTAAGTCCGATACAACCAAACTACTCAATACGAGATCAAGGACCCTGCCATGATTATTTAGCGATGTATTATACTGAGTAAGATTATTAAGAGACACGAAATCAAGAAGCCTGAAGCAAGCAGAACTACCAGGACCAACCAGCGAAGGGACACCGTCACCCGACCCGAACCAGTCAATACCACCCAGATTAAAATCACCCGCAATCAAAATATTAGATATAGATAAGAGATCGAACAGTTCATTGGATTGGTTCAAGAAGTGCTCCAGGACTTGGCCCTGCACAGGTAGAGGTAAATAAACAGCACAGATAAGCAAATCGTCCGATATTCCGCCGCCGCACAGCCTGACCCAGACATCCTCGCAGTCAGTTCGTGTAACGACACGAGAAGAGCGGAATTTATTAGAGACCGCGACAAGAACTCCTCCGCCCTCCCTACCAGAATTGAACCCCGAGCTCTCACGATCGCGTCTGTACACACAGTATCTATCGTCAAACAGCTCCGAGTCGAAAACGCTGTCATTAAGCCAAGTCTCACTGAGAATGACAACATCATAGTCACAACCAACTAAATTACTCAAGAATCGCGACACTTTCGTCCGTAATCCCCTGACATTCTGATAGTAAATCTTAAGATTGCTGCTCATAACATTATGTACAATAAAACTCCAATTCAGTCAAACAAAGATTAAAACTTATTAGCAATCAACCACAATTCACAAGAAGTCAATTATAAAGCAAATGTCAGTATCCAATGCAACACAATATCTAATTAAACAATAAAAAAAAAGAAATTAACAATTATTCGATAAAAACTAAGTGCACTACATGAGTTATACAAAGCAATCTCATTTAATCAATTTCATAAAAAATAAAACGAGAAAGCAGTCAACCACAATACATAAGAAATTAATTATACAAAGCAAATGTCGGTACCTAATGTAAAACAACAATCAGTTAAAGAAATAAAAGTAATTATACGTTAAGGAATACATACAATAGTTATACATACAATAGTTAGTTCAATAGTTAGTTCAAACGGGCAAGACACTCTGAACCTCTTATGCAGATAGAGCCGCTGTGTTCAGTTTTCCGCACAAAAATTTTACCGTCACGAACCCAGACAAATCTATAACCCTTTTCTTTGGCTTTTTGACGCACCGCAGCATGCAGAGCCTTGTTTTCGGAAGTCAAATGTTCAGTGACATAAATAGGCACCTTATTGCCCCCAATACCTAGATGTCCAGAACACAACTTTTCTTTAGAGTTCGCCTTATTATATGTTGTGACAGCGGCTAGCAGGTTATCCCTGAGACGAACACTGCTAAGCTTCACCACTATAGAGCGTGGTCTTTGGCTGCTTTGATTGATCTTAGCAATCCTTGAACAGAAATGTATATTATTATCGGATATAGGGCACTTGGTGACCTTGCCGAGCTGTTGGACTGTGTTGATTAGATTTTCATTTTTAAATTCCGGAACGCATTGAATTTCAATATTCGCAGAGCGTTGCTGTTGTTCCACTATCCTGAGGCGAGAAGAAGTATCACGTTGCGCTGCTCGAAGAAGATCGTTTTCTTTACGTAAACTTTCCAGCTCGCCCTTATGAGACGCTAGATCTTCCTTGACTCTCTCAAACTCTTCATGAAAAAAAGAAAGGGATTTCTCAAGATCAGCAATCGCACTCCTCAAGCCGCTCAACTGAGAATTGAGCTCGGAGTTTGCAGACCTGAGCTCGGATCTGACTATATCCCTAATACAATCCGCTGACAAGTAACAGCCCGCCCGTTCGTTTCCAGAAGTTTGACGAGAAATGTTTACATTGCTATGTTCAGGTGTCAGCAAGGCAGCAGAGATGACGTCGCGAACAGGAGTATTATCATTTCCTGTAGTAAATACAACTTTTCCACGACAAAGATGGCAAATCCAAGATCGAGAAGATTTAGTGGTTTTCAGCTCAGCGCGTGACAAGTTAGAGCACTGCTCGCAAAATCCATCCCCGCATCGTGTGCATTCGATAAGCCTTGACGACGATGCCCTATTGCAGCAAGTCGAACACTTTGCCAGAGACATTCGAGGTGTGATAAATGCGAAACCCAGAAGACCTCGCAACGGTTAATTAGAATTTAAAACCACTTAACTCGAAGTAAGGGGAGATTAAACAAGTTCTAAGGGTAGCAGAGGAACACAAAACAATGACCCCCCCCAGTCACTTATGCTTTTCATGCAAATGTTTCTTCGTAATAATATAAGATATTTTATTCAATCACTGGTAACTTGCGGTCGCCACTCATGCGCCGCACCTTGATACGATAGTAGTACGTGAAAAAACATACACAAAAAGAAAACAATAGTTCGCGCTGCACAGTGGCGGGTTTCGATCCGCGCTCCGATAGTTTTCAAGGCACGTCTCACTACCGCTACGCCAACTAGACCGTTACACCGATCGGTGAAATACTCGTATAGTTACAGAGGATTAGACGATATTGTGCACGAGGGTATTAATTAAAAATGTATAAGTTCAATATTCACATTAGAAAATTATTAATACACTATAGTGTTTATTCAATTTTATTCAGATACATAAAGTTCGTAAATGCACCACTAATCCAATTACGATAAACCACACAATATCAATCCCCGCACTAGCAATATTGTCCAAGTATATATTGCATTTAAATTAACCTTTTGTAGGTATAGTTACACTCCGACACGTTTGAAATTCACTAATTTATACTAGAATGGTTTATTATGTTGATACACAAACGTTTGTGCTGTTCACTCACATGGACAGGTACAGTTTTCTAATTTTACTTATATGTATACTCTTTGATAAAGATGACAATCCTTGTTTGATTTCAGAGCAATGGTGCGGAAACGAAGAAATGACGCGGTACACTGGTACATGGAAGAGATGACCGCCCGGATAGTTGCTGAATCTGGCATTCCATCAGATAGACACCATTTGGGGAAAATTATTTTAAATAGTTTCAAAGAAGACCCCGATTTTTTAATGCAGGTAAATGTTACAATCTTTTGATAAAATCAAGCTATAATTAAAACTTAATAACTAAACCCCCCCCCCCCGACTTTCTATGGAGCCCAATCTGCTGTAAGTTGCTGAGGAGTTGAGTGTCTCGCAGACTACTTGATGTTGCAGCAAAAGATCAAGGTTATAATGTGGATATACCACCGATGTAACAGTTATACCAAATTTCACACCAATCTAACTTGTGGAAGTGGAATCCCTTCGTCAACTAGGAAATGGGCTATAAATTATAGCTAACCATCGTCAGCTTTTAGCTTTCAAACAAAAAACGGATCAAAATCGGTTCATCCGTTTAGGAGCTACGATAACACAACAAATGTAATTGAAGTTGCAATATATCATAATGGCGGGTCATATAAAAAGGGCATAATATATTCTATACTAGTGGCCCGCTCCCGGATTCGCACGGGTGCAATTTTTTATTCAATCCAGCCGATAAATTACCTTACACCGCCATCTGTCTGATTCTTATGGAACTCACAGATAAATAATTGCTGGATTGAATAGGTATCAACAGATGGCGCTATGTTAATAATATTATATAATTTGCAAAAAAAATAATAAACAAAATGAGATATAAACTGTCCTATCTTTTAAGTTGGATCAAATTACATATAGTTACGAAATTTTATCAAAATCGGTTCAGTAGTTTGGGAGTTCATCGCGGACAAACAACGTGACACGAAATTTTTATATATATAAGGATTTGTATTCAAGTTCGCTGCCCTTACAGAAGACCTCCACGAAATTATACAATATACTGAATTAAACTTATATTTATTAAAAACCTAAGTTATTTTTAAACCACTCGTCCCTAACACTTCTTTGATTCTACAAAGATCCTGTTTATGTTTATATACGATAGCACATAAATTTAAAAAACTATTTTCTAGATTGACGGCAGCACAGGAGAATTCGACACAAATCAATCAGCATTGGAGAGATCTGTTAAATGTGCAATAAGTTTAAAAAACTTGGGTGTACAAGAAGGTGATGTTATAGTTCTAATGGCACCTAATCATTTGGATATTGGAATGCCATTCTACGCAGCATTGTATCTGGGGTTATCCATAGCTGCAGTTGACAGAACTTTGGGCGTCAGTAAGTGTTCCAAATCATACAAAACTTTTCAAGAATTTTTCCCCTTCGGTATTTTCAGCAAGCTACAATATGGACTTCCTCAAGCGAGCAGTACACAAATTCCTGCGGGGTGGCAACGCACTTGTACCAGGTGGTATTGTTTGTGTCCTCAGGTGACGTTAGCCACCTACCAACAAATGGATAGTTAGCCTGCCTGCCGCCACCCTTAAGAATATAAAACAAATGTTTTACTTGAACTTGATGTGGAAAATAAAGAGCCAGTTTTAAAATTTCAGCAAAATTTACTTCCAAATCAAAATTTGAGGTCACTAGGTGAATTTTTGATACAAGTTTCTAAAATATATGTTCTAATATCGACGGTTCTAATAAAATATATGTTCTAATAAGTTTCTAAATTATAAGTTCTAATATCAACGGATGAAAGAAATTTTCGAATCCAACTTGTAAAAGACCAAAAAAAAAAACAAATTATACGAAAATGGTAAGGGTTACAAAAAAAATATTTCAGACAAATATTGTAGAGAATTTACATAGTTTACAAGTTTTACATAAAAATGTTTATATAACTTTTTTTGCTAAAATTAATATTAACTGTTAGGAAATTAAAACTAATAGAGCATTCCCCTTACATTGCCGATTGTAAAGGGACTGCAAAATGAATTCTTGATGAAGCACATTTAATGTTTTGTTTTGGTATTCTACTTCTTTATGAGATGGCTTACACATTCAACATGGGCTGATCTTTTCTTTGTTGTCATAATGACCCTTTGTAAGAACTGTCTATTACACCTATTAGCATTAAAATTACAAAGAGTTGTCCGGTTGTGTCCGGTAATTGAACTAACTAAATCTGTATTTTAAAACTCATCTCGGCCCTTATTAAATATATAGTTATTATGATAGTAAAGAATTATAACAGCAAATAATATATATGGAAAAGATAACCTTAGTGTCAATAACATATATTTTCTGATTGATAATTGACTCATTCATTCACTTTATCATTTTAGTGGAACTTAAAGCTACATTCAGTATTAGCAAACCAAAAGTGATATTTTGCCAAAGCGAGAAAGCGCCCTACATCCAGCTGGCCCTAAATGAAGCCGAGTTAAATTCTCAAATAATTACTTTCGACAAAGGCGATTATTTACTTAGCTACTCAGAGTTTATTGAAAATTACGGAGACGACACTTCCATCGATGAATTCAGGTAACATGGCTTATGGCCCAGATACACGACGACACTTGATACTAGAAACTTAGTGTATACATCGACTTTCTGTGTGTGTTCACTGCCGCGACACTTAGTTGCAGATGTAGTGCTAGTGTCGGTGTCGCTCAGTGTCCGTGTTACCAAACGTGTTACAGCCGTGGACACAGGACGTGCGCGTAGACAGCCAATACACTTGAATGGCTCCAGTCTTCCGGACACTAGATGTATACACCAATGTCGACACAAAAAATAACTTACCGTGTGGACGCAATCGACACTAGTGTCGATATTTGTGACGAGTGTCGTCGTGTATCCTAAGCATTATAAGTATAGTCGGGGTAAGAAAAGGTTCGTCACCTTAAAGTCGACATATGCTTGCACCCGGGCAATAATTATCACTCATGCTAAAATTTTATTTCAAACGTCTGACAGTTCTGTTTAGTGCTTAAGTTTCAAAAGGTACTAAGAGTCTACGGCTTGATATAGGAATGAATTTGAAAACTGACGGAGGTTTTTATACCCGGACTTTACCTAAGCAGGTGATGATATTCGAGATTTAAAAGTTTCCCCATATTTTCAGACCCACAGATTTCGATCCAGCTGAAACTGTCGCTTTCTTAATAGCTACAAGCGGAACAACAGGACTACCTAAAGCTGCAGCTGTAACGCACCAGAATTTTGCTATCACGGCACCTTACGTTTGGTAAGCACTTACTGATTGTACCTACTTCAATTTGGTAACTTTAATTAGTTGCACGGCACACTGCGTGTCATTTGGGCAGAACGTCTGGCGGCAGTAACCAACCCCTTACAAAAAACCACCGTGAAATAACAGCATGTGTGCTGTTATGTTTAGGCTAGTGAGTAAGGAATGCCAGAACCCATTGCTCTATCCTTTTCTAATCCCTTATAGTCAATCCTACTATGGTATGGCCGGCAGGAAATTTTCAGCACCTGTGGTGTTGCTTGTGTTATAGGCGACGGTAGCCATCGTGAACTATTTTCGTGACGATAGCCACGGCAGACACTGTGAATTTGACGGTCAGCTTGTCTGTCAATCTTAACATTTAAAAAAATCAAATTATTTTGAATTAGGTTGATAATTAAATATAATAAATAATTAAATACTTAATATTGGTAAATGATGAATCTTAATTTGATTAAAAGAGCATCAAATAGGCATACCTACCTACACTCTTCCACCTGTTGGGATAAATTTTTTTTTATTAACTGTAAAATGAAAAGGAACAGATATTCTCAGGCCAAGAATAGGTCACAACAAGCACACAATAGATGACACGTCATGATTGTTTTGTTTCAGGGAACGCTACACCAATTTCCCAACTCCTACACGCATGTACATGGTGGTGTCACCTCTTCAATGGTTGACGGCTATCATCAACTTCGTAACATCGGCAATGTTTAAATTTTCACGATTACAAACCTCTCAGCCAAATGATACAAATCATTTGTATTACCTAATAAACAAATATCGGGTAATCAAACAATTCAATCATAAGTTCAAAAACATAAGTTTTTTTTATCTGCGTCAAAACACGAAAACGCTTGAATAGATAAAATATTTAGGTTTTGTTCCCCTACAAGAACTTTCACGTTTTCTGAGTGTAGTGATCAATTGATGAGACCTATATGTATAGCGGATAAGCATCCTCGTCTATTCGAGGATGATGTTGCTGTCTTTACGAGTCCTTTCTCTATAATTAATAAATAATAATTTAAAAAACATTTCAGCCTACTTATATGATTTTGAGTCCAACGCTAATGACAACCCTTATAAAACCTGGGGACAGAGAAAGCTGTGACTTCACATGTTTTGAAACTATTTTACTTGGTGGCAGTGCGGTTCCTCAAGATCTGATAGAAGAAATTCAGGTTAGTTTTACATTAATAAATAAAGACTTTTATAATTTACTATAATACATTCACCGGCAAAAGTCATGCCTCTGATCAATTTTTTATCCGCTAACAATACACCATTACCCTGCAGCTGCACTTATGACACGCATTTTTATTTCGCGGGCAGATTTTGCTACTGTACTAGCTAAGCAAGTGCGCTACCGAACTTGCTGACTACTTATAGGTGAGCCGTAACTATGATAAGGGCCAATTTGAAGATAGGAAAATATATTCTGCCATTAAGTTGTCCACGCACCGAAATAACAGCACACGCACTAGAGCGTGAGCTATTACTTCAAAGCGTTATATTTCAGAGATATGTCTCGGTGGTGTTTTGTAAGGGGATGGTCAGCCAGCCTCTACGCGTTTGCACAGTGATTTTTCCTTCATTAGTAAACATAATTCTCAAAAACAATTTCCAGAAAATCACCCCACAAACTGATGTATTCAATGCATTCGGAATGAGCGAGTTGGCGGGAGTCGCTTTTGATTTTGACTCTCCCCCTCCAGGATCCTGTGGTAAACCCATAGGCTGTCTTCAATGCAGGGTGAGTCTATCGTATGAATATCTGTTGTGAATAATGTCCTATTAGGAAAAAGTCACTAGTAGATTAGTATTTCCATATGAATTGAAGACAATTTGTTTTTTGGAAATCCAATGATGCAGTTTTGGTTAAAACAAAACTGGCTCAGGTTTTGCAATTATTTATCTGCGGGCTGCGGGTTTGAAACTTTTTCATATTTTTATAGTCATTAACGCCTTTTTTAACTTGTTATATAGCCTAAATAGTTATATCAAGAAACTTTTGTTTTCAGTCTATACAGGGTGGAAAGATAAGTCGGGCCCTGGAGGGAAACTACCTTAAATCCTTAAGTTAGCTCATTTTACATAAAGGAAACATTCCTTTATTTTTAAAAAGAAACAAAACTGCATTCAAAGATTTTCTAAAACTCGCTTGGCTCGCCCGGGACTCGAACCAACTAAAATTAAAAAAACAAACACTCACTATTTTATTATACTAATCGATAGGATTATTATTCAGGATGAAATGTCTCTAACAAACATTTGGTCTTACTCTCGTCTGTCGTACAAGATATCCATAAAGAATACCTATTTAGTACACAAGTTCTTTAATGAACGTAATGTAAAAAATGTTATTTATGAAACCTGTTATGACACCGTGCAAGAGCTAAGGGTTGTAGAAAATGTGACATGTAATGTGACATTTTTATTATTATTTATTTCAATTATTTTAAATTTTTTTTTTAATTATCATTAGTATTATAGTTTAGATTAGATTTAGGTTTAGTACATGGGATGTTGCTTGGAGCTCTTACTGATGCATGTTGAGCCTCCTATAATTGCGGCAGCATCCGCCTAGTGCCAATTATTCTGAACAACGTGTTTTAATTTGATGCCTGCCTCGTTGGGGGCCTTGTTTTAAAAAAAAATGTTATTAGGGGCATACACCACAACACTTTGCTGAAGGCTACAAGAAATGAATTTCAACGGAGACTTAAATTTGTGTATCCGGAACGAGGGGGCTCATTTCGAACAATTTATCAGTTAAATAATTTAAGTATAACAAATTGTTAACAAAATAAAGTTAATGTTAGATTTTACGATCATTTTTATTTTTAAGACCAAATGTTTGTTAGAGAAATTTTATCCTGAATAATAATCCTATCGATTAGTATAATAAAATAGTGAGTGTTTGTTTTTTTTTTAATTTTAGTTGGTTCGAGTCCCGGGCGAGCCAAGCGAGTTTTAGAAAATCTTTGAATGCAGTTTTGTTTCTTTTTAAAAATAAAGGAATGTCTCCTTTATGTAAAATGAGCTAACTTAAGGATTTAAGGTAGTTTCCCTCCAGGGCCCGACTTATCTTTCCACCCTGTATATGTAGGCGCTAGCTCAACGCACTAACTAAATCAAAAATCAAATCAAAATCAAAAAATCAAAATATTTATTTATCAATTAGGTTTCTCACGAAACTCTTATGATCGTTATTGTAAATTTAAATCTACCAGGGTTTCGGAAAAAAAGCCAAGATGACGATCCTGAGAAGAAACCCCGAAAGAAACTCAGGATACTATTCTTTTTGTCATCTTTAAAATATAAAAATTACAATTAAGTACACTTAATACAAACATAAAGTTCATATAGGTACAATACTAAGCAAAACATAGTATGAGCTCCGGATCCAAGCTCTAAATCCAGGCTTCATTGATTAGTTAAATCATAATTTTGATTAGTTAAATAAATAACTAATCAAAATTATGATGTTATTTTTTCAGTTAATAAATGTCGACACACAAGAAGATGTCAACGAACCGAATGTGCCAGGAGAGTTGTGGGTGAAAGGCCCTGGAGTTTTTAAGGTTATGTCGTAATTTATTTCTTTCACGAAATACCAAAGATTAATGTGATTTCTTATACCTATTATAAATCTTACTTAAGGTTTTTCATGAGATAAAGACAGACAGACAGAAAAGGTTCACGTTAATACTTTTTTAGGGATATCACGCCAATGCTAAAGCAACAGAAGAAACATTCGCTGAAGACCGATGGTTCAAGACGGGTGACATGTTTTACAGGGATGAGAATTTCAACTTTTACTTTGTGGAGCGTATCAAGTTGTTGCTCAAATATAAAAACGATCAGGTAATATTGAGTTCATTAAAACTACTTAATATATTGTAACCTAATTAATAGGTTTCTGCAATAACGATACTTGTATTACAGATATCACCGGTGCAAATCGAAGGAGTAATACGTCAACACCCTGGCGTGCTCGATGTCGCTGTCACCGGAATACCGGACCCTGAATGCGGAGATTTGCCGGTCGCCTGCGTTGTACCGAGAAACGGATGTAACATTACCGCCCAAGAGATTAAGGATTTGGTGAAAGGTAGATGGTTGATAAATTATTTAACGTTATTTTATATTCAGTTATATGATCATTTCCATAAAAAAATAAGAATTTGTAAAATAAAATTCATATTACTAAAACTTTGACATATTCTTGTAATTAAATACCGTCAAACGGGGTTAAAATGACAGGGTTTTGAGGGTTTTTTTGTGCCTTCGACGCGTTTATTCTTATATTGTTTTTTGTAGGTGTCAAAGTTATCCAGAGGGGCTATTTTGACAAAAGCATTGAAATGCACTGAGTCGAAGTAATCGCTTAAAAGCTTATATTAATAAGCTTTCTACAAAAATAAGAAGCAATATTCATCATTTTGAGTAAAAATTTTATGAAAATCGAATACAAAAAAAGACCAAAATAATCAACATTCCTTTATTAGGATTTTTTTCGTACCATTCCCCCCCGCCACATGTTTAACATGTGGATGGCAACACAGTGGATGCATCGATATGCCGGGACTTCCCGCGCTTCTAAGTCGTTACAAAGACACCAACAGACCTCTTTTAACCCATTGTCAATTTAGTCCCAAAATGTGTCAATGTTCCCCTGGAAGTCAAGTTTGACGGTAAATTTTTTTATAAAAAGAAAAGATCATCGATATACATAGTAAAGATTAACAATCGCAATACAGGCGATACGCTAACGCCGTGTTCGACAAACAGTTGGCTTTGATGACGGAGCAACGAAAACAAAAAGTACCTATATCAGATATAAAGAAATATGTTTATCTCGTTCTAATGCATTGCTCATATGTTGCCACTATAACGCAGCAGACGAGACAGAACGTTAACCGCTCTTATTAATGCCAGTGTTGCAAGCTGTTAACTTTTTTCCCTGAATTATTTTATATTAATTTATTAATAGAAATATAAATTAAAATAATAAAAAATACTTGAGTTTTTAATTATTTATTATTAAACCAAAAAACTAAAATACAATAAATGAAAACAAAAGCTCTAAAGACACAAACAAAATGTTTCGTAATAAAAAACATAAATATGCCGATAATCACCTTATGTGTGTGTAATTTAGGATTTTTCTAGCTATGTTCCCCCGGCTTTACACGCATTCGGAGATAGCTTAAAACATGTTTCCATGAAAATATACATAGGTATACATACTAACTCTCATGGTGATCGGTCAAACGGTCTCCGAGTTTAGCTATAACATACCTACATACATAAGTACAATAATAATAAAACAAAAAAAACATTTAAGATAAAGACATGACTGCTATTCTTACAAAGTTTCATTTGATTTGGCATAATGTTATTAAATAAAAACAAAAATAATTAAACAAACTTGGATGTTACATAATTAAACTAAAATGTTAAATAATTAAAAAATAATTAAACTTGGATGGAATTAACAAATAGCTTGGATGGAACTCTTTATATATATACCTAATAAATTTAAACTCCACTGTGTAAAAGTAATTTGTTATACAATTGCCGCTTGGTTTCACTTTTCATTTTTAAAGTGTAAGTTTTACATTCATAATGCAGCCTAAAATATAGATAGGTACCTACTTATTTACGATATTATGCTGTATATTAAAAAAGTAAATAAATTAAAGTGAAAACTGTAACTTAACTGCAATGATTTTAATATTATTTTAGAAGAGTCAATTATTAGAAGAAATTTCTTTAAAATGCGATCTCGTAAATGAGAGTATTAAAAGTTAAGAAACTGTAACTTTACTCTCTAATGGTTTTGTTATCATTAAAAAATACCCCTATTTAAGGAAATTTCCCTAAAACTTAGTGTGCAACACTGATACTAGGGAATACGTGAAAATGTAAATCTTAGTTTTTAATTCGAATTATTATTTTATTTGCTTACCTATGAAAAGTGATTTTCAATAGCTTATTATTTTTTTCAGAATAAGTTTTACAACCTTTAATTACGCATTTACCCATTTTTATACTCTTAAACTGCTTAGAACAAAAACGTACAACACTGTCAAGGGCTTTCCGTAGACTGACGCGTAATGACAGCGTACGCCGTCATTTAGGTGAGTGTGGTTTTGTGACCCGACTGTTAATCTTTACTATGTATATCGATGGAAAAGATTAATAAATTTTCCTGAAATTTCATTTTTTGGCAGTAGGTAGGATAATAAAGATACCGCCGACTACTACACTGTTTACGCTACTGGCATAATGCTAGTATACAATTCCAACTATATACTTTAACTAATAGTAAGAGAAGTATTATAATCTAACCTGTCGGAAATCTCTTGGCATCTCGAAAGAATGGAGTACCGCACCCTACGGTCGGCAAAGAAAAAATAATACAAAAAAGTTCATTAACATAAAGTTTTAATTACATTTTATATTAAAAATAGTTACCTAATATGTGTTTTTTTTTTGCCTAATATGTGTCATGTCATACATTTACTCACAGTCTTCAGCAAATGTTTTAGGCTAGTAAAATAACTAGGTATTTAATATTTTCTTACTCATACAAATTTTATGTCTCTGTATACCATTTTTGTTTTGCATGCTATGTCATACTCCACACATTTTGTTTTCAATAAAAATATTTTAATTTTCAGAAACATTATCTGATTCACAACAATTAAGGGGCGGCGTGATATTTCTGAACGAGATACCGATGACTGCTTCGACAAAAGTACACAGAAGAAAACTTAAAGAAATGGTCTTGCAATTGGATAGAGAGTGAATGCTTACGAATTTTGAAATTGGTCATAAGTTTTAGATTAAAAAACTGAGATGCACACCTAAAAATTTATTCATGTGAAAACAACTCGCTAATCTTTTCAAAGATCGAAGGAATAGGCATCTTCTGGGTGAGCTCGCTCCATCATAGGCCTCATTCTTATCGATTAAACCGTTTCTGAGATTAGCGTACACAGACAAAAAAATTGACCTTGGTAGCAAAGTACTTGTTTTTTTATTTTATTTTTATTATGAATTATTATCTCAAATATTATCAGGATACAAAGTATTATATGCAATAATCTAAGCTAAAACCTGGTCTGTTTATGAAAATTTTTATCCAAAACAAACATGTCATTAATGTTACTTTAAATATGTTTCAAAATGGATTAAAAAAACTTATGGGAGCCAGATGGAGCCACGGTAAAGTAATTATCTTTGAATCCTATTGAATGATAATGGGATTGAAAGTAACACGATAATTAATCATAAATGTCAATAAAAGTGGATCCTATGAGCATAGGAGCCAAAAGCCAAAAAAAAACCCTAGGATCCCATGGGATCTTAGACGTGGGAGCCAAGTGGAGGGAATTTTCTTTAATGTAAAATAAATTTTATGATTTACCAAACTGTTTTGCAGTCGGAATTGCACAAGACATTTAATTATTTAGCTGAATAGGAAAAGCTTTAATTTACGGTACATCATATGTTAAATTTATTTGTTTTATTTTTTTATTACAATAAAACATAGTTTTAGATATATATTAGAAAAAAAAATAAGAAAATTTACAATAGATTAAAGCAATTAAATACCAATATTTGCCTAATACTGTAACTGCTATAAATTATAATTCTGTAGACATGAGTTTATGCAAATAAAGATTTATATTATTTACATTTATTTATGCGTTATTACCATTTTATTACTATTAATCCTTTAGCCGCCAGAGTCGGATCTATCCGACAATTATTTTCGTGACCATTTCGCCAGTGCCGTATATATACTACAAAGTCCTCTACTTGTATAATGTTTATTTTTAAATAATAATGTTGCTTTCTCTTTAAAAAAATTACGAGTTAAGCGCTAGGGGAACGATATAACTACAAAACCAATCGGTTAGAGTTAAAACCATTACTACCCCATTAGTAGTGACTCCTTATAGAAAACATTTGTAAAATAACAGCACGAGTGCGTGTTTCGATGAGTAAGATGATGCCAGAGCATATTACTCTATCCCCTCCATCCCTAATAAGATCTGCTGCGCACTAAGTTTATTCATTGAAAAAAGATTAGTCTTCATACCATGTATTATGCAATATTTATACCACTTCAATTTTTAAAGAAAAACCACATTCTCTAAATTATTTATTTATTTTCATTTTCAAATCCGCTCAGGGTGACAACGACAACTTCTTAAAAAGACAATTTCCGAAAATGACAACTTACTAAGGGGTGTCAACTTCGGCCCTCAGTTGTGAAATGTCAAAA
This sequence comes from Synanthedon andrenaeformis, assembly GCA_936446665.2. NCBI lineage: Eukaryota > Metazoa > Arthropoda > Insecta > Lepidoptera > Sesiidae > Synanthedon > Synanthedon andrenaeformis. The sequence continues at coordinate 5,199,626 of OW387796.2, forward strand.
AGGTCAAAGTATAAAAATGACGACTTCTATCGACACAAAATAATTTTGTCAAATTAGATGAATGTCTAAATTTTCTAAGTATAAAAATGACTACTAGTTGTACCCCGGCGGACCGGGGAATTAAATTAAGAATTTGTCGATTTAAAAAGTTGTCGTTATAGGACGTTAACATTCTAAGAAGTTGTCGTTTTAGGACGTTGTCATGCTAAAAAGTTGTCGTTTTAGGAAAATGTCGTTGTCACCCTGAGGGTTCAAAACACATTAAATCCAAAATTGGAATTAACAAAATACACAGTTTGTAAAAACTATTAAAATTCAATAAACAAAGTTCACTATTGTTTTAGTCTTATGTCAAATCTTTATTACAGGACTGTAGTTTGAAAGGTTTACATTGCCACCCAGCGTTTTCTTTTGGAGATTCTGAAAAATTAAACAATAAATAAATAAGTCACCTCGTTGGTCACTTTACTACAACTTGTTACTAGTTACCAACCCCCCAAGACAAAGTTCGAAAGTCGCCAATAGTTCGATAAATCAAAAAATTATTTATTCTCATATGAAGAAATTTTTTCAAACTTCCAAAATTTTATATGGAGAAGGGGACACTGTCTATGGTCGTTGATGATTGCAATCATACAGTAAAAATAACTATTTCATACTTTGGACAGATTTGCTCCCTCACTGCAAGTCAAGCCAAGTGTTATAAGCTATAAATAAAATTTATAAACTAACCCTTGATATTCTATTGAAACCATTCTATTATAATGAGAGCAAACACGCAATATCTGCTGTAAATTGCTGAGAAACTTGGTATTCTGTAGACTACTTGATGCTGCAGCATCAGGTCAAGTTCAGTACCATGGAGACTAGACGTAAGGAGGACCAACTTACATGGGTGAATTGAAAAAGTGGCAAGGTAAAAGCATTAAATAGTGGTTCATAAATTGACTAGAATGGCGCTTGTGTAGCATTGGTGAATTGATGATTTCGTAGTTCATGAAACCATCGTAAATAAAATGCTACTAGAGAGCCACGCTCCAGTGCTACTACAGCGCTGCCTTATTGAGCGTATTCGACGGGCATTTTCTCATGTATAGAGTATATTCTCCATGGTCAGTACCAAGTCATGGAAATACCACTGAAGTAAGATTGTACCAAATTTCAAATTATGCTGAGTTGGAGCCGGTTTGTGGCGGGGGACGTTTGTGTTTGTCTTTCTATATATTTGTATGTTTTCAATGTCCTTTGCTACAAATAAAATATTATTCTATTCTATTCTAAATCTATCGAACTTGTTGAAGTTAGCGAGACACCTTCGTCAACTAGTAAATGAGCTGATGATCTTTAAACGTCTACAAATTATAGCTAAGAACCATGATGAGATGATACACCCATACACAGGATACACAGGTTAAACTACACAGGTACACAGGTTGAGAACCGTGATGATACACCCATACACGGACACACAGGTTAGACTTATGAACACACCGTTTTTGTGTCGGATAAAATAAAAAATAGTAGTAACCTTTTTAAAAATGCTGGCCATCAACAAATTGGTCTTTTTGATGTTTTCATTTTTCGCTTCCTGTTTCTTCCTTTGCACTTCTGGCAGAGATTTGTAAATCCTCTCCGAATGTTTTTTCATATCACGCTCACTTATAAATTTTGGTTCAGCTGAAACGGCATTTAGTTTCATTAAATAGCTTGCCAACTAAAAATGGTGTGTGGCTGACAACGACAACTTTCTAAAATGACAACTTCCTAAAACGACAACTTTTAAGAATGTCAACATCCTAAAACGACAACTTTTTAAAATGTCAACGTCCTAAAACGACAACTTTTTAAATCGACAAATTCTTAAATTAATTCCCTGGTCCGCCGGGGTAAAACTAGTAGTCATTTTTATACAGACTATTTATCTAACTTGACAAAATTATTTTGTGCCGATATTTTTAGTGTACGATTTTATGTCGTCATTTTTATAGTCATTTGACCTTTTAGACATTTCACAACTGAGGGCCGAAACTGAGGCCCTTTAGTAAGTTGTCATTTTCGGAAATTGTCATTTTAGGAAGTTGTGGTTATCACCCTCAGGGGCTGCGTCATAGACGTGATTACGTTTACGTTTCTATTAATATTTTCTTTAAGCATATTATATATTATCTATATATACTAAAAAAATCTTTGATCCTCGATAGCTAACTATCGAGTGTTGTTATTAAATTTAAGATGTTGTTGATAGGTATGTAGCTACAGCATCAAATTGTATTACCCTATTTTGTTATTATCACTTTTCTGAATTTCTACCCATTATGGAAGCAAATTTAAAGACGTGTTAACTTCAAAAAAGATTCCAATTAATATGCTAAGAATCGCTGTGCAGTGTAATAGAGAGGGACGCTGCATAGCAGCTAGTTTTTTTTTTCCATTTATTTTTTATATACATAATAAATTGAACCCGTACTAACATCTATGGGTAATTCGTAGTAATGATACATACGTCTCTTACGGCGCAATTCGACTCCAAGCTCTCTGGCCAGACTCCTAAGCTCGGAGGCGGAAACCGCTCTTACAGTTGGCTGTTGTTCCAGTTGCAATGACAACAGTTCGCGTTTGACTGTCCGCTCGTTTGCCCTGAAATTTATCAAGTCAACAAATCAGTAACAATGATAATCTTTACACAATCTATACTCAAATTATAAGAGAGAAGATTTGTATGTTTGTAATGTATAAACTTGATTTGAACTTGACTACCGCGCCGATTCTAAAAAAATCTTTCACCAATAGAAAGCTATGTTATTGGCGAGTAGCATAGGCTATATTTTATAAGTTATGCCGGCGAAGTCGCGTGCAACATCTAGTATAAAATTAAGTCGCTATCTCTGTATGTACGCTTAGATCTATTAAACTACGCAACGGGTTTTGATGCGGTTTTCGCTAATGGAAAGAGCGTTAAACGAGGAAGGCTTTTATGTACAATTTGTAGAAAAAAAATGCACCCGTGTAAAGCCGGGAGCGGGTCGCTAGTAATAATTTTAATGAAGTTGAAGAGTTTGTTTGTTTGGAATCATACTATTCTTTGGAAGTACCAGTCGTAGGACTTGAAAAAATATCTTTACATATGATAACCCAATTTTGCAGGAATTGGTCTGTTGTTGAGGGCCACCGCCCGCGAAGAAGCGAGAATTGCCGAGAAGAGCCGAAATTTACATGTCTATGACTTATGCACAGAACACACTCACCAATGTTAAATACTTCATTTTGAGCCATCGTACACATATCAACTTTTGGATTACAATAGTTCATTGACACACCTATAAATTAATCAAAATGTTAATTGCACTTTCTATAAATTACCTACTAAAACATATTACGTTCAGGACTAAAGTACCTCCACAATGCGAACGGAGCTGATCCATATTCCGTTGACATTTAGGGGCATGAACGACAATCATTTTCAAGTTGGGTACAGTGCACTGATCTACTTCTCTGAAGTAAAAAATATTGATGAGTGATATGATGTCTGTTTAAATTATGTAACGATTTAAGTCTCGTTAAGCTAACCTAATTTAAATGACCTAAATAATGTCTAACATTAAAGAAAAACTGGAATTTAATATATGAATTTAACATCTAATATATAAAAATTTCGCGTCACGTGTTTGTGCGCGATGAACTCCTGAACTACTGAACTATGGTCCAACTTAAAAGATAGGATATATAAATTGCACCCCGGGCGAAGCCGAGAGCGGGTCACTAGTAAAATATAAATAAACTACCTTATTATTAAAGTAACATAAAAATACAGCGCCATCTAGTGAAGAAGAAAGTCATCTAATATACTTTATTAGATGATTCACGATTCGGTCTAAAGGAGTATTTATGGGATCACCGCTAAAATAAAGCCTAAGTTTCTTCAAATTATAAATGAGAACCCTAGTTTCGTTGAGCATTCGTTTTTGACCTAGTACTTCTAAAAAATCATGATGAACTCCTACCTTGATTCGCTGATGAAGCGTAAACAATTTTGTCTATTAGAAGTTTTCTCAATGAAGTCCGGTCGATTTCTTTCCAAATAATCTCTAACAGTAAAACCTTGAGATCTTCTGCAATCATTCAGGCTCGAAATGTCTTCTTCGTTGGGTAAACTTTTCGATCGCATTCGAGTCACATTTTGAGGGCTACAATTTGTTGGTATCTCTTTTGTTTTGGCCGAGTTACACGAGTCTTTTTCGGAGGCTGTTTTACGTTTCGGCACCTTAATAACGATATTCTGCAATGGCTGTGGTCTTTTACTGCAGACATCATCGCTCACCATACTGTCAGAAGGTTGTATTATTAAATTGTATGCGATACAATCTCTTTTAAACTTTTCCACAGTCACTTTCTGTCTAGAATTCTTACATTTGTGCCCTCTGCAGTGGCAATAATGAACACGTTTACAATTTTCACAATTCACTGAGGTGCTGCTAGACATGTCGTACTTCTTTGATCCGCCATAAGAAGATTTGCAACGTTTTTGATGGTATTTGTCGCATTCCTTCTTTATTTTATTTAAAACTTTACATGTGATAGAACCAGATGAAGTACCTGGCATATCAGTTGATATAGGAACATCTGAGGAGTCTGTATTGGAAAATATTATAGTTTTAGTTGATCTTCGAGGTAACTGTACACCTTTGTCAACCAGTTCCTTTACTTCACAAGTATTGCACATACTTTTATTTTCATCCTTTATTAATTTCGACGTTCCAGCTTTGTTGGAATCGTGCGATTCCTTGTCATCAACGAAATTGACATGGTTTTGGTCAGAGAAATCACTAGATTTTTCTTTTGTGTTTGACTTACAATCATTATCAGTGTCACGTACAGAGCTCTCTGTAGTTGTCCTGCTTTTATCTTGGTCTGTATTATCTTCGGTATCCAACAAATATTTCAACAAAGTCATAATTTCTTTAAAACATTTCTTTTTGTCACTTTTTCCTGACACTTTTTTAGAATATCGTTTTGTTATTGTTTGTATCATTTCCATTATGGCATCATTCGTATTCATAGTAAAAAAATTGTCATTGTCACTATTAGATTTCGATAATTGCACTTGCTCACCTTCTGAAACAACTTTTGTAATGCTTTTACTTGAATTATCAGAGCAGCGCTTTGAACATGTTGACTGACTACGATCTGTAGTGTCTCTGCTGATTCCAGTTGACTTTATTTGTTCCATTGATTTTTCATTTTGAATTCCAACGTCTACAACTTTAACACAGTCCGTTTGTATTTTATAGCTTTGTTCATTAGAATTTGACATGAATCTATCCATAGCCGAATCGGTGTTGGAACGTATTATAGGTTTGCGTTCTTTAATATGTACATTTGTAGGGTAAGTATTAAATTTAAAGCCTTCTTTAGTTACGCAAGCACTCGCAACACATGTGTTCGCCGAAATACCAACTGGAGTCTCTTTTATTTGTTCCTTTTCTTTATCAACTTTATTCCGAGGTTCCATAGTTTTACAATGATCGATACACGAAGTATCAGTACCATGACTTTGTACGCCCCGACAGAGACCTGTCAAAGAAGTAGCTTTTTCAATTAAATCTATTTCATTAGTGCCACTACCTTTTGTGACCATTTCACAACAAATTTGTGTCTCGTTATTTTTCTTTTCAGTTTGAACATCGGGTTTGTTTGATCCGATGCAAACTTTCAATGTCATATTTGTACCATGTATAGGTATAGTGAAGTTCTCAGCTTCAGTTTGTTCTCCCTTTGAATTATCTGGTTTTTTTTCGCTATTGCTCCTTTCATTGTAATCTGACGATACTTGATTTCCTTGATTTACTTTTTTTGTAGAAATCATACAAGTTTCTTTTGTTGATATATCAACTCTTTCACTTTTATCGCAACTAGTGTATACTTCCTTAATATTCTTGTCTTTATGTTTTACTTCCCCACGTGCGCTATGCCTAGGCATGTTGATATTATTTTTAGACATCTCTGTGACATTTGGTACATTACCGTTGGTGCTTTGTTGATGTCTGCTGTTGTTGCTTTTTGAATCAGTTTTACAAACTTCATTGCATTGCTCGGAAATCAATTTTACGCAATCATCGTCATTAATCATTTTTACGTCAGATAATGATGGGTCAGAAAGTTTTGGTTCGATACTAATTTCAGTTTGAATCCACCGTGTTGCTTGCATCACGTATTTTTTTCTGTTTTGTGATTTTAATACGTTTTTTGTTGCACCTTTATTTTTACACTCACTGTCAGAAAAGACGATTTTACCGTCTGTTTCACAAGAAGGCACACTGCTGACGCTAGACTTTCGTAGAAACAAATCCAACTCTGTCTGAGATGACTTTGTAGACACCAATTCTATAATATTATCAGAACTACTACTTCTTATTACTTTATGTGGTGACCCCGCGAATTTAAGATCCTTATCTTTTGAACTTGAAGAATGTGATAATGATGAATCTTTAAACTTGTGCATACACGCACAATCCTTATTACACTGAATCATTGCATTTGATTTTGATTGTGCCTCTAATTGTACACCCCTGTTTGTTAAACGTGAGCATTTGTATATTAAAAAGTTTTCAGGAACTTCTTGTAAAGTTCCTCCATTATCAGCAGACACACACAAATATTTTAATTCATTCGTCACATCATCAGGTACAACACGAGTCACTTGTCCAGGTGAATTTTTAATAGCGTTGCTCTTTATGGGACTATCTGGATCATTCTGTTTCAAATTGACTTGAACTGAACTGTCAGTCACGCCAGGTTTGACACATGCCAAATGGAAAGGGCAACAGCAATAGTGATCGTCACCTTTACTAGTGCTAGCCTTATAAGGCTTCTTAATTTCACATTGTATTCTTTTTCTTAGATCCGATTTTTTTTCGTGACTTTCTGAATTGCCAGATGAAAGCGTAAACACAGAATGTCTTCTTTGTTTCCTCATAACTCTGTATTTATCGAGATCAAAGTTCGAAGCAGAACCTCCTTCAAGTTTACTTGCATCGCCTGATCCATCGTCATAATTATTACGCGTTAAATCCTTCATTAATTCTTTCAAACGACTACCAGTTTTAACATCTATATATGGAGGCAGATTGATTGCAGTGTCTGAACTAACTTGCTTTTGTCTTAAAAATGTATCCTTCTCTTTCAAGTGTTTTTTATATTCATCTTCTCTTCTAAGAGCTGCTAAATATTTTTGATACAACTCTTGTGATGATATTTTTACAAATAGGTTATCCGACGAGGATTTCTCTTTACTGGACAAATCTGATTCGGTATTGGAAGAAATTAATAGTTTATTGACATTTGGCAAAACTGCAATGTCATTTTTAGATGTTGTAGGTAAATTCGAAGCACTTTGTGATGTTGTCGGTAAACTTGGATTCAATTTATCCCTGCGTAAAATAGATTTATTAGGGCGCTTTACTTGAGACTTATCACTAGAATTATTAGCTTCCGAAGTACTGGTAGTTGTGGAAGTGTTTTTTGGCAAAACTAAATTTTCACTGCTAATTTCTTTCAAAAAACCAGTGACATTATCATCTTTATATTTTGTATCTAACAATCTTTTTACCATTTCTTTTATTAGCCTTTTTCTTAAATTGATATCACTGGATCGTTTGTCCAATGCTACTTTTATTAAATCAATATTTCTTTCCAAATCTTTAGTGAAAGAAAGCCTTGAATTTTTGCTAGAATCAGTAGTGAATGCACCACTAGATTCTAAACTAGATTTGTTATCAGCATTTATAGATCTCGACTGATTTGGGTTATCATACATGTGATTTTGATTGTAAATATGTCCAGGCATATATTCAAAACTTTCAGCTTCCGACACCTGCTCCCCACTTTTTTCTTGTAACGATATGTTTTCTTTATTAACTTCAAACTTTTTAGAAATCCTCAACTTATTTCGTTTCTTTACAGTTTTCAATTTCCTTCTCCTATTTCTATTTTTCAAAGTGTTCAAATTCATTAAAACATAGATGCCCTTTTCACAAGGCTGCGAACTACTAGAAATTGGGATCACAGATTCATCTTTCTTTTTTGTCAGTGATGTTTGTATTTCTTTATCAGATTTCATTTGTTTTCCTTTATCAGAAGGTTCTTTCTCTGGTGAAACAACCAGGTCTTTGTTAATTTTATCAATAGTAACTCCTCCATCTTTTTCTACATTGAATGATATATGTTTAGTTAAATTAACATTTATAGCTGGAGATGAGTTCGCATCTGCAGTGTGAGGCATATTGACTTGAACAAAATCAGTGTCTTTCTGGTAAATTCGTGTGTTTTTCTTTAATGGGCCTTTTTTTCCTTTAGACTTTGTCTCACATTGTTCTAATGGAGTAGAATGAGCTGTTGGTTCAGTTAAACGAGAAGTTTGTTGAGAGTCATTATTTGAATACTGCTGTTTTAAGGCGAGCCTTTCCAAAGTACTAAGAGAAGAAGCAGACGTTTTTCTTTCACTCTCGTTGCCATAGCCTACATCTGCCAAAGAGTCCCATTCAAGCTTCCTCTGTGATGTAATACTGCTTGTAGGTGAGAAAGGCTTATTCATTGATGTATCTAATGTTGCATCAGCAGCTAAAAAATCAAACAAGTAAATATAGACACTGGGAATTTAAAAATTTCATGACATTTACTCTTGAATGAATGTTCATAAGTGTTTAATTCTATATTATTTTTAAAATAATTAAAACATAAAAAGTCATTTCATAATGGTCTTCCGTAAGAGGATGGTTACTGACGCCAGACTTAATGACTATAAAACGCAGAGTGCTCTGCCACTACTTTCCAAATCGAGGCCAGAGCCAACATAGAAAAGTTCATTTCTAAAGGGAACCAAACCCAGCACCCATGAGACGGATTATTAAGGCAAGCACCCTGACCACTCATCCAGTGGGATCGTCAAACATTTAGAAAATTATTAAAAAAGAAAAAACAATGTGATAGGTACATGGATAAACAATTAGTTAGATATACAAGCTGTCTGTAACTGTGTCAGCCCTTAAATGTATGTTACATCCCACTGCTAGGTACAGACAAGGTAAGCTAAGAGCTATTCCACATACACCACACAAGTCCACTGGTGATTGGCAGGACTATATTATTATGTCTTCATACTTGCTCCTTTTTTGACTAAGAGTTATTTCAAAAATTTAATTTATTTCTTACATTTAGGAGAATGTCCCTCATCAGACTTGATAGATTCACAATCTGATTGTGTTGATGCAATTGGTGGTGCTACATCTTCAGTAATTATAGGTGGTGATTCGGAGTCACTCTTGCTTTTTGGATTTTCTTCCTAAAAGTAATAAAATATTATTTAATATAAATTTCTCTACATCCAAAAATACTCTTACAATGGAAATCATGATGGTGCTTTATTTTATTCAATTCCATATAGTATGTAGTTAAATCACAACTTAGTTATGTAGTTAAATCACAAAATGACGGCATAATAGTGGTGACATATTTTAAATTAATACTGACAAAAATATGGTTAAGAGGGAGTACATAAAGAAAGTTAAATGTGTACAATATTAAATTAAATGTTTGTATATAATAAAATAAAACTAAATTAAATCACATTTTTATAAAAAGGACTGACTCCGTGTGACTCATCCACATTTCTATTAACTCTTTACAAAACTATCCTTACTACTATTGTTTCATCTCATACATTGATTATATCAATTATACAATAATATAGGGGTAAAATTTGTATGTTTGTTTGTTTGTACGTAGGAGGTAATCTTCGAAACTACTCATCCAATTAAAAAAAAATCCCCAGTTAGAATAGAATTTCAGGATAGACATAGGTTAAAATATTCCATGCAGGTGAAGCAGTAGGTAAGCACCAGCTACCTAAAATATGATGTCATGTCTCAATGTACATCTGCCTGCTAGGACCAGAGTCGGATTCATTACACAACATTATGGTAAACAATTCTTTAAAGGTCACAACATCCATTTCCTGGTGACAATATCTAACTAATGGATAATGATGCCATATGTCATACAAAAGGGTCACTTTTTGTCAATCTTTTATTTCTTTCACTTAAAATTAAAGTTTATGCGTGAACTTTACAACAAAGTCTATCCTCACAAACTTTCGCATTTATTATATTAGGTAGTTAGAGAATTATATAAATCACACACAACAATGACGTTTTAATTAATTGCTTGGTAAAAATTACATACCTGTGAACTAGAATGTTCGGGAATAGAACATTTAATAGATATGCGGCATAATTCTGCAGAGGACTCACTTTTCTTTTCAATAGAATCAGAAGAATCACTTTGTGCCTTCATTCTTTTCCAAAATGAACTCGTTGGATCTCTAATTTCACCGTGAGCTGTTAATAACGAAAAATACTGTTCTATGTTGCTTTTTCTACCAAACTTTTTGTAATAATCTATAACCGAAGAGTTCAATGCCGCAGCAGAGGAGTCTTCTTCGTGGGACGCTTTCACAGTACTCGAATTAGGAAAATTTTCGGGTTCCATAATTTTTTTTCTGGTTTAGATGTGACATTCTTCTGCGCTTTATTAAGATAAAATCAACTTTTCAATGTTTGACAATAGCAAAATTAATAAAGTTTTCTAATTTTCAAAAACAAAAAACAACCGTAAAACTGGTAAACAATACAAAAATCAAAATTACAGTATTGAATTGAATATATCAATGACAGATGTCATAACAGTGAAGTATGTACTATGTACGCTCGCAAAAGTCAAAATCTCAAAAAAAAAGTAAGACGGTCACTCCATCCATACCATGGAGTTAAGATCGATTTTTAGGAATGAGCTTTGAATAAGATGGCTTTGAATAAGACATATTAATATGTGAAAATATCAAAATGAGTATTACATATTAACATTTTATTTTGTTTATATTAATTTCCCTAAAATATTCTAAAACAAAAAATAGTAAAATTTGTTCTATGGTAAATAGAGATCGGGAGGACTAAGACCAAGATAAAAAAATGACCGTCGCAAAATTTGCAACAATTACAAAAACCAACATAAATAAAATGAGCATAAACAAAAATTGAAAGGTAATTTTTGTTCGCTAACTTCTTATATGTCAATGTCAATTGTTAAATAATATAATAACAATATAATTACATGGGAAATAGAAACACGGAGGACTAACTTATATATGGTTCCTAAACTGAAAAAGTGGCAAGTTAAAAGCATTAAATAGTGGTTCATAAATTGGCAGGAATAGCGTTTGTGTAGCATTGGTGAATTGATATTATTGGTTGGATTCGAAGTTCATGAAACCACCGTAAATAAAATGCAAAAATGCTACTAGAGCGCCATGCCCCAATGCTACTACAGCGCAGCCTAATTGAGCGTATCGACGGACACTTTTTCATGCATAGAGTCGGTCCTCCTTTCAGATAAAGATGGATTCTGTTCTAAAATAGAAACAGTTACATCAATTCATACTGTATTCACTTATGGCATTGAAAAGGTATTAGATAGAGATATATTCGTAGAAAGTATATTCGTAATTTAGAAGGTTGTCACTAGTTTTAGGGTGGGTTGCACCATCTAACTTTAACGGTAACCATATCCAAACCAGCCGTTAAATCTTCGGTTAAGCATAATATGCGTTGCACCATTTTTACAACGGTTAAAATGACGTCATAACTTAACGCTAACCGTAACCGCTCGATATTGGCCGGTCAATGTTATTGTTACGGTTAAGTCAACTTCAGTATTTTGTTATTGTGTAAAAATTTTGATGTCATGCCTTTAGTCCGTGATATACTACGGGAATCTAGTTCTTCTGATGATGATGAGTGAATACAATATAGTGGCCGAAATGCGAAAGAAAAAGTTTATCAACCTCGAATTGATCGATTTCGAAAATGTATACATTTTTGTGTTTGTCCAATGTCCACAAGTATTTGAAGTCTATTAACTTCTTCCTTGCCTTCTCTAAAACCCAATAATGTAAAACAATGAGTAGAGTAGATGTACCGGATTATGAAGGTACGTAATATGTCTGTGTGCAATATAGTATATTAATGTATTTTATTGTAAATTAAATACAGTTGGTGTATTAAGATCAATTTATAATTAGGTATTTATTATAATAAAGCTACAGCTTAGTACGCGTGGCGTTTATTGCACTCATATCTAAAGTAAGTAAATAAATCTAGTTAATCAAGGTCCAACACATTAGAAAAATGTAGGTAAACTTACTTTAAGCGGTAGTCTGCCATAATAATTTCATCGGTGCTCGATCCGGCACGGTCCATTATTTTGATGTACAAAATAAAATGCTTTATTTACTCCTTCAACACGTTAAAAACACAAAACCTTAAATATTCGAATTTGTTTTGTGACAGGTGACTGAATGTTGCCATAATAAAAAAATTATTACCACAACAACTTACGAAAATTATATGTTTTTATAATAGCAACCCCTTTAACTTTGACAGTGACGAACAATATCATGGTGCAACCAAAGAGTATATAATCACTACGTTTTAAGAGACGGGACTCCCATACAATGAAAATGAAATCCACTGTTCTATGACAAAGATGGACTGCTCCAATACCAACCTAACCAAAATTAACAAGTACGATGCTGCCAACATAACGAACATAAAAATAAGGATGTGCTATTGTTACGATAAATAAGGTCGATAGTATAATTGACTCTATAGTCTATGGTTTTATGAAAATCCCAAAAAAAGGCCTTACATAATTTTAAATATTTATTGACAAATAAAAAAACAAATAATTACAATCATCGCTTTATTACTATCATACAGTTTACGGTTATCGCCGACTGACGGAGTAGCAGAGAAGCAGTGAACGAAAAAAACAATGGTTAGCTGGGTGCCATTTTGGTATATGATTTGTTCCGCCTGGTATCAGTAGTACGGTTGTACACCTCACCCGGACTGTTGAGCCCCCTTTTGTATCAGTAGTTCGGCGCTGGTGAAAAACTTTTGTTTTCTAAAGTACTGATGTATGTACACACATGACGATTGTTTTACATTTCGAAGTAAGATAAGAGGAATAAATATGTATATTAATAATAACTTTAAAAATATAAAAAAGATATATCAAATTGTAAATCAAATGCTAGGAAGAGTTACACTGTCAATCGATATGGCCATACTTAGAGCATTTGATGCACAAGGAATCTCTATAAAATACATTGATAACAAGTGGCTAATTAAATAAAGAGGTTGAATAATGGAAACTTATTGAAGTTCCTTGATATTATTATAAGAGCCTTATGTGTACATACAGTACCTTAGAAAACAAAGCACCAGCGCCGAACTACTGATACAAGAGGAGGCTCAACAGTTCGAGTGACGTGAACAACCGGATTACTGATACCAGGAGATTAGTTCGTCGTTCAATTGACAACGCAGGGCTGTCATGGTGGCAGACGCGGTCCTTAATGTTTTTTTATGGTACATCAACCTAACACGAACAAATCATATAGAAATTTTGGCACCCAGCTCCCTAGCCACAAGAGTAACTTCACATAAAATCTTTGAGGACTGCAGGATCTATTTATTTTTTAAGTTAATTACGGCAGTATCCAAGGTCGACGTTGAAGGTTCTGTAACACACATAAAAATTGGATTATGTCATGTATAACGTAATAATAATTTCATAAAGTAATTCAATGGATTGGAACGATACATGGAACAGCATTTCATTTGTTGTTTGTAGGATTTTTAGCAATATGGAGAGGGAGTTCACTGAAAACTTCATCGTTCAATGGATTGGCAGAGATTCCGATACATGGAGCAGCATTTCATTTGTTGTGTGTACAGCTGTTTTTCTTTTTCTTTTCAGTCTTGCCTGCACCTAGAAAGTAAATGAATAATAAATGTTATTTTTAGTTAAATATATAAATAAAAAAATAAAGGCAAAATAAAACTAAAACAAACCAAATGGTACATTGGGGTGTATGCATGAGTTCATCTCTTACAGCATTTTTAGCAATATGGAGAGGGAGTTCACTGAAAACTTCATCGTTCAATGGATTGGCAGAGATTCCGATACATGGAACAGCATTTCATTTGTTGTTTTTTTCTTTTCAAAGTCTTGCCTGCACCTAGAAAGTAAATGAATAGTAAATGTTATTTTTTAGTTAAATATACATATAAATAAAAAAGAAAGGCAAAATAAAACTAAAACAAACCAATTGGTACATTGGGGTGTATGCATGTGTTCATTTCTTATCATTCAGTGCAATAAAATCAAAAAGAAATTTTTGCCGATTGTCGATAAAAAATGGCACTGCACTATTGTTTACATTTTACATGCAACACAATTTTATTCGAAAATTTGAACTAAACTCCCAATAAACTATATTATACATGGTTTTAGAACAGCAGCAAGATATAATATGTACTAACCTATCTTCATCCAGCGGGAATTGGGCCAAAAATATTCGTTTTTTATTATCAATGCGACTCGTTCTTAGGCCACATATTTCGCAGCTTACTTTCGGCATCTAGAACACTAAACACGATACACCAAATATAACACTACGAAGAAAGAGTATTTAAACACTAAAATTTTGGCAAGTTTTATAAAAATCAATACTCTGCTTGCCGAAAAATCCGAATATAAACAACAAACAAACAAAGCAGTTGAAATGAAAGACGCCATATTGCAACACATCAATATGGCCGCCGATGGTTTATTGCATAGAGTAACTTATACATACAGGTTTATTGTGGTTTTGATGTATAATACGGCCAAATTAGAGAATCGGTGATGTCTAATAACTTAATGGGTTTCGCAATCGCCTTGACTTAGTCGGGTTATTCCGGCATTACCCAATCCACCTGTTTCATACATCATTTTCTTTCCTTTGAGTTGCGCCAGCCTGGGTGCAACATGCGATTGTTAATTTCGACTGTCACCGTTAAAGTCACCGCTAAAGTTAATTTTGACCGAAACGATAACCAAGCCTACGGTGCAATCCACCCTTAGATCATAAAATATCAAAAAAATACATCAATTATTCATTTGACCTAGTGACATATGCATATACTACTGCATCTCTTTCTAACACCGTTTCAATGCCATAAGGGAATACAGCATGAACTGATGTAACTTTATTGCTATTTTAGAACAGAAACTATTCTCAGTTATATGTATGAGTCCCTCCATGAATAATAATCTGTGTATGTTGTTGTCTTATCAAGTTGTCAAAGTTGTCATTGTCAATTCAATTTGATTTGATATTGGTTGGAGTTTTTTTTTATTGTACCTACCTACTTTTACTTAAGTAAAAAATAAATACATATTTCATTTAATAGTTACTTAATACCCAACCAATATCGTTGAATACCACATTTAAGTTGGTACTATATAGTTTTGTGTATGTAATGTGTATAATATTACCCTAAAACCAGGTATATACCTAATTGATTGAATAATCAATTGATTGATTGAATAATATTTCATTTCATTTATTTTAGTATGATTTCACTTTAATTATAATATCAATCTTGCTTAGTTATTTGTAGTAATCTGATCGGTTAATATTTTGTGTTTATTTTGCAGATTGCTAAAAAGATACTGAATAATAATAATAGGATAAATTTATATTTTTTGAACAAATATGTCGAGGCAAACTTCCAGACTTGACGCTAAGAAAGTCGTAAGTATACACCCCTATATTAAACAATAAGTACCTATAATTTTGAGTTTTAATCTTATGGGAAACTAATTTGCTAAAAATGGCATTTACAGAATTCTGAACTACTAACTTTGACCTATGGGGCGTTAGTTTCTCAAATGTTAAAGGATATTGAAAATACAGATGATGTAAACAAACAATTAGAAAGAACTGGATACAATATGGGGGTTCGCCTTATAGAAGACTTCCTAGCTCGGACCTCGTCAAATAGATGTTTGGAGATGAGAGAGACAGCTGATAAGATTCAGCAGGCATTCAGGTATGTTAATTTTTATCTAAATTTGATGTAATGTCACTGTAATTCATTGAGGCCTGCGATGGCCCATGGTCGCCCATCTCGATAAATCGGGAATTGGTAAGCTCAAAGGCACAGTGCAATTTAGTTAACGGGCAATGGGGCCGTAGCCTTAAGTGTTTTCAAATTTTACATATAGTGTACTGCCAACCATAGTAGAATTAAAAGGATAGGCATAAGGAAGGGATAAGGAAATGGGGTCTGGCAATCCTTACTCACTAACTGAAACACAACAGCCACACTCTCTATTATTTAACAGTGCTCTTCTGTAATAGGATGGTAACTGCTGCCAGACGGGCTGCCCTAATGACTGTGAAACGCAGTGCGCCCGGCCACTACTTCTCAAATCCAGACCAGAGCCAACTTTGAAAAGTTCATTTCCAAAGTTGACCTCGCCGGGAATCGAACCCGGAGCCCTTTCTTTTTTAAATTTTTTTTTAACATTGGGAAATCCTCTTGGATACCCGGTAGTGGAGGGGTCTCTGCTGGATTGTGCTGAACTCCTACAAGATAAAACTCAACAACTTTCTACTGTGGCCGTATATGGGCAGTTGCTGGAACATTATGACACAACATATTCTGCAAGGCAAGCACTGATTGGTCTGCTATTTACAAGACTTATTTAAAAATTCCAGATTGTACCTGAACATGCAGCCAATAGTGACTGGATGGAGCAGTTCAGGCGATGAGTTCTCCCTCACTTGGGACCAGTGTCCTCTGAGCGAGTGGGTGGAAATGCCCAACAATGGGCTAAAATACTGTTCTTTGATACCAGGAGCAATTCGTGGTGCTCTTCAAATGGTACAATTAGATGTCCAATGCTGGTTCGTACAGGTAATCAAACTTATTTTTCAACTTGTTTTTATTTTAAACTCAAAAGATCGCTTTTAATGGTTTCAGATCCGAATAGAGGTCCTCCTTCGCCCGTCTGTTTACCAGATGTTTATTAACAATGCTGATGATAACATAATGAAATTTGTATACCGGAAGTATACTGTCCTAAGTCAATTTAAAAAAAAAAAACACTGATGCCATTGGTATATTTTTCGCTCTTTTAAGTCCAATCAAAGAAAACAATCTTCCGATATACAGAAATATGCTCATTGATATTCTTAATAAAAAAAAACTGAATAGAAGACAGACTTGCAATAGAAATTGGAGCAAGCAAAGATGCTCAGAGAAACTTCAACAAACTGTGCAGTATAATAGAAAAGGTCACAATAGCAGCTTTTTTTTAAATTAAGGATTGTTTTCGAGTTTTGTGGACATTAACATAAGAAGCTAAATTTCACTGATTTTACTGAGAACTTAAACTAAATTTGTAACATTCCAGGATCAACTGAAAGGCGATTCGGTAACTGAATTACGAGTGAAATATATAAAGAGGCTTGAAGACGCTGTGCCGGCTGGTGAAGATTAAGCAATCTTTGAGGTTAAAACATTGAAACTAGATTATGAAAACAAATAATTCCAGCTAGTCTCATAAGTTAAGCGTTATTTCTGTTCGGGCTGTGTCTTAAACATGAATGCATAAATATTAGAAAAGGCACATGAATTTTAAATAAATAAAAAAATTATATATAATAAAGAAATATTTTGTAACTGAAAACGTTTTGGTATATGATTATAGTAAGTACCTACATGTGTTATGTTTAAACATTCAGTTAATACATGATTTTTTCTATAATTAGCTAATAATAACGAAAAAGTTTTATTTCATTGCAGTTTTCCTAGAAAAGATGTAAAGAAATAGTCTGCTGTGTGCCCTTTTACTAATTATGGGCCTTTTTTATGTTCAATAATTGTGTCTCCTTTACAGCATATAATTTTGCATTAATAGACTTAAACTACATAATATATTACAATGAAACTACAAGTTTAACAAATCTGTCTGGATATAACAGCCCATGAATGTTCTAGTGGTTAACGGGTTGATTCTGAAGATCATGGTTTTGTATACTGTTTCAACATTTAAGTTAACACACTTAAGTTAACACGGTCAGTTAAACTGACGTACATCCAAAAGCTGACTGTTGAATGTGAAATAAGTTGAAATTTTGAACTAACCATCAACCCACGAATTTTTCAATTTGACCGTGAGTAACTGCAACAATCATTTCATATTTGTATCGTACAATATATTATGGAAACACGAGTTCAAGTATCTTGAAATATGTAGATTTATCTAATATATTCTAAAAAAAATTCTAAATGCGATTTGTTGTTATTAGACATCCTACAATGAAAAGAAATTGGCAAACATCCATATAAGTTTTTGTAGATTTTTTTTTAAGTCCTCATATAAAATATGAGTAGGTAAGTATGTGAAAGTATAGTTTTTAAAATAAATGTCGAACTACATTTCAAAGGGGTAATACATAATATGTATGCACTTCTAAGAATTTTAATTCACCCTGGTATGTGCCCACTTAATTTATGGTCATAGATTTATCCCTAATTCCTTTATCCTTAATTCTAATACGGTCGGTATCGCACTTGCAGCACCTGTGGCTTGCTGTGGCAACAGTAGCCACCTACCATCAAGTGGACCGTCAGCCTGTAAAAAAAAACTTATTTAGGTACAGATACAATATGAGAAAGTAAAATAAATCATCATTTTGACTTTTGGGAGTGATTTTTAGTACCATTTATACTTAACTTGCAGAACGGCTGGACCGATTTTTATGATATCTGATTTGTTTTTGAATTTATTCCTGCCACGAATAGCAGAATAACTATTAAAACATCTGAAATATTAAAAAAAAAATAATTGTGAATAAAATTAATTTTCTCATAAATTTTGTGTGGAACGGGTTTTTATTCTGAGGAGGTATGAAGTTCACCGGGCCAGCTATTTATTAACCCTTTAATTTAACCGCTTAGTTTTGTAGGAGTTAATCATTCAGCTTCATCATTGTCATGCCCCTAGCGCTTGACCCTTTACTTTCAAAAAGACAGTTTTTCAAATTGTCACTTACAAATAGTCGAATAAAATAAAAGTATGTTTATTTTTTATAAAACTACAGCTAAAATAAAAAAAACAAACATTAAATTCTGAATATCTATGATCTAGGTGCTGCGGCCGTGAAATACTTTTGTTTATTCTCAAAAGAGGCATCATTTGACATAAAATCTATAGGTACATTTGACAGCTGGCCAAGATTTGTCCAATTTAAAAGGTAAAAAATTATGGCCAGGCAAATCGTAATTAGCTCTGAAAGGTCGCCCGGAACGGGTATGATTAAATCTTGTCCGGATCAAATTATGCTCGAATGGAGTGCTAGAACGACGGTTTTAGCAAAATTACCCTTGAAATAATTTTTGAAATTGTTAAAATTTTCAGTGTCAGGTAAGCCTTCGCATAAATACAATAAATACCACTTCAAAAATATTCGTTGCTGGTAATAACGGAATCTGACTAACTAAACAATCTATAATAGATATTTTTCCTTGATAAAATTACACTTGTAATTTTAGTAGACTGTACCAAACTGACCATTTGTAATTGTGACGATTTGAAAAACGTACCATCTGAAAGTAGGTCCTTTTGAAAGTAAAGGCGCTTGACTTGTAAACCGATATTTTTTTTTAGATAGTAAACTGGTGAAATAAGAAATATTTATTAAAGATTAATAAAGAGAATATGGAGACTTCCACAGATGTAAAGGTATAATAGGTTATGGGCCGCCCCATATTCCTGTTTTTTAAATTATTCGGATAAAATTTAACAAGATTATCATAATATATAATTTTGACAATTCATTTAAATTTTTTATTAAAGCACAATAATAGTTTAATACTAAAGGAAAAGGTATACAATAAATATGGCTCAATCGAAAATAGAAAACGTAATTTGTCGATTAGAAGATGGAAACAATTTCCGAAATTGGAAATTTAGATTAGATTTATTATTGGAGGAGAAAGGCCTTGGTGATATGTCATGTGCTGATGTAAAAGAGGAAAATAAAAAAGAGGATGCAAAAGCGAGATCGCTAATAGTACAATGCATAGGAGATAATTTTTTAGAAATTGTAAAAAGGTGCAAAAGTGCAAAAGATATGTTAGATTCTTTAGAAAATATTTTTACACGAAGAAGTATTATGAATAAATATAATTTGAAAAAGAAGTTAATAGAGCTGAAATGTGACAACAAAGAAAAATTGCAAGATTTTTTTTTGAAATTTGACAAGCTGGTAAGTGACATTGAAGTAATGTCAAAAATGGACGAATCTGATAAAGTGGTACATTTGCTACTCGCCTTACCTGGTAAATACAATAATGTTACGACAGCTTTAGAAGCAATGAATGAAGAACTGACTTTAGAAAAGACAAAAAGGACTCTACTTGATGCAGAAATTAGACTGGATGACATGATTACACCAAACCAGGATAGTGCATTTAATATAGAGTGCTGGAACTGCAATGAAAAAGGACACACAGCAAAATATTGTCACAAAAATGTTCAAAACAGACAGTATTATACTTCCCAACGGGGAGCACCTGTCCGAAGTGGTGAACTATATAGGCGAGGTCGTGGTAGAATGCAGGGACGCACTCGGGGTACGAATAGACCATGGACATCGAGGGATGATGCAATAATAGTCCATGAAGAAACCACAGAGGAAGTAGGCTACTTGATTGATGGAGAAGTTAATTTAACCTGTAAGGCACTCTTTAATCAATCTATTTCCTTTGTAGTAGATTCGGGTGCATCACAAAATTTTATATCTGATCTGTATATACAAACATAAAAAACTTGGAACATCCCATAAAAATTAACACGGCTAATGGTGAAAAATTATTTGCATATCAAAGCGGCAGTTTACCAATAAAATGTGGTAACGTTAATTTTACTGTCGAGGGATTTATAGTGGCAAATTTAGCATACAATCTTCTATCTGTACGAAAATTACTGGAAAAACCAAACGAAATCATATTTGTAAATGATTACGCAAAGATTACCTTTTATAATGGATGTAGTATATGGGCATACAATAATGGCAAACTTTATATTTTACAGGGTGAAATTATAACAAAGGATAGAGTCGAGGCTATATATTCGGCGAATGGTATGTTATGGCATAGACGTTTAGGACATACCAGCTCTAAAACTTTACAAAGGCTACAGCTACCACTTAACAATAATGTATGTAATGCGTGCATGAAAGGTAAGGCAACACGGTTACTATTCAAAACTTTGGAACGACCTAGGTCACGTCAGGTCTTAGAACTGTTACATAGTGATATAGCGGGCCCATCTAGCATTCCGACTATACAGGGTGAAATTTTTTTTCAAACAATTATTGATGATTTTTCCCACTTTTGTGTAGTTTTTTTGTTAAAAAGAAAGTCAGAAGCCGCCGAGAATATTATTAACTATATCCGTCGATACGAAAACGAATTTGAGAAAACGGTTAAAAGGATTAGGTGTGACAATGGAGGTGAATACACCTGCAATAAACTTCGTCAATTTTGTAACGTGAAAGGTATAGTTTTAGAATACAGTTTACCATATTCACCAGCTAGCAATGGCGTGGCAGAACGAATGAATCGAAGTTTATACAACAAAGCAAGGACTATGCTTGTTGAAACTCAGCTACCGAAAAATTTGTGGGGTGAAGCTATAAAATGTGCAGCTTATCAGTTAAACCGTTGTACGTCTATGGCTATTGACTACAAAACTCCTTGTGAAATCTTATATGGAACAAGAGATTTAAAGAAACTACGTGCATTTGGTGCAAAGGCATGGGCCTACATTTTACCTAAATCTGACAAACTTTCAGAAAGAGCACATGAGTGTAGAATGGTAGGATATAGCAGAACAGGATATAATTTATGGGATCCTAAAAATAACAAAATAATTGTGTCACGAGATGTGAGATTCGATGAAGACAACATTATATACAACGAAAGTAATCAAACTGATAATGAACGAGAGTAGCAAAAAGTAAGTGTGTCAGAAATAAATTTCGAAAATAACAATAGGATTACTGAACCTGAACAAAATAATGAAGGCAGAGAAGAGGTTACCGTTGATGATACGAATAATGATGATGGAATTACGGAACCAGAAGAAATATTTGAAGATTGTGCTGAAGAAAATTTAAACGAGAGAAACGATGTTACAAATGAACATGTGATAAAGACAAGAAGTGGCAGAATTGTTAAGCCTCCGAAAAAATTAGAAGATTATGAAACATATGTGGCATACTGTTTGTGTACGGGTAATCCAATTTCTTACAAAGAAGCTGTTGAAAGAGGTCAAGAGTGGCAAGATGCTATAGACAAAGAATTAAATTCCCTTAAATGTTTGGGAACCTGGGAAGAATCTGAATTGCCTAAAGATAAAAAGGCTATAGATACCAAATGGGTGTTCACTACTAAAAAGGATGGTACAAAAAAGGCCAGATTAGTGGCAAAAGGATTTCAAGAAGAAACACTATTCAATGTATATTCACCAGTAGCTCGTATGCCTACAATTCGTATGATGCTGAGCCAAGCAGTACAAAATGGTATGTATATGAAACAATTAGATATTCCTACGGCTTTTTTGAATGGTTTTTTAAAGGAAGATGTTTATATAAAACCACCTTTAGGGGTAAAAGTTGAAAAAGGTGTTGTTTTGAAACTAAAAAGATCGCTCTATGGGTTAAAACAAGCACCTAAATGCTGGAACGAAAGACTTCATTCCTTTTTAACCCAAAAAGGTTTTATATAATCTAAACATGATTTTTGTTTATATGTTCTGGAAGATGTATTTTTGTTAGTTTATGTTGATGATATCATTCTAATGTCAAAAAGTAAAATGAACTTAAATAAGTCACATGAGTTTTTAAAAACTGAATTTAATGTTAAGGACCTTGGAGAGGTGAATACTTACTTGGGATTGGATATTGTGAGAACTCCAGAATCAATTTCAATTTCTCAAGAATCAGCAATAAATAGATTGCTTGACAAATTTAACATGGCAGATTGCAAAGGAGTGGAGACACCGATGGAAGTAAATTTCACAACAGATGACAATGAACCCATCAACTTCGATATACCATATCGTGAGCTTATAGGTAGTCTTCTATACTTAGCTACTTCAAGTAGACCTGATATTTGCTTCGCAGTATCTTTCTTAAGTAGATTTTTGGATGAGCCCACTTTATCACTGTGGATAGCAGCTAAGCGTGTTTTGCGATATCTAAAAGAAACGAAGTCAAAATCTCTCGTATATAAGCGGGATAGCAGGTGTGATTTAGTTGCCTATACCGATGCCGACTGGGCTGGCGACAAAAAAGACAGGAAAAGCATGAGTGGTTCTGCCCTTTTCTTTGGAAATAATTTGTTGGCCTGGTTCTGTAAGAAACAAAATGTTGTTGCCTTATCAACAGCCGAAGCTGAATATGTAGCTGCGGCTCTAGCGTGTACAGAATTAATTTCTTTAAAAGGATTGTTACAAGACTTTAACATTTCTTCAAGTTCAATGTTACTTGTAGATAATCAAAGTGCGATTAAGTTAATGGAGTCAAATGAAAATAGTAAGAGGTCAAAGCATATTGACATAAAATACCATTTTATCAAGGATTTAATTAGTAAACGAGATATAATTGTAAAATATGTAAACACGAATGAAAATGTAGCAGATATTTTAACAAAGGCTTTAGGAAAACTGAAGCACAAATATTTTGCACAAAAATTAGGATTTAATTGAATAGTTTATTTGTACGTGGTTGTATAGATAAGGTTGCTATTTCAATTTTTTTTTATTGTATAGAATTTGTATTAATATTGTATATAAATATTTTATATTGTATAGAAATGTAAAATTGTATTCATTGATTATAAATATTATAAATATAAAATATAGAATTGAAATTCAATTCAATTTTAATTTAATTTCAATTCAAGGTCTCAATTTCAACAACGTGCAATTGCGTTAAAGTAAAAATGAGCAAAAGTCGTTGAGATTGAGGGGGGGTATGGTCTGTTAAATGAAAACAATTAATATTTTGTTTATTTATCTTCTTTATTTTTTTATACAATTCTTATTCTGCAGCAATTAGAATTGAGGGGGTATGATGAGGTTTTATACTATTAAAAATTGTTGTCTTTGGTTTGTAACCTAGGAAACGTGTTATTATTTTGAAAAGAATAGAATTAGTAATGTTATGTTATATGGAGAAAAATAAAGTTTATGGTGAAATAAGAAATATATTATTTATTAAAGATTAATAATTAATAACGCAATGATTAAAAAAATCATTATGCAAGTAGAGGAATTTGTTGTATATATAAGGCTCTGTCGAAATGGACACGAAAATAATTGTCGGATCTCTGGCGGCTAAAGGATTAATAATAATGATAAATAAATAATATACCTACTATGAACAGTCCTAATGAGTCTTTAGAAAATTAGGAGGCATTTGTGTATCGATCAGAAACTACAACGTGGTATACGTTAAGACGTATATCCAACTAATTCTAATAAATAGATGTGATAGTGAATGTTGATCCTGACTGAAATCAGAAACTCGTAATTACGTGTAGAATACAATAGAATAGACTATCAGGGAACAATAGCAGGTCCAAAGTACCTCATTCAAGTGTACAATGACGATAGATATTCAATGTCTATGTGATACTAAAATGTTAAAATTCGCATTATCAGTCCAAGATCAAAATTTCAGATCCTTCGGATTTTTGTATTATGTACCTTACCTATATATGTAATGTCGATGGCTGAAAGAAATTTTCAACTCAAACTTGTAGAAGGGGTGGATTTTTTTCTTTAATAATAATAAAAATAATAATATTCATTTATTTGCTGAATATAGGTTACAATGGTTTTTACAATCTCGCTACATTCTGCCCTTCGAGGGTGTGCAAATATTTTAAGTATACCTACTACATCAATACTAATAATAAATCTGTAAGGGTCGGTCATGGAGTAAGTTACTTTGTTTTAAGAGATATCGTGTTTATAGGCTCTATACATGATACTTAAACTAAATTGACGATTTTTAGAATTTTTTTCTGTATGTAGGTATGTATGTATGTTCCTCCATAACTGAAACGAATTAACTGATTTTCATGAAACTTGGTAGATAAACATTTCGACGTACGGGACACAGGATAGGCTACTTAATATTTTTCAACGCGGACGAAGTCGTGGGCACCAGCTAGTAAAAGAATAAAGCTAATTAATATTACTAATTATTACAATTAGTAATATTAATTACACTTTATATGTGACATATAATCTTTTATACTATAATAACATTTGTCGACGAGTAATTGCTTCATTTTCTTCTTGAATAAATTAATATTGAGTTATTTAATGGTGTTCGAAATTTTGTTGTATATAACTGGCGCTTGACACTTTTATAGGTCCATTCCCAAATAGATTTACCTAACACCTTATTAACTTGAATTACTTATTATGCTTTCGATATTAATAACTATTAGTTATGATATCACAAAAAATAATTCCTCTTTTATAACTACTTAGTTGTTTATGAAACCTAATTACGAATATGGTGAAAATTTTCTTGATGAATAACTGATTATGAAACAGTGAAGAAACTATCCTTTTTCGTTAACTGGTTATGCCTATGATAAATGATTACCTATATGGATTAAAGGAAATTGTAAGTGATGAGCTGATAGATGATTTTAGTAAGTGTTGATAAAACACAAAAAAAAAATACTGAAAATAAAAGTATAGATATAATTTGAAATTTAGGAGAATGATACCTACATATGTACCTACTTATAAACTTTGAAAGGGTTCACATTTATACTAGAGATTTTACGAAATGAAAACAATGGGTTCGTTAGCCGAAAGAACACTCATATAAAGTGTCTCACTTGACAAGTTGCAATACGAGTACCGCAACTTCTGTTTACAGAATTCATGACTATCACAATGTCTGAGAGTTCAAAATTCTTTATTTACATGTCGGGCGTACTTAAGGTGTAGCGAATGCATCTGTAGGCCTATGTATATCTATTTATACCTAGGAATGTACTTATGATTTTAAAACAGAAGTCACGAGTATCTAAATTTTTACGTAGGTATAAAATTCCTCCAGCCTACTTAGTGTAGACTTAAGTTATTTTTTTAGAAGCCCTAATCCTTCAATGTTCTTTTATTAAATTTACATCTGTAATCTAAATCGTAAGGGTTACTACAATGACGTCCAAACATCCAAGAAAATTAATACGTAATTACTTAATTATTTTGTTAATATATTGCTTGACACAATTTATACGAATCAAGTGTCCTACTTAGGTCTAAGTACATCAGATACAGAGATAAATCTTGCGCTACTTTAATAACAACATTATGAATAACTCATTTATTTTCTCCAATGCAGTGTCACGAGTGGAGTGAACGTGACCTTAATATTTAAGTTCGTGCTTTAAGAGTTATTAACTAAGTAGGTACTTACTTAGTTTATTAATAAACACAGCACTTAATAGATATAAGGCAGTAGTTGATAACATTTACAATGTGTCCTAAAATTCAACCGTGCAAGCTCCTGGGAAAAAAATCTGACTGATTTAAATTTTTTGAAAAGCTTTCTAATTTGACACTATTACAAATTGTATTGAATGTTTTTACCTAAGTAGATGCTATATAGGCCTCTATATAGGCTTTTGTATATTTTGTTGCAAAAATATCCACTCGATTTTGCGTAAAAGGAGGATATACTTACCACAACAGGTGCCGAGAAGGGAAAAAGCTTTGGCATTCCTTACTCATATACCTACCAAAGTTAGCAAACTAGGGAACTAAATAGTAATTAGGCAAAATCATTAATAAAAATGCACTATAATATACTGTAGTTACCTATAATATAAAGAATGATACATTAATATTAACATGATCAACATAATAGCTAGTAATGATACAAAATTAATATTTAGAACAATCAAAGTTATCTATAAAAGAGTACCACCTGGTATTATATGCTATCAAAGCATCAACTTTTTCTTGTAAATCAAGAGCACTGTACCGAATCGAGTTTAAAGCTAACTTCTTCAACAATCTCAAATCCGAAAGTCGACTGGCAACACCAACAAAAGCTACGTAAAAGTCGTCAGATATTACATCTGCTTCCCAAGCTCCGGGATCATCACTAGATAAAACAACTGGCAAGCCTTGAGCTAGAAACACACCCAGTGGATGATTTCGCATATCACGCACTAAGGAGAGGACCGCGTTCGATATCAAATTGACCTCTAATCCGATGTCTCTTTGAATTATCTCTTTCAGTAACAAGGGATGTTTGGGTAGTGCATACGCATGTCCTATACGTTTCGCTCCTAATAGTATTGCATCAACCAAATTCTCATCTGTAAACGTACCGTACCAATCAGTTTCTCCCGCGTGAAAGAAATAGTTAATCTCATTACGTGCTGCTGTTAGTTGTGGCTCGAATTCTATTAGAGGATTACCGAGATCTTCTTGGCCAACTAAATCGAATCCAGCAAATATTTCAGGCATGATGCCTTTGATATCCTTAGCCACCTTGAGATATTCATCCACCTGATAAGTGTTTACAAACCTAGATGGAGCAAATATTAATTTTGCGCCTAAGAAATCTGGGTAATCTTTCTTGAATCTGTTTATGCTTTTTCTATAAGCTTTTGCTGTTACAATTTGATCGTATACTGTTCCATCGAGCTCGTAGAGATTTGGCAAAACACTTCGTACTTCGATATACATGATATTTTCTTCCCTGAATTTTTTTAATGCGTCATAAAAGTATTTTTCCCATATCGGCCTATACGACAGCATTGGCGCTACGGTTATAAAGTATTTCATGAAAGTGGACCACGTATCTTTAATGGTGGGGTATTCCACATCAGGGTCTTCTACAACAAGTGTAAAATGTTTTCTTAATTCAATATCGAATTTGGTAATATTGTTCGAGGATTGTCTTGCATCAGACATAAGCTGCCAACGACCGTTGCATGGTGATGTCGGAAGTCGTTCATTAAATCTTAACTGCACATTATCTTTCTCAAAACAAACGTAGAGATCTGGTAAATAAGTCAGTTCTATGAGATAATCTGGACCCAAGATTGCCATATCGTGAACATGGAGTGCTGCTCCTTTAGGCATGTCTCTAATAATCTTGTAGACTTTGGAATTCTTAATCGTGTCTTTGTAACTAAAAAAATGGTTAGAGAAATTAAAATATTCGGGGTTATCGAACGCATAGTCGACCTCTTTGAACTTGTGTTTCATAAGGCAGTTGTTAACGGTAGCTTCTTTATCGGAGAGAATTATTTCGCCACCGACGGCCAAAAGTGATTCGTTTTCTAGTAGTTTGCCTCGTTGCTCTGCGTGTTGCGATGCATAGCAAACGCCGTACACAAAGAAAATAATGTTGAGTAACGGACGCATGATAAGGTCACCGGGTGCGCGGGCGCAGTGTATCGCGCTAGTCAGCGTTGGACGAATACTGACACATTGAGTGAGTACGGTGACCTATGACTGTGACCGTATTGGGTGTTGATAAGCAAAGTGAATAACGTTGACGATTTATAATTTAATCAGCTGTTTGTGTAGCAGTAATAAAATTTAAACTTTAGAAAAAAATGATAAAAAATAAACTTACAATAAAAGCGAACGTAGATAGTTGCATATCTGTCTGTCTGTTTAATAATCAAACTAACAATAGGTACCTTATTTTATGTAAGGTCGGTAGACAGGCTGACGGTCCACTTGATGGTAGGTGGCTACCGTCGCCTAATAAAACAAGCAACGCCATAGGTGGTGCAAGTGCGCTGCCGAATCAGGATTAAGGAGAAGGGATTGGGAATTAAGGAGAGGAAATAGAAAAATGATTAAATTAATTATAGGATACTATTAAATTATAGGATACTTTTTATCTTTGAAAAATGTTAGGTTCCTGTGGGAGTTAAAAAACAAATTAAAGCGCGTAAAGAGTCGCCAGCACAGCTAGTAACTTAATAATAATAACTTCGTTAATGCGGCTGACACGAAAGACAATACACACTAATGAAGATTAAGTCATGAATTTTATTAAAACAAGTAAATCACTTTATTATTCAACTGTCATGAGGTTGCGCTTTTTTTTTAATCTTTATCAATCAGTCAATGTCCAGTTTTATTAATGTTTTTTTTGTTTTGTTTTGTTTTTGTATATTAAATTGAAAAATATCTATCAACTTATATTGATTCATAAGTATAAAGAATAGAGCTACGCATAAGTAGAAAAATGTTAAGTTCCTCGGGATTTTTTCAAAAAACGAACTAAGTACAGCGCGTACGAAGTCGTAAGCACAGCTAGTACCTACCTACGTGAATAAAAATAGGTGATTGTTTAGTTTATTATGTAGAAATGAAATACTGAATAAAGTGGTTTATGATGTTTGTCAACAATATTTTATATGTCAGCTCCTTATTAAAGAACAAATGGTAATAAATTCTTAAAAATAATGGTTCTCTAAGTGAGTTGGTGTATGGAAGTTACAATATTTAACACTAATAAATTTTGACTAATTTACAAATAAGCTATTAAACTACAATTAACTTAGTTTATTTAATAGTAGCTTTTGGCCACGAGCCCACGACTTCGTTCGCGGCCCTTTTTTGGGTTTTAAAACATTTTATTTAATGTTTATTGCTTACATATATTTGTCACGCTTTGAGTTTTTGTACATGAAAATGTCCTTTTTGTCGTCTTTCTTTTCTAACCGCCAACGTGTATGCAAAATTTCATAATGATCGGTTGAGTAGTTAATATTAAGTTTGAGGATTAAAAAACTTAATTTATATGTGAGTACGTGCACATACCTACATAGTAGGTTAGTTATTAGTTAGTTCATAAAAATAGTGAAATTATATAATTTTTTTATATAAGTAGCTATTTTAACTTACCTAAATTAAATCTAAATTATAATAAAGAAAAATAAAATAAAAATATTTTGAAAATTGATTTTTTTTAAGTACGACAGATTTTATGTTAAGTACAGTCGGGGTAGGAAACGGTTCGTCACCAGCTGATGGTAGACATTTGCTTGCACCAGGGCATCAGTCATGCCAAAATCTGTTGTCTGCTTAGCGCTTTAGTTTCAAAAGGTGCCAAGACTCTACTTACGACTTGATAAAGGAATTAATTTGAAAACTGACGAAGGTTTTCGTACTCCGACTTTACATAGGCGGTGTAGTAGACGTGATTCACACGATACCATAAGTATTTGAATATTTCGACTTAAACGGATTAAGACGTCAGTAAAATTATCCAGTAATGACCGCATTCAATAAAATCATTTCGAACTGGTGTAGATTACAGCATGCGGCCTACGTTAAAAGAGGGTTTCGTTTTCAAAGCATTGCACGGAAGAAACTTTAAAAAAAAAGAAATATAAAGACCCATCTCATCCGCCATGCTGATTTTATGCAACGAAAGGGTTGGGGGTACGGATTAAGTGCCACTTTACCACAGTACCGCCCCGCTCTGTACGGGTTCGTTAAAAAGGAAAAAATATGGCCGCGTCATCGTATGCCACGTATACATTTTCAACAAAGAGAAACTTCAAATGGAAATGACAATGCGATCACTGATATAGTTTCTTTTTTCCATGCTGATGATCCACTAGATGCTATGTGTCCAATTGTCCACCATCATAAGCAACAACAGAGGAATGCTAGTGAGATGTAAATCCTGAAGAATTTATTTACATCTCCCTTAAGGAGTTCTATATTGTACCGGATAGAAACACCGCAATGGAAAGTTCAGTAAGGTTATTTACCGTATATAAGCAGCACATTGTTAAACTTAGTTAAGTGTCTTTAATCTTTAATTTCTAACAATCTAATATATAAAATTCTCGTGTCGCGGTGTTTGTTGCCAAACTCCTCCGAAACGGCTGGACCGATTTTGATGAAATTTTGTGTGCTTATCGGGTAGGTAGGTCTGAGAATCGGCCAACATATATTTTCCATACCCCTAAATGCTAAGGGTGGCCCACCCCAAATTTTTTTTTTTGGCAAAACAACGATTGCCGGGTCAGCTAGTAATATTATAAATGCGAAATGTGAAATTTGATATTTCCATTACATGGTAACCTTGATCTGATAGGTACTTACTGCAGCATCAAGAGTCTGCGGGACACCCAACTCCTCAGCAACTTACAGCATATTAGCGTGTTTGAGCTTAATGGAAAGTCTGGGGTTATAATAGTTTATAATTTTTAATTACCTACGTGATACTTACATAAAAAAGATAAGGAACATTAGTTTTAAATATTCTATACTTATGGGTTTGATTGATAGAATTTCCATTTATTTTGTATCTTTGGCCACCTTAGTCTTCAATCTGCCAAATTAAAAATATTATTCTTTTGTGTTAGCTTCTGTGTTTTTCAGTTTTAATAAGAAGTATTAGCACGTGTTTTTTTTTATCCAAGCTACCAATGCATATTAGCTTCCATTGCATTTCTCTGTAAAACAATCGTAGAATAAATTGTTTAGTTATATTTTATAGGTCACATTCGATTTTATGAACCATGTTTTTATATTACCGAAGTGCTATTAAATCTCTATACGTATGCAATTTATTTTAATGTTGAGTTCGGCTAACAGGCTGATGGTTCACTTGATGGTAGGTGGCTACCGTCGCCTATAACATAAGCAACTGTACAGGTGCTGCAAGGGCTCTGGCATCCCTTATACTCACTCACCGAAACACAACAGCTATTTCACGGTGGCCTTCTGTAAGGGGGTGGTTACTGCCACCAGTCGGGCTGCCCGTCTTATTTGGGCTACTACTAAATACTTCTTACTATATGTAGAAATACTTTAGAAGTATATCTACGAGTACATCAAGTATATCTACTGTAAGTATAGCTACATAAATACTTACCAAGAATTTAGAATTCTCATAACAATTCGAAGGAACAGTATTCAATAACATTTATACAATACCTACACCGTGGAAATGTTTGAGACATTCATATACCAACATCGATTTCAATTAATAATAATATTTCTATAATCACAGATAACAAAGTCATCAGGATTAAAATATTTGCGTGTAAGTATCTATAGACAATGATGATACTGTAAATATTGTTATCCAGTTTCATTGAAAATCCCATTTGAAATTGGAAAACTGATGCCCGTTTTTACCAACAGCCACCTAACTAACAATCATTAACCATTAACCATTTTGGTGTACTTTTTTTACAAATTATACAATTATACAAATTATACTTTCTACTGCTTAAGCCAACCGCTTAAGAGACCCCAATTGGGGTGTTTTTCATTCTTGCGTTATATACGAGGCGATAACATATCTAGATATTATGTTAAAATATCATTGGCTACCGAGGTGTTATTGATTTCCATATCAGTATTTCTTTTGTGTGATCACTTTGCTGACAGTACAATTGTTGGCTTTAACAATACAACCTTGTTCTCAATAATATTTGTTATAAAACTGGCCAGTTACGTGTTCAAGTTCAATAGTGCAGTGAAAATGTGGACCGCTTTAGCTGCTTTATTTACTATTTTACTATCAGTTTCGTGTAAGGATGCGATAGAAATTGAAATGGAGAGGCAAAATCTCATGAAAAAAGAAACGGACATGATGTTAGGCAGTGATATTGTGTTGAACGACAGTGAACAGAGAGCCAATGAAATAATAATGAAACTTAAACTCTATGAAATGGACAACGCATTTTACGAACCGCAAATGTTTAATGTGTCCAAACACTTTTTTCAATGGAAAGACGAAGTGAAATCTACACAGTTATTTCAAATAATTAAGGATATGCCCAAAGGAGCTGTCTTACATGCACACGACACCGGTGTTCTGTCTCCTGATCACGTCTTAAAGATCACTTATTGGGAAGACTTATACGTGTGTTTTGTCGAAGATGATGTACATTTTAAATTTTCTAGAGACATACCAACGCATCCCTGTATTACTCAGTGGCAATTGATGAGAGACGCTAGATATTCCTCAGGCAATGTGGAAAAATTTGACGCTAGACTAAGACAGCATTTTACAATAGTTATTGACAATCCGAATGCTGTTTACACTGATATTAATAAAGTGTGGAATGCGTTTCAACAATATTTCATAACAACAGGGCCACTTCTGTATTACAAACCTGCTTGGGAACAATATTTCTACGATACACTAAGAGAATTGAGAGACGAAAATATAATGTATATAGAAATAAGAAGTGTATTACCAAATCTCTACGATTTAGATAGACAATACACAATTATAGATACAGCGGAGTCATACAAAGAAGTGGTAAATGAATTTGTAAGGGATTATCCAGATTTCTATGGAGCTAAACTCATTTATGCTCCGCTTAGAAATGTAGATGAAAATACAGTTAAAAAATATATTGAAACTGCGAAGGAGATAAAGCAGTTGATGCCAGATTTCTTCGCTGGATTTGACTTAGTTGGTCAGGAAGACTTGGGGGTTCCTACTAAAGATTTTGTGTCAACTCTAGCTGAAGCTGCAAATGATATAAACTTCTTCTTTCACGCTGGAGAAACTAACTGGTACGGTACAACATCTGATGAAAATTTGTACAACGTTATATTGCTTGGCACAAAACGCATCGGTCACGCTTTTGCTATAGTCAAACATCCAGTTTTGATGGAAGAAATCAAAAAAAGAGATATACCATTAGAAGTGAACGTAATATCCAATATTGTACTTAAGCTTGTTGAAGATCCGAGGAATCATCCTCTAGCCACATTTATTGCACAAGGTTTGCCAGTAGTTATATCCTCTGATGATCCTGGTGTGTGGGAAGCAGATCCAATATCTCATGACTTCTATGTGACTTTCATGGGCGTCGCTAGTCGTCACGCTGACTTGAGGCTTCTGAAGAAACTTGCATTGAATTCCTTATACTACAGTACTATAAAGAATAAGGATAAAATTGTCCACGAGTTCGAAATTCGTTGGGCTAGATTCATTGATTCAATAAATAGGGATAGTTGGTAAATTAACAAAGTTTTTGGCAGAAACGCGAAAAACAGGGATTATTCCACTTCGTCCCGAGGGCTGGTCCCCGCCTCACTATTTACCTACAATATAGTGTCTCCTCCCCATTACAATTTTTGGATTTTGTGAACTTATACCTATAGATAATTTACTGTAATGTAAGTTTCTTTTAATGGATGTCCTTGACGAGTTATTACAATTATTCATATTGAAACAAACATGTCACTACTTGCAGTATCAATCTAATTAGATTAAAGATAATGTAAAAATAATCAGACGTTGTTGCTATCCGCAAGTCCAGAACACACTATCTGAATAATTTGTAATAATTGTTTCTAAAGATAAGCATTGTATATTGTACCTAGCCTAAACAATTGTTTTTCACTAAATGTGAAATGTGTTACATTTGAATCTGTACGTTGTAAATCCTATCAGCGTAGTATTTAATATTAGATATATAATTATGATAATACAAAAGAAAACGTTCAATGTATGTATTGTATGAAACTATTATTTAAGAAGATATTGGAAAATTTGTACTAAGGAGCCAAACCTTCGTTTCTTGAATTAGAAAAAAATATATTTATTTATTTTTCAGTTATTGTACCAGTAAAATCTCTACATAGATTTCTTATTTTATTTATTTTTTTATTTTATGACAAATAAATGGTTCAATTCGTGACTGCGACGAAGATTTTATTTGAAACTGGCTTGTGCCCGTGACTACGTTCTCGTTGGAAAATGAAAAATATAAAGCCTGAGAAAATAGATATTATAATAATTATAATAATATATTATAATAACGTCCTACAACTTTATCGCTGTGTAGATGGTGGCGCCATTTTTTTATATTATTAGACGTTCCCTCAGAAACCTAACATTTCTCCAAGATAAAAAGTACCCCAAATATTAATCCAGGTAATAAACTATCGGTGTGTCAAATTTCATCCAAATCCGTTAAGCCATTTTTGCTTTAAAGAGTATAACATACATCCATCCATCTTTAGAAACTAGCTTTTATAATAGTAGGATTGTAGAAAACGTATTAACGAATTTAAAAAAAATCACTGAAATTCAAGTCTTTTCCACCTATTACACGTTTTTTTATGACAGGCAAAGGAAGAAGCTATTTTAATTAGAAGAACCTAAATGTAGATGGCAATAACTTGTCTCGGTCTAATCGGCGTGAATCTTCACAGTTGCGCGCAATTTAATTCCGTCCACGCCATAATTGATGGTTCTATTGTAAACTAACGTAACTTGAATAATTCAAAATTTCAATTTATTTAACTATTTTTCTAATTTAGTTAGGCACCTCATTTTTTGTACCAAAATGGGTTAATTATATCCTAAAAAAATAAAATTAAAGCTATTTTAAAGTCCCTTAAATGAGTGGTTCGTGTGCTTGACTTCATCTCAGGGATCCCGGGTTCGATTCCCGGCAGGGTCAACTTTAGAAATTAATTTTTCAAAGTTAGCTCTGGTCTGGATTTGGAAAGTAGTGGCAGGGGACACTGCGTTTTGCAGTCATTTAAGCAGCCCATCTGGCGGCAGTAACCACCCCGTTATAGAAAACCACCGTGAAATAACTGCAAGTGCGCTATTGTGTTTCTGTCATTTCGCTATACTTTCCTAACCTTATATCCTTAATCCTACTATGGTCAGCATCCCACTGGACCGTCAGCCTGTCTGTCGACCTTAACATAAAGAAATGATTTACGCAATAAATCCCACATACAGCGTTGTTCTAGCACACGGCTCAATTGCTATAGCAATATACCCACATTAACATACCATATCAATTTCTTTCAGTACAATTTATGTGCTTCTTGTACATTTATTAAAAAAAAAATACGAAATTGAGTTACATAGTTTTTGCCGACGACTGTTGCGTCTTAATAAACACACTATCGCAAATACACGCGACAAACCATTTCACGCAATATTTACTTGCACTAATAGTAGTGAAGTGTTCAAATTAAAATTATTACCATAAAAAAAAACCTGTTCCGTTTTCAGAACACTGTTTTCGATTTTTAGTTATTTTCTTAATAACTAGCTAGAGTTCTTTTAACAACTTCGGCCGCTAAAAATGAAAAATATATCTAACACATGAGAAATATTTGAGAAAATATATACAAAACTAGCTGGTGCCCGCGACTTCGACCGCGTTGAAAAAGAAAATAAGTATTAGTAATAACGCCTGACATCGTTATCGCTGTGACGACGGTGGCCCCCATTTTTTATTTTATTTTTAGATGATCACTCGGGAACTGTACTTTTTTCTGGATGAAATGTCCTTAACCATAATGTCCTTTCTTGTATCCCTGACAATGTGTATGCAAAATTTCATTATAATCGGTTCAGTAGTTAAGGCGTGAAAAGGTAGCAGACAGACAGACAGTTACTTTCGCATTTATAATATTAAGTATGGAGTATGGATAGTATGGATAAAGTATGGTATATTTTTTATATATAAAAACGTCATGTTGGTTTGTGTACGCTTCAAAATCTCGGGAATGGCTAGACCGATTTTAATTCGGTTTTCACACATGGAAAGAGGGATAAACGGGGCAGGGGATTTATATTAATATTTTTATATTTGATGGTTAAATGTTCAATACTTGCCAATACTTACCAGATCCAGGCCTGTTTGACGATTTTAACATTAAAAGAAAAAGAAAAAATGTCATCTTAAGGAAAGAACTCTCCTCCAAATTTGCGAAATAACTTTTTGTCGTGGAATAATTAATTAAGGAATTAGAAATCACCTTTTTTAATAGTTTATTATAATCGTTTTCATAAATATTTCTTTGCATAAGAAAGAGATGCAAGACCCTTTCACTTTATCCTCACTTCTATTTGTTCTTTATTGAATTGAATTATTTTATCTAAAATCTCTGTAATAATTTGTAGGCATTATTTTGAATTTATATTTTATAAACGAGCTATAATTATAATTATAAATTTACTACCGATTTTCTCCTCGATACTTGATGCCATCTTAACAGCACAAAGGCTCTGTTCAGACGTACCACAACCACACCACATCACATCACAGCAACAAAAAGTTTTTAAACAATGGTCACGTGTGAATAGTGTCGCTGCGGCTTCTTGCGGTTGCGTTGTGACTTGTGGTACCTACAAAATGTGGATTCGAATTCGAAAAATTACAAAATTCGCGATGTTGCTGGTGGTTGCAGCGTGGCTGCTATGTGATCGGTATCACACACGCGGTCAACAGTCAACAGCTCACGTGTTGTGGTTGTGGTGTAGTTGTAGTGTGGTTGTGGTACGTCTGAATAGTCCCTAAGCGCATTCAAAGAGCTGCACTCAAGCGGTGCGCGTACAGTAGTAGGTAATGGGTAGGTACACTTGGACATTGCGTTGTGTTATTAGTCTATATGGTCAATATTATTGCGTGACTGTTTGATGTTATACACAACTAACATCCAATTTGTTCTAGATCGTATAAGTGAAAAACACATTAATTATTTTAGTGTTTTCAATTTATTGAATAAACAAATAATGTAAGAGGTCAAAGTGTAGGTAAGAGATATGAACGCAGTTGTTGGTAGTAAGCAATACAATCGTTAAACTAATGAAAATATTTACAATTTCATTAAAACTACAATACCCATCAATGTTGTGTCTAACTTAACTTACATATATTTTAAATAAATATTTTTGTACAACTTATCAAATTATTACTATAGTTAGATTAATATCTAATTACTTAGTATGATTATACATTTAAAAATAAGCAATGTTGTTGTAAGTTAAATGACATCGTTCAAAACCAGGCCATTGTTTTTTTTTTACTTACGCTTTGGAGTATTTGGTAATAAGCGTTTCTCGATTTCAGTAATTTCCTGTGAATATTTCAAATTTTGTAAATAGGGATTAAATTGGAAAATTAAAAACACTTTTTTATACTTACATACTTTTCATACTTTTAAACTTTTGTAATACTTTCAAAGTTAAATGTGATATGAAACCCCATTACCAAATTATACTATATTTTCTCAGTAAAATATATAATTCCTTCTTACCTAAGGTTCAACAGTTGAAATGAAAATTATTAAAAAAAAACTGATGGCCTGATTTCCATTAATAACTGATTGATTTCCTTTAAAATTGACTTTTGAAATAATGCGTTAATGTGTCATTTATTTATCAAATACCACTGATTTTACTTATGACTCTTTACTTATGACAACTTCTTAAAATAATAGTATTTTTTTAATAAACTTATTATCTAATTATAGACGGAAATATTACGTAGCCACAGGGACTTACGACACTTTATAATTGCATGGAACTTATTTTAAATCTAACTCAATTACAATTAATTTATTATAAAATTGCTTTGATAGATACGAGTATATCTATCAAAGCAATTTTGCACTTTTTCAACAGCTAACTTCTGTCATTCAATACTATTTAATTCTTATGTTTTTTTTTCATATAATTTTGTAATAAGTATATAATTTTTAAACTATCTTAATACAGTCGACTTTAAACCCTAGTTAGTTTCAAATTTTTCTCTGATCCCTTGAGTTTCAAATTATCTAGAGTAAACTTCATATTTTAAAATAGTTTTTTTTTTTACTTATTTACTGGTATATTTTTGTCAACTTTTAACTGTATTTGTTAATTTTATTTTTAAATGATTAATTTATCTAAAGAGGCATGAAAAGATTGTTAAAAAAACATATCACTTAGCAAATCTGTGTGTTTAAATAGTCTCTAATAATCTCTTTTATAAACACATCCCACCTTTTGTTGAATATTTCAAACAATTTTTCTTTGTTAGTGTTGTCAAGAGCACTGTATTTGATCGAATTTATGGCCAATTGCTTAAGCATACGCAAGTCGGCACGTTTACTTGCAACACCAACAAAACTTACATAGAAATCGTGAGACAAAGGATCTGCGTCCCAAGCTCCCGGATCGTCGCTAGACAACACTATTGGCATCCCTAACGCCAGATATGTGGCTAAGGGATGGTTTCTAATATCGCGTACTAGAGACAAAACTGCATTAGAAATTACGTTTACTTCTAATGCTATGTCGTTTTTGTTCACAACCGCTACCAGCGTTGGATGTTTCATCAAAGCGTAAGCATGTCCGATCCTCTTTGATCCTAAAAGGATGGCGTCCAGTAAATTCTCATCAGTAGGTGTTCCATACCAATTAGTCTCTCCGCCGTGAAAAAAGAAGTTTATTTCGTCTTTCACTTCGGCCAAAACTGGAAGGAATTCTTGCAATGGTTTCCCAAGGTCCTCTTGTCCAACTAGATCGAATCCAGCAAATATATCAGGCAATTCCTTTTTTAAATTATGCGCTAATTCGAGTGAATCGCGCACTTCTTTTATATCTGCAGCACGGTGTCTTGTCAATATAAGTTTAATTCCTACAAAATCAGGATATTGCTCTATGAACTTTTTCGTCACGCGTTGATACATTTTAGCGAGATACATTTTGTCATGCGTGGTCCCATCGAGTTCGTATAGATTGTGTAAGCCGCTCCGGATCTCGACATACATCACGTTGTCATCGTAAAAATTCTTCAAGGAACGGTAAAAGAACTCCTCCCTAACTGGTCTAAAGCAGATAAGCGATTTCGTTGTACGATAGACCTTGTTGAATTTATTCCAAACAGTATTTATATCTGTCTCGATTTCATTTTCGTTTTCTGTGTACAGTGTAAAATATCTTTTGAGCTCCCTATCAAACATGGCTACGTCATCGGATGCGTTTCTAAGATCGTTGAGGAGAACCCACTTAGTTAAACAAGGTCGACGGGGGACAGTCTCTGCGAAGTGTAATTTTAAATCGTCGTTTGCAAAACATGCGTACAAATTGTCGTGGTATGTCAAATTCAACAAATAATCCGATCCGAGCATCATAGAACTGTGGATATGTAATGCTGCCCCTTTCGGCATACGTCTGATAACTTGATACACCAGAGAGTTTTCGATTTCATGTTTATAACTAAAATAATGTCTTGAAAAGTTAAAGTATTGTGGATTGTGGAAAGATTCGTTAATCTCTCTCCTTTTAAACTCCATTAGTATTTCGTTTGCAACGATTTCATCTTCGTTCAGCGTTATTTTACCTCCCAGAGAAAGATGTGATTCCTCTTCTAGCAGATTGCTTCTATCACTAACGTAATTTTCCAAAACAAACCTTGCATCGAACGGTTTCATAAAAAACAAACACAAAACACTGTAAATCGTAAACGCATTCATTTTTTTGTCTCAACACACAGCCGTATCAACCGCGGTCACTTAACTGTGACATTCATACTTGGCGTCGCGGCATCGAGTACTGACTGACTAGTTGTCGTCATTATCGTGTTTATTTATATAAACTTCGTCGGTAGAAGCTTTCCTTGCTCAACTGATATTTCCAGTGCAAATAGAGTAGTAATTGCTCGATTTCACTAAAATCAAATTTAATAAGTTTCAAGGCGAGTGCTTTTTAAAGCCTTTGCGATAGTTACGTAAAATTATGTGATACCATTATTTGTACTGTATTTATAATACTCGCTTGCATTTATGCTTTTTCAAGATATTTATATTTATTTAGTACTTTATGGTTAAATTTTCCACTAAATATAACAACGATGTATTTGTAAATAAGTTCGTTTAACGAACTTATTATTATTATTTTTTAGGTACCCTTTATAGTGTACCTAAATAATTTATTAAAAATATGAACAAAAACTAACAAAAAATAATGTGCAAAAAAATTGTTAAGCTTAGAATGTATTTGAAGCTTAAACATATAGACGTCGCGAGCACAGCTAGACAATAAAATTGTTTACTATTCCTACTAATAATATTATAAATGCTAAAGTTTGTGAGGATGTATGTTTTTTACAAGTTTGTTACTCTTTAATGTAGGTAAAAACTACTGGATGGATTTGGATGAAATTTGGCACACAGATAGCTTATTAAAATAAAGAAAAAAATAATAATAAAAAAGTCTTTATTGCTGTCCAGTCCACTCCAGTCCAGTCACTTTCAAAAATTCATTTTCCCATCTTTCTTTACCATCATCTGCATAAAAATATAGAATAGTAACCTGAAAAAATTTTACGTTCCCGAGGTCTGGACTAAAACCATGGAGGCTAGAGGTAAGGAAGCATTTTATTTACGGTGGTTTCATGAACTACGAAACCAACCAATCTTATCAAACACCAATGCTACACTAGCACCATTCTGGTCAATTTATGAACCACTATTTAATACTTTTAGCTTGCCACTTTTTCAGTTTAACACCAATTCAATTTAAATTTGTAGGAAACCAATTTAGGAAATCGGAAGGTTTAATCGCAGAACAGATTTGATCCAATTTAGATTTTATCTATTTTCAATTCTATGACTTCGATTTAGATATCAATTTAGTGTAGTGTGATCAGTAGTTCACTACTTAGGTTCCTAAATTGGTTTCCTACAAATTGAAAAGTGTAATAACTGCTTTACTTCTAATCTCAATGACTATAACCATACTAAAACATAAAAAAATAGCGCCACTGTGGCCATGGTTTCGCCACCATCGTCACAGCGATAAAGTTGTCAGGCTTTTTCAAGCCTTTTAAGAAAAAGTCGAGGGCACCAGCTAGTACATAGGTGTCCATCTGAAAGAAATTGCTATTATTTTTAATCAGGAGTTCAAATTTTAATATTCAATGTGGTTAAAAATAAATTGCGTGGATAGTGGACTTCGCAAACTAACAAACAACACTTAGGTAATACCAAAATCGTTAAGCACTGATAAGGTCTAGCAATATAACTGCGGTCTAGAACGTCAGGTAAACCTAAATCGCAGGTATAATTACATCTTTATAGGTATAATTCAAGTATCGGCCTTCTTCTTATTAGCTTCTTAATTAACCTTTCGTAATTCTTATATAAGAATTGTAACAGTAGCTTGTGTTCATCAACTCCATACAATGCAATAGAACAATATATGATTGCAAAATGATGAATGCGTGTTGAATGATAAATGATGAATGATAATTGCAGCCCTCAATGACTGAGGCCCGCGATGATTTCATGACTATATTTAAGAATATATAATTTATATATATTTAAGAATACAAAAAAAAATTACCTACTCTAGTGAATCGTTAGTATTTTTTAAAATATTAGATCCTAGCTGGTGTCCGCGACTTTGTCCGCGTTAAAAAAGGTCATATGAGTAATATATAGAAATTGACATCTTCATTAGTGTACGACGGTGGCGCCGCCACTTTTAATATTTTTAGTTGATCTTTTAGAAACATTACTTTTTATCTGGATGAAAGGTACCCTATGTCCTTTCTTGTATCCCTGACAACGTGTGTGCAAAATTTCATGATGATTGGTTGAGTAGTTAAAGCGTGAAAAGGTAACAGACAGACAGACAGAGTTACTTTCACATTTATAATATTATACATATAAGTATGGATTAG
Organism: Synanthedon andrenaeformis; assembly: GCA_936446665.2. NCBI lineage: Eukaryota > Metazoa > Arthropoda > Insecta > Lepidoptera > Sesiidae > Synanthedon > Synanthedon andrenaeformis. The sequence goes on from OW387796.2 coordinate 5,242,120, forward strand.
CCTATGTTATCTAATCGCTGATAATGTATTATAGCTTTCTGTAGGTGAAAGTATTTTTAAAGTTAGTCCAGTAATTTTTGAGTTTAAAAATCAAAATCAAAATCAATACAAAGATAGATATAACTCAGCTGCTTACATAGTTTGTTTATTTCTCTGTCAATAAATTCTTGTCGCATCTTCTATATATTGAATAATTTATTATGAATTGTGTATCCGTTGGGATAGGCACAATCGATATAGGTATCTCATTTTACATAATATAAAACAGTCGCTTCCCGCCGTCTGTCCCTCTGTACGCTTTAATCTTTTAAAATATGTCGTACGCAACGGAACTTAATGCGATTTTCAATAACGAGGAAGGTTTGTTTAATATAATTTGCAGAATTGCATCCGTGTGAAATCGGGAGCGGGTCGCTAAGTACCTAATGAATATAGATAAGTATGGCTACTATAAATACATATCTACTCGACTTGATGAAACAAAGCTGTCACTGTGTCAATGCCCCATCGCCGTTGACTGTTGACCATTTATCTAATCTATAAATAGGTTGATTATTTTATATTTAATTTAAAAAATATATTAATATTCTGCAGTAGGTATATGGGTTTAGAACGATATTTAAATAGGTTAATATTATATAAATATGGTTATTAAATAGTTAAACAACTTAAACATACTTAAGTTGTTTAAGTATTCACAAATAATTTAAACTCAGTCACCGAGAATCGCTTGTAGTGTGAACACGCGTGTCACATACCTACTCATTCTTTCGACTATGAGGAAAATTATATTACTGTTGATAAATTTTACCACAGTGCAACCGTTATACACATTCGTGAACATCCGTGATGAAAACCAATCAACCAAATCAGAAATATCCGCGAACAAAACAAGAAAGAGAAACGAATTGTTGGAGAAAGAGATGTTAATGTCTCTTGGAGGGAAAATCAATTTGGACTATAAAGAGATGAGGTTGAACAACATATTGATGCAATGGAAGTTAAAAGAAATGGACTACGCTTTCGAGAACCCGCAGTATTTTAATTTCAGTTATAACTTTGCTAAATATAAAGACACAGTAAGGGATTCTAAAGTATATCAATTCATCAAGGAAATGCCTAAAGGTGCAAATCTTCACGTACACGCCAGCGGCATGCTCGGACCTGATCACATCTTGAAATTAACTTATAATGATCACCTATACGTGTGCTTTGAAGATACAATAAAATTTAAATTCTCTTCAAAACAACCTTCCGATGAATGCGTGACGCAGTGGTTGATAATGAGAAACGTGAGAAAATCTTTACATAACGTGACAAAATTTGATGAAGAACTTCGAAACAATTTTACAATTTTGAGTACTTGTCACGAAGAACATACTGATGTTAATAAAATTTGGAACAGCTTTTCTAAAATATTCCACATTATTTACCCTTTACTTGGATACAAGCCTGTTTGGGAAGAATATCTTTACGAAGCCCTCAAAGAGCTCAGAAACGATAATGTGATGTATGTAGAAATACGAAGTGGTTACACGGGGTTTTATGATTTGAACGGTAAAATGTCGGATGCTTTTGACTTTGTCAATACTTCAAAGCGAATTGTGAACAGATTCGTTGAAGATTATCCGGACTTTTTGGGTGCGAAATTGATTTACTCCCAAGGAAGACACGTTGACAGAGCAACAGTTGAAGATGCATTGACCTTAACACGTAATTTGAAGAAAACTTTTCCAGATTTCATAGCAGGGTTCGATCTGGTCGGCCAAGAAGATCTAGGAGCACCAATAGTTGAATTTCTGTCGGAACTAGATGCATCGAATGATTTAAATTACTTTTTTCACGCTGGCGAGACAAATTGGTACGGCACGTTGTCCGATGAGAACTTAGTAGATGCAGCAATTTTAGGAGCGAAAAGAATTGGCCATGCATACGCTTTGGTGAAACATCCCTTAGTGAAAGAGTTAATAAAGAAAAACGATATATGCTTAGAAGTTAATGTAATATCCAATTCTGTATTGTCTTTAGTGAGTGACCTTCGTAATCATCCATTGGCTTCGTTCATAGCTGAAGGATTACCAGTGGTGCTATCAAGCGATGATCCTGGGTTATGGGAGGCTAATCCACTTACTACTGATTTTTATGCGGCATTTATTGGTGTAGCAAGTAGATTACAAGATCTACGTTTGTTAAAGCAATTGGCTTTGAATTCGTTAACGTACAGTTCTTTAGAAGAAATTAAAAAGAAAGAAGCCTTTGAAAAATTTGAAGCAAAGTGGGACCAATTTGTCAAAAAAACTTTATCGACTGCGGAATCTCATTAATTTATATCAAACTTATTTATAAATGAATTTTTTATATACAAATTTTCAAGCAATTCTTTTCTTATAATAATAATAATTTATTGATTATCAGACAAATTAGTCCATATGGAGTAAATAACATAAAAATAATGGCTATTTTATTTACTGAAATCCTTTCATTAATTATAGCTAATATTAATAATGTATAATACTTATATTAATATAAGTGAACAATATAGGCATTTTTAAAGTATTTTACGTAGATCAAGACAAAGTTTTGGTCCAATTTGTAAAATATAGAATCAAGATAAATATCTAATTAAATTTGTTAATAATTTTAATGCTAATTCAATAATACAAAAGAGCGTTACAAGGGGGTTACAAAAGGAAGGATGACTCTATGTGCCTATTTTTATATTGAAATATTAGGTTTATCTAATGGGATCTAATATAAGTAATTTTTGGCCTATATTTGGCTATGACTATGAAATTACCTACCAATATGAATTTACTTATATTTATTTCTAATGCATTTTATGTAGTTATCTATATATCATTACCAACATAATTAATATTTTTCAATCTTATTAATTTTTATTGTCATGTAATAATTATATGTAACACATTAATAAGTTAATATTAATGTTAAGTATCGACATTTATTTATTAATTTTTGCATGTAAACCAACTGTTGAAATTAAATGCCATGAGAAAATAAATTATTTATAATAAAATTTAAATAACTGCATTTAATTGGTCTGTTATAAAACAGTTTATTTAGTAAAAAAAGTATTCTTTTTTCTGATAAAAAAAAATCAGCAAGTTTTTATATTTACTCAAACGTTCGCTATTTATTTTATTACAGGCGTAATTTAATAAGGCTGTTCTCATACAAAATATACGACTACGTCCATGCAAAATAATTAAAAATACCTTCACTGAATAGTATTGTCTTGATGGAAATTTTAATTGTTGGCATAAAGTTCTGCTACTTCACAATAGATGTCGCTGTGTTGTTGAAATTCGTCTCAACAAAGTTGCGGTGGCGTCATCTTTTGTAGGGTGGTTAGGTTATTTGAGTGCAAATTTTGTCAAATGTGAATTTGTTAAATTATCACACATATTAACATTTGACAAAATTACTAATTAATAATGTGTATGTCCAAAAAATAAATATTAAAAGGATGTTAGTATATTTCAGATACCTATACAGTTTTTTCATAAGAAAAATTCTAGTCGTGTTTTTAAATTAAGATTTATAATTTTTTTTACTCAATATGTATTTCCTTAAATCTTGTGATTAGTCAAAAACTGAGTATGAACTAATGGTAAAAAAAACGCGTTTACAAAGTCCCTTTTGCCACTTAGGTATAGTGCGAACAGCTTTCGCTAGACGTTTTACTCTGTAGGTATCTCTTCTGAATGAACAGTGTCTTGTCCTTTTCAATACCTAACGCTGGCAACATGTATATGCGAAATTTCATGATGATCAGTTGAGTAGTTTATAAGTAAAAGTGTAACAAACAAACTTCTCATTTTTATAGTAGCTGTTGCACGCGACTTCGCCCGCGTTTATAAAATATAGCCTACGTTACTCGGTGATAATGTAGCTTTCTATTGGTGAAATATTTTTTAAAATCGACCCAGTAGTTTTTACGTGAAAGGGTAACAAACATACAAGTCTTCTCTCTTTATAAGATTAGTACTTATTTAACATCTCAGTAATTTAAGACTACTAATATTATCAATGCTAAAATTAGATCTATAGGGGAAAGGTGAGATAGTTGCTGACCTTTTTGAAATGGATGATAACATACAGAAGATAAGCATTTAATAATTTATTTTTATCGGTAGGTACTTTAATGATTGTGTCAATGAATGAAGGAAATAATCAGTATAATTTAATATCAAATATTTATTTTACTTCATTAATTATAAGCAAAATAAAAAAGTTCAATTGACGGAGATAGATGACTATATTGAGTGGGTATATACTCGTATATATATATATATAATTATCATCGCCAAAAAATAAAAAAAACTGGTGAGATCGTTGCCCTATAAGAAAAAAATTAAAGAATATTTTGATTATCTTATAATCTGATAATTTGATTATATCTATTATTCTGTTAACTATGCCCTGTGATTGGAAGAACATTAAGTTTAGTAGTGGCAGGGAACACTGCGTTTCGCAGTCATTCGGGCAGCCAGTCTGGCGGCAGTAACCATCCCCTTACAAAATATTACCGTGAAATAACAGCACCTGTACTGTTGTGGTTCGGTGAGTGAGTAAGAGATGCCAGAGCCCATTACCTTATCCCTTTTTAATCCCTTATCCTTAATCCTACTATGATCGACATCGCATTTGCAGCACCTGTGGCTTTGTGTGTTATCTAAGGCGACGGTAGCCACCTACCATAAAGTGGCCTGTCACCCTGCCTGTCGACCTTGACAATAAAAAAGGTGATTTTTCTGATGATCTACATGACGTCCTTGATGATTTTTCGATTTCCCATGTTATTAAAAAAACAATGACGCGAGCTATAGGTACGCAGTGGGCTGGCATAGTGCATCTATCACTACTTATATCACGTGATAAGGTATATCAGTAAGATATAACTTATCACGTTGAGAACGTTTCTGTGTAGCCAGATAGTAGCCGTACAAACAGATAGTCCATTATAGTTCTTACTGTCTAATGGGCTATCTGTCTGTACGACGCACATTATCTTAAAAAAAGCCAAAAATAATTGGAAGTACCTACAAAAATGTGACGAACATAGATAGATTTGAGCAATGAATCTATACTTCACAACAACACACGCATTATTCAATTGTCGTGTACGGGGCATGGTCCGCTCGCTCGGCTAGAATTGTTTGGTTCGGAACAAACAAAATATTTTGAAAATAGGGGCCGCGACGGCCATTGTCAAATTGACCGTGTGATTGTGGGGAGACAAATGGGATCGGATGTAATTCGGACTATTGCTCTTCAGAATATTTACAATCATAATTTAATTGAGGTTGTGTTATTTTAAGAATTGTATTATAATTTATATTGTGTTCGTAGTATAAAACTAGCGACTCGCTGTCGGCTTGGCATCGGTGGCATTTTTTTCTGCATATTTATACTAATATTATAAAGAGAGAGATTTGTGTTTTTCATTTTTGTTTGTAATGAGTAAACTCAAAAATTACTGCAACGATTTTAAAAATTGTTTCACCAATAGAAAGCTACTAAAAGCTGTATAAGTTACGCCAATGAAGTCTCGTGCAACAGCTAGTTATATATAAAAACCTTCGAGGCTTAACGCTCTTTCCATTAGTGAAAAGCTCATGAAAATCCGTTCAGTAGTTTTTGAGATTATCGCGAACATACAGACAGGCGGACAGACGCAGCGGGAGACTTAATATGTAAGCTCAGATAAAATAACAACTAAAGATAGAACTTCCTGTAAGACAGAGAGAAGCCGGTAAAACTACGCTTCGCCGTTTGTGTACACAGTACACGCACACAAATAATGCAATCAAGCTACGCCTCTTCTTGTTAAATAAATAAATTAAATTAAATAAATAAATATCTTCACACATTCCACACAGCACCATTTAGTTCCACATGCTTGTATTATGGATACCAGACAGTTGATTTATACTATATATATATATTACTTTTTTTTGTAAATACATACATATTATAAATACAAATATCCATGACTCAGGTACAAAGGTAAAATGTTAACACATAAACATTTGCCCCCTAGCGGGATTCGAACCCGCGACCGTTTAATCTACCAGTGAAAATGCTGAATTGAGTAATGAAAGGTTGTACAAATAAAAAGCAGGATGGAATCACATTTCACACGTTAGTAAAGATGGAAACCAATATTTTCAATAAAAATAAACAAAACCTGACCTGTAAGGGTCGGTCATGGAGTAAGTTACTTTGTTTTCAGAGATATCGTGTTTATAGGCTCTATACATGATACTGAAACTAAATTGACGATTTATGTATTATTTACATAAATCGATTTACGATTATTTACAGTATGTATGTATGTATGTATGTTCCTCCATAACTCTGAAACGAATTAACTGATTTTCATGAAACTTGGTAGATAAACATTTGGACGTACGGGACACAGGATAGGCTACTTAATATTTTTCAACGCGGACGAAGTCGTGGGCAGTAGCTAGTTAAAAATAAATTAAGTGATCACAGCAAGCCGGATCACGGTATATTAGACCGCATTCCCTTAGAACATAAACGGGTTGTTCCGTTTTCGGCCCATGAAAACTCATTCCCATAACATCAAAGACTGAATTTAAGGCACGTTGTCTAAATGTTGTCTAAACTTGTGATCATTCATTTATATGTTTTTTTTTAAGCTTTTTGGTCTAGTCCAAGGGTCGGTAACCTGCGGCTCGCGAGCCACACACTACTTATATATGAATAAATAGATATTTTTCTTATCAAAAAACTTTATGCAAGTACTATTTATTGTTGACAAGAAAAATATTTGTGGCTCTTTAAAAACTTTGAAATTTTGTAAATTCAAATTTCCCTGGTCTAGCCATATAAACGAGAAGTAAGCTTAATAAAGTACCCATTTGCCAGCACTGAGCGCCTTACGGCAAGCTTAGCATAGGCCTAGACAGAACGCTAAGGCAAGCACCTTAACCACTCATCCAATAGGCTCGTCAAGGTCAATCATTCCTATCGAGATGATCTTTCTCGCTACAAAGTTACACCTTCTCTAAAATGTACCAATGACTTATTTTAATTTGGCTTATTACTATTTTTTCAAGTAACAATGCTTGCTGAGGAAGTTGTCCGTTAGACGACATATGGCTGGCGATTGTTGGCCGACGAGAAACCGCAATTTAAAAGGGACCGCGTCCGACGAGCACGGAGCAACAAAACCCGATGTGCCAATAACTAATTATCGTCCATTATACCTCAAAAAACACCTCTACCCACAACTTTTTTTTTCTATAATTTCGCGGTAATGAGATCGCGTGCGCGCACGCTAATAATATTTTTTTCTGGTTTTCTAAAAATCTTTGCTTAATGAACGCATATTATATAAAAATTGAGGTGCAATTTGGATATTAATGGCGGAGTTGTTTCGCATGTGTTGTTGACAATTATGGCGTAAAAACAAATTATCATCTATAAGTCATAACGTCGAAAAATAAAACCGTTTTGCATTTTGCCATATTACTTAGTACTTACAGTGATAATTTGGTAATGTTTGCCAACTAGTTCAATTGGGAGTTCAATTGATTGAACTATTGGGAATTTTTAGTCTCAGTAGTTCAAGTACATATAGCTTTACCTGGAAAGTTTTCTGGGAGTTTTGAAATTAGTGATTACCTATATATATATATATTTCCGTTCCAAAATCTTTCACCAATAGTTAGAAAAAAATTTCGGGATGGACATAGGCTTAATATTCCACGCGGGTACTAGCTATTATTAAATAAAGTTGGTGAGAGTTTGGAACATGTTTCTGACAATTCTCCAGACGAAAAATCTACCTTATTATATTATGAATTATTATCTCACAATTAGTAATAAGAACAGAAGTAAAACATGTCCCGAAAACAATAAAATTGTATTGTAATGTGGAACGAATTAAAAAACAATAAAGAATATATGATCACCTCTGTCTTTTGTCACCCCACGTATTGTGTGATTCGAATGACAGTTGTGAAATACAATTAAAATTGCGTTCGCTTGAAAGAGGAGGCGCAGTTGCAAGAATTATAAGGTCGACAGAAAATTGCCGTCTTAATTCATGCAAATGTCATTGTCAAAGCACGTCCAGGAATGTTTTGTCGTGTAATTGATACGCGTAACGATAAAGCAGGAATTTCAAGGTGATTGTGTCGAACCAATCATCCCCTTTGTGGTTGGGGGTGCTTATTTCTGTTGCATATGGTCCGTTTGTTGAAGTATAATAGTTCTAATAAGACTAAAACGTAAATTGAGACATAAATTGTGCAATTATATTACTCATTAATTATAATAATGAAATTAATGACATTTATTCAATCTTCTTAACCATCGTCATCTAATTAGGATAATGGCCATTGCTAGACATAGACTTCTTCCATAATTTTTCAATGGGACCCATCTTAACACGTGGTTGCTATAGGTTGCTATATCAGCTGTACCAAAAAAAAAACACGGAATGGGCAGTAGTCAGCAGTGCCCTCTGAGGACAATAATACTAACCCTGGGGCCACGAAACCAAGCGTCAGCGTCGAGCGTCAACAATTTCGATGCAATTTGCAGCGTCGTGTTGTGGCCTCTTACATGAACTACAGCAACACCTACTACTCTTTTACTAGTAGGTGTTGACTACAGCCAATTGTTTTGCAGCGCAAAGCGAATCCGCTTCGACCGTTGTTTTCGTGGCCCAGAGGTACTTAAGCGAATTCGCTTTGAGCGTTGGTTTCGTGGCCCGTGCACAAGTAACTACGTTCGCCAACCCGCCTCCCAAATGCGGCTAATATTGTCAAAACGCTCCACGACGGAGATACTTTAAAAGTACAAGTACAAGAAGTACAAGTACAATACAAGAAATACCTACAGTTTCAAGTTACAAGAAAAATAGATAGGTACTTACATATATCAGAAGCGGCGGGGTTTGTCGTATAATATATAATAGATAGTCAGGATAGGATGCGATGTTCATGGTGTTGATGTCACTTAACTTCGTTGTGGAAATTTATTTGATGAAGTTAACATCGTTCAGGCCTACCAAAGGTGATAGAAAAGAATCCAGTTAGGGACTTAATTAGATCAAATCCTTGGCGTGCGACGTGGGCTATTTATCAATATCAAAGCTATCAGTTTATGCAATATTTAGCAAGTAGAAAGGTAAGTAGCGAGTAAATTTTATGTATCGCAATATTTGAAGTCAATTTAATTTTTGAAACTATATTTTCAAAAATCAAAATTATTTCACTAAAATTATATCAATATCTATACATATTATAGAATAAAATGACTGTCCGCTTCTCTCAGTTCCTCCGTTAATTTTTCCTAAACCATCCGACGTATTTTAATACGATTTTCACTAATGGAAATGGGCATAAACGAGAAACATAATTTGCTTGTTATTTAGTTTTTTAATTCTTTAATGTGTGATTTACAACATATTAAAGAATCACACATGTTTGAATGCCAGTGATTGATTGAATGTAAGATAAGTCAATAAATATATCTATACCTATTATGTATAAGATAAAAAAATATTTATTATGTTAGTATAATAAAAAGATTATGTCTAATATGTACATCTACATATTATACATAATATATTTTTAGTGTTTTTCATTCACGCTTCGTTATTGCAAAGACTTTAAAACCAATTCAATCAAAAGCGTAAATTTCGACGCCCGCCAATAAATGCAACGTACGTAATAGCACGTAATAGGTACGTATTTATTCAACACGTAGTGTTGTGTCAATGATAATATCTAATAGATTGTACTGTGTTGCAATATGCGTAACACACTAAATATGTAATCAAGCGTGAAGCCTTACCCCTAACTAATGCGTAAACTGCCAAGTATCAACACGCACTTTATTGGTTTCTTAATCATGTAAGCGTACCCCACAAATAATCAACATCTAAGTAATCTTTGATCAAAGTCGATATACGTGTCTGTGTGTTGGTCTACTTTTGAGCTTACTCTATTTTTTTATGTTCAAATCGACAGACAGTCTGACGGTTCACTTGATGGTAGGTGCAAGTGCCATAGGTGGTGCAAATGGTAAAAGGTTTAAGGCTCTGACATCCCTTACTTACTCACCGAAACACAAAAGCAGATAATTTGCTGTTAGTTCACAATGGTCTTCTGTAAGGGAGTCGTCACTGACCAAATGACTGCGAAACGTATTGATGCCCTGCGACTACTTTCCAAATCTAGACCAGAGCCAGCTTTGAAAAATTCATTTCCAATGTTGATCCAGCCGGGAATCGAACCCGGGGCTCAAGAAACGTTAGCTCCAATTCATGAACTCCGGTTTCGGTTCCCGGCATCGATTCAGAGTTGGTTTTGGTTTGTCGAAGTTGGTGGTTTCAAAAGTTAAATACAGTTAAATAAGTTTTAACTTTTAACAACTTATAAAAAGTTACAATTTACATAGTTTAAAAAAAAAGTTCTAAAAAAATATTGCACGCAAATTTTCTTGTTGAATTTTTTTTTTTTGATAAGCCCATATCCTCCTAAATTGTGGAGTTGCTTGTGCTCAGCAGTGGGATCTTTTTATATGTGAATATATGAACGAGTATAGGTCGATACAGATAAAGAAACTAATTCAGATGTCTCTCCAGGATAAGAGAGCAAACTCACCAGAGAAGAATTGGCTAATAAAAATGACTGAAACATATTTAAATTTAACTCTTCTAAAAGTTTATTTGAAATATCTACCTAAGATGATTGTATCATGAAACTCAGACAACGAGATTCGAAGGATGTTGACGATTAAAACGACCGGTTGCAAACTGAAGCTTCGAAAAAGAAATTTGTCATAACTAAAAGTTTCTGTTCCTATATTATTAGTACTTAATATTTTAGAAATAAAGTCGTATTTCGTTCGTGTTATAATTCATTTCCAAAGTTGACCTTGCCGGGAAGCGAATCCGGAAACCCTAGAACAGAGCGTTAAGGCATGCACTCATCCAACGACTTATCCTTCTCAACTTTTAAATATATAATATTAATTAATATAACAGCCGAAACATCAGTCACCGCTCGGTAGTGTACGACCGAAGCTTCGGCTTCGGCTTCGCCCACCTTCAGCCAAAAAAACCATCTAGGTTTTGCCTTTCTATATTTCTTATTATACAGTTGAAATAAACCTTCAATAGTTTTAAAATAATTTATATTATTAATTATAGCTTGTAGCCAATCTTGAACAATTTTTTTAGAGGTTTCGGCTTCTGCTTCTGGCCATTCTGGCGGCCAGGAATAGACCTTCGTTCGCACACTACCGCGCGGTGACTGCATTGTGTAGGCGCTAACAAAATAGAATCATATAAACGAGCCCTCGTTATCATAGTATAACTACGGCCGTCGGCGTAGTATAGGGTCTTAAAAAAAGGCTGTGATTGAATTTTGTCTTCGTGACAGTAGTTAGGCTGTTACAATGTAATTTGTCAAAAGTCCAAAGTTTTTCGAAGTAACCACATTATTGCATTTTCAAAGAAGTTCGTGTTTTTTGTAATGACAAAATTCTTGCACGGAACATAATGCACGCATTAGGTAACAAACAACAACTTTGCAAAACAAAACCTTTTGTTTTATATGAAAGTGGGTTAAAATATTGTAAGTTATATAACGACTTTTGCTATACCTACCACCAAATACGCTTTTTTTCACCAATTAGCATAATTATTATGAATTCATAATCTTAGCCATAGGACGTGCACTGCTGGATAAATAGGCCTCCACTATAACTTTCCAAAAGAACTGGTCAAATGCAGCGTGGATACACCATCGTGGATCTTGCCTTCCAAGAACCTTCCGGCCCATGCTGTGCCCAGCTCGGTAGTCTTCTGTAAGGGGGTGGTTGCTGCCGCCAGCCGGTCTGCTCAAATGACTGCGAAACGCAGTGTGCCCTACCACCACTTTTCAAATCCAGACCAGAGTTCAGTGCTTTTTCCCCATACCAAAAGTGGCCAACGTGCCTAAATAAATTTTTAACTAAAAAAAAAATGATACAGATAATTTGCAACGAAACAAAAGCCTAATTTAGCAAACAATAATTACCGTCATATAATATTTTCAGAAAACGAATTTCCCCAAATGAATTGACCTATCAAATTGTATTTTGTCCACAAATCAAGAATCGAACTGATGAGGCTGGTCGATAGACGTCCCCTAATTTTACCAAACGAACAAAGTAACCCTCGATCTGGATAAACAACTTTATTCGTTACGAGGTAAAGTTGAAATTCCAATGTATTTGTTTAATCTAAAGGCAAGATTAATTTGGCTTTATTAAATAGGCACTGATTCACGCAAACCGAATTACATCGGTAACTGATACACTCGTTATTTAACTGGATTTGTTCGAACGCGACGGGGAAACTCTTGGATCCGAGGGAACGTTATTGAGGATTGTTATTTTCGGTGCTACGTCCATATGTAGTTATGATATTAAGTCCATATTCGGTCTTTATCCACCTATACCCTATAAAATGGTTTACCTTGACTGACTGTCAACGCATAACCAAAACCACTAATTTTATACTACCTTGAAATGACAGCGTGTGTGTTTCGGTGAGTGAGTAAGGGATGACCTATCCATCTCTTATCCTTAATCCTTCAGTAGTTGACAGCGAACTTGCAGCACCTGTGACGTTGCTTGTGTTATAGGCGGCGGTGGCCACATACCATCAAGTGGACCGTTACTCTGTCTGCCGACTTTAACATAAGAAGAAACTGTCACAAAATTTGCAATTTGATAGGAGTGCAAATATCAAAAGTAAAATAAATGATTGGACCGAGTTAGATTTATTTTATAACGTAACCACCTAAGAAAGGATTTAAAAAAAAATTAAACTCCATGCGAAGCTGCGAACTAGTTTCTAATTTAATATAAAATTAAATATAATAAGTATATTATATATAATAGTTACCCACATCAAACAACATAGGTAGTTACTTCAGATTGTTTTATTCATTTGAGCTAAATTTTTTCTTAGATTTTCATTTCGATTTAAAAATATTAGAGTAATTACGACTAACATAATATTATTTTCCTACGCATACGATAACAAATTGTATGGCGGAACCAATTCATACAAATTGTAATACACAAGCTAAGAACAGTTCTGTCGAAATAAACTTGATAAATCTTTAGATAAAGATAACTTAAGACTGTGTTGGACAAAGATGTTACATTATGATTACAACTAGATGTGTCAGTGTTGATTTATCTGACTGATCTGACAACTAGATGACTGAAGTCATATCTATCTTGATTGTTTTCATGTTAAATGATTTAAATGAAAGCGATCACTTTAATGGGGTTTGACACATAATAAAATCGTAAATGTTCTAAATGTTTAGAACACTTGAATATATACAGAACAACCTACCAGAACTAATAAAAACTTTTTATAAACCTAACTCTCTAGAGTGTCTAGCTTCCTAGATTAGATATTGTAAACTTATAAACTTGCAATTTAGTTACCAAATCACAATTATTATCACATTTTATTTTATGTTCAGGTCATTAGACAGGCGGACAGTTTACTTGATGGTAGGTTAGTAAGTCGCCTATAACACAAGCAAAGCCAAGGGTGGTGCAAGTCGTCTGCTGACTACAGTAGGATTAAGGGTAATTAATGGGTTAAGAAGGCATAGGGAATTGGGTTCTGGCATCCCTTGGGTAGTAGTATTGGTTTCTATTGTATGTTATTTTGTTTTGCTGTAGAGGAAGAAGAAATAGAATAAAATGATTAGTTGGGATCGTCAAAGTGCATGTAGTGTCGCATCCAGCAGTGTAGTCTGCTCGTTACTCTACATCCTTGTGAAACATAAACAAAATAGTCCAGCAAACAGTTTGGTTAACACACAAACAAATAGAGTATATATGATATGCTCCCGATTCGTTCGCAAATTCAATAAGGGTTGTTACAGTTGATTGCAATCAGTGCCCTCGCTGTGTACAGATATAATTTAATATTGATTTGTACGTGATACGAAAGTATGAATTCATTTGTTAAACAGACGCTCTTTGCTCTTGTTTGATGCATAGAAAAAATATGATAGCCCACTAGGATTTATACTCGGCTGGCATCAAAGCTAATGAGGTTCGAACTCCAATTGGACCTGCACCTTTTTCTGGAAAAGTTGGCAGGCAGGCTGATGGTCTCCTGTTTTGTGAGGGCCTTAGGTAATTTGCGCAAGGTAATGGTGGAGAGGCACTGGGAAAATTATCCCCTCTCTCAGCTGATCCGCCGGAAGAGGCGAGGGCGCTGTCCGCTACCTTCCCCCTTAACAGGGACCTAAGCGGTAGTCTCAGGGGAGACTACCTTCGGTCGTGAGATCTTCCGAGATTGCCGGCGTACCTCTACCGCCGGGTACGCCGAGGTTCCGACAAGTAGTGAAGCCCTCCCAGCGCTGGATAGCCTTGGCGGGTCGCGGATGGATATGGTCCGCGCGACTCCGCCCATCTACGGCCGCGCTAAGAAGCCGGGTATCCATGAGGATTCCGCAACGTTAAGAAATATACACTTTTATCCAGAAAAGTTGTATAAAATCGTAGCAAATAAATTCACAAGGAAATATTTTTTGGACTACTGCACAAAAGTTGCGAAAGCGTCGATTAGGTTCAACGAGAATCAATGATAAAATAAAAATAGTATATATAGGTATCCCCCACTTAAAACAAAACCAGACAGACAAAAATTAAAATAAATAAATTGTTATGAGTACCGTCTAATATGCCTACTTTGATAATACACTTAGTAAAAAGCAGTATTTTGACATTGCAAATAGACACTTCAATTTTATTTATTAGTATACATTTAGATACGAGTATGTATTTATATTATTAGTATGGATAGATTTATCCAGGCATGTTTATGCAAAGATTTGATAGCATAGCAGCTATGTTTCAACGGTTCTCATAAATCGCACGGACTCACTTCGCTTCATATGCAAGTTGCTCTAGAATAATGGAACTTACATGTGCTCTGAGGATATAATAAACATCATATGTAGAACGTTTTATGGTCGACATGGTATGTTAATATAATACCAATATGAATTGTAAACTAAACTCCCATCTCTAGTACTAACTAACATACAAATGTAATACTATGAGACGACAGACAGATGGGGAGCGTTATTACTCCCAAGCATCCAAATTTTATTAATCAAAAAATAATATAACGTAAAATAATCAAGGACATTTAAAAAAACTTTTGTATGGCTTATTTTGTATGACCACTTATAATTACAAGTATCTTGTCTTAAAATCATAGTATTAAAGTCAAAAGATATCTTCTTTCCATACCTGCCGAGAAAGTTTTTTTTTAACCAAATGCCATCAAATACCTTGATAAGGTCATTTGAGAAACCTAAAAGATTGTTTTACCATATTGTAAGCTTTGTAGTTTTTTTAAAAAAACAAAAATAGTGATGATATAAGACCATCAATTTGTAAAACCCATAATAATACACTGGACCACAAAGAAAAGGGTCGGTTAGATAATCTTCAATATCTTCAAAAGTACCTGTCCTAGCTTTATGAAATAAAGACTAAATTAAAGCTAAACTAAATAAATCTTATTTTTATTTAAGCACATTAAAATATTCTTTAATTTAGTCTTTATTCCATTTATAGCTAGGTCAAGTACTTTTGAAGATATTGAAGATTTTCTAACCGACCCTTTTTCTTTGCGGACCAGTGTTTATAATATTCACAAAAACAATTGCAGTATAAATAATAAATATAAACATAGGTATAACTTAAAAAAAATTATTTATTTTATTTATTTATTAGCCTTTATTAGCCAACTTTTCTTACATTAGTTATTATACATTATAAAGGTAGGTAACAATTAAAAGTTATTTTTAGTCGGCGTGTCTTTGCGACACGAAGGCCTCCTCCAGTAGCTTCCAATCATCCCTCAGTAGAGCTTTTCGGTGCCATAACGGGCCCGCAATCTTTTTGATGTCGTCAGACCAACGTTTTCTTTGCCTTCCTCTTTTTCTTTTTGTTTGAAATCTAGGGGTCCACTCTGTTATGTCTTTATTTTTATTTTTATTATCCCATTTATTTTTATTGTCCCTGAGCATGTGACCCACCCACTTCCACTTGAGCTTTTTAGTTTTAGTTACAACATCTTCCACTCTTGTCGTTTGTCTTATTTCCGTGGCCTTTTTTCTATCTCTTCGTACATAGCCCAGCATGCTTCTTTCCATGGCTCTCTGACATGTGATAAGTTTTTGTTGTTGTTTTTGTGTATTTGCCAAGTCTGGCACCCATAGGTTAAAATAGGTAGAACACACGTGTTGAATATTTTCCTTTTCATAGCAATGCTATATTGTTTACTTTTCATTATTTCTTTGAACGACCAATACCTTTTCCATGAGTTGGCAACCCGTCTCTCTATCTCTAACTCCATTTGGTCGCTGAAGGCTGTTAGCTGACCCAAATATATATAGGTGTTGACATATTCTATTTCTGCCTCGTCTACTTTGATCTCTTTTTGGGATCTATTTGTTAGTATTTTAGTCTTGGTTTTGTTCATTGTTAGACCCACCTTTTTACTTTCATATGATAGATCTTGAAGCATGGTTTGAAGGCTTTCAGGGTTATCTGCTATGAGGATTATGTCATCTGTAAACCTTAGATGATTTAGGGGTGTACCATTGACGCTAATTCCAAACATGTCCCATTTCATCTTCCTGAACACTTCTTCCAGCACCGATGAGAAAAGTTTTGGTGAGAGGGGAATGATTCCCCCTCGGTTTCTAGCTTTATTTTAGCTGTGCTGTTTGAGTATACATTTTTTATTATTCTTATATATTTCTTTTCAATTCCTTGATTTTTCAGGGCTTTCCAAATATAGTGATGTTCTAAGGAGTCGAATGCTTTGTTGTAGTCTACAAATGCCATATATAATGGGTAGTTGTATTCTTGGCACTTTTCGATAAGCTGGTTTATCACATGTATGTGGTCTATTGTAGAAAATCCAGATCTAAATCCAGCCTGTTCTCTAGATTGATGTTCGTCTAGTTTTTTTGTAATGCGATTGAGTATTACTTTAGAAAAGACCTTGTATATGTTAGACATTAGGCTTATTGGGCGATAGTTGCCTATTTCATGTCTGTCAACTTAAAAAATACAAAATAAAATGTATGATAAAGTATAATTCGCACTGGGATATAGATTTTAAGAAACTTGCTCTGGTTTGTACCTATGTATATGTAGGTATGTCTTTAACTATAGACAGGATCTATAATTAAAAAATGAACTGCAAAGGAAATTTTATGTACCTACTACATATATATAACACAAGCAAGTAACTACATATATAATTAAAATATAGTACAAAAACTATATAGCTTAGCTCGGTGGGCGGGCCTGTAACACACGTCGCCTACTTGATAAAATAATTACACGCTAAGATTTATTGCAATATCACCCCTACTGCATTGTTTTTAAAGTTTCTCGTCGATTGTTTAATCTCAATAGTGTTTCTGAATGCAACGTAATGACAGAATGCAGTTGTATACAATATTAAATATTATCTTGACTGTCTGTCTGACTGACGCATGTTCGTCCTTTAAAACAAATGAACTGAAAAAACATTTATTTTGTAAGTACTTATATAAAAGCAAAAGCGACTGAGATATGTTTGAACTAGTAAGTGCCCGCGACTTCGTCTGCGTTGAAAAAAAAAAAAAAAAAATGAGTAATATAGTTATAATAGGTGTATAACGCCTGACATCTTTGTCTTTGTGACACTAAGTATATCTTATCTTTATCGATGCATTTTTTTTCCTGCAAATTATATTATACAAACCTACCTTATTGATTTCCTTATTTATAGATAAAAAAAAATATTACTTTTTGTTACGTAAAAGTTAAATAACTAGCAAAATCACGGGCTAAAGTTAGTTTACTTATAATAAGAACAGTTTAATTGCTGTGACAGTAATTGTTACATATGTAGTTACATAGGTTAGGTATTGCTAAACTAGTACCATGGTATTACGAAGTTAGAAATAATAAGAAAAGTAATATTACTTACAGAAATACTAGCAACCCGCTCCGGGCTTCACACGGGTGCAATTTTTTTTTTTGCAAAATGTATATAAAAATCTTCCTCGTTTTATGAGTGAAAAACCGCATTAAAATCCGTAATTTTAAAAGATTTAAGTGTACATACAAAGGAACAGACAGCAGGAAGCGACTTTATTTTATCTATACTAATATTATAAAGAGGAAAGATTTGATTGTTTGTTTGTTTGCATTGAAAAAGCAACAATAAATTAATATTAATATAGATAAAGTATGTTGTAGCCAATTTGTTATATACACGCTGTTTAATCTTTCCATAAAAAAGTACTGTGTCCTTTATAGGACACGCGGTGACAAAAATATTATATGACTTAGTAGGTATATACTTAATTATTTTGTTACAATACATTAAGTTCTATAGTAGTGGTCCGCTACACCCGTGAACATTCTCGTTAACTGGTTCATAGTAATTAACTGTGTCATTATAACATTTTTATTGCTATTTAGCCACTTGTACGCGACTACCAACGATTTGTAAGGCAACTCTATTCCAACTTGGCACCGTCATTATGACGTCTACTGTCCTTAAAAGATTCACATCGTACATCGTATTTATTGAATGCAAAAAGAACCATTTAAATTTTAAAAGTACTTATTTTTCTACTAGCTTGTGTCTGCGGCTTCGTCCGCCTTGGAAAATGAAAAAATATAATACCTGAGTAAATAGGTTATGATGCCCAATTTTTTTTATACTTTCACACAATACCTCGGGAACCTAACATTCTTCCAGGATAAAAAGTATCCTATATGTTAATCCAGGTAATAAAATGATTATTCCAGGTAATAAGTTCCAAATTTCATATAAATTCGTACTGCCGTTTTTGCGTGATTGAGTAAAAAAAAATGTCCAAACTTTCACATTTTTGCTATAATATTGGGATTGGAATTAAGATTACAATATAATAGTTAATTTGGTTGCAAAAGAGAGACGTAAGAACTCTTTTACTAGTAACTTTATTGCTTCAAATTTTGTTAACATTATTTTCTAAGTAAAAAAGGCCGTTTCGTGGGCGCTATATAATATTATTATATCTATCGTTTGTAAGTCCCCGGGGAGTCGTCAAATATACTTTCATTGCTGAAGTTTAATCACGGTAATGCGGTCGCGCTATCCTAAAATCAAAAGCATGATGGACGCTCGATTTGTTTTGCATTAGGTACTTTAGTCTATACTTACTAATATTATAAGAAAGAATATTTGTATTTTTTTTGTTTGTAATGAATAAACTCAAAAACTACTAGATCGATTTAAAAAAAAAAACACCTATAGAAAGTTACATTATCAAGTTAAGCGGACAAAGTCGCTTGCATCTACTAATATATAGTAAAAATTAAATATCTATCTTACATATTTTTAAAATAAAGTTTATTTTCTCGCTAATTTCTTCCACACCGCTCAACAGATTTTTGATACGGTTTTAACAAATGGAAATAGTGAAAAACGAGAAAGATTTGTTTGAAAGAGAACATAATTTGATGACAAAAATGGTCGTTTCTGTTTACAGTATTGTATAATACAGCGTAGGACGTCCACCCACAAGATTAACTGACGATCTAATAATAATGAGGTTCGACGCTGGATCCAGGCTGCTTTTGAAAGGTTCAATAGGAAAATTACAGCCGAGATGATGATAATGATGATTGAACATATAAAAATAATAAACAGACCAAAATATTGCATTATGGGAATAGCCAAAAAAAATGCAATGCTCAAAGTAATTTGCTCACCAACAAAAGCATTTTATGATTTTTTTTATGTTGAGAAACACACGTCGTGTCGTGTACTAATGGTAGGGGAGCCCGCGATGCTAAATGTGGAGTCACTCGAGCGTCATGGGGACCTTTTGGATTTTGAAGATTAGATGGTAGAAAGAAAAGAAAAGGTTGTGTGATGTTTTCCTTTTTAACGTTGGGGTGAACGGCTACATGCGTTCAAAAGTTTGTAGACGCTGTATTAAGAAAAATCCTCAAAATAATCGTCAGATTAAGAATCAGCACGATCAGGAATTCAGGCTGAACCGTCTGTATGAAAATCTGATGCCTTCGAGTATTTCAAAATAGCAATCGCCAAAAATGTTTTTTGCGTTTTCAAAAAGCTGCCACGAACTTGCGTTACATCCGAATCGTCTGTATTTTAAATGGGAGCGTCTGTATTTTAGTTTGGGTTCACTTAACATCCCCTCTGAAAATCTGACGCGCTCGAGTATTATTTAAATTTTTACCTCAACCTCCACCAACCCCATCATCCAAACCGGCAGACACGTGGGGAATATACATTGGCAATATCTGACGCGCTCGAGTAAATCCCAAAATCCCCTCTTGGGCTCCCCTACTATAACATAACAAAATGGCGTCCTGTCAGTTGGCGCCAAATTAAACTGAGTTCTGTATGATATCGTTCTTTGATCTCACTCCCGAAGGAGTGTTTACATGCAGCCGTGTCTGACTGTTTGTCCTGTAAGCGTTGAAAGGGACCTCGTGAATGTGGAAGGCGTTTCTTTTCAATACGAGATTTATATCGACAGATGAGTCTGGCAACTATAGCGTGGCAATTTGTGGATAGTAGATAGAGCGATAAACGACCTTCGGTGTGGTTCGCGTTTGGGATTTGTTCGCTTCAAGACAAAATATTGTTTACGTGGCGACATTTGTGTTACTTCTTACGGTAATAAAAAAATTAATAAATGTGAAAGTAACTGTGTCTATCTGTTACCTTTTCACACCTTAACTACTCAACCAATCTTCAATCAATCATCATCATGTCAGGGATATACAGGCATGGGGTACCTTTCATGCAGGTAAAGAGGACTGATCCCGAGAGATTATGTAAAATAAAATAAAAAACTACGCCTGCCCATAGTGTTATAGCAACAAATCAACGTTATATTCCTTATATATTTTTATTTTTCATCGTGCACGAAGTCGCGAGCACCGGCTAGTTTTATATAATAACTAGCTGGTGCCCACGACTTCGTCCGTTGAAAAATATTAAGTAGCCTATCCTGTGTCCTGTACCACCAAATGTTTATCTACCAAGTTTCATGAAAATCAGTTAATTCGTTTCAGAGTTATGGAGGAACATACATACATACATATATTACATACATACCTACCTACATACAGAAAAAAATTCTAAAAATCGTCAATTTAGTTTCAGTGTCATGTATAGAGCCTATAAACACGATATCTCTGAAAACAAAGTAACTTACTCTATGACCGACACCTTACAGATTTATTATTAGTATTGATATAACTTTTGCTTATAACAAATTTATGTCGTCTATTCCCATTATGCCCCATAAGAAATGTCCCATTTGGGACATTTTGGGAAAATGTCCCACTTTGATTTTATCTTCGTGGACATTTTTCAACTTTCAATGTCAGCCCTAATGTGGTTTCTACCTTACCTAATCCAGGTTACCTAAATCCCACATTCAACCCCATGAGCTTTTTTTTTAAAATTTACTCCAATATCATATTACAATGCATTAGTGACAAGAATTTATATATTATTATGTTTTAATACGGAAATGTCTAGCTAGAATAATTAATGAATAATAATATGGTCCAGTGGGTCCGTTGCATATGAGTCCACTGCCTGAAAATAAATGAATTTTAATTTAAAGAAAGGAAAACAAGTTTTTTTTTACACTCATGGTTTATGTCATTGTGAAGATATTCGCAGAGTAATCAGTGGTTCGGAATAAGTGTTTATGAGTTTTTGATTATTCATACACATGGGGTCACGAGAGGCGCACTACGAGGACTCTGCAAATACGGAACCAAGTAGTGGCTTAGTAATCAACGGTGCGGACGATTCTGTGTTTTTTTTAAGCAATTTTGTTACAGCATTCTAACCAGAATTCAGATTATATCTGTGTCTGTATTATAGCGTTATCTTAAAAAATATTTAAAAAAATATGTCACTAACGCCGTAATGTATTGAAAATCCCGCTCTTTTATACCTACGTCAGCGTTAACAAGATGTTTAACTTATTTAACAAACAAATTGTATTATTTGTTTTCCCTCCTCAAGTAATCAACCTCTCATAACGTTTTGTATGTATACCTACACGTTGACACAGATACAGAAAAGGAAATAAGGTTTTTTTTGGTTTTTTGTTAAGGTCGGCAGACAGGATGAAGATTCACTTGACAAAAGCACTAAAACAAAAGCACAGGAAAAGGATAAGGATAAGAGTAGGAAGGGATAGGGAAATGGGTTCTAGCACCCCTTACTCGCTTACCGAAACACAAAAGCACACACGCTATTGTTTCACGGTGGTTTTATGTAAGGTGAAAAGCATCAAGAGGAAATTTTGTGTATATAAAAAATTGCATCCCAGGTGAAGCCGGGAGCGGGTCTCTAGTAGATGTCCTGTGACTAACTAGATTAATATTCTAGTTAGTCACAGGACAGGCTTAGCCTAGTGTGGGGATCAACGAAATCTAAGTACTAAACATGCGTTATCTGAAAATAAATTAATGAATAATGAAATTCAGTGATACATTTTAAATTATTTTCATGTAACAAGACTACCTGTACCTACTTTCAGTCTAGAATCGGAAAGGATTAGAATAATTGCTTTGAACCTGTCAACGGTTAGTATTTCGCCGAATATCATTTTCCTTTGTGATCATTACGTCCTTTGGATAGTTATCCAAAACGTCCGTTTCATTGAGTAGCCATTTCATGATTCATTTCATTTCAGAATACAGTAAATTTATTCCATTCTAAGATATAGACAATTTCATATGACAATACATGTCTCGCACTCCAAAACCACTCAAACGATTTTATAGATTTTTTATAGACTGGCCACTAATCCTGTAAAGATTAGTAAAGTAAAGTAAGTTTACTAATCTTTACAAGTTACTATTCTGTAAAGTTTTATTTAATTTTTCATTATTTTTTAAAAATTATTAAAGCGATTTATTATATTATTATGAAAAAATATTGAAGACATTTTCTTTTTTTTACATTTTATTGTTAACTAGTGACTTCCGGCTTGGCCTGGGTGCAATTTTTATATAAGTATACAAACATTTCCCGTTTATCCCTCTTTCCATGAGAGAGAACTGAATTAAAATAGGTCTAGTAGCCATTTTTGAGCTTTTGCGAGACAAACACTGCACTGCGATTGATTTTTATATAAAAAATTAGATTCATTAAAAAACTAACAAACACAATAAAACAAAAAAAAATGCTGTACCGTCGTGTAGCTAGAGTATACTTATAACAAAAAGTTTATACGACGACGTCGCGCGTGTACGTTTCACCCCCGAGGGTGTCGCCACCCGTACTTGAATTATTCAGAACGACAACATACTCCTTACAACATGTATATTTCATTGGTTATGGCTTTATCGTGTGTACACTGTTACTACTTTCCTCGGATAGTACAGTCGACTGGTGATAAGACATAGGTATGTCTAAAATTTATGGTTATCTTACTAATAATCTTATAATCTAATATAAAAATTCTCGTGTCGCGGTGTTTGTTGCCAAACTTCTCCGAAACGGCTGGACCGATTTTGATGAAATTTTGTGTGCTTATCGGGTAGGTCTGAGAATCGGCCTACATCTATTTTCCATACCCCTAAATGTTAAGGGTAGTCCACCCCAATTTTTTTTTTACCAAGTAACGTTTGCCGGGTCAGCTAGTAGCTTTATAATAATCTAATCTTAGGTATGTATATTAATCTTTATTACTTATAGATGGGTGACTAGAAACACTATGAAGGATTTATACACCATAAGGGGATAATGAATAAATATCGCGGTCCGTTTGCCATTATGTGCAAATTTCGAGCTACCACATTGATTATACAGTGTATAAAAGTCTGACCGCAGAACACTAGAACGCTGGCAGTGTGAGGCTCCTTATTGGGTTTTGTTAATGTGGTTACATCAGCTATATAGACAATCT
Organism: Synanthedon andrenaeformis; assembly: GCA_936446665.2. Taxonomy (NCBI): domain Eukaryota; kingdom Metazoa; phylum Arthropoda; class Insecta; order Lepidoptera; family Sesiidae; genus Synanthedon; species Synanthedon andrenaeformis. Next base: position 5,266,194 of record OW387796.2, read on the forward strand.
GTGGAAATTTATGAATGTGTTGACTATCATAAACTATCAAGTAATTTTATGACTTACTAGCGGTCCGCTCCCGGCTTCACCCGGGGTGCATTTTTTTTTACGTAAAAACCTTCCCTGATTATCCCTCTATCCATGAGTGAAGACAGAATTAAAATCGGTCGACCCGTTCTCGAGTTTTGCGCTTAGCAACACATTTAGGGATTCATTTTTATATTATAGATTTAAGTGGTAATACTAATAAAAGTTACAAATCTATTAGACTATTTTAGATAGAACTAGCGAACCGCTCCCGTATTTCAATCCTTCAATTTAATTCCTATTTTTGTCTTCATAAAATAACCTTCCTAGGATTTTAAAGAATATAGAAATTGCGCTTAGCAACACATTTAGCAATTAATTTTTATTTATATATAAATATAATGGTATTTAATTATTTAACATTCATTCAACGTTAATTTTATGTATAGTCTGTGTAGTCAATTTGATAGGTATAGGTATTTAAATATTATGATGGAGGTCCAGTTTATCTGCAGTCGACTGTACAAAGAAAGTTAGTGACAACCAGTTGAGGAGACAAATTATTATTACCTAGCACTTTTTTGAATTCTTAAGAGAATTCAGTATCAAAATTAAACATTTTGCAATCAATTCTTGAATGCAGCCCACCTTTTTAATTTACGCTCAATAGAAATAAACATTTTCATGTCATATAGATAGACATTTTTCATCTTGTTACCTCTGCTGTCTTTCCTTTATTTTTTCAAGGGTAGCAGATATGGTAGGTATATTTAGCCCCATTGAATACACAAAAAAGAAGCAAGTCGGATAGGCGCTCCCAGCGACGTGAAGTAGTTCAAAACCTCGTCAAATCCTCGATAAATGCCACATGCTACTGTAAATATGATGCTGGCAACAAAACATAAGAGAAGAGTCGTTTTATTTAGTCTGTGGCACGGCATTCGTATTTCGAAACTCAAGTGAGATCTATTTTAAAAACTCCACCGAGCACCCTCCATTGCGTAAAAATGTTTTGTAAATGTTCTAAAATTAAATTCGAAAGAATTACGTTTAATTCAACAACCGTCTGTTTAACGTACAAATTAAATGAACTCTTGCAAATAAAGTATCAAACTTTTGTCAGGGTTGTCACAAACACAAATACTGGCAAACAAAAACACCCCCGAACGGTATCAGTATTTGTTTGCATTGTCAGCGGTCAGACAAACAGCAAAAATGTTCGTACGGTTAACGAACCAGTAATCCGATTCCGAGTGGTCAGTTCTCTAAAGTTTCGATCGGCAATCAACTGTGCCAACAGATCCATTTCGTGGGTAAACACGCCGCGGCAACCCTAGCGGCCATGTTACACGCACGTGTGTGAGTAACACTTTCTTAAGGCAAACATGCATTTGTAACAAACACAATTTTGATTTCTCACAAGGGTTGAATGGCGTTTATTCTTTTAAGTAACTGTTGGCATAAGTGTTAGATTTTCAGAACTTGACTTTACAAGACAAAATGCTAATTAGGGACATGCAGAAGAACTGCAAGAAAATTGCGATACTTGAACAAAACTAACAAATTTCGCACTCCCTTTTGGCATCAATTTTAAAATAGAATTATGTTCTTCTCTTTGCTCTTTAAGATTTTAAAAACCAATATATACCAGAGTCTTAATAAATCAATCACCATTAACAGGTATCACGATTATCACCATTATTATTAATAAGTATATACAACGTATGTATATAATGTATGTATGTATATGTCTCCTGAAGTACACCGCTAATTTCCCCTTATTCTATTTGTTACTAATCCTGTCCATCCAAAGGTTGTCTGGAAGATATCGCTTTTAGCGATAAGACCGCCCATTGTACAATGTCATATTTTGTATTTTTTTTATTGTGTTACTCTGTGTACAATAAAGTATATCTATCTATCTATCTATTATTAGGTAGTGTGTCCTCTTAGACTTTCAAAACTATGCCTCATGACTTCCCTCTTACCCTTCAGTGCCAGCTTCCCTCTTCTGGAGATTAGGGAAATAGTACCGACAGTGCATGGCATGAAACTGTAACAGAAAATAAAAACTTAATACAAAAAAATTGTGGAATGATTTCGCTCCAATTTCTGGGCACTCCGTATATCTCAAATGGAAGCAAGATGGTTGTTTGAATAAATCAGACGCTTCAAAAGCAGTTTAGTACAAGCATAAATCTTTCGCTCAAAATTAACCAATATGTATGTTAATTTATTTGATAACAACGTACTTATTTTGCGTTCGTACTGGCTGTCTAAAAAGTGACGCACACATCCGATCGTAAAATTTTGCATACGCTCAAAAAAGCAGAGCCTACATCCAGAGAATACTTACGATAACTATAATAGTATTCATTGATGCGGCGTCCGCCAAAAGGACTCGTTGGCAATCCTACAAAAACCACCTAAAACGAAGATTGAAATATCCGCCCAATTTGTGTATGGACATGCAATAAAATATGTCATATCGGATGGCCCTTTTAAATCTTGCAACGGAGACTAAAAACAATCTTTTGATCCAACGATGTATTTCCTGTCTGAATTCATTCAGACAAAAAGGGGGAAATTGAAGTTTTAAGATCCTTCCAATTAAATGAGAGAGAAAGGCTTAAGTGATGGGGGTCTGGAGAGGGCATAAATCAGTTTAGTGGTATTTAATTATGGTAATCAGGATGTCCTTTTCTTCATGTTTTATTAGTTCTTTTGTTCTTCAATTTGTAGACGCGGTATTGTGCAGTGCACTCGAGTTTAGATATAGATACCAAACTAAGCATTTTATTTGATCTAACTTTATGATTTTCAAACATATGCTCGCAAGAAGAGCATGGCATTATAAACATAATGTGTGTATCTGTAAAATTAAATTTTCATTTCAGCCACAGGACGTTACACTGTTGGACATAGGACTCCCCCATAATAGTACTTCAATAGGACAATAGGATTCAATAGGATTTTTCAATAGAACTGGTCAGAAGCAGCCTGGATCCACCGTCGACCCTTGGCCCTTATCAGGTCGTCTGTCCACTTTGTGGGTGGATGTCTTGCGGGACTTTGTAGGTTGCCGGTCCACCTTCTTCGGCTCTCCGAACTATGTGTCCCGCCCACTGTCACTTCAACTTACTAACCAGCTGTGTTATGTCGTTAACTTTCGTTTGTCTACGGAACTCCTCATTTCTGTTTACTTCTTGCATACCTGAAGGTGGTTACTTCTCTGCTGTCATATAAGTTATTTGACGAGTGTCTTCCTTTAATTTGTGTAACAATTTTCATAAAAAAAAATCAGTAATAAGATAATCTGGCGTTATCACTCTTTTCATTTATGTCTAATAATATAAGTTCATGTATCAGTGTCTTTTTACAATCAATCACAGAGATCGGTTATGAATTAAATTTAAAAGCTTTAAGAGTATCTATTAGGATGCTAGGAAAGTTTTATGACCGAGACCCCAACGCGTCACTTTGGCGGAACAATGATTGTGCAAACTTCAACAATGAGAGATGCAGCGTCCCCAAATGTAATTTATACAGAATTCCGACGACATTCACAAACAGCAGGGTCGATATTGTTTCTTTTAATACACACAAATAGCACAAAGCCAGGAAACTGACGATCTTAATAAAACAATAATACAATGTGAATCTTTTGCCGATGCGGTTAGGGACTAGTGTTAAATCTGGCAGATTTCACCGGTATAAATTATGGCAGTTTTAGTTTTTTTTTATTTAAATTATTTCAGTTTTCTATTAAAAAGTTTGATTAATAATATTAATTAAAAAATATAAATATGATCAATTTCAATCATTTATTTCTGCATTAAAAATCAAATCAATAGATTTGATTTGATAATTCTGCATCCGCAACAACCCTGATGGTACCTCTATTACCAAAAAAATCATCAATCTGTAATAAAGTCTGTAACAAACTAACCACTGGTAACAAACTTATCCACAAGACAATGAATATAGAAATACTTATGTTTTATTTGAATTTCAAGCTGAGATAGCCTACTTTCACAGTGGTATGTTGCGACAAAAAGCTAAACAGCAAACAGCACCCCATAGCTCGAACTTCCGACCCGAAACGGAAGTTAGACGCCGTCATTTTGGTTCGCACGCGGCAGGAAGCGAGACGCACGCGCATCGCCACCGTCACTTCCGGTCGACGCTATCACTTTGCTATTTTAGAGAAGTGTGTTTTTGTTAAATTTGTGAACATTGCTCCAGGGTTCAAATTTATTGTATTGATATTAACAGTTTCACTATAAAGAGGTTATAATAGAATTAATGTTTATATTATTTCACGACTTATGGTTTTTTAAGATACTAGCTGGTTTCCGGGAATTCGTCCGCATTAAAAAATAAATGATATTACTACTGACATACATTTAATTTGGTGTTGCCAGTAATGATTTATGGCGCTGAAACGTAGTCTCTAAGTATGGGCCTCGTAAGAAAGCTCAACGTTGCTCAATACGGACTCAATGCAGGAGACATAGTACCGAGAGCCGATGACCGCTGGGGCCGGAAGATTCTCGAGTGAGTGGAAGCCACCGACTGGCAAGCACAGCGTAGGACGTCTACCCACAAGGTGGACATACGATCTGACAACGGGCTGCTTTTCGACGGTGAATTCACCCTATTGGAAAATTATGGGGGAGGCCTATGTCCAGCAGTGAACGAAAGTTTCTCTAATCAGGGCCTGCATTAAGTATAAATAAGTGTGTACCATCCTTTAATACAAATAAATAAAGGGTTTTGCTACAGACATTATTCGAGTACATAATAAATATAAGTCCAGTGGCTATTTCCTGTTTATTCCCCAATAAATAATGTTCAATTCATATTGAATTCATCACTCCATCGTTATGAAGATTGACGTCCGAATCGAATGAAAGCCCTTCATTAATTCTCTTCTCTGCTCATTACTAGACAACTTTATATCTTGTATGCTGGTGTATCAGATTACTTACAAATTGAGTTTTTGTGCCTAATACGATTATAAGGACGGTTTCATATTTGATATTGATAAGAAACAGTTACAAATATGTTATTAGGAATTACACAAATTTGCGCAATCTAAGAATTACTTTCAGAGCAAAATTCAAAGTAGTATCCCACGGGAACGAATCACAGGGATAAAAGTTACTTGTATGATGTGTAACAGTTTATGAGTGATTGAGTGACAGATATTCAAATATTTTTATAAATTCTTACTACTCTCGCGAGCAAAAAAATCGACTCAAGCTGCACGCTCGCAGTAAAATTTGACTACGAGCTTGCGCCTTGAGTCGATTTTTTTGCTCGCGAGAGTATTTACCCATATAAGGCAGAAAAGTAGACTATAATATTAACTGCTAGAGTGAGATGACGATAATTTTTACTTTTTAGGCACTGTTTCATGGACGAATCATAAATTTTGCAATTTCCTCCATAGACTAATTGATATTTAGACATTCTGATCATAATTGATAATATCTTTTACCAGGAGCTCTCTGCAGGCGAAGTAAGAAATAATATTGTTAATCTATTGTAGTTAACGTTTAATTCAGTGGGCCGTCAACCTGTCTGCTAACATTTCACATAAAAAAATCACAAAAATATCACCCACATTATAATACTTAGATGTAAATATGTATACGCCTTTATAATAGTTATTTGCCAAACAGCACAAAAGTGTATTACATCAATGACCCATACATTTTAGTTGAATCACGTTGAGCTTTTACTCGTATATTATATATAGGTAAGTATATACTTAATTTATATTATATTTATTATATTATATTTAGGTAAGTAAGTATGTACTTCATTTTCTAAAGTTTTCTTACTATAAGTTTCTTATATACCTATGTAAGTTACTTACCTACTTAATGTAGGTATACACCCATTATATGGGAATTAAACTGTACCCATTTTAATATTATTATTTTTAAAAGGCAACAAACATTAGGTAAACATTGTTTGTAATTATGAGTATGTAATATAGTAAGTAACAAAATGTAAGTACTATTGAAATTTTAAAATATAAACTTTCTCATCGTCTAATATATAAAAATCTAACTTATATAATCCTGACAATATGATATCAAGTCCAATGGACAATACTTACCTAATAAATTTTATGATTTATTACTGTAAATTGGTTATCTGAGTATGAAGAAAATAAAAATAAATCTTAATGAGTAGAGATCTCGTATCTCAATCTTAATTTTTCAACATAAAACGCAACCTTAAGTACCTACTAAAATGTTAGCATAATATCTTCTAACAATAGGTATAGGTAGTGCAATTTGCCGATACGTCTCTCGTGAATCTTTCGCCGCAAACACATATAAAACTGTGAAGCGGTTGAGTTCCTTTAAAATCAAGTCGCCGGCCCTTAATCAGTCTCATTACCACTCGCGATTCACAGATTCCAGTGTGTCCGTGCCGCTACACAGTACGCAATATTAAAACAGTGTGCAAACTTTGCAAATGCAATAAGAATGTGCAAATGCCTACGAGCGCTGTAGCCGTTTCGAAAAATTACGAATTTCTTCTTTTAAAGTATGTAACTACCGCCAGAAGAGCTACCAAGTTGATGAAATAATGTTTATTAAAAAAAAAAAAACAAAAAACAGTTTCATAGTCATTCTTATAAATAATTGACACATATTATATATTGTAACTGATATTCGCTATAGTATATCTAGCATTTCAGCACAATGCTGAGTCAGTATCCGATTCACTGCAGCGAGGACAAACAAATCATTTACCTGTTTTTTTATTAATTTCTGTCTTGTGGTTTTCGTATTATGTTTCGTGTCTTTTTGTTGCGTGCAGTGAATAAAATTCTTTCTTTCTTCATTCATGTGAAGCCATTCATGTGAAAAACAGAACATATAAATAAGCGAAAATTTGTAAAATTTAGTTTTTACTATGTCATTTGTCAGCATTGAGAATAGTGTTTTCTTTTGAAAATTAATTCACTGATTGCTATCATTTGCAATAGTAGCACATTATAGTTAAAAGTTAATAATAACCTAGTGAGCACTAGAAAAACATGGCACGTATTCCATCAACTTTACAAATGTGTTAATTTAGTATCATAATAAGTAGTTTAATTCAGTTTAATTATTGTTGTTATTTTTTTTTTCATTAAGGCAGTAATTATGTTGACAATGTACCTATCTAATCGAATCGACTTTTTAGTCAGAAGATCCGAAGAAAAAGCGGATGAAAATCCACCCCTCCCCCTTTCATCAGTAAACGAGATGAGAGTAGTGTAAGCGAGAACCTTTGTTGACATTTACTGATATATTTTTATAAATTCTTAGGCTGTTCCCTACTGTTATCGACCTTACTGTGCCGAGCGGCAGGATTTGCGCTAGCACAGGGACACGGAGCCCCATCAATCTGCAGGTTCCAATTACAGCCCGCTCTGTAAAAGACGAACGTCACCAATTATGCATTCCGCTATTTTATTCGCTTAGTTTCAAGCTGAAAGACTGATTCAGTACTAGTTATTATACTGGTACATTGAATACGGTTTCCCTTACCGTCGACAACAAGGCGATGCTATTTTACACTCACGTCTATGTTAATTACAACGAGATAGGTCATTACTTTTACACATAGGTACATATCTATACTTTACTAGCGATCCGCCTCCGGCTTTAAACAGGTACTAATCCAATCCAAATCCATTAAGCCGTTTCTGAGATTAGCGTGCACAGACAAACAGACAAAAATTCTAGATATACCTAGTCGTCTTTTTCATTGCCGAAAGTCGTGCCCGCTCTGAAATGTTTGGTGGCAAAAATTCTAAAAATCATTTTTTTAAATATTTAATGTACAGACACGGCTCGTTTACGATTTTATTATATATATAGATTAATGTTTGTCACATTAATTAGAATGTAACTTATTAGGTTCTATATCCTACTTATGTTGTATTTATTTGTGCACTTTATTACACCAGTAGTTGCGACAGTTGAAACCCCTAAACTCGTTTCCACTTACACGCTCCGTTTACATGTCATCTGCAAAACACATTTACAACTGGCGCTGTAATTAAATGGATAGAGAAATTTAGCTAAACAGAGCATAAAAGTAAAAGCTTGTCCGATATTGACAATAAAACGGGGGTGAAATAAATGGGAGTGCAGAATACCCGAAGAAAATTTCGACGGGAGATTGTATGCGTCATTATGGCCGTCGGAGGAAGTGACGCCAGGCGCCGCGGCGCGTGCGTTACAAATCACTACTTTACAACTTCCGGTATGCTCAGTGTGTCGGCAGCGCTCGAGCGGGACGGACGTGCAAAAAAAAACGCAGCGCGAAATATAACAATAATTCTCCGACACGCTTCACAGACGCGTCTGGTAATGTTCGCGCAATGATATTATGGAATATAATAATTTGTCTCCTCTCCCCTAATTCTATACATTGAGGGGACTTCTCGTAATAGTCATTCCTTTATTTGTTACGAAAAAAATCTCCCAAGAGGATTATTAAGCGTTTATTGATTTAAAATAATTGTGAAATTAATTTTGAAGCTGTAAATTTTTTATTATTATGAACTTATTAAACGTTGGTGTAAAATCTGGTTTTATGTTACCCAATAAATGTACATAGTTACATGCGAAATTTCACTGTTTGATATAAGAATAAGAACATGAACATGAAACATCTGAACTCAGTTCTTCAGTCAAATTTTAAGCATATTCAAGAAAGTGTACTATATCTAAAGAAATTATTTAATAAGCTATAATTAAATTTATAAATCAACTCCCGACTTTCTGTTGAGCCCAAGTTGACTTGCTGTAAGTTGCTGAGGAGTTGGGTGTCCCGCAGACTACTTGATAATGCAGCATCAGCATCAAGGTTACCATGTCATGGAAATATTAACAAAGTAAGACCCTGAGGAAGTTAGTGAAATCTCTTTATCAACCAGGAAATGGGCTGATATAATCTTCAAACGCTTGAATAGATCTTCCTAAACTATAGCTAAGAACCATCTCAATCGATCTCTTTTAAACAAAAAAAAAACGGATCAAAATTCATAGATTCAAGTCTGTCTAGATACACAGAGAGAGGGACAGACTCAAAAATCAGAGGTTGAAAAGCATCTTCTTAGTGGAAATAGTTCATTCTAGTAATTAATAATTTTGAAATATCGAAAATTGTATTTTCAGGAAGACTGGATTCTGATCAGATGTAGAGAAATTAAAAGAGAAAGAAATATGAAATTGAAATGAGAATTAAGATATGACATTTAAACATCGTCTGTCTTAATTAATTTTGTTTTCTACGTTGATTGCAATAAGATCCAATTCAAATCGCATTTCATTCTTCGTCATCAAATAAATCAAAATTTGATCCCCACACCATCAAACCACTGCATAATATCCGTAATCAAATAATACAAATGTAAACCAACAAACATTGCTATAAATTTAAAGCGCATTAAATAAAAATATATTGTGAGCGCAACTGGACCATTACAATTTGACCTCTGTTCCCTTAATTTTATTGCATTTGATTGCTTTTAAAATTCCACTCTATGGGGTGAGACGGGTCTTTTTATATTTGATTGCCTTTACCCCATAATACAAAGACACGTGTCCGAGTTACCCTTTCAGCCTAACATTTTATTATAAACATTAATTTGTGGCAATTTATTATCTATGTTTACAAATATAGAAGGAGAAAATAAAGATGACTTTTTTTATATGGGAGAATCACCAACCACAATTAATATTTACTAATCCATACTTTTTTTTTAAATTATCGTTTTAATTTTTGGGCTTTCACCTTATAAAGGTATGTCATGCTAATATTATAAATGTGAAAGTAACTGTCTGTCTGTCTTTCATCCAGAAAAAAGAACTGTTCCCGAGGGATCATCTAAAATAAAATAAAAAACTAACGCCTGGCTAAAGTCTCATAGCAACAAGAGATCAAGCGTTACATTTTTTTTTATTTGTCAACACGGACTAAGTCGCAGACACTAACTAGTAACATAATAAATGCGAGTTTGTATGTTTGAATGTTTGTAACTCAATCACGCATCACGCAAAAACGGCTGAATAGATTTGGATGAAATTTGACACACAGGTAGTTATTTACCTGATTTAATATATGGAATACCTTTTTATCCTGGAAAAATGTTAGGTTCCTGAGGATCATCTAAAAATATAATAAATGGCGCCACTGTCGCCGTGGCGGCGCCACCGCGTCACAGCGATAAAACGTCAATTGCTCATATATTTTCTTTCTCAAAGCGGACGAAGTCGGTTCATATGTTCTATATTTTGTCTGTTAGAACATCAAAGAAATCCTGCAACCTGCAGTGAAGACGTCTTTGTAAAAAAAAACCAATCACCTAAATGAGGGGCGATATGAAGCGGAGTTGGGGGATCCGTTTTCCCGCCAAAAGGGATGGCGACATCACGCGAGCTCCGCACATAATTCATTGATACCGTCCTCCACTAAACTAATGTAAGTGAAAATAACCAGCGATTGTTTGGTACGGTCAGCAAGTAAATCATAAAAGAGTATTTTCTTTTTTAAGTGAATCTTTTTTGTGCGGGCTGTAAGTAAAAATTTCAAGGTCGTATATCGTGTGACGCTTTTTGTAACGTTTCTGCATGACATATACCGCGAATGTTCTTTTTTAATGTGAAGGTCGTCATACAGGCTTATGGTCCAATTATGGATAGGACCGATGCCTATAACACAAGCAAAATAGTAGCAACCAGACCAGATCCAGACCGGCATTTGAACTCGGGAAGTCGGGACCTCTGCTTTTCTTGAGGAAAGAAATTCTTGAAGGAGAAGGAAGGAAAACATACATAATTAAGTATATCTGAACAAAAGGAAAAAAGTCACAAATAACGCTAAGTGAAAACCAATAATAACACGCGCAGGCGATGAGATATAATGCATGCGACTGAGACGTATTACTGAGACCATCCTTTGTCAATTTAAAGTAAACGGCAAGTGAAACCACGGAATACAGCTAGGCTTGTATAAGTCTAGAATTGGAAATCTTTGTTTTATTTATAAGAAAAATGTTTTTTTGCTGTCTGTATTTGAGGTAATGGTCCGGTCACGGTGCGTGCTCGAAACACAATGCGGGTGACCCCTGGTTACATGGTGTATTGTGATGGCATAACATCTACCAAACAACTTACTTATGGCATGTATGCAACTCAAATAAATAACCCAACAGATTTTTATAGACAGTAGGCTAACGGGGGGCATAATCTATTTTAATTAATATATATGTATACTTCTTATGTTATAGGCGACCTAACCAAAACCTGAAGCATTAGACGTTACCGAATTTACTATAACATATCGATGCTATACCTCAAGTCCTCAACCAACTCAACCTCGTATCTGCAACAATGATTTGATAGAAATGTCACTTTTTTACACTTGAAATACGGGTGTTTTTTTTTCTTCTGTCTGTTATCTATTTAATACTATTAATTTATCAGACTAAAAAAACATGTCTTCGTAAGCATCAGCCTCAAAAAAACAGCAAAAGCCCACTACTGCAGTAATAAAAGAGTCTGTAACAAAAGTGATCGTAAAATGACATCAGCTATAATCAACGACACTCCCGAAAAAAATTAAATAGAAGAAAAAGAATTTAAAAATAAAACTAGAGAAACCAATATTAAGAAAATGACAACAAAATATAGGTAAGAAAACTACTCCAAAAATCAGGATGATTAAGATTTATGTAAGATTGTTAATTGAGACTGATCAAAAGTTGTGAAAAACTAACTATATTCCTGGTTTCTAGTATTTTTTTCTGTATTTTTTAATCTTTAAACATTATTATTAAACATATGATAACAAAGTATTTTTATCTAAAAACTATTATTAGTCTAAGCCTATTTTTTACAGACTTTATAAAACTGGCTCTTTCATACACTCCTCTACCTACCTACCTAGTTATATGTACATACATATATTCTTCACGGAACCATTCTTGTTAATCACGGATGGATCAACGTTACCGCCACCCATGGTGAGCTAACCTGACTATAATATCTATATTTACCACTAATAACTATTGCGCGGAGATTATGCATCAATTTGCCGCGTCTCGGTTATTATTTATATTTTTAAACGAGCACCAAACTCGATAATGAGATGTGATTGGAGTCACGAACGTGATACTCGGCTATAAGCAACCGTGGAGTCGTTACGATTGCGTTAGATTTTCAATACTTATTGAATGATACAGTACACCTGACCTATAAATAATAAATGTAATAAAACAGCCGCCCGACGTGCTGGCCAAATGATTGCGAAACGCAGCATGCCCTTGCTATATTTCTTTCAGCCAGTCTTTTAAATTATTCTAAGTTTTATGTAAGTAATATCTATCAGCTGAAGAATTATCCAAATTTTTATCAAACTAGATTAAATGGAGGGTCAATCTGTCTGCCTCCCTTTAATTGATAAATATATCCGTCAGAATCACGCTGGAGTAAAATTTTATGATTCCCGAGGGAAAATAAACCCATGATGTGTTTAGTTTGCAGATAAGATATTAACGTCATATTATTTGTAGTTTTATAATCTAGTGCAGTGTGGATAAATATTTTAAGATATTGAGACAAATTTCTCATTAGACAGGTTTTTAAAGGTTTTTATTTAAACAGCCCTTTTTTAAAACTAGCCGTCGACGGTTTACGCGGAAGCGAGATTTTAGAAAAATTGTATGCGACAAACTTATAATAATATTGATTTTCAAAAATTCATATCATTTATTAGTGCCTAGTGGATAAAAACATACGATTTCTGTAAATTTTCATTCAAGAAAACTATAGGTAATCAAAAGTGTTACTTTTAGTAATTGTTCGTAATATTAAATGTCTTATTTTAGATCAAATTTGAGATGTTTCTATTTTTTCTTCGACCTAGTATGTGAGGTCATTTATATTTAATTTATTATTTAGATCATTTATTTTTAATTTTTTTAATAACTTATTATTATCTGCGTAGACCGTCGACCGCTAGTTTAAAAACTGTTCTAATAAGAATTAATTTTAAAATATTTTCAGCCATGTACTAGATTAAAAAACTACAAATAATATGACTAACATCTTATCTGCAAACCAAACATCTGAAGCTACTAAAAATCATAAATTTTCACTCCAACGTGATTCTAATGGATGAATGCTCTTAACTACCTTAACTTAATTTAACTTAACAAAAATTTAATTGATACTTGTAAGTCGATTCCTTTAAAAGACAAAGTCATACTATACGACTCCACTCACACGACATTTTCTCCTTTGATGAAAACAAATATTACCATTGAAAAATATAAGTGATCCGCTCCATTCCATCTCTAGTTCTGTAGCGACAGGTGATAATACGTTGATCTTAACAGCCACTGCCTGCGGGTGGACACTGTAGATCAAGCTATTATGAAGTATTATAATATAAAAAAAACCCTTATTACTATTATAATAAGGTGCATACGTGACGCGTCTACTGGTTGTATGATTTATACGACAAATTGACAGTTGCACGGAACTTAAACATGGTTGTTACATAGTCTTGGAGTGAACACATTTATATAGCTGATTTTTAACTTTTGTTTTTGTAACAGATCTTCGTAAATTATAACTTGTATTATGCGAAGCAAGGTGCAACGTAGGGATTCTTTATGTGTTTGACCACCTACGTTTACATGGAACATTAAGACTATGTATGTGGCTGTAAAAAAATTGTACACTTTTACTTTTTTTTTTAAATTTTGAATGTTCGACAGACAGACACGACATTGACGGTAGGTAAGTGGCTATCGTCACTTATAACACAAACAACGCCACAGGTGCCTCAAAGTGCGCTGGGTGCCGACCGTAGTAGGATGGAGGATAAGGAATTTTGATAGTGTAATGGGCTCTGGCATACCTTCATCACTCGCCGAAATTCAACAGCACTCATATTGTTATTTCATCATGGTCTTTTGTAAGAAGGTTATTAAGGCCGCCAGACGGACTGCGAAACTCATGTGTATAAGTACTACTGCCACTACTCATTCGCGTTATTATACTTATAATCTTTATACTTAAATGATTAGCGACCCGTCCCCGACCTTTTTCAAGGCTAAGAAAGGAAAATTTCAAAAATCATTTCCTTAGCAGATGCTTAAGTTATGAAATAAACCTATTGTTCTAAATTTTAGCTTTATATATTCTTAGTTTGGCTCTTAGCTTTTAGCTTTTAACTAATAGCTTTTAACTTTAAAAAAAAAAGGAAATTAAATTGGCATAGGTTTCACGAGGTATGTATTTGGGTAGGTATGCTCTGTTACGTAAAGAAAGACATTAGCCATCGATAGCGAGTCACGACGAAGCAATTTGAAGATGATCAATGGATGTAAATGCACTATTAAGTACATCCGATTGCTGTGATCAATACCACCCACAGACTCGCCGAGAATCGACCTGTGTCCTACAAAACATCTAAGGTAACATCAACGATTGGTTGGTACCTAAGTGTATATATATGCAAAATTTGCAAAAAAATTGCAGTTCTGCAGTCACAAAACTCCGAAAGCGTGTTTAGCTTAATTAGCTTGCTATTAATATTGTAATATTTTATTAGTGGAGCTAAAATAAATGTACCTATCCATTTACCCACATATCATATCATTATTATTATGAAGTAGTTCTTTTCTTACTAATGTCATTATATGTAGATCCAATAAATTCTAAACAATGCCACCCAAGAGCCGCACCTATTACCTACGTACGTAACTAGTGTGATCATCATTTGAGTCAGGTGGAGGTCTCACATAATTATCACCACGTCCCTCGTAAATTATGGGAAACGGTCAAGATCGTGGCGACTGCCAAAATCATCCGTTTCACCTCTTTGGGCAGAATAGTGAGGATATACCTAATCTTCTTCTTCTTTTCGTGACTCTCCAATTACTGTAGTCATTTTTTTAAATCTTTTCTTGTCCACTCCGGTGTACACTTGGATGTTACGCAGCCAAGACAACTTTTTCTTCCAACTTTACGTTTTCCTTATACTTATAATGGAAGAGGTTTAAATACTTAAATTGATCCTCTAAAATCCTTTCTTTATACCTTATCTTGATTTTTTTAAACTTTTAAATTTTTGTATCTTTGTTATTTATTTATAAATTGTTTTAATAATTAGTAACATGCAGAGTTTACATCATAATATGTCTAATTTTTGTCTCCTTTAGTTTAAAAAGCAATTAGTGATTATAATCCAACTCCTCGTGATAAATTTAATAGTTTCAAAGTAGGATTGCAATCAAACAAATTCAATTAAATTGTTGTGAATCTTCGTTCACGCAGAAAAGAATGTCGACTCCTAGGATTAACGAAGAAAGCTTAAAACTTACAATTAACCTAGATAGAATATCTATAAGGTTCATAATAGAATGCAGCTATTAGTATTGTCGCACTCGCACGAGCGTGATGCATGCTAACATGGCGGCAGCTTGCGACCAGCAAGCTAGCAGTACTGGAATAAGCCACGAAATGTGGCGATTGGTCGCTTTCCCACGCTTTAAAAATCTGCACAGGTACCTACATCCGTAAGCAATATCAATTGAGTAGGTACTACTGTAGATATCTATTAAAATACCCACTTATTCGTCGCGGTCTCATCTATAGTAATCCAACGCCACCTCAACTTGAAATTGGCCCGTAAAAAAAAACGAATGTTGAAAAACCAACAAACTGAATATCACGGCACCTCTCTGCCTCGGGGAGCCGAAATTTAATCATACATATTATCCAGTTATGACAGCCGAGGCTCGTCGCTTTATAGAGTGTTCAAATAATGACCACTATATATTTTTTCATTCTTTTTTATGAAGACAAAAAAGTTTTGAATGAATAGTGGGTAGGTAGATATTCTTTGTTGCACAATTCAATTATATTTCGCTTGTTAACAGTCTGTCAACTGTCTCGTCGACATATAGGATCTTTATTATCAACTAGCTGTGCTGACAGCGTACGAGCTGTAGTTCGTTTTTAGATAATCCCACAGGAAACATTTTTTCAGGATAAAAAGGGCCCTCCTACATGTTGATCCAGGTAAAAAGCTAATCTCAATTTTTAATTCGCTAACACACATTATATCACCGTGTTAATCATCTTATCTAGTGAGCAATTTTCAAGTTTAGCGGAATTTCTCTATTGCGTTTGAGTGAAGGAAATGACAAGAAAACAGCTTTGAATTTTATGACTTTAAGTGCATTAGTCTAATAAAATAACTGTAATATACTTACACAAGAGAGCCTTTTAAAACATTATCCGCCTGAAGTTTATCTATATCTAAATATTATGCTTCGTCTGTTTGTGTCGCTTGTGTCCGCTTGTGCCTGTTTCTCCGTTATATCCAACAGATTTTAAGACAGTTTTCTCTAATGGAAAGAGCGATAAATGAGGAAGGTTTGTGTATATAATTTGCAGCTTCCGTCGTCACAGCTATAAGGATGTCAGATATTTTCTCAGGTGTTATAGTTTTTATTTTTCAACGCGGACGAAGTCGCGGGCACCAGCTAGTATAAAAATAAAATTAATATATAACTCGTCAAATTTTCCGCAATCAATTTTATTGTTAAGAGCGTTCATCAATTAAAATCACGCTGGAGTCAAAATTTATGATTTCAGTAGTTTCAGATGTTTTAGTTTGCAGATGTTAACGTCATATTATTTGTAGTTGTATAATCTAGTAAATAGCTGAAAAATATTTTAAAGTGAATTTTCATTAGAACATTTTTAAACAGCCCTTTTTTTAAACTAGCGGTCGACGGCCTACGCAGATAAATATACAAGTTATTAAAAAAATTATAACACAATCTTTTAGAACATTAATGACTTCACATACTAGGTCCAAGAAAAAACAGAAATATCTCAAATTTGATCCTAAAATAACACGTTTAATATCACGAAAAATTACTAAAAGTGACACTTTTGATTATACTTTTCTTGAATGAAAATTTATAGAAATCGTATGTTTTTTTTCGACTATTATCTAATAAATGATATGAATTTTTGGAAAATCAATATTTTTATAATTTGTCGCATATAATTTTACTAATATCTCGCTTCTGCGTCGACCGTCAACCGCCAATTTTAAAAAAAGGTTGCTTAAAATCCGTTCTAATGAGAAAAGTATCCCAATATTTTAAAATATTTTTCGTCTGTTATCTAGATTATAAAACTACAAATAATATGACGTTAATATATTATCTGCAAACTAAACACATCATGGCATTATCATCCGCCGGGAATCATAAATTTCTGATTCTAACTCTGTAACGGCCTTAACTCATTTCTTTTGATGATCCACTATGGATATAACAAAAATCATAACTCCAAAATACTACACGAAATAGCTATACCGGACGAACGTAATTACTATCATCACTTAACAGACAAACATAACGTATTGGCATGTATAAATTGGAGCGCAATACCGAAAATTTTTATTCAACATCTGAATGGCTCAGTCGATTTTAGAGCAATCTGTATATCTCTGGTCATGAAGTAATTTATAACGCAGGCTCGCTCTGTATAATTAGACCTGGTCTGAGCCTTGTTGATTGCTTATTATATTGATGTTTCAATTTTATACTCATTTTTATGGTCATCGGCCAACCGTGGGGGGTGGCCACCCAGACCGTTTTGCCTCTTTTTCTTTCTAATCGTTCGCCCCATAAGGCCATCTCTGTCGGCGACCACTTGAATCATTCCTGGTATTCCCGTCTCTTTCTGTCGCGTCACAAATTGACAGTTTCCGTCTCGCTTTGGTGCGAGGTACTGATTATAGCGGGTGAAGAAAGTTGCTCCTCTCCGTGATGGGGCGATTTAATCAAACCTTATAAACCAAAATACCGTAAGCGGCAAAGGAACAATTTATCAGGACTGTTTTCTTGCGGACACGAAGTTAATGATTCGAATAATTTTCAACGTATGGCACGGACACATTTTTTGCACATGACCCGTTTTTTTAAATCTTAAAGTCGACAGACAGACTGACGGTCCACTTGATCGGTAGGTGGCTACCGTCGTCGCCTATAACACAAGAAACGCCAAAGTGCGCTGTAGACCATAGCACAGAATAAGTAATAGTACTAACCATAGTAGGATTAAGGATAAGGGATTGGGAGGGGATAGGAACTGGCAACACTTACAGCATAGCAGTAAAGCATAGCAGCAACACAACAGCATAGGTAGGTAGGTACATGCTATAATTTTACAATGACCTTTTGTAAGAGAGTGGTTACTGCTGCCATTACTGGTACCCTTTTCTCGTGAGAAAATCAGTGAACCAGATCCCCACCTATCATGGGGTGATCGGTGGGGTATATGATAATTCTACTCAATAAAAACCTTTACAGGAGACCACCGTTAGGTGATCTTCTGTAAAGTTTGAAGAAATTATTAACTAGAATTGATCTTAAGCAACAAGTCTCCATCAGCCTAAATATGACGAATATTCGAGGGCTGGCCTTTTGTTTGACAATTTATAGGCGAGACTAGGCTATTACCTATACACAAACTAGCCCAGAGGCCTCCCACTGGGCTACTGTCACTCAACATCGCTTTGTATATTGTAACAAAATCCACTATAAATCAGGCATCAATAAAATTATGAGTGTAGGTTCTGGCTAATCCATACTTCCTTGAAAATGGCAGCGCACACTTCGTTTAGCATCCATACTATCCATACTTATATACATACTTATACCTATACTTGTATAATATTATAAATGTGAAAGTAACTCTGTCTGTCTGTTACCTTTTCACGCCTTAACTACTCAACCGATCATCGTTAAATTTTGCATACACGTTGTCAGGGATACAAGAAAGGAGGGGTACCTTTTATACAGAAAGAAAGTACTGTTTTCCAAGGAATCACCTAAAATAAAACATAAAAAAACTAACGCCTGGCCAATGTGTTATAGCAACGAGAGCTTATATTTTTTTTATTTTTCAACGCAGACTAAGTCAAGTCGCGAGCACCAGCTAGTACCTAATAAAGATTTGTTCGTCATTTTAACAGTTTTAAGATTAAGCTACATAAGAAAACGTGCACGTGAAAGAACAACATTTTTGGAACATTCTTTAGATGCCCAAAAATACGTATTCTTCCCTTGATCGAGCTATTAGTACGGCGGAATGCTGTCGAAACGTTTGTGACAAATTCGTGCGGGTCGCTTCTAATGAATTTGTCCAACATTTTGGTACGGTTTCAGTGGAATTCCGCTGATGAAATGTCTAGATTTTTATTTTATTTTTAAACCCTAAAACGGTGGCCTGGATCGATAGATGTCGCAAATATCTCGGAATCATTTCAATTCGTTCGTTTAAGTTGATTAGGTACTACTTAAGTTAGTTTGTTAACCTTGAATTTTTTTTGCGATAATTTAAATTTAACCGTCACTTAATTATTAACTAAAATTATGGTAAGTAGTTGGGAGGTTTCGATTAATAGAAATAAGTTGTAATTATTTTGGAAATTCTGATTGTTTACTTTACGCAAATGGAAATAATGTCATTTTTATATTGTTTATTTTATTCTAAGATTAATTTACGAGCATAGTACATATAGCAGCAACTGATTTTTTTTTAAAACACACATATGATAGTGACTAATCAAAAATGCTATATTATTTTCTAATTTCCAAAACCATGGACCATGCAAATTTCGAATACAATGAGACTCTTTTCATAAATCTGAAAAAGGTTATTTTCTCTTTAATCCTCAAGTTATATCTATATACTAATATTATAAAGCTGAAGAGTTTGTTTTGTTGAACGCGTTAATCTCAAGAACTACTGGTTCGAATTTTAAAAATATTTTTTTATTCTTTCTTTCTTTTTTTTCTTTTAAATAAAATCCGAAGTCATGCTATAATAGTTTGGAAGTGTTGTATATCGTATACATAAGTATGACGGAAATTCAGATTTAATAGCTAATATTAAATAAAATAAAATAAATTATAAGTAATCCTCGAATGCGAATAAGAATTGTAAAAATATCACTAAGTTATGAATGTATACGAAATACATTAATTTTTATTTGAATCAACATGTTAAAACCACTTTTTGCCGTAATAAAAAACGTATCCGTTTCAATTTTAATTTTCAAAGTTTGAGAACAAAAAATAAAGGGTTCGATACGATGCGGCGGCGGCGCCTGCGCATCGTTTATAAATCACCGGTCGCCATCTTGTAAATTTATCCGATTAACAAGTCGACTGTTAACATAGATCCTTTTGAAACCCATGTTTTAGCTACCATTACATTTACGCTTTTTGACTTTGGGACACGGGTTTTTTATTCATATTGTTATTGATATTTGTAAGACACATTCAAGGTCAAAAAGGACCACATTGCTATTCGCATTCTATTGCTATGCTACTCTTATTTTTATGACCATACTGCTATTTGCAAGCTATTGCCAATCTGCTATTTCCATTAAGCTGCAAGTGCGCTGCCGACTACAGTAGGCTTGGGACGGAATAAGGAAAAAGGCTCTGGCATCCCTTACTCACTCACCGAAACACAACAGCATACATACTGTTATTTCATGGTGGTCTTAAAGAGGATGTAACCCAGTGTGCCCTGCCACTACTTTCCAGATCCAAACCAGAGCCAAATTTGAAAAGTTCATTTCCAAAGTTGAACTGCCTGGATTCGAACCCTGGAACCCTGGAACCCTTTTTTTAACATTGGGAAATCCTCTTGGATATCCGGCTCTGCGACTTTATGCCGGATTCGTACCGGCTAAAACCCAACGCCTTTCAATTTAATTCAATTCAATTCAATTCATTTATTGCGAAACCATAATGTATAAGACGTTATAAACTTTCTAGGGCGGCGCTTGATAGGCGGGGTCGCGGGGACCTTATGACACGACTTCGGTGCCCCGCCACGGCTATCCAGCGCGGGGAGGACTACGCTCCCTGTCAGAACCTCGGCGTACCCGAAAGTGGAGGTACGCCGGCCTAACCACACATCCAACGGGTTCGTCAACACATCTCATGAAATAAGAGAAGTACCTACAATTTAGACCAACGATATTTTTGTTTTTGCATCTAAGTTCGTTTGAATTTGCCGTGCCATTTAAATAGAGATAGGCCCAGTGATTGACGTACACAGCGTTAAGACAATGACATGTGTGGTTAGGCCGCAGTGTCAAAGGGCACGTTCACACACAGATGTTAGATCAGTTTGACACTAATTGTCGCAGTCAACTGGTAATTGACCGCATCGCTTCCTACTTAAACTTGCGGACCACCCGCGTCTTCCAGAAAAAGTATAGATACATAAATACGTACCTACATCATACCCATGCAGATTTATGTATATACAGTAGGTACACGTATATAAATAAATAGGATAAAGAAGGGCAGGCAGTCTGACGATATCCTAAGTAGTAGTACTATAAATGTGCTATGAATGTGAATTTGTTTGTTGGTTTTATACGCTTTCAAGCCTTTTAAGTAACTACTTGACCGATCATCATTTTTGTCAACAATTCAAAAATGGACATAGGTTGGTTACCTTTCATACCTACAAAAAAGAAGTACTGTTGCCGAAGGATTACCTAAGAAAACAAAAATGTTTGAGCAATAAAAAAAAAGGTGAGCAGACGAAGTCGCAGGCAAATGCTAGGTACGCCAATAAACATAAGAAAGCCAGGAACAAACTACGTAATAAAGGGAGAGGACTTAAGAAAATATAGTGAGGTATTACGCGAAAACAATATCATGAAAGCTTCTATTTCATAGTAACCTCTGGTGTAAAACACTGAATTTAACTTAGAATAATAAGAATAAAGAAATTTATTACAGAACTAGCTGGTGCCCACGACGTCCGCGTTGAAAAATATTAAGTAGCCTATCCTGTGTCCCGTACGTCCAAATGTTTATCTACCAAGTTACATGAAAATCAGTTAATTCGTTTCAGAGTTATGGAGGAACATACATACATACAAAAAAAATCTAAAAATCGTCAATTTTGTTTCAGTAATATATAGAGCCTATAAACACGATATCTCTAAAAACAAAGTAACTTACTCTACAGACCCTTATAGATTTATTATTAGTATTGATAATAATAATAAACTTTAAGTCCTGTTAAAGATATCAAGTTAAAGATCTAGTTTTACTGAAGCAGGCATAAGCCAGTACTTTATAAGACTTGTAAGACTACTCATAATTACTTATACTTATATACTTATAATTGGGTACTTTATAAGACTACTTATAATAATACAGTTTCTTTCTAAGTAACTATTTTAGAGTAAGAGCCCAGAGCCCCCAAATCTAACTTATAAGTTATGTCTGGGGTGCCTGGGAACTTGTCAGCAACGGGGGGGAAATAATGTCAGCAACGAACACTTATTTCACTTACTCGTTAGAATTCTATATTATATAAAAATACCTCACCTTAATACAATTTACTTAAAGTAGGCTATGTTATTTAAGGTTGCTATAAAAAACCTGGGAACAGTACGTAATTGCTTTAACTTGTCACACTTGTAATAAGTTATTATAGGACATTGGCTTTACAAACATTCAATTTGAAATCAAGCATAAATTTGTTTATTATAAAGTTTATTATAAGCTAATGGAAAATTATAAAATGCTGATATAAATGAAAGTTTATTGCTGATATAAATGAATGTTTTCATTAGAAAGTAATTTTTGAGATTTAATTTCTTATTTCATACTTTTTTATATTAATCAGTATTTTAGTTGAATTAAGCCTTTTCCTAGTTTGATTATGAACCAATACCTATCCCTTTTTTGTTAAGTAGATGGCCATTGACAAGGTTTATTGTTATCAATAAAAAAAAATGGAAATCATTTTTGAATTTTTATTTTATTTGTAAATACAAATGTTTACAAATAAAATAAAATTGTAAGAAGTGACGTAAGGTGTATGCGCGTAACGTAACGTCCTAGACTTGTTTAGTGATGCGTTGTAGGTATAGCTAGGATAGATAGTCGATACTTATTACAGAGAAGGTGGTTTATCGTACATATTTTAATTGTTATTTGTTCAATGTTTTGGTAGAATTAAATAAATAAACAAAACATACAAATTTTATTAAAAAAAATTCTATATTTCATAGAAAATATGTAATCCTAACGTGTTTTAGGAAGCAAAAATGTTTTTAAAAATATTTTTAAATACATTTTTTATCTTGATTTTTAATTAAGTTAATATTAATTTTAAAATTAGTTTCTTATTAACATTTTCTTATCGAGTTATCGATAAAATTCTATTGCACATTATCAGTGACACTTCCCTAGACGTGTGTTACTGACAGCTGTCATACGCACCATGCTACAGGGTAAATAACTGGTTCCTGCCACTTGGTCCACGTTGAAAAATAAAATGTATTAAGTACCAACGCCTGACATTGTACTTTTGCCAACTTTAGATATAGCTGGTGCATGCGGCTACGCAGCCTGAATTTCTATTCTAATTAATGGTGAAAGATTTTTTAAAATCATATGAGTGGTTTCGAAGATTACCTCCTACGTACAAACATACAAAAACATACAAACTTTACCTGTTTATAATATTAGTATAGAAATATTAGAAAAAGTATTTAAATAAACTTTTGTTTAATTTTCATTTTGATAAATATTTGTTCAGCACTCCAAAAATACAGTTCAGGTTTCCTTACTCGCTGAAGTTACATTTTAGTAATCGCCCGTAACATAAGTAATAAAATCATTATCTATAACAGACCGATATCTGCAGTTAAATTATATGCAATAGTTTAAATTCGCAACTTGGTACCTATGTACAGTAATTCAACTAAGATGTTATAGCTAGTACCGAAATTCTAAGTCTACTCATTCCAAGAATGTCGGCTGTCAAACGCCAATGTCGGGTGGGTCGCCCCTCAAGTGTCCGGACCACTCCACTCCGACCCGATCTCCCACTTTGCACTCACACCCCGCACCTCTCCTTCTGTTGACCCTTTCTAGACTGCGTTACCATTGTCAACTGTCACTGTTATAAGAAGTTATTTAAGGCCCAAGATCCCAGGCATGCCAGATACTCAGACCAAATAAGAACTAGATATAGACAGAATTTTGGGGACAACATAGTGAAGCCGCTTTTATAAACATGGGTGCGTAGGCCGTTTACTATATTGGTTTCCAAGTTTACTTACGTGTGAAATGTGATTATATCCTGCTTTTTATTTTTTAAACCTGGTTTTTATATACTATCACTATGCAATTCAATTCGATATTTTCACTAGTAAATATTTCTATAAGGCGAGGCGTACTTTGATTGCGTTTGTGTGCGTGTAACCGTGGTTTTACCGTGGTTTTGCCGTCTACAAGTCCACAAGGCTCTATCTTTAATTCTTATTTTATCTGAGGCCAGACATAATTTATTTTCAAAAAGACAAAATATGTGGAATCGAGTAGTGTTCCCACGTACTAAAGCCTATTTTTTTTTTCAAGTATCCCATGTTGAAAGCCTGCTCCAAAACTATACACTATACTTGTCCCCAATGCTTAACGATATGGCTTCAGTTTAATGACGTCACATAACTAGTAAAGAAAATCTCTCTTTGCCATCTTTAGTCTAAGTAGTCCCTTGGAGGACACTCTTGTGGTCCAACTCTATCATTATTCGAGTTTATGTCGAGAAAAAGTGCGATGGTAACACAGGACCGGACATCGAAAGGTGTCGTGGAGACGGCTCAGTGGAGCGAAGCGTAACTAGAGGTGGACTCAACTCTCGCAGCCTAATATAGCTCATCTCGGGGGAAGACGATTGCCCTTAAGTGCTAACC
Organism: Synanthedon andrenaeformis; assembly: GCA_936446665.2. Classification (NCBI taxonomy): domain Eukaryota; kingdom Metazoa; phylum Arthropoda; class Insecta; order Lepidoptera; family Sesiidae; genus Synanthedon; species Synanthedon andrenaeformis. The sequence goes on from OW387796.2 coordinate 5,291,076, forward strand.
CCGGGTGGAGTGGGTGAAATTAGCACTTGAAAATCTCGAGGCTTGATCATGTCAATATAACAGAAAAAAAGTTTTGTTTGTTAATACAGAAAGGTTTTTGATTATTGTGAATTGTTAATTTTAGACTTTGTCCACCACATTGTCTGAATCAAGTGGCAGAACATAGGGGAATCTAAAATATAATATTATGAGTAATACTCCAACATCCTTTTTGCTGTGACGACGGTGGCGCTGCCACAATTTTTCATATTTTTAGATGATCTCTCGGAAATCATACTGTTTCTGGATGAAAGTTAGGTACTTATACTGTACTTTCCTTATCTCTGATAACGTGTTATAAATTTCATGATGATTTGTTGAGTAGGTAGGTATAGTTTTAGGCGTGAAATGGTTTGTAACAGACAGGGAGCCAGACCAAGGAACAGAGTTACTTTCACATTTATAATATTATTAGTATGGATTAAATGCTTGTGCCAACTATTATTCATTTTCTTATTAAAAATAAAACATATCGAAAGAAATCGAATACTATCATACAATCAAACCTCTTCGGTCTATTGAGTACTATTATTGATTTTACTTATACGCTTTAGATTTACGAAGTTCCACGCCAATTAAAGTGGCACAAACCTTTTATTAGCATCCCCATAGTTCCCCCCCCTCAACCCCCACCTCTTTACTAAACCAACATGGCGTCACTATTGTCACCTTAGTCTCAACAAATGATCACTAACACAGAACCGAGCAAATTTCAATCTTATGTCGCTCGTACTAGAGCTACCAAAGGCCATAACTTGAATTTGGTCCTTATATGTACCTGAAGAATTATTCTTTTAGCATGTGTGTGATATTACCCCGTTTAGCCTTTGACAGTGATTAAAATTTTTACTTTAGCAAATTGAAATAAAGTTGAATTTCGCTTGAGGGAGTCGAGCCAATTGTTGTGTTTTCTAAGCATGTGGTGGAAGGCGTGACATTAACGCCCGCAGGGATTGTAAAATTATGGATGAACAAGGGTTGCAGCGGTAGGGTTAAGTGGTTTTAAGTGTATCATTCCAATTTATTATTAATGGAAAAATGGCCGGCTACGACGTACCTCATCATAATATTTTTTTCACACAAAATGAAATAGAATCCAGTTTAGATTGGAAATAATAGATAAAAAGAAAACTTTTCTGCCAACCGTTAAGAAACTGCTTTGGGGGTATATTTCTTTAAAGTATATTTTACTATGTTTTACTGTAGACACAATATCTTACTAGAGACACAATATCTAACCGAGACTCATAATATTTATATAATATTCAATTAAAGGCATAACGAACGACCAATTCGAAAATCCTATTGGTCGAGTGGTTAAGGTGCTTGCCTTAATGATCTGACTCAGGGGTCCCGGGTTCGATTCCCGGCAGAGCCAACATTGGAGGTTTTTTTTTTTATATAAAATCTATTATTATTAATTATTATTATTAATATTAGAATAATATTATTTATTTATTTCGATAAATTTGGATCATATAACGTTAGTAAAAATTTAAATGTATGCTAGTAGATATATACAAGTTGAATAAGTATATAGTTAGTAGACAATGGTTCAGGAAATGACAGTCAAGCCTAGCAGAAAATGCACTTAGGATAATATTAATGCCAATTGGTGAAAGAAACGGCAGATGCAGGTTCTAATTTCGGTTCAGCCTGCACCAGTCAGTGATTATTAGTTACTATCAGTAAAATAATACGACTAATTAACTCGCATATTTGAGATAACAGGCTTTCCATAATATACTAAGACTGCTGTTGTTGTGGTCTAGCTCTATCACACAGAGGAGAAGCCAGTTATCAGCAATGGAACAAAATATATGTTACATAGGTATCTATATCTATATATAGGCTAGGCTGAAACAGTCACATCCCATGAAATCTATCATCCTTGCCTTCATTGTACTTCAAGTTCAATGTTAGGCATATGTTTTGTATAAAATATGAATGTGAAGATTAAACAAGTATGAAAATATATTATATAATTTGTCTTGGCACTAATATTAAATTTGAAACGCCTGCTATACTCGGTGGAGTATATAAAAGTGACCATGTTCGGCCAATCACAAGTCAATGTCGGCACACCAAAAGCATTCCTTTGGACGCGTGCGTCACTCCCATAGCCTTATTTAAAAATCGAACTGGCCACGTGGAGATGACTACACCGTACTATTCGATTTGTTTTTTAGTGAGTAACTCGTACTTATTACTGAGAATATATAATAACACTTATGACTAGCTTTTTAGGAAGCGCACACTGATAACTAGCACAAACTAGCAATATCACAGTAAAATAAACCACAGCAAAACACATAGCTTATCTTTTTCTCACTAACCGAAACACAACACCACACATGCTATTATTTCACGGTGGTCTTCTGTAAAAGGGTGGTACTGCTGCCAGATGAGCTACCCAAATGATTGCGAAAGACAGCATACCCTGCCACTTACTTTCCAAATACAGACTAGAGCCAACTTTGAAAATTTCATTTCCAAAGTAACCCTGCCGGGAATCGAACCCGGGAACCCCGAGACGAAGCGTTAAGGCAAGCACCCTTTTTTTTTAACATTAGGAAATCCTCTTGGATACCCGGCAGTGTAGGGGACACTGCGGGGCTATGCCGGATTCCTACCGACTAAAACCCAACGACTTTCTTTCTATCGCGGCCGTTGACGGGCGGGGTCGTGGGGACGTTATTACACGACTTCGGTGCCTCGCCACGGCTATCCAGCGCGGAGAGACCTGTGCTCCCTGTCAGAATCTCGGCGCACCCGAAAGGGCCATCTCGGGGGACTTTACGACGGGCGGCAGTCTCCCCCAAGAGCACCGCCCAGGTCCCGGTCAGGCTGGAAGGCGGCGAACATAGGCCAGCCGCATGCGCCCGAGCCTCCTCCGGCGGATTCTTGGCTGCCTTTCCGCCGCTTCCTTGCGCGACATGACGTGCTCACAGAACGTGAGCATCGCCTGCCACGCAAGGTCACTGCCAACCATCGATTTCACGACGGCCGGCAGCGAGAGATCGGCGCACACGACGAGAGACAGAGCGGCGCGCTTTGGCATACAGCCAAAGTGTGCTGCGCAGTGTCAACCGCGCAGCCACAGTGGTGGCATTCCTCCGTCGCGTCGGCTCTCTCACGGCCACCCGGTGAAGGTATCGCCCGAAGCAACCATGCCCCGAGAGCACCAGCACCAGGCGGAACGTGAGGGCCCCGCGCCGCTTTACCAGCTATCCCTCTAGGGAGGGGCGAATGGCCTCAATCGTCAGGCCGCCTCAAAAAAGTAGGTTACTTTGGTTTCAATTTCGTGTTAGTTTTAAGGCGATTTTTGTTTTTCTACGCGACGAAATCCATTTCTTTGTTAGACTTTGCCATGAATCGAACTGAGATTCCTCATATTGCAAACACTTTAAAAATTTATCAACTGACCTGTTATACTGGGGTGAAAGGTGAAATAGAAACAGGTAAATGAGTATAGGTACAATTATATTTCTGTTGTCGATACAAAGTCAAAGTAAATCGAATGTATTGCCAGGTCTGTGCATTAACAAGTGTACATTCTATCTCACCGGGTGTTGTTCGATTTATATTTATTGAAACAATAAAAGAGGAGCGTATGAACAATAACTTCTTCGTACAACAGTTCACTGGGTGGCATTAACTTGCATATAAATACTTACATGTGTCCCTATGCGTTCCTCGATACATATTTCGTTAATACGCAGCCATGTTAGATCACACTTTTTAATTTGACTTACCAATATTTGAGTGGATTTCCTACTTTTTTATTTAAGTCTATGAATTTACAGTTATATTTAATGGCTAAAATTCATCACGGTGTATAGCTCGCTAGGGATGTTTGAAAATCCACGTTTTTAGGTTATCAATTTGTTTACACAAAAACGCATACTCGAATTATACAGTATAATAATAGCTCTGCCTGCTGTGCTAGAAGTTGCCAATTGTCTGTGCATTTGCGTACGCTAAATACGCTAATCTCAGAAACGGCCTAACCAATTTGAATCCCGTTAATATACAGTATTTGTTTCAATCAAATCGGTTTACAAACATACAAGTTATGTTAATTAAAATAATACGCCCATCGGTCACATTAGCTCAGCACCAGACTATCTCCCTTAGAAAACCTCCCCTGTTAAAAGAATAAAGTTATTGAAACCTCTCTGGATACCATGCGGAATACGAAATCGAGAGCATTAATAAAATCGATGAGTAGACATTATATATTACTCGTAACAGTAAACCATTAAGTTTTTTCGTAATCAAAGTAATAAAGCTAATAAAAATCAAAATCTTTGCTAAACTATTAACCATTTTCGGGCAAATCTGCTGTTATAGAAATCTGCTGCGTAAGAATAGATCAATTCTTGATGTGTGAGAATAACCCTTTCGTTCGTTGTAGGCCTTGGAATGAATTTGGACAAGACGAAAGACATGTTTAAAGAGTATATTCTCCCAGGACCTGTTACCGTTAAGAGTGTGACTTAAAGTTGTGAATGATTGTATCTGTTTGGAAAAATGATTCATTTAGGCAGAAACAACTTTAACAAAGCGCACTTGGAGCATTTGTGTTGTTACTTGTATTACAGGCGACAGTAGCCACCGGCCATCAAGACAAGTGAATCGTCAGCCTGCATGAGGACGTTAACTACTTTCAGAAAATATTCTTGTCTAGATAAAATTGTTATGTCTTTAATTATAAAATTCAGGATATACAAAAAACGTAAATAAATCAATAAATTAATAAACCTCAATGCAAAATTTAAATAATATTTATTAGGTACTACATAATAGATATTATATAATATAATGTAAATAGTTCATAAGAGTAATTGATATAAGACTCATTTCGCTCGCTTAACACGATAATAAATTCAAAATTAAAATTAAATCCTTCACATTTTCTCGTCCATTTATAAATTCAGTTCTGTTAGAAAAAAGGGCAGAGCTTATCTGAACCATACAAGATTAAATATTGATAATAAAAGCAATGTACGCCGAAATGGACTTTTTGGCGGGTGTAGAGTCAGCAAAATAAACTAAAGGGAGGCAACACGACTGAGAACCACCTATAATAAGGCCATTGTTTTTATACAAATACAATATTGCGTTTATAAATCGGATAAGCCTACAAATGACAGTGAGAGGCGTGGAGTCGACCGTGCAAAATAGTAATATTTAATAAATTGTACCATTGTTATTTTTTAGTCATCTCTAATTACAAATTATAATTATTAATCATATAATAATTATAAACACTATCGTCTCAATCGTCAAAAATGAATCCTCGGTTAACGATAAAGTGTCAAGAATAATGGAAGAAGTAAGATAAGATTTAAAAAAAAATATTTCTGATGCTGAACATAAATTACGTCATCCTTACTTGCATTCGGATGTATTCATTGAGTTTACGTAAGCGTGAGTTAGCAGAGGAATCACTTTGTGACGTCACGCTTTTGATCATCATTGTCATCATGATAATTTAAGACGTATACCTACTTAAATGATACATACCTACTTAATACAATACCAAAACTCTTATATATTACTTATTACAAAAATAATAACCAAATAGACAGTGATACTTCTAAATTACAAATTATTTATACAAATCATTAATAATGAAAATTATTAATGAAAATTGAGGTCCACTTTTCTTTGTTTTAGGCCTCTGACAAAAATATGATAAAATTATAAACCAAAGTTTACTAAATATATGACATTTTTAGAAGCCAGAAATAAATAAGTGGCAAAGGTTAAACACACCAATCAATTTGTATGACACGCAAAGTTAAGACTTATAGCGCATAATTATTACTAACTTAGTTCTTATAGTCTTGTATTATGAGTAATTATCAACGGACTGCTTTTGTAAAGTTTATTTCCAAGTTGATCTTGCCGGGACTAGAAATCTAAATTTCGAATTTAAGTTAGAACGTCAAGAGGACTCAATATAAGTAAGTATATAATAAGTAATTTTGCAATAATGTCTACTCTATGCAAGTCGTTGTTCGCTCGTCGGGCAATAAGACGAACGCGCGCGACGGCGATCGTGGCGCCAGTAGCCTCCATTTGTATTTATTTATTTATATCTTGTCTGCAATTATTTATGTATTTATTCATTTTTATACAGACAACCATCACTTACGTGGATTCGGTTCGGTTCGAACATCTAAAGTATTGTTACTAATCTGAATTGATTATATTATTTTGTAAGCGTCTAATTAACAAATTAATATTTTTCTCAACTCTTATTATAAAATAATGTCTATACATACATATAATAAAATCGTTAACGAGCCGTGTCTAACATTAAAATACCTATATATATATATATATATATAAAAAACAATTTGTACACGTTGTATTAATATGTTACCGGGGTAAAAAAAAATTGTTTTTAAATACCGTATAGATAAATAAACAGCAGCTAATATAAATTAAAAATTATGTTACATTAATAAAATAAGCTAATAGTCGAGTGAAGAAGACAGAAAGAAATTTTTCTGTCACTCGACTTATAAAAATGAAACTGAAAATCTTGACTCAAAATACTAGTACATATGTGTACAAAATGTGCCTACGAATATGATGCAAACATTTAACGAAGATTGACACTGAAGTAAATAGTACTTAGGTACAGTTAGTTTTTGGTGAGATTCTTAAATACATTTTTTCGTTACCTTTTTATGAACTTAACGGATCTTAGATGACGTAACACTTATAATAAAATGCGCTAAGAGTAAGTACCGATCGATTAGGAATTAAAATCCACCCACACAATTTAGTATCACGATCAAAATCCACATTCAGTGCTGGCCTAAAGTATTCCAGTAACTGGAGTTCGGGAGTGGTACAAAAAATATTGATTGTGATTAACTATTGAATGTACCTGGATTCCTGATATTGACATATTGAAGAATACTATCCATACTGGATATGGATGAAGACATCAAAGCTCTATACCTTCCACAATCCAGATGACAATGTCCGGCGGATCCAGCGGCGAAAACGACTTTGCCCCAATGGTTCACTTCACTGGAAGGACAAACAATTCTTCAAGAGAGTTACTTGGGCTATAATATAATAAACTCGAACATGAGTTTTTTTGTTACGCTTTCACGTCTTTAATAATAATCAACCAATAAATTAAAAATTTTATATGCAGGAACAGGGACCATACGTTGCAGAAAATGAAATATAGGGTACTAAAAGTATTAGTGGAAAAAGAGTAATATTTACTCTTATGCCGTAGATATGCCAGTGCTCAACTTCTTATTCTCATAGTTTTTAAAACGCTATAACACTTACACTACAATTATTAGGCATTAATCGCTTAGCTCTTGTGACTTGGGCCGTGTTGCGCGGGCGCAGCGCATCATGTAGTGCGGCGGCGGCGCGTGTCGTTTGATCCACCGACAAAGACGCCGCCGTGGGAGAGCACGTGGTTCCTAACTGGCGCCCGACGATTACAGATAATCCATACGGAGACAAACGGTGCGAAATTAAATAATTGATAGGCAAAATGCAAAATAACTCTAACCCGAAGAGCAACCAAGGGTTAACGTATTAGCTTACTTTGGGAAATTGTATTTTTTTTCTGTTTATAATGTAAATGGTAATTATAATTTAATTTGATTTAAAATTAAACATTCTAATTAACATTTAGTAAATCCATTTTTTTATTTTACGACTATCGTAAGAACAGATCTATTTCTATACAACTTTTATTTTATCAATACTATAAATCAATATTCGCTGTTTCTATTAATAAATCAATAATTTACTAATAGAAACAGCGATAAACAAGAAAGGTTTGTGTATACCAAGACTTTGCAGAAAGAAAATTGCACCCATGCAAAGTCGGGGGCGGGTCGCTAGTTAATTTTAATTAACGTTTCCCTCTAAATTAGTGAACACATTATTGTTAATCTGCTGAAAAGAAATTTGAAGAAATCCGCAACGCATGAAAACGCATACTAATTTGCGTTTACACATTTCTTTGTAAATGTGTGTCGGTTTTTTTTTAGGGACGGTACATTTTGTCCGTACTTTTTCTTATAAATGCTATACCTATATTTAGACGAATGTAATACGACGTCACGACGATGAATTATTGAATACTAGTGACCCGCTCCCGGCTTTGCAGGGATTAATATATTTTTTTTAAAATAATCAAAGTAACCTATCCCTTTTATCGCTCTTTCCTTAAGTGAAACTCGATAGTTAGAATAAGTTACGGAAAAATGACACAGGCAGGCAGCAGCGACTTAATTTTATAACTAGCTGTTGCACGCGAATTTGTCCACGTAACTTGGTAACTTGGTAGCTTATGTTACTAGCTGATAATATAGCTTTTTATATGTGAAAGAATTTTTAAAGTCTGTCCAGTAATCTATACTAATATAGGTAATAAAGAGAAAATATTTGTATTTTTGTTTGTTACGAATAAACTTAAAAACTACTGGACCGATTTTGAAAAATTCTTCACCTATATAAAACTACATTATCAGCGAGTAACATAGTAGTCCAGTCATTATATCCGAAAAAAAGGCAAAGAAATCAAAATGAACATAAAAAGCTGATTTTTGGATATTGTGTTCGGGGGGCTCAGAAAAGCTTAACGTCAAATTGTCGACCAAGATTTCCTATGAGCTTTCGCCGCCATCTTGAAAAAGGGATAAATTTTTATTTTTTAGCGATAACTCGGCTCTCCGTCATGATACGAAAATTTTGATGATATACTTTTTGGTTGCTTTATTTATGCTCTACAATTTAGGTCATTAGCATTTCTCCTTTATTGTTGATCGTTGTTGAGATATCGGACGAGAAAGTATAAAATTGATATGTTGAAACTTGTTTTTGCTATTCTATCTTTTCTCGTAAAACATATCGAAAATACGTCTATTATCAAACTTGTGGATCCAGGCTGCTTCTGACCGGTCCTATTGGAGAGTTATGGGGGAGGCCTATGTCCAGCAGTGGACGTCCTGCGGCTGAAATGATGATCAAACTTGTAGAGCATACTGATACTTACAATGTGCTTTTTTGTTTTTTTTTTTTTTTCGAGTCGACTTCTTGTGTGACGAAGATGATGTGGATGATTGTATTATCCAAGAATCATCTCATGGATCGTCATCCATTCATCCAAAATCTCAACATTTCAAAGAATACCCCGCGGAGGAAGAATGTGGACCGGGACCATCGAAACGACAAAAATTATAAATACAAAACGGACCTCGATGAATCTTCAATTTCTACTTCTATAAAATCAAATTATGTATTTTTCAAATAAATATTGGACGTGTCATTCATATTCTTGTTGTTATATTTGTTTATTTGAATATTTTTTTCTGGAACCATTAATCCGTCGAAACATATTAACACAACCGCACGAGCTATGAAATCGAAACTTCGCGCGGGCTTGCCAACTTTACGGGGAGCTCAAAATAGTAATTTTTGTCCAAAAAAAAAAAAACAAAAAAGCACATTGTAAGTATCAGTATGCTCTAAAAGTTTGATAATAAACATATTTTTGATATGTTTTACGAGAAAAGAGAGAATAGCAAAAAACAAGTTTCAACATATCAATTTTATACTTTCTCGTCCGATATCTCAACAACGATCAACCTAATGACCTAAATTGTAGAGCACAAAAAAGCAACCAAAAAGTATTTTACTAAAATTTTCGTATCATGATGGAGAGCCGAGTTATCGCTAGAAAATAAAAATTTACCCCTTTTTCAAGATGGCGGCGAAAGCTCATAGGATATCTTGGTCGACAATTTGACGTTAAGCTTTTCTGAGCCCCCCCAACACAATATCCAAAAATCAGCTTTTTATGTTCATTTTTGTTTCCAAATGTATATAATGACTGGCCTATAGACTATAATTTATAAAGTTACGCGGCAACGAAGTCGCGTGCAACGGCTATTAAAATTATAAATGCGAAAGTTTGTATGTTTGGATTTTAATGAAATTTGGCGCACAAATTATTTTTTATCTGGATTAACATATACAATACTTTTTATCCTGAAAAAATGTTAGGTTTCCGAGTTATCGTTAAAAATGTAAAAATGTCAGGCTATAACTCATATATTTTCTCAAGTTTTATATTTTTCATTTTTCAACGCCGACGAAGTCGCGGGCACCAGCTAGTAATAATATAAAAACATCAGTCGATGAGATTTTTAAAAAATTAGAATTGATAATCTTAATAATTTTCTCATGTATCACTGTGTGTTTTAAAGTATGAGAAGAATAATCTGTGCTTAGAAAAGTCTCCTTAATTGCTCACTAATCTGTTCATCTACAAAGTGTATTTGATCAAAATGAAATGTTTGAATTTAAAATTGGAAAATGTCCATTTTTCTGTTAACGGGTGGTCTTTAGCTGAGAGGCCGCGGGACGTCCCGCTGCGGCCGAGTTCACATACCGATCTGTCGCACAACCATAAAATATATCGAGCCACGAATATACTCGCTTGTGTTGTCATCAATAACATTAAAAATTCAGGAGTCTTTGAACACACGCATCTCTACGACACGAAGCGTTGGCCGTCACATCTCAATGCCTCATGTAAAACTTTTTCTAATAACAAAAACTTATGTTGTATACAAAGTATCGCGGGAATAGGACGAAGACGGAAATATCTTGGTTTCCACTTATCCTTTTCCTGGCTTGACAAGGAATATTTGCTGGTGGTGATAGCCTAGAGCCATTAGAAGAACTACTAAATCCACATCTTCCCCAACAACAGCATCTTATACAACTTAACTCTCTGTTAACTTACAGCCTGTAGCTCCTAAAGTATATTGATCGTGGAGTAAAAATGAATCTATCAAAATTTTTTCATAAGTAATCATAATGCTATTCACAGAGATATTCGCAAAAACCTGAAAAAAGAGTATTCAATATATTAGATTAGAAATTTTCCATGAAAAATTATCTAACTGGTGGTGAAAACCGCATCAAAATCTTGGTTAGTCAAAAAAGTTAGTGGGCATACAGACAGACGTGAAAAGCGATTTCAATTTATTCTATGTAAAGGAATAAAGATTCAATGACCACTTTCTCATTTCAGACAACGGTAAAACAAATGAGAACCATTTAAAAACGCATTCAACCTCCTCAGTTTCACTACCTTCGTTGACACATTACAAAAATTAAATTAAATTAAAAAAAAAAAAAAAAAAACAAGACATGACCACTAGAAACAAGCGGGTACATTTGAAAAAAAAGAGAGAGAAGTCTGAACAGACATTCGAATAAAGACGGTCGCTGGCGCGTCGGCGCCAGAATTCCAACTTTACTTTTTACGAACCGTCCCACGATTCAATTTGCTCGGGATCAACATGATGGAACTCGCGATTGATGTGACGACGACCTGGCTTCAACTTTTCACTCCAAACACTAATTAACAAGAAATCAAATGACATGCAAACAGTAAGCAAAATGTAAGGTACCTTTAACGTATTACGCCATATTACCTACTCCCTGTCAAGATATAATATTGAAATAGACCTGGACATAAGGTTGGATCTGGATTCTCTAAACATGGTGTTAAGACACCCGGAACAGTTTCCTTCGATTCGCAGTTGTTAAATCTGTCGCCGGAAACAAAGGTTCGAAGGTATAAAATAATGTAGGTAACTATAATATATTGTATATGTGAATATATAATTATAGAATTATTAATAACTAGCAGTAACTTTATAAAATAAAGCCTATATTACTCGCTGATATATAGCTTCCTACCAGTGAAAGAATTTTTCAAATCGGTCCCGTAGTTTCGGAGCCTACTCAATGAAAACAAGCAAAGAAACAAACAATCAAGTCTTCCCTTTTTATAATATTAGTATAGATAAGTAGTCGATTAAAAAAAATCGATTAATTTTTAAAAAAAGCCTTCATGACCCTAACTATCTTTCTCGTAAGAGTTAGTGAATATAGGCAATTTGTAAACATCCAGAACATGTAAATTTTTTTAATAAAGTAGGTAGCTTTTTTAATAAATAAAGTTGGTAGCAAGCGCCTCAAATAATGTGGCGAAGTATACATATGTAAGAAGCAACGAGAAAAAAACTTCAGTATAAAGTTTTGGTCGAAGGAATATCCATATAATAATATTATAAATGTAAATAACTGTTTTGAGGAGCCTGTTGGATGAATGGTTAGGGTGTTGGCCTTAACGTTCTTTTTCAGGGGTCCCAGATTTGATTCCTCGCAGGCTCAACTTGGAAATGAACTATTTAAAATTGGCTCTGATCTGGATCTGAAAAGTACTTAGTGGCACTAAGAAGTACTTAGTGGTCTAAGAATATAAAAATTGGGCGCCATTGTCGCGTCACAGCGATAGAGATGTCAGGCGTTATATCAGGTTATATATTTTTTATTTTTCAACGCGGACGAAGTCGCGGGCACAAGCTAGTTTTTCTACAATTTTAAGACTTTACACATTATGAACTATTCGTCTGTTACGAAAATGAAATAAATAAATAAATACCTACATACCCCACAGACGTATGTATGTAAAGGTAGCCGTAGTATTGAATGCGACGCATCGATGTGTTACAATCGTAAATTGTCTACTTTAATACACCCGAACAAACAAACAGTTTAAAAATTTCAGAACACACTGCCAACCGTCCAAATGTCGCCGGCCATTGTGATTTTTTGCTAGGATTATACCAATCCAATCCGAGCTGAATGAGGCAGTATGATAAGTCGGTTGTCGGTATAATTTCACTAAAGTGCGGCTGTTTGAGAGATGTCCAATGGAGTTTATCGATAAAATATTAGAGTCGAATTGTTGGGATTAGAGAATTATAGGGTATCAGAATTAAAATCGTGGAATTAGGTCCGTAAATGTTCAAATTTATAAGAAAATATCTAGAATTTCTGATAATTTTTCTAGAACTTTTTCTGTGTTAACGTTATAACTGAAAATAGGGAGGATATCATATTTTAATGTGATTGGTTGACCAATCATAATATAGCTCGTAATTTACAAATGCGTAGAAAGAGATAATTTAACAATCTTAATCCAGTCGTATCTACAAAATCATTCATGCTTATACCCTTTAATAATAACAATTTAAATATTATCATCCGCTGAGTCTACTAAAACCATAATTTATTGATATAAAGTGAAATAACAGCATAAATGTGCTGTTGTGTTTTGGTGAGTGTGTAAGGAATGCCAGAGCCCATCATCCCATCCCATCCTTATCCCTTATCCTTTAGTCCTTCCATGGTCAGCAGCGCACTTGCAGCACCTGTGGCGTTGCTCCTATCATCAAGTGGTCATCCTGTCTGTCGACCTTAATATAACAAAAAAAGTCTGTAAGTACCTATTAGGTACATTGATTTACTAAGTCAGTATATACAGTATATACAGAATAATAAACTCAGAAGAAAGGCCACCTACTGGAATTACTTACTAATTCATTAATAAGTCATCAGTTTAGTAAAATGGTACACAGATAAATTGGTAAGAGAAATCAAGTTAATTTTTTAAGTATCACGGGTAGCATAGCGTATAGCAGGATGACTTCATAATATCGATATTAGTGATACATCGATGTACAACACTAGTGCCAAGTGCGTGATTTCCGCACGGTTGCATAATTCTATCGCACGCCCTGCGAAAATCATTGAAAGCTGTTCGCAATGCAACGATTCAGGTGCAACGATTTCGTAAATGGCACTTGGGGGATTAGAAATCAAATTGTCGTATGTACTCGTATATCCACATCTTTACAATTAGACAAGAAATTAGACGTCAAATAGAATAAGTTGTTTAGATAAACGGAAACTGTTCGAGCAACTAGCGAATGTTTAAACAGCTTACCTTGGGTTAAATGGTATATTGCGAATCGTCTTGCCATGGAATTGCATGAATGCAATAAAATTGACTGAAGACCTTTTTAATCTTTAAAGAATGCCCGAATTAATATTTTTTATGAGATATACCCAAAAAGGCGTAGGATAGTATCCCAGTTGAACCTGCATATCTAAACTACTTTTTAACCCTTTCACCGCTGGGTTTTGTAGGGGTTTGTAGGAAAAAAAGCGCTAAGGGCTTGTCTCGTTATTTTTTTTAAGAGAAAGCAACGCAAGCAAAAGCTTCAGCTTCCTGCGAAAGCCTTACAGCACGTCTGTCTATGCTGCGCGTTACAATTCTTGGCCTCCATTAGAGCTACCCTAAACTTGTGGAAGTTGTGTATAAGGTATAATATAATACTATAATACCTAAGTAGTCATACATATAAATTTTAAAATTCTTTCTTTATTTATCCATACTAATATAAAATACTAATAGTATCTGTTAACAATGCAAATCTACCTATGTATATCAAAGTATATACGGTACTTTGATATATTTAAAAAAAAAATTATCTGTCCTTTTGTCTGTCTGTCTGTTTGTTTGTTCCGACTAATCTCCGAAACGGCTGGACCAATTTCGAGGAGGCTTTTGTCTGGCAGATAGCTGATATTATAAGGAGTAACTTAGTCTAGTTTTATTTTAGAAAAATAAAAATAAAATGTTATGTATTAGCGAGGCCAGGTTCAGCGAAGTAGATAGTTAAATAAAAGTGCATACGTGCGAAGCCGTGGCGAGCCGCTAGTTTACAAATAATTTTGTTTACTTATTCAATTTCAACGGGTGCAGCTCTTAGAGTATACTAGAAAGTTGAAGGGACACTTTGAGCCCAAATTCGACACAAATTGAGCATGATTGCTCCTAAACTATGTCTCTATACAAAATATTTATAAAAGATAAAGTCATGTTTATGATGGAGTACAAATTTGAGCAGTATGGTTATACAATGTTTTATATAAGCAGACTAAGTATAATTAATCTAATCTTACTTTAATTAAAAAAATCACTTAAACGGGAGGTGTAGAATCGCATCATGACCCGTTGCGTGGTTAGGGAGGTGTAAGCGGCTATACTGACAGAAGGAATTTTATGGAAAAATGCAAATAAATTAGCAGCGTACTTGCAATAATATGGCGTTGCTTGCGCCACTTGCGTTTAAGAGGCGCCTGTAGCCAATGGACTTTTTTAATAGTCAATGGACCTACCATCAAATAGACCGTAAGCCTGCCTGTATACATTTTACTTTAAAAAAAACAGTGGCACTCCGGGAATGTTGACAGAAGTGAAAACTTAAACAATCAGGTGTGTATTTTTTGAATCGTCAGGAAAGTACATACTTATATACAGAGGTGTCGGTTACGGTAACAGTGTCGCGAGTTCAATGGTTTTTTTCCCATCTCAAAAATGTCCAACGCTCGTGAAGAAGTTTTCACTTCAAACAAAATAAACACTTCAGAAATACAACTCCAATCGATATATGAAACGGCAGCGTATATGCAATAATTAATTTTAATAGTACCTAATTATTAGGAACTCACCTTTATTAAGCATTTAATGTAAAATAATTTAATTACCATTTAGTCTAATACTGGAAAGCCAGGGCGCGTCATTGGTAAAAAGTATTTTATTTTTTTTACTTCTACTAATGTTATCGTGGTAGATTTAGTCGAAGCACTGTGTACGCGTCTTTAGAGAACTACCGAAACGTCACTTCAATTCGTAACGGCTCGTTGGCTCCAAAACCATTCCGAAAAAAGAAAAAAAATATCATCCCACAACTTTCGAGAGATTAATTTGTCATTTGTAAGAAAACTAGTTTGAATCGGATTTGAGTTGAAAAAATTTTGCCAGCCCACCGTCTGTGAGTAATTTTGGTGAAAAAGTTTTCGTAGACAATTTATATTTCTATATTTAAAAATAAATAATTATTTATTCTCTTAGCTCAGGAGAACACTTTTTACTCACAAGTAGTACCTAATCTGATTTGATCCAACTTGTATATTTACGAATACAAGTTCGATTGTCGAATCGAGATTTTTTAAACAAGTCATCAGAGAGTATAGTGCGAGTTTTACTCGATCAAACGCGTAGAACGCGTAAACGCCAATTTGTATGGGAATGAAGCAGACCTGCACGTTATAGCCACCAGGTGGCTCTGCTTCATTCCCATACAAATTGGCGTTTACGCGTTCTACGCGAGTAAAACTCGCACTAGGCCCTCTGGAGAAAATTGTTTCGTGAGGTGCAAGTGCGCTGTCGAGCTTGATATGATCGGATAGAGGATAAAAGAGACAAGGTGAGGATAGTAAAATATGACCTTAATCACCTATAACATAACACATAACACTGCTTATTATGATATTGGTAATTAAATTCACGTCCATCAAGAGTAGTCTAGCGGCTATTTATAGCCGCCAGACTGGTATAATTAAACTTCGCCTTGTTTGACGAGAACAGTGATAACTTCGCAAACAAATATATAAGTTACCTATTCATAAATTATACAATACATATAAACCATCCTTAGAAGTTCTCCTTTCCATCGATACAGTCAGTTACAAAATCCGTTCACAACTTTCAGAGATAAGCGCATACATATAGACAGACAAAGAAAAAGGAGGACTTTATACCTACTATGTAGGTAATTGATTTCTTATATTACCAACAGTTACCTACATTACCTGTATAAAGGTTTTTGTAATTAATAGATGAATGTTACATTCAGCTATTTAGTACAAAAGAAACCTATGTTATCATTGTTGTACAACCACCCACACATACCTACACCCGAGCATCTTCCGGCCTCATTTTCCATATAATTTCCCTCAGACTTCGTCCACGGCTCGAGAGAGCGCGATAAACGCTAAACTTTGGAAGGTTGTACTTTCTACTTGGTGATGAGACAATGATACAAAAAACGAATAATTTCAGATAGATTCATTTTTTCATAATACCCACTTAAATTGCTGGAATCACATCAATAATTTCTTTGACTGCAAGTTGTTTTGTTATATGGGCACCATATTTTTTTTTATTTACACAGTTTAGGTGTAGGTAACATACTTATTTAAGTTTTAACCGCACACCTGAGTCGTCAAAATATAATAAAAAAATATTTTAAATGAGTACAGTTAGATACTTGTAAACAAACACAAATAAAACAGTATATTTTGGTAGGTACCTAGATACGATTTTTTTTTATTGTCCATCATACTACGCTTTAAAACAACGCACCCACTTGTCTCACCTTTACATATAGCTAACTCATATAAGTGCATTCTTGTTATATATAAAACTATCTGACCCGGAAAACGTTGTTTTGCCAATAAATACAAAAATAATTTTTATAGTGGGGGTATAAATAATCACTTAGGCGTATAAAAAATAGTTAAGACCTATTCTCAGATCTACCAAAATATATACATAAAAGAATATACACAAAAATATTCATAAAAATCGGTCAAGTCGTTTCGGAGGAGTTTGGTTACACACTGTGACACGAGAATTTTATATATATACTAGCTGGCGCCCGCGACTTCGTCCGCGTTGAAAAAGAAAAAGTTATCTACCAAATGTTTATCTACCAAGTTTCATGAAAATCAGTTAATTCGTTTAAGAATTATGGAGGAACATACATACATACAATAGCTACACTTACAGATTTATTATTAATATTGATGATGATATATATATATAAATTTTAATATATAAAAGAATAAAGAATTTATTTTCTTTTAACACCGAAACTCCAGACCAAATGCTTTTTAGAACAAAAGAACTACACCGGTATATTTGTTAGTATAAACGTGGGGGTGGATACAGTTGGCGATATTAAGGGGTGGGAGAGCGGGCGGGCGGTGGGACAAGCCGCCAACTGCGAAGGTGAGACGATAAAGCAATTCCGCTTAACTGGGATAGATAAAAATAACTCGGAAACTGACACTAAAACTTTAAGAGATTTTCCAATTTTATTTCCACTCCTACTTATCTTTGGCTGAGACTTAAAGTCGTCTGTGGTTTTGCTTGAATGAAATCAGAAAATCACATTGTAAATCTGTTAAGTACAAAAGTGTTGAAGTGGATAAACTGGGCAGATCGTTTGGCTACAGTATCCACAACGTGTAACCTATTCTGAGCCACATACGTTTTCGCTGCCACGGCGCACATTCAATGGGATTTTTGTCATCATATTGTCATTTAAATTTGAAAATTTGTATGTATTTTATTTGTTTTGTTATATTTAGATGTATGTCAGAATGCGTTTTGTTAAGTGTTATAGTTACGTTCTATTTTTGTGAATATTATTAACTAAAAGATAAATAAAAAAATTTGCGTAAATCAAAAAACTTACTATTATAATTGTCTATATTTTATTTACCTATACTTAATTTAAATTTACTCTCTTTGCGGCTATAATTCTAAACTGACATATACTTAAAGTTATTTAATAGATAAATTGATGCCGAAAGTAGACCAGGGCGATTCAGTAGAAGCCCCTTAACGATTACAATGTTACCCTCCAATGTCATTACCAGACCACCCTCGGGCTCTCCCTTCGTCATATACCACTGAAATGCTTCTAACAACATTAAATCAATTGATAGTATTTGAATACTTTATGACTATTTAATATTTCACAGCAGATCTCATAAGTAATTATTTTGGATGGATCCCGTTTTCCTATCCCTATCCCTATCCTTAATCCTATTATGGTCGGCAGAGCAGTTACAACTGCAGTACGGCAGATAGTATTTATTATACTACTAGCCGGTGCCCACGACTTCGTCCGCGTTGAAAAATATTAAGTAGCCTATCCTGTGTCCCGTACGTCCAAATGTTTATTTACCAAGTTTCATGAAAATCAGTCAATTCGTTTCAGAGTTATGGAGGAACATACATAATATACATACAGAAAAAAATTCTAAAAATCGTCAATTTAGTTTCAGTATCATGTATAGAGCCTATAAACACGATATCTCTGAAAACAAAGTAACTTACTCCATGACCGACCCTTACAGATTTATTATTAGTATTGAGTAGGTATTGATCAAGTGGTCCGTCAGCCTGTCTGTCAAGATTTACATGAAAAACAGATTAACAGGTATCAGATAGCCTGAAAGTAAACTGTTCAAAAAATGATTTAGAATAAGATAAATTATGGATAAAGAAATATGCTATGGCATCACTTATTTACACACAGTCTTTTTACAGTAAGGAAGTTTTTATTTACACCATTAATGCCTTTAACCAAGTTTTTGATTTCCATACGCCCATTGCGTTCCCTTTACAAATTGACATACATAGATAAGGTAGTAAAAAAAGAGTTGGCCAGCAGTGGGCTACTAAAGGCTAACAAAATAATTACCATTCTGTGATTTATGAACCTCATCATGTTTTTATTTGGTATAATAATATTTTTTACTAGACCAAAGACAGGTATTTATGTGATTAAATCTTCTAGTATAGAAAACAATACTTAGATATATTAACAATTTATTAGAGTACCACATTATTATAATATTAACATGTCCAGTGTTTTCCTATTGGCCGAAGTTCAATAGAGTTGGCCGGAGGAAGTTTCCAAGTATCCCTGTTAAGCAGTTATCCGAGACAGTTAAAGCTGTTAGAGAGAGTGCCGACCCTCTTAATTACTCGCTTCCTGAAGGAGTTAATATTTGGCGCTCGCCTTCACCAGTTTGTGTTCAGGAGTTCCGGGAACTAAGAGGTTATATTTTTAGAGGACTTGCGTTGAAGGAGTAGAGAAAAACACCTCAAGAAAGAAAAGGGCTTGTTTGATGGTTTTATATACGTAATTACGTACATACGTTTTATAACGTAGGTACTTTCACTAGAAGCGATTTATCCCGCGATTTTTTTTATTCTCTACTAGCGACTCGTTGCCGGCTTCGCCCGGGTGCATTTTTTTACGTAAAAACCTTCCCTGATTATCCCTCTATCCATGAGTGAAGACAGAATTAAAATCGGCAAAGCCGTTCTCGAGTTTTGCGCTTAGCAACACATTTAGGGATTCATTTTTATATTATAGATATATATATAGGTATTTAATCTTAACAAAAATAACTAACAATTTAAGAATTGTCTATACAGCAAACATAAATAATTGTACGGTATGGATATTAAAGTGAATATTCTTAATATGTCAACCTGATGCCAACAAACTCATTAATCCGGGAAATCACTAGTTAAAAATCTCTAAAAAAGGAATTTTCAAGAAAAACTACTAAAATAATGATATCAAAATAATAATCTATGATCTACTATACTTACCTATATAAAAAAAACGTTGCTAGATAAACTAAATATGTTTCTAATCGCAAAACTCGAGCACAAATTTAGCTTGCCATACAACGAGGTAATGCAGCCAACATGCTTGGGACCCTGCCTAGGGGACCGAAGTTTTATATATACTTTCTATAACTGAATTAAATAAAATATTACTTTAAATTGAATTTAGTCTATTTGTTTTTTTTTTTCGTCGTCGTCCGAGGAAAGTTCATATAAAAAGTTTTTATTTTTTCATTTCATCACTTCTTCGCTAGCTTTTATTTAATCAATAGTTTGTATTAAAAATTAAAATAAAATGTATATAGAATCTACATGAAAATTCATTGACTGTGTAGGGAAGTACTTACTTAGGTATATTGCAAAATACTGTGTATTGACTGTGGTTGTGTATTACAAGTAGGTATAGTAATGTATACTTAGGTACTTAATACTTAAATGAAAACATAATAATCACTAAATTTATTCGTGCTCTTCTTTCTTTCTTGAATATATAAACGGTGAAAATATGTAGGTACAGGATTTATCGTTTAATAATCCATTTTTAAAAATTAGTCACGTATGTACACTATGCATTTCTTGCATAAATAAACTAAATGGAAATAAATTCTTTAATACTTATTTTCTCTTAATTACAGCCTGTATTGTATGTATTTTATAAATAATCGCAATAGCTTACATTTAGCCCAACCCTTAAATGTATTCTATTCTTTATTCTTTATCACACTAACTCATTTTGGAACGCACCTTCTGTATATCTTCTATAAGTGTCGCTTGTGTTTGAAAGCGAGGAAGACACTTACCATTAGTCCACCTCCAGTGGACCGTCAGCATGCCTGCCTACATTTTACATAAAACATCTAAATTCAATGCAAGCCTATTTGCCTTGATTAAAATTTACAGAAGGTTGATCAAATCGCACTTAAGAGAGGGAGGTCGCAGTAAAAAGTAAGTGTAGCAAGTAAAATAGTGTAGTGGATACGATACCGTCGCCTCAATAAGCCGGCCACCCTCGCGATCCGATGGCGAAGCGACGCGCACAACAAAGCTTGCACGCTTCTACAATCTGGCACAGATTATGTCACAGAACTGTTCGCTCAACATAAGCCTATTGCTCTCAATTTTTCTGTATAAGCCGCGCAAATCGCTAATGCGCCTAGCCGCCATTTTGGTTGACGTAATCTCGTGACACACTCAGTACGTTAGCAATACTGGCAGACGAGTTTTTAGGTGTGGATGACGTCACTAGGGTGTTTAGTTGACAAGGTGCTTGTGTATTAGCAACTTGCATTATTATACTCGTATTATATCAAATTGACTGCTCTACTGGATACTAATTTTATTAATCATTATTAATAATATTAGTAGGATGTGGATAAAAAAAAATTTAAACAAAGAATTGGGCGTACGTAAGTACCATATTACTTATATGGTAGTTAAAAAGTATAAATATAGAGTGGGTTTGTCTGTGAATATAATCTTTGCAAACCCACACAAGTACACGTGCGTGTGTCGTGAATTGTGGGGGGAGGGGAGGGAGACTTCGCTGACCCGTGGCGCCGCCTTCAGATTGTTACGGCCAAAGAAACACTCCGTCTTACCACCGAAAACTGTTGAGTAAGTAGTAAATTTTATTGTACAGAAAGATCAATTAACCAGTCACCAAGTATATTTAGATATCTATAGTAACTAATTATATTTGGGTTGTGTATAATTTGCCAAAAAAAAATTCACCCCTATACGGAGCTAAGGACGGGTCGCTAAAATAAATAAAGTATAAATAAAGTATCCGCTAAATAACTTCTTCTAAAACACCAGACGGATTTTGATACGGGGTTTGACTAATAGAAATACAGATAAACGATGAAGGTTTGTGTATATAATTTCCAAAAAAACTCGTGTGAAGCCGGAGACGGGTCGCTAGTATATAAACAAAATTAAAAGGAGCTCTATCGATCATATAATTATCACATGAGTAATGATTTGAGTTTTAATAACCTTTTAAACATATTTATTTTATAATGTTAATATTTTTTAATACTTAATAGAATATTTAATTGATGAGAATCACCAGTCATAAACTTATACAGAGCCTTACATAAATTTATCGACTCCATGGACGCCTCTGTCCCCATACAAAACACATTCAAAAGGATCGCGAGTTTCTTGCGCCCCGCGCCACTTTCATTTCATATTTTATTTTATATTTTATTTATCCCAGTGCTGAATTTTTATAACGTCGACTAGACACGGTCCGTTTTTACGAGGGGTCATTTTTGCCGCATCCTCTTTTACATTTGTAAAAACAATGGCGTTCATTCGACCGAAATTTGTGAAAAATGTGGTTGTATAACGCAATTACTCTAATTTTTATTATTTGTGCTATATTGTTATTTATTTATTTATTTATTTATTTATTATATAAAAAAAGTAATCTTAATATTTACAATATCCCATAAAACTGGAAAGCAGTGAAACCGAAATTTTGTACCCCTCGGAAATATTTGCCGAAACGAGTGTCGATATCTTCCCAGCTACCAATCACGCGTAAGCATTGTGCTTCTCCCTTGAGTCGCTTGGACGCTAGTAAAAATACCATCATGAACGTATTAACTGATCTGTAACGAGTCCCTATTCTAGACCATTGGATTCGGCTGCATGCTGCTGGATGATGATTCGGGGGATAATAAAAATCCTGTGGGTACTTTTGAAGAAGTTAGCGGAGAAACAGAGGCGGAGAGCGATATTATTTTATAAATGTAAGATGTGGATAACAAACAAAATTTGTAAAAATTAAAATAGATAAAAGATATCTATTTTATAGAAAATAGAAATAATAACAGTAATAAAGTTAAAAACATAATTTATTAGTTAAATGTAGCGACATCACATAGTAAATTAAGTAGGAGTGGCAAGGCAACACTGCGTTCCGCATTCATTTGGTCCGCCCGTCTGGCGGCAGTAACCACCACTTTACAGAAGACATAGGATATTAATATACTAGGTATCTAAAATAAAGATACAACGCTTGGCAAAAGTATGATGTCAGGCGTTATATCGCTTTAAATATTTTGTCAGGCGTTATATTATCTTTAATTTTAATATATATCACAAGCGGATATAATGACAATAAGACATAAATGCTTATAGAAATACTACAAGTAAATTATAAATGCGATAGTAGATAAGAGAATGTAAGTTTATTACTCTATCCGACAAAAGTATATACTATACTATTATAGTATTATAAAGAGAGAAGATTTGTATTTTTGTATGTTTGTAATGAATAAACTCAAAAACACTGAACCGATTTTGAAAATTCTTTCAATAATAATACGAATAGTTATTGTAAATTACGCTTAGATGAGCTTTCATTTATAAGTTTACTATGGTTCATGTAATAAGTGTACAGCTACGTAAAAGCTTTGCCACAATCACTTTGTAAAATTTCTCGGCAAAATGAAGCACATAGAAATAATTTTTAATACTAAACTTGTACTATTATCTATTCTGTGGTTAAGCTTGGATTTAAAAATATAATCCATAGAAACTGTTTCAGCAAACTGCAAAATATTTGCTACAAAAGTATTAGGAGTAAAATCTCAACAAATCTTATTATATACTTATTCGTATTACATCGGCGTTGTAACTGCTATATCGTAAATTTCCGATATCGGTAGTACGGTCGCGCACACAAGTGGCCCGGGTGGCTCAGGCGCTACTCCCGGCGCCTGCAGCCAGCGCCCGAGATAAGCGTCGCCCGACGCCCGTCCTATGAAATTATAGCGCCCTCCTGATACAGCCTAGCAGTGTAGTAGAGGAGCTTTCAGTAACTGAAAATATAATTATATATTTCAAGTGATTTCCTTCGTACTTCTTTCATTAAATATTGTTGTAAATTTGTTTTCTTATAACCGTTCCAATACTTTTAACAAAGTTAAATAATTATTTATTTTTTATTAATTGAAAATATATCTAATGTTAACTGTTAACAATTAATTAATTAAAGTAACGAACTAATTAATTAAACTAATTTAAGCCAGATAAATTTGTTGTCTGACTCATTAATGAAAGATCTACTAACTAAAATTATCAAAGGTATTACAGAATCACACATATGAATAGCTTTAAAAATTTCAGCTAACAGAGTGTGTTAGAATTCATACTGTGAATATTGATATATTCTATATAACAAGATATGAGTATGTATAACATCTTATAGATTTAAGATAGATATACTACATGCACACTGTATGATATTTTTTATAGCAACACTTTTTCATTCACAAATCGGCTGTCCGTACGTCAGCTACGAGAGTATGTTTTCTTTAACAAAACTCCTATACTACACCGTAATACTCGAGAGGGTGACGGGGTCGAACTCTCCTCCGGGCCATTTGTCAGTGACAGGACGTCGCACGGCCCGGGGAGACGGAGGGGACGACACCCCCACCCGTCAGATTCCTCCGCACGTTTGCGGCTTGTGCCTGTGACTGTACCTAGACGTATGAACAAAATCAAAATCAAAATCAAAATATTTATTTATCAATTAGGTTTCTCACGAAACTCTTATGATCGTCATTATAAATTTAAATTTACTATTTACTACGTGTTGGACACAAATTACTGAAAATTCTACTACGAGTAATAATCGAAACTCTATTGAAAATTACTAGATAATTTCCTTTCATATTAAATACAGATATTTGCGTAGGTAGGGAATCAATTAATAAAATTGCTCCTATTAACCAAAGTACTTAATAAGTGACCACAAAAAATTACTTCAGAGTTTAAATAAATTATCTTTATTTTTAAGCTTTAACTAATTCTAAAACTAGAAATACTAGAAGAATATATTAGGTATTTTATTTCCGTTTTTGTTCATGATACTTTTTGGATTCACTTGTGACCAATTATGGGATTTCTGAAGATTTCATTGATATATAAAATAGCTCTAGATGAATGTTAGAAAAATATTAATCTATCAATTTTATACACTTGGGTATGTTTGCATTATTCTAAATTCTGCTAGTAGATTTCAAGGCTAAAGAACAGCTAAAGAATAAGAAAATGTGTGGACAGTTGTCCTGACTAGCATAAGTACTATTAGCAAATTTCTAAAATACTTTATATGGGTATTGGGTACCTGTCTACTTCTAGACATCGACGATCTTCTCTATCAAATTAACAAAATATTAAAAATTTATTATTATTAAAAATTAAAAATGGGTTGCGATATTTAGGGCGTTATAAGTAATTTTTTTCCATTTTCGGCTTATATATGTCTTCTTTGTCTATTAGTTGTTCATGACCAATAATAGGAAATATATTAGATTATTGGTATAATAACGTCAAAAACAGACATACATAGTTACTTGCATATTTATAGTGTTAGTATGGATTTATAGATGTATGAGTTAGCAATGGCTTGAAAATAATTTAACTCAAATTGCCAAATAGTAATAGTAGGTACTATTACTACGACTATGACTTCGTAGGGGGAGTATATTTATTAAAGGTATGAGACGCAACACATCTTTTCTTAGTCATAAACTGGGGTGCCCGTCGACTGGCCTTTATTTATATTTTGTTAAAAATACATATATAGATAGATTTTTTATTGAATTTGAGTCATAACTCAATTTTTAATTCGCTACACACAATATTGTATGAGGTTCGCCTTTTAGTTACAGTAGCGACGAATTATATCACCGTGTTTGTAACTTATCTAGCGAGCGATTTTCAAGTTTAGCGGAACTAGACAAGATTACCTTAACTCTATTGCAATTGAGTGAAGGAAATGCCGAAAAACTGCTTTTGAATTTTGTGACTAATTAGTTTAATAAAATAGAGAACTTTTTAAAACATATCTGGCTAAATTTTATCTAATATGTAAATATTATGCTGCGTCTGTCTGTGTCACTTGTTTCCACTTGTGTCTGTGTCTCCGCTAACTTCTTCTAAACCACCCAAAGTATTTTTATACGGATTTCACTAAAGAAAAGAGCGATAAACAAGGCCGTTTTGTGCTTATAAATTAAAAAAAAAATGCATCCTTGCGAAGCCGGTATAATAAAAAATTACCCAAAATCCATAATTCCCTTACCATGGTTCCTAATATGTTCATTGAACGCGTTAAACCTTTTAACGTAATACTTATTACCTACACGATTATTAAAAGATCATTAGTTGACGTTCACAAATAGACGATGTTTCAAAGTTAATTTATAATTGGATTACTTAAAACAACTCTCGAAATTGTGTACGAATACATATACTTGGGACAAACAGTCCAGTTAGGTAGAGCCAACTTCGAAAGGGAGTAGGTCAATCGTCGAATCCAGCTCGGATGTGCTGGAGATTGGGCGCGTTCGGGAAGCTCCGAGACATCATCTCGTCCAAAATTTGTCTCACTTTGATAAAGGATACACTAGATTCTGGGTTGCTTCACTAAAAGTGGCATAGTAGAATATCACCGCACGCATATTAGCTTGGGGTGATATTTCAAATTAGTTGCACAAAGTGGTCCTTAAGGTGAACACGTGTTACGACTTGAACTATTATTACTAAATGTTAAGATTCAAATCAGTCATGCAACGTTAACATTATTCATCTTTTTATCAGAAATTAAAGTGATGTATAAAAAAATCCAATGGACATTTTTCGCAGTGATTTTGTTTGAGACCCTGAATCTAGTGCTTATCTTTTATCAAATGTGTCTCAAGACAAAGGTTTTCGACCGATGTGTGATGCCGGTGATGACATATGGCGCTGAAACGTGGTCTCTAACTATGGGTCTCGTAAGGAAGCTCAATGTCGCTCAACAAGATGTGGAAAGGGCTATGTACGGGGTTACACTGCGAGATCGAATCAGAAATGAGGAGATCCGTAGACGTAGACGTTACCGACTTAAGCCGGCGGATCAGTAAGTTGTAGTGGCAGTGGGCAGGGCATATAGTACGGAGAGCCTTGGGCCGCTGGGGCGGGAAGGTTCTCGAGTGGAGGCCACGTACCAGCAAGCGCAGCGTAGGACGTCCACTCACACGGTGGACAGACGACCTAGTAAAGGCCGCGGGTCAACGGTGGATCCAGGCTGCTTCTGACGGGTCCTATTGGAGAGTTATGGGGGAGGCCTATGTCCAGCAGTGGACGTCCTGCGGCTGAGATGATGATGATGATGATGATGAAAATTACCAAATGCTTCCGAAACTAATTTGTGGTTGTAAAGAAAAAAAAATTAATCTAGGTAGGTAAGCACCCCTACATCTATCTAGTTGATAAACTAATAGATAGGTACATACCTTTACATTTTGTTAGGTAATCTATACTAATATTGTAAAGAGAAATTATTTGTATTTCGTATGTTTGTATTTTTGTTTGTTATGAATAAATTCGAAAACTACTGGACCGTAAAAATTCTTTTACCTATAGAACTACATTGACAGCGAATACAATGGCTAGGTATATATAAAGTTACGCGAACAAAGTCGCGTGCAACAGCTAGTACTTGATAAATTCCACGTTTTTTTTTAAATTAATGGTTCAATTTTGATATAAAATATTTTTAATTTCTGACTTAAATCTAAATGATAAGTATTGATACTTTAATAGAAATAAAATTAACACTAATTAAGTAAATAAATGTTTGTACAGCCAACAAAAAAAGCTATCAAAATATGAAATAAAAGTCAACATTACAAATTTAGTGTTTAGTTTAGTGGTCAATGTTAGTATTGAAAATAATTGTTATTTGTGTGAGTTTAAATAATATTCTACGAGCCCATATCCCTATCCCATCCCCAATCCCTTATCCTTATCGTTCTGTAGTCGGCAGTGCACTTGCATCATCTGTGGCGTTGATTGTGTTATAGGCGACTGGCTACGGTAGCCACCTACCATCAAGTGGACCGTCAGCCTGTCTGTCGACCTTAATATAAATAAATATTTATATTGCCTACAATTAGATACAGTATTTTCTCAGCATAAAAGGTAACAAATTCATAACCATAAATTATAAATTATAGATGTTCTGCCATTGTAAACTTCATAATAAGAGTATGTCTTTGAAGATAAAATAATATGTCCTTTCGATGTCTTTGTTATAATATTTGGGTTTCATTAACTAAGTATTTATGTAACACGCTCTTCATAGTTACTTATCTTTATTTACTTCAATACAATTTTACACTTATTACATATTCGAAGATACAAAAAAGCCATTTTTCTATAACACTGAAAAGGCATAGCACCTAGAAGACATAGACAAGTTTGCTGTAGTCTGTGGTAAATGACTGTTGACGATGAAGATAATAATTAACAGTTTTCCTATATCATGATTTATCATGATTTCTAATTTAAATTATAAAAAAAAATATAGGTATTTATATAAACTATTAGACATTTTAGACATACAGATTCAACTAGGATTCGAATTTAGCTTTGCTTTTTGAGCAGTCTAAAGTTTTTATTTAAGTTTTTACTGCCCAGGATTATTTCTCACTATTACTAGTATGAAATGTTATTATTAATATGACATATAAAATTCTTTATACATAGCTACGCATAAGTATTTACTAGTAAAGACACGAGTGTGCGTTAAGCCAGAAAACGAAGCTTGAAGAAGGCCACATAACGACACTAAAGTCCGGTCTAAGGCGATTACTTCGCCACGCGAGCCGAGAAGGCGCGCCCACTGAAATTGATCCCACGGGGAGACATCCCCCTAGCCTCCCCTAGGGGGTGTTGTGGGCGGTAGGGGGTGATCGCCGCTTTCCTTTGTGCCGCTAGCCCTTTATCCAGGACTATCGGCGTGACTTACGGGAAGGATGCGAGGCCGTCTCCGGAGATTTAGGAATTTAGCGATGGCTAGGTAAATGTCTAGTTAAACTGTTTTGCTATTACTCTAAACATATTGGCTTAGGATAACAAAGCATTCACTAATATATACCTACTTATATCTAGTTATTAATAACTAGTTTGTGTAAGATATAGCATACTTAGGTATAAGTAGATAAAAATTAAAAATATATTGGTAACTAAGTATAACTCATAAATATAACTTAGCTATATGATTACATTTCAATTTCATTGCTTGAATAATTAAATTGCTTTTTTTATGTTAAGGTCGACAGACAGGCTGACGGTCCACTGATGTTAGGTGGCTACCGTCGCCTATAACACAAACACCACCACAGGTGCTGCAAATGTAAAAAGGCTTTCATAGATTTTTTTAACATGAGTAGTGGATATATAAAGTGTGAATATCATTGCTAATTGTTCAGTAGATAATTAAAGTATTTTAACTCAGTTTTCTTTTAAAGGTAGGTACTACTTAGCGATAACAAATACAATATAAAACAATCCCATTACTACAACAGCGGTAAATAAGACGTATTCAAGTAAAAAGGACAGAATTATCTATAGTGTATAAACAGCCTAATATGAAAAAACGTTACGATCTCGCACGATAGCGTCGAGCGTCTTTCTTGTTGGTACTCGTATTATTTCGAGCGTTCCCCGTAAGATCGTGAGGCACCAAGTCTCGTGACATGAGCAAAACGTGACAGAGAGATGAGATTGAGCGAGACTTAGATTAATACTCGCTCTGATTTCACAGAATTCTGTTATTTATATGCACCCGGGGTGCCAACACTGAGACCAAATGTGACTTGATTCTTGAGCTGTTGAAATGACGTTCATATTGCTCGTTTTAAAAGTTGACTTCACAAATCATCCATAGACCACTACCTAAACAAATGTTTTTGGAGGTTACCTACTTTTACTCCTTAAGAAGTATGAAAATTTATGGGAGTCAAATGTCCATGTCACACCTTACGCGTTACAGGCTACAATATGGTACAATACATATTAATATAATATAACACATATAATATATTATATTAATATGTTTTAATTATATTTATTAAATTATTTATTTATCGTTCGAAAGGAGTAAACTTATCCTAATCCTAATATAGACGACAGCGTAAGTAGGTTACTTGAAGCCCATGTGGCGCTGCTTGAGTTATAGGCGACGGTAGCCACCTACCATCAAGTGGACCGTCAACCTGTCTGCCAACCTTGACATAAAGAAAATATAAATAAATATTGTAGGATGACAAATACTAGAAACTATTGTTTTTCGTTCCGCCAAATTTTGAGTGATTCTAACGAAGAAATATGATACATTTTTTAAGTTTTATTTAAAAAAAAAAATAGAAAAATATGGCATGATAAATACTTACTTAAATACTATGGGTATACTACCTATGGTAAACATAATTTTATCTCTTCAACATTCCATGTTTCTCCGTACAAATTAATAAAAAAATAAGTTCAAACAATCATATAAAGACGCCAGTTACTAGTTATTATTCTGTGATAAAGAGAACAACAATTTCATACTAAGCTCTATACTTATATATATACTTATAGAAGTGCCTGTTTAAGTGTGCGTTTCTGGTTGACATTACCTCATGCACACATACAAACTAAGTCACTAATCAACACCTAGCGAATGGAAGGCAAGGACGATCCACCAATCGGCGTCCAGAATGGCGACCCTTCACACCCGGCGCGTGAAACCCGACACCTTTGCCTTACCCATTTAAAAAAATAGTACTAACTCCTAATCGGATCTCCAATAAAAAAATTACCTAAACGCTATAGTGATAAAGTCGAATTTCGAATTCAGATTGGGGTGTGAAAATTGACACCTAAAATAACAATATTACTAGTATGTCAAACTCTATTCCGCGCACATAAAGTTGAATTTCTAATGTCTTAGCGTTATAAGTGTTTGTAAATTCTATAGTTAGATCCAGGAGAAACTTTAATGATAGAATTTGTGACTTATTGTTATTGCATAAGGTTTAAATTGTCTTGCAGATAGGAGGTGTTAATTTTGACACCTAGAGAAGGCTGTTGTGTATGAATGGTGTATTACTATTGGCTCACTTGACAAATGAACAGGATTAATCCCACTATAATATTATAAAAGGCCAGCGTCGTCCGATCAATCGGCGAAGCAGTCGGACCTCGCGGTCTCAGGGAAGTTTGTGAACGAATTTGGATAAAATTTGGTGGATAATCTGGATTGACAAGGATACTATTTATCCTAAAAATATAAATATAAAAAAAATGGCGCCACCATCGTCACAGCGATAAATATGTCAGGCGTTATATTTTTCTTTTTCAACGCGGAATAAGTCGCGGCTCAGGTCGCGGGCACCATCTTGTCTTCAATATTAGTTTTTAAATTGAACTTTTATAGGCATGCTTATTTTGAACTGTCTATTAAACTATCGATACCAATAATTACCATAATTCATTATTTTTGAATAACATTTTACGCTTACCTATTTCGAAATTAAGTTTTCGTTTTCTATTATTAACTAGCAATCCGCCCCCGGCTTCGCACGGTCGCCATTTTTCTGCAAATTAGATATATCTATAAGCACAAGCTTTTGTCGTTTATCACTATTTCCACTAGAAGATAATATAAAATAACTCGTAACTGATTATTGCCCTGGTGCAAGCAAATATCGAATTTATGGTGACGAACTTATGGTTTCTTACTCCGACTTTACCTATGTGTTTTCATGTTTTCTTTGGGACAACGAAAGTGTCCCTATCCATTAACTTCTTTTGTATTCACACACTCACAAATCTAACATGAGATTTTAACCGTCAAAGGGCTACATAACATTCACGCGTCAGTGAGCATTAACTCTTTTTTTTTTCTTCTTTAAATTAGATATCTTATATCTATTGCTACCTTTCTCGTGTTACAGTCGTGTTCCAAATTTTAAAAAAAAATTCTCATGACATTAACTCTTACGCGTCTATCATAACCATATTTTTTTGTTTGCGGCCAAGTTTTTTTATTAAGCTGTCATACACACAGGATAGAACCTTAATTAGTTGGATAAGTTGCATTTCGTTCATCCTTTCTGAATATTTATACAATAGATTGCGTAAAGTTTGTATTTAATTTTAAGATAAAAATCGAAATTTTCTTTATTCTGACAATGCGAAGAAAAACACAGGAGTTTTGACTTTTTCTTTTTTTTTTCTTAAGGTTTTTGTCTTCGGCAGATACGTTGACGGCCCACGTGATGGTAGGTGGCTACCGTCGCCTATAAGACAAGCAACGCCACATTTTCTGCAAGTGGGATAGCAGTGTGATTCTGGGTTGGGAAGGGATAGGGGAACTGTGCTCTGGCATCCCGAGCACTCACCAATCTAACTCATTCACCGAAACACAAAAGCACAAATGCTGTTACTTAACGGTCTTCTGTAAGGAGGTGGTTGCTGCCTCCAGACGGGCTGCGCAAATGACTGCGAAACGCAGTGTTCATTTTCAAAGTACTGAAATTCAATATGGGAGGTAGGTACTCACTTGATATTATAAGATAAGTGAAGTAGTTAACTACGACGTGGGTAGATATAGGCATTCAGATACAGTGGGTATAAAGGAAAGAGAGGTTAGTCGATAGTCAATTAATATTAACTTGAAATCTGTGGGATTCCGCACCGCTGTCCGAATTTTATAGCGGTGGGCGCCACCCAAGCCGCGCGACAGAGAAAACCATTGAGTCGACATCTACCTGTTCAGGGCACAAATTACAACCAACACTATTCCGTTTCTCCAATTAAATTATTCATATTAGATATTTTTTTATTTCAGAAATAAAAAAATCCTGAAACTCATAAATTTGTCTGCTAACAATTTTTGTTTTATAAAATTGGTCTCAAGTAACATGCTAAATTTACCAAAAAAAGAAAATTTGTTAAAATTGTCAATCAGACAAAAAATCAGTCAGATAAGTAAATAAAAAAATTAGGCATCCTTCAACCAAGATTATGCAGTTATTAGTTTTACTGAAAGTCTGCAATAAGCAGGTAGATGGCGCTAGTGCGATATATCATGGTAAAATATTATTTTTGGCTATTGCTGAAATGACTGAATTACTCTGAACGGAATAATATTTGGAACTAGGCGTTTTAATTAACTTTTGTTTAGTTCAAAAATAGCTATCCAATGGTACATATATTACACATAGCTGTTGGAGGAGTTTACCAGAGTTCATACATTTCTTGGAATCATTAAAAATTTTAGTCGCAATGATGTCTCCGAGGATTCGCTGTTGAAATCGCGGCGCCTAGACAACAGCGAGCGGCGCGTTATGCCGACCATGCTCCATTATTTATATGCGGTCCGCTCTCCTCGTGCAAGACAAGACCACGCCGTAACACAATAACCAACACAGACGTTTCACTAACAGCATACTCGAATCGCCAGTTATCGCTCTTCGTGATGTGTATATTCAAGTAGGTGGTATTTATAAGAAACTAGCGACCCACCCCACCCCCGTCTTCGCATGGATGAAATTTTTTGCTGAAAATGCGATATATCTCGAGTTTCGGCTCTTTACATTGGTGAAAACCATATCAAAATCCGTTAGGGGTTCAGCGGAGAAACACGGACTCGGAAAGCGACATTGTTTTATACTATGTAGAAATAAGTGTAGTTATACACATAGATGTTTATGTAGACGTAGACGCAGTAAACATAGACGTAGACGGAAGGCTTGGCTTCGCCTGGGGTACAATTTTTATACATACAAACATTCCCTATTTATCCCTCTTTACATAAGTGATAACCGAATTAAAATCGATTGAGTGGTTTTGGAATCCATAGAAGACAAACAAATACCTACTTACATTTATTTTTATTTATATGTAATAATAGATAAGATTCAGGTACATCCCACATCCCCTTTGTTTGAAGATGAGCCACTAGTGTGACTTTCTCTTTTAAGGTAATACAGGTCATCATAATAATACCTTCGAATATACATGACGGTATGCTAATATTCAATCTCCTTCAAATCAAGTATTCATCATTTCCAAAAACCGAATTACATTTGAAAATTTTGGCCCGAGAGGGATTCAAACCTCATGCGTCTGTCAATTCGGCGGCCCACTCCTTAATAACGTCTAAGTAGTTCACTTAATATTCCCAGAACTTTCACGATAATTTATGACTTTTTAATTTGATCCCAATATCAAAGGAACTGTTTTTTTAACAAGCCCTCGCTGCGAACACAAAAGGCATAACCAGGCAGTTAATGTTATTTGATTTGTACGTTGGATATACCGTTACAAAGGAGGTGGTGATTTTAAGAAACCCTTCGGAAGGTAATGTTGGCCGCAAAATTATAGTAAAATCATATAATTAGGGATGTGCCGGGCAATTTTAACGTCTTGCGGTGGCAACTTCCTTCCCCATTGTTCCGTCTTGTTTCAAATGACGGTTTGTAAAGGCAGGAAGGAATAGCTTTTAATCGATTTCAATATATTTGACAGTTGCGGTTGGCGCGCGATTTTTTGACGTTTTTCGGCGATGGGAAATTGTTTTTTGTTCCCCACTAGGTACCCACGCTTCGATAGTATTTTTTTGGGCACGTCACTTTTTTTTAGACCTCAATAGTTATTTCTTGTTTGTTATTTTAACATTGCAGCAATATGTAGTTGGATATTCAGAACTTAGTTTTTATTTTAAAATAATTTTTTTAAATTTTAAATTCATGTTTCGGCAGGGCCAACTTTGGAAATTAACTATTCTGAATCCCTATCGCTTCCCAATCTCTTATCCTTAATCCTTATCTAGTCGCAGCGCACTTTCAGAACCTGTAGCGTTGCTTGTGTTATTGCGACGGTAGCCAGCAAGTGAATAGTCACTTACACAATAGAAAAAATTACACAATAGAAAAAATCTTTTTATTAGTTGGTATTACTATAACATGTAGGTCTGGTCCTTACTAAATTTACTGTATCACATAAAAAGACACAGTAATTATGATTCTAAATACATGCATGCAAAGCAAAACTTGGTAACGTGTATTTGTCTATTTAACAAGTTGATACTAACTTAGTAATTTAAAGTAAACTAACCATAAACCTAATTTTAAACAATACACTCGTTCCGCTTAGAATCGATTTAATTGACAGCTGTCAGATGAAATTGACGACAGGCTGACCATAAATTTAAAAAAAAAATTTAAAACGAAACGCCTTATGAGTGGATCTCCTTCAATTGTCTACGGTATACTCTATAATTATTTATGGTGCCTTGTTATCAGGGCTGTTTGTTGCGAATCAATTAGCTCTAAGTAGTGTAAGAGTCGGCGTTCCGTAAAGGTGTAGTTAATAATTGTGTTTGCCACTAAATTGGTCAAATTACACTCTTAACGGTGGACCGTTGAGTTTAAAATTGTATGGTTTTGAATTTTCTATTGTATTATCAAGAAACATACCTACGCATATTGAATGTGACGACATAAAATGTGGATCTAATTACAAGAAAAAGATCTTTGGGCATCCCGTTAAAAAAAAATAGGTAAAGTATCTCCACCTACAAACTATTTTAAAGTAAACTAGGCACGTCAAATGGTGTTAGGCCGTATCAACGTACAAATTAAAAATAATGTAGGTAGTTTTGAAGTTTTATATATTAGGTACCATCTCGGGGCGAGAATCCACCGGTCTATCCCCAGGCCGGTGAGTACCTATACATGATGGAATCAACTTGTAAAAAAGGTATGTATACCTATAAGATGTATATCTACACCTATTGCCAGAATACTTTTGAAAAATGTGCTTTAAAAAAATAAGGTGCATAAAACCAGCGTCACACCCACAGCTTCGAGCGTTATTTGATACTTTCAAAGTGTCAAACAAGCCATCGAAACCCAACACGCGACAAAAGCAGCCGCCCATTGAAGCCCTACTTCAATAATAAAACCATGTCGTATTCGTTTGTATTGTACACATATAAAATAGTTGGCAAGGTAACGGTCTTAGTTTTTTTTTATGTTAAGATCAACAGACAGGCTCACGGTCCACTTGATTGTAGGTGGCTACTGTCGCCTAAAACACAAACAAATAACGCCACATGCTGCAAGTGCGTTGCCGACTACAGCAGGACTATAAGGAGACTAAGGATAAGGGATTTGGAAGGGACAGGGAAATGGGCTGTTAGCTGGCATCCCTTATTCACTCACCGAATCACAGCAAACTTGCTGTTATTTCACGGTGGTCTTCTGTAAGGGGGGGTTTACTGCCGCCAGACCCGCTGCCCAAATGACTGCGAAACACAGCGTTCCCTGCCACTACTAACACTACTAATAAAGTATTTGTAGCGCTGAATAAATAACTATACAATCTACATTCAGTAGTTTGGCACTTTGGAATAATTTCCCTTCTGAAGTTTTTCCATCTTGCTGCAATATGGGCTTCTTCAAGCGAGCCTTAAACAAATTCTTGTAGAGTCGGCAGCTCAATTGCAATCTCCCTGGTGTTGCTACTTGCTTGTGTCCATGGGCGACGCTAACAACAATCTACCATCAAATGAACTGTTAGCTTGACTGCTACTCTTTGTAACATAAAAAAGTGATAAGGTCAAAGTGATAGTCTCTTCAGCAATTTTCATCTATCTTCGAAAATCTGAACGCGAGGTTTTTTGTTCTCACTTTGATGAAGTATACTTACCTAAATAAAGATGTTATTAGGGAAAAGTTTTTTCGTAGGTAGTAAAAAATTGCAGTAAAATCTCTTCAGTTATACCCTTTGTATCTGGCTGGTTTTGATAACATCAAATAGATGAAATTTTAGAAACCGAAAAATAAAAAAATAAAACGATTTTCCCACATTTTTCTACCTATTGTTTTTCTCTCCGCCAAAACGAGTTAATTTAAAACAAAGTACTAAACCAGAAATTCGATACATTTTGAAATTATATTACAAAAAAGGGTAAAACGCGACACAAAATGAGTTTTTTTTTCTGACGTTATGGACTTCGTTTTCAGTCCGGTCGATGCCATTATTGAGAAATCGGAGCAAGTAAGTAAACTTGTAATTAAAGGTGACGGTAGCCACCTACCATTACCTATATATAAAAAAAAACTAAGTACCTACCTTTTTTAAACAAGCTTATAAACGCCATATTGCTATAATTGAACAAATACACAAACAGTGCCACAAAATCAAAATGGCAGCCGGCCTATTGTCAGTATTTTAAAAGAGAGGTGGTGACAATGCAATGAATGGTAACAGATGTCTTCGTATTTCGAAATCTGGTTTATATTTATCATCACATCAGAAAAAAAAATTACTGCATTTCGTTTCGTCGTGTCATCATTTTCCTTTACGTGCTGTTATCTTTCACAACAAAAGGCAGTTGATTTGTGGAAAAATTTATACTCGTTTATTACCTATGTTATGACTTACTTATTATGTGATAGGGCTGGTAACGATGTATGTGATCAGGAGGTACCTATATACAACCAATGTTGTTTTATATACCTAATGCTTTAGTTAATTGAAAAACTCATATTTATTTCTAATTATGTGAACTTTTCCCATCTGCTTAAATATGTATACCTAAGTAATAAATGCAAAACTTATAGAAAATTTACCTAATTTAAAACCCCTAACCTTCGTCTCGTCGTTATTATTCAACATTGTCTACTAGTCCCAGAATGTATAAAGTCAAAACTTACATAAAAAAATCCGTATCGTATCACTAATGTGAAAACTGTATGAAATCATAGAAATTTATAAAGCACTAAGCTAGACTCCTACCTAGATAGGAGCTATATGAGCTCATACCGCCTTCCTCTTTCTTCCATCGGACATTCAGACGTACGGCAGGCTATTTTTTGGACCAAGCGTTTCAAAAACTCGTTCATTATACGCACACTCAAATATTTTTAAAGCTCGAGTAAAATCAAAATCAAAATCAAAAATAGGCATCTTCTGGGTGAGCTCGCTCCATCGTAGGCCTCGTCTTTGCTGCACGGCTAAATGTTGGCCCATTTCCATTATTAATACCATTAATATTGATAAAATAAAAATATGGTATTTTGATACAGATTAATACTTTTTAATACAGATTTATTTAGGTATTAAAAATACTAGCCAAGTATTTTACATTTTAAAACCAACACGGAAACGGAATTAGAAAAGGTATTAGAATAAGAACACAAACAAAAGGAATAACAGGGAACTTAAGGCGCACTTTGTAAACGAAAAACAAAAAAAAATGTGGGCAATAGAAACTAGTCATGTAATATTCATCGAGCATCAACCGAAGGGACAACTACTTGCTATATTTAATTTCACCTTTTTGTCAGTATTGTTTGAACCAGCCGTTCCGCTTCCCGCTAGATAATTAGGGTAATTTGACACTTTACATACAGACTGACAGGGAAACCAAACTATCGGTGCCAGCTGTCGATATATCGACCAATGATCACCAGTGTAGAGAGAAGGAAAACTTCGTCTCTTACTTATTGACTTGATTTATTTATTGTGCAGAGAATATCTGAAAAATACTGAAATTCTGAAAAAATTATAAATGAGAAAGAATACTTTGTCTCTTACTAAGTTTTGATTCACTTAATATCATATGCCGATATGATAATAGGAAGGTAAATTTTTATTGAATTTTAATTAATAATGATTTTTTTTTATAAAATAAATAAATAGTAATAGGTGAATGAATAAAAAAAGGATATTTTTTGTTATCTGCATAGCAGAAAATATCAATATTTTACTAATAACAATTTTTTTTTTGTGTATAGGTAGGTACGTTGTGTATATATTTGTGTAAACTTGCTTGTATAGGTGGCTACCGTCACCAATTAATGCAGAATCAGTGCGCTGCTGATCTTTATTTATAGGCTAAAGATTAAAAGACTAGTTCTGGCTTACCTACCTTAGTTATATACAGAAAAGCATAATTATTTTGTATTAAGTAAGAGAATACATAGCTATTACAAGGCTAATGGCAATTTTTATGACAAAATAATAGATTTTTAATATTTTCGATGCAAAATGTCTTAATTTTTATAACAATAATAATGTATATACAAATAAACTATTTTTCTTTAATAACGTTTCGCTTTCGTTATAGTAGGTAGGTACATCCTTCTCCGATGTTTTAAATTATCTCCTACCAAATTCCTTGAAAATCCGTTTAATTATTTACTTTTGAAGACAGTTAAATTTATAGTTAAGATAAAATTATAGGTTCAGAGTAGGTAGATACTCATAAAATATATTCATAGATTGAGAAAAAAAGAATGAGAAATCTTATTTTCTACTCAGATAGGATTAAGTATTAAGAATCTTAGAGAATATCACCGTGAAATAATAGCACGCGTGCTTTTGTGTTTTGGGGAGTGAGTAAAGGATGCCAGAGCCCATTTCCCTATCCCTTCCCAACCCCTACCCTATCCTTAATCCTACTATAGTCGGCAACGCACTTGCAGCTTGGTGGCTTGGCTTGTGTTACAGGCGACGGTTGCCACCTAGGTACATCAAGTGGATCGGGAGCCTGTCTGCCGATCTTGGTTTAAAAAAATGAAATCAATTTTAAGTGATAAGTATTTCACCTAGTCTAAAACAATAAAACATCTAGGTAGTATAGGTAAGTAGTTCGTCTATAAGGATAACTATATATTGAATTATAGCCGGTAGCTGATGGTTAGTTTAGTAGAAATTGTTAATTACCAATCAATACTATGTAAATCATACGTCTTGAGAATAGACTAACGATGTTTATGTGTAACTAAAATTAAATACCTATAGGTAGGTACCATCGTAACTATTATGTGCTAAACAATTAAATGGTGCAATAAATTGTTCTGTGAAATCTAACACCTGTTAGCTACTTGGAGAGTCATACGAATGCTAAACAAGCTATTTCAGAACAATAAGTGCCTAACTGTTATTCATATTTTTTTTGTTAATTTTTCGCGCTGTTACTTCTTATTAATTAAATGTTTATTTATATGTAACAGCAGCTGTGAATTTTATACATGATAAATTAAGAATGATCGATCTTTTGAAAATCTAATCTCGACAAAAAATTTTTGTTTAATAGATGTTTACAAATTTAGAAATTTAGCAGCAAGATGTATTATAAGTACGTTAAGTAAATAAAACAAGTATTATAATTAGTATTATAATAGTATAGGTAGGTATATAATAAGTACCAAAATATATAAATTTATTTATATATTTTGTTAGTTTAAGAATAATTCATAAACATTAATAAAAGATGCTTTTTCGAAGTCAAAAACTAGGTACTTTTAATAGCATAAGAGCTAAGAAAATTGGTAAAGTTAGTGTGAAAAATGAAAAACTCGATAGATAATGGCTTCAATCACTTGTGGGAATTACAACGGGATCCCGCTGTAAAGGCGAATTTACCACAAATTTCCAGCTGGAAAAAAAAGACTGTGGGATTGCAAATCCTAGTTAGAACCTACGATTTAATAAAGAACAGATTTATTTAAATCCCTTTAATTAAGAAATATGTTTTTAGAATTCATAGATTCCTACCTATAGGTACCTACTCATTAAATGTAGGTAATAAACCTTCTTAAGACATGGCAGGTATTTTATAAATATTACTAAATACAATAGATAGATATCAAACCTTGTAGGCGAACAAAGTTATAAACGCCGATTTGTTTTATATTCTAAATTGAGACTATGTTATTGGATCTATGAAGTTTGATCTATTGTAGCGGACATGCCCCATCAAGGAAAAATGCGAGATGTGGTTTAGACTCAATACCTGGCAAGACAGAAGAATAGAAATTCATATAGGTAATAAAGTGTAATAATACTCCTTAATGATGTTAAGTCCTATAGGAAGTGGACAAGACAAATAAAAATGTGCAATTTTTAGCTCCGAGTGATTTAAGAAAGATGCGGTCCTCATCGGCGCTTATCACCACTTTTTCTTAGTTAAAAGGAGAAAAATATATCAAAACCAACAGGAAATTTATTCAGCCATCAGACTCACATACAAAATAATCCATGATATTAACGATAACAATACACTATGCACTCCGGTGCAACATTCTATAGATCATTTTAGCTCAATCCCTATTAGCTCGGATCGAATTTGCCCCGCCCATTTGGAAGCCCACTGAACATTAATTGGCTGTGAAATTCGATGACGAAACGCCCATTGTAGTGCCGTCTCTGTTTCGCTTACGCGTCCCACGTATCTCTGTTCTTGTCGGCGTTTGTGCGGCGAAAGCAAAGGGCCCTCGCGTTGTGCGCCCGCGCAGTGAACACACAATGCGCGAGCAGTCTCCTTTCAAAGAAAAATAGAATGTTGGCCAGTTTTATTTTTACTTGTTTCGCCAGGCCGTCGTCGTGTGCAATATTTGTATCGGATCCGTTGTTTTTTGTTCGCGTTTAGACGTCTCTAATTTGAAAGTAAGTCGGCGTCGAGATGTAACTTTGAAACGCGCCGAAACTTTTTTACAAGTGGAAACATTTCCAGTTTCTTTTTGTCGACAACGTCTCGCCACTGATGAAGTTGACAGTGTAGTGGAATTTTAGATTGCGAAAAAGTGAAGCAAAAATTACTTATTTGTGAACGATTCTTTTAGAACATATTTTAATAAATATTTAGATATATTCTGCACCTGCTATTATTATTATATCACCAAAAGTAAAATACTTTTAGTTTTGAATAATATATTAGATTGAGATTAGGTAATTTATTAGATTTAATCTTTACACAAGCAGGTAGATGCTCACAAAATATGTATTTTACATAGGTACCTACATTCTTCTTAGTCGTAATAATAATAGGTAAATATTTTATGTCAACTTGTATGTAACAATAATAAATAAATTTGTAAAAAAACCTATAATATGTAATGTAGGTATATATATATGTATCTATTGAGTGATTAGTAAAAATATCTAATTTATTCTATATAGATAGTAGGTACCTAATTAATTATAAAATTATTATGGTGATTTTAATCACAGCACTTAAATTTTGATTCAGGTTTACCTATTAATGAATTTCTATAGGTTTTTTGTAAAGGTCGTTTTTTTTTTGTTTTTGTTTTTAAAGGTCGTCTACCATATCCATATAAAGGTAGCCATTTAAAAATATTTACATGGAATATTTTCTCAGTTTTAAAGAATTTCATCAGGATCAATAAATTGCCACTCTCCAACAGATGGCGCCAGCGACGAAGCAATGGCTTGTTCTTACAACTTTATTGACATTTTAATGAACTAACTACACACACATAAAATTTGAACCGGTTTTCAAAGTTGTGTCTCGTTTCAAATATAAATCTTAAACTTACAGACCTAATAAAAAAAAATACAACACACGTTGCGGACTAAAAATAGATTTTATATTAAAATATTTTTGTTGTTAATGGGCCCTAAATAAATACAAAAAACCGCCTGTCTTTCAAACTCTTACTGAAATAAAAATTGATGTCAAATAAGTAGAGTTTAATCTCAATATGTTTTATGTTGATATCTCATCAATCTCTATTATATTTATTATGTGTATAGATAAATCTATATATGTATATAATATTATAAAAAAATCGCTGGTTGCCTCTGTGCGTTTCTTCGCTAACTTCTTCTAAAGCACCCAACGAATTTTTATATGATTTTCACTAGTTGAAAGATCGATAACCGATTTAGATTATAATTGTAGTATAATTATTAACAAAATCTATTAGGTAGGTACTTTAATAAAAAATATACCTATAGTTCATATATTCCTTAGGTAAGCCGATTTTTCACCGACAAGGATTCTTTTTTCTTCGTCTATTTATCTATATAGTTCACTCAATAACAATCTCAATCAATGACATACGAGTAATAATGAAGACTGAGACAATCAAGAGGTAATCGAAATGTGGAATTGTCTATTGAAATTTTATATAAACTTCTATTATTTTCACGAGAATGGCTAGAAATTCCTGTTTATTATCCATGAAATCATAATTAATAAGTTTCCTGGCGGTGTCTTCGTGTCATCTTTTACTGTCAAAATAAGTAATCTTTAGATATGGTTATTTCTAACCTCTATCTAAAGTCGTAAATAAGCAGTTCGTTTGCGTGTGTATGTTGACAGTTTAAAGACCAGATACTTTGACAAATACTCAAAGTATCTGGTGAAGTTATATGTCATCAGAACCATAGAGAATCCATCTTTTTTCAAAATACAACCATTACTTCCATATGTTCCTGAATCAACCTTTATATGATATAGTATGGTAGATATGTATT
This sequence comes from Synanthedon andrenaeformis, assembly GCA_936446665.2. Classification (NCBI taxonomy): domain Eukaryota; kingdom Metazoa; phylum Arthropoda; class Insecta; order Lepidoptera; family Sesiidae; genus Synanthedon; species Synanthedon andrenaeformis. Next base: position 5,334,457 of record OW387796.2, read on the forward strand.
TACTTGCATTTTATTAAATGGTTTAGGTACTGCTGGGAATAGTAGATACCTGTGACCATTGCGGTCCACTTCAAAGTTGCATATCTTCAAATGTTTTTTTTTTCATAGATAGGCACACTAAATGCTCAACCAATTCCAATCCACATCTTAAATCCAAAATTCTCATTGGTTCAACTCCATCAGAAATCGGATCTGCATATGCCGTGGGAGTAGCTGTGTGTTCTTCCCCATGAACTGTCATTATGCTAAACCTGTACTAAAGTTATATGATTAGCGAAAAATTTATAGTTCAAAAGAGAATTCAGTAAGATGACCATGGGCAATAGGTATCGTCGTCTATTTAATTGTTTATATTGGACGTAAATGAAATTTAGCAGAAAATCACTTTTTATGTAGGTTAGGTAAGTATGGGATATACAAGAAATAATAGTAAAAGTACTTATACCATAAGATTAATATATAAAAATAACCTAATGCTTACGCAGGTGCGTCATTTAGTTGAGTGGTCAATGTCTTAGTAGTACAGTAACGCAGGGACTCCGGGTTCGAACCCTGCCATGACAATTATATTTGAAATTCGACTTTAAATTTTAAAAACTTGTTGGTACTGCCTGAGTCCTGAGTGTGGATTTTTGCCTCCTTGTAGGGTATTCTATTCACATTAGCTTAGTTTTGAACTACACACGACTGGTTTTTAATTATTAAGCAGGTATTTCATCCAACTTCTACTGGTGTTTGAGTCAAACACAGACAAAATATTTACAGCCCTCTGTTAATTTTAATGATATTTTTTTTACTTAAGCTTAAGATGTTTAGCAACAAGGCACACCCTCACAGAAGATCAACGAGGTGTAACGACACTTATGCTGGTTTTATTTCAGTGTATGGGTGTAAGGGCCAGAGCCCATTTCCATATCCTCAACTTGACTCTTATCTTATTCTTTGTCCTAACAAGACCAGCAGCGCACTTTCACCTACCTCGGTGTTTTGTATGGTATGCTTATAAGTGAGGGTGGCCATCAATTAATAATGAGGCATTTGGGCTTTCATTCTGCTTGCCGAGCCGTCTTTATCATCATCTCAGCTGGACTAAGACAGACAGACGGACAGAGTCCACTGCTGGACATGGTCTCCCAGTAATACTTATTCCAAGAGGACCGCGGTCATAAGCAGCCTTGATCCACCGTTTTTATACCGATGGTTAATAAACCAATATTGAATATTGGAAATATGTTTTTTATTTTATTAAGGGTGGCAGACAGGCTGCAGGAATGTGTATACTGCTCGCTTGATGGAAACACCTTAGAAGTCTGTCTATATATTATACCTTAAAAAATTATGTGTACTGGTTTTGACTAATTGTTAGTCAAGTTTAGTGGTTAAACTTAGTTGTTAACTACTTATTGATTCAAAAGTATCAGTATATATTAGGTATCTAATATTTAATGTTGGGCTATAATGATTTAATTATGGTAATAGGTGATAGTTAATTACTACCTACAATGAAAATTTGTACAATTACAAAGAATTTTTGAGTTTTTTAAACTGAAATGATTTAATTTTCATTAAAAATTAAACACCTTAAATACATAAACAAAAGTCTCGCTTAGTGTTCTTTTAAAAGAGTAGGCAAATACGTTTGCACTTGCAAAACTAAGTCTAGCTTTGATATAATTCTTTTCTAGTATCACGGATCGGTACTTCGATGTAGGCCTCTTGAGTCCTCTAGGGAACCCAGAGGGGTGGGCTTCTACCTCTCATAGAGGAGCGTACGTGCATAATTATACATGGAAATCAACTAAATACATGTCCTATCTCACTCTTATCTATTTGAAATCGTTCGCAAAAGAAAAGGATGGAAGTCACTTTAATGAACACTCAGCGTTTTTAGTTAGGGTTAGTTTAATTACTTAGGTACTAGTTTTATTGCTGTTAAAAATATGTATTTAGATAGCGAGCAAGCAGCCGGCTATAAAATCGCTTGGCAAAGGACCGCCATCTTATTAGATACATATACGAACCTATTGCATATATACCTAAGTATAAATATATATATGATACATATGATATTGCATATATAAGTATAAAGAAATAGGTATATGATATGCCACGAAGTCTGGTTTAATCTTAACTAATATTAAAAATGGGAAAGTTCGCTTGCAGAACTTGGTCATATGAAAAAAGCGAAGAATATTTCTTGAAATGTCAACGATCTATCGAAGCTCGTATATGAATAGGTACGGTGCTAATATTACCGAGGAATCTGAGACGAAACAACGCGGAACTAAGGAGCGCAATCACAGTGTAAGTAATTCTTTTGAAAAATAGCAAAGAAACACTCACATTGTAAATCTTTATATCGCGTAACGCTAAGTAACAAATAGTCGGTGTTCGCATACCAGAGAACTGTACTCAGGTTTCAGAAACATTTCCCATCACATAGCTGCTCGAAAAAAATCCCTTTATCCTACCAATAAAACGCTAACTATTCCAAACGAGCAGTCTTACTCAAAACTAACAATGCACGCGTACGTTTGAAGTGTTGAGTTCTGATTGAACGGCCTTATCTCGTCGCAATAAGGTCCATAACGGAAGCATTTGAAAGTTGGCCGAGCGGTTGTGGCCACCCAAGCGGTTTTCTTCGAATAACTGCTATAAAAATTACTGACCAGTTAAGAGTGGCCGCGACTTGTAGTGATGGAAAAATAATTACAACTAATTATTATTGTCTTACTCATTGTTACGTGTGAAATAACAAGCAACGATTGTTTTAATTATAATAAGATTACCTACTATAAACATTATACTTTTAGATAACATAATATCTATAAATCTGTATCTACAAATATTTTATACATATTGTAGACACATTGTATTTAATAATATCTTTTTTACATAAATGTCGAACAGGCTGACGGTAGGTACATACACTTGATGGTAGATGGCTACTGTCGCTTATACAAACAACGCCCCAAGTTTTGCAAGTGCTCATTTTACTACCCCATCCTAATAATAATATTAGGAAAGCATAGTAAAATTAGCACTGACATCACTTATACTACTTTAAAATGAAACTGCACAATTATTTTTGTAAGCAAGTAGGAAGGTAAATCTTCTCTAAGCGGGTGGTTACTTTTATTAAGACGGCGTAACTAACTTATGACTTTGAGCAGTGTGCCCTGCCACACTGCCACATTAGGAAAGGATAGGGAAATGGGCACTGAAATTCCTTACCGAAACACAACAGTAGCGCACATGCTATTATTTAACGGTGGTCTTCTGTAAGGAGATGGTTACTGCCGCCAAACAGGCAGCCCAAAAATGCAAAATGCGGCATGCCCTGCCACAACTTTCCAAATTCAGACAAAAGCCGACTTTGAAAAAGTTGACGCTGTCGGGATACGAACCCGAGACCCCTGGGACAGAGCGTTAAGGCAAGCACTCAATCATTGTAATCCAACGATCTCGTCTAAAATGCAGACGAAATGAAAAGAAATCACGATTCGAATTCCGAAAACCAATTTAAATTCACAATCGAACACTTAATACAGTTTCGAGGGTGCTAAAAATACCCACAATTTGAAGAAACGTTCGAGTGTTTAAATACTTTCTACTCCCCATCGCACCGCTAAGGTAAGCCCGTAACCGAATTTTCCGATATTCCTTTGAGGCATCCTTATTATCCTATCTGCCTCACCACCCCTTCGACGCCCGTTAGAACCATGTCTCATTAGAAATTGCAGGTTACACGACGAACGTTTAAGCAGAATTGACGATCGTTTCATTTAGATAAAGTTGTAACTGTTGCATTAAGAAGATTTGTCGGTTATTATTCGATGGCATTGTAAGGGTTCGAGTTGCTACAATTATTCAATGTTTTCACTTCCGCATTCGTCTTCTATATTAAAAATTCAAATGAATATTTTTGTTTTGACAATAATAATTAATTGATGGATATCGATGTGATTTTCAATAAATAAGTCTAAAATAATCTATAGAATCAGATTTTATTAGACATAGAAAATAAATAATAAACTAACTTAGAATAATAATACCTATATTTTAATTTTTTTTTTAATTTAAAAAAAAGTTTAATGCTACTCAACGATAGGTGGCGCTTTACGAAATTTGCATAATTAGGTATTGTTACGTACCTACTTAACCAAAAAAATATAAAGCAGAATTATCTTGTAACGTACCTGCAACTACTAAATATCATTCTTTTATTTTCGTGTTTTATTTTAAATTAGAAAGAAAGAAAGAACACATTTCATTTGAAAAAAAAAAATCACCAAGTTTATTACCAACTAGCGGCCCGCTCCCGGCTTCGCCCGGGGTGTATTTTTTTAAAATAAACGTAGCCTAAGTAACTCCTTATTACATCAGCTACCTGCCAATAAAAGTCCCGTCAAAATCGGTTCAGCCATTTCAGAGATTAGCCGGAACAAACAGACAGACAGACAAAAATTGTAAAAAATGTTATTTTGGTGTATGTACCGTATATATACTATTCATATGCATGTAGTAAAAAACGGTTATTTCAATATTACAAACAGACACTCCAATTTTATTTATATGTATGGATTTGTTATTTGTAACTTGTCAGTGCATAACGCCTAATGGCGTGGTCATGGTGTGCTATGCTAATAATAATAAAAAAACAATGTGCATGTGACATATAGAAATAATTATTAGGTACCTACATTTAACTTGTACTTACAATAAATAGTGTGACAAAAATAAATAATAATTATAATACATGACCTAGAAGATGTAGCAACCATCGAAAACATAGAAAATCAAGCCAATACGGATGCATTGGGCTAAAAGGCTATTATATATTACAGCCTTGATAGCCAATGTACCTATATAGGATGTCCCGTAAACATTGGTCGATATTGGAGTAATCGATAAGGGGCAAACTTTCCAAAAAAAACACTAGGTATATGACCAATTTTTATTTTATTTTAAAAATAAAATAAATAAAAAATCTGTTATCCGCTCTGCGACGGATGTGACCGTCCCATTGCCACTTCAGCTTGCTAATTCTCTCGGCGACGCAACACCACAGGTTCTGCAAGTCCGGTGCCAACCATGTTGGGATTTATGACAAGGGATTGGAAAGGGACAGGGAAATGGGATCTGGTATCTCTTACTGACTGACCGAAATACACCAGCAAATACTGATATTTCACGGTGGGCTTCTGTAGTCAATGGAGTCAATGCCCAGACGGGCTACCCAAATAATTGCGAAACGCAGTATGCCCCCAGATCCAGATCAGAAAAGCTAATTCCAATATTGACACGGCCGGGAATCGAACCCGGGACTCCTAAGATAGAGCGTTAAGGCGAACACCCTAACCACTCATCGAACGGGCTTATCAAAATACAGAGTAAAATAACGTTTACCATATTTAGACATATTTTTGTGCCAAAATTCTAAATTCAAAAAGTTAATTGCTTTAAAGGTTAAGTAGGTACTTAGGTTTTACCTGTATTTAGACTTTTAGGAATTATATTAGTAAGGAAGCCGGTATATATTATATGTATCTACCTAACTAAGTACCTATACCTTATCTACCTACATGTTGGGATCTTGGACAAACCAGACATAGCCTTTTACAGCAAATAGATGATCAGGAATATTATTGATTCAGAAGAGATAAGGTTTAGTTAACAGATGTTATCAAGTAATTGCTCTTTGGTGTCGATTTAATTAGTTCGCTTGCCATTTTTAATTATCGTATAGGTATACTGGTTTTGTTCATCTATATGCCTCGATATCTAAAAATATCTTTCTTTAAATGCGCATTTAAAACTGGCTAGCATTTTCCGTGCTTATCTTTAAACATCGGCTTGATAAAAATATTTGGTACCTAGGTAATATTTAATTTAGGTACTTACATAGAATTATTATTATAACTATACCTATTGACCAACCTATAGACCCACTAATTTAGTGACTGAAGGGCAGTTTAATTTTAAACGAATTGGCTAATGATTACAATGTAATGTTTCATTTAATTCTAAGTATAATATATATTTAAATATTATATAATATAAAGCTTCGGTCCCCTAGGCAGGATCCCAAGCATGCTGGCTGCATTACCTCGTTGTATGGCAATGCTAATCTGGGGACTGAGCAAATAGCCGGCTCTAGAATCGCTGGTTATGTCGACCAAACGTTTTGATAAGATGTTAAATAAATTAAGAGCATTGGGACCCCACGGACCCAGAGATTCGACACCGAAGGGAATGAATATGTAGCCGGTGTCGATATCTGTATTTGTGAATTTTCCGCTTCTCGGCCGCTTCAGCATTGTAATATAATAAATAAGGCTAACTTAGCATGCACTAAAAATTATTACACCAGTATACCTACCTACCTACTTAAGTATACGATGTTCTTTAAAACTGTTTGATTTACAAATTGAGACATCATCAGTTTTTAATTCTTTAATTGCACTGTAGGTACTTAACTCATAAATAAAAATATGGGTAATTTTTTACCTTTCTCTGTTTGAAGAAACTGTATATAATATGGTACCTACCTATCTATTGTATAAAACTGTATCTGTGACTGTATTATCATTGTTGTAACCTTGTTTTATTATCTACTAATATTAAAATACTAATGTTGAAAGTTAACTTTATACGAAGTAATGTTTAAAGTTTAACTTTAGTAGTAGTTTTATACTGAGGAAGGCTTTTAGATAGGCTCATCTATAATAGGCACTCAACATTTTATTAAAATAATTGACTATAAGTAGGTATAGTCAATTATTTCAATAATTTAATAATGTAGGTAAGTTATGATTGTACAAACTTAGGAACTTTTGTTGAGCGTCAAAAGAGAAACTATAAGAGATTTGCAAATCGGCACTTATTTGGTAGATATTTATTTCATCATGGAATTATTGTGTTTGTTCAATTCTCCATTGAGTGATCTGTATTGTGCAAGGTATTGAAGTTTTCTCGTAGTGCGCATAGAGTAAGCATTGAATAGGTTATTGTTCTGGCTAGCATGTTACGGGTGCGCTGGTTCGGCGGCGATATGTGGCGGATGAATCGCGGTAGAGACGAGGGCCGGCTCTAGTGGCAGCACAGCTAGGACACAAAAGATATTGCGAGAACGTAACGAGCTCAATTGATGAACGGACGGAAACGTGTCCAATTAGAAGGAGGCGGCGGCGGCGGTCGCGAGTGTCGCCCCCGCGCGGCGCATTAACGAGATTAGCGAGCGAAGCGAGGCGAGCGAACGAATCTCACCCCACCGCGCGGCGCGATCGCGGGCGCGCGAGGTGTGCCAGTGGCGAACACCTCGCCCGCGACGAAAAAACAACGCTCGTGTCGGGCACGGCCCCGCCTTTGCGGGGGACGCGCGCGGGGCGCCTCTCGCCGCCATTGGGTGGCGAGAGGCGGGAGGGGTGTCGGAGCTGGCGCCGCCGGCGGCCAGTCGTTTGACGCCTGCCGTGCGAGCGGGTGTCGCACAGGGACGCGTGTGTGAGAACGAGTGTCGTGAACGAGCCGCCGGCCGGCGTGTTATGGACGTTGCATGAGCGGGCGCGAGCGCGACCGCTGGAGCCGTCGGGCACGCCGGTCGTGGAGCGCGCGCCGTGGGCCCCGGGCGGCGCGGGCATGCGCTTCGAGGGCGCGGAGCGGCGCGACGCCGTCGCCTTCCACCCGTTGCTGGCGCCGCGCCCGAGTGACTTCTCCGTGTCAGCACTGCTGACGGCAGGCGCCCTGCCACCGCCTCCCTACCTGCCGGCAGCTCTCGCCGCAGCTGCTGCACTCTCGGCGCCTTGTCCGCTGCTGAAGCCGCCACCGCCGCCGTATGCACCTCTCCCGCCAGACGACGACGGCGTCGTCGACGACCCCAAAGTGACCCTCGAAGGGAAGGACCTCTGGGAGAAGTTCCACAAGCTCGGCACCGAGATGGTGATCACCAAGAGTGGCAGGTCAGTACGACTCACCACCGTCCGTCGTTGCTCATTACTGTGATCGTGCAATATGAACGTGTTCAAAATCGTGTTTGTGTGTGCATTTCACTACATCCATCAGGTCGATATATGAATTTGCGGTGAGTAAATACAACGTTAGGTCTATATTTTATTAGGTAGCCTATCAGTTTACTGTAATAGAGTAATTTACATAGGCTGTACAGTTGTTACCTCGCCACCGAATAGTGATCAATTAAAAAACCAATTCAACACAACTGTCAAAAATATAATGACGTTTGTAATGTATTTTGAAATTATTTGACATTTAAAGAATACTCTATACAATACACATAACATACTAAAATAGAAAATAAATCACACACAGAATAATAATTCATATCAAAAATTTTGCAAGAATTCTCGAAAATCGGAGCTCATTTTGTCACGTGATAGGCGCATTTTTTTCTACAACTAACTGCACCCGTCGGAACGCGACGTTGCATTAATTACTTTGCGTTTTTATCAACACATTTCTCATTATTACAATTAAGGTTACAATGTCAATAGAAACATAAATAATAACTTGGTTCGAAAAGTATTAGGTAAATGGTACAAAAGAGTTATTTATGATGTAAATGGAATTTTTACGAGTGAATACTTTGTTAAGAAGGGACATATCAATTTTGTGGCATGTAACAAAACAATGCGGACATGATCGTGGCTCAACCACGCAAGTAAAGTAGTGTGACATATTTATTACACAAGTCCAAATGTAGGCAAATAAAACATTGCACGCAAATATTATGCCCCTATTTCTTCATTGTCAAATTATCAGAAATAGGTTCTTTTCTTACAACTAATATTTTAATGTAAGAAATGTTGAGTTGAGCATGAAAATAAAATAAAAAAAGCATTTATTCATTTATATTAAATACACTTTTTAGATTATTTAACTACCGACATCAGCAATCTGCAAGTCAGGCTGTCTCTTGACAGGCCTCCTCAAGGCTTTTCCATTTTCCTCTATCCAGAGCTGCTATTCTCCAATCTTTAGGTAGATTGTCTTCCCAGCGTCTCTCTTGAGGTTTGATCTTAATTGGCTTATAATAAAAAAATTTTTGCATTAACTGAAATGAACATCAAATATATCGTAGTCTGTAACATCAAAAGATGTAAAGATGAACCAAATAATATTTATAAGAATATTTCACATTTATGCTTTTTAATTTTTAATAAATACTATAATAGAATCAGAAACTTAAAAAAATATGGAATACAAATAGAAATAAAGAGAATTTTTCATTTAATTAATTAATTTAATTCAAAATGTTTACAATAGAAAGGAAGATTCTTCTATGATTTGTTTGATATGACAGTTTCATAAACACCATTTTTATTTTTATTTTTTACTTTTCTTTTATACCTACATAGCCATAGTTATACCTATAGTTACTTACTTTTCTTTAGATACTAAGGCATTGTGGACATACTCAAAATTAAGACTCATGGGTGACCTATGTAGATATCGTACATAGGTAGCTACGTAGGTTGTACATAGTTTGCTTTCAGTAGTTCTATGATCAGTCCTATTGGTTAAGAGGTTTGACTAATTGGAATTGGAGTTAGTTCCAATTTTTATGACTACTCATTTTTTAAAGACATTTACCTTGTGAGTAGACATTCTTGTAGACATTCTTGTGAAGATTGAGAGGCAACAGTTTTGACTATATGTTCTGATTATTTTGATCTGATTATGAATATTTCTTGTGAGATGGAGACTTGAACGCCTACTCCGCCTATAATATATTATGTGTCAATTTAACTATATTTTTTTATTAAAAAAATAGGTATATACTATGAGTCTCCTTATAATTTATATATGAAAAAATCAAGGCCTTTTTTATAATGAAGCTTGCATTTTTTACGTTAACAAAACGCATTTATAATACACTAGCTGATGCCCCCGACTTCGTTCGCGTTCAAAATGTTATATAGCCTAAAGCCTTTCTCGATAAATGGACTATCCAAAATAAAAAGATTTTTTTAATTCGAACCAGTAGTTCCTGAGATTAACGCGTTCAACCAAACAAACAAACAAACTCTTATAATATTTTTTATAAAACATTATTCGTTTGACCTTTTATATATATTGTCTAATATCTACTATTACAAATTATAAGACCAAATACCTAACAAGCTACTCCTATTTTAAGGGTAACAGTAGCCACCTAACATTGAATGTACCGTCAGCCTGATTGCTAAAATTTGACATTAAAAAATTGCAAATTAACTTGTCATGGTTTTAGGACCTAAAACCGTTTCTCTAACTTTTAAAACAAGAATTAACTACCTTATTATTTATAGTTAAGTATTACGTTAATGAATTAAATGTGAAAAAAATGTTTTAACAACAATATCCTTCTAGAGAAGTCATTTTTGTTTAAGTTTTAAAGGTTCTTGTTGTCTAAAAATATAAAAAATTCGGTGCCATGTCAGCCGCTATAAGATTTTAAATCATATATTTTCATTGTGAGCAGTTAGTTCATAATAATTGTAAAAGGGCTGATACTGATATAGAACCATATAATCTACAAAGCGAATGCCAAGCGTTTTAGCATTTGAGTTAGGTATATATCAATGTAATAATATGTACCTATGTCTATTATTGTACTTCTCACCTTATAACGTTATCTTAGTAAAATGTCAGTGGCCTAGTGAAATATTCAAGTGCACGAAAGAACACTTAACGGGTCGTCGAAGCCAAATTTCGGAGGGTCGCGACATCAAAGTGGAAGCCGAATCCGAAAAAGTATATTTTTGGAAAGTTAACGGAAAAGTGGCTGCGTTTCTGTGACGCCACCTTTCCCTTGAAGCCTGTGGGATGATTCTTTTTTTAACTTGTATTGCGCTTCGCGCCCTTGAACTTTGTTTCAAAACTTTTCAAAGGATTCATTTCATTGTTTTACTGAAATGAATTTATTATTTCTTTTTTGTTGCCGATTTCGATGAATGCGAATTGATGAGTGATGAAACTGTAAAACTATTACACCTGAAGAGTATGTATATGTACAGTCGGAGTAGGTACGAAAACATTCGTCAGTTTTCAAATTAATTCCAAGTAGGTATCAAGTAGACGCGTACCTATTAAGTACCTTTTGAATAGTTTTTTTTTTATATTATAAATGTTTTTTTTTAATAATATTCTATTATTTAAAATAACCTACTAACATTATTGTAATTATTGTTGTGAATAAATGTGTGTATATGTGTATAGGTATTTTATGTTATATATATATATATATATATAGGTATCTATGTCTAGATATATTCTTATAAAAATCCTATAAATGGGAAATTTTGTGGGGTTGGATAGGTAGACGTACGGATGGATATTTGTTACTTTTTCACACAAAAACGGCTAAATGGATTTGGATTGAACTAGGCACATAGATCCTATATGTACATGAATTGCTACATATAGGATATTTTTTTATCCTGGAAAAGTGTTAGGTTCCCTAGGGATGTTCTAAAAGTATGAAAAATAGGGCACCACTCTCGCCATAGCGATGAGATGTCAGGTGTTATTATTACTCATATACCTATTTTCTGTTTCAACCCGTACGAAGTCGCCGGAACCAGCTATGAACCCAAACGCTCCTGGCACACGAAGCCATTAAACGTTGGCGCAACTTCGCCATCAATGGCATATCGATTATGTAAATAAAACTTTTTTTTAATTACAAATATATTTTGTTTTATTATATTTTGTTATTATCTTTTAATCATATTTATTTATTTACTTAACAAAATCCACAGCCTTAAATCATAAACAATTTAAAATATGAAACATCATATTCATACTAAAAACGAAGAAAAAATCATGTCAACATGCTTACAATCAATTCCTGCTGCAACAAATTTCAATTGCAACATTTCCAATTAGTCTTACAACTAATAGTGGATTAAATTGAAGAAAAAAAATTTTTTAGCAACACAAAGTATTGACAATGCGTGCTGAACATGCACAACCCCTATTGTACGGAACAAGCCTAGCGCTTGAATGATTTATGGCCCAGTGTGCCAGAGCGTTTGCGTTCAGTATCTTCACAATTATTTGCCTTCCTTTTTTTTTTTAAATAAAAAGTCTATGTAAAATAGCCATATGTAATAAGGTAAATAAATTTCCAGTACAATGTAAATTTTATCAATTCATTTCAACAAACAACTAACGTCTTAATTACAGTTTTAATCGATTTAACTAGAAAATACTTTTCATCTAATAAAAGGTTACCTATACTATGTAAATAAGTTATTTTAAATAATAGTTGTAATTATTCCATTAAGGTAAACTCGATCGGTTTAACTGCTCACAATTATTAAATACAAGCTCCGCCTATGTTCAAATAAGTCAATCAATTACATTCCCTTTGAGTTTAAGTTACCTACAAACTTTTATTTACATAAAGGCTAAAATATTTAATTTAATCACCACTTATATATTCAAAACACACAATGTGCCAATCAATTTACAAATGAGAATTTATTTAATTAAATATTGCAATACTGGGTCACTAGTTACGTACGTTACGGTACAGTCAGTTAAATATATTAGTTACAAAAGAAATATTACTATTTAATTATACAGAAAATTTGTTCAATTGATATTTTTTTTTATTATAAATTGAAGACACAACGAGGACGGTTTGTGCATGCATATAAAAGAAATCCATCCCGGGCGAAGCCGGCAGCGTGCCGCTAGTATTTTAATAAAATAGTTGCATATGAAACGTTCATCAATACTACAGAAGGTATCTAAGTGATAACGTTGTTTTTGTTTTTCAATATTTACTTAACTACCTAATAACAAAAAAAAATCGCATGAAAATTTACCCCGACTGTACTTAAGTGTGTTTACAGTGCAAAACACTATAGGCCCATAATCTTTCCTTAAAGCATATAGTTTTTATCTATTGGGTAGAAAGTCATGAATAAATACTTATAGGTACTTCGTTAAAGTTTATAATATACACCAATCTATAGGTACCTACATGTAATACATGTAACAATATCTATGTAAGGTATTTATACATATATCTACACACGAGTTTATACATGTACGTATAAGTAATCATGTTTATTATCTGAAATAAATACTTTTTTTTAATAGGTACTTAGGTACGTATGTTAATATATAGGATATAACACAAGCGACCTTTCGTGGAACGTTGTTGGGGTAAAAATTTGAAGAAAGGACAAATTAATATTAAAAATATTGTCAATTATTTGTCTTAGTTATAAAAAAAATTTTTTAGGTTTTATAAATATTTTTTACCAATAAATACAAATGTTACGATATATTGACCCTTTGATAAAACATCTATTATACCTATTATTATTATTTTCAAATAAAAAAGAATTGCTTCAAAATGGCCAGTCTCATTTATTTGTAAGTGAACACATACCTAGAAACAACCTACACCTAGAAACAAATTGTAGTTTATCATTCGAAATTCAAATGTTAAATTATTACTGGCAGCTCTTTTCTGTGTATTTTTCTAACACTACACCTCCCTCGCGGCCAGTTATCAGCACTGTTAATTATAGCATGTTATCACATGACACGAGTACTTGTGACATGCAAAAGTGAAACATTATACTTCGATAGCTGCTCGTTGTCGCGACAATTTTTTTTAGTCTTCTTCTCTTAAAAGTTTTATTGACTAGCTGCTGCCACTTCGTATGCGCTGTAGTTAGTTTTTTGAAAATCCCACAGGAACGTATCTTTTTTTCAGGATAAAAAGTATCAATATAGTTATGTTAATTCAGGTAATAAGCTGTCTGCGTGCCAAATTTCTCCTAAATCCGTTTATAAGATTAACGTCCACAAACGCACAGACAGACAAAAATTCTAAATACTTTTTTTATTTTTGTTGTAAGCTGGAATACGTCTCGTAATGCCTTCTTACCTACATTGACTTATAACTTAAAAATAACTTTTAAAAAAATTTAATAAAAAAATAATCATTTTATGGTTGTAACAAAGCACATTGTAACAAAACTTTTGAGTAATCATCAAGCAACACATATCAACACTTACCTACTCACAAAAAACATCTAATTTGTTTAGCATTTAATTTTGCATCCCATTCTAGTTAGTAATATATGCTTTTTATTATAGACATAGACTTATAATATTATAATTTATAACTAAGAATTAAACGTCCGTGAGACCGATTAAAACCTTATCTGGATCTTACTTAGGTTTTTATTTACTTTACTTTTCTTTACTAACTTAGACATACTTAAACATTATGGCATTCATCATCATTTAATATAATCCCATTCTAATTGTTGGTGATTCTGAAAACCAAAAAAATAAATACATTTTTAATTTAAGTTTAAGTAGGTACTTACTCGTATTTTCTGCTTACTTGTGTTAATTAAAAATTACACATACAGTGTTAATTAAAAATTAAAAAAAAAACTACACGATTTCAAACCGTAAACTAATTAACCAATCTTTTTCATGTTTCCTATACATGTTTAAGTTAAGAAGTTACTTATGTTTATGTAGGATTGAACTTGATGGTGGTCCATTTCAACGGATAATTAATGATACATCCAAACCTGTCAATACAGTACAATTTAATACATACACTGGCTGGCACATGAGCTAAATTAGTACGTATCCCACACCACACGTTGTATGAAACATTTAGCTGTCAAAGCTATGTATTTTACTTGGGCTTACGGTTATTATTTACTTAGCATTGATTATATGAGTTCGATTACACGTTGGAGAGCTAATTACCATATCTGATGCTGTAGACCTCTATCTTCAAATTGAAATTATCAATATTCAATATTTCAATATATACTAATAATAAATCTGTAAGGATCGGTCATGGAGTAAGTTACTTTGTTTTCAGAGATAACAAAGTAACTTACTCCATGACCATGACTATGTTCCATGTTTATAGGCTCTATACATGATTTTCATGAAACTTGGTAGATAAACATTTGGACGTACGGGACACAGGATAGGCTACTTAATATTTTTCAACCCGGACGAAGTCGTGGGCACCACCAGCAATAAAATTTTACCAATATTATAAATGTGAAAGTTTGTGAGGATGGATGTTTGTTACTCTTTCACTCAAAAACAGCTCAATGGATTTGGATGAAATTTAGCACACAGGTAGTTTATTACCTGGATTAACATATAGGATACTTTTTATTCCGGATAAATGTTAGGTTCCCGAGGGATGATAATAATATAAAAAGCTTATTTTATAACTTTATTTTATCATAGGCAGGGCACACCGCGTTTCGCAATATTTGGGCAGTCGGTCTGGTGGCAGTAACCACCCCTTTACAGAACACCGCCGTGAAGTAACAACATGTGTGCTTTTGTGTTTCGGTGAGTGAGTAAGGGATGCCAGAGCTCATTTCCCTATACCTATTGTTTAACATTTATTTTAACATGCTTATTCTTTAAGCCATCATTTAGGTATTATGCAAAAGATAACATTAATTAAGGGAATACTTCTGCTATATTATAATTATTTGCTAACTATATTAATATTAATGGTTTAACACCAGGCATTTAAGCGAGGAAAAACCTCGTTTAGATCGCGAATTTCATAGTCTGACGTCGTTTTTTTTTAAATTATATATCTTTCATCTTGTCTGATCTCGCGCTAGGTTAGGCTTTTTACCAGTCAACTAGAACTAATTTCGTGACGGTAAAGAATCCTAACAACTGCGTCGGCCATCTTGTGGGCGCGGTTTGTAACACGATAAGTAAACAATGTAAGTATTTACTTAACGATAATATCTCCCATTAAGTCATTTGAATTTTTGTATAATTAATTCGTGTAAGTATGTAATTAACAGTCGAACAAGTGTGTATATTTTTGCGCTCTACTTTATTAACTACTTAGACTTACCTAATCTCTATCTACTATATAAAAATAAGTCGGGTTTTCTTTCCTGACGCTATAACTCCAGAACGCACGAACCGATTTCCACGGTTTTGCATTCGTTGGAAAGGTCTCGGGCTCCGTGAGGTTTGTAGCAAAGAAAATTCAGGAAAAATTTCCGAACGAACGAAGCCATCTGGTGGCGAAACGGAGTTCGCCGGGTCAGCTAGTATATTATAAAAATCTCGTGTCATGATGTATGTTCACGATAAACTCTGAAACTACTGAACCGACTTTGATCAAACTTCATAAGTATCTGTTATTTGGTCCAACTTAAAAGATAGGATAGTTTATATCTCATTTTGTTTATTATTTTTTTGCAAATTATATAATATTATTAACATAGCGCCATCTGTTGATACCTATTCAATCCAGCAATTATTCATCTGTGAGTTCTAAAAGATTCTAACAGATGGCGATGTAAGGTAATTTTATCAGCTGGATTGAGTAAAAAATTGCACCCGTGCGAAGCCGGGAGCGGGCCACTAGTATAATATATAAACTTGGTACATTTCTCTGACAATTATATATAAACAAACATTTACATAGCTTAGATATGAAAAATGTATGTAAATTTATGGTCAACGGTCGAACATATTATGATACGTACGTAATCATTTGTAAAATACATTATTTTTACAATTTTAATTAGATACAAATTTTTTATTTATATTTGAGACGAGCTGGCGCTAGCGACTTCGTCCGCGTTGAAAAGTAAAAAATATAACTGACAAAATAGATAAGCAATGCCTGACAAATCCATTGCTGTTAGGTATAATTTTGTCAGATGTTAGATTTTTATTTTTAAACTATCCCTCAGGAACAGTGTCTTTTTTTACACCCTATGTCCTTTTCTGTATCCCCGACAAAGTGTATTCGAAATTTCATGATGATCTTTTGAGTAGTTAAGGTGTGAAAAGGTAACATACAGAATTAATTTCACATTTATAGGTACTATATCAAATACATATCAATGTATAACCATTTGTGAATGAATTTGCTTATACAATTTAATTTATTTAGACCACCCAACTTGGTAAAAATTTTCCGAACAAAAACAATGACATACGTTACCTAAATAAAAATTAATTCATGACTTCATTCATTTTTAACCATATTATGAATAACAATTAAAGATGTTGAAACAAAAAATCATCTTTTATATATCCGTTGTTATAATAAAAAAGAACATATTTTATCTATGGAACTATTAAATAATCTTTATTTAATTTACTGGCTTAATGGCTTTTTTAGAATTAACCCTAATTGCAGCCTCCTAGTTTTGCTTGTGTCCTTAAGAGAAAGTTGCCTCCTGCCATCAATCAAATTACAAAATAGAATACTTACAATGACTTATTATGACTATGATTCCGACTGTACCTTGTACAATTACTGGAGCCTACTTCTTCTTCTTTTCTTTTAATGTCTTGGCTCCATCAGATCTTCTCCGATGAATTTGCCAGTGTCATTAGTAAAAATAGCAAATTGTAATAGCCTTTTTTATAATAAAAAAGGCAAAATTGAAATTAAAATCAAAAGTACTAAGTCCCGAGACTAATCAGTCAAGTCTATAATTTTTCTTAGTTCGCCAAAACAGGTCCGTCAAGTCCAAAGCAGTCAGGTCAAGTCCTATTGGAGCTAAAATAATCTCCCTCTAGATCGAAGAGAAAATATGACAGTTTCATACTGACAGTGAGTTGGCTGTACTTAAAATGTGTATAATTGTAACCAGAATAAGGCGCGAAGCGTGCATGGCTTCGTATCAGACGCAAAGTACATTCAATACAAAATGTATGAATTATAAAACATGGCATAATGTGTACTTAGTCGGACGCGAGTAGCGACGCGAGTGTTCGTGCGTGAAATGTACCGATGTTGATGCGCTGTTCTCATTAATTGATTATTCGCATGCGATTGCTGTAACAAATTCAAATAACAGACATATTATTTATTTTATGTATGTAGGTAGGTACTTATTGTATAAAAGTTTAGTGATGTGGATTGTTTAGCACTAGATGTGAAGAACAAATTTGTCTATCAAAACGAAACACATTTGCGCTTACTTAGGGTAAAAAAACCTAATGTCTAATAAAAGTAAATATATAAATCAATGTATTTTTAATTGATTACTAGCGGTCCGCTCCCGGCTTCGCCTGGGGTGCATTTTTTATTACGTGAAAACCTTCCCTGATTATCCCTCTATCCATGAGTGAAGACAGGATTAAAATCGGCCCACCCGTTCTCGAATTTTGCGCTTAGCAACACATTTAGGGATTCATTTTTATATTATAGATTACAAAACAAATCTACCACACAAAATAATTCTTAGAAAATTTAGTGTTTAAAAAAATATACCTAACTATGGTCGTTATTGCCAACAATTGCAACAACAATGTGATATATATTTGCCTTGCAGGCCACCTTGCCGGGATTGCTCTCAATCTGATTTAGATGCTAAAATGTCACAAAATATTATATCATATTTACCATAAATCGATTGCTGAATCAAAGATTATAGTTTAGTGAAATTATGTACCTGTGGTGTTACAGGCGACGGTTACCAAGTGGACAGTCAGCCTGTCTGTCGATCTTAACATAAAAAATAACTTTTCACTTATAGACTTAGGGCCTCTTTCACCAACTACAAGTAAAGTGTTGATTAGTTACTTTTCAAGTAACGCTAATTGGCGAGTAAATGTTACGAGTATCTTGTTTCAATTTCATTGAAATTACCCTTGAGTAATGCTACTCGAAGAGAGCATAGGTGAAACTCGTACGCTTTCTTACCGGTGACTTTAAATGGCGGTTAGCCTACTTGACACTTTACTCAGAGATGGTGTAAGAGGCCCTTATTCATTTAAAGTAAAAATAATGTCAAGTAAAAAAAGTCGACGGTTTTTCAAAGGACAAACAGACTGTGTGTAAATTGTAGCAGTCTCTGTAAATGCGGTGTCCCCCAGTGGTCGAGTCAAGGGGAATAGGTAAGTAAGCGCGACGCTTTTGCAAGCGATAGTGACGCCTTGGGCAGCCTCTGTCAAATGAAAAAGGTGTTGTAAAAAAGGTGTTCTGTCAAGTAAAAAGTGGTGCGTTTGCACCTTTTTTTGTTTCATCAATTTTCATAAGCGCCGCCTAGACGACTTCGAATGTATAACTGTTAAAAATTATAATTAAGATGATTTATAGGTGATCAATATTGTATAAGTTTTTTAATTATATCATTTATATTTAATAAAAACAACAAATTAATCAATAAAATAAATTTTAATGATTTATAGGTTCCCTGAGACCGCGTTTCCGACTGATCGGATTAGGTACTATAGTATAAGGAAAAAATAAGTTTACGTGGATGACTAACTTTTCTCGGCGGCTTCACTTTGAAACATTCAAGTCCCAAAATAAAGTTTTTGCGTGAAAGAAAAACATGCATACATACATGAAATTAAAAATCTCATAGACGCAACAGTGCAGGCCTAATCAGGATTCAAACCTCCATCTGCCTTGAGGGCTATACCGAACGTGTACAAGCTACTCGTACTACTGCCTGACTGAACAATTATAAAGGTGCTTCCCCACCGGGAGCATTTACCTGTAATGTAACATTTCAGATTCGGTATAATACGTTACAATACTGCCTGCCCTACTGACGAGTATCCGCCTTTTGTAACATTTCAGATTCTCACTACGCACTGATGTTACAAGTTGTATCAAAATACATGTTGCGCACTTACAGGTTCTCCTCCCTCACTTATGTATTATAATGCTAACTAATATAAAATTAACATTAAAACCTTAAATACAAAACAATTTAAAAAGAATACCCTGTCTATCAGATCCGTGTAACAAAATTACTCATAAACAAATCAACGATCATCGTGAAATTTTGCACACACGTCAGGAATACAGGTACTGTTCCCGAGGGATCATCTAAAATAAAAATAAAAAATTTACATCTAGCCAAAGTGTTCAAGCCAATACTAATAGTTCATAGCAACAAGTGGTCAAGCGTTATACTGCTTACATATTATTTTTTATTTTTAAACGCAGACAAAGTCACGGGCACCGGCTAGTTTGTATATAAAATACGAAAAAACAAAAAATTACCCGACCTAATATGTAGTTTGAGAAACACTATTCTTGTTACAATGATATATTAACGCTAAAGTTAATGACTTACATATGCGATCATTGTTAAATGGAAAACGTTAGTTACAAAGTAAACGCGTTATACTAGAACAATTATATCAATTAATTATAATTAAGGGGTAACAAACAGTAAGAGTTATGTAGTGCGAAACAGCCTGTAGCTTTTTGTGATTTCACGCTTATGTAGATAAGGTTGTGCTTTTTTGTTCAATGCAACCGGTGCTTTTCATGGAACATTAATGTTTATTTAAGCTTTTAATTTGGTTTATTAGTCAAGGAAGAGATATAACCAGTATATTTATATTTGCGTGTCTATTTTGTATATGGAAAAGCAACCACATGGCAACCTTGACCTGATGTCATGTATCAAGTAGTCTGCGGGATACAAAACTCCTCATTAACTTACAGCAGATATAGTGTGTTTGGGCTTTATAGAAAGCTTCTTCTTTATGAATATTTTTTTATATTATGGACTAGCTGGTGCCCGCAGCTTCGTACGCGCTCCAGCTCGCTTTTTGAAATCCCACAGGAACCCTAAATTTTTCCAGAATAAAAGGTATTCTATAGTTTAATCCAGCTCATCAGCATTACAATCAGTGAAAACCGCATTCAATTCGGTTAAGCCGTTTCTGAGATTATTGAGCGTGCACAAACGCAGGCAAACAGACAAAAATCCAAAAAAAATTTTTTTTTATTGTTAAGCTCGAAAGACAGGCTGACGGTCCACTTAATGGTAGGTGCTGCAAGTGTGCTGCCAACCATAGACAGATTAAGAATAAGGGATAAAGAAGAGGGTATAATGGGCACAGTAGCATAAGAACAACATGTACAAATTGTTTTTTTTTTAAATGTATAGACACTATCGTTTACGATTTTATTATATTTATAAATTAAATACCTATTTAGAAAAGTAAGATGTGTAGAGGTATTAGAATTTCATAGCACTCCGTAATGTAACTTCAGTCACTATTAAATTTCATAATAATTTAATTAACTTAACTTGGTGATCAGTGTAAACAGTCCTGTTAGCCGAGATAAGAGTAATGTAGGAAAGTTTCGGGGCTCGTACCCCTCCCGGAGGGCGTCCCGACCGCGAATTAGGGAGCGTTACGTGATACAGAAACCTCTTTGATTAATTGCGCGAATCACGATGGATTAAAAGATTTTAAAAATTAACATTTTCACCTTTCGCTTCGAAAAATATTGCATTGTAAACTATATTATCTATTTATAGAGATTTTTGTTTATATTAAGGTTGTGAGACAAGCTGACGGTCCACTTGATGGTAAGTGGCGCACATCCCTACGCTACGGAACATAGTACGATTAAGGATAAGGGAATGGGAAGGGATAGAGGTTTAAGAATTTTACACCCTATGTTTTGGAGATGTAGGCTTACATTTTTTATTCCTAATTTTTTAATATAAGTTCACTCGATGAACTTAGCTATAGCTAGTTTAGCTAGTTTCCTTAAATTTCTAGAAAATAATAATAATAATAATTTAAGTTTAATATTTTATTTTCCTGTACTATTTATCCCTTTAGTTTTTTTTTTTGTAATTCTCAATGCCAGGTAAATATCGTCCTAAAGGGATAGATATTTTAAAATATTCAATGAAAAAATATTAGGACAAAATATAAAATATTAGGATTTTTTAGGCTGACTGTATTTAAAAATGTTACTTTTAACCTATACAAAAAAAGTGTGAGACAAAGTATGGATCGGGACAAACCGGGAATAAATAATCAGAAAATATATTTCGGGACAAACGGGGGCATACAAACTCGGACGTAGTGAGATTTTTTTTGTGGTTACTCACTAAGACGAACCAAGGCAAAAACCATTTTATCGGATCAAAGTCAAAAATGTATGAATTTATTTAGGAATAGGTATGCCTAACTTATAAACAATTCAATACTTCACTACTTGACTTCTTTAATAAGACGGCGAAGTGTAATACATATTAATTAGCACCAATGAACTTTGAACTCTCAATGAATATGACAGAGTCTCCTTTGCGTAAAAAACGATGTCCTAATCGGGTTGCATCCAAGACAAATCATTTAACCTTCGGAAGCACATTGACATCATCAGGGACATTTATTACGGACAAATAACGGTTACCCACCCACTCCTCAAATGCGAGCTCAAATTAAATGTAAATCGAACTCTTTGTAGGTATGTTGTTTGTTTGCCCATGTGTTATTTTGTGTGTGTTGATCTTGTGTCATTACCAATTTCGACAAAATAAGTGTCGGTATCGTCAAAGGAGTTCAATAAGTTTTGTATGGAGATCATCAGTTTTTTATTATTTCCGTTTTAACGGTTAATACTTATACTAATTATTAGGTAAGAAGATTTCTAATACTATTTGAATGCGGTCAATTCAAATCACCAATTTGAATGCAGTTCTCAGTTTTTCCACTTATGTATTGATACTATATAGGATAGAAAATATAGATTTTACTGGGGAAAATATCGTGTAATTCAGCATTTTGTGAATTTTCTTATTCTTAGATAAAAAAGTGATATTGTTTGTCCAGAGCACCACATTTTTGTTCACTGGTTGCTCTTAAACATTGATTGACGAGACCCTTGCATTTTACGAGAGGCCTAATTAGTACGACACGGCCGTCTCCATAAAACCAGATCCAATGATCCTTGCCGTTGGATTTAGAGAGACGAACCAATGGGTAGGTAATTAACGGACGCGGCGGAACGTATTAATTGATTTCTATTCAAGAATATTGTTGAATATTGTATGCCACTTGTAAATCAGCCAATGGATGGTCACGAGGTTTAATCAAGTGGACAGGGTTCTTCAGGCGTTCAGTCTTTTTAACTATTTGATTTGAATTTTATTTTTTTGCTAAAATAATTATTTAAGTAAGTATGTACTATTAGTATCATTAAAAGAATCGTTAATTTCGAAAGGAGCATATTTTGAAGGCGGTACAATAAATTTGGATAAATAATACATATTTTGTGTTTTATTCCCGGTACTTTCTTGACATATTTCTAAGTATTCTATTTCTAAGTAAGTACTGTCATGAGTGAGACAATCAATACAAAAAAAAATAAATCAAGAATATGTGAAAAAATAACTCTATTTTAACACAAAAACTATTGAGTATATTTTTTATGTTTAACGTGCCAAAACAGCGCTTAATTTTTAAAACTTTCACACTGAGAGTTCTTGTTATACTGGTTGAATTAAAGCACGGTTGTAACGGAAAATTTTCGGCTATCAAAAAGGAAGTCAAGGGGTTTGAAGTGATCGACTGAGTTGAGCTCTTTTTGAAAATGTTACGTTACCCTTTTAGGAATGTTGAGTGTTTAAAAACTTGTTAATTTAAACAAGTTCATTAAAGTTTTTTTGCACATGCACCTAATGTTTTGGTAATGCAACTCCGAACCAATTATCTAAAGGTTTTTACTGCATTGAAAGCGTATTTACTGTGATTGATTGTAATTTTGATTGTGATCCCTTCGTCGACTAAGAAATAAGGTGATGATCATCTAACGTCTGAACAGGTCATTTATTTTTATTAGTTATTCATATAATTCATAAATTATAGCTAGGAACCATCTCGATCAAACTAAAAAATCGGAGATCAAAATCGGTTCATTCTTTTTTTTTTAAATTTTTTTATTTATTTATTAAGGTAAAAACAGTCACACACAACTTATTACAAAAAATAGAAACAATAAGACCTGTATTACCATAGATTAATACAAACATTTACAAGTGGTGGTACAAAAGGACACTTCAAAAGAATACAACAAAATAGTGTTGTGTTACGAGTAGATACAAATTAAGAATGTAATAGCAAATCTACCAAGCTCTTCTTGAACTTCATTACAGAAATGGAAATTATAAATTAGGAGTTATTATGCCACAGACAGACACACAGATACACAGCTCAAATTTATAACATCTCTTGCGTCGGGCGTCGGGGGTTTGAAAATGTCAACCATCACATGGGTAGGTAGGTACTTCTGACCGCGAGTGTTGTGACTCATCTCTTTGAAATTATTTACCTAACCTACCAAGTTACTTGAATTTACGACTGGAAGATAAATCCATGACCCCCATAAGACATTACTCAAACTAAACCAATTTATACTTATCAATAGTACTTATTATTTCGCCTATCTCATGACCTTTGAAAGAGGTTACGAAGAAAGAATTCTTTCACATTCAATGAATCTTTGTGGTTCACGTAATCAATTTAGATAATGTCCTCTTTAAAAGACCAGTAAAACTGTATGATTTATGCATCAGATAACTTGTTATGAATTCTTCGTGAGCGGTTTATGTTATTTCTTATTGATTTTCAGGTCATCTTTTGTAATTCCCGACACAAATGAGTAAATTGATTGTATTCTTGTCTATTTGTTACATTGAAGTATTTTACGTTGTTACTAATTAAGACACAACAAAGTCTAGCTTAGTAATGTTATAATACTCATAATTTATAACAATGGAAAATAACTGCGAATTCTGTCAGAATCCGATCATCCAATCAATAATTTTTTTTAGTAGATGCACAATCCGAGCTAGAAATTAAAGAATATATATGTAATTCAGTTTTTAAACAATCGTCAATTCCTTACAATCACCGCCGATTCGGAATTTAGTTTCTATGAAGTGGATTCTGACAAGAGACCCCATTTATTACACGAATAATATTATTCTTAGGGCCTCTCTGAGTAAACCGCCATTTAAAGTCACCGGTAAGAAAGTGTACGAGTTTCACCATCTTCGAGTAGCATTACTCAAGGGTAATTACAATAAAATTGAGAGAAGATACTCATAACATTTACTTGCCAATTAGCGTTACTTGAACTTGAAGTAACTAATCAACACTTGTAGTTGGTGAAAGAGGCCCTTAGCTACTTATTTTTTTATCATTGCTAAAATAGCTTAAGTCCTCGGTAAATTAATAAATAATAATAATTAATCCTTTATAAATTAAATTTTATTTTTTTCTAAATACGTTAAGCATTCTTTATCAACATGACACTTTGAAGATATAGGTAGAATTACAGGTCCGGCTTATTTATTTTTTTAATTTAATCTTTCTTCATATTCCTATCTTTAGTAGCACGTAGGTTTGTTTTGTAGTATATATATATATATATATATTATATTTATGACTAGTTATAATTTCCATGAGCCAAGTTTTATTCTGTCAAGACATTCTGTCTGAGCCAGGGAAAAATCTGTCAAGACAGTACAGACGAGTAGGCACCAGAATAAACAATTTTGTCACACGAGGAAGTGTTTGAGCAAAAACTAAAAATTCCCCATGCGTTCAAGTATTCGTCACCGATTAGCCATAATCCGAAATAGTCACAAAGATGTATGAGGCGTCAATTGAGGTACATTAAAACTTCGTGATTGGAATTATGTTAGGAACAATTGTGCCGACCACACCCGGACATGAAGTGATGGATTCATGACATAAATTAACGGTTATATTGGCTTTGTTGTTGGCAGCCGACAGCGTGTTGCCAGATTTTGTCGTGTATGCGCAGTGAAACGTGAAACTGACTTTGAGACTTGCGAGGTTGTGAACCAAATTTTGAACGCTAGTTTTGGCGTTACACAGTAATGTATGAACCTGTTGTAAGAAATGTTAACGCTCATCTATATCTATACTAATAAATAAAATTGAAGTGTCTGTTTGTAATGTCAAAATAACTGATTTTACTTCTATAACTGTTGTACATCTATATAATATTCTAGAGAAGATTTTGTATGTTTGTAATGAATAAACTCAAAAACAACTAGACCGATTTAAAAAATTCTTTCATCTATATGAGTATTTTAAATATAGTTACGCGAGCGAAGTCGCGTGCAACAGCTAATTGATTATAAAATAAAATAGCTGCCCACTTCTGTCTGTTTTTTTCGTTAACTTGTTCTAAAACATCCAAACGATTTTGATAAAAGATTACATCCGTGTACAATCTTATTGTTAAAAATTCAGTAAGTATTTGTAATGCAGTAAAACAGCATTTGTTCAAGCCGCAGTAGGCATATTCGATTACTAAGACATCACACATACGCGTGAATCTACAAGTTAGGTTTCGCTTACCTACAGTATTAGGTCGAGCAATTGCAATGTTGCATTGACATTGATCAAGGTTATTAACGTATGGACTTGACCTATATTTACTAGCATTAGGTCAATTGACAATTCCTGTCTACTCTTTTATGATAATATTTTTCCAAACCTAGGATAATTAGGTTGATATCGTCGATACCTACTATTGATACAACTAGAAAAAAAATCTGAAGAAGAACACATACAAAATAAGTCTCATGAAAATAATTTTAACATAGATTTATGCCATAACGTATCTATTTAATTAATGTTCAATTGTGTCTTCTAAAATTAGCATGACAATTCTTTTTAATGTATATCGACTCATTGCCGTTAAAAGATAATTATCTCAGTATCTGAAAAAATAGGGACAGTAAAAGTTGGTGGAATTTTATAGTTATGAAGTAATTTAACTAAATTAAAAAGTTATGATTGTTTAAGACATTCGTTTGTTATCTTCTATGTCTTAATCAACTTAGTGAATTAGGTACTTATTTGCTTAAAGTCACTTCCACACAGAAGCGACTTATTAGCGTTAACAATTACGTAAACTCAACTTTAACTAGGGTTATAATACAAACTGTTTCTTATCGGAGTTGACTTTTTTTATTCTGCGTAACTCCTTGCAAGCGAACGAAGGAAGTACGCGAAGAACGCGTAAGCACCGTATTTTCCATGTTGCTTTCGACCTTTCGGTCGCGAACTTACCGTATTTGACAAACAAATTTTATTCCGGTCACCAAGTCTAGTAGAATACACATATATCGA
Source organism: Synanthedon andrenaeformis (assembly GCA_936446665.2). Classification (NCBI taxonomy): domain Eukaryota; kingdom Metazoa; phylum Arthropoda; class Insecta; order Lepidoptera; family Sesiidae; genus Synanthedon; species Synanthedon andrenaeformis. The sequence continues at coordinate 5,361,403 of OW387796.2, forward strand.
TGCCTAATACGTACGCCATTTCTAAACAATGTGAATTTGTATCTAGCTACTCTATCGTTCAATAACATCGTGCGATAAATCGCGGCTGTGTGTTGGTGTCTTAAAAGGATTCTTAGAAACCGCAAGCAACAGCTGGACCTATATAGTAAAGTCAAACGAAACTATATAGGTATATATAGCAATAAAAGTAAGCACGATAATGCATTACAGGTGGCCCACTGTCAAAGGAAATGCGCTTCGTAACCGCAGACCAGCTTCGTATTTCTTTTGTTATTATTAGCACAAAGTAATACAGAAGTATTTTAAAGCGGTGCTTAGTACGTTTTATTCGCAATTATTTCTCTTGTTAAGTCGAATAGACGAACAAATCATTTCGTATCGCGTGCGGTTAAAGAAGTGCACATAATAAAAAAAGTAATCGACACCGCAATTGTTAAGCGTCGATACTGTGTTCAACTTAATTTTATTACTTGCCTACGTTAAAGATTCACTCAGTGATCGTTTTTTGTCGTTTTTAAGTATAAAATTGGGGCCTAATTAAAAAATTAAATAAATAAATATTTAAAGATTAGTTCAATGTATGTTATGGTTGAGTTATGGTATTTTTTAGATTATTAAGTCTTTGATAGTATAGTGGTCAGTATCCCCGCCTGTCACGTGGAAGACCGGGCTTCGATTCCCCGCCGGAGAGAGTGATAGGACGAAATGTTTTGGTCATTGTTTAGAACTTTAGATTATTGCACAGATACGACAAATCTATTGAGATCAAATTTGGTCATATCTTTATGAAGCAGTTACAGTGTAGTCATCGAACACTTTGCTGCTGAAATGGATACACAGGCTCGAACCCTCGTCAGGCCATTACCATTTTTTTTATTTTTTTTATTTTGAAAAATAACAATCAAAAGAACAGTAACAGTTTAAGGCTCTTCGACGGTCGCCAAGTTTGTTCAGAAAAAAATTATTCCCCGCCATTCAAACTTGAAACTTTTACCACAAATTGAAAGTGTTAAGATAGTGATATTAAAAAAAAGACGCAAAATGTTCCGCTAATTTTCCGCCCATAAGCATTACGTCATAGAGGCGCCTCGCCGATCGACTCCGTGACTTGAAAAACACCAGGTTTTTTCTGGGTTATTCTCACAGTGCTCGCCTGGTTAATTTATATTCATTCCACCACCTAACAGCTCCCCCCTATCTTAGTTAAATACGTGGAATGATTTGGTACAAATTTCGAGAAACGGAACCGGGTAACCAAATTAGTAGAAACTGATGTCTCAAGGACTGTTTCTTGTAATGTAACGTAAATAGAATTATTTAATTGTGTTTTTTAAGACAATTTATAGCTAGTACAGTCTGCATTTGAAGTAGAATGAATATGTTCGAGACAAAAATCTAGGAAACATTAGCATCAATAAAACGTTGTTTACTGTGCTTCCTACATAAAATACATAAAATAACTGAAAACAATTTGTCTTTTAGTAAAAAAAAAATTCTTTGGCTAGTACTATTTCAAATACGTTTTGATGTATACTTTTTATAGTCGGTGGCTACTGTCGCCTATAATACACGTTTGGTCTAGTGGCTAGTAACCCTAGCTGTTAACCAAACGGTCGCGGGTTCGAATCCTGCTAGGGGCAAATGTTTATGTGTTAACATTTATCTTTGTACCTGAGTCATGGATGTTTGTATTTATAATATGTATGTATTTACAAAAAAAAAGTAATCTATGTATTATATCAACTGTCTGGTATCCATAATACAAGCATTAAGTTGCTTAGTGTGGAACTAGATGGTGCTGTGTGGAATGTGTGAAGATATTTATTTATTTATATAACGCCACAGGTGCTGTAACTATTATGGATAAGGGAATGGGCTCTGGCCTCCTTTCCTTACTCACTGAAACATCAGAGTACCTAATACATTATGTTGTTACTACAGTGTGCTCTACTACTCCTTGTAAGATGACCAGAGCCAACTATGAAAAGTTCACTTCCAAAGTGGCGGAATCGAAATACGCATCTTTTGGGTTTCTAAGGTGTTCCACGATATTTATCCTTCTTTTATTTTCTTTAAAATTCGGGATATACACATCACGAATTGGCATCATCATCATCATCATCACAGCCTGTGTCTCTCCATTGCTGGATGTAAGCTTCTCCCAAGGCTCGCAACCACGCAAGTTCTTCTGTTTTTCAATACACACACGAATTGACAATACACATGTAACACATTTGATAGTCTGAGGATTGATAGACGATATCTTTACATTTGCAAAAAAAAAATTGTACCCGTACGAAGCCGGGAGCGGGTCGCTAGTGCATTATATACTACATTAACTAGTCATATTACCATATGATTTATACAGGGTAAACTTTTTTCAACGGGTGATTAACGTTATTAATAATTAGCTTAAACGATCACCTCTATAGAGAGGAGAACATAAGTTAATAAAGATTAATTTCTTAGTCGTCATTTTGTTGGAAACACAATAACTTTTTGGTTGTAACTCATAAGTTCATGTCGCGACGCATTCCACCGACCTCTGTTCGATTTTCGAAATATCCGCGGAATACAGTATGATGTTAAAATGGTCTCTGCAATTCCAACGTATTCATCCAGTTATCGTTGAAAATATAGTTGTGATAAAACTGGTAATAAATTAAAAAATATATCGAATTTTTACTTGTAATGCAAAGTTGAACAAAATTAAATTATAAGTATTTACTTACACTTTGGTGGTCCGTTGTCTACAAAGGAACGCAGTAGATTCTAAGTCTTTGAAGGCGTCCTAATTGGCCACGATCGTACGATCCCATCGTGCGATGGTGATTTCGTTTTACGCATACAATGACTACTCAACACAAAATGGCGGCGGACCGCGAGGAGTAAGCCGTGAGTGCGTATACTATATTTTTTTAGAACTTGTCGACAATGTAAATTGTAAAAAAACACGAAAAACGAAACCATCATGCGATGGGCATCGCACGATCATGGCCAATTAGGACAGCGCCTCTGACGCTAATGTTATACAATAACCACTCTAAATCTTATATACGCAAATAATGATATAGATTGGTATAATAAAATATTACTTACTAAAAAAAATGAATTTAAAATCGTTTGTCTTATTTCTACTAACTGCAAATGACAGAGATTAAACCTCAAAGGCGAAAAACTCTACTGTTATACTTAAGGAACCAGCCAACCATAGTTGATGGCCATATTACGTACCTAGGTAATTTGTGCTTATAGTGAGCTTAATAAAAAACTGTTGTTTTCCTATTCTTTCCGTTATTACCTATCTAAATTCAACCTAATCTATTTTTTAAACTAGATATGTCCAAGTAGTCCTCCTATAAGTAATATGTCTTAAAATAAAAATAAAATGTTGTTATCTATACTAATATTAGAAACAGAAAAGATTTTTATTTTTGTTTGTAATGAATAAACTCAAAAACTACTGGACCGATTTTAAAAATTATTTTACCTATAGAAAGCTACATTATATGCGCGCAACATAGACTATATTTTATAAAGTTACGCGGACGAAGTCGAGTGCAACAACTAATTACAAACATCCTGAAGAAGCCTCAACATTCAATTTGGATTCCTCAACTATGCTTCAGTTCTGTCAAAGTTCGTTGAATGTAAGTTTCGCGGCCAAAAGGGCAACTTAACAATAGTTCAATTAACATTAAACCAATCAGGAGCACTCAAAGCGTCCGTAAACGTACCAAATTAATTAAATTCCATACCAAATTGGATCAGCCTGTAACCATTGGGTTCGGTTCGGTGGCGCCGTCCCGAAATTCTCTGACGGCCGTGATGCCGCGATAGGGCCCTTACATGTATTATGTATAACAAATGGGAGACATCCAAAATAAAGCACAGGGAACAGGAGCCTTTACATTCGGCCCTGAATTCGTGGGGCCTCTCCACGTGGATACATTCTCGGCATTTCGTCGTAGCAAGCATACGCCGACGATGCCGCCATTTTATTTTGCTCTTTTTTTGGCGCGCGACGACTCAAGCTTCGTATCGCCAAATAATTCAAACTAGGAATCTCCTTTACTATATTTTTTTACAAATCTAACGGCTTGGTATCCAATAATATATCAATTTAGCAAAATGGTATCTGACAGTGGAAACATGCCCTGAATTTGCATGACTACAATTAACTGTACTTACAGCAACTATAATGTTCATTTTTTCTTCAGTTTCTCAGTTCTTCACTTTTAAATTTCTTTTCAGTAAATATAACGTTTTTACCACGAAAATAGTATTTTTTAATAATTTTATTACAAAGTCTACTAATGATTTATTTAAATTTATAAATTGTTAAAATTTTCGAAAAAAAAAGACTCCAAATAGATGAGGGTAGTGCTTTTGTTTAGTATATGGTGATAATCCAGTCACTATGGGCGACATCTACCCACAAGATGGACAGACGATCTAGTAAACTGAATCTGACTTTGCTTCTGACCGGTCCTACTGGAAAATTATAGGGGAGGCCTATGTCCAGCAGTGGAAGTCCTATGGCGGACACATGATGATGAAAAACTAGTGAACTTAGGGCAATTCAAGGGATGGCAAAGTTACCCTTTTTAATGAAGACAGCAGTAAGTCATATTAAAATAAAATAAATGTACAATTTTTTTAGGGTAAGGCCGCCAGACAGACTGACAGTCTACTTTGATGGTAGGAAGCGCCAATAACAAAAGCAACGCGACATGTGCCAGCTACATTAGGATTAAGGATAACGGATTGTGAAGGGATAGGGAAAAGGTTGGCAAATTTAAAACACATTATTTTTAATTGTAGTGTCTTACTAATAAATGATCATAGATCTTCGATATAAAAGAATATAAACATGACATATAAAAAAAAGTTTAGAGATCCTTTTTTATATTGATTGCGACACTGATAATACCTGATTTTTAATTATTCTATTACTTTATACTTGTCAGTCATTTGACATGTGTCAATCGGTTGTCAGTGCCAATTATCTTTTTAATTCTGTCACGTACTGTCTTGTTTCTCACCGAAGGATCTATTAACGAGGCTTATCACGTATATAGAGCGCGTTTGCCACTGAATGCGTATCACCGCCATTTACGAATTTATTTGTTTTACAGTAATTAACTGCTGCTAACTAATTGGTCTTTGATGAAATCGGGGTCTTGGGAACAAACCTTTAATTGACTGCGTTAAGTAAATAATTTAGCGCTTAATGCATTAAGCATACACATTATCTTTCGTGACCTAAAATACTAATACACTGTTTACTTAGACTTTGGTGTCTATACCTATTTTTAATTGATTTTATATTTTAATTTTTTTATTGGAATGTGAATGGATTAGGGTAAAAATATAACTATAATTATAATTTATACCAATCTCAAAAGGGCAAAGAACTGTGTTTGTAATTTTGTTTATATGTGGATATAATTATGTTTATATGTAATCAACGGAATCACTGCACTTATTTGAAATAAAAATTCACTATTTTAAAGATATAAGTATTATTTTATATGAGCATAGAATATACATTTATGTATGCTTAAGCACCTTCTTCTTTTCTTACCTGTTTTAACAAGAGCAATTACAATACTTTTAGCAGATCGAAACTTAAATACATCACTCTTTGTGGTGATTCTATTTTAAATTAACATTTATTTTGATTAATAATTATACACCCAGAACCTTTTTATTCTAGCTGAATTTGGAATATTTTTTTCCAAAAAGTTCCAAAAACCAATTAGGAAAGGTTATGTTTATTATCGATAAAAGTATTTGTCTTTAGTTATACATAAAATTAATTTGAGTGTAAATTTTAAAAAAAAACGCAGCTCTTTTGAAATAGTTCGAATTTCGAAACGGACTTCCTTTTTTGAAAAAAATCTAAATCGAATGCGACTTCTTAATCGTCGCGACGCGGTTGCAATCGGAAAGGTTAGAGGCATTTGAATAATTATTCATTCTTTATCGGTTGATCTGTTCACAAAGCGAAGTGTATAGAGGCGACATACGACATGACATCGACAACATGTTTCTGTCCACTTTTTGTGTGCAGCGGACTCTAATCGACACTTGTGCGGAGGACGACATCTCTGACACCGCGTTCACGATCAAAAGACCCGCATTTTTAACTCAACGAAAAGTTTTATTTACATTCACTCTTATTAAATCCTGTCATTCGATTTTCAAACATGACAGTAGGTACTTCCCGATCAATAATTTGTGAATTGTTTGTGGCCTTTAACAAATATTTATGTAGCATTCTTTATATATATTTAAAGGATACCTCTCGTTCAAAACCAGGCCGGTGTTTTTTTTAACTTACACTGGAGAATTTGCTAATAAAAAATTCTTAATTTCAGTAATTCTAATAATAATTATAAGAATGTTGTATAAAGAAAGGCTTGTAATGTTGTAAAAATGTTGTATAAATAATTTATTTACTGGATTATTATATATGCTACTTTTTATCTATAATAATGTTTGATTTTTATAGGATTTTCAAAAAAGCGAAGGCGCGGGTATACTGTTAACAGTTGGTTAACAGCTAGCAACTCTTTTATATTTTATCCTAACAAGTTCGGTAGCTCATTTTCAATCCCCATAATAGCCTCTAAGTCGTAATTAGAATAGGTATTACAATATAGATAATTTATCAAAACTTGCTACTGAAAAAAATTGCATTGGACAAGATATATCTGACAGTTATAGGCCTGTCTCCAGTATGTAGATTAACGCTAGGATAGCGCTTAAATTGCACTGATGTAAGTAAGGGCAAGATCGAGTCAGGCCACCCTGTGTGAAGGTGGCGCCGTAAAGAGTGTAGTTACGTCACGTCATGCTTATCTCTGATCGAACACAGACATACATGGAATCGACTTAGATCTGTATTTTTTTTTATTCCAGATAAATTATAATCCAATTGTTGGTTGTAATGCTGAATGCATTATTGTGAATAATAATATTATACCAACCTAACCCCATATAGATATTTATTTTTATGAAACAACCTCTATAGCTGTTATACTCCCATTCCCATGTCCATCTCTATGTTAATTCAGAATTTAAAGATTTGTTAGTATAACACATTTGTTTGTTAGTATAAGATTTGTTAGTCATAAATTTCAATGAATTTTATACACATTTACTATTATGTAAATAATAATTTACATTGACTATCTATTATTTATACCTACCTATACATTAGAAAATTGACTGCAATAAAAATTTCAAATAACCCGCGGAAGAAGCCAGTGTTATTATTTCAAATCCAAAGGTGACACAAAGTCGAATGAATGTTCTTAAACTTATTCAGGTGATTATTTGATGACTTATAACTGTCAAAATAGTCTATTTTTGCTGTTAATGTTCTACAGTAAACAACAGTATAGTGTTCATTTACAACAATTCGATTCCATGGATGCTCGTGTCCTATTAGCCGGGCTACCGTCGTCGACAGGCCACGGTCTTTGATAAGAGAGACTAGTTAGATGACACCGCTTTTTGTAAATGGTTATTTATAACTTTTTTTTGTGTTTCTACATTTCCTATAGACAAAGCCGACTTTGTTTTTTTTTTTTTTTTTTTTCGTATTGAGCGGTTCTCTAACGTTACAAATAAGTGTAGTAGACTTTTAATTTTGCTTAAACACATGCTTGATTAAGTAGGTAGATACACCTATCTATAGTGGAAGGCATTGTTTTAATCAATCACATGACTAAAGTGGTGCCGTTTTAATAGTCCACATTTGGCATACCTCTACCTGACCACTTAACTTTGTACCAGCTCCAAACAATTTCTATAATTTATCAAACACTTGTTTATTACTGACTCAATTTAACCATTACAAAAAATATTAGTGGTATTAGACGTTAGAAATTTAATATTTCTAACGTCTTACATCTATTAACACCATAATTAGCTACATATTTTAGAATCTTAACCATACAACAAGGTTTTTTTGTCGCGATTTTTTATTTTTAAACATTAGAGAGGTGAACTAGAGATTGATGTATATCCATTCAGCATATCACCTGTAAAAACTTCGAAATGAAGTTTATCAGAATTTTGTTGAAGATAATCAAATATTTTGTTTGCGAGAAGGCGATAAAGCAAATAACAGTTAAATATACGTTTACTTAATATTACACAGTCAGTTGAGTAATAATATTATCTACTAATATAACAAATGCAAAAAGATTCTCCCACAAAGAATTGTGTCCCGACTAAAACAATGGGCAGACAGAAACAGGCGGTGTGCAGAAGTGCTTGTTAGCGCAAAGACAGCTAGCTCCACGACGACAGCATTCGTACGTATCGACCGATCTCTCACTTACCTCAGACCGCCTAGCTAGACGGATCAATTTCGGCTTTAAAATGTGTGATTTCACTGCTCTAAATATATTCCGAGAGATGGTAGGGTAGGTATTAGAGGCAAGCTGAAAACTAAGTAATTGTCCTATAACTTGTATAATACCCTAACACAGAACTACAAGCTGGGGAATGGGGATTAGTGGGGCTAAATCGGGACAACCCTTATATTTTCAAAGTTGCGATGTTTTTTGCAAAAAATGTCCTTGGGGCAATCTGAAATTTTTGGCTTTGTTCAATAAATTCGTATCAATAAAAATAAACAAAATGGATAAGTACCTTTTACACGTAGGTAGGTCTCGTGAATTATATTTCTCACGTTTGCTGAAAATTCAAATTTATAGGTGTCCAATAAATATGTATTTTAATTTAAATAAATTGTAAAAGAAGAGAAATTCAGTTAACTTATTATTAATACTTATTGCAGTGCTTAACACATTAAATGTTCATGTCATTATAACATTTACTAGAGAATTGCATGTTACCAACGTAAGCTATTGCAAATTTTTGACACTCGTTACAAGTTGCTAACTTCGATTTCACGTGTCTAGTGTTCGAAATTGACTTAGAAATACTTAACGATAAAGATAGAAACTTAAACAATTTTTGAAACAAGCTATACGAAATTCGTTTGTCAAGACGCCATTTTTCAAACCACCTTTTCTTATGGATAGCATTACAATATCGAATTTTTAGTTTTCCTAATGCTTACAAATTCATTTTACGTTAAGAGATAAATCCTACTTCCTACTAATATTATAATTAATGTGAGGATAGATGGATGGATGTTTGTTACTCTCTCACGCAAAAACAGCTTAAGGGATTTGATGAAATTTAGTGAATATAGGATAATTTTTATCCTGAAAAAATGTTAGGGTTCCGAGAGATCGTCTAAAAATATAAAAAATTTGAACGCCACTATCGTCAACAGTGGCGGCGCCACCGTCGTCTCAGCGATAAAGATGTCAGATGTTATATCAACTGTTATTTTTTCAATTTTTGACGCGGACGAAGTCGCGTGCACCTGCTAGTTTATCATAAAATTTTCAATTTTTATACTTTTAGAGACTTGCTGCCATCTTTGTATAAATTATAGCCCGATCCCGGCTTCGCACGGAGTTAAAATTTTCAAACAACTTTCCAAACTTAGTATTGTGGTTGTGCGTGGATAGGCAGTCAGAAAAAACGATTTTATAAGTATAGATTACATACATCCATATATCGATCCTCACAAACTTTTGCATTTATAGGAAATATTAGTAAGATCCTAGATATTTTAATAACTTAGTTCAAAATTTCCACATGTCTAACTTATAGAATTCTGTCAGCAAAGGTTCCGTTCGTTGAGGAGCACGCGACGGTTTTTTTTGTAATTTGTTTTTTTATTTCTATTAATTAGCTAGATGGTGTTCGGTAGCGGAATTCCGTTTATCTTTATAGTCGATCATGATAGTATATTAGTTGGGCGAGGCGTAGGATGTGCCCCCACATGACGTTTTGAAAGTTTGTTTAAAGAACATAGATATATAATTTAAGGAAGTTCAAATTAGATCGCCTAACTTTGGTTCTTTTAAAATAACGAGAACTAATTAATTTCGTCAGTTATGAATCGGTTTTAATCAGTTATTGGTTAGGTACTAACGTGCTCAAAAACAAAGATTAATTTTTAGTCTAGTTCACAAGTTGCAAAACGTGTTAATTCTTGCTAAGGCTAGTAAAAATATGTGCGATAGCTCATTCGATTCTAGAAAATTGTGCGAAAGTTTCAAACCCGCAGATAAACAATTGCAAAAGTTATAAACAATTAAAGATTTCAAAAAAAGGGGGGTCCAGTTTTTTGCAAATAACTCAAAAACTATTAATGTAAGACAATTTTTAAAACAATATTCTTAAAGCTAAGAAAATTTCCTAAAAAAATGTCGATTCCCGGACTATTTGAATTGAAAGTGAACTAGACTACATATTTGAATAAATGTTTGGCGAACCCTCAGACCAAATAAGAAGCCGGTTTTATAACCTCAATTTTTGTTAATTTTTTATTTAAAATATTGGTTTTCAAGTTTACTTACGTATGACATGTGTTTAAAATCGGTTACACCGTTTCTGAGATTAGCGTGCACAAACGCACAGACAAAAGTTCTATAAACTATTTTTTTACCTCAGTAACGAAGTTACAAGTACCTATTTAGTACCTACGTAAGTACAAATGCAAGTAGGTACATATTTAATGAACAGGCACGGCTGCCTTACGATTTTATTAATTATGTAAGAAAGTAAGTATTGATTATTTTGTTAAAAGATTTTATTAGGTAATTTCTTTAATTCTTCGTTTGTTTTTTACCATTTTATATCCGTAGCTGCTCACACGTAATAGCTGTGGAATTTTAATTTGCTCTTTTATTATTAGACAGTTAAAAAAAATAATTTACATATGTTATAATATTTATGTTCAGCTGACCTTACTTTGAAAGATTTATTTTGCACCTTTTAAATGACTTCCTTCCTATGTTCAAATACTTGTTCTGAGGAACTGGTTATATACTTACCTACATTTTAGGTGGGTACCTACACTTAGGTAACTTAATACTTTTATTTTAAAAATAAAAAATAATATTAATAAAATATAAAAATATATTTAAGGGGTTACTCTATACCCACGCCTTCCCACCTATCACAGTCGATATCAGAACTTTATTCTTGTATCCACTTGGTTTTGATGAATCCCGCTTCTCGCGATTTCGAATAAAAAAACACAGTATAATTTTACAATCGATAATAATAGATAATCTTCCTCGTTATATACACAAACCTTTCTCGTTTATCACTCTTTCTATTAGTATCAAAATCCATTGGGTGGTTTAGAAATTAGCATATCTATTCTATACTTACCTACATATAATAAAATCGTATAAACGAGCCGTGTCTTGTAATTAAATATTTTATCAAAACAATAAATAAATTCAAGCTGTAGGTACCTACTTAGTTACCGAGGTCAAAAATAGAGTTTCTAGAATTTTTGTCTGTTTACCTGTTTGTCTGTAGGTTTTGCACGCAATCTCAGAAACGTTTTAACCGATTTGAATGCTATTTTCACTGATGTATTGCTATTGCTGATTGCCTGAATTAAACTATAGGTTACTTTTTATCCTGGAAAAATGTTAGGTTCCACCTAGTTAGGTTTTTTTTTAGATTAGAGGTGTGTGCTCCTGACCAGCATACAGCCGTGTAACGAAGATGAGGCCTATGATGGAGCGAGCTCACCCAGAAGATGCCTATTCACTCGAACTTTGAATAATAATAGTTTTATAATATGTGGGTGATTTATTTAAGATGTCTTTTAAGATGTTTTTCGGGCTACTCAGTTCAATAGGGAGTAAAAAAGATTTGTCAGCAAATTTTAAAAAAATGCTAAATTCTAATACTAACTCGGTACTAAACTCTAATACGAAATACGTTTGAAATAGTTTAAACTGGAATCATAATTTTTACGCCTAGATTCGTGAGTGTAAGCGCAAACAAGCGCCCGTATGAAGTGCACTATGGAAGTCGTAAAATCTAGTCAATGTGTGGGGTTGCTCTATTATACGCTAGTAGGGTAAGTGCGTATAGTGTGCCAGTCTCCCAGTACGCTTGCCAACCGGCCTGTGTCGATGACTGTCGACCAGTTACACCATTCGCGTAACTGTTATTAATTTCAAGTTAGCTATTGTTAAATTATACTTTGAAAACTGCATTATTGTTCTATATTCTTGTTGATTTATTGTAGATTATGAATTATGATTCTGTTACATGTAAAATTTAAAAATTTCAAATAGATCATAAGTGATCTCAAATAAATGAAACATGCAAAATCTTTATATGTATATAAAAATGTTAAGTTGGTTTGTGTGCGCTTCGAAAATACGAGATTGGGTGACCGATTTCAATTCGGTTTTCACATATGGATGGGAAGCTTTTATATATAAAATTACACCCCGGGGGGAAGCCGAGAGCGGGTCGCTAGTTAATTAATAAAAGAAAATACATTAAAGCACTTATTCCTGTACCATTATTTTTTTTTACTCCAACCACCACCATAAAACGACAGTCCTCTAAGTATGTGTAAATACTTATACCTACTGCCAGTAACGCAAGGCTTCGCTCGACGAAAATTTTCTTATTGGTCGTGAAATTTTTCCATTCTTTACTGGTAATAACAATGAAACGTACAGCTGTCACTTACGCCATTTTATTCTATTAAAATTCTAATCAATTTAACATAACACTACTCTATATTAAACTTTTTCTTACTGTAGATTAAATTAAAATGGAAGACTCATTTTAAATGGAGCCTCGATTTTATAAATTTACTAGTTGACCAGGCAAACGTTGTTTTGTCAAAAAATTAAAAAAAAAATTGGGGTGGACCACCCTTAACATTTAGGGGTATGGTAAATAGATGTTGGCCGATTCTCAGACCTACCCGATAAGCACACAAAATTTCATCAAAATCGGTCCAGCCGTTTCGGAGGAGTTTGGCATCAAACACCGCGGCACGAGAATTTTATATATTAGAAGATGAAAGCCATTGACGATGTTAAATGTACACTAATCGCTGGTTTCAAAAATTATTTTATTGACAATTTTCTCAGTACTAATTAGTGGGGTACGGTGCAACTGACTGTCGGGGCGAAGCCGCAAGAATGCGTCAACGTATGAGCAGATGCTCCCCTCTACCCCTTGACGAATACCGATGTAATGACCCCCCGCGCCCCACATTCACCCTTCACAACATTGTACTTTTTTAAGATGCATAATGACCTTCCCTTATCATATAGCAGTACTGTTTAAAATCCGGACAAGTTTACATCTTGGACTCGCGTCGTGAATTTTCTTAACAATATTATTACTGAGGATGTAGGTTACCTATAGATAGTTTATTAATTCCCTATCTTAATCGCGAGAGAATGGGTTAACTCGCAGTTTGATGTCTTTATTCGAGTCAGAGCAAAATCCTAACACGGTTATCTTATAACACAAGCCTATAAAAGCTCACTTAGGCTTAGGACATACAATTTAGTTTGGGCGATTTATTATTTACCTACTAGCTGATGCCCGCAACTTAGTTCATTTTTTGAAAATCCCACAGGAACCTAACATTTTTCCAGGATAAAAAGTATCCTATAGTTAAATCGAGGTAATCATCAATACCTACATCAGTGAAAATTGTATTCAAATCGATTAAGCCGTTTCTGAGATTAGCGTGCACAAACGCACAGACAATGAGACAAAAATTCTTAAAAGTATTTTTTGACCTCGGTAACAAAGCACAATGTGTCCAAATTGTTTTTTATTTAATATTTACTGTACAAACTCGGCTCGTTTACGATTTTATTATATGTATAGATTTAAACTTTATTTTAAACTACTTATATTATAGAGACTATGTTAGTATCATATATTATTAAGACTACATTACTTCTAATATCCGTGACACTCTTCACACATCAAATAATGGTTGATAAATATACACTTATTATACTTTATATTATACGCGAAATTGGTACCTGCCTATTTAAAGCAATCAATAAAAGACCACACAAACAGATGAGATAAGAAATAACTGGCTACACTTAAAATTTTATAGCTGTTGCAAAATCTAGATAACATTTCAATTTAATTGCGAAATAACAAAACCTTCTTTCAACTTATCATTATAATTATTACGACTTATCATTCTTCGTTATTAAAATGTATGATCATTGTAAATAATTTATTTAATAAAAGAAGTCTTTGAAGTGTGAACAGTCTATACGATTGACAATCGAGACTGCACAACAGTCAGATTTAACTTGAACCCTATGTTAAACATTTTCCTAGCCGTAGATCAAATTAAAATGGTGATCAGCCAGTTTAAGAAGAGCCTCGATTTGAATGTAAGCTGTATGTATGCAAATATCAAAGTTAAATGGTCAATTCAGTCGCCAGTTTCAAAGGACTCTCTTTGTATGCTTTGATGTTCACACCCAAAGGGGTTATAGAGTGTATTTTCTTATGACGTTAGACTTCACGTGCAACTCATCGTAGTGAGTCGTGTAGGTTCTAAGTATGTGAAGAATTATTTAGTAGCTACTTAACATGGTTTATAGAGTAATAATTTTTATTATTATATCAGTGACCATAATATGAAGTAGTCTAGAATAACGTCATATTTTGACGTCAACAAAAATGTGTTAAAATATTATTTGAAAAATTTAAATAATAAAAAAATGCTATAATTTAAATTGCTATAACCCACACGCCCGCTACAAAAGAGGGGTGTTATAAGTTTGACCTGTGTGTGTCTGTCTGTGGCGTCGTAGCTCCCAAACCGGGAAGGTTTTTTTATATATAAAAATTGCATCCCAGGCGAAGCCGGAAGCGGGATAAACTTAATAACTTACTAGACTTTAATAAAAATTAGGAATTATAACAGATTTATAATTCCTAATTTTTATTTTAAAGCAGTGTACTTTTTATAATCTTAATTTTGTTTTCTTTTCTAATAAACAATTATAATGTTTTGTATTCTAAACACCTCGCTACACTACACGATATCCATCAGCCTGTCGACGAACTGCTCCGTGTGTCGTACACGTAATCTCTATAAATAACTTCGCTAATAGTATGATATGGCGCGCACTTGCGGTTACAGATTTTTGAACGCAGTATTCATATTAAATTAAATTCTACAATAATTTAAATTCTTACAAAAAGAAAGTTGGAATTAAATATTTAATAATTAAAAAAAATTAAATAATTAAAAAATATTCTCTTCTTTTTCGGTTTTCTACTTTTTTTAAAATTAATAGATAAATGTAAATATTATTTTTATGATTCTTTAGGCCTGTTTGTATATAATTTATAATATATATTTTTTTAAATTAATGGCTGTATGTAATCTAAATAAATAAATAAATGATACAATTAATGACATAATTATTTTAAATACATAGTAGAGAAAGAAAGAATGAAATATTTGTTTAAAATGTGAGTACAAAATAATTTCTTACAAATTAAATAATGACATATACGCTTTCTCCCATTAATAGTGGCGTACAAATATTAGACTAATATATGATATAGTTATTAATAATTTACATTACATACTTACTAATATAAATATGTTATCTTAAACTTAAATATTTTTCTAATTCTCTTAATTAATCTTTCTTAACTAAAACATTAAAAATTGTTTATATACACAAGCCATTTGTGTAATGTATTTTTTTTTCTAATGTTAGTTACCTTAGCAGAAGGGGTAATTGATAATAGATTTGTACTTGGTAAGCATTTTTCTACACATGGTTAATTTATATAAGGCACATTAAACTTTGGTCCATCGATGCTTTGGTCTTCCAAATAAAGATGTCTACAATTTTTATTTCAGATACATTCATAATAATCATTGATTCAATATAATTTCTTGTCAATGATCCTCTGTTTTGAATTTAATACATTATTTTGTTAGTAAGTATGGGGACTCTTGGAGTAACAAGAATAAATTATTGTTAATTATATCTACAAATAAATAACAAACATTTCGTTTGTGTGAAAAGATATATGTTGTCTTTTCTGTCTTTAATTATTATTGCTAATATTTTCAGTAACGAGCAACGACTATCTAATTCTCAAATCTTAATTAAGGATTTATTTCATTTAGGATTAATTCATTACTGTCTTTAATTTGAGAAACTATTTCTAAATTAATGAAATCCATTCTTACAAATTCCAGACAAATGTTTCCTCAAATGAAATTTCGCGTATCCGGACTGGACGCGAAAGCGAAATACATCCTTCTACTGGACATCGTCGCAGCCGACGACTACAGATATAAGTTCCACAACAGGTAGACCATGGTCACCATTCATTGCCTGCTGGAACTCATCATGCATCCCCCACCAACCGTGTTAGGCTGTCAATGTTAAGCGATCGAGGATTTTGCATTACAATTCAAAATCGCCGATAGCTGATACAGTAATTTATTGGAAAGTAGTTCTTTTATAGCTTCACATTATTGTAAAAGATATTGAATTGAATATCTTTTTTACATCTACATTGAATTGAATAAATACATATAATTATGTTGTAGGAAGTCTTGCAACTAAAAGTCGCTTAGTGTATACCCGAACTACTCTTCATTTTGTTACTGTGATTGTTAGATCACACCATTGCGTTGATTGGAGATTTTTCATTAAACACGCTTGATCCATTTAGCTTGTGACTCTGACCACGCAATCAATGCACCAGTTCTCTCAAAACTCTCACTTTAATTAGCTAAACTCAAACTTGTAAACACAAACAATTAAAGGGCAACGACTTGAAAAGTGAACTCCGCAGGGTATTAGGCTGCGTTAAGTGATTCAAGTTGCGTCTCGTGGGTAATATCGTAAAAATATCTTTGTTTCAACACGGCTCATGTAAAAAGCCGGCGAAGTTGACACCAGAAGTGAGAAATACCGGCGCGGCGAATCTATTAAATCACCTTAAATTGTGTGGCTAAACACCCTTCATCTCGTTAAGACCTTAAAACCTTCCGGTGCGTCCGCGCAGAGACAACTCCGTGCGCATTCGACTATGATCGATAATCATCGTATTTGATCGTGTACATTGTTTAATTCCCGATGACAAGTCGAGATAAGACAGTCCTCTTTATGTGCAGCCGCCGATCGACGTCCAATATCAAAATGTCCGACGCGCAGGTTTGGCAACATCGAGATGCGGCCGATAAACTCCGATTTAATATCCGTTAATTAATACGACCCGGGCATTCCGGCCGAATATGCGAGTGTGACTCAACCGTAAACCGATCCGCCGACAAAGGCGACCAGTCGACTAGCGCCGCGGTTAATATGGTAATTAATTATAGCAAATCTTCACTTAAATAAATCAATAAATTAATTACCCGGAGTTTTCTCCCTGCGTCCTCTGCACTTTGTTTTTCGAGTTCACAGCGCATTTGATCACGTGCGTGGTGGCGCTGTTTCGCGACTCAAAGCTACACAATGGAAGCGAGCTCCATTTTTGGTGTTCTGGTGCGTAAACACATCCTTTTTGCTTGTCGCAAATGCTTAGTAACACCTCATTAGAGAGGATCGCTGATTAGCTCCGGAGGCTGAGCTGGCGTAATGAGAAACCACACTTCAATTACTATTTGAGGCTCGGAAATTAAATATTCTAAAAACGCAATTACGTGCGGTGCGAGATCACAAGCTAAAGTGTTCGTTATTTCCAACAAATGGATGTAAAAAGCGAAACTAGTTCAGCGGCATGTCTTACAATCGACGCGATGTCAAATCGTTGTCGCAAAGAACAAGTCCCAACCATGTTTTTCTCTCGTATTGCTTGCAGACGTATGTTTCCTGCCTACAAAGTTCGCGTTTCTGGTCTTGATAAAAAAGCAAAATACATTTTGCTAATGGACATCGTAGCTGCCGACGATTGCAGATACAAATTCCACAACAGGTATAAAAATGAACAAGTTGTGAATTAAATTAAAATAAGAAGAGATATGCTTGACATGACAATTAGTTGATCTTATTTTAATGTAATTCGTGAAAGATTCAAAAGGCAAGAAGCATGCGTACCGTTCGTTGATGTGAATCGAGTGGGGGATCTGCGTGGGTTGTTCTGAACACTGTTTTTCCTAAGAGAGCCGGAGGGCGTACGCCGCGTTAGGGAGTCCTGCGTTTCACCAAATATTGTTCTCTTGTTCCGCTAACGAGCTGAACATCCTGCCAAAAAATGTTTGAGCGCGGAAACTACAAATACGCCTAATTTCAATTCTTATTCTTTAGGCAATTCACCTTTTGGTATCGCTTGCAGGGAATTTAAATTTGTTGTGCTACTTTTTTTGTATAAACGCAGATCTCTCAATTCACATTAGTCTGGCTTGCGGTGTACGGGATTGTTTTTATATATACTTATACTAATGATGAGTTCTATTATCACTTTCCAAGCTTACACTATCAATTGTAATTTGATTTAGTAGATTTGGTCTCCCCTTTGAGTTAAGTGTCATTGGGGGTGTATCTAAATCTCTTCTGTCTTAATTTCAGGTGATTCCTGCCAGTCTGTTTCCAGCGAAATTTGCAGCGCTTGGTATATTAAAAAATCATTTTTCTTTGCTAAACAAGTTTTGAAAAGTAAAGGTTTTTTTTATTTGCCAGACACTGTAAACTGACTGACTCGGTTAAGAGTTTATATACACCCCTAATTCGATTAAGGTCAACTATGGAAATGAACTTTTCAAAGTTAGCTTTGGTCCTGTGTACTGTGGGTTTCACTCCCAGTCGTAGTGTGGTTTCCATAGTACGTTTCAGTTGATACAATTGGTGTGTTTGTTAGGCGATTATTTATTGTGTGTATTTTTCATCTATTGTACTAACAAACATTCTCATATGATACGTATTTGTATACATACTTGTCATATGATACATTGTATCATCGTATAATACAAATTTTATTGTCTCATATGATATACTTGTATACATACTTGTCATATGATACATTGTATTATCATTAGTACAAATTTTATTGTCTTATATGCTGATACAATAAAATTTTAACACTCAGTATGGTGGTTGACTAATGTTAAACGAATGAGAACTGCAAGTTAAGACATGTTGAAATCTGCTCTTCTTTAATATTTAATCAGTGATCGAAATCCAATTACAAATTTAAAAATTTTCCTTTAAATTTAACTTTTCTTTTTCCTTGAAGCGTCTATTGAGCAAATATAATTTTTTTCAATTCAACTTCAATTCTCATTCTTAAATTAACCTGTCAGATAACTGAAAAACATAAATAAATAACTGACGTATGACCTACTTCAAAGTCATTTTACCCAGAAACTAAGAATTTAAAGGAATATTGCAACCTCGTCACATTTATTTGTTTCTGTTTTAACACAATTTTCTTATATTATACCTATATTTGTATTAGCTAACCACATAGCATCTGTTCCTTTGCCTTTATTAAAAACTTTACTCATAACTACAGTGGAAATATTAAATTAAATCTACGAACACCTGCTTTTGGGACTGCATGTTTTATAAGGCTAACTAAAAATTGATTATAATTTTATTAATGAGACGCGGTTGAATGATTCTTTATTGTTTCTTTGAAATATTCAATTAAAACTTCAGGTGTTTAAACTACCAATATTGCTATTTCTTTTGTAATTATGTAAATTTAATGTAAATTTTAGAAAGTATATTATTTTTATAATTCTATAATCAGTTTTTAGAACTGCTTCTGTTCCCAATCTAATAATCTATGGAAAACTCAAAAGTTTTCCTTATTAAAACCTAATTCGTTGTAGAGACAATATCCGTCATGTAAGTTTTGCTATATATATTCCGCTCGCTAATATTTTATTAACTTGTTGATAAATTCGAATGCAATGGCGAATAAAACTCCATTGCATTGGAATTATCTCAAGGTATATATTTGTTCCTGTCGCGCTTACAGAATTCTATATTTGTTATCCTTGTTCCCGGAGCCGATGGATGGTCGCTGGCAAAGCGGACCCGGAAATGCCGAAGAGGATGTACATCCATCCGGACTCCCCATCAACGGGTGAACAATGGATGCAGAAAGTGGTGTCTTTTCATAAACTGAAGCTCACCAACAACATTAGTGATAAACACGGATTCGTGAGTACCGACTTCTTTTAACATTTTGAAATTGGTGAACATGGTTCTATGTGAGTCCTCATAAAGTTTTGAAGTTCTCATAAATGATGTGTGGTTTTAATCCGTCTACTGCTTTAATACTTTAAAAACATCACTTTTTTAGCCATAGTTACTACTTTTTGAAGATATATTCTAGAAATTTTTTTTTATTAATTCAAAAGTGAGGCTGTAATTTGTTAATTGTCTCCGTTATGAGAAAAAAATTTAGAGTTCAACCAAACATTGCAATCTATATTCTAATCTTTGTTAAGTTTTTATTGGCGATGAATGTATTATGTGTGGTTGACGTGTTTGAATAATAAACATTGAAAAGCATATTCTTCAGATTAACTCCAACGAATTTGGTGTGAGAACAACCTGGGTGCCCGTCGTAGATATTTGTGGTCTGCCCGAATAGAATTTGCGAGCCTTATTTAATTAAACGAATACTCAAAGCATCGTCCTATTCACCGATTTCAAATTTGCTTCTGTAGAGTATCTTTTGTTGTAGCTTTTTGTAAACTTAATACATGATCCCGAACAATAGTTTTATGTCAAAACTGAACGGCAAAAAACATCCCGAAAGTAGCAGTCGGTTGGGTCGGCGTATTTTTTTATTTTTTTTCAAGTTTGTAATGTGGGTGATATTATAATTAAAATGAGTGTCGTGGGTTGGAACCCTGTCGGCAGACAGCAGGGGTTCATTGTAGTAGACACGGTTATTATGGATATTTACATTGGGCAAGCTTGAGCTTAGTTTAAAAAAAAATATCATCGGCAGCGTTAACGTCTTTACGTCCTAACGTTTTTTTTTTACTATTTATTATATTTGGAGTTCAATTGTGGTCTATTTTACGCTGTTTAATACCTAGTTTTATATGATGATCTTAATTAGACAATTATTTAATTAATTAGATGATTTAAAATTATTTGTAGTCATACCTGTTTTCATATAATATTTAATGTCATTGTGTACATTTGTACTCATCAGATGTAAGCCAAGGCGTTACTGATCTAGCCATCAATTAAGCCAATTGAAATTTATAAAAGGGCCTAATTTTCATACAATTTTCACATATAGATATCTTATTTACACATGTATAAGTCACCAAATATTTATATGTTTATATGATAATATCGCATTATTTTTATAAAAAAAAGTTCAATTATAAAATATAGTTTTTTTTTGCATTATAAACAAATACTCGATAATTGGACAAAATCAGTCAAATTCACATTTTAGGAGAAAATGCTCACAACTGTTTATAGTTATTTTACATACCAATGAATATAGAGTTGAGCAAATAGGAAATGAAACAAGTAGAATCACAGAATGCTTGACGGAAACCGAAACCATTATACTGACAGAAGATATCTGATAATGTAGATAAAAAGTGATAATTCAGACACCAGGAGAGATGATAACCAAACTTAATGTTATTTGTTATAGAGAAGCACTAAGTTTGATTGATATTTCTTCTTGCATGTAATTCATGTGTCAAACTAAATAATCCGATAGATTTCGGCGACACGTTAAAAAGTGTCCGATCTCTTTTTCAAAAAACCCAAAATCCATTTAAACAAACTAGTCTCAATATCAAAAACCGCTACCGAAAAGAAAGTCGGCTCTTTACCGTAACAAAATACACTTGAACGCATTTACACGACCGCGATCCAATCATAGATAAGACGATTGTTTTTTTTTTTACATTTAATTCAGACGATGAACAGACGCTTCCTTTTTTGTGTTTTTTTTTCTGTGTCAGGTCTTTTGTCTTTGACGAGGGACTGGGGTAATTGAAATAACGACGGCCGCCGCGCGGTATGCACAGAATTTTGACAACAGCTGACTTCATACGGAGTGATGTGTTCTTGTTAAATTAATTATACTTATTTAATTACTTTTAATTGCGTAACGATTATTCTTAACTTTTTAAATGATTTAAGTAAAATGAAATTTTAAATCGATTATTTACTTGTGTTACAATATTAGTCCGGATAATAAACTGTTTTTGCTTGACTGAGTAACAAACATACAAACTTTCGCTTTTATAATTATTATCATATTATTGATTATCAATAAACTCTAATAATGTTTGTTCTGACATATTATTCAGATTATATTATTCACAGCCAAAACTACTAAGTCTAGAAAGCTGAAATATGGAACATTTATTTATTTTATAACCTAAGCATCCGCTAAGAAAGGACTTACCTGACCCAAGCTAACCTACCTATTATCAACAATATTAGCTTCTGTCAACAGTTAAACAACCTAAAAGGTTGAAATCTTTTGTGAATCTTATCTTCAATTATAGATTAAACGTAAAAACTTTTGAAACGCCATGTTTCAAAATAGGAACACCCTGTTTGCAACAGCACCGTTTAACAGGTAGACAGATGGAGGCAAAGATAGGTTAGTTATTTGTTTTAAATTTTTTGTCCTGTGCTCTCTGCCAGACATGCCGATTTTTGAGTGAACGTCAATTTTTCATGACGTTATTTATGGGCGGTTGTAACGTAAACTAATTATGTATTTTTATTTGTAATACAGAACTGCGATTGTAAATTCAATTTTAGACTATTTGTATGAGACAAGTTGCATAAAACGAGATGCACTAAGTAACGAAGTTTTTGCTGTTTTATTCTAATATTAGTGGACCCGGCGATCTTCGTACCGCCTCGTTTCATACAAACTGTATGAGAAAATAATTTTTATTCACTTTTTTTTCGTGAATATTTCAGACAATTCAACAAATTCCAGGATCATGAAAATCAGTCCAGCTGTTCTCGAGTTATAACAAAGTTAATGTAACTGACACGTCTTTTTTTATCAATCATCATATATATCAATACTAATAATAAATATGTAAGGGTCGGTCATGGAGTAAGTTACTTTGTTTTCAGAGATATCGTGTTTATAGGCTCTATACATGATACTGAAACTATATTGACGGTTTTTAGAATTTTTTTCTGTATGTGTGTATGTATGTACCTCCATAACTCTGAAACGAAATAACTGATTTTCATGAAACTTGGTAGATAAACATTTGGACGTACGGGACACAGGATAGGCTACTTAATATTTTTCAACGCGGACGAAGTCGTGGGCACCAGCTAGTTATTCTATAATAATATTTTTCTTATTTTTCCCACGGCTTACATTTGATTGTTATTAATTATTATAAACACAAATTAAAATAACTAATAATGTAATTAACGTTACATTAACTATGATTCATATTATTACAAAATTATAGTGCCGCTACTTTATTTTTTTTCAATATTTCCTAATTACGCGACCCTATATGCACAACTACTATATAATAGTACTACATAAGGTGTCCATCTTATAAGCTGATCTTACACATAAGATGCTTCTGACCGGTCCTATTGGGAAATTATAGGGGAGGCCTATGTCCAACAGTGGACGTCCTATGGCTGAGATGATGACGATTCATATTGTGGTTAGTAACGACTGAACTTAAAACTTTTATAGTCTACCAATTATCAAATGCAATGCAAAAAAAAAATCTTAAAGAAGTGTATATAATTTCCTTAAAGGAAACCGTAAAAATTTGCTATGATGACGACTTAGGGTAACACTTAATCATATCATTTTCTATAATGAAGGAAAATGGGAATCTATTGGCTAGTGCTTATTAAATCGATATATTTACTGTATAATCGACAGATATTGCTTGAAGATACATCGTCCACTCATCTTGACAAGTCGTTAGTTATCCTAAAATCATATTTTTTTTAAAGAAACTGGCTATTCCAAATGAAAACATTTTTACTTACAAAAATATATATAAGTTACCTACCATGAATTCTCTGGAATACACTCCTGGTTCATTTTTTTCCTCGATACCTTACGAACACAGAAAAGAGGCAGTATAATTTTATTAGATACTTCAAGTTGTAAAACTTGAGTGAAGCAAGAGTGACCTGATGCGATAATAAAAATTAAAAACAAACAAAATGTCGCCGACGACCGACGACAGGTCATGAATCAAACGGACGCCCGTCCGAATGGATATATTGGCTGCAATCAGGTAATTTACAACACCCTTAATATAGAATAGAGTGCGGTCTTTTTATGGTTGCGTTAACGGCCAGCCTGACTGCCATATCGTCAATTATATTGGCAACTCTAACATTAAAACCGTCACTTAAAGAATGCAATGTGCTAATTTTTTTAATCTGGTACCTATATTGAGATTTTAAAGTCTGAAATCGCTGTCAATGAACCTAGATTAAAACCTAGGATCTTTAATATCTAATAGCGATGATGCACCCAATGAAGGACAGTCTTGAGGTTATATACTCAGTCCTAAACTCCAGTCAGTCCTGTCCTCGGTTCAGTCCTCAGTAACTCCAATTAATAATAACCAGTAAAAAAACTTATCAAACTTAGACGTAAAAAATAAATACAATCTAGAAAAATAAATAAACATATCTTGACACAAAATATTAAGGTTCTCATTTGAAGAATTGAATTTGAATTACGGATTTATTTTCTTTTATATAGAAGGTGTCAAATTAATCTGTTATTTAGTTATTTAGTAAATTTATGCATAAATATCACTGTAAGTTTTCCTTGAAAATAAATAAATAAATAGTTGACCTATAGTATATAAATTATACACTTTCTATACAAAGCGAAAATTTATTTTTTAATTGGTTCTTTCAATTCAAAATTATATATGTGACAACCGTAAAATCAACCGTTCTCCTTCACTAATCGAGATCTGGTTCCCATTTTGCACCAGTTTTTGCGAATGAATATGCCGAGAATCACTCGGCGGGGGCAACTTCGTCTTTCCGTCAAAGATTGTGAAAAGCGCCGTTTTAATTGTAAAGGGCTAATCCGCAGCCGGATTCTTTCGAGCGTTTAAATCACTCCAGGTAACCTATTGTGGCGTACCTTCCCACTCACCAGATGGCCACTCAAAGAAACACCAAATTATTTCTTTGTAAACATGTCGTATTAGCTGTGTATTTGCAAAAAAAATACTTGAGTCCTTTTAGGTATTACTCAAAAGCTTAAATTAAAACAACTCTCACGGTCGATATAGACCATCACCAGGGAAAAAATGTAGTCCATGGGAGATGGTTGCTGAAGGGAAGCAGAATCTAGATAGCCTTATTTTCTCAGAAAAATAAATAATTTTGATAAATCGTTTGTTCAGAAATTAGTTTCTGCATACAGTATAAAATTTAAGTCTTCTGAATAAATAACACCTAATAATTGGTAATATACCTACTCGTAAAGTTCATATAAATTTGGATAGGCGTGCCCATTTGCTTATAATAAATATACCTGTTTGACTGCTTGCCCATTTAAGTGAAAAGCCTCCTACGTCTCTGTCGGAATTTAAAAAATTACTAAGTATTATTTGTATCTTATTAGTAAGATGTAGTTAAAACATAACGAGTAACAATTATTATTGCTTATGAAGTTTGCTAATAATGAGTATTTCCATGCCTTAAGAAGCAAGGTATCTTCATACTTACAGCAAACAAACAAACGGAATATAATAATAGTATACAAGATATAAAGCCGAGCGAACCGGTGCGTTCGTTCGAGCAGGAAAGGGCATATGTTTCGTAATTTATATACAGTTATTGATCAAAAGGTGCTGTCCTTTGGGAGGCATCGAAGCGTCCTGCAGATCCGAGACCCTTGCAAATTGTTCTCTATTAGACAGGGGCGATAAAATCTTGCTGTTAGTGGCTGAGGGTTTTCTTCGATAGGGTTGTGTGTTTGATATTGGCAGTTGTGGTCTCGATAATTATAGATTTGGTTCGCTACCCATCTAAGCATGATTTGCAGTCTCAAAGTAACAAGGGCCTTCGCAGTTTCTTATTATAGACTAGCTGGTGCCCGCAACTTCGAAAGGGCTGTAGTTCGTTTTTTGAAAAGAAAACTAACATTTTTCATCAATCCAGGTAATCATCAATTCATCAGTGAAAACCGCTTTCAAATCGGTTAGGCCGTTTCTGATTTTTGTGTGCACAAACGCACAAATTTTAAAAACTATTTTTTCACCTCGGTAACAAGGACAACGTGTAAAAAAGGTTTTTTTTTTGATAAAATATTTAATATGAAGACACGGCTCGTTTAAGCTCAAAAATAAATTTTTATTTTTATTATTTATAATTGTAACAATTTTAAGGGCTACTTTATAAAATAACATGTAAAACGATAAAACTAAAAACCACTGAGGTTTAATCTCGTTTTATCATTTGAAATTATTAATAATTCTAACTATATACTATTAATATTATTATTAATTACATGCAATTTAAAAAATATTTCTTTAATTTAAATTTAATATTTTTAATCGATATATTGTTACATAGATCTGAAGGTAGGCCGTTGATAAGGTGTGGGACAATGTAAGCGGTAGTCCTTTCGCCATACGTATTATTTACGCGCTGTGTACGTAATCGCTTTTTTGAAATAGCTCTAATGCATACTGGGTGTTCCATCAATTTTTTTAAGGACTCGTTAAAAAAAATTTCTTACAGTATTGAAAAAGAAAACTGATTCTTTATTGGTAAAATCTTACAGTGCTCAAAAAGTCAGTTCTCATCGTCGTAGTATTTATTTTTAATTTTAGTTGAGACTAATGTTTTTAGAATTTTCACTTGTAGTTTGTAGATTTTGTTTAAATAACTTTTGTAGGTTTGACCATAACTACTAAGTCCATACTGTATATAGGGTTCTGCTAGTGCATAATAAAGCATAAGTTTCACTTTAAATGGTATGCGATTTTTTAATATTGTAATATTTGCAAGGAAAATCCTTAATTTATCGCAAATTAGTTCGATATATGTCGTCTATAGTTAATCCGAGGTATATTTGGGTTTTGACAATATCTATAGATTGACCGTTGCAGTATTTTATACTGACAGTGTGTAAACAATCATGTTCATGAGCTACTATGTTCTGTATATGGGATTCTCTAATGTACGGTGATTTTATAATCAACAATTTTGTTTTGTTTGCGTTAAGTACAAGACCGGAATCATGACACCATCTTGTTAAGGCATTCAGATCGGATTGTAAGCGTTCACATGCCGTGTTAGGATTTCTATCAGAAATTACAAGGCACGTGTCATCTGCGAATTGAAAACATGTGCTATATCTGATGTAATTGCTCATGTCATTAACATAGGATAGGAAGTGAAGTGGGCCCATCACGGTTCCTTGAGCTGTTCCTTCGGTTACAGACATGAGCTCACAATATGTGTTATCGATTTTTACCGCAAATGTTCGATTTTTTAGATAGTTCGTACACCAAGTTAGTAATGGGCCACGTATTCCGCAATCATCCAATTTTTCAACGAGCTGGTTATGCACTAATGTGTCAAATGCTCGTGAGAAGTCAATAAAGAGAGTGAAAACATACTTTTTTTCATTTAATAAAATTGTAGGTACTAGCTTATTCTTTTTTAGGATTGAAGGATTGGAAAGGGATAGGAAAATTGGCTTTGGTATCCTTTACTCAATCACCGAAACACAACAGCACACGTGCTGTCATTTCAGGGTGGTCTTCTGTAAGGTAGTGGTTACTACAAAAAAAAAATACTAATTTAATTTTCTAGTTTATTTTTCTGCAAATTTTATACACAAACCTTCCTCGATTATTTCTCTTTTCATTATAGTGAAAACCGTATTAAAATCAGTTGTGTGCTTTAGAAGAAGTTAGCGGAGAAACAGATAGAAGCAGAAATACGTGGTTGAAAATGGAAATAAAAAGTAAAAAATTCAAAACTAAGCAAGAGTAATTTTTCACTGTATAAAAAACTGCGACCTTTAATTGATCAAGGAATTTTGGTATAGGTAAAAGAACTCAAAGAAAGAAGTCTCAAAAATCAGTAGCCGTATCGAAATCAGAATTAAGTTGCAAACATGTCATCCTGTAAGCAAAACCCTTTTGCAAAAACCGTACAATATAAATCCTCTCCATTAAACTGTTACAATAGCGTTTTTTAATCACCGAAAGGCTTCGAGAGTCTTTTTGCGATCACTTGGAGTGTAAACATATAATCCCTTTTAAGGTTTTTGACTATGCAAGCGATGGGATGCTTAAGTTGGATAGTTTTTTTGACAGATTACGATGAGTGGCGCCTTATTTCTGAAACCTATTTCTCCAAATATAATCGAATAACAATAAGGCTGTCACGGAATTTCTTTCCTTCAACAATATCAGTTCTTAATTTCTGTTTCACTTACGTACCTTGTGTTGTGTTCCCACAGTGAACACAAATATTTGCCACTGGTCACGCCGAGATCAAGTGCATTGAGGTATCATTCACAGATGCGTTACTATGGAAAAAA
This sequence comes from Synanthedon andrenaeformis, assembly GCA_936446665.2. NCBI lineage: Eukaryota > Metazoa > Arthropoda > Insecta > Lepidoptera > Sesiidae > Synanthedon > Synanthedon andrenaeformis. Next base: position 5,389,840 of record OW387796.2, read on the forward strand.
TTATTAGAATATATTTATTTTTGAATAATTATTACGTCAATTAACATCTCATGACAAGTAACATTATCTATACATATAAAATCGTTTGTCGAAGTTGTCGAATTCGTTTGAAAATCTAAAGCTGTTTGAACATGGGTTTATATCATTAAGATTTATATCATACCATTCGCTAAGAAGCAATTTTTGAATATTCGAAGCCATAGGTGGGTTGCTAGTTTATAATGTCTATTTATAATATGGTATTTATAATCAGGTTATAATAATCTCAGGGTGATATAATCTCACAAGACATGCTCGCTTACTACAGACCTCCCAACTCAATGTGGATTTTTAGAATATCACATGTTTTCGGAGATTACTAGTCTTCTTGGAGACGCTTTTTACTTACGATTCTTTCTTCACTGTGAGAGCTAGTGATTATTATTTTTAATTCAACATATCAAATCGGAAAAGGGTGCAGGCCCAACACTAGGCTATTATTCTATCACTATACTAATGATACAGTCCATGATTAAATTTAATATCGGTGATTTGCTTGAAGTCTATCTTCATATAATCGAGAAATCATAGTTAGTACAGTCAAGTTGTAACATTAACGCAAATATGTTTGCGTTTTATATTTGCACTGACTGATTCCATCTCGCGTTACATACAAAGTGTCAAATGATAAATGGAGTGAGGTTTTTGTCCGCATTGTAAACATTTGCCGATGGCACTTAACTTTTGTCGTATACAGAATATAAATCACCAAATATATTGTATAACAAATCTTTACGCCCATTTCTCATTTCTGCTCAAAACTTTAGTTTATTTGAATCTGAACTAAACTCCGTTTTATGAACAGTAGTAGTATTAGTAAGTGTTAAATATTGTTGGACTATTAGTTAGTCCAAAGCTTGTTCTGTTATTATTTAATCAATATTTGTTTGTCTCGAGTCTTCACATTTGACAAAAATTCACATTGGACATATCGTCCCCTTAAAGGTAAAACTCACTATGTGGAAAATTCATTAAGTAAAGTTATGGTGCTTTCTTATTAACTAATAACAATAAGTTTAAAGGTTATCTCGTTGAAATTTTAATATTTAAATAGTGTGCATATTTGGTGACTATTTCTTGACATTGGTTTTGAACTAAAGAAGTACCTACATTTAGTGAAAAATTTTTGAAATAAATTCACTCAATGAGTTAAACCTTTGAGATTGATCTACATCATCCCTTAGGGGTAAGTAAGTACAATTATTATTTATGGACGCGTATAAATTTGGAACCGATGGTTTTACCTACATCGGAGCTCTTTATTGATTACAATATATATTTATCTATTTGTACTATTAAAATCCTAGTCTGGTTTCTGAATATTCAAACAAATAAAAGAAATAATAGTGGATCTTACACATAATCTGTTATAGTTAAAAAAACTACCTCTCTTTTATCGTCAGATAGAGTTTTATTTCCTATTGTTGAGTCTATTTTCTTGTCTTATATTCTATAGAATGTACAGTAATTTCAGCTGAATCCAGCTCCGTCATTATTTTATACGCATAAACTAATACAAAATTTAAATCATTTGGTTGGTGCCTTTCTAACGTTGGCACCTCAGAGGTTGGCACACATTAAGACGTAATAGGGTTGGGAATGTTAATTCTATCGTATGCGTGAGTTTTAGGCGCTACGGTCGACACCTGCCGTGTTGGCCATGAGAGTGTCGAAACAGCACTATATTACTTGTAGTAGAACAGGGACGGACTCTACTGTATTTACAACCCTCTTTTTTTTTACTAAATACAAGTTAACTCCCTCGTCCAAATAAATTGAGTAAATATGTAAGCATATCGACATGAAGTTTGTTAATAATACCTATATTAAATATATTAATTGTCTTTTACTATGATAAATCCAATGAGATAACAATTGAGAGTTTATTTTTATGTTTCGCAGATGTTTGTTAGGGAAACTTCACTGATTGGTTAAATGTCAACACTTCAGTCACTTCTCGTGTAGTTTTGTGTAGCTTCAGAAAGCTCTTAAATCTCTTTTAATCATTTAAAAAAGGTCATTATTTTATCTTTTCCTTAACTTTTGTATTTTTTAATATATACACGAAACATGTATCTTTATTCTACCTAATATATCTTTGGCTGTAGTATGTATGTATGATATTTAAGATTGTTCACAAGCTGTTGTATACAAACTACTGACCCAACGCATTTTGATACAGTTTTCACTAATTAAAAGAAAAAAGTTGCAATTAAATTGCATCCATCCGAATCTTGTGGACCGGGTCACTAGTAATAAATAAATGTAACATTTTTTCTTTGCTGGAAAATCTGTACAAAATACGTTGTTAAATTCGTCACCACATTGCGTGTTGTATGTATATGCGTGTCTCGCACAACGTGCCTGAACAGTGGCCATTTTTTAACCAGAAAATTGGTGGTAGACGAAGGAAACTAAAACTTCTCTAACTAAACAAAACTATGAGTTTTACTAAATTCACTTTATTTGTTTATTTATTTTTAATTTGTATCGACTCTACACATTAAAATTACCCAGATTCGCATGCATCATTAAAAAAAAATATTAGTTAATTTAAGTTGTACCAATGTTACCTGAAAATAATTTACACTAACCTAACCTAACATTGACCTAAATTAACATTGAATGAATACTTACCTAAAATCTTTCTGCAACTTGAACAAGCCAAGAAGATGCACAATAAGCCAAACAAGATGTAAACTGCCATCTTAATCAGACTTATTACTCTGTTCTTAGCTTAGAAATTAAAAATATAATACCTAATTCATACATCATTTATTAAGATAAAGTTTAGTAAAATTAAAACATCCCGTAGATAGTATGCATTCTTGTTGTCAACAAGGATGCGCTTATATGAGTCAGCTGCATGTAAGAGTGGGACAGGCAGGGTCGTTGTATCAAAGCGTATTAAAATTGTATCTACCTACAAATATCTATACTTTTTCAATTTCAAATTCAAAGCATTTTATTCGAAATAAGATTTACAAAATCGCTTTTCGACTTCTTTTATTTGTTTGTAGCAATGTTAATGTTTTATATTTTTGTTATTGTGGACAACTCAGGTGTACGCTAAAAACCTAATTGAGTTTATAGTACACTTAAACTGTGTACCACCATTGTATTTTTGTTTTGTGTGTAAATAAAAAAAAAAAAAGCTGCAGTGAAAATATAAAAAACCATGGATTAAATTTTGTCGGCTACAGTACTAATAAAATAGAGATCTTTCACATTTTATGAAGACATTCAAGAATTCGCAACTTTTTTATCGTCAAAAATATTTACGATTTCGCCCTACCTATCTTCAATTAAATTTCTAACTCGTACACTAAAAAGAAATGCCTTGCATTTGTTACTAGTGCCGAATACATTGACTCTTTCAAACTTCATGCAAAACTTTCCCCACTCGGAAATTCCAACCTAAATAAAACCGCAAACTTGAATACTCCAACTTTTCATTTATTTTTATCTTTAGGACCAATAAAAATGTCTCCATGGACATACTTCTAAAAATTCTGATGTCACGAAAACCTGTGAGCGTGTGACAATAAAGTCGCCGATACAAGTGGCATTAGGCAGAAAAGTCTAGGATGGCCTGGAGACACGCATCTACTCGCATCACCAGAAAACACAGATCTTCCTCTCTCTGCCGTTAAGATTCCTCTATAGAACCGTACGGGGGTTACTGAACAACACTCATGTATCCGCATAAACTGGTTATAAGGCCCCGCTGTTCACATGTCGGTGAAAGGGGGCCAAATCACCTATTATTAAATGGGGGTGCCAAACTAATGGTTTCACGTGTTGTTCCTTTTTATGTGTACCGTTTAAATACTATGCTCGATGGTGTAATTTAGGTGTTAGCCAGTTATTTTGGTTATTTATACGCTCTTTTTGTAGGTCAAGCATTACTTGATGTTTGACGATAATGCTTGGCCCTATAACTGTAAATCAATATTACGATTTTGCCAATGGATTGATACCTTTAGATTTTTTAACCAGCTCGAAGGACCGAATATTCTGCAGGGGACTTTTTGTAATATAGTTCAATAGCATATTGCACCCTTACGATTTGTTTGTATGGATGATACCGAATTTACGAAATTTAACATACACAGTATTATGTTATTTCCCTTGTTTGATTACCGGGACGGTTTCTTGAGAGATTTCTGCTACCAACCGTATTTTTGTAGGGAACATTGCTGACCACCGTCATCAGCTATCGCTCAAACCGTCTACTGTTTTATGGAAATACTCGTACTTTGTATATTTTTATTTAAATGTAAAAAGCTTGGTGACCTCACCTCGAATATGACAAATGAGTAGGCGTCAACCCATCCATTACGTGAACTATTTGCATAGGAATACCGTAAAACTGTCACAACTGATGACCTGGCATACCCTTTCTATATGACATCGATTAATTAACTTTTTATGTCACTGTTGGCAGTATGCCTTATAATATTTGTCCCTAAAATCATAACTGATGGGCACTGAAACCTTATTTTCAAGATAATTATCTTATAATTCTTGTTTTTTCAAAACACAGAATTTATTATACGACTTTAAGTGAAGAGATGCTTGTGTCGGAAATAATGACATTACAAATAATGACATTTTCATTTGGTCGTATTAAAATAGGAGTGAATTGTTAGCGAGTCATTCAATCCATTGTCGATTTACAAGTGCTCTGATAAATTTTCGTCGTAGGACAAACAAAATTAACAGAGATGTTAGTGCCAATGTTAATTTTAATTCTACATCACGTAATATCTGATTTAGCAAATAACTGATTATGATGAAATCTAGCCAAGTATTACAGCCAATATAGTGACGATCCTGAGAAGAATTTTCACAAATCATATATAGTATAGGTAAGTATACAATACTGAACATAGTATGAGATCAGAATCTTAAATAATAATCAGCGGTTCTATAATAATCCTACCAACAGAGTTTGGGTTTTGATTGCACTCTTCTTGTTTTTTTTTTGCAGGTTTCTTGTCATCCTTATCTTATTTATTTTTTTAATCGTTGTGCATTGACCCACAAAGAGTGCATCTTATGGATACGCGTTTCATATATAAAATTAAAATAATAGTAAATAATATTTTAAAAAAACTTATGATTAAGAAGATGGTAAGATTTTCAATCAAGCTGAAAATGGTATTATGATCTATATCGTTAGGTTAGGTACGCAACTCTTGGTTTTAGAATTTCCGCATATGAATACAAAATTATGAACTGTTTGAAACACTACCTACATATACAAAAAATCTTAGAATAGAATCCGTTTCAAGCCAATTTTGTGAAGAATTCCAATTTTAAAATCGTACTCGCGTCTAAAATCACACGAATTCGTGGTGGGTAGGTATTTCTTTGCGGGGTAATAACGAAATATTCACGGAAACTGTTAACTTGGTCGGGCTGTACGCCACGATTGTTTTATTTTGACACTTGGTTTGTTGCGTTATTACCTGTTCAGGAGTCGCGTGAGGAATATTTCTTATATTTCTTTTTATTCCTTTTATTTTTTCGTCGCAAACGAAGCGTCGGTATTTGTATCACCCTCACACCTGCTCCTTCACTCGTGAAAACGTACAATTTTACATTTTCCGCATTCTGTTGACGAATGTATTTGATATTCTCTTGTCTCCGGCGGAAACACAAATGGGAGACGAAATATTTTGACGCGGAGGCCAACTAAAGTTACTGATACCTCATAAAGTGGCATTACTCGAATATTTCTCATTTTCTCCCTTTTTACCTTCAAACATGAAGAAACATTTTTGAACATAATTTTTTTCGTACTTCCTTCAGAGCGCTCGTTCATTGAATGGAACTGTTTTATAAACAGGCCCATTTTTGTTTAGTGTGTGACTTATATGTAGTTACTAGATTACTAATTCGTACCGTAGTTACCTTACTTAAACTTGAATTTGTGGAATCTTAGTTTAGTTTATACAATACAATACAATAGGCGATTCCAGAGATGGCTATTACCTTGATCAACAAATTAGCAAATTACAACGAGGTTATTGCAGCCAGCATGCTTGGGACCCTGCCTATAGGGGACCTAAGCTTAATATTATATAAAATTTTTAAATATACATAAATTAATTAAACTTAGTTTTAGATATAGATTAGTTGTTAATTTGTTAAATATTTTTTTGTTTTGTATACAATATAGTTAAACAAAAGGTAAGAGATTTTTATCACAAACTAGCTTTTGCCCATGACTTTGTCCACGCTCCTTTTTCTTAGATGTTAAAACATTTTAATTCAATATGTTCAATTTTATTATCTTGCTCCCCGAAGTCGTAAGCTGGTTCTCTCATCTCATGTGGTGAGACCACTGTGAAATAACAGCAATATTTTGTGTTTCGTTGAATAGGTAAAGGATTCCACTACCAATTTTTCATTCCTTCCTTGAAGCAAGGCTTCATAGATTAGATAGTAGTACAAGTATTATTGTTTTATCCTCTCAAGGATTCTTTTATATTATATGTATTTCTTTTACTCCTTACTTACACACCGTGTGAGCTCCCAGACTGTCACTTATGCTCCTAAGGGTCAGCTCACACTGAGACGAGACGATGCGCGCCCATTAGGTAGCGATTTAATATAGACACCACTTTCACATACTCACTGAGCCGATTACCTTTTTTGTAGTAAATAAGTTATATATTGTATTGCTACCATAAAACGAGTGCATCGTGTTACCTTTCGGTGTGAACTGAAGGGGAACTGACGCTAAATCTGCTGCCAAGTTTATGCAAAACGCAGTAAGTCCTGCCACAGCAACTACTTTTTTTAATGTTAAGGTCCACAGACGGACAGACGGTCCACTTGATGAAGCTCGCCTATAACACAAGCAACGCTAGAAGGGCTGCAAGTGCGCTGCTTACCGTAGTCGGATTGAGGATAAGGGATTGGAATAAGCGGCGGGGGGGGGATCAATTCTTCATTAAATCTGATCACTGAAATTGAATTTCACTGGTCACTGAATTTGCCACAGAAGACGAGAAATCTTATTACCTACCTAGTATATAAACATTGTTTATATATTCTGCCATCTCTTGTTAAAGTCAAATTCGAGATCGCATTCAGAAGCTGAACCTTTAACCCCATTATGTAGTCAATTGAATAGAACATGGCACTGCTCTAAAAGCGGATATCAATCACCCGCGCCCGCCTCCGACCGCCCACGGCCGCCCGATACAATTTGTCACTTTGGGCGCCGCCCAGCGCCGCCCGCCCAACATTATCCCTGGACATATTTCACGCCAACTACGTACTTTTGGTGACCGTGATAACCTTGTAGCCTGGAACATTTCATTTGTCACTAGCCACCCGCCCCCGGCTTCGCAAGTAGTTACAATTTTCAAAAATCCTTTCTTTGCCGATACTTCCTTTATAAAATAAATCATGTTCCGAATTTTAGCCTTCTACACTCAGTAGTTTTGGCTAGACTAGTATTTTGGCTAGGCTACCTTAGTATCCTACTCTATTCATTTGGACAAGGGATTTTGTGTAAACAAAATAAACTTCAAACGTGGATTTTGAAACATTTAAACAACATCGCAGTGTTAAAGTACAAAAACATAGATATTTAAACTGTTTATTTGTTAGAAAAATATACTTTGGGTGATGTTTGTAGATAACGATGCCGAACTAAACATAAAAAAATTACAATTAAATATTCCTAAGTCTCTATCTCTATGAAAAAGTAAATGCCAATTAATCCTAGTTTTACTCATTTATTTCTCATATTGTTTTATTTCTTATTTGTGAAATCTAGATCTACGTCTAAAGATATTTTTTTGTTAATTAAAATAAATATGAGTAGGAAAAGATCCAGTCTTTTAAAACTATTACAAATAAAATTTTAATATTATTTTTATTAATCTTTATAAGTAATGGTATAATATGTTTATATTGAAATGTAAAGTCGGGGTACGAAAACTTACGTCAGTTTTCAGTCATTCTTTTAACAAGTCGTAGACTCTTAGTACCTTTTGAAACTAAAGCACCAAGCAGACAATTATTTGACAGACGTTTCAAATGAAATTTTGGCAAGACTGATAACTGCCCTGGGGGCCTAGCCAAGTGTGCTTTCCACAGTCGTATACGCTACGCTAAGAGAAAACTTGGTGATTGGTCCAAATTTTATTTCGACGTTACAATAACCAATCACCAAGTTTTCTCTTAGCGTAGCGTAAACGACTTTAGAAAGCACACTTGGCTACGGGCCCTTGGTGCAAGCAAATGTCGACTTTAAGGAACTAACCTTTTCTTACCCTGACTGTACGTTGCGATTAAAAATATTTATTCCATTTCCAAAAATGTCATAAGTCATGTCTACATATAGGTTCCCTATTAAATTTATAATAATGTAATATGGAATCGACAGTAAAGCGCCTACCTACCTACCTACCATAAAGGCAAACGCAACGCCTTAAAGACCGGTAGCACTTTAATCCCGTTAAGATAAAACGGGCCGCTCTGTAATGTTTTAACAGCTTTTATTTAAAAAAATGATCGTATTAAACCAAGTAACATTCCGTGTTACACTATAAAGTGGCAGAGATATGAGGCTCGATGATAATGTGTCAGTACTTTGGTGGTCCGAATTAAAAACTTTTGTCGATTCGGAGACCCATCAGACCTCTTTTGGTTTTGACATTTTTGAACGAAGTTTTCCGGATTAGCTTGTGAGTTTACTCTTATGTGTTTTAAACCTAAATCTGTATAGCTCAGTGTAATATCTTATTTTATTATTAAAATACATGTGCCCTCGACTTCGCACGCGCTGTTATTAGTTGGTTATTTGGAAAATATCTCGTGAACCTAACATTTTTCCAGAATAAAAAGTATCCCATGTTAATCCGTGATGTATTTTCATTTTTCAGTAAATGTAGTACTTTTCAAAGTTGGCATATTTATGTTATTTTTTTAGTATTTATTTATTATAGTTACATAAAAAGTAATCTTAATGGTAACATTGGCTAAATATGGTCTAGGTGTTTAAATAGTAAAAGGACACACTCCATCAATCACAAATTGGGAAACACTTCTGACGGCAGAAACCACTCCTTCACAGAAGATCAAGCATGTGTGCTGTTGTGCTCAGCGAGCGAGTAAGGGTCTTCAGAGCCCATTTACCTATTATCCTTAATCCTAATAAGGTCCGCAGCGCACTTGCAACACCTGTGGTAGGCGACGGTAGCCACTTATTATCAAGTAGGCTGTCAGTCTGTATGATGACCTTACCTAACAAAGATTTAAATTTCTGTAAAACCTTATTACCTTAGGTATATCGAAAAAATAAGTACCTAAATTAGAAATATTTTAGTTTCATCGATTAATTGACCATAGATGGAATGCCAATAGAAATATACGATTTGTTTAATACTCAATAAAAACGGGGAAAATGTTAGAGTAAGTACCTAACTGTAGGTGGAGCAACCTTCAAGAAAAGGTATTTTAAACATTATTTTCCATGTTAACTTGTATTCACCAAGTTCATCATGTATAAAGGTTGCTTGACATATTGCAAATTTAATCTAACACGCATAAACCTCCACTCGGTCCATGTTCAGAATGCCAACGTGCAAACAGCACCATTAATTGTCCAAGTCACGTATTTACCGCGACAAAAATATCCCAAGAAAAGGTTTGCGATTTCTGACATTTTATCATCCGCACTATCTTAATTGCCCTCACAATGCCATCAATAAAAACAACCATTCAACACAATTCATAATACCCTACATTAAAACACATCGGGAGATATTTTAAGTTTATTACTTTTCGGAAACATTCAAAGAACGCCAACCGATACCTACCTATATTTGTTTGTCGATTATAAAACAAATTAATGTAGTACCTACTATATGCGCAGAGCATAAGATTGAAAATGTAATAACTAGATCGTTAATCGACAACATAAACATTTTCCTATACGTGTGTATGCGATGTTTAATATCGTACAAAACTACAACAGAAATAAAAATTAAAATAATGCGCGTGTCAATGAATTTAAGTCTGATAACAAAAAATTTTTTTTTCGTAAGCAACTATTGGTGGTCTCTTTCATATACAAGGAACTGTATGGAATTTAAAGAAAGCTACTACTATAGGGTATATTATCAAGGCGCATAGTCATGCTAAACTGCAAGAGACGTGTCTTTGAGAGCATAGATCTCCTAAACGAAGTAGTTCAAATAATCGGAAAAAAATAAAAATTATGTGTGTAGTAATTATAGTCAACAAAAAAAAATTGTTAATTTTTTTTTTTTTTACTTTTATCATTAAAAAAATCTATTGTAACCTATATTTTTTGCAAATTTCTTGCAGTTTCTAAACCCCTGAACCGGATTTAGTGATTATATGAACGAAATATGAATTCAGCGAAAATATGAACGTATGGTGTCTATGTTACTATCTAGGTACATATAATAAAATCGTAAACGAACCGTGTCTTACCTACATTAAATATTTAAAAATATTTAAATTGTAGGTACACTACCTCGTCAATAAGTCAAAAAATAGATTTGAATTAAATTTGGCACACCAGATAGTTATTAACTGGATTAACATATAGGATACTTTTTATCCTAGAATTTTTTTTAGTTAGTACCATAGTAAATTAAGGATAGGTATTAGGGGAGGATAGGGAAATGGGCTTTGGTATCCCTTATTCACTCACGGAAACACAACAGCACACATAGTAGGTACTATATATTTCACGGTGGTAAGAGGGAAGTCCCTGGCGCCAAGCGAGCTGCCCAAATAACTGCGATATGCAGCCTTTCCTGCCATTACTTTCCAAATCCAGACCAGAGCCAACTTTGAAAAGTTCATTTCATACCGGGAATCGAACCCGGCAAGCCTACTAACCACTCATCCAACGGGCTCGTCATAATAATAATTCCTATTATGTTTTGTAAACATAATGACCATATTTTGTATTTGAATAATTTTGTGGGGCTAGTTGTGAATCAAATATGAAATATTATTTTGGGGCAATCAGACCCATACAAAAGACTGACGACAAAACCTTCGATTCTAAAGCACTTTAATTTTTTTCCACTACAAGTATTTGTACACTATGGACCACAAAAGCATCAAACACTCGCCTATTATAGACAGCATTATATTTTTACAAACGCATATTTTTACACAATAATCTCTCAGCACTAATTACATGTTTAAAATAAGAAAATTATGCTGACAGAACTCCACTTATTATCAAGATTGATCCTACTCTACTAAGACCAACGTAATAAATACCAATACGCAAGATTATATTGAAAGGCAGTTGGAGCTACCGGCGGCGAGATGAAAGGTTTGCCGCGATAGCGCTAAAACACTCATTTGTTTTGTCACCCGACCACCGACTAATGTGTCCGCCTCCCCGCCTCGTCTGCCCGCCACCCTCCCCCGTCTCGCTACGTCTTGAGTCTACGAGTAATGAAAATCTTTGCATGCGGTAGTTGTGTTGTGTGCTCAACGAATATAATGACAGTTTTATCCGTTGAGCACAGTTATATCAAAAGTTGAGATTGATTAATAAGTATTGCAATATTTTACACAAAATCACTTAAAGGAAGTATATTTTTTAAATTATTCGTGTCAAAGTACTGAAATCTGTCTAATTTATGTTTTTAAATGCTTACATTTATCTAATGACTGAGAGAAAAAAAAAAGTCTTTAATGAAGTTGACATATTCGGACGTTAATCGATATTACTTGTCTTCTACATATTTTTATTACATTTCATATGAAAAAAAAAACTACAAATTATATGCATAAACCTTTTTCGTTTATCTGTGTTTCCATTATTTAGAATCGTGTCAAAATCTGCTTGATAGTTTGAAAGACGTTACTGGAGAAACAGACAAAACCCGACAGCGACTTTGTTTTATAATACATATACATAGATATATAGATTAGGATAACTTCACCTGTTGTAAGTTTTATAACGATATCCATTGAGCTTATTTGCACTGTATTTTTTAGAAATTTCAAAATCACTTTATAATTTTATTAAATCAGCTTTCTGTTTAATATATTGCTTAGAATCCGCTTTCTTCTTTTTTAGTGTTCTCCTTTTAAATTCAGTTTACTTAATATTTTATGACATATCTTTATTTTACGTAAGATACAAATTGCCATATCAAATAGTGTAATTTCAGTTTCGTGCATCCCATTTGTGCTCCTCCAAATATGCAGTTATACACTTACGCTTAAACGTTTACACCAACTTTGTTGTTAATTTATCCGGGCTATTTAATTTTCAGTCTTTTATAGGCGAACCTGGTAATGAGCTACGTAAATATTGAGTTTTATTTGCGATTCAGCACTATGATCTGTTTCATTTTATGAGATTCACTATATTTTCCATTGTACCTACTTGTCTCTATTGAACTTTCATATAATTTTCCCACGTAATTTATTTCATAATTATTTTATTTTTGTTACTAGCCTTTTTTGTAATTTTTAGAAGTTACGTAGCTCTATTTATTAGGAATATACGTGTGAGCATTGTAAATTTTATTCGATATTATAAATTTTATTTTATCCACCCAAACTTCAAAAATATAACATACTAACTGTGCCCGCGACTTCGTACTCGCTGTAGTTCGTTTTTTCCACAGGAACCTAACATTTTTTTAGGATAAAAAGTTAACCCCAGGTAATGAACTACCTGTATGCCTTTCCAAATCCAAATCCGTTTAGCCGTTTTTGCGTAATTGAGAAACAAATATACAAACATACAAACTTTCTTATTTATTATATTGTTAAGTACATGCGCCCGCATTATCCGACAAGGACAAATAGGTTCTAATGACGTTTTAATTATATTTTATTTTCTAACAGTATTTTAAAAAAATTTTTTTGGAACATTCGCTAGACAAATTTGATGATGACAATTAACCATATAGTTGGATTATGAAGGTTCTTACATCTTTTACTCACTCACCGAAACATAATAGCACACATGCTATTTCATGGCGGTCTTCTGTCAAGAACTGTCAAGAAGAAGTAAAAAAATTCAAGTGTAGCTAGACCAATTTTAATTCGGTTTTCACATATGGAAATGGCGATTTACGGGGAATGTTTGTATGTATAAAATTGCACCCCGGGCGAAGCCGGAAGCGGGTCACTAGTATAAATAATATAGTAATATATAGTATGTATAGATAGATAGCTCCGTTTGTGGTTAAAATCGAGCATTTATATGAACTTTGTGGTGGTATACTTACAAAGTTTCACGAACTCTCGCAAGCTAATAAAAATTACATATGCGCGCTTTGCGTAATAACGCGATTATCAGTAACATTTTTGTGTTGATAGAAAGACAAGTTTATACATTTTAAAAAGTCGGCCTCATCAAACGGCTACCAGTATTGACGTCTATAAAGGCCCGTTATAATCTTCTCTTTACATGTAAAAACACTTAACGAGCACCATTTTGCTCTTTATCTCTTCATTCTATGGTATTGAGTGATCGTGACTGCGCTCGCGCATTAGGCGGTCGCCACACACCAACTGAACTGTAGCCCTACCTACCGACTATACTTTGATATCCTAGGATATAATATTATAAAGCATTTATTTATCCTCATCCTCATCTATCCTAACTTATACATACACCACCTACCAACCACTTTATGCCAATAGATATTGGTTTGTAAAATAGATATTCGTTCGTAACTAACAGTATTTTTCATTTCTTTTTGAGAATATATAATTGGATATTACTTATAAACATATTTTTAACTTAAAAATTGTAATTTATTGATACAGTCATACTAAATTTTTATACTTTCGTGTTTGACCACAAATTCCTAGCTCGAAGGGTACCCTCCACATATAGGAGTAGTTAAATTAAAAATATATAGGGTAGGTATGTAGAATGGCTTTTAAAAAATATATAATAATTTATATTTTTTAAAATGGCAAGTATAATATGATCTGTAACTGAATATTACAGGCTAATTGTAATAAAGATGATATTAAGTAAAAAAAAATTGTGGCATTAAAATATATAATTATTTTTTTATAAATTATAAAAAATGTAAAGATTTTATATAAACGCATTTTTGCGAATATCGTCAAGTGAGCATCGGTGAAGAAAAAAAATCCGCATACGATTTCGAACACGGTCGGTTAATTAGAAAAATTATAAACCGCCATGAAATTTCACCAAACGCGATCCTTTCCGTTCGCGCGATGCATTTTTTAAAAGAGAAACCTGACCGAACATTAATTGAAATGCAATAATACGCGTAACTGGTCGAAATAAATTCACATAAGGCCGATATAGACCGACCTATAAAGAGCTCTTTATGCCAAACAAATCGGCCTCCTTTGAGACTCTCAAACGTACCGCTTGAAATAATCGCGTTATTTTATTTGTCGTTATTTTGTTTATCGACGACAATGAGTAAGCAGCGCGCAGACAGGACACTTTGAATCGATTCGATTTACCTACAAACTTTGATGTCTCAATCTCTTATAAATCTACCTAGTAGATACTTTTTTTACTGTTAAAGTCAGGAGACAGGGGGATCGGAAGGGATAATGAAATGTGCTCTATGTTCTATATTTCTATGTTGAACATATCTTGAATTGAAATGATAATATTCTATTTACCTACAAACAGACTTGCGACCAACTTGCGACAGGCGAAAACTTTTTATCAATTTGTGCAATATCACAACTAAATCGTGTTTTTGGTATCACGTAACTCATAACAAAGTTGTGGTTTGCGATAAGGTCTCTTACGGACAATAACTAAAATTAAAGTGAATCATTTCTGTATGGCAGCACACGCGACCGCAAGTCGTCTGCTGTCATCTGCTGTTAGATAATAAGGCAGCAGAAAGGGATAAGGAAATGGCTCTATTTTCTATATTTCTATGTTGAACACTTATCTTGAATTCAAATGATACTTAATATTTGATTTACCTACAAATTTTTGTCTCAATCTTTGATAGGTAGGTACCTAATCTACCTTCTACTTTTTCTATGTTGAACATAAATCTTGAATTAAAATGATAGGATTCGATTTACCTACAAAACTTTGATTTTCTACCTACTATACTTCTTCTATGTTGAACATATATTGAATTGAAAAAAATTGAATGTGATAATTTATCCCACGATGTAAATATAACAGTCTCTTGAGATGCCAAAGTCATAGATTAAGTTTGTGATAATTGTGTACCTACAAATTGTATATCAGCGTGGTTTTATATATTATATTTATTTTACCAATATAATCGCCCAAGGTTACTCAGCCCAGGTTATACTCAGCCGAAGTAACCGGTATTATAATTCTGTATATACATCGATGGTAGAAGCTGTTTTAAATTTTTTTTCTAAATCTCCAGGAACTAACATAGATAAATTTGTGTTATATATACTTAGTTGTAATGCTCTTGTACAATTAGTGGAGGAAAAACATTTGTACCCTTGGACTTTTTTCCTGTAATGCCTTCAAGGGGTTGAAGGATGAGTGAGACAGAAGTAGTTCAATAAAAGGAATTGCGAGACACGCTAACCCCAAAGGAATAGGATTAGAGGTGTTTTTAAATGTAAATGTATTTAATATGGGTAGGTATCTACCCTAAAGGTTGACAAGCGTGCTTTATCTATCTATATATGTATATATAAAATTCTCGTGTCACAGTGTTTGTAACCAAACTCCTCCGGAACGGCTTGACACATTTTTATGAATTTTTTTGTGTATTTTCGGTAGCCTTAACCGCTTTTGAAAATTGTTACACAGATTTCTAAACTCATCTTACACGAATTTTCTTTGTATTTAAACTCTGAATTCATATTTGTCGTTAGAAAAATCAATAAATTCTCGTTTGACCTCTGTACTTAAGTGGTTTTCGCGAAGTATGATAAATACTAACATCTTGAGAACAAAGAGGTAAGGACAAAAAGTATGCGGGCATTCAGTTTAAGTGAAACGATGCGGGCGCTATCACTGAATGTTCAATCTTTTGTTTAAGTTCTAGGTCGGAGTCGTACTTAGATCTCTATACAACTACAACACTGCTTGATTAGCTCATACCTTCTAAAACAGCTTTTTTTTTATTTCGAGGTTAAAAAAGTTAGTTATATTTCCATTAAAATTTTATGTTTATAAAAACTAATTGAGTTTAATGATAATTCTTTGAATACTAATTATCTTCATTATCTTTTACATTGGCATTAGTGCTTCTTTTTCACGTTACTCTTCTAGTTAAAGAAATTTGATTATTAAAGATGTCAGAAGTACTTTGTTTGCTCTCTTACTAAAACTTAATGTACAGTCGGGGTACGAAAACCTTCGTCAATTTTCAAATTCATTCCTTTATCAAGTCGTAGTGTTTTCGTACAACTTAGCAGAAAACTGACAGACCTTTGAAATGAAATTTGACATGACTGATAATTGCCCTGATGCAAGCTATGCGGTTTCAGGGAAAAGCAAATGTCGACTTTAAAGTGACGAACCTTTTCTTACCTCGACTGTACCTAAATATAAGTAAAGATGGATTAATCCTTATAATACATCGCCATTGTATTACGCTATCAGTAACAGCGTACTTGCAGTGCTTGTGGAGTTGCAGCACCTTAACATAAAAAAGTGGGAACATAAAGTACTTTAACTTTAGTTCAAGTATTTATTGGTTTAATAATTCGTCAATCGGCAGCCATTAGACCACCAGAACGGTGGCCTTTATCTATTTAATTGCTGGAGTTTGAACACGCTTTAAAGTTAATTGAGGCGCTTCCGACCGCCCTGTTGCGAGATTAGCCGCGACCGATATACCGATATACGATTTACGACCCACCACCGATCCCGATAAACACGACTCCACTTACAAATTAAACAACCAGTCTCATACCAATATTTAATTCGGTTCAATGTCAGATTTAAAACAGAATCCGGAACCTAATTACAAACTCTTTTATTTAATAAGGCACACGAAACGGGACACGTACATTGAATACCATGGTATACCTAGTCATCTAGACTATATAGAAGTGATCTAGACAGCAGCTCAAAGCATGTATACACAGCATGTCCAAACAAAACTCACTTACAGAGCAAAACAAAACAGGAAAACAGAAAAGAGACACATTGGTCACATAGATTTTAATACCAAATATTTTTGTATGTAAAGGTAAGCAGACAGACTAACAGTCCACTTGATGTTTGATGACTGCCATCGCCTATTGACACAAGCAACTCCAAGAAGTATACAAATTTAAATCGCTAACGACCGCTCGAAGCTTATTCGATAAGCGCTGCAAGCTTCAGCGTCGAGTGTATAATATCTGTTTTTTAATACACTAGCTGTTGCACGCGACGTCGTCCGCGTAATTTTATAAAATATAGCCTATGTTACTCACTGATAATGTAGCTTTCTATAGGTGAAAGAATTTTTAAAACGGTCTAGTAGTTTTTTAGTTTATTCATTACAAATACAAATACTCTAAAATTCTCGTATCACAGTGTTTGTATCCAAATTCCTCCGAAACGGCTTGGCAAAACAATATAAATTTGTATCACGTGGAAAAAGAAAATAAAGTTGGTATCGTTGTCAGTCGACGCTCCCCTTAAAAAATAAGCCATTAACGTTTTTTATTATAAAGTGCTTCCATTGTACCAAAATTTGTTGCTATTATATGAGATTTATTAATAATAATATCGCGGCGGACATTATAAGGCGTGACGTAATGAGTTAAGCCCTGTTCACACTGGTAGTGAGTGTAATCCGTTGATCTATTGTGCACACACCCTACATTTCTGTCACCCTAGTTTTGATTTCTCCTGACAAAGTTATCGATTGCAGCCGTCAATAAATAATGAAAACTCTATTTGTATGCTATTAAGGTGTAAAGTTAAGTGATAAATCCATTTTTGTTATAACCTAAAAGATGTGCATGGACTCTGGTAAGAGCAGGGATATTATTATTAATACTCTTGTAGGCGATGTTTGAAAAACCCTATTTTTTAGTGAACATTATTTAAATATGTATTTGCTATATACCTTGCTATATAGACTTGTAAGTCATTCTGTCTACAGTCTTTGTAGCGGCAGTAACCAATTGTGCACAAAATAGCCCGCTTCCTTAAAACCACTTTTTGGGATACTTATCTAAACTAATTAATATTATAAAGAGAAAGATTTGATTTTGTATATGTTTGTTTGTATAGATTTTTCAGCTACATTATTAAAATGGGCTGTATTTTATTTTTAAAACAATTAAGGATCTCTACGAAAATTACTATAATGTAACCCAAGGTATTGTCTTGCAATATCTGTGACGCCTATTAACATAGGCGACGGTAATCCATCTATCATCAAATGGACCGTCAGCCTGTCTGACGAATTTTACATAAAAAAAATTGTGTGTGTAAGTAGGTATGCGTAATGGATTTATTATTTGTTCTTTAAAAACATTAACTACACAAATTAGTTTAAAATAAAACTTTTTTCCTTACCTTACCTTGACAACAAAGAATACCTACTTAACGAAGTAAGAATTTCTTTAACAATTAGCAAGCCTCAAGGTTGACTGGAGAATGATGTGTCTATTCTGTATTGTCCATTCTATGCTCATCGATACCCGAGGGTGACAATGATCCTTTAAACCGACGACGTGATTGGTCGACGCTTGTGACGTCACGCTCCTGTCACGCCCCTTTCAGATTACAATGCTCTGAGGATATTATTTGGTACAACAAGGAATACTGAACCTATTCATACACTCAATCATTGTTGGGCATCTTACTGTTTGTTATAGGGTATTCCAGAGGGATTGTGCAATGATGATTCAATTGATATGCAAGGAGAAAGGGTAATAGACAATTTATGTTCATCCTAATCTAGGCAAACCATTAGGTTTCTGTAATTTCGTTGCATAATTTTAGACAAAAAATATTTCATTGGACTAGAACCTTAAGGATTCTAAAAGTATTTTTCCTAAACTACTTGGCCTCCTAATTTTACATAATTATTGATGATAATTAAAAAAATATAATTTCTAGTATTAATGTAATTTACAATTTAGTGTTTAAATTCACAAATGTTAATGGCTAGATTATTGTTTAACCCACTTATTAAAAAAGAACAGGATTGAAGCAGTAGTCAAATTTTTCATCTTTTATTAAGCGTTTGCATTGTTGTCTACAAACAGAAAACAATGCAAACGCTAGGACAATATTTTGTATTCCATTGCAACTTTTAAATAAAGAAATCCCTAACTGAGCTATATAATCTAGGGCACCTAAAATATCTAGTCAATGTTGTTAGAAAGCACTGCATTCCCAAGATGGCAGAGTTCGAAGTTTCGAACCACGACACAGAATCAGGGGTGGCAGTTTCTGCAAATGTATTTCTATATAAAATAAATGGCATTTTGGTATAGCCAATAATTTTTACTCTATGATCATCGGTCGCTTTAGTTTCTTCATCTTCTATATTACCTTTGTTCTTGCAGAAGCGAGACAACTGCATTTCAGAACAAGACGACTTATTTAGGGACTAACCAACATAATAAGATAATCTTTAGACTTCCTTCAGATATTAAAACATCTTTTCGTCGTTGAATGTGTTCACAGGCTACTGATTCCACCTACCATCAAAATTAAACGGACCGTCAACCTATCCATCGTTCTTTCTTTTAGATAAAAAAAAATCTAATTTCGAGTCAGGTTTCATATATTAGGTTTAAGTTTAGTATTGGCAGAGCATACTGCGTTCCTCAATGATAAATTGGATACTTCCTACTCTGCCTAGCCCTTCTGGCGGCAGAAATATCACCCAAAAGACCACTGTGAAATAACATCATATCGGTGAGTGAGTTCCCTATTCCCCTATCCCAACATTTTGTTACTTCTCAGAGTTTCTTTACATAAAACTTGCCTTTTTAATGCCTTTGCCTTACTTTTTCAACTTGCCTTTTATCCTTAAAAAAAATTCATTTCTGATATTAACATTGCAAATATCCAGTACCTAATACCTATTATAATCTGGTATTGGTATCGACAAAAACGATGCATCCCACATCCCTATTCTAGATTAGGCCACCGTGGCCCGCGTAATTGGCCTCTGGCGCCCGTCGGCCATATTCACTTTTGTACCTTTTTTGCCGGACGATGGACGATCGCTCCAACGTTTTGCTCAGCGCTTGTTGGTTTTGGGAATTAGCATGTCTTATTAGCATAACTGTCTGATAAGACGTGATTGCTGTTTTAACGGCTCGATGTACCTATATTGAATCTTTGCAACAAATGTTTGTAAATTGCGCGTCGATTTATTCTTAAAATAGTAGTCTGTAAGAATTAAAGTAGACTCTTGATATTATTTATATGTTTTGTTTTACACCACTGGAATTGTTTTTTCATAAGCTAGTGATTATTGTATCTAACATAACATGGCAGGTTTACAGCTCTTATTAAACTTTATGACCGGTCTAAAATTAGCAACATAATCATAGCAACGCCACAATCTACGAAACAATGTAACAACGGAAGCTGCGCAAACGCGGATTCGCTTTGATCTAAATTGTCCATGAAATTTGACGCAACCTCATAAGTAGGTACAAACTGTTGACAATATTGCTGGGCTAGCAGAAAACTTACTAATATTAGAAATACTTAGAGAAATTTCGTTCTTAGGGAGATACAAACGATACCACTGCAGTTATTAGAAAAATACGTTATTCTAGATGAAAATAGGCTAGGTATGTTATGTATACTAATATTTCTCCAATTTACATGCGAGCTAACTCGGAGCATGTCGGGCTAGTTGATTATTTATAATGTGGCAATACATCGCAACAATGTGGCTTATTTCAGACAAAAATCTGTACATAGGTTAGTTGAACGAAAAGAAAATCGTGTAGGTAGTATTCTGCTTAAAAATAGTAGTATCGTATGCTACATAAAAAGTTAAAAATAGTCAAAACATATTTTTAACCAAGTAAGAAGATTTTTAAAAAGTCTATATTTATATTTTCATGTCTAATGCCGGTCACTCACATTCGCGCGAATACGCGAACCCACAAGTGTAGGACGACATTTGCAAATGACTATGCGAAGTTTTTGCTACATTCGCGCTTTTCCGTGCAGTGTCGGTTCCTTCACGTTCCTTCACATGCGTGCAAAGATTCGTACAATGTAAGAATGTTTGCACGCATGTCAGTGACCGGGGTAAGAATTGGATACCAAGTTACCTATTACAAATATTTCTGTAAAAGTAATTATTACTAATAAACCACTGCTGCAACCGCTTTGATGATACTTTTTTCGTAACTGGGGATTGGGGATAGCGAAATCAAAAAGTGCTTAGGTATTACCTACTAGAGCCATTTATATTATATGAATTCTTATTTAGAAATATTTGCGCGTAAAAAATTCATGGCAAAACCACAGAATAGACTTTGTCGTTGGGTAGGTACTAGGAATTTAGTAGGTAGGTATCTAGGAACTGAACGCAGCTCTCGTCGAAGTTATGCGAAGTTATAAATCACCGGAATATTGAACGAAGCACATACAAAGTCAGGCATGCTAAAGGTACGATGTTTCCGATAATATATGTGTCTGCGGGACCGGTCACCGAAATGGTAATATTGTTAACAGGGAGTAAAATAACCACACAGGAAACCAAAAGGAGAATTATGCATCATGTTGGGAATTTCTCAATAAGACGTGTTGTGCGCGTGGGGCCGACGCGGGCGCCGCCCCGCGGCGTTGCGGTGGCGCCTCTATCGATTATTGCTCTGTCTCTTTCCAGTGTAGTGCGTCGTCTTGCTCTGACGCGCGCGGGTGGCGACTCCGGCGCACATCGCGACCGCGACCCTTTCCTAAGGACTTCGTTTGAACACAGACCTCGCAGGCCATATCATTAATCTATTACGAGGATCATAAGCTCTACGAGATGACCGCTCGTTTTTTTCTCGCGTCTGGTAGAATTTGTTGGCGGTCGGCGCTCAGTGAAAGGTTCGAGAACGACATTCGGTTTTATGGCGGTTAATTAGCCGTTGATCTTTCGCTCTGTCGGCGTCTCGTCGAAGCCTCTGTCCTTATACGTCACATCGCCTTTATTGGCTAATATCAGCATCGGCTAGAGATTGTAGATACCTCGGCTAGATGTCACGCTGCGCTCGCGAACCGCCTCCAGAAAAAAGTTTTGCCATTACCAAAGCCCGTTGTGGCTGCACGCGCTAACGGGTCACGAATTTTTGTTATTTCGTTGCATCTCTATATGGAATATGATCTTCGCGGTCCAATTTGATGGGTGTTGTCGGTACGCCCTCCGGCGTCGGCAAGGCGTGCCGGCTGCCCGGTTGCCGCGCCTGGCTCCATTCATATTTGTACAACTGCCTGCTAATTACAGCTTACGAACGGACCTCGACTCTCGCGATCTCAGTTTGATTAAGTTCTTGACATTATATTTTATTCCTAAATAATTGCACGGTTACAAAGATTTTCATCGTCCTCGGCGCGATTTGTCGAATGTTCTCAAACAATGGGTGGCTTCGGCCCAAGTTAGTGATTGCGGAGAAAATTACTGAATTTACCGCAAGGCTCGCATTTTGTCGAGACTAGGTTACGGAGAGTGAGCATTAAGTTGGGGCGTGCGGACCGGCAATTTCACATAATCGCAGCTCACCAAGTTGTAAATTAAATTCTGATGTCGTAGAATTAAGTTGTAAACCATCTCTCTGTAAGAATTAGGGGGCTCGTTGTAAAGGTCTTGAGGTTTTAGATAGATAAATTCTGCCTTGCAACAAACTAAAAATATTAACAATACTTAGGGACTTACTTTCTTAAAACTTACTTTATGCCTTTCGTAATGTTAAGGTCGACAGACAGGCTGACGGTGTGGGGTTTATAAGTTTGCTTAGTATATATGTAGTATATACGTGTGTTAGTTAGCTGCATATGGCGTAACGTCAGTGTCACCGCGGGAATGGACTCGACCGCTCGCTGCGCATGTAAACGGAGCAAATAATAAATAATGTCCGAAGCTTAGATCGTATATTATTGACTTTACACCATAGCGAACACGCAATATGTAATAGTAAATATGGAAAATACTAAAACGGTTCACTTGATGGTAGATGGCGTCCCTCGCCTATAACACGTGCTGCAAGCGCTGTTCGATCATAGCAAGATTAAGGCTAAGGAATAAGGAAGGGATGGGGTAATAGGCTCTGACATCCCTTACTCACTCATCAAGCAGCACACAAGCTTAAATTTTTTAAGCTAAAATTAAGCTTAAAGCTTAATTTCACGATAGTCTCCTGTAAGGGGGTGGTTACTGCTGCCAGACGGGTTGCCCAAATTACTGAGAAACGCAGTGTGCGCCAGATGGTGCAGAAGATATTTTTTTAAACCTTTGGATAGTCTTGGGATGGACCAAAAACGAGCGTCTAGCGGTGGAAATGTTTGTGTATAAAACTAAGTTTCTACTACACTAAGTAATATTTAGAGAGCGGATTTTGTTACTTGGTATATATATGGAGAGTAAATAGAACCACTGTGCCTACTTGAAAAATACTTGACTATATATTAGGTATCATACCTACTTACTAACTCCCTCAATTTTATTATACCCGGCCAAAGCAGAACATAAATCTATCAATCACGATTACCTGAGTTACATTTTATGAGATTGGCGACTCTAATACGACTGTTTTAGTATTATCTATTACTTCTGAATTTCTAAAAATACCTATGTAGGTATTCTTTAACAAACTACAAAAATTATTTATCGCAAAAATATAATAGTATTTCCTATAATTCATTTTAAGTACCTATGTAAAGTTGCCCGATAGAAAAATTCTTTTGAGAATTGACGGGAAACGCCTCAGGGCTACTGAATAAATTATAATATTTTATACAGTAACAGCTACTTCAAGTTTTCCCTTAAGGGCATGCTAACACGGACAAGTTGTGTTACACTTAATTGATGTCTTAATATTCTTAAATTCGCTGATTATCGTCAACTTGTTATCTAGATCTTTATCGACATGTCTTGACCTGTTAGCGTGTACAAACAGAGCCCATACTTGCATCAGACGCTTATTAACTTTTTACGAAAGAAAGAAAGAAAGAAAGAAAGAAAGAAAGAAAGAAAGAAATATATATATTTGTTTAAAATGTGACCACAAAATAACTTCTTACAAATTAAATAATGTACCGACACATTCTGCGATTAATAGTGGCGCACAAAAATTATAAACTAACTAACGGGCAGCTCCCGGTTTCGCGTGGTTTTTTTTCTGCAAATACTAATATTATAAAGAGAGTAGATTTGTATGTTTGTAATGAATAAACTCAAAAACTACTAGGCAGATTTTAAAAATTCTTTCACCTATAGAGAACTACATGGTCAGGGAGTAACATAGGCTATATTATATAATATTATATAAAGTTACGCTGACAAAGTCGCGTGCAACAGCTAGTTACCTATATATAAAAATCTTTCTCCTTTAACAGTCTTTCCATTAGTGAGAACCGCGTTAAAATCCGTTGCGTAGTTTAAAAGATCTAAGCGGACAAACAGAGGGACAGACGGCGGGAGGCGACTTTGTTTTATACTATGTAAAGACTAAATGTAATATTTTACATTACATACTACCTACTAGGTAATATATATGTTATCTTAAAGTAAAATAATCTTCTAATCTGTAAAATTGTTTATATAAAAGCCATTGTTTACGAGAAAATTTATAATTGTTGTTGTTGCCATTGTTTAAGTAAATTTTAAGATATCATAATAATTTCTAATGTACTTACGACACATTAATCATATTTTCTTGTATCTTTACCATTATTTGAATTACAATTCAAAATATTTAAATTTTCAGACAAACTCAAGAATTATCGAATGACTCATTTAATAATCAATATTTAATGTAAACGTCTTAGAGAGGATCCTAACGATAAATTGTTATAATTTTGACAGCTGTATTATGTAAGATAAATATCGGATGATGTAATTTTTCTCGAGAACCTTAAATGGCGGCGTACCCTCCCATGAAGAATATAGATCATTAAATAGTACTAGAGATTACATTTTAAATGCATTATTGAGATTCAGGTTAAAATTGACACTATTCGATAAGTTTCAAAACAAAATTATTTCGCAAAACTGTTTAGAATTTTTTTTAGAATTTACTTAATTTTATAATTAGCTTCTTGTTGGTCAAAAGCTTACTTGAATGATTATATAAAACTACAGCGAACTAAGAAGTGCTGAAAACATTAAATACATAATACTAATATTATAAAGAGAAGATTTTTATATTTGTATTAAATAAACTCATTTTTCACCCATAGAAAGTTACATTATCAGCGAGTAACGTAGGCTATGTTTTATAAAATTACGCGAACGAAGTCGCGTTCAACAGCTAGTATTATATCAAATCAAAATCAAATCAATCTTGGAAAGCATCTTTACAAGCGTTTGAGTCCCTGTGCGATGGTTACCTAGTAAAATAAAAACTGAACACAGTTGTCTCTACCTCGTTCATCGAGACAGCGTTCTCAAAGTCAGACAAGCTGACCGGTCCACTTGATGGTAGGTGGCTACCGTCGCCTATAACACAAGCAATACCAGAACAGGTGCTGCAAGTGGGCTGCCAAATATATTAGGATTAAGGATAAGATAGGCAACTGGTGTCTGGCATCACCGAACTTCAAAAGCAAAATGTATTTCAGGCAAGTTGAAGTTTTTACAGAATATTATTTATGATTAAAAATAAATATTCTAAAAAAGACAGATCATTTTGGTGGGATTTTCTACCTGCCAGGCGATCAATAAAATATAAGAGTTGATTTAGCCCCACTACTCCCCAGCCAGGTCTGTAGTTATGTGTAGTTCTGTTTTGACAAGTTTACCACGAATACCTAGCCGGAAATGTCTACCATCTCTCGGAATATATCTTAAAAATTGGCAGAACAAATTCAATCACACGTTTCCCTTTACCCATACAATAACTTTATTTAGACATACTTATTTAAACTCTTCGAAACGACCCATCACCAATGCCTAAAACGCAAAATCGAACAATAAATCATGATGGAACTAACGAAAAAAATGTTTGCTGCAAATGTCTGAGTATACGTTATTAAAGTAATTTAGCACTCTCTGAGAGTTCGCCTGCTCTGTCGACTCTGTTTGTTTTGCAGGCGAGAACTTTGCTTAACCTATTATTATGGTCTCGTTATACTTTTTACAGGTCAGGAGTGGTCAACACTCGGTGAATAACTAACCACGTCTTTTCAAATCGTTATTCTTTGTGAAAACGTTACTATGTCGTTTATTTCAATTTTCATGGTTTTTCTTTCATTTCGTCTACAAACATTTGGCAGACAGAATATGACTGACTGAACGTAGCTTCTGGACATCGTTTCTTTCAATAAAAATTGTTATATATCTTTAAAAAAATCACGTCAACTTAATTTTTTATTAAAGTGAATATACCTAATCGATTTTTCCTACAGTTTGGTGAATAAAATTGTCTTCAGTACAAACAGATGTTTTCACGTTGAGGCGCTGTGATATTTAAACAACTCCGTTTAACCAACTCAAAAACCCTATTATGTAACAATTTCCTTTATTATTATTAATACATATTTCTCTCGTTTATTCCATAAGAAGCATATATACCTATCTGTAGCTATCTATACCTATCTGTAGCTATGTCTAGGTATACATTTGATATAAAAAAGTAGCTGTCCGCTTGTATATTTTTCCGCTAACTTCTGCTAAGCCACCCAACGGATTTTGATACGGTTTTCACTAATAGATAGAGAAAGCTTTGTGTATATAATTTGCACAAAAAATTGCATCTTTGCAAAACTGGTGCAGGTTGGTAATCTAATAAAAATATATTTTTACGCACCAAAAGTTTGTGTCCAATGGAAGGAACATTAAGTGCACGCCGGAGGCTCGGGCGCAGGGCAGGCCTCGTAAAAACGTGTTATTATTATTAATAATCCCACTCATTCAACTCACCTCTGTATTCGCTATCAGCGTACAGCTATAGGGTATCAATTCTAAGAATTTCGGAAAGTCTTGGCGCCTCATTGACGAATAATTTTTACAATTATCAAACCAAACTTGTACTTATGCGAACCTTAACTGCCAATTTTGTCTTTGTAATATTCCACAAGGCTGTACTCGATAAAGAAATAAGAAAACACAGTTTTGGAAATATCATTTAGGTACTAAATTTTTTAAATAAAAAGGAACTTGAGACGTTTCTAGATTATAAATAATGTGTTTTTTATACAATAGATAATATATCTTTATTCACGATAAACGATATTGTTTACAATACTAATAGTTCTTTACAAAACTCGATACCATATAACTTATTAGACTAAATGTAAGTAGACACGTATATAGGTGTTTCTTTAGCTACCTACTTTATTTTATGTTATAAAAAGATTGGTAAAAAGGAAACCGAAAAATAAAAGGTATAATTTAATTTTATATACGATTCTGAAAGTTAATATTGGTACAATATTCTAATTTAAACAGAGGTGTTGTGGCCTATACAATAATATAATGTATTTAGGATTTCTGATGTTTGCACCGGCGTCTTCAATGCAGAACATCTGTTCCTTGTAGTCCAGGAAAGGCAAAATGTTTTCAGAGCTGGCGGCCAAACTTCAGTAATGGAGAAGAAAATTCCTGCTATTTCGCTTCTTGTCTCTATACTACTAATCATTATTTCTAAAATACTTGTAATCCTACTAACATCCTAATGAAATTATTTTGTAGTACAAAGGCTATTGGCAGTTATGAATAGTATCAAGATATGAAGATATCTTCCTATTAGGCATATGACAGCCTCTTTCCTTACGCACGTACTAAAATTCATGTTTCTCTCCTTCGTAGGAGCTCATCTATAACCAAAGTCAACGGATGTTGTCCAAGTTGCTGTGGCCCAACCCAGCACCTAGTGCGCCCAGAGACCCCCACTCAGATCATTTGGTTAGTAGACTTTTCATTTCTAATGCATATAAATACTTCTGCTTAATTATTTTTTTACGGTATGGACCGGTGCATGCCTGAATAAGTCTTCAAAAGATAATTGTGTTCAAAAAGTGTTATATTTGGAGTATGTGTATAAAATTCAATTAACTAGTCGATTTATGGTAAGGAAATCTCAGATTATGTCAAAAATGTACAAGTTCATCTTTTTTTTTCTTTATACTTACTATTATATAACTAAGCCTGGAAGGAACATGAGTATTTAAGTATTTATGGAAAAAAACCTTTCAAAACTAAGATTACATTACCTGTTAATGGGAGGTATCTATTTTAAAAACGACCTAGGAACTTAAAGGATAGGGTAGCTTGTCTGTCGTTTAAAAAAAGATATCCTAAACTCAATGATGTGCACCTATGGTCGTTACTTGCGTTAATAAGTGACTGTAGCCACATTGATATGTAGATCAAATCAACCTGCCTGTCGATCTTTAAATTAAAATTTAGTCTTGGTCGTTGAAAAACCTAAGCTCTTGAAAGTTATTTCAAATCAACATGATACGTCAGATTTCTTCAATCTTTGACCGTTTTTGATGACTACTTGTGATTTTGATTTGAATTTTGTGTTTTATATACATACATATTGATATTTCTACAACTGACACTGACAAATTCATCGAAGGAAATCTGATCGAACCAAAATATTTGTATAAAATGAAGAAAAAGTACAGTGCACATAATTGATTCTCGTCAAAAACCGGCGAAGAATATCGGGGGAAAGGGTTGCTATAATGGTGGAGCCCATGATGCTAAATGTGGAGTCACTCGGGCATCGTGGCGACCTATTGGATTTTGAAGATAGGATGATAGGAAGAAAAAAAAAAGGTTATATGATCTTTGTAGACGCTGTATTAAGAAAAATCTTCCAAATAATCCTCAGATTAAGAATCAGCACGATCAGGAATTCAGGCTGAACAGTCTGTATGAAAATCTGACGCGCTCGAGTATTTCGAAATAGCAATCGCCAAAAATATTTTTTGCATTTTCAAAAAGCAGCCACGAGTTCGCGTTACACACGAATCGTCTGTATTTTAAATGGGAGCTTAGTTTGGGTTCACTTAACATCCCCTCTGAAAATCTGACGCGCTCGAGTAGAATTTAAATTTCTACCCCAACCCCCACCAACCCCACCTTTCAAACCGGCGGATTAACACATATCCCTTATCCGAGATACGTGGGGTATATACATTGGCAATATCTGACGCGCTCGAGTAAATCCCAAAATCCCCTCTTGGGCTCCCCTACTATAATTTTTAAAAAAGAAAAATTGCTTTGGTATGTTTTTAATTT
The DNA here is from genome assembly GCA_936446665.2 of Synanthedon andrenaeformis. Taxonomy (NCBI): domain Eukaryota; kingdom Metazoa; phylum Arthropoda; class Insecta; order Lepidoptera; family Sesiidae; genus Synanthedon; species Synanthedon andrenaeformis. Next base: position 5,419,254 of record OW387796.2, read on the forward strand.
TTGGCAACATTTTATTTCTCTAAATAAGTAGGTGTTAATATTGCCAAACAAACAAAAAATAACAAGGTACGGACTGGGGCGATGTGTTCACAAAACACTTTTTCCATTATAGGACGCAATTTAATTACTCGCATAGAATAACCGTCAAAACATATCCATTCCGAGCAACGCCCTTAACTAAATAGATTGATGCTAACGTAATTTCGGAGGTCCAAAAAAACTGATGGTCCAAATCATAGAGGCAGATGTTAATGATTCTATTATTTATGGTCGAGCCTCGCCTATTATACCTTTTTAATTTTTTTTTTTCTAGTTCGTAAACGAAAGGTTATTCGGGCGTATAATGTTCTGTTGTTTTTAACGACGTTGATATTTGTATAAACATTGTTGATTTTAACTGTTTATTTTATAATTAACATGGTTCCGTTAATACGAGTTCATATTTAGCTTAAAGTAGCAAATAAATTGGGGACTTATTGCCTACTTTTGAACTTTGAAACTTTTACTTTTGAAATTTCAATTAACCCTGTGTGTCTTTTTTAATGTTAAGCTCGACAGACAGGCCGATGATCCACTTGATGGTAGGTGGCTACCGTCGCCTATAACACAATCAAAGCCATAAGTAACTGCAACTGCGTTACCAACCATAGTAGGATTAAGGATAGGAATTAGGAAGGGATAGGTAAATGGGCTTTGACATCCCTTAGTTACTCTCCGAAACACAATAACACACGTGCTGGATACTTCAAACAGAAGGGCTGCCCAAATTTAATGACTATTTTTCGGACCAAGCGCTTTAAAACATCCTTTATAATGCGCACTGGCAAGGTTTGGAACTCCCTGCTAAAAGTCTGTGTTTCCGAGCTCATATAGCCATCTTCTGGGTGAGCTCGCTTTATCACAGGCCTCATCTTCGCTACATGGCTATATGCTGGCCAACAGCAAACCCATTTCTAATAAAATAAAATATATATATACATAGCTCATAATAGTAATGTTTCGATATAAATTCACAACTGCAATAATGCCCCCAAATTCAGTATATTGTAATTTTCCCTGTATACAAAAATCTTCATAGTTCATATACAAAATATCGTCACAGCAATTTTTGCAAGTTTTTTCTGAAATATTACTACTAATATTATAAATGAGAAATTTTGTAAGAATCGGTATATGGATCGCAAAAACGGCTGATCGTAACTATTCACCAAATCAATGTAAGCATATCCACTGTTAAGTCTTAGTTGATTTAATCAGATCAAATACTTGCCACTTTCCCGTCTGTCTTTAGAACACACGCCATTCGTGTGACAATGCTGTGTGAGGATTCTTCACACATTAGTTTCTGAGAATCCTCACACAGCAGCTTGTTTTGAGAATTTTTACAATTAGTGTCATATTTAAATAGTATAGGCAAAACATTGTCACTTACAGCATCATTCTAATCTGTTTAAACTTGAGGGACTTAAGGCCAGAACCCATTTTCTCTTCATTCCTAATCCCTTATCCTTATCCTATTGCAAGTGGACCGTCAGCCTGTCTGACGCTCTTCATATTAGAAAATAAACAAATCTGCTATTGATTAAGTGACATTTTAATTAGATGTCGATTATATGAAATTTATTCAAGTTAAAGAGTATTTTATATCTTAATACAGGTAATAAACTATCTTTGTGCCAAATTTCATCCAAATCCGTTAAGCCGTTTTTGACATTAGCGTGCACAGACAGACAAAAATTCTAAAAACAATTATTTTTCTTACGTTGGTAACATAATAGTAAGTGCAACGTGTACAAATTGTTTTTTTTTTTAATACGGCTCATTTACAATTTTATTATATTTTATTAGCAATTAGGGACACCCTACAAACCATCTTGGCTAGCCTGAGGCGCCATCGCCTGCACTCATCACACCAAGGTGTCTGCAACCTAATTATATAGAAGAAAAACGCGTTACAAACTCAAATATTTGTTAATCTACCGTCACACTGACGAATTAACACCTTAGCGTCGAACAAACAGAGTTTATTATCTATTGTTAGCGTGTAATCTTTTTATAAAGATGATGTATTTGGAAAAAAAGGTTGACTCGGAGAATTGGCGTAAAAAGTGGCTTAATTAGAATATGATTAGGGGTTTGTTGCTGACAATGCTAACAAGCGTTTGGAGTTGATTAAGGTAATGAATAGTTATATTGTCGTTAAGACAGCTGGTGTTATGATACAGTGGAGTTAATAGACGAAAAACCTTGCGTCGGTTTTGTTTTAAACGACCATTACAGAGTAACATATGTTACTAATAATTGTGGAGCCGGTTTGTTTGTTTTTTGGGAGTTTTTATGAGAATTGTGTATATTAGACTATTAGCTATAGAGATACGTCCGTGTATATCTATAACATAGTTTTAGCTGTTAAACTTAACTTATCCAAGCTGATCTCAGTAGAATTTTTTTATATCATTTCATCTTGAATAACTGAGTACTGATTACCTAATAACTCAAAAGATCTATAAGTAGTTATAATGCGAAATGAGAATGTGTATGGGTTTTTGTTACTCTTTCACGAAAAAACACAGATATTTTATTACCTAGATTAACATTAAGGATACTTTTTATTCTGGAAAAATGTTCTAAGAGGGATCGTCTAAAAATATTTTAAAAAAAATTTGATGTGTTATATTGGTGCAAGTGTCTTTAAATGATAATAATAGTGTAGATTTAAAAAAATTGTAGAATTGAAAATTTTCAAATATTCTACGCAGCCAATACATAGCGCTGCTATTCGAAGCTAGGGCGTTGGAGTATTATTATAATAATCATAAATTACCTACCAAGGGCCTAGCTAGGTGCTTACAGAAGCTTGCTTTTATATTCAGAATATTTAACATTCCCACGTTTATAATCGAACATAGGTTGTACATATTTCTGTATTCCATAAAACATTTGATAGTTTTATGATATCAATGAATAGATAACATCTTCAGATCCGCCAGTAAAAGGCGGCGAAATCAGAAAGAAATTTTATAAAAATACCAAATGTTTATAGAGAATTAATATTTTCGATTTTAAGTATCATTTAAGCGTACTTATAAGTGGCTTTTTTCATTTAACGTTTCTATAACTCTTTATGTTTTACAACTTTGTACCTAATGAATTTAATTTATATTTCATATACCTACTTAGTTATATAACTTGGCTGTTTTATTTGTGTCCGAAATTGTATGTCGCCTGGCTTGGTCATATGTTGATGCAACTCCAAGTAAATTTAGTTCTGGATCTGGGATCGGTGGGTTTTAAACAAAGATTTGGGGTTATTATTTTGGTACCTGACCGAAACTACCTATGGAGGGTAATCGTAACAGAGACTTTGGACAATTTTCGTCACAATATCTTGCTACTACTAAGTAAGTATTTTATTTTTACTCATTTCTTCTTTAATGGTTCTTGTTGGTTTTTCATCTTTACTTCTTTTTTTCTTTCTTGTGTTTAGTTACTTATTTTAGATAAGTCTGTCTGGTATAGACTACTGATGTGATCTGTGAGATCATTCTACGGATAAACTCTACAGAAGTCCCATTCAATTTACAATTTCATTTGAAGATTGGGTCGCTTTAGATCTAAAACACCGAAAATCTAATATAATTAAGTAAAGGTATAATATATAAAAATTCTATCTTCCGAAGTAGGCAAAACTTAAGTTAATGTTTTATTTTATTTTACTCTTATTTTCATAGTGACTTCAGTGTTATTTCATGGAAATATGCGTTTGAAAACGTAGTCTTAATTATATACGTTGTAAGTTGTAAGTTCAGTGTTATTTCATGGAAATATGCGTTTGAAAACGTAGTCTTAATCTTATGTGTTGTAAGTTTCCTTTAATCTTTACACAATTTTAAAAAGCTACGCCCCAATAAAACTTCATTCGCATTACTATCGATCATGTCGCCAATCAATTAGGTGCTGACAAGGGTTGTACCCTCGCCCGACCAACACCATATAACGAGTAACTCATGGGTTACAAACAAAATGCAAACCAGTCGATTGGGATAAGGAAGACGTTTGTGAAGTTATTCAGCCTTAGCACAGACATATTTTTCAAGGGTTACTCTTTCTTACATTTTCAAGAATGTAGATTGGAACCTTCTAAATACCTCTTACATAGATTCTTCTTTAAATATTATATTGTATACGTCAGCGATGTGTACCTATTGCAGATCTGCAATCTTCAAACTTGTTAACAAATAGGTTAACATTTTGAAAATTGTTTGGTGAGCCCAATTCTACCAAATATGACCAAGTTCATTCTAATGAAACGCCGTCCAGAAATGCCGTCTATTTAATTCCAATAACAGCAAACTTTGATATGATACGTTGGAACAATATCCTATCAAAATCTGCAGCTCAACCCTTGCGCTATTTCTTGAACTAATAGGCAAACTGTAACAGGTTGTCGACCTTTACAAAAAAAAAGTAAAAAAATTATAAAATTAATATTCTGGCGATAAACCCAAAAAGCAATAGTTACATTTCTAATACTTAAAAACACTATGTGATTTTTTATTCAAAACTTAAAATAAATTCAAAGAAAGAAGCAGAAAATAATTACAAAGAGCAAACAAAACTAATATAAAGTATTTCTCATTTGGTAGCGCCACCAAAGACTTTCCTTCAACATTGTTTTGTCAATAACAACTCTATTTAAAGCAATAGTAAAGTTGATTTTACCTTGCTTATATAAATTTGTTGATTATAGGTTCTCAGGCATCCAAAGCATACGTTTGCGCCCTGTCGACGGCAGGTGACGCTAGTCATATAATTTTATGGGTCTAAAGCTCATTTATAACCGGTATAAATAATGCCTTCTATAATGGCCTTTTATTTGTTATTTGGAAGTTTTTTCGTATTGACATACATATTACGTTTGAAGCTTCTAATTTGTCATTCGAATTAATCTGTTTTACAGGCAATATTTGTAGACCTAGGTTTATTAAAAAAATCTATATAAGTACTTTACTGTCTTTTACTACTTGGTAGAAGATCATCAATGTTCTGAAACTTTTTTTATGTTAAAGAGTGACAGATAAGCTATCGGCTCACTTGATATACCTAGGTAGGAACCTTGGCTTATATAAACACAGACAAAACACATTTAATGGGATGTAGGCTATGTCATCTCTTAATTTGCAGACCAAAACACAACTTTACTGCTTGAACGCAATTTTTTTTTTCACAGTGATCTTACATAATTAAAGGGTTGGTTAACCCAGTCTTTTCTTTTTTTTTATCGAGGAGAAATCCTTTTATTGATCCCCTGCCGCTTGCTAGGCGAAAGGGGTATGTGGGGGTCGACCAGCATACTCCGCGTGCTCACATAGCAGGCAGAACTGGCCCCTACCCACTAAAACTCCCCGGTGTCTCCTTGCCCATAAGTGGGGAGTGGACGGGCTCTGCCGAGGCAACTGATTCGACCCACCCCCCTCGGGCGGCCTAGCCATTGCTGGCTAGGCTGACGCCAACAAGGGGATTGCCCGGAGACACCCGAGCAATCCCCAGACGGAGGGGACCCGTGCAGGCACACACAGTTAGCAACTGTGTGCGCAGGTCCCCGAGTGCATTTGAAGACGGGCTGGTGCCCGCCTTCTCCTGCCCAGCCATCTGCTAGATGTTAATGGGGGACTCAATGGACACCGCAATGTCCATTGGCTCCCCCACCTCCAATGTGGGCGGGACAAGTCCCGCCCGACCGCCAAAGTGAGCAGGGGACCAGGAGAAATCCTTTTATTGATCCCCTGCCGCTTGCTAGGCGAAAGGGGTATGTGGGGGTCGACCAGCATACTCCGCGTGCTCACATAGCAGGCAGAACTGGCCCCTACCCACTAAAACTCCCCGGTGTCTCCTTGCCCATAAGTGGGGAGTGGACGGGCTCTGCCGAGGCAACTGATTCGACCCACCCCCCTCGGGCGGCCTAGCCATTGCTGGCTAGGCTGACGCCAACAAGGGGATTGCCCGGAGACACCCGAGCAATCCCCAGACGGAGGGGACCCGTGCAGGCACACACAGTTAGCAACTGTGTGCGCAGGTCCCCGAGTGCATTTGAAGACGGGCTGGTGCCCGCCTTCTCCTGCCCAGCCATCTGCTAGATGTTAATGGGGGACTCAATGGACACCGCAATGTCCATTGGCTCCCCCACCTCCAATGTGGGCGGGACAAGTCCCGCCCGACCGCCAAAGTGAGCAGGGGACCAGGGGCCTCCCTCCAGGCATCCCTGTTCCCCTGAACTCCAACAAAAATAAAAAACAAACAAAACAAAAAAACAACAAAAATGAGACAACAAAAAACCCTGACGACAGAAGGCGAGAAGCCGCCAGGGGAACTCCAGCTGTGCACTCCGCCACGAGCTTGGTGTCTCAAGCCCGCTCGGAGCGCACGGTGTGGGCCTTCTTGGTCCCCTCGCCAAGAACTGGCGAGGGTAAGCCCCCCCACCACGACAAGGTCATGGTCCACCTAGAGGGGGTGGTTAACCCAGTCTGCCTGTCGAAAGTCACATTAAAATTAATATACCAGTATCTACCTAATTTAAAGATTTAACATAAATTTAAGTTAGGGTTAAACATTATTAATTATATTCGTACAAAGCATCGACTGACATATGAATTTTACTAATAAAACCATCAAACTATAATCAGAAAACATGAGGTCCAAAATAGCTTGAGCTCCTTACGTCATGTAAATTGTATTTAGTAATAGTTCTAGTTATTCTGGTTAGCTTTGTTTGAATTGAACTGAAAGAATAAAGATCACTTTAATGATAACAAGTCACACGATAACACATCATCACTGTGTCTCTCCACTGCTGGATGTAAGCCTCTCCCAAGCCACGCCACCACGCACGGTCTTCTGTCCTTCGTGTCCAGCCCCTTCCCGCGATTGGTTCTTCCGCGATTTTTGTTATGACAAGGTCGAGAGACAGGCTGACAATCCACTTAATAGTAAATGACCACCGTCGCCTATAACACAAGCAAGGGATAAGGGATTAGGAGGAGATAGGAAAATGGCCTCTGGCATCCCTTACTCACTCAACGAAACACAAGACCACAAGGGTTATTTGTAAGGGGGTGGTTACTGCCGCCAGACGGGCTGCCCAAATGACTGCGAATCCCTGCCAATAATTTCCAAATCCAGACCAAAGCCAACTTTGAAAATTTCATTTCCAAAGTTGACCCTGCCGGATATCAGAATGCCAGGAATTTCAGAATATCTGATCCTATCTACCAAAGAAACTATTTTATAATTATAATTATAAAGTTCATAGGCAGACCTAGATTCCAAATTCAAAACATTAAAACACAAGATTTTAATAATATCACGCATTTCCTAGATGACATCCATTCCCCAGATAAAACTCCATTATCTAGAGTATTTCAACTCGCGTACAATTTGCTAGATTCCATTAAGGCGCATTAAAATGTAGAACAAATTTCCTTTTCATAAACGACAGTGGCGCCTCGCTCTGCAATTACAAGTCACATCAAAACTATCGGCGTCCATAAAAACAGATCTCTCTCACACTACCTCCGACACGCGCTAACGGATCATCTTAAAATGGTTTATTACATACCCCGCCGATTTAATACTCGAGCTGTGATGTTAAGTACCGGTTAAAAGGTTTTTTATACTTATAGCTTTATAGCTTTATTCGTAAACATGTATGACAAACCGTTCACGTGCTTGGCTAAGTTAAAACTTGACATAGCATTTAGCTATTTGGAAAATTGAACGGGTTGAAAAAAACTGAAAATGCTCTGGTCCGCGGTCGCGGGTTATATTCCCGACAGGGGTCATCCTTGAAGTTCTCTCTGGTCTGGATTTTGAAAGTAGTGCATGGCGCGCTGCATTTCAGCATGTCTAGCGGCAGTAACCACCTCCTTACAGACGCCCACTGTGAAATAATAGAATGTGCTGTTGTATTTCGTTGAATGAGTAAGGGATGTCACAGCCCATTTCCCTATCCCTGCCTTATCATTCTATGGTCTGCAGCTCACTTGGAGCACCTATAGCGTTGATTGTGTTATAGGCGACGTTACGTAACCTACCATCAAGTGGTCCGTAAGCCTGTCTGTCGAGCTTAATATAAAAGAGGTTCAGAGACAAAGGTTTCTTTTAGCGTCAAAACAAGGAAATACTATAAATTACTTAGGTATATAATTTGCAGAAAAAAATTGAGATGCAAAAAATTGCAGAGCTGGCTCTGTCTCATCATATGCTGTCTATTTTTCTGTCAACTTCTTCTATACCCCTAACAGATTTTGATACGGTTTTCACTAAAGAAAAGAGCGATACGTGTGGAAAGTTTGTGTACTTATATATATAATTTGCAGAAAAAATTATATCCATGCGAACACGGTCGCATTAATAAATAATAAATTCATTATTGAATGCTGAGTGTTCGCAATGCTAAGAAGTAAAATCAATATCAACCTCACTACCTTAGAAATAAACTGATTAAGTCCTAGCACTTGAATATTCCAATACCCACATAATTAAACTGGTTTCAAGTGGGTATCTATTTCAATGATTGGATTAAAGACACATAAAAACGCTAAGGGAACTAGAAACACGTCGACAGATGCCCTAGTACATAATAATTACATTTACATCGAGTTACATGAAGGCTGCACGGCCGGTGCGACGAACCGGGCGGCACCTGTGTCGGCTAAGATGAAAGGGGCATTGCTTTGTGCGCGCGCGCCGGCAAATATTTATTTTAATTTAGTGCCCGACCGATGAACGCTCGTTAATACCTAATGGATTTGCTCCCGAGCGCTACACCGGCGACGACTCAGGCGATGCTCGCGAAACGGACCAATTCAAATTTAGAAGACTAACGAGTCTTAACAGTAAGTATATTTGCAGCCAGTAATATGTCTAGTAATCTAAACTTATAAAATCGTTCATTCTGACTGACTATTGACATTTGGAACATAGTTTTATTTTATAACGTCATCCGATAAGAAAAAAATTAAGTTAAGTTTAAGTTTAGTTTCCGAAGTTCCTAAGTTTAGGTGTTAAGTGTGGTAGCCCAGTATATTTCCTGCTAAGAGAATAAATAACCCTCTAATTCGGTAGCTACTTCGTGACGATTTCGGAAGGTATAGGTACCCTGTGATACCCAGTGGGTTAAAACGGTCGGCTGCCAAAAAGGTAGACGTTGCTAGGAATATCAACGGGGTCGCTACCTCTGAAAGGAAGATTTTGAGACATAAACTAGTCTTAGTATTCGAAAATAGCTCAGGTAATCGAAATTCGTTGGTGGGGGAAAAATCTTTTTTTTTTATTAATACCACTAAAATTTGTCATATAAACTGAACTGTACTGAACTGCATGTTGAGTGTTTACTTAATTACATATATTTTTCAATTCAATTCATTGCAATAATTTATTGCAAAACCATAATGTATAAATATGTTACAAAATTTATAAAGACCAGTGTTATGGACCCTATCGGGCATGCAACTTAAAGGCTAGGAGAGAGGGAGAGTATAAAACTATATAAAAATAATTTTTATTATATAGATAATTAGACATGTACCTACTTAGTTTCTTTACACCTACATATACATAAAAATGACGAAACCGCGTCATTTTTATGTATATTTTTATGTCATTTTCCGCATAATAAAAATGACGTTTCTTATGCGGAAACCTATAGACTATATTCGGGTTTACATAAAAAATGTTCCCGTGGAATAATACCTAGTTTATTTCAGAAATATTTTAGTTCTGAAAATCATCAACAGATGCTGCTGCATATGCCATGACCTTTTTTTTGTTATTCACTTTTTTGTAATTAATTATATTTATTACAAAACTAAAATAAATACATATTTAACTTTTACAGTATTAAGAGAAAATAATTAAAAAAGCCTTAATTGTTCTTTTTTTATAATAAGACTGTCGTATTTTCTCACTTAAAATAAAGCAGAAGCGTTTAGTGCGAGGTGTCGCCGCTACGCTCCGGTGGCGCTGCAGTCGTTTGTTTGGCCAATATTTGCCGAAGCTTTTTGTTGTAAAAAGGGCATTAGTGAACCCTTTTGTTGACATAAAGCTAAGACGGTTTGCCTGTCAACAGTTGGAGCAAATATTTGTTATCGGCGGCTCGTCTGACTAACGTAATCCGTTTTAAGTTAAATGTTTGACGGTGTTTTATTCTTTTACACTTGGCCGTGAGTAAATTGAAGTAGGTTAAGATATCAACATCCCTGGGAAGCTTCCTTAATGACGCATCCACATTTTTCTCTTAAGTATTTGCGTATTACCTACATATTTAAAATATATTGATATACAAATATATGAGATTTTTTCATAGAATACTCGATATATTTGTTAAAATAAAACTATACTCATACGGATTTACAGGTTTTAATTTATTTTTTTGTAAGCTAAATAAAATTTTGTATTTATAAGTGACCATAAAATTTCGACATTATAAAGAAAGAATAAAGAAGAATAAAGAAATTTATTTCAGAATATGCAAAATAGGAAGAATTTTCTAAAAAATATGAATAAATCGCATCCTTTTTTTAACTGATACCTACACAATTAATATTCCCTATTACCTATTATTAAAGGTAAGTATTCCCGGCAAGCCTTTTCATTCAAGGCTTTTTGTCACTGGCGCCACATGGAATTTACACTCTTTGACTACGAGTTCCCTGCATCAATAACATTGTCGTAATAAACTCCCACAAAATATGGTATTTTGTTTAAAAGTTGCATTATAATTGCTGAGCGCCATCTTAATGTCATGTGTCAACGAAACAATGTAGCCTCTTGGTTAAAACAATTTCCACTAATCGAAGATTAATGAGTAAGTAAGTGGGCAAATAAATAGAATCGACAGACCACACAGAGTTTCTCAGTCATAAATGGCAGTAATTTCCTTACATAAGACCGCTAAGAAATAAAAGAATAGCTAGATATTGTGTTCGTTGAGCGAGTATATTAAGGGATGCAAGATCCCGTTCGCCTATAGTCCCTTTATCATTAAGTACCTAATCGTAATAAGGTCGGCAAAGCGTTTTGCAGAACCTGTGGCGTTGCTTGTGTTGTTAGGCGACGGTAGCCTAACAACACAAGCAAGCTTCCCACCTTTCCAAACGTCTTGAGTATTAAAAAAACTTGTATATTTAAATATATATTTTTTCCTTTTTGATAAAACTACAATAATTAATTATTTATCCATATCTATATCTATACACATTGTAAAATAAAGTCGCTATCCTCCTCTATCTTTTTTTCGCTAACTTCTTTTAAACCACCAACTTATATCTTCATAGGATTTTAAGCGATAAACGAGGAAGTTTTATGAAAAAAAAAACATCATAACTTCTTGCAATGACTAATACTTATGTTGTTTAATACTTCTTAAAAAACAAATGTTTTGAATTTTTTTTTAAATGGTAGGTAAAGGAAAATGCACTTTGAGTGTGCATAACCGAGTCGTTTTTATTTTTCTTGCTACAGTCGATTAAAAATTCCTACTTAATGCTCATGCGTTCAAGTTTCAACAGTTTCAGAGAAACTACCTCTAGTTACTTGTCCAATCAATGACAAAACTTGGGCCGAATTGTGTTGTTGCTTTTACAGGATTCTTTATATAAAAAGCGCCCGTAGAGAGGACTCGAATCACGTTTCGATGCAGTTCTCCGAATTAAAATTACAAAAAGGGAGACAAGGAGACCGATACGAATGCTTGCGTAAGAGCGAGCCGCAATACATGCGACATCGCTGCATCCACGCCCCTGTAGGAATCAAATTCAAAATAAGATTTCAAAGGAACTAAAAGGAATAACAAACACTGGCGTTCGGTTTCTCTAGTTCGTTAGAGCGAGACGGGTATATGCGTGTCAGCTCCGTCGCTATGTTGGTTAGTTGATATGAGTTATGGCGCGTATGTTTCCCGCGCGAATTAGCCATTTGGCGCGAAGTTGTGGGGAGACGCCCTGCGTGCAATCGAATATATTGATAAACACATTCTGTACGGTTATTATAACACCAACACGAGAACGAGCTTTGCAATCTCCATTAACTACCCCGTAAAAATTCATTGAAGAAATTTTAACTCGGAGTTTAGTCTATGGTCTAGCCGAAGAAACAATTTATGACAGATAAATATTTCTGGAAAACCTTTCACAGTTGTGATGACTTATTATAGTTATTTGCGTTACATAGATATTTATTTAACCATAAGTTGTACTCACACTAAAGTAGCTAATTATCATCTTGGTCTATGGTCTCGCCAAAGAAAAAAAATCTTTAAGTAGACTTTATTATTGTCATGGCAACATTAAACTTATTAATTTATTACTTTAAATTGACTTATAAATAAATAAAATGAAGTGAAAATTTTGAATACCTTTTCCTTAAATTGTTTGCAAAATTATTTTCTATTTTTTTTACTTAGCATCTATTGTTGAGCTCTAGGTTTTATAATAAAAAAAAAATTGAAAAATGTAAATTTTTTCCCACCATGCTCTAATTTCAACCAGTAAGCAAACACTAATAAGTTGGTAAAGGACATGACAAATACAAATGCGGTTTTTGCTATTATTTAGAGAATTTCCTAAGGCATGTTCCTAATATGTACCCATCTTTTCAAAGCATAAAATAAAATGAAAATAGCAATAAAAAATTAGAAATATGTAAATTTAGCAATATCAATTAATTTAGCTAATATATAAATTTAGCAATAGTATAAGTACCTACTGAGAAAAATGTGATTATATATAAAGGCGACAATTAAACTGACGGTCTACTTGAAGGTAAGTGGATACCTTCGCTTAAGCCAGGAGGGGGGAGACATTGAATAGGATAAGAGATTACTCGTTCACGTATTAAATTACAAGCACACGTGCTTTTTATTGATGTGATTTTCTGTAAATTGTGGTTGGTTATTGCTACCAATGTGCTTCCGCACTTACGTTATTTATTTTTTAAACATTTTTGATTTTAATGAAACATTAAGAAAATATCAATACAACCATAGTAAGCAACAGTAATTTTTAGCTTTATGAATACAACAATGGCTATTTAAAGTTTTAAAAAGTAAGAGAGCAAGTGTCGCCATCTAGAGGCGAATAGCGCAACAAATGCATTCAGTAATTTAATTTTGATAAAATTCCAATATGGTTTTCTTATATATTGAAACTTGTATGATTTCTTAGAGGCATGACCTTTAGAATTATAACGAAATTATATTTGAAAAAAAAAACTGATAGTACCTACTGCATTTTAATTTAATATATTTTTAATTTTTTTATGTCACTAATCTTGCTTGTATGTTTGTATATAATACCTAGTAGTGGCAGGGCACACTGCGTTTCGCAGTCATTTAGGCAGCCCGTCTGGCGGCAGTAGCCATCCCCTTACAGAAGACCACAGTGAAATAACAGCATGTGTGCTGTTGTGTTTAGGTGATTCCCTTATCCATAAACCTACTCTAGTCGGCAAGCACACTTGCAGCACATGTGGCGTTGCTTGTGTTATAGGTGACGGTAGCCACCTACCATTAAGTGGACCGTCAGCCTGTCAAACGATCTTACCGTAAAAAAACTGCTAAATATAATCCCTGCTACTTAATTTATATTTTACAAATACTTAGATAAAGATTAATTCGATTAAATTAAATCTATAATTAGCTAATCCTCTCTCAACACGCCTTTGTGCGTTGGCGTCAGATTGATTTTCAACAAATTACTTACCTACCTGTACATGAAATAAAATTAGTGATTTATTTTAATTGTACTGGTAAGTAATATTTTTGTATTGGCAACATTTTTTTTCCATGTGTCCGAATCATGTATTTTTAATCATGTATTTCTTTTAATAAAAAATAAAGCATTAGTTATTCATAAATAGTGTATCTTTTAATAGATTTAGGCGCGATTTCACCATACTCTGTTAGTATTTGACATCGCTGTTAAGTCATTTAACAGAAGTTTAACAGCGATGTTAACTTCTGTTAAATGACTGTTATGTTAAATGATGTTAATCGCTATTAAGCGATGACTTAACAGCGATGTTAAATACTAACAGAGTACCTATAGGTCAGAGTACCTATGTATAGGTGAAATCGCGCCTTAATATATTTTAAAATATTTTTAGTATTAATTAAATGGATATTATAAATATATTGGTTTTTTCGTTAAATACTAACACATATTTTTATCAAAGTTGGTCTTAATCAAAAAACTTCTAATTATTTTTATAACGATACACTTTTAAACTTCATTAAACATCAATGAATATTACTCTAAATAAAATTTATTTTATGACGCGTGACCGTGTGTCGGTGCTATTGACAAACCAATACGTGGTGCCCTCTGTTGTACTGACGAAGTAACTTCGATTTGGGCACGGACACCTTCAATATTTATCGTATCGATATTTTAAAGTAAATATTATGAAAATTTTACTGTATATGTATATTATGTAAGCTTTTGATGCAATATTCTTGATTTCTTCTCGTGGTTAGTTTAGAAAGGTTCCTACCTACCAACTTATTAGACGCCAGAGTATACTGTCGAGTCGATAAAGCACAAGCAGCAATCTAAGGAAACATTTTTTTAATTGGATTAGAATTTATTACCTTGACTATTTGCCTTTATATTAATTTCACATACCTATTACTTCTCACTGATGGGCACATATCTTGTCTGTGCGAGAATATCTCTTGGCTGCTAGCCTTTACACAAAATTTTCATCAAAACTTTTTTATTTGCAAACGTAGCATTATTTCTAACTAGCGACTAGCCCACCACTTCGCATTATACAAACCTTTATATTATTATTTATACAAACCTTCCTCGTTTATTGCTTTTTCCATAAGTGAAAACTGTCAAAATCCGTTTAGTAGATTAGAAAAAGTTAACGGAGAAGCAAGCACAGACCTGTCCGTCTGTGCTTGCTTCTCCGCTAACTTTTTCTGGTGGTCTGGTGCAAAGCGTCTTTATCTATATCTATACTATCTGTCTTTATCTATATCCTACTAATATTATAAAGAGAGAAGATTTGTATGTTTGTAATGAATAAACTCAAAAACTACTGGACCGATTTTGAAAATTTCATCTCTTTCATCTATAGAAAGCTACATTATCAGCGAGTAAAAGAGGCTATATTTTATAAAGTCACGCAGGCGAAGTCGCGTGCAACAGCTAGTTTTATAATAATAAGTATGTATGGATACAGATAAACACGTCAAATCAAAACGGCTCGAGAGGTTAGCCAGTCCCGACTATTATATCACTGCGTGAACCTTCATTGAATATTTGATCAACTGAAATATATGGAAGCGACAGAGTTATTTAACTCCATTAAAATTAATAACTCACAATTAATCATCGGCACAAAACAGGCTTCTGTTGATCTGAAGATGAATGTTAAAACTTGCATGTTATCATAGTTTTTCGAAAGCGGTAATTATTTTTAATGGGCGCGTTGAAATTATCGATATCGGTGTCCGCGTCTCGGGACCACCTCGCAACACTAATTTACATATTAATTTGTTGATCAGCCGTAAAATAAAGAAATTGGAGGGATCGTATAAAGTTTTGTAATTAAACCCGACGCGGGTGATTCAAATGTAATTTTTATTTTTATATTATGGTTCTGTTTGGGGCTCTGTGACCATTTTAGGCGCCGCCGCCAGACAGTTCGTTAGAGTCGCAGACTAATATAAATCAGATCCGTGTCGTGTGTCTTGGTAGATTTTTATAAAGATGAAGAAGGCTATTTGTGAGGCTTATGTTTTCTTTTTTTACACTAGCTGGTTGTCCGCGACTTTGTCCGGATAGAAAAATGTAAAATATAACACTTGCTTGATATAACGCCTGCATATTTATTGCTGTGACGACGGTGGCGGCGCGACTGTTGACAGTGCTACCGATTTTTTTTATTTTTAGACAATCCCTCGGGAACCTAACATTTTTCTGGGATAAAAATTATCCCATATATTAAGCGAGGTAATAAACTATCTGTGTGCCAAAATTATTTAAATCTGTTCAACCGTTTTTGCGTTATTGAAAAACAAACATCCAAATATCCAAGCACACAAACTTTCGCATTTATAATAGTATTAGGATAAATCACAAGCGACCTTTAGAATATTTCTTATGCCGGCTCCACATTAATGCCGTGAATTCACGCGCGAATTCACCCCGTGAATTCACGGCACAAGTCGTGCCCTCCACATTCACGGGTTAACACAATCGTTCGTGAAACCCGCCGCGAAATGGACGTGGAAGCTGCTGCTGCAATAACTTTGTTTTCTGTGGCAACATATACGTCCAAAACAAGAAATACCGTGAATGTAGATGTGTACGCGTGAACGCCGCGAGAAGGAGGCGCGAACCCTTTGTCGCGGGACAAAATACCGACTCTGATCGGGGAACAGGCGTGAACGCGCGCGAACCCCGCGAAAACCGTCCACATTCACGTTCACGCCTGTTCACGGAGCTTCACGGCACTAATGTGGAGCCGGCATTAAAGGTTCTTTTAGGGAAAATATGTATTTTCATTGCTATCAACGCAAAGGACGTAGAGATAGATTTACATGTTCCCTTAGTTAATGGCATCTGAATTGATTGCAGATGAACACAAATGCATAATGAGTGTCGTTGTAGGAAAATGACTACCTGTCGCGTTTTTAAACATTCCTGATTCACAATATATATATTATTCACACTGTACCAAGGATTAGAACTCCCTGCCGACGTCTATGTTGTCGAGTTCATATAGCTCAAACCTTGCTGAGCTCGCTCCATCGTCGACCTCGACTTTGCTGCAAGGCTAGATGCTGGCCAAGAGCAAACCCATCATTAATAATAATAAATAATAAAAAAATAATAAAGTTGACGCGATTTGTGTATGTGTTTGAAGTGAGTATGTACTTGTTTCAAAAAACCTATTTCACTTTTAAGATATTGTGATGTATCTCCACTCCAACTAAGCTACAATTGATTGGTGTTCAATACTTATATTATGAAGGTTTTGTTGTAACTCAATCTTTATTAGAACCGAAGCTCCACAGAGGAAGCTGTTAACGTCAAATCATTTAATCAAAGCAATTTAATATAATCAGGGGCTCGACTTGTGGGGGACGTCAATTAGGGAAAATTTGTTTTGCTTTAGCATTTCATGTAAAAAGTTAACTGCTGGTATAAGTATGGTTTAGTAGGGGCAGGGCACACTGCGTTTCGCAGTCGTATGGGCAGCAACCACCTTCTTACAGAAGACTACCGTGAAATAACAGCACGTGTGCTGTTATGTTTCGGTGAGTGAGTACCTAAGGGATGCCAGAGCTAATTTCCCTATCCCCTTTCCCAATCTCTTATTCTTAATCCTAGTCGGCAGCACACTTGCAGCAACTTTGGTGTTGATTGTGTAATAGGCGACAGTAGCCACCTACCATTAAGTAGGACCAACCTTAATATAAAAAAAAGTAAACTGTTCGTATTTAACTTTCTACCGAAGACATTTTAAACTTGTACTATTAAATACTGACGTCGAAACACAGGGATTTCAAAACACTAGAAGAAATTGTGGACATTATGTGATCCTGTACATTTTTTGTCCTACCAGATAGGGTTCCTCTGACACAGGTCAGAGATCTTGTATAGCTGGCAGTGTAACACCATAACTTAGTGGGGTTTTTTTTAATCTGCGTTTCGAAGCGCGTCTATACATGGTAGGAGAGTACTGATCGGCCACTTTTTTTTACCTGCAACGAAGGAAAAACAAGAAGGATTCGAAAGAAAGAAGCATCAAGAACATCGAGGTGTTTCTATATACTTATAATATTTTTTTCTATTTTAATTATGTAGGTATGTATGTTTTCTTTTCCATTTCTTTTCTTTTTCACGACAATATGACTAGCAGCCAAAACACCCGAAACGACAAAAACAATCACGACCACAAAACATGTATTTGATGTGCTAATATACAATTATGTCTTCTTATATATAAAAGGCGATGTGTGTTCATTCATCCCATTTGATGTATTTGTACCGTATAAGATAGTACATGATTTTTGATCGATTTTTTATTAAATTCTTTACTTACTTGACAATCCCACACAATAGTATTGAATATTGATGTTTTGTAGGACTCTTCGGAATTTTAATGTTTGTTTTGCATACAAACGTTTTGTTCAAACATTTGTGATGCATAACTTCGATAAAGCGAAATTATATCCAGATTTAATAATAACATTCTTTAAAAATTATTATTCAAAACAGTTTTCTTCATAGAATCAGCTCTGTGGGACGATGTTGTTCTGAATTAAGTAACGTTGACGTTTAATACCAATTTCAAGGACCTTACCCAAAATACATTAGTGTGTTTTTCGTCATTAGAAAAATAAAAATGAAGAATTTTTACTTAAAAGGTACAACCCTAACAACGGATGTGAAAAATTTCTTGGTAATCGATAAAGTACTTTCCAAGATTTGCGTTTTTTTTTTTTTTTTCAAACGAACATAAAAAAATTATATATACCCATTGATTTTCTTAAGAACCCTTGAACTTAGGAAGGAGTAAACAATTTTAAATTAATAATTATTACATTTCGTAACACAAAACTAACCGTAAAAGTTGAAGAGTTAACATTTTAAGGAAATTACAGTGCGCGCAAGGTCGGCTGGGGTACAGTGAATTAGATGGTTGCGCTCTATAATTTTGTGACCACGCGTTTGGGACACCACCTACTGTCATTACACAACGAAAAATACCACAAAAGTACAATTCAATTGTTAAACAGCTTACATCGAGGGGACATTCAGGGCTGTTACACATTTTCCTACTGTAATTTACGATTTTATTGTCCTAACATTTTTGCTTACGACTATAACTACAAATATTTTTGTTATAAAAAAAAAATTTCTGTCATCCTTATTTTAACTTCTTGTTAATGGCTTAAAAAATTAACTAATAAGCACCATTCATGAATCATTGAAAATAATTACAATGCAAGTTCTATTATAGTTATGACATAAAGTTTTTCACAGTTTTTCAACAATAGATACTTAGATAATTTAAAAATAAGTTTGATTTTTATTTTTTAAATTTTTTATGCTAAGTACACATATACCGTATGATTTTTTCGGCAAATCTATATATATACGATATCAATGCATTCTACGACATCTACGTACATAGAGATATGCAAAATTAAATAATATATACAGGAATAAAAAATGATGTCATAGTGTTGCAATTTCTATCGTCTTTTTAGTTTTTTTTCTTTATAACGATACCTTATTAAGTGCAATTATGTGTCTTAAGTTCAATTTTCTTTAAGTGCCACCTCGCCTGAAGATCGCAACCGGCTCATATATGATTCAATATCGTAGTGCAATAATCACCCTTAATGATGCCAGTGCTGCAGTTATTTGAATCTTCACGATTCACTCTTTAAGATCTGACTCATCACGAGCGATTCAATTACTTATATATTTTTTAGATATAGCTTACTACTTTGTAAATATCTGTAAGTAACTATTTCTTGCAGTTTTAGCTATTTGTATAATAATATATTTTTATTTTTTATTAATTTTACAAATATAAACCATTCTCTAAGTGAACTAAAGGTGGTTATTACCATTATTCATTGTCATATAATTAATTAAAATACTTAACATGATTTTATTTCAATTTGAGCAGTAATTGTTAATTTCATGACTACGAATTTGTACTCTAGATAATATTAAAAATAATATGTTTATACATTTCGTGAGTTCTTACAAGTCAAGTATTTGTATGCCTCTTACTGGCCCTCGTTTCCGGTTCCTCGTTCTAAAATCACTTATTCCCATCACTAGTGATCGCAGGTTACGCAAGAAAACTCCCTTCACCGCTCACTAAACATATCAATAATAAAAAGTAGGCATCCAATTTATTATGAAAAAGGTTAGATGTCTCGACATTTTTTTCGACACGCCCTAATTGGAGGGTCATTTTTTTCGGTTTCAATAACAGAATAAATAAACTTTCTTTTCTTTTATTCATGTGAGAAATATCCTTGTGCGTTTGTTTTACCAAATAATCGTGGTTATTTCTTTTGTAAATGGGAACTTTGTACCTAACCAGTAGCTAGATATTCTTATAGATGTAAAAAACAATAAAATATTTACGTATATTTTATAGTTTATTTATTTAAAGCTTAATTTCTAAATCATAACTCGTAAATACTCGTAGGTATATGAAAGTATTCATATTCACAAATTTTGTAGGTATATTCATATATAATGTGGTCTCTATCTTTTTTGATTACATAAATAAATCTAAATTTCTATAATCACATGTCTACAGGATCCTAATTCATATACATATACAACAGTTATAGTAAAAAGTATTTTCAATCCGTTGTATCAAAAATTACTGTGTTGTCCAATGGATGCTTGAGTATTAATTAAATTTAAATGATAATATTAATTATCTCATAGAAATAAGTATGAATTTCATATCTACTATAATTCGTCCAGAGTTTCCATAGAAATTAAATATAAAATTTTATGAAAAATCTATAACAACTGTAGTAAAACATTTTAAAAAATGCTTAATAAATAAGCAAATTCGAATGTAGGTATTAACTGTCAGTAAGTCATTTTTCACTTTTTCACGATTCAGCTAAATCAAAATCTCATTTTATCAAAATTCATCAAAATCATATTTATTCAAATCATATTCATCAAAATAATATTTTATTTCTTCAATAACGAAACAACACTTAAAGCGGTAAGAAATTTAAAAAAGAAAAACAGTGACGAAACGACGACTAAACGACACTGACGAAACGCCCCTAAATCTTGACAAAATTATGGCTTTGAAACAAACATCTTGTTATTTTATTAAACGTTTGTACGTCGAGAAGACTTCTTAAAGGTAAAATTTATTATATAATATGTGGCGTATCTAGAAAGCTAATTGGTAAAAACTTAATGAATTCTGAAACATCGTTTACATTGTAAAGCAAATGCATGAAGTGTTCAACCATGACAAATTGGTAACGAAAGATACCGAGTTTGAGGGTGTATTATATGCGAATAGTAATTTTATGCACCTATTAATTTTAATTAAAATAACGTTTAATATTCGGATTTTTTGTTCCTTTTTTGTCTTGTCTATAGTAGCTTACTGCTATTTCGTAACTTGAAAAAATGGATGAAGCTATACTCTTTTTCAAAACTAAATAACTTCGTCACTTGGTAATTACAGGCGTATTTTTTTTAAATTAAGCTGTTAAGATTCAGTTCACATTTTTCGTACAAGAAGCAAAGTAACATGGACATTAATTGTGATATTATAAGCGTTTCAGTAACTTAGTTTTTATGCAGTTATTTTATTAAAATTACTTATGCAGAATTTTTAAATTTATAATCGGTATTGTTATAGCATGCTAATATTTTTTTTTTAAATCTTAAATTTATTGTATTATTTATTTTTTCTGTCCTACTATAATAATTTATTGATATTTCATTATCTGTAATATATAATATTCAAAAATAAATATTATTTATGGATTAATGGAAATAGAATTAAATACTAAAAAATATTAACACTTAGAGTAGTTTATTTGCATTTTTCGTTCAATTGATAAATGAATGTGTCGATTCGCACTTGTCGATCGAAACGAATTCGTGCTAATCGACTACTAATTCAGATTTATATCTGGAGAACCTAATTCGCAAGTAATTTATTGACCTCAAAGGCAAGTTGTCGATCAACGCATTTTATATTCCGAGCGAATATCGAACAAAGATTTAATTGTGTGCGATTGCACGCAAATTGAACGTCATTAAAAGAATGAGCTGCATCGTACTTTATTCGCATTTGTGATTATTGACTATATAAAAGTTAATTAATATTACAGGAGAAATTACCCTAAGTAGGCTTCGATAGACGGAGGAAGTTTACCATGACCTAGTGTATCCTTAATCTAGGTATACATATAATAAAATCGTAAACGAGCCGTGTCTTTACCTACTTCCATAATTTTTTTTGTTTTTTTTTTTTTTAAATCAATTTGTACAAGTTGTATTTATGTTACGGAGATGAAAAAATATTTTTTAGGATTTTTAGTTTTTAGGAAATTGTTTGTCTGTTTGTGCACGCTAATCTTAGAAACGGCTTAACCGATTTAAATGCAGTTTTCACTGATGTATTGTAAAAAGCTTCTCGTAACATTTAGTGTTTGTTTCATTCCAAACGGTTTACAAACAAAAAATTTATACCGAAATAATAAGCGTACGAAAACAGCGCTTACACAGTTGCGGGCACAGCTAGTTTATCATTATATATTATAAATTCACTATAGAAAAAGACATAGGCTGGCTTAAAAAGAGTATGGCATTTTTTACTGCGTATAGTTTTACTCGTAGTTATCAATGAAAGAAAATATTTGTATATTCGTGTTTTTGTTTGTAATGAATAAACTCAAAAATACTTTACCAATTAAAAAAAGAAAGCTAAATTATCAGCGAGTAACGTAAGCTATATATTTTATAAATAAAACTAGCTGACCCGGCGAACTCCGTTTCGCCACCAGATGGCTGTTCTGTTGACCCGCTTTTCTGTTGAAATTTTTCCTGAATTTTCTTTGCTATAAACCTCACGGAGCCCGAGACCTTTCCAACGAATGCAAAACTGTGGAAATCGGTTCGTGCGTTCTGGAGTTATAGCGTCAGGAAGGAAAACCCGACTTATTTTTATATAGTAGATTACGCGGACGAAGTCGCGTGCAACGGCTAGTGTTAGATATTTATACTAATAATAAATAATCCTTCTGATCAATTTCCTAAGCTGTCTAAAGTGTGTTACGCAGACGATCCTGAACTCAATGCACAAGTATCAGCCGAGGTTTCACCTGGTGAGGGCGAATGACATCCTGAAGCTGCCTTATTCAACCTTCAGGACGTACGTCTTCAAGGAGACGGAATTCATAGCAGTCACTGCTTATCAAAATGAAAAAGTAAGTAATCTTTATTCTAACTTAATGCTCCGCTGATATACTGTCAGTATTTCACTGTGCCTTTGTAATCCTTTAAAAATTCTTTTTTAAATGACATTAGGCCCGCGTTTTGAAGAGCTTTAATAATTTTGTTCTTGATAACATTAGGCAATGTTTGGCGCAGAATGTCCATTAAAACTCCCAATGAGTTTAAGTTCAATCTTTAGACGTAAATTGTTAATACATTGCATTTAAAATAGAGTAAATTAATGAAATATAATGTTAGTAGGTACTTAATTGATCTATTAGTTATTGTAATACCTATTGATAATAACAATAAAAAAAAATTGCTGGATATTTAAACGTAGATATCAATTTTTCCAAAATTGTTTGCCGTTATTAGTTTTCTATTTCATGAAAATGTTTAAATTTGATCAAGAAGGAAAAGTAGGTAAAATAACGGTTCACAAACAATAAGAAAAGTTGAGTCAAAGTTTTTTCTTCACGTATTTACCTAATATATTTGATTCATTGATAGAAAAGATGTTCTCAATGAAGGTACCGCAAGAAATAAACCTTCAGCCACATTTTCATAACCATTCATAACTAGTAATAAAAAACTATTTTATTACTAGTTATTAAAGAAGAACTATTTTTTTACACTTTTGTAATTTTTCATAACCCGTACATATTTTTATTTTATTACTTATATTATTTAAAATATCTATAAAACTAACATTTTTTTAAAAAAAATCGTGTTTATTTCAGATTACTCAACTGAAAATTGACAACAACCCGTTCGCCAAGGGCTTCCGGGATACCGGAGCGGGAAAACGGGAAAAGAAGTAAGTATCTAATCCTATAAAATCGACAGTTCCTTTTAAATGTAAAAGTGTAATGATTATACAGCCTAGACAGGATAGGTACCTATACTATAGACCTGTGCTAAAGTCAGCAGCGCACTTGTAACAAAATTATGGGGCGTTGATATAATAGGCGACGCTAGCCACCTACCATTAAGTGGACCGTCAGCATAGCTATCGACCTTAACATAAAAAATATATGTAATTCCTTGACCAATAAAATAAGTATTAGTCAACGAATCCTTCAAATCTGATCAGTAGTTCCTAATATTACTCCTACATTCAAAATGATATACTTTTCATCTATAAAATGCACCTAAATATTTGATTTAATCATAAAATTAAATTAAATTTCCCATTAGGTAAATGGCATTCGAATTTAAAAGGCGAGTGCGAGATTAATGACGACAAGAACTGCCGACTGTTTAACTAAAGTTTAAATGCTAACTAAATTAGCGGCTTATCTGTGAATCTCTTCAATTAATTGGGCAACAAGCGCCGTTTCAGAACGCACCGGCTGCCAGTACGCCCGGCGCCGTTCCAAATTCAAATTAAACCAATCCGGCGCCTCCTTATTCGTGTTCTAACTTTAAACATGGCGGGTAACGGCTCAAAATGGTGGAGTCATTCGACTTGGCACTTTTTTTTTCAACGTCTTTAGCGTGCAGGGGAGAAAATTGGATTTCCGCGATAAAATCAGCTTTAGTTTTTTCACCGCGTAATTTGCCACCCGCAACTGTGGCCCGAGTTTCCGTTTTTATATGAATGACAACTCTATTTGGTGTTCGCTCTCTTACGTGTAATCACAATTAATTAAATTCACACTATTTCAAGTCTACTTTATAAAATACTAGCTGTCCGCGGCTTCGTCCGCGTTAAATTATATATAAAAACCTTCCTCGTTTAACGCTTTTTTCATTAGTGAAAACCGCATTAAAAAAATTAATAGATTAGTTTAAAAGATGACCGCAGCCACCTACCATCAAGTAGACCCTTAGCCTGTCTGTCGACCTTAACTTAAAAAATACGTGTGAAAACTTTTAACTTTCGTCACCAATCCGAGTGCACTTGATGTCGAGTGGTGCCGACGACATCCGATTCAGCGTCACCGATCCCGACTGTGACGGTTCACTTACATTCACTTCTCAGCCTTAAACGCGCCCAAATAAGTTTTCACTTGAAAAATTGAGAATTTTCACGGCATATAATATTATGGTTGGGGAAACCTTATAATATGCTTACACCACATTTTACGCCGGAAATGCTCATGACGCAGCTTCCGAATTAGACGGATATTCTGGACGCCGGAAGTTCATCTTTTCAAAATGGCCGTGGCGGTCGGAAGCGCGGAAAACGTGACCGTTTTGACAAGCGTGCCGTGGAAGGCGCAGGGGACACACATGCCGTGCATATCTCATCGTTGCTCTTTGTTGCTGGTCGCATTGTGTGAGGCATTCTTGGCAGCGGCTACTTTACGAACGAGTGGCCGTGGTTTGCCTTTGACACTGTTTAACGTGCCATGAACAGCGTCCCTTTGCCTTTCCGTCGCGTCGGTTTGTTGTTAATTAGCCCCACACATGTGCCCCCATTATTCTGCTGACGTACGGTCAAACGGTGGTTACGTTGGACGAATTAACATTTTCATTAGACGCCTTAACAACTGTGTAGTTGTGTCGCTGATTTCTCATTGCTCTGATGATCGATGTCCCAAAAAACTTTACCAGGAAGATAACCAGACCGGTATATACAGACATAATATAAATTGAAGTCGCTTTCCGCGTCTGTCTATCTGTCTGTTATCCGCTCTTTCTAAACCACGAAACGGATTTTAATGCGGTTTATCACATTGAGTTAGATTATATTTCACGGAAGGTTTAAATACAATAAATACAAATCGTGCTTAAAAAAGTTTTTATGTAAGTAGAAAAAATACAATATTTTGCAACCAAGTCGCCGAAATTGTCCACGTTTTTTCGCTAAATACTGCTAAACCACCCGACAGATTTTGATTCGGTTTTCACTAATGGAAAGAGGGATAAACGAGGAATTCTTATGTTTATCACCAATGGAAAGAGGAATAAACAAAGACGGGAGCGGGTCGCTAGTATGTATATAACTTTCTGTCATTTAGTGGAATATGCTGAAACGAGTCTTATTATTGAGAAATAGCCAAAAATGTTGCATGTTTTATTGAACTAGCGCACCAACCTAAACAATTCGCTTACAAAACTAAAACACAAGAATCAAAGCCAAATCTTATTAATAATCAGCTCATGTCTTGAACGAAAATAGCTCCGATAAAAAGAGGGTTTACCAAACTAGACGTTACGTTTTAGGGTAAAAATTTGGTGAAATTACAAGGCGGGCCACCCCATGCGCCGCGAGTTTACATTGTAACGTGAACACCCTAATGTGAACAGTTTAACACAGGGTTGCCAACATTCTTTAAAGCCACTATAATTTTGTTTATTTCTTACACTATTGATTGAAAGAAGATGTAGCGGATTTTCCAGTATTCGATTTGTAAAGATCAAGAAGGCCGACAGTCCTTTTGATAGTGTTAAGCTCCTTTTCCCTAGGAAAACCAGAGTAATAGCACCCTTACTCATGCACAGAAATATACCAGCACACGTGCTTTTTTTATTTCGTGGTAATCTTCACGTCTTTGATTATTTATCTAGGAATCGTTAATCGCTTGCTATCGTAAGCTATCAATAATTTATTCAATCTTAATAATATTATATTTTCATCGGGCTTCAAATTTTTGAAGTGAAACTTAGGCGCGCGATGAAAGTAAAATTTCAAGTTCGAATTCTGTGTGACGCTTCAGTGTAACGATCACGTAACGATTCTTGTAACGTTTCTGCTATAGTAAATACTGTTGATTATTTAAAATATTCTCTCTCTCTCTCTCTTTTACTATATATTCGATTGCCAAAGAAGTTACACGCGTCCTACTCTGTACAAGGGCATGTTTATTTTATTTTTATTTTTTAGAAGACCCCTCGGAAAAAGTACCTACTTTTATCTACATTAAAGGTTTTCTGTATCCCTGACAACGTGTGTGCAAAATTTCACGATGACCGGTTTGAGTAGTTAAGGCGTGAAAGCACTTAACAAACAAACAAACAAACAAACAAACAAACAAACAAACAAACTCGCAAAATAATATAAGTTATAAGTGTTTTAAATTATATTCAATTCATTATTTCTTAGAAACTTGATATTATTACAAGTTTAGCCTAAAATTTTATACATTTAATAAAACTTTTGTAGTCAATTTAACATTATCATAACTTCTTTTTCATAATTATACCTACATATTTAAAATATTATTTATCGCACCTGCATATTACCTGTATAAACTTAACGGCAGTTAGCCTTATCTTAATAGAAATAATTATTTAGCGAGAAATCCACTATTAACATTTCAACATCGCAGTTAAAATTTCAGGGAATTGTAACAGGCTGTTTTCTTATAAAAAGACTGGAAGGGGAGTTTTTATATTGAATGTAAATGATTCAATGCCTAACATTTCTTCGTAAGTCTAACTCGTACTATGTTCATTAGAATCCAGCTAGACGTGCAGAGAGATCATTTCTCAACTAATTTGTACTTAAGAACTTTTGAGACCTTTTTTGACGAGTCCGTTGGATAAGTGGTTAGTGCATTTGCCTTAACGCTCTGTTCTGAGTTCCCCGGTTCGATACCCGACAGGGTAAATTTTGGCTCTGGTCTGGATGTGAAAAGTAGAGACAGGGCACACTGCGATTCGTAGTCATTTGTGGAGCCCGTCTGGCGGCAGTAACCACCCGCTTACAGAAGAACAGCATGAAATAACATAACAAACAACAAATAGCATGTGTGCTGTTGTGTTTCGGTGAGTGAGTGAGGGGATTAAAGGCAAGAGCTAAAAAATAATTTATATCTATATTATATGCTTGAGCATAAATTCCTCAGTTGCTTTATTGATATTTTTGAATTGTCAGCTAGAAACTTTGGTTGGGAAAATATGACATTTTTGCGTTTTTCCGTTGTTCCGAGATTTTTTAAATTTTTCCCTTCATAGGAACCTTCCTCAGAGTTCAACTAATATAAAAAACACCCGTATAGGTCCAGACGTTCTCGAATTTTGCTCTTACCAACACATTTCGCAGTTCATTTTTATTTATTAAACCTTAGTGGTTTTTAGTGATCAATTTATATGTATTATATTATATTAGCCTTAAAATAGTTAAAATTATAAAAAAATAACTAAAAATTTACATAGATGGAAGATTTATAGAAGATAATGTAGATAAAAATTTGTGGATGTATTTATCAAAGACTTACAATAATTAAATTAAATTTGTTTTAGATATAAATATAGAATAATTTAAGAATTTGATAAAATTTTAGATATTATCTTTTATAAATACAATCTCCAATATAAATTCAACAAGAAATTTCTTTTTAATATTTTGCTAATTAAAAAGACAATAAAATAATGCGGTCAACCCTAGCAGTTTGGGGTGGCATAAATTTAATTCTATCAGTCGGCGATGAGACGAGTTAATAAAATGAATTTAGTGCGGAGGTCGGTAATCAACGACCCCTTGCGGGATGAAGATGCGACCGACATCCCACATTTTTAGGGAACCCTAAAACAATGTGTCGGATAAAGAGTTGTTTGTTTAACGGGGCGACAGAAGGCAAATAATTGCGACCGCTTTTGTTCATTCACCGGTCTGTGCTTTAATTCTTTTTATTGTTACTGACAACACTTTTGGAATGGGTGCGTTCAAAATGAACTTTTCCTTTTTGAAAATTATTTATTAAGTTACATTTGCTATTAAATTTGCACGTCCGTGACTGTAAAATCAATATCTCGCTTTCCAGGAAGGCGGATTGTTATAGTTTAGATATTTCGATATTTTTATACTTATATAAAATAACTTATTTGAGAGTACCCACTTACAAAAAAAAAATAGCTTTTTAAATATTTAATACATATTATTGCAACTCTTTAAATTGCGTTTTGTTATTGAATAAGAAAGTAAAAGTACATTTTATTGGAAACTAAGCGAATATAATACTAGGATACTAGGAAGTAAAATACTAGGAAGAACAGAGCGTTGATCTTCCGCCGAACAATCAGATCAAATAAATGAAATAAGTATAAAATTTTCAACACAACGTGTTTTTTAAATGTCTTCATAGTATCATTCTTAATGCCAAAGAAAATTATATAGTGTGTCCTATTCTATACAAAACAAAACAATTTATTTATTTTTTGTTTTGACAGGAATAATATTAATAATTTATTTATTTAGCATCAAACATACACTTTAGAAAGGGTAACAATAACAATTATCTAGTAAAAAGTACCAAACTAACTTTACCTATAAATGCAAAACAATTATAAAAAGAATACTTCATCAAACAGGTCCGCCTGCGGCATGGATCCTATTGCCCTATATTATAAACAAAACAGTTGATGAAATAATGTACCACTATAAGAGCTGTGAAAAATGGCTTGAAAAGTTTCTGTCTTTTCTATCGATCAGTGTCGCTATTTTAGAATAGGGCGTTTCGTATGCGTGTCAACAAATGACTTGGGATCAAGTTTCGGTATTATCATTAGGAGATGATTAACCTTTCGCGGTGTCTATTGAGGTGAGGGTTGCTACAGGGCTAAATGTCAGCCTTTTTACACCCCACACGATAAAGTGCAAACTTTGTCATTTTAATCAATCGATTCTTTGATTGTTTTGAATTTGAACGTTTCTCCATTTAGTTTCAATTCACTATATAAATAACTAGCTGTTGCACGCGAATTTGCTCGCGTAACTTTTTTATAAAATATAGCCTATGTTACTCGTTGATAATGTAGCTTTCTACATGAGAAAGAATTTTCAAAATCGATTAATTAGTTTTTGAGTTTATTCATTACAAACATACAAAAATAACAATCCTCTCTATTTATAATATTAAAATAGATAAACTCAAGAGCTGTTCGAATTACAATTATTATCAGATGTCTGATAAATGCCTGCTTCTGTATTAAGAATTTGTTAATCTCTACAGGCAAAGTTCCATAATTTATAGCCATAACATGCGTTTATGCTTTTTACTGTTTTTTTTTTGTTACCCTTTCGGAAGTCTCTGTATATCAGCGCATCATCCTTAAAGAATCCTGTATCAGCCTGTATATCAATCAGCCTTAAAGAAAGCTTGCATTCCTGCAAACTGCTATTTTTAGTAAGGGGTACTCGTAATTATGTCCCAACTACTAAAGGTAGATGGGACATAATAGGTCTCTTCCGTATGGGTCTCGTATTTTTTTGAATTTTATGAAAGGTTTCTGCTTACCTATTTAATATTATATTTTTGAAATTCTTATTAAAAAGTGACCTTTCGTAGTAAGCAGCAGATGCCATGCAGAAATGTTACACAAAATTCGACCTCGAAAATCTCTCATTACTCGCAAAGAAGTTTCACTTTAAAAAGACTCATAGCAACTTGCTACCCTTATTTATGATCCATTCTGATTAGAATGAAGTTGTCCCGTATGTTAACACCGCAATGATAACACGAGTAGTTTGTCCGTGTACCGCAGGCAAGCGATGTTGACGGCGCGATCCGACGCTCGGGACGAGGACGACGAGCGACCGTTGGACGTCGGAGGACCATCCAGTCCTCCGCCGGCTCCTACCACTCAGCACAGTACCAGTTGTGAGTATTATATATCTGTATCAAGCTATACATTGCATATACCAGGTCTCTCTTTTGAGAAGAGATAGAGAAATGGGCACTGGCATACCTACCTTACTCACTGACCGAAACTCAACAACACGCACGCTGTTTTATTCACGGTGGTCTATTGTAAGGTGGTGGTTACTGCCACCAGACGGGCTGCCCAAATGACTGCGAAACGCAGTGTGCCGTGCCATTACTTTCCAGATCCAGACTAGAGCCAACTTTGAAAAGGCCATTGCCTCAAATCGAACCCGGAAACTCTGGAACAGAACAAACTTTGGACCACTAATCCAATGGGCTCGTATTTGAGAACAACTTCATTATTATTGTTATAACTTGAACTTGAAATGCTTCTATGTGATATAATACAGTACCTATGTGGTGCTATTTATTTGAGGCGCTTATATTTTACACTGAGCTTTTAAGGAATTTGTATTTAGTTTATTTCTGAATTAATGCTTGAGTAAAGAAACTAAAGTGATTTTATTTACAGCATGGTTCAGTTCGAGCGGTGGCTGCGGAGGTGATTCCGGTGCGGAAGAAACCATTGAGGCCGGTTCCGACTCTTCCTGTTCAGGCGGAGCGAGAGCGTCCTCCCCTCCCGCTGGCCCTTCGCGGCCTTCCCCGGCACCGGACGTCTCACTGGGACCACCCGTGCAACCGCCTCTACTACCATACCTCTACCCACCATCGTTGTATCCGCCTCCGTTTTTCCCGCCGCATCAAATGCCACCAGGTTTGCTTTTTAACCTACATCCGCTCCTCCAGCAATATTCCTTACCACCGCCACCAGCGTTACCAACGCATTCGCCGTCTCTAAGCAAAACACACAGGTTTGCCCCTTACGCTTTGCCTGGTTTGGGATCAGCGTTTGAACAAGTGGCCCCGCGGGCAAGAAGTTTGAGTTCATCGCCGGCGAGACCTCGACCGGGATCCCCTCCTGCCCGTGCGGCGTCTGCTGATCCTCCCCCGGACGCTCCAACGTCAACGACGACCTCCACGGCAGCTACTCCTCCGGCGTCAGACCTTAAAAGTATCGAGCGCATGGTGAACGGATTAGACGTGGAGACTCAGGACTGACTCGAACTATGTAAATAGCGTTTATTTATATTGAGGTCGCTGTCGCCGCTTCGCTACAAAACTGGCATTTGTTTATAAGTTCAGTAAATTTGGCAACAAATTGGGTATTTCGTTTGGGAAGCAATTTTAATTGTTCCGTCATAAATCAATGTACCTTAATTTTTAAGAAAAATAAACATAAATATCGAAGAAAACTCGATATCCTAATGCAGTCATCTGTATTATTTTCAGACAGTGATTTTTTTACTCACAATTATATTATCAAAAACTACTAACTTCCTCAGTGTGGAGTTATTGTTTTTTACTTTTATTTATCTGCGACTTCGTTCGATGAGTTGTGAATAAAAATGCTGCCTGCACGAAATGCATGATTGACATATTTAATGCCGATTTACTTGAAAGCGGCGACGCATCGTTTTGTATCGTTCCTATTTTGTTTTCTGTCGAGTTCTATTCGGGTCGATATTCGTATATTGTTGTAAATAGTTAAGTTAACACTAGGTGGTTGTTGAACACCTAAATAGATCGCTCCAGGTCATTCGGTGACTTGCCGTTGGTAGTTGTGCTCATCTCACCCCAATTGAGTGCGAAGGAATTGCTCTATTTATGTCTGCTGTGTGTGCTTCTTTGGGAACTTGTATTCATTTGACTGTTAAAAGTACAAAAATATAATGTTTAATATCAGAACACATTTCATCAATGTGAAATCTTAGAAGATATCTCCATTCTAAATTCGTGACGAAGAGAAATTTATGGAATCCTTAAATTCCTAAAAATCGTTTTCGGCTACAGAAAACCAAACTGCATTTTACAATTTTTCTTATTTTCTACTGATAAAATGCGAAGTTCAGATTGTTATAATAGACTCAGGTGAATTATTTTATCATTCTTCTATATTTTCGTAAGAACTTCATTATTGATTAACTTTTAATTGGCAACTTTCGATTCTGGCTTGGATGTACTGAGTTTCTCCTCAAGTCTGTTGTGTATTCTAAACACAAGCCTTAAAGGCTCAGTTTTTGGTTAATTACTAATATTATTACTATCAAGAACTTCTGCCATATTAGGCCATGGCCAAGAAAATTTGACAATTCTGGAGAACAATATCTAATTTTTAATGCCAAGTTTAATTTGATGTTTTTGTAATTTAATCAAGATATGTACAGGTATCTCGTTAACCATAACCAATAATGTTAGTACACAAGTTCCCTCGGAAGCACACCCTTGATTTAAAACATCCTTGAACAAAACATGTTTAATTTAATAAGAGACAAATTAATATTAAACGTACGCTATAGCTTCGAGGGTGTTTGCGTGTAATTGTTTATCACATGACTACTTTGATACCACATTAGATACTACCCCACAATAGTTGTCACATAGATTTCCCAATGCAATAGAAATAGGATTTTTAATATAAACGGACATTTGACATGAAATTGGATGAACGTATAGTCTAATTGGAATTAAAATTAAATTTAAAATATATTCTCCAATTTTTCCAATTATTTGCAATATAATGTTTGGTTATAATGCAAATTTTGGGATTTTTCTAACAGGTAACCTAATTTGATGAAAGATATAAAAAAATATTTAAATATTCTTCTTTCACGAAGTATTCAAATATTCTTTACGGGGCGCATTTTATTTTAATTCAAAAACATTAATTACACATTAGATATACTCTAATGTAAAACAGATTTGCTGCTGAAACGAAGGAGGTACTATGTATGCATTCATAGTATAAAAATATAATTATATTATATATATTCATAGTATGTACCTAAATTCTAAAGCTGTCAAAATATTGTTAAATTCATTAACGAATTTTAGTATTCATTAAGTTTCAAACAGAAAATCAGAGCAAAATTTGTTTGAAATTCCGTGTTAGAGGTTACCTAATTTAGGATTTAATTATATCGAGTAAAGTATTGTGAATCGTGTATCGAAAGCTGTCTTTTTACATACGATATTCTCAATATTCACATATATATTTTTTCAAATATTAGCGTTTGTTAGATAAACATGATCTTAACATCGATACGTCAAATACTGAATCGATAATTATCCAATTTTCGAATTTCGAATGTCTGTTTATAAAAACAATTTCATTTCACACCTTTTACATCGTATGTTAAATGAATACTTATATCGTTTTATTTTGTAAATACATAATCATTAAGGTAATGCTGTATTTAAGTGTTTAATTATGAACATATTTTCAAAATGTGTAAAGTAAGTATGATTGTCAATTGTGCTGTGACCCTCGCGTTGGTTTTTTAGTTGTTGCTTTAATAACGAGTTCAATTATTTAATCTCAATTTGTCCATTGACCGTATAATTCGACCTCGTATATATTATCATCTATTTTTAGTCCTTTTAAATTTAATAGCTTTTTTTTATTTAAATGTTAATTTATCATAAACATAAACTCTTCATGGATGATATATGTCACACCTCTACGAAACATGTTTACAAAAATACATTTTTTGTATGGCGAGGTCGATAGAGACATTAGTTTTTTTATGTTAAATCGAGGATTTAAAAATCGAGCATATAGATCTATGATAAAATATATCTATTATATAGATCCTGAAAGAAAAACTAATTTATGTTATGTTAATACGAAAAACTTTTATAAGTATAGTAAAATTATATTTTTGTTAAATTAAAATTTAAAAATTAACAGTGATTTAGAATATTAATCAAAATTAATATATATAAAAAACTTCTTAAACGAAGTAGTTATTTTGTTTTGTGTCTTTTAAGCAACAATTTGATCGCGCGCATAAACAATTGACAAAAATCTAAATGTAAGTTACAAATTGTAATATATAGTTAATAATTATTGTAGTTAAAATAAAAAATATATAATTATAAATGAATATAATTTTCCATTGACCTTTATATTCTTTGAGCTCATTGATATTTAAACTCATTAAACATATTATTGTAAACGGTTTATTTTATAATAGTAGGATAGCGTTATAAATTTGAAATTGTAAAATCTCCAAAATTTTTGTTTCGAGTGTAACGTGTAAGTGATTTTTATCAAATTAATATTTTTCCTGTAATTGTACAGCGTTATCCTATTACAAATTTAAAGTTAATATTTGAATTGCAATACTTAGATTTGTTACTTGGTGATTTTTCTAAAAAAAAAAATTTACTAAAACACTGCTTCTGAAAGTGGACGAGAGACTGTATCTATAATTACAGCTGTAATTGAAAATTATTCATTAAAACATTATAGATAAATCTATTGAAGAAAATTCATAATTGTTTGTTTTCAACTCAACCTTATATCCAAGTAAGTAGCTATATACGCACAAATATGGGCGGAGATATCGAAGAACAAGTAATAACATCCAAAGTAATAGAGTAAGGTCCCAGAAGTAGGAACACTAGTAGTGTTCCTATGTACGTTGAATGTACGCGTATCTGCCAAGTTGAGCAATTCAATTTCGAGCGTCCAATTTCGAGCTAATAGGTGAGAAACGTAAGTAAAAATTGGACTAACTTCACATATTATCTAAAGGCTGATTTTAATATATGTTTTGTAGAATATTATCACTAAATAATATTCAGCAGTGTCAAGTCACTTTCCCTGGACCATGATTTCTGCCACACCCTTTATTCTGGAGTGTGTCATCAGTCGCGTGCGCACTCGATGTACACTTAACATCACGGTAAGTCATAACTGTATTCAATGGAGACTTTGTGATCAAAGACCTCTGACATAGAAAACCAGCAAAAAAAGTAATCGGAGTCGCATCAAAGCTGCGACTAAGAAAACATACGCAAACAATTGTCATAACAAGGTACCCTACCATAATACTTTAAGATAATTGGAGAAGCTCCCAACACTAAAGCTGGTCACACACCAGATGTAATCGGTCGCGAGACTCGCGAGGTGTCACGTACGTAATTGCTAGCACGTTATCAGATTGCGTTGCCGCGTTATTCGCCCACTTAGTGGATTTGTATGCTAAGCTAGTTTTCGTGATGACTGGGAGAGAGATAGCACCGAATGAGGTGCCCGGTTAAAGCCATTTTCAAGCATTAACGGGTTTTGACCCGTAACTGACTACATTAATCAGTAATGTCGCTTCCCGCCGTCTGTCGCTCTGTATTTACTTAGGCTTTGATCTGTTAAATTACGAAACGGATTTCAATGCAGTTTTTACTAATGGAAAGAGCATCAAACGAGGAAGGTTTTTTTATATATAAATTGCAGAAAAAAATTGAACCCGAGCGAAGCCGGGAGCGAGTTGTTAGTATTAATATAAAGTAAAGCCCTCCTTTTTCTCTGTCTATAGGCATGTGTGTATGTGAACGGATTTTGTTCCTAATTGTATCGA
Organism: Synanthedon andrenaeformis; assembly: GCA_936446665.2. Classification (NCBI taxonomy): domain Eukaryota; kingdom Metazoa; phylum Arthropoda; class Insecta; order Lepidoptera; family Sesiidae; genus Synanthedon; species Synanthedon andrenaeformis. Next base: position 5,455,296 of record OW387796.2, read on the forward strand.
TGGAAAGAGCAATTTCTAAGGATGTTTTATGTATAACTCGTGAATATCTTAAATACCTATATTCGAACAGTTTTCCCCTCGCGCACGCCGTAGCCGGGTTCAGCTAGTTTTTTTTATAATTAGATAGGTACTACCTACATATAACTACCGTCAGGTCCTGGATCATTAGTTCCATAGACTTGGTCTAAAATGTATTAATAGTTAAGCTTAAAATTATATCTACGCATTAATTTATTTATACAGTACGCTATACCTACCCGGTGAACCAAAGAAGTAATTTCACAATAATTTGTGTAGGTGTCAATAGTAAAAATCCCTTACAGAAGAGTAATGTAAAGTAATGTAAAGATCATGGATACTCACCGGCCTTGGGACAGACCGGTGGGTTATATTGGACTCCTGCCGCAAGTTGGTAGTAGGGTAGACCTACCGACTAAACCTCTTGGCGTCTTCCACATTCTCTACTAAGGTAGGCAGTGCATTTACAGCACATTCGGTAGCTACGTACCATCAGATGGACCATCAGCCTGCCTACCAACCTTAACATTAAAAAAATGTAACAACCAAGTCAGCAAGCTCTCCTAGCCACATGAGTTGCCAAAATCGCATACATCTGCACAGAGCTTTATAAGATATACGATAAGTTGAAAGTAAAGACTCGTGTCACAAAAGTGTGGTGTCAGTTTGATAAACGGTTGAGATTGCGAACTAGTTTACAACCCATTCATACTTGACGGGTTTTTTCTAGGGTCACATAAGTAAGAATGTTGTAAAAAATGTTAAAAGATGAGTTGGATAGCCTTATAATCTCAGATTTCCTGTTCAAATTAAGCAGACCAGTCTTCGCTCATCTTTTGAAGCCGTGTACGTATACGTGTTTATTAGGGAAATGAACACTCACAGTTAGATAAATATCGTCTTTGTCAAACCAAAATATGCTATGTGCACTTTCTTGAGATTCAAACATTTTGACCTTAGTGAATAGTTCACTGCCTTATCTATCGTATAAAAAAAAACAGGTAAGTGTTTATTTATAGAGCACAAGATTTGTCAAACTACGATCGACCTCTTAATAAAATAAGCCATGTGCAGCAACTAGAATCTGTTAAAGTTAATTCTATTATCAAAATAATACAATAAATAAACTATTAAATTTTCATGTATAAAAGACAAATAAAACAACTCTAAATTTCAAATAAAATACTTTTTTTTAAATAAACCTATTTTGTCAGGAAATGTTGAATTAGAAAAATTAGGTAAGTACATCGAATTTCGAGTCAAGGATTCGAACCGGGGTTTACATTATCGTTCATTCTATTGGTAATTTTTTAAACTAATACCCGTATATAAACAATGATATTCTACATAACTATAAGGGTTACCTTATAATTAGATTGCGCAGAACTGATAAATTTTAGAAGTAAGACTTTTAAAGTGGTATAACGTTTTCATGCCCTATATTATAATTTATTTGTGATGTTGACTGTACCCAAAGGTAAAACTTTTTAAACGAAGGAAATCACAGAATGTCGCCGAGATTGATAACCATAGTTTCTCATCAAATACATCAGAGCAACTCTCGTATGTTAAGTTTTTCCACATTGTACATATTGTAGGCTTTCGCCATAAGCGTAGCGGACGCTATAGCGAGAAGATGTGAACTAAACTAATTTAATATTTATTTTTTAAATTTGGAGTAATTTATAAAATATGAAGAACCGTATAAGGTTTTTATGCATATTTATATTTAGTGGTAACAGTAGGGCACACCGCGTTCGTTGCTGAAACACCTAAAAATTATGCGTGGTTGCTCATGGTATTCCTGAGCCTCCACATAAAAATAATGCGGCGAACACTCGCCACATCCCTTATCCCACTATGGTCGATAGCACAGTTACAACACCTGTGACGTTGCTTGTATTAGAGGCGACGGTAGCCATCTACAATCAAATGAACCGTCTGTCTCTCTAACGACCTTGTATTTTTTAAATGGGATATGTTAACCGACTTTTAGTTAAGCTTTAACGTCAAACTCATGGGTAAACTTTTTATATTGTTTATAATTTAGTCAATAGTAGCTTTTAATTGCCCAGCTGACGATCAACTACATGGTAAGTGGCTACTGTTGTCTAGAAACACAAACAAAACACAAGGGAGAAGCCATGGGCGCTGCCGACCCTGCAAAAGAAACACAGATTACATTATTTTCATGTGTAATAAATAAATATTAAAAAGGAAGCAACATCTTGCAACTAATAATTTGAAATGTAGTCGCGAGCAACAAATGTTTCGACTCTTTTTACAAAACAAAATTACAATCGCTATGGCTTACTCTTATCAACTTGGTCACTACCTTAAGCCCGACTCAATTGTTTGTCTACAAAAAAATGACATTTATTCGGCCGTTTTCGTCGCAACGAATTGCGAAATGGCAAAAACTTATGAATTTTTGGACATTTTCACCGCCGGTGGCGAGTCTTGGACGGCACTTGATTTCTGGACACAAACCGTTGTCCATCTGCTGGTAATTGAAACTTTTTATCAAATTCCGAATATTATACTGTCTTCTCGCTGACTTCTTGTCCCCTCTTGTTAAAGTTTTTGAACCTCGACTTTAGATCGAATTTGAATTTGGAAATTTTTATATTGTTTATAAGATTTCTTGGTACTTATATTCCGATAAGTGATTATAACTATACATTTTTACTCATATAGGTACTCATACTTCTGTCATTCGGTTATCTTTAGAGAGGACACATAGTATGGAGCCTATTGGCATTTCAACTTACTAATATGATAAACTTCGTATGATATTTTTTTTATGTATTGCTACGACCAATTACGTAATCATCGAATTACGTAGTATGCAGGAATTGGTAAGCGGCTCCCGTTGGAAAGTGCATGAGCTCTCCCGAAACCTATGTTATGCCTATACTTACGTACTTCCTCGTCATTAACTGTTGACGAAACAGTTAAATCAACAGTGTAATTACGTAACACAGCTCACGTTCAAAGCCGCAGTCGTGACATGTCGCACGACATATTATCCGATGGTGCGAGCGTGTTGTAGGTGCTGGCCACATCTGAGCATCTCTTATGTGAATACACATAAAATGTGATCCAAGATAAAACTGAATGTCTTAGATAGTGAATATTTTAAGGTGCCTATACATATGTGATACCTACATAGCGGACTGTGGGAATTGTAAAAGGGATACTTACTGTCCTGTATTATATTTTACTAGCGACGCGCCCAGCTTCGCACGAATGCAATTCATATTTTCATATAATACCTACATATATAAATCTTCCTTGTTTAGCGCTCTTTCCGTAAGTGAACCCCGTATTAAAATCCTTTCGGTGGTTTAGAAAAATTTAGCGGAGAAAAAAGCATAAACGAAAAGCGACTTTAAATTAAGTATTACAAAAATAAAATTATTACAGGATCCTATATGGATTGATATCTGTATGAATTGGTTTCATCCGAATCCGCTTAATGCAAATTCATCTAACTTTCCCACGTAAATATTAAGTAAAATAACTACTAAGTCTCACAGCTTAAGTACTGGCCTCTCTCTGTATAACAAGGGATAGGGAAATGGGCTCTTGCATCACTCATGCACCGAAACAACAACACACGTGTTGTTATTTAAATGTGGTCTTGTGTAAGGGTTGGTTACTGCCGCCGGGCGGGCTAATGTTGAAACAACGTTTTCATTTGGGCAGCTCGCCTGATCCCAGATCAGATCGGTCTGGGTACGCGAATCATTTCGGTCCGGGATATCTAACAGAGACGGCAAAAATAGTTTTAATGCCTGCATTTTAATCAAAAATCTTTGCTTTTCATAATTTAATAATAACTGGTGAATAATTTAATAAGAAGATAAAGCTAGCATTGGGACTGATACAAATACAAAAGAGAAAACTAAAATCAAGTCGTAAAAAAACATTTTTCGACCGCTTACATTGTTCACATTAGCTAATGGCACCCGTGCGAAGCTAAAACGCGTTTATTCTTATAGACATGTCTTGTAAATTTAGAATACAATTGTCATTAGCCTCATTCATAATGCATGTAGCGTTGTTTTAGGGAATTCCGGGAGAACGAATTACAAGAACAATTGCAATTACGAAGTCAGTATGCACCAGAGTGGTCTCTCTCCCGGTGGGCCCAGTCTATTTCCGACAAGTACTGAGAACTGGCGGGCTACCGCACCGCAAGATTATCTGCCACGATACGCCAAATTAATGGCGTCTACTCCTATATAATGTGTCTCAACGCCGACATCAATCTCGGAGCGCTTACAAGAAACAATTCATCTCACGATTGCACCCTTCGATATTAGACGGCCGATCTCCGCGAACATTTCAGTGTCGCTTGAACGAAAAAAAAAGAGTAATTTTTACTCCAATCAATCACCCGAAAAACGGGCCATGTTCATCGGATAATTCGCTAGAATTCCGCCGGAGATTTAGTGGCGGGTCGCGTGCTAAACCAGCGACGAAATAATGAGCCTCGGCCGGCTCATTGTCCGAGCCTAAAAAGAGGATATAAATAACCAAATGAGAATGGAAAAAGGGCAAAAATGGTAAAATAAAGGAAGCTTCAATTGGACAAAGGCGCCGAATGGGGATAATTCGTCGAGGATATGCACCAATTGTCACTGTTTTGCTCGATTTTTTGCGGCGTTTGGTGTGACAGGCCCTGGGAAGCACGACACGTCGTCGCCGGATTGCGATAAAATTGTCACGCACTCCCAACTGCTATCGTCTGACTGCAGTCTGCCACCGCTTACACTGCGCTTATTAAACCTTATTCACTTCGATAAACATTCTTCTTTAATACCCGGGCAATTGAAAGCAACTTTTCTTTTTAAATTTTAATGGAGATTCAATTACCACAATAATAAATAACAGCATTTTCAAACATGACAATCATTATAGTATTATACTATTATCAGGAAAGACGTATAAAATCATGAACCATATGGGAATTGAAAATAAATTGTTTAAACAATAAAATTAACTCTCACATCCAAGTTAATACGAATTATATATAGACAGACATATATTAATTTGATGAATCTCAAGAGGGGTTCAGTAATCGAGTTAAAATTAAGAACTGAGTTGCATTCGTAAATTAAAAAAACATCTACTGAAACAAAACAATTTAGGTACTATAAGGCTTGATCATCTCATACAAGGATATGTTACTTTTAAATAACTTAAACAAGAACCGCGAGTCGACCGTATACGAGAGGGTTGGCTGCTTCTATCCGGTCCTATGGGAATGTTTGATCATCACAGAAATGATGATGATGAAGTTAAACATAATACTTAATATATTTTCTTTTAATTCCAAACCGAAGCAACATTTAATTTCTACAATCTACTCTAGGTTTCTATACAATAACTCCATAAAAAAATACATACGTACATTTTCACGTTGACGTTACAAGAAAAGAACTCTTTATTAAAAATGAAAATCATGTTACTTGGGTTCTGTCATAATTCTTAGTCAATAAAATAAATAAAATAAATATACCTACTGACTCGTAGACAAAAATAATTGGTAACATTACACAGTTAAGATAGATATATCCTCTCGTGCCGACCCCTAGTCTCGCCAAAAGTCCAACAATCAGCCATGTCTAATTCATATCAAGCGAACATCAAATCAAATCGTTTAATATGCGACACCAGAACTACAATAAAAGTACAAATATTTGTCACAAAGCATTGTACCAAATCCAAATAAAACCGGAACTAAATGTCCTGTGCCATATCCCAAGGGATGGGTCAGCTTATACTGAGCTTGTTGAGCAATAATATACCTTAACTTTTGCACAATACATCCCAATTTCCTATTATCACATTTATGCATTCTATTATTCTAGATTATCCATGAGACTTTGGAAATATCAACCGTGTGGTCGATAGATTAAGACATAATTTTCTCTGACCATCTCCTTTGTCACTTAAAATATGATAATGAAAAGTGTATTTTATTCATAAGCCGCTGCGGTTCAAAATTTGTTTGGATAAAGGGAGTAGTGATAAAAGTGGACAAGTGTTTTGGTGCAGTAACACACGAGGTGATTCTTACGCGAGCTTTTGAAATGTATCATCCTCAATGGATTCTCATATCCTTTCGAAATAATGATAAAATATATATCATAATTTTGATCCTAATACGCCTTCATATTTTAATTATATAATTCATATCAAAATAATGATAATTATAAATTAATGACAATTAAACAAGACATTTTTTTATTTCACTAAATAACACCACATAAAATTAACAAATAATTGTCAAACTGAAAATCAAGTTGTAAGTAGAAGTTTATGAATACACTCCTATGGGATTGAAATATTTTTTTATATTTTTTTTTATAATCCCAATTCAAATTTCTATTTTATTTATATAGCGGTCTGCAGGCAGGCTGACTGTCTACTAGATAGTAGTTGGATATGGTCGTCTATTAACACAAGCAACGCTATGAGAACTGAAAGTTTGCTGCTGAACTTAGTGGGTAAAGGATAAGGGATTATACTTACTCCTTTCCACGAGTCGAACTCTTAGGGAAAGAAATAATCCCAGCTTACTGGCCAATGCGCGCGGCAAAACTTAAGGGACAAACAGACCCGTCCGGTTTATAACGGGGTAGCGTTAGAAGAATGGGCCCTGGGATTCCTCACTCACCAAAACACAACAAGCACACGCTCTTAGGTTTTCACTTATTTCACAGTGATCTTCTGTACAGTCTTCTAGTTACTGAGTCATGACGCTGTCAATTTATTACTGCGACACCGCATTTTATTTATTTATTTATTTTGGTGAAAAATGTCGCGCAAAAACGCACCTGTGTGTGCGCACAGCGCGATTCGCAACGGCTAATATTTCGCGGTAATATTGGCTAGTAGATGGTGGATAAGATTTATTTTGTCCGCGGCCGTCACGGCGGCTTTCGTATCAAAATTAAATATCTTACACCGAGGGGAGTGCAGGAATGTAAGCAAAAATGCGTTTAGATAGTGACCGTTTCTCTTTGCGTCCACTTTGAGGCATTCAATTAAATAAGGTCTTAGAAAACTCTACGAGCCTCTAACTTACACTTTTAATAATTCTCGTAACATAACTATGAAAAAAATATGAAAAAAAAACATAGCTAGATGTTTTGACTTTTTTGCGTTCTATCTTTATTTTGACAAATTTTGGACATACAGCCTTACCTATAAACGTTACTTAAATTTAAAGTAATACTTAGGAACCACTTAAGAAAAATTTTTACTTATAAACGTTGCTTAACTTTAATTTGTTGCTTAGCAATGTCTTAATGAACTGTCAAACACTACTTAAGAAGATAAGTAGTGATTAGTTAATACGATGCTAAGAAGATGATTAGTTGATTTTTATAAGTAAGACAGACACTGTTTACTAAGTATTAACTGTTGCTGACAAAAAAAAATAGTAGTTTATTTCTAGTTAACAGAAAAAAATATAATAACTAGTTTTATTTATGTAATTCTTGTTCTTATTCTCGATTCAGTACATTGCATATTTCATATGAAACCGCTTAAGGATGCCAGAGTCCATTTACCTATCCCTTTCCATATCCCTTATGCTTAATCCTCCTACTGCAGCACTTGCAGCAACTGCTTGTTTTATAGGTGACGGTAGCCACCTACCATCAAGTGGACCGTCAGCCTGTTTGCCGACCTAAACATTTAAAAAAAATGTTAATGTCAATAGACACACGACTGGAGTTTACTCCTTACAAACGATTATAAAATAATTTTCACAATTCGAATACGCCGAAAGAACAACATTGTTCTTTTTTTAAATAATATTCAGATATTCTAAAATATTCAAAAAAATAGAACGTAACGTGTTCGCATTATGTGTGACAATTTTGATTTTACTCCCATAAATTTTCATACCACGTGCTTATATATCTTCTAATGTATAAAATTCTCGTGTCGCGGTGTTTGTTGCCAAACTCCTCCGAAACGGCTAGACCGATTTTGATGAAATTTTGTGTGCTTATCGAGTGGGTCTGAGAATCGACCAACATCTATTTTCTATACCCCTAAGTGATATTTTTTTGTATGGCAAAACAACGTTTGCCGGGTCAGCTAGTATATTATAAATATCCCATGTAAATCGATTCTAAAGGAGTAAACTCCAAAATTAGTTATCATTAGTCTGTGTGTATCTATCGAGATTGTATGAAGTTGAACAAATAATGTAAGTATGTGTAGGCTGCGGTGACAGGGAGCGGCAGCGCGGTCACGGCGGTGAGTGCGCGACAATGCGACTCTTGTCACGCGCCAACGACCGCGACGCGTCTCGCAACACACCTCAATATTATATCCCAGACACTCACGGGTTGTTAACTGTCTATGATTTTGTAAAGAAATAAAGGAAATATCTGGATAAAAGCCAATATAAATGTTTTGTCAGTAACAGCGAATGTGTTATACAAGGCGTTCTGCAGCCATGTATTGAACAATCCATCAGAACTAAAGGCAGTAACAATAACAAACTCTAACAAGCAAACATGTGAAATTAAAAATTACACTAAGCACTTATTCCTTGTTTTCTGTTTTTCTGTTTTACTTGTCCCTGTTTTACTATATGCACATTTTTCGACTTGCACATGATGCTATCGTTCTACGACTATTAATAATTGTTTGCCAGAAGTGTTCGGATAAATCCGGAAAATTTCTAAACGGAAGCGAATTATGACATTCCACATTATGACATGCGAGCCCTCACACATCGGATCAAACAAACGAATTTTTGACCATTTCTATATTATTTCTATATATGTTACTCTACAGGTTACATACATTTTTGAGTGTCATTGTTAAAATTTCACATGACATAATTGCGTACAGGAAGCGACTAACGAATGATATTTATTTATTAGCGTTTGATTTATGCATCGGCTATCAATGGCTTTAAGGGCGCGGCCACGCTGTCGCGATACGCTTCAACAGTTTGCACGGACCAACTATGCCACTTTTTACTGGATGTGTCTTCTTTGAAATCTCTGGCAAATACGTTAATATGTTAGTATTCATGTACCTATTATTTTTTTAAGATATGTTTTAGGACCTTAATTAGTTTTCCCCTAATTAAGATCAACGATCCACATTATCATTAAGATCAATGACAGGACTACGCATTCACATGAACAGGAAACGCATTCTTACGTCATATTTCCTTAATTTTTAATTATTATTTTTTTAATTAAATTTATTATATGTAATTTCAGTTTTTTTTTTATTCTACTGCTGCCGCAATCGAACTCAGCTGGCCTTGTTTATAACTATTTTATAAAACCACTATTCCGATTTTTAATTATCCAAACAGAAATTGAACGTTAATTGAAATACGTTATTAACATATTTCAATTGTTGACTTACAAAATATGAATGTTACTGCTGCTAGTTTAATGAAATAAAATGCCACTTCCATTCGTTTCTGTCTTTTGTACAGGTAGTCAGCGTGAATTTTCACGCGTCGCTGCTGCTATTAATATTCAAATTGGTGCGATCTGTCGTCGCTCCACTGTGGACACACCGTAATAATTTACATGTGAACAAAACACAATTGAAACTCAATCGAACTTAAATTTTGAAACCCATTGCTTTTAGAGTAAGATTCCAGGCTTGCCAGACATAACTTAATTTCATAAAGGACAAAATATAAGAAGGGAGCGGGGGAGGGGTTGACACCGGGCAGAATCGTGTTCAGCAGGGTCGAATTAGTCTAAAAAGACCCGGTGGCAAAAAGTTTCACTAAATGCCGTTAATTGTTGAAAGCAGGCGCTTTTTGAGATTTTTCCACCAGACTAAGACGACCTGATAAGGGTCGCGGGTTTTGTTATAAAATTTTGTTATAAGACCTGATAAGGTGGATCCAGGCAGCTTTGTTACGTCGTTAACTCTTACTCCTTCCGTTTCACTTACGCCATCTATACATGTGTGAATGATGATGATGATATGTACCTGTACGAGGTGGTGATATGCACCTGTACGAGAATGAATATAACCATTCATTCAAAATACAGGAATTTTTCAATAGCTCCAGTCTCCAAGTTGATGGGAGTTACCTACGTGCAGTGTGTAAACTATGTCACACCGCAGCTGGTGGTATTTCATTTTCCCCCGTGCAAAAATTAAAGACCGATAATTTTATTATACCATTTCCATTGAATTGGCGTTTGCCAACAATGTTACACAAAATGGCGTGCTAATAGTTCTCCGTATGCGATTGCAATGTGCACTAACACGTCAAATTGGAGAACAATCAACACATTAATGTTTTCTCATAATTATGTGTTCTCTGGCAGTTTTGTCTTTTTTTTTTATTTAATTATTAAACACAGAAGTGTTAGAGTATCGTATTATTTGTATCTAGCGACCCACCTCCGGCTTCGCATTACTTACTAGGCACTCAAATGACAGTTCATCGCGCCCAAATATGTGCCTGATAAATGCGAGGAAGTAAGCCTGATGACGACGGCGGATGACAGTTGTTAAGTTCCTGTACTGTAAGTACGTACGTAACTTCACCTACGACACTCCAAGTAACCTTCTCCAGCACCAAATTTAAAGGCGTGAATGCTCTTCCATTCAGAGTTGGAAGTCTCCACTCACTCTGAATGGAAAACACAAAGGAAAACGAGTGCCTTATGTGAAATGCTGGCGCAGAAAAGCAGTTATTTCATTATAGGTTTTTGATAGGATGTTTCAGTTTCGAAGTAAACATGGTGTCTAAATTTTGTTTAGAGAGAATTTCTGTGCATAAACGTTTAATTTGGACAGCACACTTGTGCGATTGTACAATTCTCAGTCAAGATGTCTAAAGAATTGGGTGGCTTAACAAACTATTGCAATCATCATTATCAGCCTATATCTATAGGATTGACAGCATCAATGCTTTTCAGTTATTGTATTTTGGCCTGGAATTTACAATAGTGGTGGTCAGGTAATGGGCGTAGGTCATCCACAGCAGGACATAGGCCTTCCCCATCTAACTTGGGATAGCTATCAAGAAATATTTCCTACAAATTTCGAAAATTAAACTTGCATTGTCAGTGATAGAATTGGTTTTATAGGGATTCAGAGAGCGTACCAAATATTAAAACTATTATAATATGGAATCAGTAACTATTATTTCCCACACAATGCAAAAGTATATTACCTAATTTGGTCAAAAAATGAAAGTGTAATAAAATGTAGTCCATTTCATTCCACTCCACACCTTTCCCTGTGCGTTACGATGTAGCCAAAGCAATAAATACAGTACAATTAGAGGTTATAAAACGTTTTCTGATGTCTGTTAGCGTTAAATGAGGATCGACAAAAACATCGGTGTGGCACCATTGTTACCTGCCCCACGATCAGAAGCCTCATCGATAAATGTACTTTTAACAATAAAAAAAATTATTTAACAATTAAAACAGACTTTGATAAACTTAACGAAATTTTAAAATAAAGCTTTATTAAAAAAACAAGAGTTGAATGGCTGCTATATGGAGCGGGCTATGCTCGAAGTTTCTTTAGTGGATAAGATCAGAAATTCTGAAATTATACGAAGAACCAAAGTTGTCGACATACCCGAAAGAATGAGCAAGGTGGAAGTGGCAATGGCCGGTCAGATTTGTCGTAAGAGCGGAAAACCAAGAGGTAGATGAGCTGTTCTCTAATGGAGGTCACGAATTGGAAAACGCAGCGTGGGATATCCTGCGGCCAGGTGGACAGACAACTTGAAAAGCTTCGCGGGAAGCGGCTGGATGCGAAGCACAGAGGACCACGTTAGTTCGAAATAACTAGCGACTTCTGAGCAGGCTTTACCTCGTTAATTAGCAAATTATTACCCTTGCAATAGAACGAGGTTTGGAACCCTGCCTAAGCGATCAAAGCTTAATACCTATTAGGTAACACTAAGTATTTGTAAGTAATTAAGATTATTATTATTACTATTTGATTTTCATAAAATTTTTCATTTTCATTTGATTTATTATATTTTTTTCATAATTTTTCACACGTACATTAATCACGTTGTATATATTTATATATTAATATTAAGCAATATATGGCAATACGCGTTTTAACACATATAAAAAGAATTGTCCGATTTCAATTATACCATAGTAAAGATAGCACCCACTTCAAATAGAGCAAATGGGTAGTATCTAGGTACTTTTGCTTTAGTATTTTTCATGTTTTGATTACGTTGTCATGTGACCACCGCGAGGGTTTTTTGCGTTTAGATTGTTTTATTTGATCTTAAAAAAGCGTTTTAAAATTCCCGTAGATCTAATAGCGTAAAGCTATTTTAGAATTTATGGTGTCTAATTTTAATGTTTGTTATTAGAGTTTCCCAGTTAAACAGTATAACAGGAAACGCTCGTCACATAAGCATGAAGAAATAACTGATAAATGACCGGTTTGTGCTCTAAATGACACCCGTCTCATGCACCGAGTGTGACCGAGGTGTTGTACTATAATGAATGTACAATCCGTACGGCTTGTGTGTTTGTATGTTATTATTTCATTAAGTCGTTTAGCGACGGAAGTCTTTTGACCGGAGGTCGTTGCCTATGCTGTGTGAATTAGTCGATCAATGTACGTCTAACAAAGTTGCAGGAACCCTATGTCAGCAGAATAGCCCGCTATTACGGATTGCCAAACTCGACTATACTGTCTATATGTTCTTGTACGAGAGTAAGGGATGTCAGATCAGATTTAAAATTGGAAGTTAAAATTGGAATTTTTTATTAAATATTGTATAAAATAGACGGTCCACATGATGGCAGTGGCTACCGTCGCCTATAACACAAGCAACGCTACAAGTGCTACAAGAGCTTCGGATAAGATAACATATTATTCTATTACTGGCTGGTGCCCACGACTTCGTCCGCGTTGAAAAATATTAAGTAGCCTATCCTGTGTCTCGTACGTCCAAATGTTTATCTACCAAGTTTCATGAAAATCAGTTAATTCGTTTCAGAGTTATGGAGGAACATACATACATACATACAGAAAAAAATTCTAAAAATCGTCAATTTAGTTTCAGTATATGCATAGAGCCTATAAACACAATATCTCTGAAAACAAAGTAACTTACTCTATGACTGACCCTTACAGATTTATTATTAGTATTGATTTCAAGGTGGTCTTCTGTATTTTTTTTTGGATTTGTTTCATGACGAATTCAATGAATCCTCATTCTATTAAAAAAAAAAAACCGGTCTCCCATGAAAGAACTATCAAAGTTTGCAACCTGCATTTTAAGTTAAAGTAAACATCTTGATTGAGTAAACAGAACATTTTTAATGATCAATTATACGAGATTTATTACCGAACTGTAGGCAATCATTGCGATCAATTCCCATGACATGTGCGGCAATGATAGGCGACCAGTCAACTCAGTCCTATTGTGCAATCGTCCGGCACATCTCACCCTTAAACGCTACTAATATTTCCCTATTTATTTATTGTGCTTCTTACAATATTAAATATGACTGTACGCTATACGCTCAGAACACAAATATACCAGAAAACACGTTTTTATATAAATAGGCGTTTATTTTATCTAATATGTTTATTTTAATAGGCGTTTTTTTTTTTTTTTTTTTCATTATTATATTGTCTAACTTTGAACTTAAGAAAATTCGCTCACGGGGGGGTGTGAAATTGGCACACTTAGTTTATATATCATGTCTGCGTGTAAGATATGTGTTAGCCTCTTTTCTTATGATGTTTTCCTTCGCCATCGGAATAAATCTTATTATGAATAGGTATTTCTAATCAACCGACATAATCGAGAAAAGTCAAAGGCGTAATATATGACTGTCGACGGTCAAACATTCTGCCTCTCTATTTAAAAAACATTCTCTATTTCAAAAACAAATATCTCCATGGGGTGTAGCCCTTGGATAAACATGCGTACCTATAGCGAGATTATTATTAAAATCCACCACAAGATCCCACATAAACCACTAAATCAAATTTTCGGCTATAAGTGTATCTACGGCACGGCGTAACTTGTGGAGGAGGGTAAGGGACATTTAAAACATTGATAAGATCGGGCAAGACCTCAGACAGCCGGTGATCCGGGGAATCAATATTAGGGATCAGACGGGTGGACTGTTGGATTCAAGAAATTGCATAGAGCGGACACTTGATTACTATTTTTTTTACAATTGTGCAATTTTTTTCTGAAAATTGTAAACACAAACCTTTCTCGTTTGTCGCTCTTTCGATTAGTTAAAACGATATCAATATCCGTTGGGTGGTTTAGAAGAAGTTAACTGATATCATAGTAATTAATATAAAATTATTTAACATTTTATTAAGTAGGTATATAATATATATTGCAATTTTTTTGTTCTAAGATTTCCTCCTTCCTGGGATTTCAAAAAATATTTGAAAAAAAATTTGTGTCGGCCGTAGGTTCCAAATTCTCAATTTTCCAAATTATTATTATTCCTAATGCTTATACTTATGTATGTTTCTTAATTTTCCAAATTATTAATTTTATACTATTACTATGCCATTTTTAATATCTGTTATACTACGTTACATTGGTGTACATAGTAAAAATAAACATACTCTAGGAATTTGAGTGTTCCCAGCGCAAAACCATCAAAATAATTAGTGAGTAAAAAAAAAAAATTTCGACATGATCTCATCTCTATAAATATTAGTAACAACAAACCTCCCCAGAAAAGAAGAGCAAAAGAAATCGGTCCGTCTTGGAGATAAATATGTAATCTTAATATAATTGCGTTTCGGCAAACAGATCGTCCTACAAACAGTGACCCCTCGCTCATGTTCAGCCCTTATTGACTCTTACAGTTGGGTGCGTGAGTGGTGCCGGCGTGTGAGGGGTCCTACTGCCTCTGACTTGTCTGTTGCCTCCACGGATGGAACTGACGGAGCGTTTACTCCGCTCTAATTGTGAATGAGTTTTAGACTGATCCATCGCTCATTCTAGATTACACTAGTCGCTTGTCTAAACTGGAAACAATACGATGTTTGAGAGATCAGCGGAGATTTAACACTTCTTTATATAAAGATCGTAAGACAGCCTTAGCATCAAGGAGGTACTCCATGTCGCATTCTTGATGGTAGGATGGTAGGTCAATACCGTCTCATATTTGTACTCCGCTCTAATTGTGACAGACTGATCCATCGTTCATTTTAGATTACATTAGTCGCTTGTTTAAACTGAAAACAATACCGCAGACCTGTTTTTCATGTCCATGTCCAATAGTCCATATCGCGTTCTTGGTGGTAGGTCAATACCGCCTTGTATAATTTGTACTCCGAACTAAAAAAAATTTAGCAATGAATAAAAAAAATGTAAAAATCTATTTTTTCTTTGTACACTTTTATTTTGAACAATGTTTAGTTTATAGATAATTTTAATGTTTTATAGATAAGCATAAATGTTTTAATACCTAAGAAAAATGGGCAAAGACGAGTCGCGGGCAACAGTTAGTACTATATATTACTATAAGTAACATCAACTTGACCAAAAGATCACAAGACACTTCCGTTATACACAAACGGAGCTGAAAGTGTCAAACGTGGATGTTATTCATTTAAAAATTAACGAGCACAAAATGTATCGTTTACCATTTAATGCGACATCGAAACGGAAGGGCATTATTCTCACTAAATCGCATTAGTCTTCGGGCAACGGATATCGACTCATAAAATATTTCGCGACCAGTTACCCAAGACCTCCGCCACGTCTGTTAAGGCCCTTCTTTCATCTACTGGAAATATGGCGCGGGAGGAAGGGCGTCTCAAGATATAGTGGCGGTTCAAGTGGCAGACGGTCAATGTTCAATTGATATTAATGGCATTACAACACCTGGTCACAGTCGCGAGTGTCACGTCTGCTCAGCTCACATGAAATGCTGATAAAATTATTTGTTATATTAATTTATTTTGGTAACAAATAAAAACATTTTTTTAATTATTATTTACGTATATAACTGTGTCGTGATTTATGTTTATGTAACCAACCTCTTACAGAAGACTACCGTGAAATAACAGCACGTGTGCTGTTGTGTTTCGGTGAGTGAGTCATTTTCGTATCCCTTCCCAATTCCTTTTCCTTAATCCTAATGTAGTCGACAGCGTACTTGCAGCAAGCACATCTGGCGTTGCTTGTGTTTTAGGCGACGGTAGCCACCTACCATTGGACGCCAGCCTGTCTGACGACATAATAAAAGCTGGTGGGTAGTGGAATGTTTAGCCTATGTCCATCCTGAAATTCTAATCTTTAGGTGATTTTATTTTTTATTTATTTATTATTTTTTTATTTTTTTCAAATCGTATTTAGTTTCGAAAATTACCTCCTACATATACCTAAACAAACAAACATACAAACTTTACTTCTTTACAATATTAGTATAAATAGACAAATATGCTTTCTTTTCTTTGTTTTATTAAATAAAAAGATTTCCAATACTAAATACACAGTGTGACCCCCCACTATCATAGGTTTGTATTATGGATAACCACACAACGTACTGGGGATGAAATCCTGCTTAGACCATTAAATTTAAATTAACAACATTTAAATAGAATATGGGACCCCTAAGTGTGGGATATGGGACTCTAGGCAAGTAGGTACCTTAACCTTATTCGACTGTTTTTATGCATTACTTATAAATGTATAATATTAAAAATAAATATATTGAAAAAGGGATATCAATACTTTATTATAATCGATGAAAACAATGTGTCATGTAAGCCGCTCTTAAAAAAACCACCTCACGATTCCCCAATATTACTAATACGTACCTATGTAGCGTAATCGCGTGTTAACATCTCCATTCGGCACCTGATGCTCCCCGTGTCTACTGTAATTTCGTACAGAAGACATATTATTTACATTTAGTCTCGCTCAACTACTACTTTTATTTTACAAGCTTACTAGCTGGTGTCCGCAACTTCTTACGCGCTATTATTCGTTTTTTGAAAACCACACGGGACCCTAACCTTTTTTCAGGATTACTATACCTACTTGTCAACACCCGTACAGTAGTTTATGGTACTATAAAGTACCTAACACACAATCTATACCTACATCTCAGAATATATAAGTATTATACTAAGCATATCTTCTTTACATACTCATAGTATAAAACAAAGTTGCTCCCGCCCCGTCTGTCCCTCTGTACGCTTAGTACCTACTTTTAAACTACGTAACGAATTTAAATGCGGTTTTATTTAATAATGAAAATAGCGTTAAACGAGGAAGGTTTTTATATATAATTTATAATATATAGTTTATAGTATTATATTATAATACTAAATATATTAGTATTATAATATAATATTAATTTTAAATTTATATTAAAATTTCAATTATTTTAAATTAATTTTTTTTTTGTTATTATCATTAGTATTATAGTTTAGATTAGATTTAGGTTTAGTATCTACATGGGATGTTGCTTGGAGCTCTCACTGGTGCATGCTGAGCCTCCTATAATTGCGGCAGCATCCGCCTAGTGAAAATTATTTTGAACAACGTGTTTTAATTTGATGCCTGCCTCGTTGGGGGCCTTGTTTCATAAATAAATAAATAAATAAATAAATAAATAAATAAATAAATAAATAAATAAATAAATAAATAAATAAATAAATAAATAAATAAATAAATAAATAAATAAATAAATAAATAAATAAATAAATAAATAAATAAATAAATAAATAAATATTATGCCACCCGCATATTAATCGTAAGACAATCATCAGTGTTGTGAATGAAAAATGTATAATTCAGCATTTTAATATTTATATTATAGCCAAGTGTGTGCTGAGCTTATTCCAGTATTAAAATGACGAACCATTTAATTACTTCTCATAAATAAGTTCCTACGTTTTTGTATAAAAGCGCACACGCCTCACATTTATTCTACTAAGAGCGTGAATATTCCGTGACTTGTCACCATAAAGTGCACGATCGTCACCCGTCGCCGTAATGGGTTTCCGATTGCAAACCGTCCTATTGTCACGGACAGTCGGTATGGAAACAATAGGGTAGCATTCATTTCATTAAAAAAAATCCATTTTTGAATGAACTTATAATCAGCTGGTCATTGAAATCAAACAAGATTACAAACCCTAATAGGTATATACCTATTCTTCACTCTAAAACATAAACACGTTAATTCCACTCGTATTTAATTCGGGAGAGTAAAGCAAGCAAAATTGAGCTTTATTACTGGCAACAACTATAAAAGCTGTCACTCAATGCAGAGATAGCATAGTTCTCGCGAGAGTTACTGACCACTTTCGTGTTCGATTGACAAGTAAATTGCAAATTCAGCGCGATTGAGAGGATTCGCACAAGTGCATAAAACAGTCAGTAGTTCAGGACACAATGCAATCGATGAATCAGTCCAATGCTAAAGATCGTATCTGTAGTGATTTGGTGGAAGATGTCGTTTCTTGCATATAATATTAGGCGTGTGACGTCTACTTACTTTAAATGAAATAGTATTAGTTTAATGGGTTAGGTTTCTTTATGTAAAGGTTTATAGATAGGCTGAGCCAACTTTAAAAAAGTTCATTTCCAAAGTTGACCCCGCTACGAATCAAACCACTGAGACGTTAGGCCGCTCATCCAAGGGGCTCGTGTAATGTCCAATGTAGGTATTACATGTAGGTGTATTTTTTAATAATTACATATATTCGGCAACAACTCTTCACCATGTCAGACGGGCTCACGATCCACTTGATGGTAGATGGTTACCGTCACCTAAAGCCACAAGCAACAGCAGGGACAAGCAACAACAGCAACAAGCACAAGCAATACAAGCTTGCTGATGCGATGCCAACCGTGCCATTTGTTTACAGCTCGCTTGAATTAGTCTGTGCTTGAAAATCTATATTAAACATTTTTTGCAGAAATAATACCTATTGTCAAATAATATGTCAATACCAACTAAAAACCAATGTTCTACAAACACAATGTTCCACACATTTTGACCATATTTCTGTATGATGGTTTGAAAAGATGATATTATATTTATCTCCAAGATGATGGCTACTAATCGTGCCAGTCAGTATGGTTTCCAGTGCTTTAGGATGTCTGCCATGTAATGAAATCATTATCATATCATATGTTTTATTTTCTGTATTGCTGTGAGATTTTTATTAAAAATAAAATAAATAAACATTTAATATCGAATAAACATTTGAGTTTAATCTAAGAAAACGGGGGCTAAACTGAAGATTGCTTGAAAATTTCATCAAAATAGGTTGAGTGTACATACACACATTGAGATTATCGCAAACATACAGACAGACAGATGCGGCGGCGACTGTTTTATATATGTAAAGAAGATTTATTTAAATAATTTACAGTTAAAAAAAAATCAACGAAGTGGTCACCCTACGAAAAAGTGATCTTTACTAACATCATTCGTATTGAAAGTGTATCAGTATGGGGGCGTTCAGTATCATTGTTTGGCGCCTTTAAACTTAACTCAATTATTAAATTGTCCCAAACATTGTCCCAAATGTCCTGTATTGTTGCATCATCAATAGTATGGTAATAATAGTTTGGTGGGCGATATATAATGGAAACTATTCTATTATCTGCCCAATGCTACTAGATTACAAAATAAATTTATATTACTCGAATTGATTGCACACGTCGTTGTGTTTGATAGTGAACGCGTAATTGAAATTTTATCCAACTGCTTTTAGTTTTTAAATTCAAGATATTTGCATTTTGCACTAGAGTGAATATAGAGAACCTTAATTTTAAAATTAATATTCCATAAAATGTCTAATTTTATGAAAATTTAAAATACCGTATAATATAACTGTATAAATTAGAGCGAGCTTTATGTTATCGATATAAATAAAAATATACCTGTATACGATAATTCATTATATAGACAACACTTTTAAAAGTTCAAGACATTACCTACCATTTAAAAGTATTGTTTATAAATAAATAAAATTATAATTTTTATCTACTTTACTACCCTAATAGTATTAGATTATAAATTTAATAACAGAAGGAAAAAAGTTCCAATTTGTTATAGGTACCAGCTCGAGTAAAATATTTGTTGTGTCCCCTTCTCTGTGTGGAATAGAAACCCACGTATTGTAGTAATGTATCAAAGTGACAAAGTTATGTAAATCCATTTAACAAATAACCAACGATAAAACAACACGTAAAATCTTTTATCATTTCACCAGAAACAAAAAAAAATGGTATCAAACTAACACGAAGGCTGAAGGTAACCAAACTATTTTGCGTGCGGCTACATGCTTAGCATAATGAGAAAGTGATTGTTTTCATTCTCCCCGCGGGGAGGCCAGCTCATTAGTCGAGTTTTCCCAAAAATAAAATATAAAAAAATGACGGCAATCATTCAAGGGAAAGTTGGTGAAGAATGTCGACTGAAAAATGCGTGTCAGGAGCTAACGAGCCGTGTCTGTCAGTGTCGCCAAGTTTTATTTTTAAACGAGGCGAAAACGCATCGGCCATTACAGCTAATGCTTTGGGGTGAACGTATAGTTGCCTCCCTAACGCAATGTTTTATGGTCGTATCGATCCTGTACTCGAATTAAACTGTACGAGGTCCTATTGTAGCTTACGCATCTCATATTAAGAGCACAGTTCATATAGGCAAGGGTCAAACGGTCCGACCGACTTATGTCTCTGACTTAGTCTGGTAGAAGAAATCTCTAACTCAGAGATTTCCACCAGAATTCGGTGTCCGCGACTGTCTGTTTTTCCGTTAACTTCTTCTAAACCACGCAACGGATTTTGATACGATTTTCAATAGTGGAAAGGGCAATCAACAAGGAAGGTTTGTGTAGGCACATAATTTGCAGAAAAAATTGCATCTGTGCGCAGCTAGGGACGTGCCACTAGTTTTAAAAAAAAGTCTCCGTTTCTGTCTATTTCTCCACTGGACTATAGCTTCCTATAAATACCTCAGCGGATCTTGATACGGTTTTCACATACGATAGGAGAGTGATAAACGAGGAAGGTTTGTACATTATAATTTGCAGAAAAATTGCATTCGTGCGAACGGGTCGTTAGTGTAAATTCATGACAATTCATTTAGAGCACCGCTGGTTCCTGAAGGGTTACTAACACGTATATTTATATTTTAAATTAGTTATAATCTTAACAATTTGACTTCTGCAGATGTATACATCTTTAATTTTTGAATTTCAGTTGGACAAATAAGTTTAATGTCCGACAACATAGAACAAAATTTATACGGAAGTGAAAGTTTGCAAACACAGCCCTTCAATTGTTCGGTAAGTTTCAAGATGCGGGTAGGTACCTTCCTACTGAGAACCTACAGCGCGGGAAGCTTACTTCAAATAAATATTTACAAAACTTTGGCTGCTCTACAATTATACTTCGATAAGGTTTGTGAGATTACATTGTTACCTACTTACCAGCTGGTACTTGCACAGCCCCTGATCTACAAATTTTTCGAACCAGGACAGAAACTTAATAATGGCGCCCCTCTCTCACCAGCGTTTAAGATAAATTGTGTAAAAAAATCACAAATATATGTCAACTTTTTGCACTCTTTTATACCTATTAGCTAATATTTATTTCATTTGTGTGACAAAATTAAATAAATGAAAATTTAACCGGAAAAGACAAGACATTTCTTCAATCTTTAGTGTAGTTCACAAGTTCAAATTTGTGTTAAATTTTAAAATACCTCGTAAAAATATGTGCAACAGATCACTGAATTCCGAGTTATGTCTAGAAAAATGTATTAAAATGTGCATAAAAATCGTATAAGTAAGTTGTAAACAATTTAAGGTGAGGAGAAAAAGCCATTTAGTTTTTTGCTAATGACCCAAAAACTATAAGCAATAACGAAAATCAGAAAAAGGATTCTTAAAGAGGGGGAAATTCCCGATAAAAACCTCCCAATTCCCGGATCTGAAATTCCCGCGGTTCGGTTGGGCCACGACGGTTGGTATATTTTGTTTATACGTTATGACAAGTAGTTTTTTCCTGTCAAAAAGTAAGACGTCTAATTATAACTCATCGATAGATAATGGACATTGTGTCAACTCTTTAAGTTCACTGTATTTTACGTCACAGAGCAATTACTAAAGTCAGAATTACAATTATGAACATAGAACAAGAATGTTGTAGTGTAAATATTAGTGAACATTAACATGCTATAGTGCTTGAGACGAGTCAAGCATGCCCCACAATGACTCGTTATAATGTTAACACCTGCCTCCACCCGCGGAGGTCGAGATAGCAATCGGAATTGATAAACTTTTTATTGTAGACACCATTATATGAAGACACCCCATCACACGCTCCATCGAACATGGTTCATTGGCATCAATTTGAAATAAATATTGCAATGGCTTTACTAATAAAAAGGTAATTTATCGAGTTAAGCAAATAAACTGTTGCATGCTGTTTACTCGCTGTAAGAACATACACTATCAATAAATTTTTAATAATCGAAAATACTAGACTGTCGATGGTACTTACGTGTAGTAGTCGAGCTCATTGCAACTATGGGATTTGTATGTATATGCATGAACAACGTCATGTTATTTGACATTTGTCATACAAATATTATTAATCCCCCGACTGCCGACTCAAAAGAGGGATGTTATAAGTTTGACCTTTGTGTCTGTGTGTCTGTCTGTGGCATCATAGCTCCCAAACCGATGAACCGATTTTGATCCGGGGTTTTTGTTTTAATGTTGATAGATATTATGTTTCTTAACATAGTTTATGAAGATCTGTTCAGGCGTTTGAAGATCATCCGCCCATTTCCTAGTTGACAAAGGAAACGAAGGAACTTCCACATAGCTTCGATTAATGGGAAATTTAGTATAAGTACTGTTACTTCGGTGGTAAGTATTTCCGTGACATGCTAACCTTGATCTGATGCTGCAGCATAAAGCAGTCTGCGGGACACCCAACTCCTCAGTAACTCACAACAAATATAGCGTGTTTGGGCTCAATAGAAAGTCGGAGGTTAGTTAATAATTTTTATTTATAGCTTGTTTATTTAAAGGTCGTCAAGCTAGCATACGATTGATAGAGATGTGGATTATTTGAAAAAAATACCTCACATAACGACCAATTATTACTAATAAAATACATTTTGAATTAACGCAACGACCAGTGTAAGTGAAACGGGCATTTATTAGTGCTGCAATAAGTTTCCTACACAATCAGTCAAATAACCTTTGGGCACGACATGTGTCGCAAACAGAACAGCCATTTAAGAATAGGGCGAGTGGCAACCACTAATGCCTTTATCCAATTTATCTCAGAATTAAATACAAATGTAAACACGTCCTTATGTTTTTAACATTTTGCAACATATTTATTAAGTATGACATTAATAACACGTTTTTAATGCGTTGCACTTTACCATAAAAAAAAAAACTTTTTCTTACAAATAATAGTATTTATATTTCCTAGACATGTAATTTGACCTAACATGACATAACATTTAGGCTTACTTAGGCTATAAGCATGCGATAAAATATTCAATCCTACACTAACATTTCGGTCTGAGAAAGTTATCCTCCAATTTAACCAACATTTGTTTACTATTTTTTTTTTTTAATTTTTTTTACTTATCATTTTTATGTAATCGGTCAATAAGAAATTCAATTAAGAAAAGTAAATTTTCTTTTAACCAGATTATTGGATTGATAATGCAGCAGTAACCAATCCTTTACAGAAAACCACCAAGAAGAACAGTAATGAGCTATTGTGATTCAGGAGGCGAATAAGAGTACCAGGGTTCACAACATTATCCTCATCCTCTCCCTTATGCTTTATCCTATCAAGACATTACTTTCTTTGCACTGATGTGCTTAATTGTACCTAAAGCAGGCTAATATGAAGTGTCTCGATGCGAAATTATAGAAAAGGTTTGTTTCTTGTCTAAAAGTCGAAAGACAGGTGACGGTCTACTTGTAGGTGGATACCGTCGCCTATAACACAAGCAACGCCATAGGTGTTGCAAATGAGCGGCCGACTACAGTAGGGTTAAGGATACGGGATTTGGTACCGTGTTTATTTAGGAAGAAATACCCTCTACAAAATATACACATCTCACATTAGAGAAGAGACAAAATCGATTATAACGCACGGACGCTCAAACTGAATAGAGTGATTGGCCAGCCGCCGCTGCGGGTGTGGTAACGACACATCAATTGATAGGTTACGCTATCTATTTATTTATTTATTTATTTATTTATTTATTTGACGACACGTTTGGTCTAGTGGCTAGTAACCCTAGCTGTTAACCAAACGGTCGCGGGTTCGAATCCCGCTAGGGGCAAATGTTTATGTTAACATTTACCTTTGTACCTGAGTCATGGATGTTTGTATTTATAATATGTATGTATTTACAAAAAAAAAAAAAAAAGTAATCTATGTATTATATCAACTGTCTGGTATCCATAATACAAGCATTAAGTTGCTTACTTTGGAACTAGATGGTGCTGTGTGGAATGTGTCAAGATATTTATTTATTTATTTATTTATTTATATATCGAAAAATAACTTAAAAATTGTATGCTAAATTAAAATCAGTGCGTTTATTATTATGGAGCATCTGTAAAATATTTAGGAAAGTTTAACTGTTAAGTAAGTAATAAGGTAGGTAAGTGTTCTAGTGTTTCGATGAGTGTGTAGGTAAAGGAATTCTCTGTCCCTTATACGAGTATTACTTATACATTATCCTATCATCCTGTCACGACAACCTCTATGGAGTTGTTTATGTTATTGGTACCACCTACCATCAAGTGGACTGCCAGCCTGCCTGCCGACCTTTTTCTTATTCAGATCATACCAAAGTATCTAACTAATAAAATTAATATAATAAAGACGAAGAATCGGAGAATAAGCGACTTGCATGGCTTTGGCTATTTAAATGAAACGGAGGGTGAAACTGCGGGACTTAGCTAGTTAAAACACACATACCCACGTATACATTGTTTCATTTAGATTCTAGAATAACAGTATTACTTCGTTAATTACTTTTTAGATATCAGTTGTATTGTATGCTCACCCAATTCCTTTATAGCCAGATTAACTGCCGAGTTAACAAAATCAAATTGACCAACCGCCAAACGCAATGAGATGCGGTCAAACAAACACCGATAGCAATCTTAATGATTTATTGATCGAACAAAATCTACGAATACCCTCACACATCGACTAAATGTTCACAAGTATAAATGAGTGCAATACTGAAAGTTTTACCATCAAATTAAGTAGAAAATAGTAGATAACCGCTTAGTTGGTTTCGTATACACCATAAAATACTTTAATCCAAGCGAATAAGGTCCAAAATTGTATAGATGAAAGCGATAATGTATAGTGTTGGGTAGAGCGACCTCCCATGCGTTGATAAAAGTCCGCCGGAGATAAAGGAAGCGCAATAAAGCATATCAATAATTGATAGGGACGTTTTGAGTTTAGAATCAAGAATTAGGGTTGCCCTATTGTAAAATCATTCGGCCGAAAATATTTTGACCTTTTTGATGCGAATGAACAAGTTGCATTAGCTTAGTATTTTTTTATGTTATAAATTAATTTATATTCTTGTTTTAGAATTATTCATTTTACCGTTTACTGTTAAATCGCAAATGGGCGAAGCATTACTCCCGAAACTACCTATAAACAATTTTATTTTACGTTTATTTATCAACTAAGTTAATAATTATGCCATATGTAAAATATCATGAGCAAATATTGACTTTTATGTAAATTTAAATAAAATTTTATGAGCCCATTAGAAGAGTGGTTTGGGTACATACTTGCCTTAACACTTTGCTTCGGGGATCCCGGGTTCGATTCCCGGTAAGGTCAACTCTGGAATTGAACTTTTCAAAAGTGGCTCTTGTCTGGATTTGGAATTTTATGAACTCCTTATAAATGTTATCCCATCCCATTTCGTTAAGTCTAGGTACAAAATCTAGGTATATGTCGGAACGAAGAAAGTATCGGCTATACCCAAGTAATGATATTTTTTAGCATATTATTTTATTAAAAGTGTAAAAATATACTTTGTTAACCTCTCTTTTTATGTTTAACACGTTAATTGTCAAGCCGAAATGCTGAACTTACCTAGATGGCCAAAATAATAAAATCATTAAATGTATTGCCCTAGTGGTCAAAATATATACCAGAAGCCAATACGCTGCGGCTGCTATTTTATGGTTCGTACATTAATGTAAGGTGGTGCCACGCGACGTCGCGTTATCGGCCACACCATAATAGGTCGCTTCACGCGACGTCGCGTTATGTTAAGACGTCAAACAGGCTGTTTACTTAATGGTACTATAGCTACCGTCGCCTATAACAGAAGCAACACCTGTGCGCGGCCGAGTAGGTATCGTAGAATTTCGGGTAAAGGATTATGATAGCAAAGGGATAGGTTTATGCACTGACATCCCTTACTCACTCACTGAAACACAACATAATATATTTCTATATAAAACATGTTAAGGCTCTCTTTTCTCTGGAAAGTTAATACGACTTTGTCTTGACACTATAATTTATGATATGACACCAATTTGTTGAAATCGTAAAGGAGAACGGACGTTTAATGTACCGAAAAAATGGGGTGTCAACAAGGAAGCCCCTTTCTACAATATGAACAAAAGTACTGTACAGTACAATACAGAACTGTATAAGGACAGAAGAACTAATAAGGGACGGTTCGACACTGGATCCAGGCTTTTTCTGACCAGACCTTTAGGGATGGCCTACGGTTGAGATTTTTAAGGTGTGTGATGACAGTATCAAAATTGTCTATATAAACGACTTCGTTAACAGTTTAGACGTTACTCGAAAAGTTAATATTTCAAATAAATATTTTATAGTGCAACAAAACAAATTTAATTAGTTTAATTAATTTTAATTTGGACACAGCGTACTTTAATACATATAACACATATAATATAAATAGGTAAATAAGTAGGTAATGTTATTAAAGGTGAAAAAATTGTTTGCCCTAATTAGTAATTAAAATACGAAATCATATTTAAACGTATTGGTAATATCGCAATCAGCAATAAAATAAAGTAAGTATAAAATAAGTAATTATATAATAAAGTGCGTATTATCAGTACAATAATATTGTACCTACCTAAGTAGGTAAAGTAGATGCAAAATCGACAAAAAATAAACATTATAAAAGTCTTACAAACAGTAAGTATGATTAATAAGTGCAACATTCTCGCGCTAATTCCATTGACTAAACAACATAGTGTTGGGATATAAACCAAATTATAACGCCCCATAACCTCTGTTGACAACTCATTCGTGTAATGGCGCCAAGTTTTGGCGGGTGTTCACCGATGCAACAGAAACACTGCATACAGCCAGACATTTTAATAACGCAGAGAGGATAATCCAATATTTTTATAAATTGTCTATCGAAAATTATTTATATCACACCCAATTTTTAAATTATCCTACGTCATACATAATATTATTTTATATTATCCTAAATCAGAAGAGTGTAAAACACCTAGTGTACCAAGAGTGTACTTACCTACTAAATTAAGTAAAAATAGAAATTAGAAAAATTGACAATTTTTGTTGGCTAGTGTGGACTTTGGGACTTTCTCTTTTGTCATGTCATACATATTCATGATACCTGCAGGACCTGCTTATCATAATTAACAAGAATATTGTGAAAAGTTTTTTTTTATAATTCCAAAAATGTAAATGTAAAGTATGTTTTTATATTACTTACCTACTATTAACAGAAAAATAATGTAAGTATTTTATTTTCAGGAATTGGTGATCAAGAAAAAGTACCAACCGAAAATTTTATAAAAAATTAAGACATTCGAAGCAATGTTAAACCCTCTTAATTTTAACGTTGAAAGAAATGGCAATGTTTTACGAATAATGAAGAACAAGAAAATAAATTCTTAAAGTTAAAACGCAAAATGTGCCTACTATTAATTTATCAAAAAATATAATAAAACTAGGTATTATATGGTAATACATCGGTTATGAAATAATTATTTTACGGAAATAATTTAAGTAGATAAATAATTTTATTGGTGCACATAAACAAAACGCTTTTCTGAGGCGCTGACATTGCTCGCATCCATCTCGCATCATTAATTTATTAAATTCTCGACAAATGTCAAAACGAAAATTTGTTCTAGCCACTAGTACTGTAAACTATAACTTTTATAGGATATAAATTCAGTTATATAAGGTTTTATTTAATCAGAAATTAGGTGAACCTATTATTATGAGATTAAAAATGCTAAATCTAAACGTGATCATGGAGATTGTAGCTCCTGACAACTGTCATTTGTCAAATTCTAAACAAACGTCAAAGTCACGCTTCAAAACATAAAAAGTATGAAAACAAAGATTGAATGAAAGTTATTGTTTATTGATAGTGAAAAACATTTCCCGGGCTCTTTATTTGTTAATCTATAACTCACTTTATAGAACTTTAGATTGTTTTAATTTAACTTATGAAAAATCAATAATGAATTCTTTCAATACCGACTAATATTTACTTAAATACATGAATACTTTACAAACAATATCCTTGAGAGTACGACTGTTTTCTCAAGACAGTTATAGTTGTAAACATGTTTTCTGACGATGATAATAGTTTTGAGTTGGAAGAAGAAACGCTAGAAGTTATTAACATTAGCAGTGACCATTCGAAATGTAACGAAGAAACTGATGAACATAGTAGTGACGACGAGACTAACTTACCATTAGTGAATATCAAGAATAAAAAAACGAATGCAATAAGAAACTTATTCGGTTCGTCCAAGAGAACTGTAACGGCAAAACTAGATAAATTCAAATTTCAAGAAAGAAATACAAATGTTGCATTACCTATTCCGTCGACTTCCACTGCAGAGACTTCAAAGCTGACACCAGTCACAGTGTGCGAGAGGCCTATAGGAGGTGTCAAAGTCCAACTACCAGTTACACCCTATGGAAGTCAAATGGCTTTAATGTTTAAGGTAACCCTCACGTCATGAATGCTAAGAAAATAAATCTTGATTTTTGCACAAAACTAACCGATATGCATTATTGTTTTAACTTTATTGTACACTGTTAAAACTAAAAATCCATATAGAGCGATTTCATATAAAATTGAGCTAAATTTACAGGCATTATCATGAGGCATCTTTATTAAAGTTATTAACTATCATGATATATCATGTACCAACTAATAATAATACATTATTATTAGTAAGTTGAAGTAGTAGTAGGCAGGACACGTTAATACTTAAGAAGGTCGTGTAGTGGTTGCCACTGAACGGGTAAGCACAGCATAGACAAGGTAGACAGATGACCAGATAAGGGCTGTGGTTCGACGATAAATCCAGGCTGCTTTTGACGGTCCTATTGGTAAATTATTGGGAAGGCCTACAGATGACTTTTTTGTTTTCTTTGATAGGACTTAAAAGAATATATACCAGTAAATACAGTGTAAAATATTTATTCCAATGACATCTTAGTGTTATTTTTATTGAACTTAGGATAGTATACTTCCGGTATACAGATATAGCTTTTGTGTCAAAGTTCAAATTTTTTTAGAAGTGTTCTAATATTAATCCATAATTTTTAGTACATACTTTATGTTTAGTGGCAAAGTGCACCTTGCTTCACAGTCATAAACTGGATTACCTGTCTAGAGACTTGGGGATCCTCTTGAAGTGTGTATGTGATACTCAAACCCATTTCCATAATCTACTATATAAAATAGAATAGAATAATATTTTATTTGTAGTAAAGGACATTTAAGAACATAGGTACATAAGTAAAATAATTATATAAAGACAAACACAAACATCCCCCGCTACAAACCAGCTCCCAACTCAGCATAATGCAGGTTGTAAAAACCTGTGCTGGTCTTCCATTAGAGCCGATGGTGAGGTTACACACTTATTAACAATACATAATACATAAAAGCTCCAAAAAACAAAGAAAGTTTTCAAAAGTAAAATAACTATAATTAAAATACAACCTATAAATACAAACAAGAATAAAGAAAACATTATTTACTAAAAAAAAAGATTCAGAAAGCACTGGTGTTGTTCCGCAGTTGCTCCTCGCTTTTTTGGTGTTTGAATATAAATTTCTTTAATTTATTTCTAAAATTATTAGGAATTTGCAGGTCCCTGGATAACCTGCCATCCCTTAACTTAAAAAAATATTAGAATACATAATGAGAGCCATAGGACATCCACTGCTAGACATAGACCTCCCCCATCATTTCCAATAGGACTTGTATTGATTTGTATATATTGAATTCAATGTATGTTAGTATATTGTATTTGCTCTTTAATGTATCCACACTACATAGTTAAATCTCAATAGGCACCTCCTTTATTCTGTTGCTGTGACAGGTTCAACAAATAAATAGAAATTTATAACTATGATAAATTGTAGCCATAATTTAATAATATATATTGATTACTTAGGTGATAACTGCCATCAAAAATCGCGAGAACTGCTTGTTGGAGAGTCCCACTGGATCTGGGAAGACACTTGCCTTGCTTTGCAGCGCTCTGGCTTGGCAACAACAGGAAAGAAGTAAGTACACCTACACTTGTGATTGTAAAATATATAAATTTTTGACTATTATCTTACTGTTTTTAAGTAATTATTCTTTTGTTCGTTTTTTTTTTAATACTTTAATTATGTTAGTACACAAACCTAGTTAGTGATTTTTTAAATTCTAAATATTTTGTAAATGGTTATCAAAATATGTCTACAAAGTTAGTTTCAACTCCTTTAAAAAAAAATTAATTTTTTTTTCTAACTTGTGACCATTTGCATCAAAAAGATTTTAAAAAATGTGTATATCCGAATACATTCTAATTAATTAAATGGTTAATATGTTACTAATTACAGTCTTCCATAACCAAAAATCCAAATAATCTCTGATATTTATTTTTTTTCAAATTCGATTTTCTTGAAAATGATTGAAAATTACTCTAATATAGTCATAGTTTTCTCTCCCGAGAATAATATCCGGGTCCTCCTGTATTATTATATTTTTAACTGGTGCACCAACTATAGATATTTTTAGATAATTAATCTTTAGTGAGTTTGAGTGAACATGAGAAATTGATACCTAAAGATGAACTTTCGATATACGTAGCTCTATTGGACTTCAAAAAATATTATTAAGAAATACCTATTGGTTACCTATGGTTTCATTATTGGTCTTGAGTTAACATAATGCATTAAAATATGATTGAACCATTACAAGCTCCACATACATGTTGAAAGTCATGTAAACCAGCTGCGTTTCAGCGTCAATTGAGGACAAGTGTTCGCGTGCAGTTGATGACTGGTGAGCCAACAAGTCGCATAAATCCACCCTCCGACTGTCGCACGACAATCGCAAAACAGCCTAACACGAAAATTGCGCTTTACCGATGCTGAATGCATTTGTCGCATGCAATCTTTATTTGTTTCGAATAGTGCCGTAACTGAACTTTCTTACACTCGTGTTAGCGTCAGCTATTTATGTCGACTGAAATTGATTGAAAAGTGCTCTGTGACGTTTAATAAAGAGGTGTTCGTTTGTTCAGATTCATTCGGTGGTGATGATATTAAAAAGGTAATGACAGTTGAACGAACGCGTCCGCGGGGAGAGGTCGTTTTCGTATGTCCTGTACCTTAGAGTTGGAACAGTAGACAATAAAAGTATTGGGATTAAACATAAAAGGGTTTAAATAATGTACCCGAAGTAGAGAGTTTTAACAGTCGTAAGAGTTAATTGTAGAATATGTCAGATTTTATCAAAATCTGTTCAGTAGTGTAATACTGAAAACCTGTACTGTCGCTTTGGGTCGTAATAAAGTTAACCACATAACTCCAATAGGTAGGTATTTATCAACATTAGTCTTCTAAACGAGTCAAGGAGAAGACTATGCTCGGAGAGTTACACTGCGAGTCTAATTGAGGAGATCTGGAGACGAACGAAAGTTACCGACATAACCCGGATTAGTGCCTACATTGAAGTACCTTTACCTTAACTCAGGGTTCAGGGGTCAGCTTAAAAAATGAACTTTTTAAAGTTGACTGGTCTGTATCCGGAAAATAGTGGTAGGGCACAGTGCGTTTCGCAGTCATTTCGCAACTCGTCCGGCGGCAGTAACCACCCTTACAGAAGGAAGACTACCGTGAAAAAACTGCATGTCTTTCGGTGAGTGAATAAGGGATGCCAGAGCTCATTTTTCTATCCCTTCCCAATCCCTTATCTTCAATCCTACTATGGCACCTGTGGCGTTGCTTGTGATATATGCGACGGTAGCCACCTATCATCAAGAGGACCGTCAACCTATTTTTTGGCCTTAAAATAAAAATAAAAAACACTGGTATGTAATTCCGTATAAGGCCCGTAGTTATGAGACGTATTATTTATAGGTGATACAATTATTGTTTGATTATACTACGTCCGTTCCTTATACCTAACTTACGTATCTTAGCTAATAATCGCGTTTCAAAAGCAGATAGCAATCTGCTAATAGAACGGATACATAGAAGGGTAAAATTTCACTAGCGTCGCTGTTACCGCGAAGCTTC
Source organism: Synanthedon andrenaeformis (assembly GCA_936446665.2). Taxonomy (NCBI): domain Eukaryota; kingdom Metazoa; phylum Arthropoda; class Insecta; order Lepidoptera; family Sesiidae; genus Synanthedon; species Synanthedon andrenaeformis. The sequence goes on from OW387796.2 coordinate 5,487,934, forward strand.
GCTGACAGCTTAATGCAGTTTTACACCGAAACTTGCGCACACTTGAACAAGACCGTTTTCAGTACACTAAAATGTTTCACGAACCAGCTATATGGAAACTCGATAAATTACGTCATTATTACAAAATTCGAAAAGTCAAAAGTTTCGCTCAATCGATAGATTGAACTCTATTCGTATGTTTTTAAAGTTTCAAATGTAATAACGAACTATCGAGCTCTTTGACTGCAAGGAAAGTGCAAAAGTTTGTATCAAGGCATTTGGATTGTTTTAAGTTTTACAATGATCGCGTTATTTATGTTTTTTATAACAGTCTATTATGTTAATATTTTAGTAGATTTATCGACTATTTTAACGTAATAAGTATTAATTTTTTACTATAGTATTGCTTGCAAACGCATACTTAATTAGCTTATTATCAGACTAACCTTGATGTCACAAGATAACAAAAAAAAATTTTTAAGATAAGAAGCAAGTTTTTTTGTTGTTTCACTAATTAACTAATTATACGAATGTTACATTCGCTGATAATATTGCTTTCTATAGGTAGGTGATAGATTTTTTTAAAATCAGTTAAGTAGTTTTCGAGTTCACGCATTACAAAAAACATAAAAAATGAAAAGTATAAAAAAGTATAAATTTTTATTTAAAATATTTAAATGTTTTTCCATTAAACACTTTTTGGCCAATCCAATAAAAACTATCAGAAACATCTAAATTCTAACACTTGTGTAGGTAACTAAGGTTTTATTCGCTGAGAAAAACTAAACAACTTATTCTAATTAAATTAATTGCAAGCACCTGCTCTTTACTCTTTTCAACTTAAGGTTCTTATTATCAGGTGCCTACGTCATGTCAATTGTTAAAACAAAGAAAAAATAGGAATTTCCATTGGTAACTAAGGACATTCATTCCTTAGTGTGTTTGGAAATAAGCTCTCTCTACTAAAAAAGGAATGGATAGAACTGATAGAAATTGATTTTTTTTAAATGTAAATAAAATTAAATTTATGTTACCCCAATGGGTCGAATATTGCGCTACAATAACAGAAGACGCAGGTTTATAAACCAGGGCCTGCACCTCTGGAGTATTTTTCTATTTAACACGTAGTTATCATCATTTGTTTCAAAGTTAAAAATTAATTCCGTTAGTAAACGTGCGTCTTCTAGAAAAGTGATAGCATTGTTCGAAGATATAATATGGAGTGTGCCAAGCATACGCGCAGTGGACTAGCGTGGTGGGGCTATAGATTTTATAGTCTACCACCTACCATCAAGTGAGCTGCCAGCCTGTCTGCCACCTTGATATTATAAAAAAAAGTCTTTGCACAGTTCTCATACAAAACTAATTAACCTAGTTTCCTTTAATTATAATGTCATAAATGCAGTGGAGTGCGGCGGATGATGATAATGATTCATAAAGAAGTTTTCTTAAACTACGGTTACATACCTAAGGTAACCAGGTAAGGTGTGTATGGCAGCACACGCAATCGCAAGTCGTCTGCTGTCGTCCGCTGTTAGATATAGATACCTAATAAAGCAACCGGTCGTCCAGTTTTATGAACTGCTAAACTGTATTCAAACTGCAATTTTGCACCAAGCTTGCAGTCTAAATTCAGTCCATCTAAAAATACTCTTGTGGATTGACGTAGGGCTACTACAATCCACAATGGATGTGTGGTCCCTTAATAAACTTTTATTTGTAAATTATCAAATTATGTATTACATCGCGCTTGCTCTTAGCAAGTGTAGGTAAGTAATTGACGATAAGAAATTTTAATAAGACCACTGTTATATCCGTCAATTCATATCACCAAGTATTGCAAACGTAATTGCCTTTTTGTTTGTACCGTAAATACAAAAGGTGCGAAAAACAAACGCTTCCTTTGCCACTGACTCGGTAATTGTTTTCATAATTTGTACATAACTACATTAGGATATACCTAAGGACGCTTACACACTGATCTTTTTTTAAATGTAACATGTGCTAGTTAAATGCATGTTAGACAAAGCTCCTGCAACTGTGTTTTTGCGTGAGCTTTAATTATTAAATAAAATATATAGATAAATAAAAGTTATAAACAAAATAACCCCTTGGCGTCAACTTGATCTCATACCAAATACCACCTGTATGAGGTGTGGCGCATCATACTGGAATCATACCTCGCGGCTATATGGTCTCCAAGATGGAATTGGAAATCGCACGCAATTTGCACAACGCATGATGGCGTAGATAATCAATATCTATTTTTAACCCTCGACGCCCGACACAAAAACGGGGTTTTTTTTTTTTTGTTTGATAGCTGACCTGACCGCGATTGTTCTTAGCTATAATTTATGAAGATCTGTTCAGGCGTTTGAAGACCATCAGCCCATTTCCTATTCAACTCTCTCAACTCAACTCCTCAGCAACTTACAGCAGATATAGCGTGTTTGGGCTCAACAGAAAGTCGGGGGTTAATTTAGTTTACAATTTTTAATTATAACTTGCTTAATAAATTGACTCGTGTTCAGGAGCCCTATAATTGAACATTGATTAAATATTCCATATCCAATGCCTCATTAAAAGAACAACTATTTCGCACCCGCCAAATAACACAACTTTTTGTGGTACTCACTACAAAACATCAACAATTATAGACGTATGTATGCACGGTGTGCTCCAACATTCCTCGACTTTTTTTTAAATTGTTTTGAGTATTTGATGTGTTTACAAATAAAATAAATATAACGCGTCGTAACTGTTTAAAATTGCAAAGTTCGTAAGATGCTCTCGCTTGCAACATATAATTTTCATATGTTGCTACTTATAATAATACTAGCGACTCGCCCTCGCCTTCGCACAGATGCAATTTTTTCTGCAAATTATATACACAAACCTTCGTCGTTTGTCTCTCTTTTCATTAATGAAAACCATATCAAAATCCGTTGGGTGGTTTAGAAGAAATTAGTGGAGAATAGACAACAGAGGACAGCTTTTTTTTTTAAATAGAGTAGTTTGAAGCTGTAGTTTAAGAGCTACTGTGATCATCAACCTATATATCATTCATCTCTTCTCAATGTGAGAGGTTTTCTACCACGCTAGTCCACTGTGTATTGGCAGAACTTCGCATATTATTATGTTCAAAGATTGTTAAGTCTTTTAGCACTTGTGTTCGTTTATTTTAACTATAATGTTATAAATGCAAAATTGAGTTTAGTTGTTTGTTGCGTTCAAATTCAAAATTACTGATTTTGTTATCCTATTTCATCATTTCAGCCGTAAGACGTCCACTGCTGTACGTAGGCCTCTCCCATATTTTAAATATGATAATAAAATTGATAAATAAAGAATAATGTTTAAAAATAAAAGAACTGTATTCTTAGAGATACTATTATATAATAATTTAAATTATTGTATGTTGGGCATTTTAAAATACTAGTAGGTAATGTAACGCCATCGTCGTTACAGATGTGAAGCTTATTATGTTAGGTGTTATATTTTACATTTTTAACACGGATAACATCGAATAGAACTTTTATTCTTTTTCGCTTAAATTTCAAATCAGATGTCAATCAAAAAACATTGTCGACTCTGTTCCCACCAATTAAACTCAGCAGCAAGTTATTTTCTGACTTAAAAAGTTTGGACTTGTAGTGAGAAAAGTGTACCGCAAAGCATATGGTTTTGGCGGGTGACAACTCATTTTGGTCACGGAATTTTTCGCGCCCAATTTTCCACACGTCAACTAAACAGTGACGACTCAATCGCTGTCACGAATTTGTGACTACTGGAATCAAAATCGAAGTGTTTTACACAAGTTTTTTTTATAAGAAACTTGATTTGTTTTAAATAGTTTGAACACTGTAGAAAGAAATACTTACGACACTTTTAAACTTACCCACGAAAAAATCGTCAGGGAAAACCCAGTATGGATTGGGTGTTTTAAAAGTGAATGGCAACAGTGTGATAAATCAACAATAAAAAAAAATTGCCTTTATTTTCTACAACAGTTTTAACTTACTACAATTTTAACTTACTATAATTTAACTTAAAATGTTATCTTTAACTTTAACTACAATTTATCTTTAAGTTTTAACTTTAACTACAATTTAACTTTAAATTTTAACTAACTACAATTTAGCTTTAAATTTTAACTTTAACTTCAACTTTGAATCAACAATAAACCGCCAAAAATTTCACCAACGACCCCGATATCGGTCTAAGATTCCAACACTAAGTAATAAAGTAATTCTAAAACCATCAATTACACCGGGTTGTCCTAAACCGCACCAAGGGTGACATATATCCGCCCCCGTACACATCTTTGAATTTCCCTTCGCCCTTTTCTCCCTCGCGCTTTTCCCGCGTTTTTTGTTCCGCGTAGCTGGCAACCCTTTTCTAAATTGAATTTGGAATCTGCGAAGTGAATGCCAGTGTCGTAAATAAATTAATACTTTTGCCGCGACCTCGTTTAATGTTCGTTGTTTTTGTAATATATTTATTATTTGTTAATTATTAACACTGTTTTATAGAAGCGTTGAAAATCCCTATATGCCTACTTGTAAATGACTTCTCATTATATTTACAAGTGGAATCATAATTTGATTAAAAATGATGTGATCAACAACGGAACCTTGTATGAATGATTTGTATAATTTATACAATTATTTATCTTCAATATTGTAATATCTCTAAAATTTATCTTTTAGTTGATTAGCCACTCAGATTGTAATTTTTTTGTCATTAGTTATAAGCATAAATTTAAATTATACTCTACATTTACTAATATATTAAATACATATATACTCTTTAATGTAAAAAGATATTTCATCCTTGTACCTCTATTAAATCAAATATTGGTCATTTAAATGCCCATTTCACAAGGAATAACCCAGTAATATAGCCTCAAAGGTTTTCTAGGTATACCATATGAAAAGTTATCAATTCCATCCATTGTAAGTAATTTTGAAATAATAAAGTGGACGCCTTTTTTTTAATTGGACAAAGTAATTTTGAATGTTCTTAGTAAAATCTAAATAGGTAGTATGTAATAACATTTCTTGCACTTCTTGGTTTTCTATGAATATAAAGGGAGTGCATAATTGTTGGGTCTAAAGGAAAACTTAATGTGGACACACAAAAGGCAAAAGAAACAAATATTATTATTTATATTGTCGGTATTGGTGATTATTGCTCAATATATGATATATGGAGGGAGTCTCGTGAATTTTCTATAACTTTCAACTAACCTTCAATATGAATACATCTTAAATTTAGAGGTTAGGTAATCCATTAGAGATGTTGTCTATATAAACGCCTTCCGAAATTGTAATTAGTGAAACGGCGATACTATCTGCCGGTAAAAAATTAACAGTGCTGATGCTCCCGATCGATTTGACTAGTTGGCAAGTATACCAACCGTTATTCGAATACATTGTGATCGCAGAGTGCCTCCCGCATCGCGCTAATTCCCCACCAAGGGTTGCCGACTTGCCGATGTCGTAAACTTTATTTACGACACCGCCCGATTATTGCGACGCCGCTCTTCGGCTCATTTGCATGCAAATTTATACGACGCTGCCGTGTCGCATCCTTAGTTTGGCGTTTGTTTCCGCTAGTTAATGTGAGGGTGTCGGTATCGAAAAGTTCACTTATTGATTAAACTATTTTCTATTCATAGTTGTATCATTTGCGAAGAGAATCAGGACAGACATGCTTTTTCTCTGAGAATAATGTTTTTGGGTCGAGGACTTTTAAAGCGACTCATACAGTCGGGCAAGCGTATATAACTCAACCCTTACAAACAGAAAACCTAAAAACTAACGAATATGCTAACTTAATTTGAGCAAATCTCACTAAAGACGGTATGTAACGTTCGGTTAATGAACTACTGCAACGAGGGCAGAAGCGGTTCTCCAGTGAGGAAGGCTGGAAGTCGAACTAACTATAAGTTTAAACTCGAAGGCTCCTTCACTCTCTATTATGATAATCCAATACAGAGTTGTAAGAGTGTCGGTGGGAATCCTACCGAATACTTCAACTTTTCTTGGCTTTCCGAGTTGATTTAAAAAATAATACCTATACATAAAAATAACAGTTTAATTCACATTAGTCTTACCCTTATTCAATAAATGAAAGCAGTAGTCTTCCTCAATAAATGATGCATTTTGGTCAGATGTAAGCAACTCGCTACTGGTATTTCCTAGAGCGCTTTTAAAATTTAAATGTTTTTGTTTCTGTATAGATTTACTACCGGCTTTGTTTCTACAGATTTACTGTGTTCTTAAGGTAGAATTTTAATATTTATGACTAAATGCCAACGTACGTAGTCAATTTTAAACAATGCAGTTACATAGTAGCGGGCGACAGCAGAGATTAGCTTAATGTAATAAAACATTTTGTTTCACGTTTGTGAAGTGTTGCGCTGTATGTAAATATTCGACGCTACAGCTCACGTTTATCAAATCGAATCGCTAGTCACACCAAATCGTTTTGGTTTTAGCAAAAGCTTCCATTTGGAGAACAAAAATGTTCAATTGGAAACAAATAAGTAATCAGCTGGGAGTGATTTTTATATGAAAACAATAATTTGGGCTTACCTTATAGATAGAAGAATATCAAAAATATTATAGAGCTTGCTTTTATGCTCCTTTAGGCAATTCTTTTCCTATTTTCTTTTTTATTTTGATACTGTGCAGATATGTTTTGTTTCTCTGTAGGCTCCTAAATACCTACATCTCAGCATAGTACGGAAAGAACTGTTCTTTATGGGTTTCCCGCGAAACCCTTTGAAGAATCTTTAACCGTTGGACTCTGGAATAAAGGTGTACCTTTATTACACAGAGACAGGCCATCAGACCTCTGAGATTTGATCTGCTTGGATGATGATTATGATAAGAATGATGCACTAAGAATTGATGATAAGAATGATACACTAAAGATACGCTAAGATAATGATGATAAGAATGTTTTAGTGCATCTTTTTAAAATGTGTATATAATTCTGTATTTCTTTAGATGTGTGATAGACGGTGTTACTGTTAATCTAAGATACAGAAACGCTCTAATGCGAGGTTAGATTCAATCTTTAATGACCTAGTCTGGATATACAATTTTGTAGGATCAAGACTATAATCCTTACAATAATGCTCACTTGTCGAATCCAACCGAGCACGATAAATTAGCGTGCGGCTAGTAAATACATGGCACGGAAGTCCCGTGCACTACTAATAAAAGGGGTAGGCAAATTTTGAATATTTAAACGTTGATTTTGTGATAAGGCGACATAAAAAAAGCATTCGATTATTACCTGATCGGGTCCGTCCACAGTAAGTTACTCGGTCTCCTTCATAAATTCTCTTTAGTCGTGCTCCGTTTTGATTCGATTTATCGATGACTGTAAAACATCGGTCCGATTACAATCTATGTATATGTCGATTTTATTCTTGTTGCATGTTATTAAACGGTATTCAACGAGCACCCTGTCTGTATTGGCCTTGAAAATCTTCAATATTTAGAGCATTTATGTTTCGAACCATCGTTCTTCTTGAGAACCCTTTTGTTGTCAAAGAATACGTGTGGGTAAGAAATGGTCGAATCTTAATAAGAAAAGACGATAAATCTCCGGCAATCCACATCAAAAGCTACGATTCGCTAAAAAATTATGTGTCTGTGTAACAGTGTCTACAGTAGTTAAACTAGACCTTAACATTGATTAGTAACATTCAACGTATATTATCAAAATTTTAGAGGAATGAAGACGAAATTACGAGATATAAAACTTAACACTCTGCAATACAATTATGACATAATTGTTGCCACTGAGACCTGGTTAGACGAAAACATAAAAGATAGCGAGGTCTTCAGTGACGCGTACGCCATCTATAGGCGCGATCGTAACTCAACTCATCTGTCGGGGAAGTCTGGTGGTGGAGCGCTCATCGCCGTGTCCAGGGCACTGTCATCACGGCGTTTGGAAGACTTTGAAAGCAAATACGAGGATCTTTGGGTGGCATTAAAAGCGACTGTAAATGGTGTGGTAAAGGATATCCTACTCTGTGCATTGTACATCCCACCACCGGTGACGTCACATGTTCTGGACGCTGTATTGGACAATGTAACTTCAGTCATGAACTCGCATGACACTGAAACAATTATCTTCGGCGATTTCAACCTGGGATTTATAAATTGGAATTCAAGTGGTAGCTGTTCTCAATTATCTCCTTGTAATTATAACAATAGTTTGGGTTTTTCTCTGGTTGACTTCTTGTCACACAATAGTCTCAATCAGTTTAATAACATTAGAAACTGCAACGGTAAGATTTTAGATTTAGTAATAAGCAATTTGCCTAATTTAACTATAAGTAGTATTGATTGTGATGCAATAAGTAGACTGGATAAGCATCACCCTGCCTTGAAAATAAAAGTACAACTTGACTCAGTTATTTCTCTCAAAAGGAATTATTATGCTAACTACAATTTCCGTAAAGCTGACTATAATCTTATAAATAAAGAACTTCTTGCAATTGACTGGAGGGGGGATTTGTCCGGGTTTGGTAATGTCAACGACATGGTTTCCGAATTTTACAAAATTATTAATAAATTAATTAAAAATTACGTGCCTTTCCACCGAAGAATTAACAAAAAACGCAAGGTGCCTGTCTGGTTTTCTTCCACTTTACTTAAGTTAATGTCTGAAAAGGAGAAGCTAAGAAAGAAAGTAAAACTGTCTGGTAATCCTAGAGATATCTATGAGTTAAAACTAGCAAAGAAACGTGTAAACACTCTTGTAAGATCATGTCACGCAAACTATATAGCATCCATTGAATCAGATTTGCCGAAGAATCCACGAAAATTCTGGTCATACATCAATCGACAGCGTAAGGACTCCACGGACTTACCTAGTGTTATGAGATTGGACGACAAAACTGCCTCCTCTGGCGATGATATTTGCAATTTGTTTGCCGAAAGATTTTCCTCTGTTTATAGGGGTGATGCTTCCGATGAGAAAATACCTAGTGTAGATATTTTTCCGCAGCTTTCACTCAGTTCAATTAAGGCGGATGAAAAAATTGTCTGCAGGATTTTGCGTTCGTTAGATGCGCACAAGGGTCCTGGGCCGGATGGTATAACACCGTACTTCATAAAAATGACTAGTAAGGCACTTGCTTTGCCTCTGTCTATCATCTTCAACAGGTCGTTAGAGTCTTCAGTTTTCCCTGACTTGTGGAAGGTTGCCAATATAGTACCAATCTATAAAAAAGGTAATAAAAGCAATGTCCAAAACTACCGACCAATTTCGATACTAAACGTATTCTCAAAGGTTTTGGAGCGTGTTGTGCATCCAGTGTTTAGTTCCTATTGTAAAAATTTTGTTGCAACCGGGCAGCATGGTTTCTGTAATGGAAGATCCACGACGTCGAATCTTATAGGCTACACTTCTTACATAACAAAATATGTTGACCAAGGGGGTCAGGTGGACTCAATTTACACTGACTTCTCCAGCGCCTTCGATAAGGTAAATCATAATTTTCTTATTCAGAAACTACAAAATTACGGCGTGCACGGTAGTCTTCTGGAATGGTTCCGGTCATACCTACGAAACAGGACACAAAGGGTTACAGCTTATGGCTTTGCTTCGAAATCGTATATTGCTACGTCCGGTGTGCCGCAGGGCTCCCATCTAGGCCCGGTGCTCTTTCTGGTATTTGTGAACGACCTTGCTGATTGTCTGCACCATACCCGCTGTGCATTGTTCGCTGACGATTGCAAATTATATAGGGCTGTAAAGACTCATGACGACTCCAAACTAATCCAAGAAGATTTGGATTCAGTTCTCCTTTGGTGTGCAAGGAATGGCATGGAACTCAACGCTGATAAATGTAGTCATATCAAGTTTACTAGGAAAATAAATAAAGTTCCATCAATGTATTTCATCGGTGGCACCCCCCTTGCAGAGGTCCATACGGTGCGTGACCTAGGGGTGGTTTTGGATGCCAGACTTACATTCATCTCACATATAGACACTGTAGCTAAAAAAGCTTCGCAACTATCGGGCTTCATAAAACGAAACAGCCGAGACTTTACGAATGTGAATACGGTGATATATCTATATAAAACTTTGGTAAGGAGTGTTTTAGAATACGCCTCTCCAATTTGGAACCCTTCCTATCGATCTCATATAGTGAGGCTGGAGCGTATTCAACGTAATTTTACAAGATACTTGGCTCATAAGGATAAACAATGTTCCCCTTCTCTGGATTACAATTCTAGATTACTTCATTTTAAACTTCAGTCTTTAGAGAAACGACGCGTGATTGCGGATGCGGTTACCTTACATAAAATAGCTAATGGAATTATCTCGGCACCTGATGTCTTGAATCTCCTATCTGTGGTGGTGCCCCGTGCTATACCCAGATATCCTATTACGAGGGTATTTTCCTGTGACATAATACGCACAAACTTGGGCAAGTTCTCCCCGGTCAATCGTATGATTTCCAATTTCCATTCTCTTCAGAATGACTTAGAGGTTGATATTTTTCATGACAGCTTGAATTGTTTTAAAAGGAAACTCTCAAGGTCTAAAAATATTGATTAATTGCTTTCATTTTTACGATGTTTTGTTTCAAGTAGATATATGTATTTATTATTGATTATTATCATTGTTATTATTTTTTCTAAATTTTCATGACAACATGTAACATGTAGCTAGCTGTAAATACCTGTAATTGGTACACAAATGTAAACGTGTTTTTATATCTTTATAAGTGTATGTGACAGCTAATTTTGATGTACTGTTGGTGTTTCTATTAAATAAAATAAAATAAAATAAAATAAAATACACTATAGAAAATATAGCTGGTCACCTCAGTCATATTATTAATCTTTGTATTTTTGAGGGACTATATCCAGAAAAATTGAAGAAAGCTATAATAACACCAATTTATAAAAATAAAGGGGACAAAATGCATTTGGTAAATTATAGACCTATAGCACGGATCTCTGTTTTCTCAAAGATATTTGAAAAGTACATTTACAAAGAAATAAGTAAATATATGGAAAAGTTTAATATATTAACAAATGAACAACATGGATACAGGAAAAATAAAACAATAAACGAGGCACTTTTTAAATTCCTAGATATAATTATGACAAATGTAGATACTAAATCTCAAATATGTGCTATATACATGGATATGACTCAAGCATTTGATCACGTAGACCATGTAATTCTTCTTGAAAAACTAGAAAGGTATGGAATAAGAGGGAATGTACTAAATCTAATAAAATCATACTTACACAATAGGAAACAAATTACTGAGATTAGTCGAATAAATAGAGATAATAATACACATGAAACATTTCTATCTAATGAACGTACTCTGAAATACGGTGTCCCACAAGGTAGTGTTTTGGGACTATTTTTATTTATAGCATACATTAATGATCTACCAAGAACTGTTGAACACCCTATGTGTCTTTTTGCCGATGATAGCACAATGATAATAAAATGCAGAGACAAAGATACCTATAATGATGACATTAACGCTGCTTTAAGAAAGATTATATTTTGGTTAAATAACAATAATTTAAAAATTAATTTGCTTAAAACAAATATCATGCATTTTAGTCAAAGGGTAAGAGCTAAACCATATTTGAACATACATTATGAAGATCAAACTGTAAAAGAAATTAACACAACAAGATTTTTAGGCATAGAAATTGACAGTAAATTAAATTGGAAATCTCATATTGATGGTCTCAGAAAACGACTATGTAAACAAGCGTATGCCCTTCATGAATTATCTAAAACTGTAAAGATTGAAGCTATCTTATTGGCATATTATGGCCTTGTTGAATCTGTGCTCAGATATGGACTTCTGTTCTGGGGAAACTCGACTGATAAAAATCTTATTTTCAAAGCACAAAAAAGATGTATTAGAGCAATGTTTAAATTAAAAGTAACAGATAGTTGTATGCCTTATTTTAAAAAACATAAAATACTAACGCTGCCTTCACTTTTTATATATGAGGTTCTGGTTTATGTAAAAGCGAACCCTATCATATTTAGACGAGTTTCAGAGCATAGTAAAAGAGCTCAAAGGGATCCCAATAAGCTGTGTATTCGTAAAGCACACACAGCTCTTATGCACAAAAGTGTTTTTTGTCTGGCACCAGTCATTTATAATAAAATCCCGAACAATATTAAGCAGCTCAATATTAATATATTTAAGAAGAAAATTAAGGAATTATTAGTTAATAAATGTTATTATGATTTAAAAGATTTTATGTCTGACAACTTAGTGGATGGTGGTGATTGAAAAATTAGTTTGTTATGTAGTGTTTTCAAAATATTTGCACACCTCAAAGGGTAGAATGTAGCGAGCCTTATCTAGTGTAAAACCATTGTAATGTACCTATATTCTGCAAATAAATTATTATTATTATTATTATTATCTAAAAATGTTGACCTTTAGAAGAACCAAGATATATAATACATCCCATGATTCCCATAACAGATTATATTTAGTCTTTATTAGATTTCTGATCAAAAAAAGTAATAATTTACATGCAAGTAAACAATCTTAGTAATTAAATAATACTCCCACTGCTCACCAAAACTAAATGGCTATTTGGTTCGAAGTTCTAACAATGTTACAGTTTAAGAGCCCTTTAAGGGAACTTTGTTGGACCAGTCTTTAACAAACAAGACTGAAATATATCTCCACATTGAATATTTATACTCATTCACAATCTTTATTGACCACTCATTGGACTCCCAATAGTTTAACGATTGTCGGCAAAGCGAAGCCGACTTCGCTATATATCCGCATGCCTATTGTAGGAACCGTGAATTAATTTTCATAGAACAAAACGCCATTAAAACATATATTGCTTTGTTTTTATAGGGCTTATTTTATTGCTTTTTGTGTTGGATCGAATTAAACTTGCCGGTAGATTTAATTTTACCACACTTACCTATAATGGCACCGGGTCATACAAGGTATAAATAGGCATGTGCTTTCTTTCACTTCCTGTGACATAATAATAAAAATAACAACTTGTTTTCATATTCCTGATGATAAAATATCGTTTTGACCCATAGGGGGTCAAAAGAGCATTTTTATTAAGCCCGTCAAATTTTGTGGGTCAAAAGGGTCCGACGTCGTCATGAACTTACACAGATTACCTATTGTGACATAATATCCAACACTTCAGAACTTTATGAAACTGAAAAGCGTCTGTTTCATATGAATATTTAATATTTAGTAGATAATAAGTACCTAAAGGCTTATAATGCTAATACACAAGCAGTATGCTATTAAACAGACATAAAGATAACATTACGACAGGCTTTCCGTTTCGGCTTTAGGACGCATTTATTAACCTTTCGCCGGTAATGCCGTAAATATTAGGTATATTTAATAATAAATATAATATGACACTATCTACAAACACAGTGATCGCGTGCCTTAATATAAACGATCTGAGCAATGATTCGATAAAGTGAAACCAAACAAGCGAATAGTTAAATTTGTTTAAACTGTCTACTCTACGCTCTCGCAAAAGAACTGAGTAACTGAGTAAAAAAAGCTTTAAAAAAAAATTGTTGCTGTTCTAAGGAAGAAAGAAAAGTTTAAAAAAGAAATAACTTCAGTCCACGCTGCGTTTCGCAGTCATTTGGGCAGCCCGTCTGGCGGCAGTAACCACCCCCTTTCTTACAGCAGACCACCGTAAAAAAACAATGTGTTTTTGTATTTCGGTGAGTGAGGAAGGGATGCCAGAGTCCATTTTATTATCCTTTCTTAATCGCCACATGGCAGCACCAAGTAGCATTGCTTGTGTTATAGGCGACGGTAGCCACCTACCATCAAGTGGAACCGTCAGCCTGTCTGCCGACCTTATCATTAAAATATACTTGAATTTTAACTGGAAATGAACTTTCCAATCTTGCGGTCAATGTCTGAGTATTGAAGTAGTTGCAGGGCATACTGCGTTTCGCAATCATAAATTGGGCAGCTCGTCTGGTGGAAGTAACCACAAACTGTTGTATTTGGGTGAGTGAGTAATTTGATGACAGAGCCCATTTATCTGTCCTCCTCCTAATCTACTAAGGTCAGCAGCATACTTGCAGTCCCTATAACGTTGCTTGTGTTAATAGGCAACGATAGCCACCTACCATCAAGCCACCTACCACCTACCTACTACCAAACCAGTAACGGCGTATAGTTTTAATAAAGACCACACCGCATACATATTTAAAAAACGAATAGAATTTCTTTTAATTGATTTAAATTAAAGAAAAAGCAAAATTTTACTTAAAGAAAATAATGCAATTTCTATAGAAATGTCTCTATAGAGACATTATTTATAATCATTATTTTTGAAAATAAATTAGATTTTTTTTTCATGGTTAATATTAAATAAAATGTACATTTCCCGAACCACTTTAAATGTGGAGTTATTTCGTTTTTCATTGAAGACGTCGTCGTAGTGTCCCACCCGCTCCGCAGTAAATAAGCTTGATGTAGCGTGATTACCAACTTCCACTAACTTTAGAGACTTCGCTTTTTGCTTGACATTTCGGTGTTGTGCAAGTAATAAACGAGTGAAATAATAATTTTTAGTTGCATTTCGTTTTGACTTTAAAAGAGAGTTTCAATTTATTTCTCAGCAGTTAAAAATGCACACAAAGTTATAGGTACTTACTTACATGTAATTATAATAGATTCTAAGTAGACTTATAAAATGTGTAAAAAAAATTATTTTGTTTAAATATGGTCTATCTTTTTTCGGGTTGTTCCGTTCTCATCCTCCAACAACTCGTCCCACGTATTATTTTTTTCTAACTGGGCCTATTTTTAAATGAAAATTTATCAAAATATTCCAATATTCGTGAGTACCGTCAGCCTAAAAATATTTTTTGCTCCGAATATACCTACATATACAATCCATACATTAGCGTCTTCATTCATATACGACTTGACTCTTGGCATTTCTTGTTATTAGAGTGCATAAAGTGTCAGTTCACGATTCACGATTCTTGATTCAGAATATGCTAACTTTGCAAAATTGTCCTTGTCTGGGTAAAAGCACTGAACACAACATAATACAACTGGGTAGCCACCTTCTATTCGACAAGCAGACTTGACACTAGGTGGCTACCGTCGCCTAAAAATAATAACTAATAATCGACAATAAGTAAATATAATTTGTTTATAAAATTTGTAAGCGAAAATTCCTCATGCTGCAAACTGATCAAAGAAATTCGAAGATTTCGGGACCCCCGTATAATCTAAACTTGCGTAGACAACAACCAAAAAGTAATTTAAACTCGCAAGCACCTGTTACGCGAATTTGCAAAACCTTCACTAGAACATAATATTATACATTGATATGTCACCTACAAAGGTAACATACATGAAAATTTGACGTTGGCGGTTGACTGGTACAGTTCGGTGTGACCGCGGCCTTTCAATTTTTACTCCAGATAACTTGTCGTTTATTAATATATATTCATTAAAATTATATTCACTACGAGTTCGTGTGTTGAAGTGCTTAAAAAAATAGACAGAATTACCATCTTTTTAAAAGCCATTTTTTCCCGTACCCCTCGTGTATGCAAAAAATGTAAATTTTACAGTTTCAAACACGTAATGTATTTAATGCGATGGGCGTTCGATTCCTCCGCACAGGAATTACAAATTCCTTTCGTGATCCATTCAAAAAATTAGTGTTGTCTTTTTTTTAAATTGTCTTCGTGTCGCTCGCTAATGCAAATGCGACTGTTTCTGAGGTTGATACCGATTGTTGATTTACTAAGACGATACAACCTTTTAGATATAATGGAATTTACAATAGAAATGACTTTTATTGCTGTCGTGTTACTGTTGTTTTATTAACCCTAACTTTTAAAGCTACTTGTTAAAGGACAGTTTAATTTTTTTATTTTTCAAATATGGCTCTGCAAACTAAATTCATATTACACAAATCGTTATCTATTTATCTATCTATATGTATAAATGAAAACGAATTGCTAATTGTGTTGCTATAAGCACAAAACTCGAGAACGGCTGAACATATTTGGCTGTATTATTTTTTATTTTTTTCAAATATTCGTTAAAGTCCAAGGAAGGTTTTTATGGGAGAAAGATCTGAAAAATTCTACCTCCATGCGAATATCCAATTTCAGATCAGAAATTTTTGTCTCGATTAGCTATTTTACTTATACTAAAAATGTGTTGGTACTGTCTTTTATAATTTATATTTATCATTTTATACATTTTCAATATCAGTTGTCATTGTGTAAAATATTTATGAATTAGTAAAGAGGGTTTTGATATATTTCGATTAGTGTTATTGATTCCGGCACGGTCGAAATTTAAGGGCCATTAATATTACAATGGAAATTCTAACAAACAAAATTCATACAAGTCTTGTATAGGTACGTTTGTATTTATGATATTATCTTTGAAACCATTCAACGGATAATGAATTCTTTAATGAATATTTAGAATGCATAATCAGGATATAGGATAAGGCTACAAGTTAATGAAGAAATCGAATTCTCCTTTTGAAACTAAACAAGTATGTCACAGTTGTTCGCTATACCTACGCGCTTATACAAGACAATGTTGCAAGTTGCAACAACAAAAAAAAGGTTCGATACATCGAGCAACGATGTCGTCGCCATGGATGCCATGTCATTACATGGTGTCATTACACAGTGCACCGACCACATTCACCTTTACTAGGAACAGTTAATTGAGGAAATTTACTAGAATATTTAATTGCTGTGTTACTTTAAGCATGTATTTCATTGTAATGGAAGTTTGGAATGAAGTGCCTCCCGGTGATATTCCTATTACATGACCATTTCAAAAAGGGTGAGACTGGGTTCTTGAGTGTTGAACCGTGTCCTTTCAACCATCCATTTTATCCTAACTAATCCATACTAATATTATAAATGTGAAATTAACTCTGTCTGTCTGTTACATTTTTACGCCTTAACTACTCCACTAAATATTTATTTAGGTACTATAATAGAATATTTGCTAGAACTTTACTAGAATATTTAGTTGCTATGTTACTTTAAGCATGTCTTTCATTAAAATGGAAGTTTGAAATGAAGTGCCTCCCGGTGATATTCCTGTTACATGACCATTTCAAAAAGGATGAGACTGGGTTCTTGAAAGGTCACGGCCTTTGCAGCCTTGTTGGTAAAAATCTATCATATCCTAACTAATCCATAAATCAAAATTTCAAACAGGACGGTAAAAATAGTAAGTAGGTAATAATAATAAAATATAGATACCTACGGAAAATTTTCTCAGATAACTTAAATACGTGTATTGTGAATGTGATTAATGTTACTCATTGTAGAGCAGAATTAAAAGTTCAAACTGGCAATAGCGGCGTTTCGTAAATTCATCGAGTTGATACTTGTAGCGCCATCTGGTGTGAAGTAGCTGAACAAAATCAAATTGTCTAAATTGAATTACATTTTGCACACAAGCCAAATGAAAAATATATAATAAAAATCGATCCAAAATGGAAAATAATACATGAATTGTTATTATTAAAGGGGGTTTTGTTACAGTGAAAAACTGTTTAATAACTTTTAAAACGGCAAGTTTCAACAAGCTTCAAAAAGTATAAAAGATAGGTACGTTATCCTACTTTAGTTTTTACTACTTTAAGTTAAAAAGCAATAATATTAATGAACGGGTTTCGATAAAACTTTACACTATCTGATATTGTTTATAGAATTTTGGTACATCAGAATAACATGTTATAGGCTATGTTTTACCAACAATATAAACAGACGAAGTCCCGCGCAAAGGCTGATCTATAATATAAAAATGAATCCCTAAATGTGTTGCTAAGCGCAAAACTCGAGAACGGCTGGGCCGATTTTAATTCTGTCTTCACTCATGGATAGAGGGATAATTGGGGAAGGTTTTTACGTAAAAAAAATGCACCCCGGGCGAAGCCGGGAGCGGACCGCTAGTAGTGAATAAAAGTTCTTTGGATAGCAATATAAAATTTGTACAGCTCTATTTTTTAAAGATGTTAATTTTAAAAAATAAATAAATTTAAACCATATTAGTTTTCACGTTGTAATTAATGTCATGTGGGTACTAGGTACCTATTTTTTTATTTCAATTAATAGTGTGGTTTTAAATTAAGGAATAAGAAATCCAAAATTAATAATATTATGAATTTCAATTTGGCCTACTTTTCAAATTATTTAATTTGTAATAAATTAAATATATATTGAATTAGACAAAGTAATTTAAACTAAAATAATTATTAAATTATTAGTAGCGTTTAGTATTCAGTCTGGCGACAGTAACCATCCCTTTACAGAAGACCCCGTTAATAATAGAATGTCTGCTGTTGTGTTTCGGTGAGTGAGTAATGGATGCCAGGACCCATTTCCCTGTCCCTTCCTAAACTCTTTTCCTTAATCCTGCTATGGTCGACAGGGCACTTGTGCAGCAGCTGTGGCGTTGTTTGTGTTTTGGTTTTTCGTTTTTAAAAATATCTAATGATCTTTATTTAAAATAAAAAAATATCCGCAAATTTTGTAAAATGTCCACCTTGAAGTAACTACTGTCTCATCATAATAACACCATGAGGCAAATATAACAGCGATGATGATCCTGATGATATACCTATTAGGGAAAGTAACAATGTAATGATAAAATTGCGAATAACCATTTATTTATTTATTTATTTATTTATTAAGGTACACCAACAGAAGACACAACAATACAAAACAATAATACAATTTTACATTCGGTCATGGTCTGATGTGAATTCCAATGACAGGTGTACACAACATTTACTATCATTATTGACCCTTCATATTATGGAAAATTCTTATGCTAAGTTCCAAAATTTTCACTAGATGTTATAAAATATCCTGCTATACATATATACACACACGCATCCACACATACGCATATACAATATACATAAATACGTACATACACATACATACATAGAGATACATACATACACACAAGACAAATTAGGCTACATGTGACCAAAAAGACTATTTGACATTTCCGAAAGATGGTAGGCATTTCCGTATTTTACGATGAAAGCTTGCCAGACTGTCGTGGTTTATATCAATTTGAGGATTACGTTTACAAATTGAGTTAAATTGATTTTTTATCCTAATGGTAGGAGCATTACGGCCAATATTTGTTTTGCAAGTTGGATATGCAAACACTTTGAACACGGGATTTCTAGGAACCCTTCGTGGAACACAAAAGCCAAGTTCCGATAGGAGTGACGGCGAGTCTGCCAATCCATGCAGAATCTTGTATAGGAATATAAGATCTAAGAGTTTCCTGCGATCATACAAGGACACCATTTTGAGAAACTGGAGTCGCTGACTATATGGCTGTCTATGCGAAAAGCCTTGGGATATATAAGCTAGGTGCCTTGTGAAGGCACGCTGTATGCCCTCTAGTCTTTGGGTATGCGTAGCATAAAATGGGTTCCAGACGACACTAGCGTATTCCAAGTGACTACGAATTAAAGCATTGTATAATAGAATTATTGTTTTTATTTGGAATCCCTTTGTATTGCGTTTTATGAACCCCATCAAACGAGCTGCTTTCTTGACTATGACATCTATGTGAGACGTTAGCTTCAATTCACTATCTAATAAAATACCCAAGTCTCGCACCTCCTTCACCCTCTGTATAGGGTTGTCGTTGATTTCATAAAGGGTGGTAATAGGTTTTTTTTTTCGTGAAAATTTGATATAATTACATTTTTTAATGTTAAGGTCCATATAATTTACGTCACACCACTCGTTGATTCTTTGGATATCACTTTGAAGTAGTTCGACGTCTACAATGGAGCTTGTAGTTCTGTATATTTTTAAGTCATCAGCGAACAGGGAAAACTTACTATGGAGTATCACCGAAGATATATCATTAATAAACAGAAGAAATAAGACTGGCCCTAGATGAGAACCCTGCGGAACACCGGATCCGCTCATATATTTATTTGACTCATATCCTTTTACAGCTACAGTTTGAGTTCGATTCCTAAGATAACAGTTAAGCCAACAGAGCAAAGATCCGTGAAAGCCGTATGCCTCCAGTTTTATGCTGAGAATCGAGTGATTCACCTTATCAAATGCACTACTAAAATCTGTGTAGATAGCATCCACTTCGCGACCCTTATCTAGCTCGAGACAAATATCGGTAACAAAAGAGGTCAGATTCGTTTGAACAGACCGTCCCCTAGAGAAACCATGCTGATAGGTTGTGATACTACCCTTAATATGTTGTGTTATTTGTGGGCAAACGAGGGATTCAAAAAGCTTAGGGATACAGGACAATATAGATATGGGGCGGTAATTTACTATGTCTTCCGGATCTCCCTTCTTGAAAACCGGTACCACCCTCGCACTCTTCCATCTGTCAGGAAAGACCCCGTCAGCTAGTGATTTATTAAATATCAAGGACAGAGGGTAAGACAAGGCTATACCACATCTTTTAATAAATAATGGAGGAATGCCGTCTGGACCAGAACTCTTATTTACATCAAGCCCTTTGATTCCTTTTAGTATCTCCCTTTCCGACAAGTTAATACGACAGAGTGATAAGTGAGTTTGCGAAGGTAATGAATAGTTCAGTGCAACGTCGTTACTAAACACCGAGGAAAAATGACTTGCAAACAGATTAGCTATCTTGAAACCATCATCGGCCGTTTCATCTTTTAAATACATAGATGCAGGGAGAGAGGTTGTTTCATGACGCTTCTTACCAAGATACCGCCAAAAAGACCTGGGATTATTTTTTAAATCTTCCTCAGTCTGTTTTATATACGTATTGTGACATTCAGCGTAAACATCATGACAACGACTTCGAAGAATTTGATATTCAATAGCGTCCCGCGGATTCTTGTACCTACGATATCTCGTCCTACTCTTTTCCTTCTCGGCTAACATTCTAATGAGCGTTTTGGAAAACCATATTGGATACTGTGACTTCTTAGGCTTACGTTTTGGCACCAATCTCTCAATTATACGGCTAAGTTCATCGTAAAATACAGATACCATTGCATTCACATTGTTACAATCCAAGGCTTGTTGCCAATCAACACCACGGAGTGCCGATACAATTTCAGCATAATCTGCCTTGAAAAAGTTAAGATCACATCGCTTAGCGGGTGTTAGGTATTTAGAATTTAAAAAGGGTACAACTAATAGCAATGGAGGATGGTACAAATCTAATTTAGACAAAGCGCCCAGTGGCTTACATATATACGCATTTGATATGTTACAAAGGACCAAGTCAAGCAATTTTTGATCGTTGTTTTTTTCAAAATTAAGTTGTTTTAAATTATTGTATGACATAAAATCAATCAGTGTATTACTTAATCGATCATTACAGTTGAGAGGTATAGCAAACAATTCGTTGGCGTTCTTAGTCCAGGTAATCGACCCAAGATTGAAGTCACCCATAATTATCACGTCATCCACAAGACCTAATATGTTGTTGGCATTGTTGAGAAAAACGGACAGAATCTCAAGGCTAGCCGGTGGTGGCATGTAAGCAGCACAAATAGCAATTTTCTTGGTAACATCGCCAATAGTAGTTTGTAATGTTACCCATAAATCTTCGACGTTGGTGTTACCTTCCCAGTTACGAATTCTGTTTGACATAAACGTTCTTTTAACTGCAATCATGACACCACCGCCATCAAATCTCAAGCCCTTACATCCACCGCCCTTAGCAACCCCATCTTTACTCGCACACAGACGGTCCCTACGATAGACACAGTATGAGGAATCAATAAATTCGTTATTAAAAACTGTAGAATTTAACCAGGTTTCAGTGAATACTATAACATCATAATTGGTCAGCAGGACATTTCGGTAAACATCAGCAGTCTTGGTTCTAATACCACGTACGTTTTGATAGTATATATTGAACATTTTTAATTTAGATATACACTTACATTATAGCTTACAACATAGATCAACAACTTTACACAATTAGCTTGAGGCTATCAACGTTTTTAATCATGATTGCCTGACATTTTTCATCTTTGCGCACAAAAATCTTACCACTACGGACCCATACGAATTTATAATTTGTTTCCTTAGCTTTTTTCCGAGCCAAGGCGTGTAAGTGCTTGTTACTAGGCGTCAAGTGTTCCGAGACGAAAACCGGTGTAGGACTGCCCCCTATACCGAGGTGACGCGTAGACAGTTTCTCGCTGGCATTTTTCTTATTGTAGTTCGTAACAGCGGCAATAATGTTGTCACGATGACGAGGACTGCGCAGCTTGGCAATAATAGCACGTGGTCTTTTGTCATCTTTGTTAAGTTTAGCGACACGAACCACACTTAATAAGTCATCGTCGTTAAGCGGATATCCCACGACCCTGCCCAAATTGGCGACAGTATTAGGTAGATTTTCCGCTCTGTTCTCTGGGACACCACTTATTTCGATGTTGCTCTCGCGTAAATATTGTTCACACAGATTCATCCTGTTTGTGAGGTCCTTGACAGTGCTGTGGAGAGCTTTATTTTCCTTCTCCAAAGTCTCAATAACAGATTTTTTTTCATCCATACTTGTCTTGAGATCTTCATATTGCTTATTAAAGAAAGACATAGATTCTTGTAAACCATCAATTTGATATTTAAAATTATTGAGATGCTCAGCCATTATATCCCTGATAGTTCTATTCAAAATTGCGGACATCTCCTGCTGCAAGATGTTTCTGAGCGAATCTTCCGTCACATAATTCTTCACACTATTGTTCTCACTATCGGAGAAAGAGCGCGGCTGCTTCTTGGCTCTTAACGTGACGTAGGAGACACTGGGGCCACTTTCAGGAGACGTGAGTTCGGGATTATAAGCACTGCGTATCGGGGTATCATCAGTTTTCGGCTTATTATCTCGACATTTAATACATAACCAGTTTTTCTTTCGATCTGGATCCCACAATAAAAAACGTTTTGTGGTTATGTTTACACACACAAGGTCATATTTCAGTTTGCATTTGGAACAGGTAAGGAAATCTCTATTAGATATGATATTATTGCAGCCGGCACAAGAACCATTAGCCTTAGACATTTTTTACTGTTATTATATATATATGTATACTATAAAATAATATTTTTTTATATATATTATTTATATTTCCTTAAAATACGAGTGTGTGTAAGCCCCTTTAGCGATAAAATTCCTGATGTGACACTTGACAGCCTCAGTTCGGCACGACACCTGACAGATACCAAATCACGATGACAGACGTCACTTCACTCAACTATTTACTTTGCCTCGGTCAAGTATTAATTAGGTGGTGAGGGTAATTTAACAATTTGAGTAATTGTGAATGTCAATTTCGAGTTTAATTGCACTGATATTTGTTTAATTACACGATTTCACATGCGGAAAACAACGTCACTGAATCCACAGGCACGTATTTTTGATATGGTACAAACTTTAGAACTCAATACCAATGTTTAAAGATAAAACTAAATAAACAAACGACAGCACTTTCAACTGGGTCAACTGTTTGACAACTGTATTAGTCTATTCACTGTATAATAACTGTATAACCATTATTCACTTGACGACATATAATCACACTCTTACTGTTATTTTATAGAAGAGGTTGCTTAATGTCGTCAGACCCATTGTTAGGTCCAGCCTATATGATTACCTACAGAACGCAGTGTTTTTTTTTTCGTTCCACATTAAAATAATAAAAGTCTTAAGCAGTTATTACACTTTTCAATTTGTAGGAAACCAATTTAGGAACCTAAGTAGTGAACTAGTGATCACACTACACTAAATTGATTTCTAAATCGAAGACATAGAATTGAAAATAGATAAAATCTAAAATGGATCCAATCTGTTCTAACTGCGATGACACCTTCTGATTTCCTAAATTGGTTTCCCAGAAATTGAATAGTGTAATAACTGCTTTAAGAAGGAATTTTTGCAAGTAGCAAGGATAGGTATGTATATCTGATAAATGCCATAAAAATGATTTTGCACAAAAAATTTCATGTTTACGTAGTAAGTACAAGAATTGCTTAAAATTAATTAATTTAGGTAGGTACATAACGGTCAATTAAAAGTCGCAAAAAGTTTTAGGTTTCCTTTTTTCATGTTTTTGTGAACGATGTTCTAGTAAGTAGGTAGGTTACCTATAGTATAATAAACATACTGTGTAATATTAACATATGTTTATATATAAACATATCAGTAATATTTGCTATAATGACGTTTGTTTTTAATATTTTTATTAAAAATTCGTTTAATAGAGAGGAGCCTCCAAAGGTAGGTAGGTAGGTACCTACATTATATAAAATTAACGCTGTTAAAACCTCATACCTACATTATATAAAATTAAAGCTGTTAAAACTTTTCAATATAAATGATCTTAATAAGTTTACTTAAAATGTTAGCTAATAAATTAATACTATAAATAAATACCTACATAAAAGAATAAATATTAGCAAAATAAAAGTCAATGTCTTTATTTGCCTTTACTTTATTTAGGGCCTCTTTCACCAACTACAAGTAAAGTGTTGATTAGTTACTTTTCAAGTAACGCTAATGCCCGAGTCTAAATGTTACGAGTATCTTGTTTCAATTTCAGTAAATTTACCCTTGTGTAATGATACCTCGAAGATGGTGAAATTCGTACGCTTTCTTACCGGTGACTTTAAATGGCGGTTAGCCTACTTAACACTTTACTCGGAGATGGTGAAAGAGACCTTTATTCTTTGTAAAATATTTTAAAAAAATATTATCAATGACGCCATCTATTAAACTACATGAGAATTAGGTGAAACGATAGAGGTCTTCGTCAAGCGACATCTATCGTATTCGGGTAGAACTGCTTAGTGATACACCCGTGCAAATAGAGCGCGTACTACAATTTGCCAACGGTTTTGAGAATTTTATTAATGTTTGATTTACTTTTTCTTAATAAATTAAAAATTGGATTACGTCGTACATAAAAATAACTCCAAATTGACGCTTTTGTTTTATACGTATATTTAATGCGCTTTTAAACTAATCCGAGGCACAGAATAGGTAATATGTCCTAGGTAAGTAGGTACATATACCTACTTATGTTTTATCTGTACCTAAATGGTACCTACTAATATTATCTAGAGAGAGAACGGAATTTCAATGTGATTCCAATCAATCAGTTATTTGTATTGTAGTACCTACCTAATATAGTACCTACGAATATTGTAGTGTACCTATACATACCTACCTAATACCTGGCCCTATTATAATATTATAAATGCGAAAGTTTTAACGTATGGCTGTTTTTTCTTAATAATGCGAATACGGCTGAACGGTTTTGGATGAAATTTGTGGTATTATCTGAATCAACATATTATTATAGATAGAATACTAATTGTCCTGGAAAATTTTTAGCTTCTCGAGGGGTCAATACTAATAATAAATTTGTAAGGGTCGGTCATGGAGTAAGTTACTTTGTTTCGATGATGACAAAATTGTTTATTCTGGTGCCTACTCGTCTGGAGAGATTTTTTAATAACTTGGCTCATGGAAATTATAACTGATCATAAATATAATATAGATGTACTACAAAACAAACAATATATATCTACCTACGTGCTACTAAAGATAGGAATATAAAGAAAGAAGATTAAACTAAAAAAATAAATAATAATCAATACTAACAATAAATCGGGTCGGTCATGGAGTAAGTTACTTTGTTTTCAGAGATATCGTGTTTATAGGTCAGGTGCTATATTTTTATTTTTCTAATAGCTTTATATTCGTAAAATGTATAGATATTAGATACATACATAGGACTTAGGTACCTATTCTACTTTGTTTTCTTTTTTAAGTCAAGGGCAATGTATACGGTTTAATACTAACTGAGATAACTAAACTACCTGAGATAATAAAAGCCTTACCTATAAATAAATTCAAAAGTATAATCAAAACCAAACTCCTTTCGAAAAGTCATTATAAAATCTCTTATTTAAGCGACAATGAAGCCTGGATTTAAGCGATTCGGAGCTCATAGTCTCATAACTATGTTTAGTTTTGTATATATGTACTTTGATTTTTTTTAATAATTAATTGAAATTATTATAACTGTTGTTATTATAAAAATGTCAATAATAATAGGATATCCTGAGTTTCTGTCGGGGTTTCTTCTCAGGATCGTCATCATCTTGGCTTTTTTTAGGTAATCATTTTAGGATATAAAAAATCGGTGCACACAATCTTTAATAATAGCTATACCATATACCTACCTATGAGTCCCTTTTTTTAAATAAACTTTAGAATTTAGAATTTTTGGAAATCGTATTTCACGTGATATTATTTTAAATCCAGTTATTACAAGATTACGGATGATTTAATAACATAATTTTAAAATTAACAATTTCATTCAAGTAATTTAAAGTCATTAGACTCTTAAAACTACAATCTAATGAATTCCGCGAGAAATCGCCTGAAGTATCTACAATGTACTTAATTATAGTATAGATTAAAAAAATTATTATATGTAGGATTATTTTAACAAAATGAGACTAATTTATCCTCTTCGTTTATCCTTCAAGGTTGGCAGTCCATTTTCTAACCCCCACGGCGTAACTTGTGGACTGGCAGACTGCCTCCCGACTGTTCCATAAAAAGGTCTCGGCTTTTATACTAATTAATTAACAATTCAAAGATATTCAAACTTTAATTCCCACAGTCTTCCTAACAAAATAATTAGTTAGGAAGATTCAAAAACAGACATGTACAGCAACGTGTAAATAATAATAAAAACAAAACACACCCTAATAATACCGCCAACCTTTGACAACTCCCTACTTCCCAAGCACTTTAAAGAAAGCTTTGAGGATAAAAGTTGGGACAATTTGGCTTATTAATGGCACAACCCTATGTATTAATTACAAAGAGAGCCGACAGCCCTGTTTGACACTGCTTTTAATAACGCACACCCTTGAAGTCCCTTACTTGAAATTTCAACTCAGCATTTGCGTTTTAAGGTCCAAATTATACTAACAAAACAAATTGAATTAGCATATGAAAAGAATTTTGTATTTAACTAGCCTGCGTTTTGTTTTGAGCTCTAATACTGTATTGTCAACATTTTTTTTCCTCTGTACATTTTAAAGCGCCAGGGGTGTGAATGAAAACATTGTCAAAGGGACAATAGAATGTCACCGCCATGGCTTAGTGTCAACTTGTCTTTGAAGCCATGTACAAAACGTACAATGGCCGGTACACAAACATGTGCAGAGTCACTGGACAAGGAATATTGCACCTTGTTCAAACTAAATAAAGTATTTTTTGTTGCGATGGGATCTTTGTAGATAGTCTGTGACATATGGCTGCATGCTCACATATAGGTACCTTCTTATTCATGTCATCCGAGTATATAGGTGTTTATTAAGATCACGATTTATCTAGGCACTCGTGATGTTTAGATTACTAGACATACATTTTTTTAAATGTTTTACAATGAAATTTTCTATAGGTACAACTATTAGAGCAATTAGAGAGTTATTATTTATCTGCAACAAAGGCAAGTCAATTTATTAATAATAACTTTATAGAGGTAAATTAATTTTGCAGTGATCATTCAAAAGTTTAACCTACTTGCTAAGGTGTTTGTTATATTACACGTGATGACCTGGGATAAATTTTTAAGTAGTGATTAGTTCCTAAGTAGGTAAATCTAGAATTCAACACTTTTAAATTTTTAGGCTGTAACTGGCGTTCATAATATTAATGTTAAGTATTATTCCAAATTAACACCACTAAAAGTCGTTGTAGGTATGGTGAGTTTTTCAGTTATTACCTCATTCATAAGATACCTAAATCTGTAGTTTTTCTTCGGACTGGTTCCTGGATTATAAAAAAATATTAAGTCCAATAAAGGGTTGTATGCTTGTATGATACAACTTATATCACTAATCCGATATAACATATATGTAAATGATTTGCGGAACAAAACGCACTAATGCGACGTAAAAAATTGAGTTGAGCTGTGCTTTTTCTAAATGTTATAATAAAATTTAATTCTTAAATATTTCGAGGCAAAAGGTTGTACACCAATTATTGTGGGTACAACATGATTCTTTGAGGGCATTCTTAAAACTAAAACGCTTGAGACGATGTTGCTTTTATAATTTTTTTATGGAAAAATGACGAGTGATATCTTTAACTGATTCTCTCATGTTTAAATGATATATATAGGTATTATCTTTTTTTTTCTAGTTTATATCTTCCACAAATTTCTACTCATCCAATAATATAGTCATGGATATGTTTAGGTCCTCATCAACTTCTCTAACGGTGATTCGACGATTGGCCAATACTTCTGCACTTCAATTTTTTCGTCTGTTGTTGACGTGCTCGGGCGTCCGGCAAGCTCTTCGTTGTTCACATCTTCTCGGCCCTCTGAGAACATCTTGTACAACCGATAAATGTTGTTTCGGTCCAATGTAGCTTCACCATATGCCTCAGTCAACATTCGGAATGCCTCCGCGCACTTAATTTTGTTTTTCACACAAAATTTGATAGTTTTTTTTTGGAATAGGCAAAAATCGAAGACGATTCGAAAACACGTGCGAGAGAACATTCAACATGGCCGAATTTGTCGGTATAAGTGAGAGACATGAGTACCAACATAACGCCACAAAAAAAAATCGAAAATCGAATATACGTAACCCGCGGAAATTCAAAATTCGTGATACTTTTTGAACTGACCTCGCATACTGATTTGGTCTCTCACTTACAAATCTCTCAGTGAGTTATTTATTTATTTATTTATTTATTTTATTTAGGGAAATTTACAGGTACAAATACATAACAATAAACAGAGTAAATAGCTTAAACCTAATAAAAAATTTCCACTTATAGATACAAACTATATATTACAAACTAGTCTAAAACAACGATAATATTATAGTTGGCCATTGAAAAATTTATCGGCTATAATATTTTTCATTTTAACTATGGAACTGTGGAACAGGTCAACATCTGTATCCTCTAGTAAAATTTCATTAAAAAGTACATGAACGAGACATGAATGTATTTTTTCTATAATTAGTCTAGCTACATGCAGCAAAGAGCGATTTC
Organism: Synanthedon andrenaeformis; assembly: GCA_936446665.2. NCBI lineage: Eukaryota > Metazoa > Arthropoda > Insecta > Lepidoptera > Sesiidae > Synanthedon > Synanthedon andrenaeformis. The sequence continues at coordinate 5,517,053 of OW387796.2, forward strand.
TCAAATTAGTATGAGGGACATTTAAATATAATTTGGATAATAGTTCAGATGAATCAATTAAACCCTTTGCAATTTTCATCAAATAGCAAATGTCACTTATATTACGCCTATACTGAAGAGGTAGAAAATGATAGCACCTACATCTGTTAAGGCCAGGCTCTATGAAACTAAGGGAACTTTAAATAAATGTGCTGAGTCAACCACATATCTGATCAATGTGGAATTTACATATATATATTTTGAGACCTTTATCTGTAGATTATCAAGTCAGAAACATAATTAGGTGATTTTCATTCGATACATTTTTTTATCGAAATCGACGCCTTTTCCGGAGAATATTACATTTTTCTACTAAACGGCTTGAGTTATATCGCCAAAAAACTTCTCGTAGCAAGGAAACATTGTTTACCAGTGATTGTCAAAATAAAATAAACTTAGGTTTATTTTTACTCCTATAATTAACGAAAACAATTTTGAGACTTACGTTGTTTAGTTCCGAGCTAGTGCATACCAAATCATGCTTCAAATAATGTACGCAATATTCAACCTTACGTAAGCTGTATCTTGCGATATATTAAAAAAAATCCTAGAGAGCCGCCGAGCAACTTGTAACTCTCGGGTGGCGGGACGTGGGCGGAGCGAGCGTAGGAATTTTATTCGTGGAGCCTGCTCTTAATGTAATCCTGCAACTTTTGATGACTTTTGTAATCAAGGTATCGAAGAAATTTCTTCTGTATCTTCTCAATACGTGAAACATATGTTTCGTATTGCGGATTCCATATTTGTGATGCATATTCTAGGTGGCTGCGCACAAAGGTACAGTACAAAATTTTTAACGTTTTAATATTTCTAAAATTAGAACATGTTCGCATTATAAAGCCTAAGGCTAAATTGGCTTTAGATATAACCGAGTTTATGGAGGGCAATGTTTCGCATTTCTCTAGGAGATATGATTCAAAGTTTGGCGAGCCATCTTAGAACCAATGAAGTCTACATAACCTAAAGAAACAGTCAGCTGAAGTGGGAATAGGCAGGACATATTTGTCGAGTAACGTATGGAAGCGTTATGGTTGACGGGTCTTGAAATGGAGACGGGGCTGAGCACCGTCTAGTCAGTCAGACCGATGACTTCAAGAAAGCAGCTGACCGTGATCCTAGTGTGTGGTGCTTAATTAAAAGGCCTGTACCCAACAGTGGACGCTTGATGATGATGATAATTATGAAATTTTTTAGTACAAACTGTCCAATGCATAAGGTGCTAGACATTGTTAGTTTTCCATATGTAATTATTTTTTCCGATTTGTATTTCTCATTCAAAGTACAAAGCCCAACGGCTCTAGCTATAAAGTGCAGTGTCTAATGAAAGTTATGAAATCCATATCTGCAGAGAATTTTAAATTCGCCTCCACTCATGTCTGTAGTCTAAAACAACAAACAGACGAAAACACGACAAAACTTCACCTGCTTGTTTCGCTAACAATATGAATGTCACGAGGAGTATTCAGTGGCTCATGGCCATTGTTATCGCACAAACGATAAATACGATTACCTACTAACCAAAAAAAAAAAATTGGAAATCGTAACTAATATTAGCACAAGTTCTAGTGTTACCAACTAAATCCTTATTGTTGCAATTGTAGATTCAACGTAATACAATTTTCGGTCTTCAGTTAGAATAGCACTTATTACTTTGACAAATAGTTTATTTTTCAATGTAATAATGGCATCTTGTAATACTGCAACACTTTAGATCGTCACCATAGATTGTATGTTGACATTTTTATCCCATTTTTGCAGTTTTGTAAGCAATCGGGGCTAATCGTTTGGAAACGGTTTGACAATGTGACGGTTTTATGCTTGTAGGTTTGTGCAATTGTTAACTATTAGATCAATTTAGTCGTACGAGATTACTAACACAGCCAAGAATCTGCACTCTGAAAGCGTGGTCTCTTATCTTTAGGCCGAATTAAATGTTGCCTTATAATGTATATAATTTTCTGGTTTAAGTAAATAAAAAATAACTTCCTTAATAAAAGGAAGTGTGTCAATAAAAAACCAGAAGCATTATACAATAATTATATTTTAACACGTATGATACGACATGCAATAATATTAGGTAGAATCTGGAAAAATATATTATAAACTAGCTGGTGCCCACGACTTCGTCCGCGTTGAAAAAGAAAAAAGTAGCCTATCCTGTGTCCCGTACGTCCAAATGTTTATCTACCAAGTTTCATGAAAATCAGTTAATTCGTTTCAGAGTTATGGAGGAACATACATACATACATACATACATACATACATACATACATACATACATACATACATACATACATACATACATACATACATACATACATACATACATACATACAATACCTACACTTACAGATTTATTATTAGTATTGATTATGCGAAAGTGAGTTTGTCCGTTTGTTACGCTTTCAAGCCTTAATTATTCAACCAATCAGCTTGAAATTTTGCATATGCGATGTCAGGCACAAAAAAACTACCTGTAATCCAGAAAGAAGTACTGTCCCCGAGAGGTACGCGGAAGAATACGCGGGCAAAAGGTAGTAGGTATAGTAAGTAAAACCTTTTAAAAGGCATAACAATAACATCACAGCAGACAATTATAAAAGGATTGCATAATAATATCTCTATTCTCACAGAAATGAGATTTAATAACGTTTTGTTAGACACCAATGCTCTTTTAGCCAACATTTTTTTTCGTCCATATTCTTACAATGATTCCCAAATTATCCTGACACACCTCGCCATTGCTTGGCGATTGTTGTAACTCTTATTGGGGTGTTTCTCGTAGACCAAGGCGTACTGGTTGACAGGATTGAAATGGCTCCTTCCGTTTGTATGGCATGTTTTTGTTATTAGCAATCTTGACGCGGCACAATTGAACAAGCTTCGGAATCCGTTCGAGTACTTTACCCTCCTTGCTGTCGGATTTCAATTAATATTTCTTTTTCTGCTTTAAATGCCACTTCAGATACTGGACGACTGCTTGAACTACTGCATTGACTGTGAGCAATTTGTTTTTCTTTATCGCCCTAAGTACAATTAAAGCCTGTTCTAAATTCCGATTTACCGATTTTCCTTTTCTTCCATTAAATTTAACTCGGTAAAATATATTTTCAAACAAAAATACTTACCGCGAGTGACAAAATTCTTAATTGCTTAAAGAACCACATATTGTTTGAATTTGTTAAAATAGTTTACTGTTTAAAAAATGTCTAAATATTTTGAGATTTTTATTTATTAAAAAATCTACTTAGTAACCCGTTCCTATATACCTTTATATAAACCTTCCCTGCTTACGGGAAGGTTTTATAATTATATCCTCTTTCCATTCGGTCTAGCAATTTTTGAGTTTTTGTGAGACTAAAACGCACGGAGATTGATTTTTAAATATAAAAATATACACTTATGATAATTTAATTGTTACACAATTTACAATTAGATATGCACGACGACATTTATATTTTATTACTACAGTTACTTAAGTAGAATTAAAAAAAAAGAAAATGCATAGGCAAACTACATTTCAGTAGGTACATATAGCAAGGAGGAAGGAACGCGTGGCCCAACAAAGCCAACGTGACTTCGCCAGTCAAAAAGTCAATTTAAAATGTAACCTCTATTCTTTTCCAGATTTTAATGTTAGTGGACTAGCTTTTTCCCCCGAAATCGTCCGCATACTTCGGGAATGAAAGCAGATGTCCTTTTCTGTTCTGACAACGTGTAGGTATATTAAATTTCATGAGTAGTTATAGCGTAACAAACAAACTCACTTTAGGATTTATAATATTAGTTAGGATTGCTTTAAAATTTGAATTTAAACCTTCCCCCAGAATTTAAGTAATAATTTTTCCTTAAAAGTCTAAGAAGTACAAAATACACGATATCAAGGCTTTTTATAAACCGAATATTAAGGAAGTTCATTGGTTTGATATAGGCCGACTAAAATTACGTCTACGACCAATATTAAAGTAGATAGCAACTTGAACACGTATATATTTAATATGCCGTAGTGCCTACTTTTCAGGGAGGTCCTTCTCTCCCCGTGGGAGGACTGCGGTAAGGCCGGTAAGCCGACCGAAGATCGCCTTAGGCATCAATATTGTCCTTCTGTCCAAACTGTCTCTATTCAACCTATACATGAATACATCACAAACTCGAAACAGATACTAACTCGTCGTACTTACTTATATATACTTTATATATACATACTCGTATATACATATATATCGACGGTCCCTACGTACATAAAGACATGTCTAAAACCGGGGTTTACAGGAGAGCATAATTTATGTTCAAACCGCTCTAGAAATAATTATATGTATAAGTAATTATAAATTTTGCTTTTTCTAGAATATTTTATTAGCTTTAGGAACTTTCTAATGGTAATCTAAAGACAATTATGCAATAAAAAAAAATTGCCATTTTTGACATGTCTTTATGTACGTAGGGACCGTCGATATGATAATTTTCTTTTCCTTTACATAGCATAAATTGAAGTCGCTTTCTGCGTCTGTCTCTGTGTGTATCAGCTATCTCCTAAACCACGCAATCGATTTTGATGCGATTTTCACCATCAAATAGATAATTTTTCACAGAAGGTTTGTAAGGTTTGTAAGCCTAATTAAATTTTTATGTAAGTAGAAATAAAATAATATTCGGCGTACAATAAAATTTTACTCATCTGTCTGTTTGAGCGTTGATGTATTCGCCAACTTTCTTGTTTTGAGTACTTTTGTAGTAACTCATATAAATATTGTTCTGTTTTGCCAACTTTTATAAGTAAATAAATAAACTTTTACCTGCTCCGAAGTAAAGAAAATGATAGATATTTAATTACATACCACGCGAATTTCAATTTTCTCAATTTATTTTTTTCTTAACAAGGAGTATCTATTTCATCCTCACTTTTTATTGAACACCACTAGTATTTTGCATATTAGTCATGCGAAAATCGTGCATTCCCGTAGCGTGTCCAAGAAAATGATCAATTCGTTGTTAAAAAAAGGGCATGTTGCCACAATTCCTTTAAAAGCACGTAGAACGGTTACCGCTGATTGGTACACTTCGGTTTTTTTTTACCATGAATGATGGCTGAACTTCGCATAGCCAGTAGCCACCCGACACGTTGCATTATCTTACATCACGATAGGTGAGCTCCCACACCGGCTGTAAAACAAAAAAAATCTTGAACTAGGAAAATGTCGAGTTGGATACCCATCCTCCGTACAGTTCTTATCTGAATTTAAATGATTTTTTACGTTCCCTAGAATTTATTATGTTATTTGAAAACCCAGAAACGGCCGTGGAGTTCTACAATTAATCTGCAATTTTTGGAACGTCTACTTCAGACTGGAATTACTGCTTCAATGACTGGTTCGAAGGAGTGCATAAATGCATTGATTGCAATTGGGAATACTTCGAAAAAAAAAAAACATAATTTATGTAAGTATAACCTGCAATTATTATTTTTTTATTTCCGATCATTTCGGTGTGCCTCCGCACCTACTGCTACTGATTTTACGCCAGTGGTTGTAAATTTGTTTTAAAGACTGACTAATCAACCTTATTCTAACATGATTTCAAATCGCTTGAAGATCCAGTTAAAAGAAGAAAACAACATTTTTATTTTTTATAATAAGCATAATTTGTAGGTATTACCTACTTATCTAAGAATTTTTTTGTTAGGTACGTACATATAAGTATTTATCTAAAATTGAAACACTCCGGCACACAACGTCCAAATTAGGCGCGAAATCGCTCACGGGAGCCACTCGCAAAAACCTCGTTAGCCGCCATATTTGTTCGGCGACAGCGAGGGGCGCGCCCTCTATGTACGCAATTACCAACATATCAACATCGCATAACTGGAAACACCATACGAAATCAATACTGAGTGACCTCCACATAAGGTCTAGTTTTGTTTACGCACAGTTTTGCGAGTGTATTGTTGTCGTGGCAAGGGTGTACGCTGTGAGCACAGGGGTGTGGGTGACACCCTCCGGTGTCGCGTTTGTAGGACGCAATAGATCGTATGTGAAATGGATATGCAATGTGATATATCCGAGGCGATAATAAAATGTAATGTAATGTTTTACTGAAAATACAATACCATAAACGACACTAGGTATACAATGTAAAATTTAAGTATTAAAACGACTTCGTCTGCGTAACTCGCTGATAATGTAGGTAGCTTTCTATAGGTGAAAGAATTCTTAAAATCGTTGTTTTAAATTTATTCGCTCCTATTGTTGATCTAACATCAATATTTGTTGATTGCCTTTTAACATCAAAGCGACAGTCGAGATGTCTGACGACCTTTACATACAAACTATTTTTTATCGTTTTTCGCAATAGAAATTTCTTTTTTTTTGCGCAATAAAAAAAAAGAAATAAAAACCACATATAGTTTTAAGTATAAGTAAAAAGTCTAGTCAATATCCGTACCTAATCAAAAAATTTGAAAATTGTGTTTTTGGAATATCTAAAATAAATTTCAAAAATAAAAAAAGCACATTAAAAGAGTCGATTTATAATTACTATAAGTAAGTTGATTTTTAATAATTCAATAATCTAAGAGAGAGCTAATATAAAATTATTTTTAATTATAATTTATCAAAAAAAAAAAAATTTTTGGAATTAACCACATGAAGATGTCGAGTCAACGAACAATATCGTTTTCAACATTTGCAGTAACTTTATTTTTTCTCTAGATATCCCAAGGCAAACTTTTATTTCCGCTAGATTCAGGGTCATCTATTTGGTATCATAAATAAAAGGCATCCATTTATTTTTGATTAAACACAGTTTCTTCTTTATTCTGAGCATAAAAAATAAATGATTTTTTACTTATATATATTTTTGTTTTTATTTCTGTTTGTGTCCCAAAAATTAATAAAATAAAAATAAAAATAAAATAAAATTAGGAAGTTGTTTATATCTGATTTCAATGGTGTTACTACAATAATCAAAATGTATTTTTATTGAGATCTCCATATACATAGTATATACCTACTTTAGGTTGGTACGTACCAGAACTGAGATTTTCATCTTCGTCTGAAATGCCTTGTGTAGGGAACATCGCAATAACGAGAAATTCCAACCGATGAATGAAATACTTGCAGGTTCTCCCTTGTTTTTATTGGATAAATGCAGGTTTCAAAATAGTTCAAAATTCAAGAAAATGTTAATTTTTAGCATTTTTGCGCCCTTAGTGCTCAGCTCGCTTTGCTGTCGACTCAACAGATTTAGGTACAAGTTTTGGCTACCTAAGCCTTTTCGTCTCATTTATTTTAATGCCATAATGTGTATTTGAAAATATTATGATCGCCTTGATCTAACGGTGAAATCTGCTTGTGTTTGAAGACATAATTTTTCGACACCGAGAGAACAGGCCTATGCCTCTTCTGTCAAGATCGGCAGCGAACCTACATCCCCTCTTAGTGTTGATTGGTTTATAGGCAACGATAGCCACTTACAATTATAATAGAAAATCTCAATACCAGATGCCTGCTGACATCACCTAAGCCTGACCATACCTAAGCCTTAAAATACCTAACCAGAAGTTCAATCAAGAACTTCGGCGATATGTCGCAGGGTTATTACGAGTATTAAACACAATCAAATAGTGAGACATTGTGTTATGATTATTATTTAATTTCATTTAGAAATTGTGTAACAACTTGATTCACTTCTAAGAAAGCCGTAGAGACTGTTATATGTAAATATACATATAGTTGTTCATTGTGATGTAGGTACTGTATATTTATAGGTACCTACATTTTTCATCTACCCACTTACACTATCCCTTACCTAGTCAACATTAGGGAGGCAAATTAATTTTAGCAATTAATAGGCGGCTTAAGGATGGATCTCCCGAGCGATCCACCCCATTCGTAGCGTTCAATTATTGATGCCCTCGATTGAGCCTTATGCAAGCGTTTGTGCTTCGTGTCCCCGAATTAAAATTTGCTGATTTGCAATACAGTCGAAGCGTGCAGCTGACAATGTGGGGGCGACGACGCAACGTTCTCTGAAACAAATTGCTTTTGAAAATTGAATTTTGGTGAGGTAATTTGGTGTCTCGTTCGGCTAACGGCGAGCGGTGAATTACTTTGCTGTTTTTGAATTATTTTAAGTATGATAATATTCTATCATATTTCTGATAGAACTGATTTAGTAGGTATAATTTTAAATGAAAAATTACAACTAAAATTATTAGCTCTAAGTGTCGCTATAGATCCCATCGTCCCATTACATAATCTCTTATTGTTTCTGACGGCCGATCTTAATTATCTCTACTTATATACATGCCTGTCCGTTACTCTGTAACATTGAAAAAATAACGTAGGTATTTATATCTGTAACTATCTGTTATGTACTAGTAATTATGTAAAGGTATAGTAATAACAACTTTGGAAAAGAAACTTTTCAAAGTTAGCTCTGATCTTGATCTGGCAAGTAGTGGCAGGGCATACCTACTGCGTTTCGCAGATGGCCAGAGCCCATTTCCCTATCCCTTCCTAATCTAGTATCCTTAGTCCTACTGTGGTCGACAGCGCACTTGCAGCACGTGTAGCGTACACGTGCTGCAAGTGGCAACTCTTATTCACTCACCGAAACACAAAGGGGGTTTTTTGTTCTTCTCTAAGGATATGTTTGGCTGCCTAAATAACTGCGAAACGCAGTATGCCCTGCCACTACTTGCCAGATCAAGACCAGAGCTAACTTTGAAAAGTTTATTTTCCAAAGTAATTATTACTATACCTTTCAAATAGTTAAGGATAAGTTGAAATTATCCTTATAGATTTTATTCTTATGGAGTACGGAGTTTTCCCTTTCTATATATATAAACACAAAATCACATTATCTTTTACATAATTACTAGTACATAATAGATAGTTACAGATATAAATACCTATGTTATTTTTTCAATGTTACAGAGTAACGGACAGGCATGTATATAAGTAGAGATAATTAAGATCGGCCGTCAGAAACAATAAGAGATTATGTAATGGGACTAGTACTATTACCTATTATGTGCCTATACCATAAAGTGGACCGTCAGCCTATATGGCGACCTTAACATAAAAAAATCCTTATGAACGTAGGTTATACCATAGGTATAATAAATTATGAATACTAGGTTATAATACCCGACTGAAAACAGGAGCGGGTCGGTCTACTATTTGAAAAAAGTTGTTTACTTCTAAATAAAGTCTTTACAGCCTGTTTAGTTACTGTACTAAAATCCAAAGTCTTGTTTATATCAAATAAATAGGATTCCACAGTACCTATTAATTGTGAACATGCATGATCTATCTGAGCGACGCCATATTTCTATTCTATCTATCACCATATTTGCATATAATTACCTACTTATATGCAAGTACCTACTAACATGTAACCAAGAACAAGTAGCTGGGTGAATAACAAGTGAAATAAGGCAACGTATAGAAGCGCGGAGTCTAGCGACGACGACAGAGCCGGCCGAGTACCCACTAATTGCCACTTGAGCGCCAATTACAACGACAATACGCTTGCGAACTCAGGTGAGGGCTTAGTGGATAGTGTGCAGCGAGTTTTACAATAACAAAACGAGACTGCTCGAGATGATCATTAAAACCACCCGTGCCTTACACTAAAGGTAGCCACTAGCCACGCTTATCTGTGAATATAAATGATAATCATGTCAATCAATATTTTCGTGAAAACGTTCAGTGTTTAAACTGTTTTATGTTAATAAAGTGACAGACAGCCAGACTGCTAAATAAATACGACGTCGCTCATAGACTCCAAGGATTAGTGAAAATGGGATAAATATAGGATAATAATATAATGGATAAGATAAAGATAGGGTAGTGAACAAGTAAGGCATTCATTCAATGCTCACGAAAGGAAACCTAAGACAGCACGTGATGTTATTTCATCGCGATCATGTATACCTACCTACTTTGGGTAGCAAAATGTTATGCTTGAAGAGCGCCATCTAGTTCGACAATACGCAATTAAGTCGCGAATATATTTTTTTTAAAAAATCGTTATCTCTGGATATTTATCTTCGTGCGCGTATGCGTCAACTGTTCATTTATGCCAAGACCACAAAAACCAGACAAAGACAGTGTCCCGATACTTATCTAGTGTGTATCTATTATATTTGTTTGATAAAATAGAGAATGTTTGGGATAAAATTGCCCAAGAAACGAATAAGTACGTCTTGTAGTGAAATGGTGTGTTAAGTGTATTGTAGCATATGCAGCAAGCAAAAGCAACTCTTTTGAGACATAATGTCATAATGTGGTTGCCTTTGTCTACAAAGAATACAAGAAATGTGCTAGATGCCCATAGACGTATGAATTCTGTAATTATACTTAGATTTCTTTTTTATTTCTATACGGGAAAGCGATTGATCTCAATCTCACCTGAGAGTAAGAGAAGCGATGAGGTCAAAGGAGTTCGCTTGCCCGTTAACAGCCTATTCACTGTTCTTAAAGAATCTCGCATGCTATTGCGTACCAGGTCTTACCAATTGATATTACGCATAACAATTACCTATGCATGATATCAATTATGATATGTATGTGTGTGCTACAATTAAGTAAATTAGTCTACCGCTTAGATGAAATGCATACAGTTCTTAAAAAGCCTTTCCCCTTTCATAGAGACGTAAAATTAAAGGAAAAATATAGGAACGCAACCCTTTCTAGACATTGAAACTTAAAAAAGGTAAAAAAAGTGAAAAAGTTCCTATGAACAAGCTAAGCACCCTTCAGAGAAATTGCGTCGTGAAACATGCCCATATGAATAGGTACATACATTAGGTAGGTACTTACTATAAAACCTCATAACTAGATACTTACCTAGTTTTATAGTATTAGGTATGCGGAAAAGTTTTTGAAATATACTTGTATACTTACATCTACACCGTAGCTTATTTTCAACGTCAACGTCGATATTCAAACGTTTCATCATTGAAGTTTTAAGAGCGGGTCCAGTAGAATTATCACTGGACCCGTAGTCGATTGGACTCAAGTCGTCCATGGGTCAAATGCTACCTAACACATTTTTAAAATGTATGTATAAATTACAATTAAATCGAGCTATAGGTACATTACACCAATAAAGATTACTAATAATTAGCATATCTTGCACTTTCTTATCTGAGTTATCATGTAGGTATGTATCATGTAAGTAAATTAAATAAAATTTTGTAGATGTACCATGTACTTAGTAGTGTTACCATTTACCATGCAATTGAGTCAAAGTACCTAATCATAGTCAGAGGTTCTATTATTTTGAAAGGTTTATTATGCTCATTCTATGGTTTCTTTTGTAAGCTTATAGATTTTATTTGAAAATAAAACAACACAGTAAATGTCTTGTATTTTATAATGAATTAGTCAAATATGTGTTCAAAAATAATGATAACAAGACTTACAATGTCTGGTAACGAGACTTACAATTAGACAATGCTGTAACATAATTTAAAAAAAAAACATTAAAATATATTATCTATTTTCCTAATAGTGACATTTATAGACGCTTGAGGTTTCGACCAACAACGTTTTTGCCATTGTCCTTTGTGACCAACCCATATGCTGTTATCACAAGATATAATAGCCCATAAAGCAAGATGTCCGACAGAGGACATCTTACTATGGGCCTTAGTTGGACTGGGCCCGTAGCCAAGTGTGCTTTCTACAGTCGATTACGCCACGCTAAGAGAAAACTTGGTGATTGGTTATTGTAACGTCAAAATAAAATTTTGACCAATCACGAAGTTTTCTCTTAGCGTATCGTAGCGTAAACTACTTTAGAAAGCACACTCGGCTAGGCCCCCTGGTCAATGACCAGTCCGACTACGTTAAAATGGATGACTGTTAACAAAAAAGTCCATTTTAACTGTTGTTCTTCAACGATTAAACATCAATTCAGACTTCATAGCATAGAATAAATGCTAATAATTTTTAGGGATATTTGCAGAAATAACACACTACAATAATAGTTAAACAAGATCTTTAAATAGCATAAAAGTTTAAATATAAGAACAGCAGTTACTTCAAAAATCTTCAGATCCTGAGCTTGTATTGCGTTAAGGTATGATGGTTTCAAATGTTTCATCCATTGGTTATAACCGTTATAAATCAAAATTTATAACGTTATACCAAATTGAACATCGGTTTTTAAGCGTTTTGCTTAATACTAGATGTTGAATAATTTATTAAAATTAATCTAAATCGCCTAAATTGTACCGTTATTGCTACGAACATGGATACAACACGCTCATGTAATATGCACGACCGAAACTAGGCCCACTCCCGGTCCTCTGTTTACGCAGAAGTGTAGGTATCACTCGCGTGGCCTCTTGTGCGTAATTAATCGCAATCTGTCCATACTACGAAGGGCCGGCTTTATTAAATTTTAGCGCTTTCCAACCACCCCGCTCCTCTCCTGCCTCGCACCCCTCTCACCGCCATCCACCCTTCTGAACACCCGAAAACCCCCCCTCGAATGAATAGTCCCATCACTTTTACTATTCGCAGCGGACGGTGGATTAGTGAGATGAATTTCCTGCGCCTCCCGGGGGTTAAATTGTGCGGGGTGTATCGTATCGGTGAGGATTTGCAATCGCGACGCGATCACTATGCCTTTATTACGCTGAACGTATATTAATAATGATGACGCCAAATTAACCCTCCATTCCATTATTGAATTTTTCAAATACTCGTTGCGTAAGTACAAATCTAGGTACTTGTACAGATGGTGGCATGGGTAACTATTCTCTTTAGTTGGCAACTATTGAAGATGAGTCCGTTGGATGAGTGGTTAGGGTGCTTGCATTAACCCTCTATACCAGGCTTGATTCCCGGCAGGAAACTTTGTGAAATGTACTTTAAAATTTGGCGATCTGGATCTGGAAAGTAGTGGCATTTGGGCTGCCCGTCTGGCGTAACCACCCCCTTGCAGAAGACAACTGTGAAAAAACAGCATGACTGTGTGCTGTTGTGCTTTGGTGCTAAGGGAGCCCATTTCCCTATCCCTTCCCAATCCCCTATCTTTAATCCAACTGTAGGTAGTCGACAACGCACTTGCAGCACCTGTGAGATTGCCTGTGTTATAGGCAACGAAGCCACCTACCATCAAGTCGACCGTCAGCCTGTCTGTCGACCTTAGCATAAAAATAAATATCTATTTAAGAAAACGGCTATGGTTTTTTTTTATCTAAGGCAGGCGCTGTAGTAGGGTTCAGGATAAAGGATTAAGAAGGAATAGGGAGTCAGGTAAATATGGCATCCCTTAATCACTCACCGAAACACAACTTGCTGTCATTAAAAAAGAAGAAATATTCTTAACTTTAATGTATTATTTAGCACTAAACCGATTTACCATTCATTCAAATCGAGATGCAATCTTAACGTATCTAGATTGTATCAAGATTATGTGATTTACCTACCTAATCATTAACGCAGTGTAGCTTGGGCAGCATTTATTTGGAACATAAACAAACCCTGTTTATACATATAGAAGACTCAAAGGCTCACAATTTGAATTTCGATCGCGCTTGAATGGCGTTCTATGTGAACTGGAATTAGGCGGTCTGTTCACACGTACACGCCCGGGGGTGTAATATTTTTCACCCCAGCGCTGCAGACAAAAACAAACCTCCGTAGTACAGCGCTCGAAGCGAGAATACTGCGCCCCTTTGTCCAAGCACAATACACGTTTTATTTCCATTTTTTTTATTATTATTTTTTGTAATAAACCGGCCCCGTACAAAATCGATGGCCTCAAGCGACGGGTTTGAATCAAGCTGGAATCACACAGTTAATTATTGACACATCCGTTTTTTACCCGCTCGAAGCGGCATTGTGGACGAAATTTTGTTCCCTTTGTGCTGAAACTGACTATTTCCTTACTATTGTGCCGTTTTGATGTTTGCTTTGTTGGGCGCCCAATTTGCTCTTTGTTCTAATTATTGGTTATCGATTTCCGTTCTCGTTTAAGACAATATTTTAACTATACCAATGCGGTGCATGCAATGAATTTTGTGGTTTATTAATATTTATGTATTCAACAATGTTTTATTGAATAAAAATGTCCAATCACCTACCTATCGGTTAAAGGTTGTCTTCACACTGTATTTTATCTAATACACCCATTATATTCTTAATTCTAAATTACATATGCAGGGTATCCCATAAACTAAAATTGAAATTGGTATTAGCTCTATTGATGCTCTATCACATCAAAAAATTGTAAAAATATCAGATTTCGAGATTTTTGCATCTTTATGTTCTTTTGGAAAAACGACACACTTTGTTTCTTTAGGTCACAAGCCTTTAGGTCCTTAGAGTCCAGGACGCTTTCTATTGCAATTTACATAAAGTAGGTACAAAAAATAGACAAAAATGATTGATTTTTTGTGTAATAAATAAATAGGTGAGTATCTAAATTCCATGCATAATAAGTTTCTAAGTTACCAATAAATTGTTGATTAAATTTTAAAAGGATGTTAATGGTTTAATATGATTTAACAAGTCATATTTTTTATCAACTTTGTATGACATCCGCTGTCCGATTTTACCTTCGATAATATTATCTACTTGTAAGCAAACTATGCAATATTATAGACAGCCACCAGTGACTATTTTGTTTGTTTTAGGGTATTTGGCAATACCTATGCAATTCCTTCCCTAATATTTGACAATTATTATTTTTGTTGTATGTAATATCGTCATCATCATCGCCATGCAAGTCACTTGTAAACTGTTACTGTACTTCCGCTTGGGTAGTCTCTTCACTGCACACTTGCCATTATTTTATCACCATTGTTTTTGCTTTAAATTAGTTTCAAATCTAAAACTACCACGGATCATCTGTGGATGATCCATTATTTTCCAGTTATATTCCATATGCTTCGTCGGCTCTTCGAAGGTTCATATTATTTGTAAGGTAAAATCAATAGGGACGCTGTATGAACAAGACGCCGCGCCGCAGCAACATAGTAATCGAAGAATTTTTGTGCTAATGAATTCCGATGGCATCGTACCGCGATGTCACCACAGTCACAATCTCGATAACGCGTATCTGTATCGCGGTGACACGAACGGAAACGATTCCATGATAACGTTCATCGAGCACGAAGACCGTCGATTTTATTGTTAAAACATGAACCTACTTGCCGACTATGAGTTGGATATTTTTCCTTTTAATTAACTCATATCTGGAAGAAAGCGTCAACTATTTGAAAATCAAAGATACCTGAATTACAAGTATTTACAACGCCACATCAGGCTTTTCAGAATGTATCGTGGATTGAATTTATACCCCAAATTTTTGTGCGTTGTCATAGGTACCTATAGATATTAGTCGGAATTTTGGGAATGGGCTACTATTTGCACATTTATCTTGATCTTCTTTATTCATTACTAGGTAGGAACCCACCCTTGATTTCGCATGGATGCATATTTTTCTGCTTGTTATATACATAAACCTTCCTCGTTTATCGCTCTTTCTACTAATGAAAACTATATCAAAATATGTATATAAAAATCATAAAATAAATAAAAATTATATATCATAAAAAGAAGACTATGAAGTTTATTATGATATATGTTTATGGAGAAAATAAGTCAAACCGTTTCGTCAAAAGTCAAACCAGAAATCATGGGAATCCCTTACAGAATACCACCGTGAAATAACAGCATATGTGCTGTTGGGTTTCGGTAAGTGAGTAAGGGATGCCAGAGCCCATTACTCCATCCCTTTTTTAATGGTCGACAGCGCACTTTGCAACAGCTATGGCATTGCAGCCACCTAACCATCATGTGAACCGTCAGCCTGTCTCTCGAACTTAACATAAAAAAATGTGAATTAAAAAATAATCCCTTAATCTTGTATTACCCTAAATACTGTGTTGTAATTTTAAAACAAGTTTTAAACAGATATGTTTATATAAATAAGTCCGTCGAAAATTTTATATTTAACTGTTAATTGAGTAGCAGCGTTCATTTTGAAAGTGTTAACGAATAATTTGTCTAAGCTTTTGAGTCTCTTCAATCGGTTTTATTTCTTTCTAGTTGCAATCAATCTGAGTTCAAAGAGAAATGCACGGTAGCTTTCGGATCGCAGTTGATTTTTAAATTTTTTTCCATCTATACTTTCCCTTGCTTGGGGCACCATAAACTAATCATTATAACGGTAGCTAATATAATTCTTCCCGCATCATTTATGATATGATTGCCGTCGATACGCGGCAAAAGACAAAGCCTCGGCAGCCTTTTTAGCCGCTGCCGATTTGTATAAGCATCACATTACATTGCCGCGCCCGCTTTGATTTGGACACCCTTTCATAAATGTCAAAAGACTTGAACCCTTTGAGGTTGTGCCGAGTAAAGATTCTCCTTGTCTTAAAATTAATCGCATTATACTGAAATTCACCCCAATCGTTTCAAAGGACGCGCGAATTAATGTGTATTTTTAGACAATTTTGTGAAACTTCTCTTTTCTTAGGACACTCTTCATACTTGGATACATAGCATATCCGAGAAATACTAAAGCTTTTGCCATTCACGGTCATGTGGGTATTGAAACTAATAATCTTTTTACGACTATAACAATCGCCACAAGCAAATTTATTTCTTGGGCAAGTTTTGCTTACTACACTGCATGAAATTTGCTATAATTTATTAACAAAAACATGCCTGCTTGTTCTGTATAACTTGGTGTGTTGGTGTAGTTTCCTCATATCGATTTTGGAGCTATAATCGCCTATATAATCAGTTACTCTATTATTACAAAAAAAAGATTAGTTAATGATTTTATTGCAGTTGATGTTAAAATTCCAGTGTATTTGTGTTGTAATTCTAAAAACATCCGATGAAACCAATATAGCCCATGGAATTGGTACATTTTACCTTACATCAAATCAGGTAGTTCTGATTTTTAAATATGTTGGTACTGATGAAATGGTACCAAATGACAAATCCAAATTTTCCATCTCGAAAGCCTTTCGGATCATTAAGTTCATTAAAATGTAGGACTTTTTTTAGTTTTTGTCGATTAAATTATTCTCTTTCGATTGCTAATTTTATCTATTTAAAAAGATTGCATAGTGTTATGCCTTAACACAAGTCTTTGGTAGTAAAAAACGAAAGATGTCCTACATTTTAATGAATTTAATACTGTACTGCAGCGTGTTTACAGTGCAATGGTGATAGTTATTTAAATGAATCTCCTATTATAAAAATAACTAAAGTAGAAGAAACTGACGAAAAGGAACAAACTTAATTTCAGTTATTTTTAACTGTCTATAGGTGAAGTGAATAAACAATTTCTGTTTTTTTTTTTAATAAAATTAATATTTTTTACTATTAACTTTTAATATTATCACAATAGAAACATATCAATACGACGATTTTTCCATAAAATTAAGTTATTAAGCCTGTCATGTATAAGATTATATATTTGTCTGTATTTATTTATTTATTTTATTATTAAATGAAAAGCACCCAATTTTAATGGGTAAACTTTGTAATATACCTCATCGACAATACAATTCAACAGGTTTCATAACAATTTATTCACAGTAATTGGGTTCCAAGGTTTTTACATTTCAGGCGCTTAAAGCACACCACTATAGGTAACGGTAGCCATTAACCATCAAGTAGACAGTCAGCTTGCCTGCCAACTTGTGTACTTGTAAAATATTTCCTCCAGTATATGTATTCGTATAAACATGGATTTTATATATCGAAGCCATTTAAATAAAGGTAGGTTTGCTTTTGAGAAAAAAAAAGTTAAAACAGTTTTGTTTGGCAACTGTTTACGCCGAGCTAAGCCCATCGTCTAATGGAAATGACAAGACTCTAATGTAACAACTGAAAACGAACCGCTCGTTGGACGGATCTAACAAAGCATTCATACTCTGATGGCGGTAATCTCGCCGAAGGGCCGCATTGTTCGTCATTTTCTCTACTTTTTTTCTGTATTTTCTTTTCGGAAGGAATAAAAATACTGGAACAGTATTGTCGACGCCGAGGCTCGCGCCGTGATCGCGCAAAAAGGAGTCTGGATGACAACGAAATGACAGGAGCGTCCGCGGGTGGCCTCGCCCACCCTCAGTGCTATAGGCATGGTCGCAAGCAGTAACTATATATACTTATAAAGATCACAAATAAAGTATTCTATGTGAATCATATAATATACTAGCGACCCGACCCCGGGTTCGCACGGATGCAATTTTTTTATGCAAATTTTATACACAAACCTTCCTCTTTTATCGCTCTTTCCATTACTGAACATCGTATCAAAGTTCGATGGGTGGTCTGGAAGAAGTTAGTGGATAGAAACAAACAGCCCGCTTTCTTTCACAATAACCGTGATAACTCAGCAAAATATAAATAAGATAATAAACCATCGTCTTATATACATATCGGCTTATACACATAAACCATCGTCAGAATTTCGTCCTTCCATCGATATTACAATCAGGAACAAAACTCGTTTATAACTTTGCTTTAAAATATATAAAGGAGGAATTTGCTTTATATTAGAGAATATTAGTGAAATAAAAGCCGCACTCAAAAAGTCTAAAATGCGTTTAAGAAATCGCCTCGTAATCGTAATTTTTAAACAAAAAAATATCTATAAGGGGAAGCTAAATTCGAATCAGCATCAACTACCACAAACAATATAGTTCGGACCTACTTTTAATTATGAAATTATAGTGTACCTACTATAAAAATATTGCATATGTCCATCGTTTACAATGTAGAGTAGTCGTGTACAACACTAGCCCACCCTACCCTCTCGTGTAAAAATGTCGCCAGGGAGGGGCAGCATGCCACCGACAAGACGGCATTTTTACATTGTCGCACAAAACGCAAAAGGCCTACACGCCGAAGTAACCTCAACCAGAAATGATCTTTGTACCGTCCGCAAAAAGGTCAGTACCGCCCAACTGTTGGAGTGACTTTTTAAAACACACTGTTTGCGATAAATCGATAAGTATATACGTAACGTTAAGAGCAGAGGGTACAAATTGCGCGGATTTTACAGCTCTTTGTGTTGACAGGGGGGATCAGGTGGGGGGAGGGCGTTTAGTGGTCCATGTAGCCTGTTTTAGGAAATATCAAATTTTTACTTCGAACTTTGTCTCTACTTTTTACTTACAAAAATGCTAGCTAGTGCCTGCGACTTCATCCGCGGTGATTAATAAAAAATATATAAAAGCAATGTAACCTATATATAAAAAAAATATGTTATGGATAAGGAATTACTGTTAGATATTTTTGCAGGAAACCTACCTTATCTTTATTTACAGTGTTATTGTTTTTGATAGAAATTAAATTTAACATAGGTAACATATAAGTAACATGTCTCATTCACCATTAAAGGCAATGTCATGTGTCATGAAAAAAAAAAAAAAAACAAAAAAAAAAAACATTATTTACTTATATTTTTTTAAATTGTACTTTAAACATGTTAAGGACGAAACAGGAATCTAATACTGTTACAGGACGGAAGAGAATTTTTTTTGTTTTGTTAATCCAGAACCAAAAGAAACTCATAAAAATCGATTGTTAATTTATCTAAAATTCGGTTCCAGATGTGGCTAATACAAAATGTTTCTTGTTGGATACTTTCTGTGACTTTTGATGTGGCTCCTGACATTTACAGGAAAAAATATGAAGTAAATTATTTTGGTCAGTTCCTACTTAATTAAAAACCTTTTTACTTACAGATCGAATAGCCGAAATGGAAACACAACAGTACTTCTCGTATTACCCTGAAATTAACGAGGTGAAAAATGCAGCCGAATTTATTGGAAGCTCACCAAACAATAGTGTTTCTCCGGAGAAAATGTTTACTAAACCTACATTTGGTAAGTAGAGAAACTAATTTTCCAACCATGTTATTTTTTTTTTATCTTAATAGGAGACCTTTTTTAAAGGCGGCGTTTATAATACAAAATGCGGTCGTCATGTCATGATTTTGTCTTGTGTCATTGTAAATCTATATAGGACATTGCCGAAGAGGTGGGAAATGACCATCTCTTCATTGGCAACTTTTATGATGGTCACTGATAGTCCACTTGATGGTTAGGTGGCTACCGTCGCCTATATCACAAGTAACGCCCCACTGGTGCTGCAAGCGAATAAGACAAAATCAATAAAATTTAAGTGATGTAAAATGAGTCTTCGGACGCATTTCGGGAATCAGGATTGTATTATGGACATTTCGTAGATAGACATGAACACAAAAGACACGTCTGTTTTTCAATTAAAAGCGCTAAAATTCAATAAGGTGTAATACCATACGGGTGTGCGTTAGCCTACCCGCAACGTTCGCTCGGATGCCCTTCCATATTTAAATTATCAGATACGTCGATCATTGCGCGTCGGCATTATGCGGCATTATCCTCGCGCTTTTTGCCACTCGTTATTACACATATTACGATTACGAGTGTGTTGTACAAATTGTAAACTTTTGTTCCGCTGCGCCTGCACATCTGTCGGCGCTGCGCTCGATTCTGGAATAGTGTAGCGCCCGTATGTATCGAAAAAGATTATCGATAATTTTATTTATCTTATACCAACGTCGGAAGGTAAGTGGAATTGACAACGATTCATTGGCGATTTGTTCTCTGAAGATAGGATTACGGGTTAAAATCCTGTGCTGCATGTATATACCTAGGTTAAAGATTTTTTCTCCCACTTGCTGAGAAATGGCTTCATTATTAAAAAAATATATAGGTGGTGTGTTGACTAAAGTGCGATAAATAAATATAAATAAATAAATATCTTCACACATTCCACACAGCAACATCTAGTTCCACACTAAGCAACTAATGCTTGTATTATGGATATCAGACAGTTGATGTACAACATAGATTACGTAGAACCTGATAAGATAAAAGGCAGGCAACAGAATAAGAGTAGGTAAAGAAATGGATTTTGGGGTCTTTATTCATGCATCAATATACCTACTCAACAGCACATGCACTTTTATTTCGGTGGTCTTCTGTAAGAAGTTCTTTATTGACGTCAAATATTAAATAAAAGTCAAGTCAAGTCAAATAAAATTAAGTTGTTGTAATCCAACATTATCGCGAGTTAAACAGCTAGGCAAAGCTATTTAAAAATAAAATTATGAAAGCGCCATTCACAATGCTCTGATGCAGAACTAACTATAGTACCACCACCTAAGTAAGGTACCTCTTATACTAAGCTCTACTAAGCTCTTTTATAATAAGCTTTTTATCGCAACACTAAATGCAGCGGTAATATTCATTTATTTATTTTTATTTTCTATACCTATGTCGATATAATTCCCATCATTAATTAAGTTGGAATTAGATTTCATACAGAGTTTTTTTTGTTATCAATACCTTTTCAACTTTAACAGTTCATTGTATTTATGGTAACGGCATCATAATAATTATCTTTACGTTAGGTATTGTCTGTTTGTAAAACGACAGTTATATCGACTATTGTATGCCTACCGAAGTGACTAAAGTTTAGGTGCATTTTCACACTATTTTGGTATCTACTAATTGTATGCGAAACTATAGGTAGGTTATGCCAACATAACCAGATTTTTATATTGTACCTACATACTTCCATTCCATTTTGTTAAATAGATTAGATTAGTACTTAGGCACCTTGAAGCGCCATGATTACCTACCCTGCAACAAGAAAAAAATATTTGGAAATAGAATTCAGTTTTAAAATATAGGAAACGACTGTAATGTGAATAAGTTTAGGTAATAGTAGGTAGATATATTTTATGTTTTAGTAAAATATGTAGATATATTTTATGTTTTAGTAAAATATGTAGATATATTTTATGTTTTAGTAAAATATGTAGATATATTTTATGTTTTAGTAAAATATGTAGATATATTTTATGTTTTAGTAAAATATAATAAGCATTAACGATTATACAAAGTCAACTTCGCTCCAAGACTGCTATTAATTTGCTATAGTTATTAGGTACCTATAACTTTTTGGCAATTAAATAAAATGTTGCAAATTACACAATTAAAAATAATTATTTGTGTAAACAATTAATATCCTAATGAGTAAATTTCCTATACACAAAAGTCAATTTAAAAATTAATTATCAGATCTTTTATAACAACCCAAAGTAGGTAGGTACCTACCTACCTACAAACCTATTTCGATTTTCGATGACCTACTTAGCTAATTATTTGCCAACTTATTTTTATATCTATTTATCATGGAATGCATAGACTAACTGTTGAACAAATCACATAGAAAACCATTGAGAAGCAACAAAATTGTTGAATATGTAAGTTGCTGGGGTCACTAGGCGTGCTTTTATGTGTGTGCGCTTGCCTGTGTGCACAGAATGAAGCTTGGCCAATCGTCACCTCGCGTGTGAATTGTGGGCGGGGCCTAACACCCTACCGAGTCAACTGCTTCATCATCGATCGAACAAGACACTTTCCTCTTTTTTAGTGAGGGAAAAACAGCGAACGAGCCGGGCTGTTCATCGATGTTTTTGCAATTATTTAAGGTAAGGGTGCTCAAGTCGTACCCCCTAAGGAAAATACACTGTAATATTCACTGCAATTAAAATAAAACAAAATCTTTAACACTTACTAAAATCTTTATTTATTGTTTTTCAAAAACATACCTTCGGTACGATTAAGGCGCCTAGTCGCCTAATTCGTACCACCTATAGCCTTAGTCGTACTTAGAAAGAAATGTTAGTAAACATATTAAAAACTATAAAGAAAACCACTTAATAATCAGAGATCACATGTACAACTAAAAACTACAAACAATTTAGTCTGAGATCAATTTTTTTGGTTGTTAGGTATAAAATCGAAGCTAAAAATATTAAATTATAACAGAAAATAAATAAGGTAAAATTAAATTCAATTAAAGGTAAATCTCTTAAAAACAAAGTAACGCTTAATTAGAACATTATTGAGATACACAGATATCACAAATATATTTTTTATTTTGCTTTCAACGCCAGCACATAGGTCATGTATCCAACCTTTATATTTTGTACACTGTATCATGTTTTCTTCACGATCTTCCTTACATAGTTGACACAATCACGATTCTTTAACTTTTATTTTTTTGTTTTTCTTATTATTATTATATTTATATTTATTATTTACCTGATAAACAATAATCTAAATTGTAAAACAATTTTCTTAATTCCTAAGTCGTACCGGTACGAGTAAGGAATTTTGTACAGGTACGACTTAAGCAGCTGGGACTTGTAAGTTTAAAACTAAAACACTGACATAACCTCAAAAAGTTCGACCGTTTGAATACCCCTAAAAGATTGCCAAATGAGTGTTTCAAATTGATATAAATAAAAATAAAAAATCAATATCACAATCCTGCCATAAAAGCTTACGAATGAATAAAAAAATTTAATAAAAACTATATAAAAAACTTACTTTTTAAATATCTTTGCTTCAGGAAGACAGCCGGCGGTCTAATTGTTTACGTTTGCTCACTCGATTAAAAAGTTGATGTTGGCAATACTAGATGGCGATATTTATAATTATCAGACGAGATATTGCTGGGGTACGACTTAGGCTGTGGTACGACTTATGCAACCTTACCCTACAGAAATAAAATCGTTAAGCAGTCTAATATTTTATGTCCTGACTGACCCACAACGCACAGCTAAAACTATACTAAGTCTAGAAACCTGAAAGGACACCATTCAAAACCAGCCATTGTAATAAAAATCTTTCTTAATTTTTTAGATCTTGTAAACGGGGACAACATTCGAAAATTAAAGAGGTTTTTTTTTTATACTTTCAAAGTTAAATATCTATGAAATCCCATTTACACGATTTTTAAATACAAAAAATAGACCAATTCAAAAATAACAAGTAAGTAATTATACCCATACTTAGCTAGCTGTGCCCGGCGGTTTCGCCCGCCGTTTAATTTATATTGATAAAGGCAGGCACATTTTAGGCTCTTTTTGTCTCATGGCCGCTCGCACGCGCCATTACCTACGTATTTTTTGTTCTTTTTGTTCGGACGCTAAGTTTGTAGCATGATGATAAATAGCCGTCTCTGGACTATTAAATTTAAAAAAAAGACTGATTCAAACAAACTCTTCATCTTTATTATATTTAAGTAGGTATTACTAATAGCTGGAAATACTCGCCCAGATGCTTAAGCCTAGTAATTACACACTCTTGTAGACCATGTTGCGCTATTTGTCCAGAGAACATCTCAAGCGCGGATCCAGCGTTGTGGGCACAATGGGCATGCCCACATCATTAATTGAGGTCGATATG
The DNA here is from genome assembly GCA_936446665.2 of Synanthedon andrenaeformis. Taxonomy (NCBI): domain Eukaryota; kingdom Metazoa; phylum Arthropoda; class Insecta; order Lepidoptera; family Sesiidae; genus Synanthedon; species Synanthedon andrenaeformis. The sequence continues at coordinate 5,541,393 of OW387796.2, forward strand.
CTGAATTATGCTGATGTTATATCTAACCCAAAAAAAAAATAGCAATGAACCGTGCGTGATTCGGAATATTTTCAATGAAACCTAGATGTAGACGAAATTATAAACGTTTTCGCCAGACAGAAAAGTACGTACACTTGGTTTTGTCAGAAGCCAAAATCGCGCAACATGTCTGCTAGTGTTTTCTGCGATTTGTTCGAGGCTTTTGATTGAGTTCATCATGTTGGAACATTGTTGCGACAGTAGCTCTGGATATTCTTTCTTATTTTTGTGTGCTGCAGAATATTAGTTTTTTAAGGGAAAAAATATCGTCTTTGTATACCTACAATGCCTATATAATATGTGTCCTAATGCATTTTTTAAAATGTACTTATATGCCTAAGTTTTGGCGCATACTATTAATCAGTGCTTTTGTAAGTAGAACATCCCTTTCAACAGTAGAATATATCGAACCCACAATTCGAAACATTACCATCATTAAATCTTGAGATAATACCTAATAAGTCTAATAACCTTAGTTCTCTTGTAATTATTACAATACGGGAGTTCATTATCCGAGAATCACCTCAGACGGCGTTGTAAATCAGATTCACAATACTTAAACGGCTTAGTTTTTATGGTGTGTTGTGATATTATGTATTTGTAATAAAAGCGGATTTGTTAAACTAACTCACCAAAAGTAAAAAAAAAAAAACATGAATAAAATCATAAAATATATTTTATTGTAAATACTTTTGAAGTGTATTTTTAAAACTAATTGAATGATTAACTTCAAATTTTGAAAGGCAAAACGAAAATAACTTGTTGCAAATATTTTGACCTGTGAAAATGTGTGACGAAGACGAAATTGTCACACATTACTTATTCGTACGTAGCACATTACAAAGTAAGTAGGTACATTTATATCTGTTACGTATTATTGTAAAAATAATTGATATATAGATAATTATAAATCAAAAATAATTGGTAATAAATAATTGGTTTAATTACAAAATGAATAAATAGATTTTAAAAATAGCTATTATATTAGTTATGCTTTCTAATCATTTCTGATACTTTATATTTTGGTTTTATTTAATTTACGATATAGTTATAGCTTTCCCTCTATAATCTTATATTATATTTTCTATAGTGTACCTATTCGATTTTATGTAAAAAGAGAAAAATATTAAGGCACCTATTTCGTAATAATTAAGTACCTAACACGGATAGGTATATTTTTTGCTTGTTTTCTTCATATTTATCCATGATTTTCAAAGTTATTTTGGATTTGATACATTAAGTAGTACCTACAATCTGAGTATCTTGCCCGGCGAAGAAAAATATATCTACTTAGTGAGGAAGCTGGAATATGTTGTCTGGCACAGTCCTTGAGGACATGTGAAATCTTTGCTTTATTTCGTGTCATTTTGACTATATGTCACCCCTGTAACATTCGTATGTAATTTCTTAATGTGATGCATAAATAGATTCATAGGTTATGTAAGTAGGTACATGTATGTAAGAATCTACATATATATTTATACTTACATACCTATTATAAAATAAAGTCACTGTTCGTACGAAGAAGGTAAATAATTTGCAAAAAAAAAATCATCCGAATGAACCAGTTGGCGGGTCGCTAGTAAGTAATAAATATTAAATCATATAACGTAATATAAAAAAAAAAAACATAAATATTCTACCATAAATGCCACGTATAAAATATTGGAATTAGGCATCTTAAAATATTTTTATTTTGCCCTGTCATATAAGTGCATGCATTTGCAGTCATATAAATTGAGCAGATCTATATTATTTTTATAGACGAAATCGTCTGTTTCTACTTTTTTATTTAATTTTTACCTGGTTCTACTAGGTTTCGAAACACACCCGGTGTTTCTTTTGTTTAAAGGCGACCGTAGCCACTTAGACCGAAAAATAATTAGAGTATTTTTCCGAATAAATGTGCAGGAACTAACTATCCTTAAAGGTGTGCCTATATAAAATTCACTAGTTAGATATATATAATAATATATGTGTCACTGCTAATCTCAAATTGCAAATCATTTTACATTCTGTGCCCCCTTTTATTCCAACATCCGTCAGTATGAAAACAATTTTGAGTGCGGCTCGTTCTAAATGCAGGAAAATAAAAAGTGAAAACGTGACATTTCCCTCTACATTTAGGCACCTAAACCGTTCGCAAACAGCATTGAGAGGGCCACGAGTAAATGAACGGGGGGCCGGGGGTCCTAAACAAAAGGTGCGAGCCCCCCACACCAGCACAACTTCGACCCGCCAGCGACTGAGTAGGGTGACCACGCCACATCATCTATCATTGGATAAGAAAAATAGTCTTTTATTTTTTCAATCAATATGTCGTATCTACGTGTCATGAATATCATCTAACAAATTTAAAACAATTATTACATCAAAGTTACGTCTTATAAATTAATATTGTTAAATATTGTTAATTAATTAATAGTTTTATAGTTAACATTTATTGACTACGTATAATTTTTTTTTAGTGTCAATGTACAGTGAATATGAACTATCAAATGTGCATTCTCTCGGCGACAGAACTCTAATTAGTCATAATTAAATATTAATATGGTGGTAGGCCATATATTATTTATTTCACACTCATATGCACCAACCTTTACAAATTTTCCATTGTGATCTCCATTGTACAACAATGGAAAAGATTAGTCCTGACCCATTTAACGATTTAGTCCTAGAACTAATGTTCTAATCTAACAGCACCATCTAACGTCTAAGAATTGTATTACTTGGGTGACGCTGCCGTCATCTCGCGAGTTCAGTGCTTTATCCTCATACAAAATTGTGCCCAACGCGCCTAAAGAAGTTTTCACTACAAAAATAAAGCAGAGTCAAGTATCCACAGAGGGATATCGAACATGCGGCACCTAGCTCGAGGGGTGGTTGTGCTTTTCCTAGGCGCGTGTCACTTGTGCGGCGGGGCGCGGGCACACGGGCGAGGCGACCGACACTGCGGGCGTCGGGATCCGGCGTCCGGGCGCCGCGTTGCCACGGCAACGACACCGCGACACCCGCACGGGGTGGGGTTGCACCCCGCACTCACACAAACAACGACACTGCTCACTTATATACGAGGGGTGGCAACACATAAGGGGTCGACTACATAAGACGGTACGGTCAGGCGATGTAAATAACGCGAGATAACTTCGGGGGGTCTAATGGAATAGCGAATCGTGTTTTGGAAAGTGCCCCGGAGAGAATGTTCTCGGTTGTTAGGCCGGAGTCGGTTTTCGGGTTCGGCATTGGCGATACGAAAGCCGATATGGGGATTACACTGAAATTTGATTATTTAAACCAGGGATTCCCAAAGTGGTCGATATCGGTTTCCTAGGGGTCGACATAAACGAAAAGTGATTTTGGGGGTCGACGAGGTCTAAAAATCGACCCCTATTATATTAACACAAGTTCTTATTTAAAACTTTCAAGATAGGTAAGTAGGTAGTTACTGTATTGTTTATGTTGTGTTACGTGTACTAAGAATAATTAATATTTTTGTAGGAAATAATGTTCCAGGAATGTAAAGTTTCAAGTTCGTACAAGATGAAAAACTCGGCAAGTCTATGTGGACAAGTTTGTGCAAGATTGAGTTGGAGCGTACGTCTTTCAGCGGCGTTTTGACTTGCTCTCTATTTGACGATAAAGTGCTTATCACACTATTCAATTTGAACGATTCCTATTTAGGAATCTAAGTAGTGAGCTCGTGATCACACTACGCTAAATTGATTTCTAAATCGAAGATATAGAGTTGAAAATGGATAAACTCTTAATTGAATCCAATCTGTTCTAACTGCGATCACACCTTCCGATTTCCTAAATTGGAATCGTTCAAATTGAATAGTGTGATAGCGGCTTTACGCGAATTAAGACGAACGAATTCATGATCAAGTCCAAACATGTTCCTGATATTTTACTATTTAACGAGCTTGCATTTAGGTTGAAAGTTCATTTGCGTTTTGAAATTCGTTGGAGCTTGAACGATAAAAACTCATATAGCTAAGTACTCATTTATTTCAAGAGATTACAAACTTATTACAAAGCTAAATTAAGTGAAGTAAAGTGACTGAAAAAGTGTTAAACACAACATACAACATATTTTAAATAGGTATGTATAATTGTATTTGTAAAAATTACTAACACTTAAGTCTTTGGTTTTCGTTCTTATTCTACCTAATTACCTAATACGAAGTTTCTATACCTAATTACCTACTGTAGTTACTTCCCAATATAGGTATCAAAGTTTATCAAAGAGTAAGTCAGTAATACTTAACAAGAATCCATTAACTGAGTGTGATAAAAATAAGATAGTGTGCAAATTTAACAGTTTATTATTGTTTTTTATTTAGGTTCCTTATTTTTTTGTTTGCAGAATTACTGAAAGTTTTATGATGGCGGACACGAAAAAAAAATGCAGACAATACAGTTTGGACTACTTGAAGTTCGGATTTATTGCATCTCCATCAAATCAACACTTCCCGATGTGTCTCATATGTGAAAAAGTATTTAGTAACGATGCCATGAAGCCTTCAAAAATGGATGACCACTTATCAAGAGTACATGCTAACAAAAAAAGTAAGCCCTTGTCATATTTTCAAGCACTGAAAGAAAAACTAGACAAAAGGCCATCCATAGGATCGATGTTTGCGTCATCATCTATTCGAGACAATGATGGTTTACGAGCGTCCTATAATATATCTTTACTAATAGCGAAGTCGGGGAAACCCCATACAATTGGAGAGCAGCTTATCTTACCAGCCATTGCGGAGGTCCTTAACAATGTATTGCACAAACCCGCACATGATATTTTAAAGAGAATACCTTTGAGCAACAACACCGTTCAGAGACGCATAGATGAGATGGGACGCGATGTGGAAAACATTTTATGCAAGTTCTTACAGACCCGCAGATTCTCTCTCCAGTTGGACGAGTCTACATTACCCGGCAATGAAGCTCTATTGTTAGGATATGTTCGATTTATCAAAGATGAAAATATGTGCCAAGAACTGATTTTTGCTGCATATTTAGAGACTGATACTAGAGGAGAATCGATTTTTCAGGCCGTGGAACATTTTTTTACTGATAAAGCTATTCCATGGAAGAATATTGTTTCTGTTGCGACTGATGGTGCACCGTCTATGGTTGGTCGTCATCGTGGCTTTATAGCTCACTTAAAGCGACAACTGCCTGATGTACTGGTTATTCACTGTGTGATTTACAGGCAGCATTTAGCAGCAAAAAAGCTGAGTCCTAGATTGCATAAGTCTTTACAATATGTAATAAATGCTATCAACAAGATTCGAAGCAATTCTTTGAACTCTCGGTTATTTGCTCAACTATGTGACGAAAACGACGAAGTCTTTACTCGGTTACTTCTGCACACTGAAGTTCGCTGGCTATCAAGAGGCTCTTGCTTAGAAAGATTTTCAGCCCTTTTTGAATCTGTGTTGGAGTTTTTACAAGAAAAAGATCCGAATTTGAAAGAAAATCTGAACAATTGTAAAACAGATATTTATTACTTGACTGATATCTTTGGAATGTTCAACAAAGTTAATTTGCAACTACAGGGTGATGATCTTAACTTGATTAAAACAAAATCAATAATATCGGCCTTCGTGGGTAAACTAGTTCTTTATAAACAAAATTTAGGCAGAAAAGAATATTCGCAGTTTCCGCATTTGTCAAAATTACCAAAAATGCTTCAAGATGATGACATTTTATTATATGTTACTCACTTGGACGCATTACACAAGGATTTTACGGAGAGGTTTGATGATCTTTTAAATTTACAAATTCCTCAATGGATAATAAATCCGTATAACACCACAGCCATAGAAGAAGCCAATGTGATAATGCAAGAAGAGTTGATTACCATCAGCACAGACGAAGAGCTTAAGCAAAAGTTCAACCAAGGCTATCAGAAGTTCTGGTTGCAACGCAAAATTGAAACACAGTATCCTACATTGTGGAACATTGCTGAAAAATACCTTATCGCTTTTCCATCATCATATCTAGTTGAAAAAAGCTTCAGTGTGGTAACAAACATTTTGACAAAACAAAGAAACCGTTTGAAAATCAACGAACGTGGAGATTTAAGGCTGCAACTCACTAATATTGAACCGGATGTAGCTAGATTGGTAGATAGTCACCAGGTTCATCCATCGCACTGAATGTTTTATTTTCTCTTTGCGAATTAATAGTTTTTAAAATATAATTTCCTACCAACTTAAGATGCTTTATGTATTAATTTGTAATAATTATAAATTAAACTTGATATTTACTGAATTGGATTGTCTTTTTATTTTGTTAAATTTTGACGAGAAAATGAAATCAACTTCACTCACTTAACCAAGTGCAAAGTTTTCTAATTGGCACCTTAGTACCTAGGTATTTTGTACCAATAGGAAAAAACTAAAGATAGACTAAGATAGATAGCTGCTTTAAGTTAGCGGACCATTATGAATAAGGGGGTTGGTCTTAAAAGTAGGTAATTTGACCATGGGGGTCTGAGGTAACAGTTCATTGTTGAAAAGGGGTCACTTGTCCAAAATAGTTTGGGGAACCCTGATTTAAACGATCACTTAATAGTGCCTTTGATGAAGGTAAAAGGGTCTTGCACGGTATTCATTTGTAACTCGGTCTCATCCCCCGCTCAACATGAGTTTATTCCGTTCGGATTACAATCGAACATTTTCATTCATTATTATTAATCTGCCAATATGCCTCGTCTAATATTTATAACAATTTGTAATGTTTATATTAATATCTAAAATAAATTGCGTCGCCTAACACTCGGTACAATTTTGTGTAGGTACAATATACATATAATTTAAAGCTTATAAACCGATATCACAATACTAAAACCTACAAACCTACGCGTACCTATTATACTTAATTATTGCAAAATATTTCATGTCAACAGTATAATAATACATTTTAGACATCATTATAATTTATCAATTAAACTTATTAATGCGAATATTATCTTAATAAAACATATATGTATCTATTGATTACTTATCAGCGATCAGCGATAATTATATCAATGATCCTAACCAATATTATAAAGGCGAAAACTAGTTTCTTTTGTTAAGGTTTCACGCCTTAACAGGGGTACAGTAGAGGACTTGGGTACATTAATTTATCCAGGCAGAAAGTTGGTACTTAGGAACGCGTACGAAGTCGCAGGCAACAATTTGTTTCTTTAATTAATGATATTATTACTGTCAGCACCACATGCGTTTATTACCACATGCGAAGCTAAACAGTAATACGCGATTTAAGTAAAAATTTGTGAAGCAACTGTCTGCTGAGAGTCAATTCAAGATAACTAATTATTAAGTTATTAATATTGAAAATTAAGTTTAATATATATAGATGTTAATAACTTAAACCACTCATTTTGAATTTTTCCCAAAAAAAATTTCTATAATTGAAATTTTTCTCAAACAAAATATTTCAATTAGATACCTACCGTGCTTTAGAAGGATCTATATAATTATCATATTCTGTAAGCGTTTTTTATAATACGCTCTAATATTACCTATATAGCTTTTTCTAAAATCACTTGGATCCCATGTCTAGGATCCCATGGAAGGAATTATTTTGTAGGAAATTTGTCAAAAAAACGTACGCATTCCACAGATATGTCAGTAAAACTGTCAATATTGTTATAGATTTAGTTCTCCATACATTGCAAACAAAATAAAATTAGGTACATATACTAAACTATTCCTACGCTCTAGCTAGTGTAACCAAACTTGGCTTGTAGTACTAACTTAAATTAATTCCTAAATTCAACTTGAAATACTTAACTTAGGCGTTGCTCATACAAACCTATAGAAATCAAATTAACAATATAGAGTTGCCACACGAATGGATGTCAGAAGCTACTTGATATAATTTTAATATTTTAATTTTCAGGTGAACGTAGTATCTACAATAACTCGACCAACAGTCACACAGACCCCATGTCGACGCGTCCTCAATCTTACGTAGACCTCACTGAAGGTGAGTTAATTGATTATTTTATAATATATATATATATATATTGTATAAATTTTAGAAAAAATTTATATATCCCAACTCATATTAGATCATGAAACTTTGCATACACGTTGTCGATGATTCAGAAAATGTACTTATTTGTAATGCACTTATATAATTTATATAGTGATCGAGTAAAGGTTTGATTCGATTTAAGTGTATAAAAATTATCAATAAGAGGATATTTAATGAATAACGGTTGAAACAAAAGTTTTTCACATAAAGATTCACTATTCAACATTTTTTTCGCTGCTTATACGATGGCAGGCCAACCGCGACCGAGAGCTTCAAGTGATATTGTAAGGGAGAGACTATTTCAATACTTTCATTAGGGGGAGAGACGCGTACGTCGCCAGCACGCCAAGCAATCACGGTAATGGCGTCATTGTCATCAAACGAAGCCATCTTTATCTCGCCTAGGTACTTGCAGATCCTAGAAAATGTTCACTGCTTTGAATAGATTATATTATATATTACGGAAAATGTAATAAATTGAGTTAGTATTAATTAATATTAACCGATATAACTATTAATAATTTTTAATAGTTAAATTAACTACTGGAACCATCAATACACATTCACAATATTTCATTGAACCTTAAACGTCGTATCACAATATAAAATCACATAATAAAAATCGTCGTTGTCACACCAGAATCTGCTATGTGCAAAAAGTGTCTACTTATAGTTTTTTGAGATATTGCCAAAAAAAGTTTTGCTTAAGGTTAAGGTTTTTTTTTTGGGTGTTGTTATACGTAAATTTATTTGTCTTTTAAACATGAAAATTTAATTATTTATTTATTTTGATAATAGAGTAAATTTTGCACATAACAGATTCTAGCTGCTGCACAATTCATATTTTTAGAGGTCATAGTTCGAGAAACAGTCTAGCATTTGTCAGTTTTTTTATACCAGAGATAAGGCAGTAAACTATTTACTAAGGTCAAAATGTTGGAATATCAAAAAAGTGCTCATGGCAAAATTTGGTTTGACAACGACTATACCTGCTTAATTATATTAAGTTTCCTGAGTCATAATTATCATTCAATATGGACACTATTGAATATCCATGTTAATCCATCTTTAATAAATAATGTTTGAAGTAGGAGTAAAGGTATAAATAATCATACTTTTATAAAATTAAAAATATATATGGCTACAATAATGTTGAATGCACATAATGTCATAAGATAATAAATATAATACTTTATAAGTATGTATATTATAAGCCTATTATTCGCGCTGCGATTTGGTATTTGTGAGCTATGTGGCAGTCAGTCTCGGTTCTGCGAGGCTGGCCGCCTGAGGCGGGCTATGTTTGAAATGTCAACACTGACTGCACTGTTCGACCATCTGCTTTGATATGAATATGCAAATACAATTTTATGTTAATAAAACCGACAAATATTGTAGATAATTTAATAGAAGCAAAACCTCGGCGACTACACGCCTTGTGTCTCTGAAATATGTTTAATTTATAAATAAGACACCAGACAATGCATCAACATGTTCCTTATTGACTGCCATTAAAAAGTACAACAAGAACATATGCATTAAATAAATATGGAATTGTTTTTAACCTTATAAATTAATTAATGTAACAATACCCCAGTGCCCACTTTACAATTCAAAAAGTAAAGTAGCGAGGTAACTTGCGTCATCGGCGAGTTAAGTTGTTATTGTCGTTCGTTTGAACAGCAAAAGCTAATAGTTAAGTAGTGAGCTATTGATTAAGTTGTGTTGAATACAACTCGATCCTTTTTTCGGAGTCGAGTGCGAAGTAACCTCCTCCGTTGACGCGACTAAACGCCTTCTTGTTCAGACTACGTTGTCACCACTCCAAGACTCGTCAACCATACGATACACGTCAGATATGTCCCGCTCATTCCGAGTTCTATGACGGACAAGCTGGTGCCCGCGGTTTCGTCCGCGTTGAAAAAGAAAATATATGAGTAATTATTATAAGATGAGATATCGCCACAACAAATTAAAAAAATCGGTTGCTATTTGCGCCATCTGATGGGATGAAAATAAGACTTTTTGACAATTCAGTCTGCCAGTATTATATTTAATGTCACTATTCACTGACAGATGGCGCTAGAGTTGACGCAAATCGATAAATGGACTATCCAACACAAAAAGAATTTTTCAATTCGAACCAGTAGTTTCTGAGATTAGCGCGTTCAACTAAACAAACAAACTCTTTAGCTTTATATATTAGTATATATTTGTTAATAGATTCTATGTGCTAAGTATTTCGACCACATCATAGTTTCTTGCTCTCACCAATAGCTAAAGCGACTTGCAATTTATAGGCGTGACATTTCGCCGGTGTCAAATTAAAAGTCATTTTCAGAATTAAATTACATCCGTGTGCGAAGCGTAAGGCGGGTCATTAGTTGAAAATTAAAAAAAGAAATTAATGAAACAATCTATTTTAATGCACTTATTTACTTTTCAGGATCGCCCGAGAAGAATTTAGTTAACATACACAAGCGGCGGCGGTTAGGTTCCGACTGGTGTTACGACTCGAAAACATCCAGTCCGAACAAACAGAGCACACCGGAAAAAAATAATCCAAACGCGCAGCAAGAGACTCCGCCGAAAATCAGGTAAGAATATCATACTCGTGAATTATGTCTTTGAATAATATTTTGTGTCTATAATCCCATTGTCAAATATCAAAACCGTTAAGGGCCTTTCATTTCTATGTTGTTAATGTTAAACTTTCAGACTTTCACTTTTATGTATAGATTACATAGAGAATTGAAATTAGTCGCGACACGTTAATACGTCAATGGCACCATTCAACCTTTATACATAAAAATCAATGTATGTTTGTCCGATTTTAATTCTGTTTTCACTTATGGAAAGAAAGATAAACGGGGAAGGTTTGTTTGTATAATATAAAAATTGCATCCCGGGCTAAGCCGCGAGCGGGTCACTATTAATAAATAAATATCGCCATCAATAACCAAAAGATAAGACAAATTCATGAAAATTGCAATTGCAAAAATATGCTTTTAATAAAAGTTAGAAAGGCTTATTTATTTTAAAAGTAGTAAGAAAATAAGTTAATAATAAAATAATAAGAGAAAAGTTAGTATGAAACACAGCTTGTATGAAACACAGCTTGTAAGAAAATATATTGAAAAGTTTTGAGAAGTATTTTTATTGCTAAAATAAAACAATAAACAATACATAATAACAAACGTCAACTGGTACAGTGTTTAGGTTTAATTTTAATACAATATGACGTCTTTAATATTTCTTAATTTGAATCTTTAATATTCTCTTAATATTCTTTAATCTTAAATATCTCTTAATATTTATGATATAATCTCTGACTAATTATTATATTAATTATTCATTATTTATTTATTGCATTAACTTTTATCCTAACGTGATCTAGGTTTAAAGATGGCAGGTTGTGTGTGGAGTGAAATAATCGCAACAAAGTTAGTTTAGCATGCATACATTTTAGTTTTTTTTTTGTAGTTTTAGTGTAGTTATTGTTGTAAAACCCGTTATATATTTTTTTAAATTGCCAGTCTTGAGAATGCAGCATGAATGTCAGTACATATCTATCTGTGTATCTTTACTAATATTATTAAAGAGTAAAAATTTGTATTTATTGTTTGTAATGAATAAACTCAATAACTACTGGAGCGATTTAAAAAATTCATTCACCTATAGAAAGCTATATACTAAGCGAGTAACGTAGGCTAATGTTTTATAAACAACTATTTTGTATATACATTGATATATAAAAATATCTCCAATTATAAATCGGTTAATAGTAATATTAATGTATTATAAGTAAAAGTAATAGTAATTAATTTATATATATATAGTAGCGTAGTCTATTAAGAAATAAAGTATTATGATTTTAATTTTTTTAGTAAATTTTAAATATAATTTTATCGTGGCTTTCGTTTTAGCGTCATGTCAGGTCAGCTTTGCATGCTTTTTTTTAATATTTTATGTTCTTGTATGGTAGATTAAATAAAGGCTTGTTCACATACGAAGCGTTCTAAGCAAACGTCAGAACAGTAACTTATAGAACTTAAGAATTGTTTTGTTTTAATGCTGTTTTTTATCGCATCAATTCAGAAAAACATTATCAAACAATAATGTAAGGAAAACTTCTTATCCTTAATTGAGTAATTTTTGCAAACCAAATACCTAGCAGGCGTTTAGCGTCCTAGCGCCAGCAACGTTGTTGAGGGAATCTAAAGTAGATATAGTAGTATAGTAGATATATAAAAAAAAATATAGCACCAAATTTACTATAAAAAACATAGCAGCTGCAATAAATAAGCAATAATATCTAGCTATATTTAATATATTAAAATTAGAGTTAGCATGGTTGTTCGGTTGCTTTTAACTCTTGAAATTTGGATTTAAAAATTATTTGCTTCGATAGTCCAATCGATGAAGGTTATAGTTAACGAGAAGGGCCGTTGTGTGAGTGATTTAGGCGCGATAAATGTTAACAAGCCTTATTTCAATGGGTAGTGGAGAGTGTTTGCACGTTAAAACAAGGTGAATGGATGCGGTGGTTGGTTCCAGGAAACTTAACGATTTGTTGGACAACCTTCGTTTGAGGACATCAATGATTGTTGATTGCAGCCTACCGACGATTTACTACGGCGCCAGGACTCACAAACAGTTGCAACAGGTCATCAAGGAGTTCAAGAGGACTTCGTACTGCTTGACGACCAAGATGACGATATTGTCCAGTAGAGAGTATAGTTGCATCAAGGACTTGGACAAGCAATTGTGGAACAATAAAAATGATATGTGCAGGGCTTGTATAAAGGTTCGTTAAGTTTAGGATTTTCTTATATATATATATATATATATATTAAAAAAGATATTTTGCACTTTTTGTGTCAAGGTCGACAGACAGGCTGACAGTCCACTTGATCGCCTATGGGTCGTTCTACTTTTCATTGCAGATAAATGAGTTTAGATTTACAAAACGGAAAAAAATAAATCTTAAGCAAATCCTGTAATTACCTGAGAAATGTATTGGATAACTTACATTAATTGATAATTTATAGCGTGTCGAGCATTATAATTTGTAGTTATGGGTAATTTATAGATTTACTGATCAAGAGTAGTAAAAATGTACACCTCTGTTACTAGAAGTATTTATTTTTTATTATCATAACTTAATCAGTCTTACAATAAAATTTGGTAGCTACATTGACTATAGTTTCTCTGCTTTTATTAACATGCGAATACAAATAGATTACTTAAATAAATTTCAATTTATAAGATTAGCAAAACAACTCTGTTACCAAAGGTCGAAACCAAAGATAATTTTTTTAAATGATTCTTTTATCATTAGTGTGAAAACTATATAACTTTATGAGGTCATGTAGAAATAATAATTAAACAATACTAGAGTTAAATTTAAATTGTTAATATAAATGAACTGGGATTATTTTAAGGATTTCATCCAAAAAAATTGGGACAGCAAAGTAACAGAGTTGTAATTTTAGATGTAATCTCAAAAATACGGCTTACTTAAAATAAAATAAATCAACTGTATTGATACCTATGGTTACTTATTGATAAATAATCAACATGACATAATAATATAAAAAATCAACATGACACATAGCATGAATATTTATCTTACTTCTCAAAATCTTCTAAGGGAGTATAATATACTCTAAATTCTAAAACGCATAATATATTTTCTTTGGTGTAGGTACTATTTTCATGAGATTCTCGTATGGCTCATATGATATGTCCGTTTCAACTGTTTTAAAGGTCTTTCCATAGGTATCTATGCATTTTAAAAACATAATTTTGATCTCACCGTCTGCTTCAACCTCACTTAATGCAACTCCAAGATAAGTGTACGTACTTTTATTGCTTGAAACTTTAACCAAAACGTAGACACCAGGTTTTTTAATCTTATAAGGATGAATATTTTCTTTCTCTATTAGAGAGTGGTTACTACTCTGCTGTGCGGTGGAAGCATCTTTGAGAGCAATTACCTAAAGGTACTTCGTCCTCGGAATCTGAGCTAGAAGAATAATATGGCTTTGTAAAGCGACTGTCGAGGTTGTTGAATCGCATTAGTTATTGCATATAAAAATAAAAATAAAGTCATAGTCAGCAAGATAGTATGACAAATACAACTCTGTTACTAATCTAACAACTCTGTTACCGCATAGTAACATAGTTGTACAGTAACAGAGTTGTAAATATTAGAAGTTTTCTAGAATATCTCTAATAATATTAATGGGCATTAAGGAAATACATGGTATTGTTATAAATTAACCATTGAGCTATGTAATCAGTATAATACAAATAGATGAGGACTAAATACTTACAGGAATATTACGGTAACAGAGTGTACACAAAATAAACACACGCACGTGGTTACGTGACCCTTGGTTGATTTACTCCGCCATGTTGATTCCCATCCCCGGAAGAAGAGCAGCACTTGAAAATGACACTGCGTAAACCCTACTCGCACGAAAAGATCAACGCCATGTATTGTTTTAATCCGAAATCACTACGGTAACAGAGTATAACGGTAAAATTGTACGTTACCAGGGACAAAATTATAAATAATACTTAAAATTAGATGCCAGTTTAAAAATTTCGAAAGTAAATCGTATTACTGTGTGTATTAATTATCTTTTATTTTATTTAATAAAGTTTCGAACGTTAAACCAAAATTTTTGAGATTTTGGTTTTTTGTCGTGATACCTTAGTACTTGGGACATGAGTAAATCCTATGAAAAACAACTCTGTTACCGGTAAAGACAACACTTTTACCAACATTAACAAAAATATAAACATTTTCTCATGAAATGCTTAGAGTAGACATATTTTTAGACTGTTTTTAATTCTAAAGGGATAGAATAAAATATATATTTGTTAATATAATTTACGATTTGACTATAACATGTACCTGGGACATGTTTATCTGCAATGAAAAGTAGAACGACCCCTATAATACATATTACGAAAATACGCTGCCGAATATAGCAGAAAATGGATGTGGCATCCCTTACTCACTCACTGAAACACAGAAGCACACGTGCTATTACTTCACGTTGGTCTTTTGTAAGGGAGTGGTTACTGCCGCCAGACGGGCTGCCCAAATGATTGTGAAATGCAGTATTCCCATGCTTGTTTTATATTGCTGTTTGTTAATTATATTTTAAATAATATTCACGAGCTGTCATGACAAACTTTATTTATTAACTGGGTTATCAAAATTATACAACAGGTAGATCTTTTTTAAGTAAATACAAATCTACCAATAAATTCACTAACAATTAAAACAATAGCCACCTACCGTCGAGTGGACCGTCAGCCTAAATTAATATAAAAAATTTACATATTATTACATATTTGCGTAAAAACTTATTGAAATAAAGTTTTCTTCACAGACGTTTTCTTCGGAAACAGCAGGTGTGAGGAAGCAAGAGAGCAACTGTAAGTTCTACGATAACCGAACATCGTTGAACCACAGGAGTCTTCCTCCGGCGTTCGACCTGGAGGAGTTGGTCAATATTGGCACCAAGACTAACTCCTGTCCGTACTTTGCTGCCAGGATGATGGCGCAGACTTCCAACATCGTCTTCTGTCCCTACAATTATTTGATAGAACCGAGCATTCGGAGCAGTGTAAGTTTTATAAACTTTTCTTCTTATACCGTAGTCATAGAGAGGTGAACTGAGCGTTCCCTCTTCTGTATAGTAAACGGGCAGATAAGTGTGAGAGAGACGAAGCGATCGTGCAGCCAGTAGGTGTCTCTTTCTAGAACTTTGATGGGTCTTCGAAGTTACTGCAGGAAAGGAAGGAAAGAGATGGCCATTGGCCGCATGATCGCTTTCTCTCTTTCTAGAGAATGGTCATTTTGATGCGGGTAATTCTCTCTATTATTTTATTCTCTATATATTTATGGCTTATACAGCAAATTCATAATGTAACACTTGCAATGTCTTTTTTGTTTCAGATGCAAATAGACTTGAAGGATAACATAGTTATCATTGACGAGGGACACAACATAGAGGACATTTGTCGCGACTCAGCGACTCTCTCGTTTTCTAGAGAACATGTTCAAGGTGCCTTAACGGTAAGTGTATTTTTTAAATTTATTTTTTTAAAGAAATTAAGGCTAATTTATACTGACTCAATAGTTCAATCTCACACTGAAATAAAGTAGGACGCTGCACTGTTTTGATTGGGCCAATAGTTATTAACATTTTATTTATGTTAAGGTCGACAGACAGGATAACTGTCCACGTAATGTTAGGTGGCTACCGTCGCCTATAACACAAGCAACGCCATAGGTGCTGCAAGTGCGCTGCCGACCATAGAAGGATAAGGGGATAAGTATGGGGTGGGGGGTAATGGGCGTTAGGATCCCTTACTCACCGAAACACAACAGAACATATGCTGTTATTTCACGATGGTATTCTGTAAGAGGGTGGTTACTGCCGCCAGACGGGCTGCCCTAATGACTCCGAAACGCAGTGTGCCCTGCCACTATAATTAATAATATCATTTATAAATGCATTCCTATCCCATATATTGTACAACCCACGGTTTTAACCAATAATTTTACGTTCCTATTTCTATGATATTAAAATGTATATTCAAATTCATATTATTATGTTACTTTGAATTTAAATATGTACATAACTATTACTCAAAATGAAAAGTATTGTACTTGCAGGAATAAAAACATGGTCTTTTTATATAGCTGTCATGTCACAAACGAAATAGCTTGTTATTATTATGATCTAATTATATTATCTTCAACAGGAGTTACAAAAAGTAGCGGAATACCGTTTTACCAATGAAGATTCAACGGCATATTTGGAGTACCTAATAAAAGCGTTAAAAAATTTTGACGACTGGTAAGGAAATTACTCGTTTATAATGTAGCTTTCTATAAGTGAAAGAATTCTTAAATTCTGTCCAGTAGTTTTTCAGTATTCTTAACAAAAAAAAATACAAATCCTCTCTCTATATAATATTAGTATAAATGCAACACTCTCCTCGCACAATTAGACTATTGGACCAAATCTCAACAAATAACATAATATATATGTTGCTGTACAATATTTGTTATATCAAGACAATTATATAGTAAATTACGGCGATTTTTCATAATTTAATACAAATAAGATACTATTTTTGACTTAACCGAAAATGTAGTTGTAAGATATTGACGATTAAAAAATAGGTGATTTTTGACATAAATTACGTGATTAGTTAGAAAAGTTATTATGCGATTGGATACCTAATTTATCTTTAAGTATCACGTTAAAAACACGAATTTCCCTAAATTTTTAGGTTCGGAAATCAATTG
This sequence comes from Synanthedon andrenaeformis, assembly GCA_936446665.2. NCBI lineage: Eukaryota > Metazoa > Arthropoda > Insecta > Lepidoptera > Sesiidae > Synanthedon > Synanthedon andrenaeformis. The sequence goes on from OW387796.2 coordinate 5,558,827, forward strand.
CCTCTTCTAAACAACGTCCCTGAACAGAACAACGAAGCTATTTACACATGGGAAGTGGAACATTTCGTTCAGACCCTCAACAATCATAACATAGGACAAAATCATTATGAAGGTAACAACAGTGTTACTAATATTATAAATAAATGCGAAATATTGTGAGGATGGATGGATGTGTATGTCTGTTTCTCTTTCACTTAAAACTCACTGACCAGATTTGGATGAAATTTAGCACACATAAAGCTTATTATCTGGATTAATATAAAGAATGCTCTTTATCCTGAAAAAATGTTGATTTCTCGAGGGATCGTTTAATATGAGAAAACCTAATACATTGGAAATAGATTTCAGCCGTCACGCAAGCGAGTTTTGTCGGAGGGTTCGCGATGACCCGAGGACTTTGTTTGGCATAACTCAACCTACTTGTACCCTTATTGAAGATCTCAACACAGCCCTGGGTGAGTAGATAAACGTGGTTTAGGTACTTATATGATCACAATATCTGGAATCGCCACTTCCATATAAAAGTGTCATTTCATTGATCATTAGATATTGAAACAGATCATTGTATGAACGAATCATTTGATTCGTTCATACAAGCGTAAAAAAATAATACATACTACAAAAATCCTTTGATAAGAATGTGTAGAACCAACAATTATATGGTTGTCTGACATAAAGCCGATATTAATGTATTTAACAGTATTAAAAATAGTTTAATGTCACTGTTTAGGAGGTTGCATATTTATATTGCATATTTATGCATATGTACTGAGGACAGCATATTTACAATTTACACTTTGAACTCGAATCTGTGTAAAGATATAAAGTAATTATTTGTCAGTAAGCGATACTTATTTTTTTAGGTTACCTATTTCGTTCATCTGGACAATTTCTAGACGACTTCAAACCTGTGTTGGTGAAGACAATAAAAGGCAAAAACGAATCTTTGTCGGAGGCCAAGGGATGGAAGGCCTCGCAGTTTAATAAGGTTAGTGAATCTCACACTTATAAACAACATTGGACTGAAAGTGTAATCAATTGTTGTTTTCGAATAGGTGTGATGAAAATAAATGTAGTATGATCGTTGTTTTGGGTCCAGTGGGTGAGCAAGGAGTCGCTGTCGCTGCGGCTGCTGTGCCTGAACCCGGGCGTGGTGTTCTGCGCGATGGCCGTCGCTCGCTGCGTGGTGCTGGCGTCGGGCACGCTGGCACCTCTTCTCAGCCTGCACTCGGAGCTGGCCACCGGCTTCCCGCTGTGCGTGAGCCCCGCGCACGTGATCCCGTCCGAGCGCGTGTGGGTGGGCACTCTGTCCACGGGGCCCCAAGGCGAGCCCCTCGAGTGCTCGCGCCGTGGCCTCGCCGCCCCTCACTCGCTGCCCTCCTTAGGCCGCGCCGTCCTGGCCGTGGCCCGGGTGACCCCGCACGGCGTGCTCTGCTTCCTGCCCTCCTACCACTTGCTCAACTCGCTCGTACAGAAGTAATATGCCTCCTTTTATTATCAATTCTAGTAGTGGCAGGGTGTGGCACACTGCGTGTCCACTACACCGTGCCATACGGGCAACATACGGTATGTATACGGGCACAGAATGGCATATCGTTCGTTCAGAGCGTATCGTGCGGCTTTTCGTGTCTGATACGCTAGCACGGTCACGGTATGGTACGGTGTAGTGGCCAGACATTTATTCGGGCAGCCGGTCCGGCGGCAGTGACCACCCCCTTACGGAAGACCACCGTGTAATAACAGCATGTGCACTCGACGGTCCACTCGAACCATAAATTATACATATCAATTACTAGCTGTTGCACGCGACTTCGCGTAACTACAAAATATAGCCCATATTACTCGCTGATAATGTGGCTTTCTATAGGTGAAAGAATTTTTAAAATCGGTCCGGTAGTTTTCGAGTTTATTCATTACAAATATATACAAAAATACTTATAATTTTGAACATCTTACATTGCAGTTGGCAACAGACGGACATATGGCATGAATTGAACGAAACCAAACACGTATTTATGGAGAGCCGCAACACGAAGGATCACAACGACATTATGGAGGTATGTACCTATTTACTTCACTGTAAAATTCACACTATTGACTATAATAGTCAATATGTGAATTTTTCAGATATTAAATGCTATTTTTTATTTCGCAGGATTACTACAAGTACGTGAGCAGTTCGAAGGGTGCACTTTTGTTCGCAGTGTTCCGCGGCAAGGTTTCCGAGGGTATGGACTTCAAAGACCACCAAGCGAGAGCTGTCATCACGGTACCCTTGTTTTATAAAGGGATGAACAGTTATACTGCTATTTCTCTAAACAGATAGCCAAATGGAATACTTCCTTGCCTAATTTCAACTCATAAATGCTTCGTTAGTTGTCTAATTTGGCCTTTCTCTTATTATTAGGTCCTAAGCTGGACAGAATTATGATTTGTATTGTTTTGTTCAAAAGCTTTTGTGATCGAGAAGGTTCTTAACTATAGTTTTTGAAGATATGTTCAGACGTTTGGAGATCATCAGCCCATTGCCTAGTTGAAGGGATTTCACAGGTTCTATTGGTGTGAAATTTGGTATACTGCTACTTGGTGGTATTTCCATAACATGGTAATGGTAACGTTGATCTGATGGTGTATAATAGCATCAAGTAGTCTGCGGGACATCCGACTTCTCATCAACTTACAGCAGATATAACGTGTTTAAGCTCAATAGAAAATCGGGGGTTAGTTTATAATGTTTAAATTATAACATGTTTTTAATAATAAATATGGATATGTGTTGTCAGATTGGAATCCCGTACCCTAACCTAATGGATATGGCTGTAAAGGAGAAGATGAAATACAACGACAAGTACTCGAGTAAAAGAAATTTGCTGCCCAGCAGAGAATGGCTTCGTGTACAAGCTTACAGGTACATACACAATACACATAATACAATAATACAATAATACAATACACCTTTCTTCACAATAACATGCCTACGTTACAGAAGTACGGGTTCCAAAGAAAGGACGTCCTTCACCCATCTGCTTACCAAACGAAAAGTATATTAAATTGTTATCAATGAGAAAATAAATCGTAATTGAGTTGCCTATTAAAATATGCTCATGGACATACTTAATTAAAAATATTAAAAAAAACACTGCACTTTACACTTAATGCTAAGTCAATATTATATTTTTATCCAGCAAATATTAACATTGCGAAGCAAATCACAATGAAGATTTGTGATAATTTAAAAAGGTTATATGTTATCCATCACTTATCTCCTTGGTGTTTGTTATGGCGACTGTAGCCACGCTCAATGAAGTGGAAGGGCAGCCTGCCTTTCTTAACCCTTTAACCGCTTGGTTTTGTAGGAGTTGTCGTGCTCCTGGCGCCTCTCGTTAATTTTTTTTAAGAGATTTAAAAATATGATCAAGCAACTCAATGATTTAAAAATAAACATTATTATACAAGCATAGAGATGTGTCGTATATATCCGGCTCTGGCGAAATGGGCACGAAAATAATTGTCGGATAAATCCGACTCTGGCGGTCAAAGGGTTGAAATAAAAACGTGAACACCGATTGCGCAGGGCACTGAACCAGGCAGTGGGTCGCTGCGTGCGCCACCGCGGCGACTGGGGCGCTGTGCTCTTGATAGATGCCAGATTCAATCAGCCCTACTACCTTGAACACCTCTCCGGATGGGTCAAAAACTTCGTGAGTATTCCTAATAGAATAGAATAAGTTTCATTTGTTGCAAAGGACATATAAAAACATGCATAGGTAACATATAGAAAGACAAACACAAACGTACCCCGCAACAAACCGGCTCCAACTCAGCATAATGCAGCTTGTAAAAACCTACAGGTCTTACGTTAGAGCTGACAAGGTCTAACGCTTACTAAACAAAAAAAAAATCATAATACATAAAAGCTCCAAAAAAAAGAAAATTTTCAAAAATAAAGAAGGTAAAATTAAAATAATAACTTATAAATAAATATACAATAAAAAAAATCGACTGTTACACTACACTTAGGCTACGTGCACACTAAAAAAAGCTTCGCTCAGTGTGGAAAGCCAAGCTGTTTTCTTGACTAGTAATTTAGTCGAGTAACACGTAATTTAGTAAATAAAAACAAAAAAAAAATGTAGTTATACTCTCGAGTGAGTAATTTATTCGAGTCGATCGTCTAAATTATTTATTTATTAAATATTTTCGGGCGAATATCGTGAGCTGTTCACCAGGTAATCAAATCTGAACCTGTCATTTTAGACAAATTTATCAGCAGAAAAAAACATTAAAATAATTTCTAAATGTAAAACACGACTGATTGTGGAATGTTAAGTCTCCACAATATATAAAAAAAACAATGGAGCATTCATTTATCCACATCTTCCGCTACGGCCATTACTATAAGTTTTATTAGCTTATTCACTTATTACAAGATGAACATCTTGCAAAACACGTTCATCTTGCACTTGTGTACTGAACTCGATCATAATGCGAACGATTTGTGGGCAGTAGCTACTAAATTACTGAAGTAGTCCGAACGAGGCTTGTAATGTTTGCATTTGTATTTGTTCACAGTTGGGCGCCAACCATCACACTTTCGATAGCCTAATGAAAGGCGAAAACAGTTTGGAAACTTTTATGAAGAACATGACGCTCATTGAAAAGGAAGACATTTAATTCGTAATATATAATATGCCTTGTTATTACTTACTTATTATTATTAATTTTCAAATGTAACGTATATATTTTGTTTGACAACTTTGTAATAGTGTGTGGATAAGATTTTAATAATTTGACATTTTAAAACTTTTCCATTTTGTAATTTAAAACTATTATAGGTATTTTTAATTCTTCGATTGCTTTTTTAAGAGTGAATTTTTTATCTTAATTTGGTTTATTATAACTTTTTATCCAGTATCAGCTATTATTTTAATGTTATGTGAATAAAACGAATGTGTATATTATGTTTCTGTTTTGTTAATTGGTTACCAAATAGCTAAGAGATTTTAAAATGTTATTGTGGAGATTTTGAATCATTAAATTATTAACGGCAAAGATTTATGACAAAAACAATATAATTGGGAGTTAAAAGATTTAAGTACGACTGCCTTAACGTATGGACATCTTGCCTGTTGGGTTGGGAACATGACATGAGTTTTAATCGTAGAACATAAGTCTTGTAAGTTTTTATCATTAAATGTTAATTTAAAATTTAGTTTCATTAAAAAAATATATAAAATCACATACCTTAGACATAAAAGTCTTACTGTGTGATAAGCTATTAAAAAATTGGAAAGCACTAAGAAAGATATATATATACTTGGCTAATTCGTACAGAAATGAGTAAACTTTAGCTAAATATTAATATTTTAAATTTTTGCTAATTTTATTTTTAACTATTTTGTAAATAACTGGTCCCAAAAATTAAATAATCAGAAATTATGCGACCGTGAATTGTCAATATTGAAAAATGCAAGTACAATATTTTTTTAACATTTAAATAAAACAATATTTCATTGATATTATATTTTTATTTTAATACTTAAAAATAAATTAAACAAATGGACTACATCTCAAAATTACAGTCTTATATAATATGAAATCCTATAGTCTTTACAATCCTCAGATTCTTTTCTCGCGATCGAGATTATATTATTACGCGAAAAATAGATATGATCAATCCTTGGAGCGGATTGCATATTGTGTAAAAATTTCAAGTCAATCCTTCGGCTAGTTTTCGATTTTTTGAGTAATACACAAACTAACACAACATTTTTTATATATACATATGATTATTTAGGTGTCGTATTACGATATAATATATTTATACTCTTTAACACTATTCGTTATTAATGTATCTGTGTAATAAAGTAATTCTCTAGTTTCTATTATACATTGATATAGACAGCTACACTATTTCTGACTTATTTTGATATAATATTTATATTACTTTGTTAAATGTATGTTTTTAGCTCAAAAATTTTAGTTTTTTTTTTATATTTTTTATTTGTATATTTATTGAAGCTAGATTTATTACGATTAAAACAATTTGAGATGTAGTCTTGAGACCCACTTAACCAATACGTGTGTATACATTAATAAAAAATAAAAACAGTATAATATATCTTCGGATTCGGATGACACCTCCCTATTTATTCACTCGCTGTGCACTGTAATAAAAAAAAATCAAATCGAACTCATAATCAGTGATATATTTTTTAACCTATTTTAAGATTCTGTAATATAATTTCAATTCAAAATAGTGAGTATAACCTGTTATAATGTATAAGATATAAAAAAATATAGCTTACTAGTGCCCGCGACTTTTTTCGTTTCGAAAAATAATAATGTGTTATGTTGCTTAAATATATTATATACAATATTTAAGCAATATAACACTGGCCGGGCGTTAGTTTTTCATTTCATTTTTAGATGATCTCTTGAGAAAAGTTTTTTTTTCTGAAGAAATAGTTTTCTATTTAAAATCGGTCCAGTAGTATTTATGTTTATTCATTACAAACAAAAATACAAATCTTTTTTTTTTTTCTTTATAATATTAGTAATTAAAGTATAGCTCAAAGAAAGGTTTTGTTCATTTAGAAGGGACTAAAATTGCCCATTACTAAATGATTATTTGTAAATTTAGTGAAAAAAGTACAAACTGTTTGGCGCAGGCGACATTGCGCGCGTGTCGGCGCAGATGAGACACATGTGCGAACGACAAACCGCACTCGGAGCACTTGTGCGGTCGCTCGCCGTTGTGGTACCTGCACACGGTCGAAACTTAAGTCCTAACCTTTGGAAGCTACTTGTTACGATCAAGGATAGGGATTAGGAAGGCATAGGGAAATGGCCTCTACTCTAGCATTCCTATTTCAAGGTTGTCTTCTGTAAGGGAGTGGTCACTGCCTCCAGACGGGCTGCCCGAATGACTGCGAAATGCAGCATGCCCCTACACATCACTTTCAAAATCCAGACCAGAGCCTTTGAAGAGTTCACATCCAAAGTTGACCCTGCCGAGAATCGAACCCGCTACACTGGTTGTAGGGGAGACAGAGCGTTAAGACGAGCAATCTAATCACTCATCCAATGGGTTAAGTTCAATAACAAACTCTGTTTTAGAGCTAATCTCATAAACAATACTTAGTCAATAGTTTAGCAATATATTGTTGTTTATCTGAGCAGAATTTTCCTTCAATCAACGTTTAAAAAACTGAGAGAATTTAAAAGCACCGATAGGAACAAAAATAAGAGTTTTTCTTGCAATGCATACAATAAATAATTTTCTCCCTGACCTCTTGTGTACGACCAGATCAAATTTCTTGTAGAATTTCCTGTTGCAGTCCTTGTAATCGCAATGGAAAGGAGTCATCTTTTTGTGGTCGCGCTCTTCGTGATTCTTCAACTATAACAAATTAAATATATTTAAGACGTGTGTAGGCCAACTTGGCGAGCCCGTGGGCTGAGTGGTTAGGGAGCTTGGCCTTAACCACTCATCTCAGTGGCTCCGGGTTCGAATCCCGGACGCCTGAGGCAGTCAACTTTTTTAAAATTTCCAAAATTTACTAGTTTGAATTTGAAAAGTAGCGGCGGGGCATACTGCGTTCCGCAGTCATTTAGGCAGCCCGTCTGGCGGCAGTAACCATCCCCTTAAAGAGGATCACCATGAAATAACAGCATGTGTTCTGTTGCGTTTCGGTGAGTGAGTAAGCGATGCCAGTGCCCATTGCCTCGTCTATACAAATATTATAAATAGAAAAGATTTGTATTTTTGTTTGTAATGACTACTCAAAAACGTATCACTTGTATCACTTTTAAAAATTATTTTATCGCGTGCTAACAGCTAGTACTTATGGCAACCCTATGGCGTGGCTTGTGTTTACATATGGAGGGTAGAGGTAAAGAGGACCGACTCTAAATGTATTAAATAGTGGTCCCAGAATACCTATAAATTAAGATGGCGCTAGTGTAGCATTGTCGAGTAAATTAGACAAAGATAGATAGATGGAAGATATGCTACACTGACGCCATTCTGGCCACTTTTAGTACCCTTATTTTATTGTTGGAGAGAACCATTTTTTTCAGTTAGATTGTCATATGAGTCATATGAAATCTGCAGGAGAAAGCAAGGATAAGACAAGTGTGTCACCATCCAAGCGGCGGCGAAGTGTCGCTGGCAAAGTGCGCAGGAGTGCGGATGGGAGAGAACGCAGGGCGTGTGCTGCGTCTTGTAGTGCTTGTTGAGCGTCGACTTGTAGCTGAACCGGTCGCCGCACACGTCGCACTTGTGCCGACGCAGCTTCGGCTCGTGAACGGCTACACGACACCAAAGCCTTTATTAATTTATATCAAACACTTCTATTGTAACTGAGATAGACATGTTTATATATAAAAAATGTTAAGGTATTCACTAAGGCAAATGACATTGGCGTTTTACCTTCAATGTTTATACGAAATGTTTCTTACAAGCTCGTTAGCGCTCGCAGGCTTTGGTATTATGTTTTTTATTTTTTTGTTTTTACCATTAAAACAGTAAGTATACAAAAAAAAATTAAAATGAATAATACAATTTTTTAAACTGACTAATTTACTAATCGGTACAGAATTTATGCGCGCAATAAGCATAAATTTTCAATAAAAGTCAAATTCTTCTTGTGGACTTTAAAAGTCAATTATTTTTTGTGGACTTTCTGCTACTTTAACGAAAATTCTAAACAATACAATAATTCGTCTTTCAAATGTTTAAGTATTATATTATTATTATTATTTTTTCAAAGCAATTGCGTTATCTATTTCTTGTATCTTCATTAAACTATTAATATTTTTAGTATTCTAAAAAAATTGCACCCTGGGCGAAGCCGTTAGCTGGTCGCTAGTATGTCATATATAACAGTCTACAATAACGAAATAAATGTCTCATCAATAGAAAATTATGCCATGAACTGAGAATCATGTTTTATTAAATACTTACCACAGTGCGAATTATAGTTATCCCTCTTTGAAAACGTTTTATTGCATATAAGACAAACGTATATAACTCTTTTAGTTATTTTCTCAACGCCGTTAGTCTTCTCGGACTTCTTAACACCAAGGTGGTTCGCTTTTAAATCTTCATTATCAATCTCAATTTTAATAGATTCAATGATATCTTCATCTTCTGCACTATTATTATCTCTCTCATCAATGCTACTAGCACTTTCTAATGTTCCAACTTTGCCTTTGTTTCCTTTTATACTTTTTTTACGTTTACTATTTTTAATTTTGATTTTTTCGGAAACACTCCCAATTATATCACCGTCTTCAACTTCCGTGTTCTGATCAAGTCTCTTATTATTTTTCATTATACATTCAATTGTTTCAACATCGCTATCTTTTATGTTGGTTTTTGGAATATCATTAGTTTTTAATTCAGCTATACCATTTGCAACTCTATTATCGTCCACTAATTCACGACCAATGTTAAGCATTCCGGTCAATTGTTCCGCATCTATGCCACAGTTTAAACTTATAATGAAAGTATCATCTTCCTCTGTCGATATATATTGAACCGTGTTCTCTCCTATTAACTGATTTAGGTTTGCTGCTAAATTAGTGCTTGCTTCTAAATCTACATCACTCTCGAATATTGTGGAACAATCGTTTATAGATAATGGTGGAACTTTGTTAATGTGCGTTTCTTCTAAAGACGGAACTTCCTCTGTCACATTTAAAAACTCATCGGGTAAATATTTACACTTCACGTGACACAGAGAATTCATTATACCATCGTCTATACCATTATTGTCATTCAATTCTGCAGTCAAATGACATTCTTCATTGTTTCTGTCCATGGTAATGTAATCCATGTCATTAGTGTTCATATTGAACATATGATTACTTTGTAAACAATCTATGTCTAAATCGTTGTAAAATAATTCATCGTCGAGAATGTGTAGTTGATTCATTTCTTTTAAAAATTCTTTTTGAACACGATTATCGGCATTCGCTTCAGATTCGTTTTGATTATTATAAACGTTCAATATTTCATTAGGTGTGGCCATTTTTAAATAATCAGCTTCAACAGACAAAATATCGTCTACGATATTATCTACTGTACGATTTGATTCTACATTTACTTGATTGGATTTTTCCTTTTTATCTTCTGGTGGGTTGGTGTGTTGCCTTTAACAAAACACATATAGGTAGGTATGTATGTCAGTTTAATATTCATCATCATCACAGTCGTAAGATCTGGACATATGCATCTCCCATAATTTTCCAATTGGACCAGTCAGAAGTAGCCTAGATCCACCTAGATAGGTTTGATATATATAAAATAATTTGCAGAAGAAAAAAAATCGCTTTCGTGCGAAGCAGGGATCGTTTGTTAATAATACAAGTTAACTACTTTTGTTCTCTGTCATAACAGGAGAAACATTTCCTTCTTACCTAATACAATGCTCCAATAAGTTAGTTCTATATGGAAAAGTCAAACCACAAATCCTACAGAGGTTCCTTGTGTTTGGCTCATTTGTATCACTCCTATTAATATAATGTGGGCAACGCTTCATGTGACGTGTTAAACTAACCAACTGAAACAAATTATATATAATTAATGTTTATTCATCGGTCTGACACCAGATATAGAAAATTAAAAAATACAGAATTAATATTTTTTTGTAAGTAAACCTTCAAAAGGTAGCTATAAAAAATTCTGTGACGATCCTGAAATTTCCTTCAATAGTTACATGGGTTTTAGTTAAAAAAAAATTATGATTATTAGTTAGTATCTACATACTCAATTTAGTAAAAACTAAAAGTTGCACTATAAACCTGTGTGTAAGATCTGTTGCATCCGGAACAAACGAAAGTCTGCTTATTGTCATGTCGTAGCAAATGTCTCTTCATATTTGATTTCAGTTTGAATTTCGCACCACATTTGGGACAACTGAACCTTTTTCTATCTGAAATTGAAAATAGCATCAATATTAACTATGATTTTTTCACTTCTTCTTGTAGGACCATCTCCAATCAGATTTTATTTATCATTAAGAGTATCTTTACTTTATCAACTGGACCAACAGGGTCTGGTATTCATCACCCCATCCACTCATCCAGTGGGCTCATCAACCATTAATATCTTAAAACATATTTACCACTGTGCTTCTCCATATGCTTTTTTAAGTCAGAGGATTTATTAAATACTTTGTCACACTGGTCACATTTGTGTGTTCTGAAATATAAAAAAAAGTCTTACGGATAAAAAGGATAATACTGTTACAACTGGTGGCCATGAGAGCTTTTTGAGTCAACCTCAGATATTTGACTAATATTGGTTGATTTACAATTTTGACTAAAAATTGTTAGCTTGCAGTCTAACAATTATGAGCACCACTGGTTTAGACTGTGTATTACTGAAGTCGGTACCTGAATCCAATTTAACAACGCTATGATCTTTAACCTTTAGATCAAGTTGTTTAGAGTGTGCGAGGCAATTTTATATTTTACAGAACACCTATATATGTGAATTATAAGTTAAAACTGTCCATTTTAAAAGACTGAAATGAAAAGTAGTTGTACTAAAAACTATTGGTATTAATTGAATATATTGACTCTACTTAATAGTTAATATAATAACTCTCTATATAATATATAGTTTCTACTTGTAATGCAAATGCCTAGCATCACCACTGGTGTCCTTATGCGACCACACTCCGCTAGCATGAAGTGGAAAGCATAAAGTATTGGTAGCCATTTTAAATATTTTGTAGGTGATTGAGGTTGCCAACTTTTTTTTTCGGCCTAAAGGGACGAAAAGATCATAATATACCATAAAATATGAGATTTCTCTTTTTCACCCAGGACAAATAAAGTTCATTGAATTTTTAGTTAAATTTGGTTTTATTTGGACTTGAAATTATACTTTGAAACAGAGTTTACTTCATGTTTTTAAAAAGAAATAAAAACAAAATCGTAATTAAATATGATAGGTTCGGCTTTAATAAATTTTGGCACGTAATTATTGACGACATAAGTCCATTTTAGATTCATTTGCGAAAATATATTTTTGATATCAGTATGTGGCCTGTCCCAGTAGTACATCCAAATTTATACTAGAAATTGGTGTCCTTTGAAATACTGGACAATTGGCAACCCTATAGGTGATCCAGTTTTGAAAATTACAAAAATTATAATTTTTACCTGTAATTCAAATGTTTATAAAATAAATGTTGTTGCAGCCTCCACAATGCTTCAAAAGTCATACTACATTGCGGGCATGGCCATATCTTTCTCAATGGTGTATGTATCAAACTATGCTTCATTAATTGCTGTTTCACAGAAAATTTCTTGTCCGGACATTTATCTAGAAATAAATTAATAAAGTGTTTGAGTATGAACACGTTATGGGGCAGAACATTGTAGAAATAATTCTAGGAGCAATATTTACCACAAACCCAAACATTATCTTTAGAATGCACCCTCAAATGGCCATAGTATTTTTTTGCTTTATCGAATTTCTTCTTACATATCTCACAATGCAATGTCGTAGGGCCATTCAGGTCAGGCTCTTCCAAAGGCTCGTCAGCAGATAAAATCTGCGCCAGTACATCGTCTGTACCCAAATAAGTGTGTGACGGCAGAGCATTTTGGAAGTCATCGTATGCACTCTCCTGAGACTTATTTCGGTCACTGAATACTAAATCGGTGTTAGCATTATCTACAAACTAGAATAAATAAAAATTTGAGGCAAAAACATTTAAATATTTCACTAATGAATGACATAAAAATGTTAAAATATAAGAAACATACTGGAAGATGAAAGAATGATAAATTCGTGTCAACGCTCGTTATATTAGCATCGTTTGACTCCATTTTCGAAAACCATATTATTATAATTTAGGCAATTACCATTCATTAAAATTAAAATATTATTGAGAAGTAAATAAAATGAATTTAATGAATTATAAAAATCTTTGACTCTGTGAAAGTTGCAATGGCATGGCCACAGACTAAACATTGATCCTAGCGCATGGCATGGCAAGTGAAGTGGACTAACCACGAGATAGATATTAAGGGAGTGGAGGTTATTAGGTTTTAAGTAGAAGAATAAGCAAACTCTGTTATTTATCTTATCAACCATATTATATTCATATATAAACGTTACAACACAATGTACATAAGAAAAAGAATGTTGCCATAGTAACCAGTCAACATTACTAGTGTGTAGACACGCAGCTAGTGCTGTACATCTTAACAGAGGTCACATGCTTGAAATTGCAGTTGGGCCGACAGTTAAATGACATCATAATTGATAGATTTTGTAAATTAAATCACCTTATCACGTTCATTTCGAGTCTTTAACTTCTACCTTTTAAGAAAGATCGAATTATCTTGTTTCTTTTTTTGGAATTTTTTGCTTTGATTTTATGGCATTCTTGGTTCAAACCTCAGAGTAAACATAAGCAAGCTATAGAGCGAACGTTAGCGAGTATGAACTGTAAGCACAGGTTTGAACAGTATCGAACTTACAATGGCGACGCTATTAGTCACAAATGTTACGCGCGCTGATTGTTTCTCCCACCGATATTTATTTAAATTTAATGTTATAATGGTGAATGTACCGTACCAAGCTGTAAGAACGATTCAGGGAAGCAAACTAAAAAGAACAATGATTTTTCTTTTCATCGGTAAGTAATATTTTGATTAGAAAACACGGATTTTAATAAAATTACTCATGGCGAGAAAGGAGGTTGCGGGAGGCGCAGGGGCGGGTCCACGCAGGACGCGTTTCCGCGCCTCCCGCTTCAGACCTCCTCCGCCTTGAAGATAGTGCTGTACAACGTTGTACTCGAATATTGTGTAATAACATGATTTCTTCCGTAATAATAATATGTATTAGACATTAATATTGTTTTTATTATCTACTAACCAATTATGGATCAATATTTAAAATAAAACTTTTGAATTGTATGTAATATACTCAGTGAAGTTAAATACTTACGGTTAGGTAAAAACCATTTGAATAAATAATAACACAGTAAAACGGAATCTTCTTTGACTTTTTTTTACGAGCGAAGAAAAGTACCTCATGACAAATGCTGCATGCAATGCAAATGGCATAAGGTTATGTGGTTTCTTACCGCACTAAAACTCCATCTCGAGATCGGTATGGTTCAGTCCTGAGGGTACTTTGGAACCGTCATCGGACGTAACCGTCACAGAACGTGACTGTCCCAAACGCCATTTATATACCTAGTTCCTCTTTCACGTCGTTACGTCGGTCGTCCAGGCGTGTTGCCAGGGTTGCTTACTGTTAAATATTGCTTATGTCTGAAGATAATATCGCTAACATATAATTTTTTTTTTACTTTGAAATCATTATTTTATTCTAGTTTTACAAAATATGAGATTTATAAATACTTACCTACATGTACGTACCTACATAATGTTACGTACCTACCTACATAATAGATACTTATAAATAATATGTTATTATAAGTACCATTCCAAATGAAGCCATTTAAGTAAGTATTACTTACCTACATATATATAATAAAATACATACAAGATCGTACAACAAAATAATACAAAAAAATACATACATACAAAATACGTACCTATCTAATACTTAAACTAATTAAGTACTGACATTTACGCTCAGATATCAATCGTGGCACATCACTGTTCAACCGCTACAACTATCTATCAGTATCTATAGAACATCTGCTTACACTTGGCATAATGGATAACAGGCGCTGCGCGCGCTCTTATTTTATCTCTATGGTTCAAACTTATTATAAATCACAGAACACTATATATAATAGAAACGGTGGCAATGTTGCCAGAGGCCAACGTCAACCTAGCTTACAAAAGGCCTTAATTTTAATAAATAAATATGACTGCCCGTTTTGAAAACTGCTCTTTCCAATAATACTTATTGCAAAACAGCTTTATTTATGCAAATAAGGGCTAAGTTGACCGCTCACTAAGTTTCAATGGTTAATATCTCGACGTTTACAAGACTTTTAGATCTTTATGTTATGACTACTATGATCCCACTTGTGTGGTTTCTTTGCATTATCTATATTGTTTAATACAGACATACGAGCTTTCGTTGGTATCATTAGCTCATCAATTGCCATTTTGCCATTTATTCCTCTTCGGACACTGAGGAATCTCTCACGAACTATTTTTCAGTGTGGAATTATTTCTGAAGTTGGGGTCTATTCTTGAAATCGGGGTCTTCTGGTTTTCGTTCTTTATTTCTGGCATGCTTCGGCACATCGTGGAATAACACAGTACGAAGCCATGTCGTGCCGAAAACTATTCTAATCATTGCGTACTCCGAAGTCGGTTGTCATTTTTTTACATGATTGATTGGGAATTAATGGTAATAGATGCCTTGGCATGAGGTGGAACGCTACGATCTCTTAGTATTGAACATGGAGATTAGAGGTAAGGAGGACTAACTTACATGGGTGTTAAACTGAAAAAGTGGCAAGCTAAAGGCATTAAATAGTGGTTCATAAATTGACCAGAATAGCGCTAGTGTAGCATTGGGGTTTGATATGATTGGTTGGTTTCGTAGTTCATGTAACCACCGTAAATAAAATGCTACTAGAGCGCCAAGCCCCAATTCTACTATAGCGCCGTCCTGAATACTATTATTAAGCGTTTTCAACGGACACTTTCTCACAAGGAACATATATACTCTCTTGCTTTCTCATGTATAGAGTTTTTTTTTATGTTTTCCCGCGGAGGGTACACCGCCCCCGCGGGGAGTATATTAGAAAATTGTTACATTGCAAGGAAAATATGAGCTAAAGTAATGCTAGAATGTGACACAATTTGGGGGTGGGGGGGGGGGATATGCGATTTGATACAAAGTCCCCCTCATGTATAGAGTTGGGCCGGGGTTCTTCTTACGTCTAGTCTCCAAACTAGTCTCCATGGTATTGAAATAACGGATTATGAGTGCTGAAATTAGGTTAAAAATACGTTTAGGAAAAAATCCTTTGCCATGCTACTGTCAGTAAGCACCAGTCTATATAGAGTCCCTTACGTGTGCAGGAGAATATTTTGGATTGATCTCATATGACTTACAAAATAAAGACTGGGATATATATATAAAAAAAATGAAACAATAAGTATTGCAACTTGGTGATTTTATTTCAAGACAATAAATTTCACTTTAGAAATGAATAACTTAAAATTAGCAAGGAATTGAACTCTGAAACGAGAGTTAATTAATATGCCTTAGAGCTTATTATGGAAGCGTTTGCTTAAGACAATTAAAAAAAAATTATGTGACAATAACACTTGGCGTATTTTGCTGATAGCCAGTTATAAATATTACATTACTATCAGTGATATGTCTAGTGTAACATATCACTGATTACTATAGCTATAGCGACGAGGCAAAACTATAGCTAAGGTATATTCGCCCGTTCCACCTATCCCTACTAAGTATCCCCACTAGTAGGGATGTGGATTTTTTTTTCACTTATCCCTATCGTAGACAGAACCTAATTGTGGTATTATATTTCCTATACAGGGTGGAAAGATAAGTCGGGCCCTGGAGGGAAACTACCTTAAATCCTTAAGTTAGCTCATTTTACATAAAGGAGACATTCCTTTATTTTTAAAAAGAAACAAAACTGCATTCAAAGATTTTCTAAAACTCGCTTGGCTCGCCCGGGACTCGAACCAACTAAAAAAAAACAAACACTGGCTGTTTTATTATACTAATCGATAGGATTATTATTCAGGATAAAATTTCTCTAACAAACATTTGGTCTTAAAAATAAAAATGATAGTAAAATCTAACATTAACTTTACTTTGTTAACAATTTGTTATACTTAAATTATTTAACTGATAAATTGTTCGAAATGAGCCCCCTCGTTCCGGATACACAAATTTAGTCTCCGTTGAAATTCATTTCTTGTAGCCTTCAGCAAAGTGTTGTGGTGTATGCCCCTAATAACATTTTTTTTTAAACAAGGCCCCCAACGAGGCAGGCATCAAATTAAAACACGTTGTTCAGAATAATTGGCACTAGGCGGATGCTGCCGCAATTATAGGAGGCTCAACATGCATCAGTAAGAGCTCCAAGCAACATCCCATGTACTAAACCTAAATCTAATCTAATCTAAACTATAATACTAATGATAACAAAAAAAAAAATTAAAAATTGAAATAAATAATAATAAAAATGTCACATTACATGTCACATTTTCTACAACCCTTAGTTCTTGCACGGTGTCATAACAGGTTTCATAAATAACATTTTTTACATTGCGTTCATTAAAGAACTTGTGTACTAAATAGGTATTCTTTATGGATATCTTGTACGACAGACGAGAGTAAGACCAAATGTTTGTTAGAGAAATTTTATCCTGAATAATAATCCTATCGATTTGTATAATAAAACAGCGAGTGTTTGTTTTTTTTTAAATTTTAGTTGGTTCGAGTCCCGGGCGAGCCAAGCGACTTTTAGAAAATCTTTGAATGCAGTTTTGTTTCTTTTTAAAAATAAAGGAATGTCTTCTTTATGTAAAATGAGCTAACTTAAGGATTTAAGGTAGTTTCCCTCCAGGGCCCGACTTATCTTTCCACCCTGTATATTGTCTTTCATGTACTTAAAAATTCTAAGACCTGAACGGCTCAACGCCGACCCCTCCAGTAGTAACGCCGCCAAAGAGTGGGAACATTGGAGGAGAACGTTCCAAAAATTTTTATCTGTTTCGGAGCAAAAAGAAACTCCTTCGCCCTCATGGAAACTGGAGGTACTCATTAATTATATAACACCAACAATTTACCAGTACATTAATGAGTGTACTACCTATGAGGAAGCAATGTCTACTCTGAATTCCTTATTCATTAAACCAAAAAAATGTTGTCGCTGCAAGGCATGTACTGGCTACCAGAAGGCAGCAGTCTGACGAAAATATCAATTCATATATTATTATGGAAGAACTAAAACAGCTGTCGAAAGACTGTGATTTCAAAAGTGTTGACGCCGAGACCAATAAGAACGATTATATTCGTGACGCCTTTATCTCAGGAATAACTTCAAGTAGGATAAGACAAAGACTGCTTGAAAATCTCTCACTTTCTCTTGCCGAAGCTTATAGTCAAGCATTATCCCTGTCCGGCCAAGGAAGTAAACTGCCAGGTCTGTTCCAAAAGAGGACATCTTGCCATCGTGTGCCGTAGCAAGCCTATTAATGCTGCACTCTCACTGCCAGTTCAAGATTTTTCTGCTTGCATAACAGCCACAGCATCTTTATCACTCAGAAAAGCAATAGTACCTGCCTATATTAAAGGAATTAGAGCAGAAGCCCTTATTGATACTGGAAGTTCTATCAGCTTTATAAACGAAGCCTTCTTTAAGCTCTGCCAAATAAAAAGAAGACCTTGTAACCAAATTTTTACAATGCGTCACTCAACCACACTTCTCAAGTCACTGGTCAAACCACCGTTTCAGCTGTGTTAGGTGAAAAACACTATAAGAACTTCAATTTTCTCATTATTAAGAATCTGTGTGCTAACTTAATAATCGGGCATGACATTTTAGAAAAACACTCTTCTCTAGAGATGACTTTCGGAGGAACAGAAGAACCAATGAAGATCTGTAGTGTCGCTGAAGCAACTGTTCCACCTACTCCTTTGTTTGCAAATTTATCCCCAGACTGTAAGCCTATCGCAATTAAATCACGTAAGCATTCCATTGAAGACAAACAATTTATTGAAGATGAAATTCGTAAGCTTCTAAGTGAAGGTATCGTAGAGGAGAGTAGGTCTCCATGGCGAGCTCAGGTTCTCATTTCAAAGAGCACTAATCGTAAGAAGCGTCTAGTAATTGATTACTCGCAGACGATAAATCGATACACTGAATTAGATGCTTATCCGCTACCAAATATTGAAGACATGATATTTAAAATTTCGAAGTATTCAGTCTTCAGTACTATAGACCTCAAAAGTGCTTATCACCAAGTACCTATTTTATCTCACGAAAAGCCATATACAGCCTTTGAAGCGGCAGGAAATCTCTATCAATTTCGTCGTATACCATTCGGAGTCACCAATGGAGTCTCAAGTTTTCAAAGAACAATCGACTGGGTCATAAGAAAAGAGAAACTTAAAGGGGCGTATGCATATCTTGATGACATTACTGTATGTGGTAAGACGCAGAACGAACATGACGTTAATCTACAACATTTCCTAAATGCTGCTAACAAATATAATCTGACTCTAAACAAAGATAAAAGCAAATTCTCTCAAAACTCTATCAACATTCTTGGTTATACAATAGCTGATATGATTATAAAGCCAGATAATGAACGACTCAAACCCCTAATAAACTTACCTCCTCCAAATGACCTACCGGCTCTCAGAAGAACTTTAGGTATGTTTGCACACTACTCCAAGTGGATACCAAATTTTTCTGAAAAGATTCACATTCTGTCTAATACAAAAATATTTCCACTAAATTCCAATGCCATTAATTGTTTCGAAGCTATAAAATCAAACATAGTCAAATCTTGTGTCCATTCTATTGACGATAAAATGCCTTTTACTGTAGAAACTGATGCATCGGAACATTCTATTGGAGCCACATTATCGCAAGACCATCGTCCAGTCGCTTTCTTCTCTAGGACTCTAAACAAAAGCGAACAGAATCACTCCTCAGTCGAAAAAGAAGCCTACGCCATCGTAGAATCACTGAAGAAATGGCGTCATTTTTTGATAGCCAAATCATTTACTCTCATCACTGACCAACGTTCAGTTTCGTTTATGTTCAACATGAAAATAAACAGTAAGGTCAAGAACGAGAAAATTCAGAGATGGAGACTAGAATTAGCACCTTATAAGTATGACATTGTTTACAGACCAGGAAAGCAAAACAATGTAGCCGACGCTTTGTCCCGAATTTGTGCTTCAATTGATTCCAGGCTATCACAGCTAACGTCGTTTCACGAAGCTTTATGCCATCCTGGGGTGACAAGAATGATGCATTGGGTGAGAACTAAAAACTTACCATATTCAATAGAAGAAATTCGAAGAGTAACATTCTTGTAAAGTCTGCGCTGAAATTAAGCCAAGATTCTACAGAAATTCGATTGTCCCGAAACTTATAAAGGCTACAGCTCCTTTCGAACGTCTGAGCATAGATTTTAAGGGTCCAGTTCCTACAACGACAAATAATCGATATATTTTAACAGTTATTGATGAATATTCTCGCTTTCCTTTCGCATTCGCCAGTTCAGACATAAGCGCCAAAACTGTGATAAAACATTTAAACATTTAAACAGTGTTTTTATGATATTTGGCATGCCGGCATATATACATTCAGATCGTGGTTCTTCTTTCTTATCATCAGAACTCAAAGAATTCTTGCATTCTCGAGGGATAGCTACTAGCAAGACGACTCCCTACAACCCTCAAGGTAACAATAAATGCGAAAGACTAAATGGTACCTTGTGGAGAACAATACAATTAGCACTGAGCTCCAAGAATATACCAATTGAACACTGGGAGAAGGTTCTGCCTCAAGCATTACATTCCATACGCTCTCTACTATGTACTTCAACAAACTGTACTTACACCGCATGAAAGGATGTTTTCCCATACTAGAAGATCAAGCAATGGAAATTCTATTCCAAGTTGGCTTTCAACATCTGGAGAAGTTTTAATGAAACGCTTTGACAGATCGAACAAATACCAACCGATAATTGAAAGAGTAGGATTACTTCATTCAAATCCTGACTATTCTTTCGTCAGACTACCAGATGGAAGAGACAATCTCCAATCGACACTTAGCCCCAGTGGAAGAGTATTCAACTAGAGAAGAGAATGATACCGATGGAATTAATGTCGAACAAGTTTCAGCTGAGCCAAGTAATTCGCTTGATAATAACGAACGTGAAGATGATACTTCTATTGATGGTGAAAAGATAACTCCTAATAATAATAATAATAATGGTAATGGACCACAGTCCTGAGTCAACCAGGAAATCGTGGAGGCGCCGTTGATCCGCGGGACATGGTAAAGATAGAACGCGGGATCTTCCAGAGCGACAGTTTGAGTCCGTTATGGTTTAGCCTGGCTTTAAATCCTCTCAGCACTCTGCTGAGAAATTTAAAGCTGGGCTATCGACTGCGGAGGGGGGGTGAAGTCATTTCACACCTACTTTACATGGACGACCTTAAACTATTTGCACCGAAACCCAAAGACCTGTTAGAGTTACTGAAAATAACTCAATGTTTCAGTAACGCAATAAGGATGGATTTTGGTGTCGATAAGTGCGCGGTCATGCATGTAAAGAAGGGAAAAGTTGTAAATTCTTCAAATTTACAACTTTCAAATGAAATGACTTTTAGATCCCTCTCCGAAGTTGAGACATACAAATACCTTGGTATGTCACAGTCGTTGGGTATTAGTGATAAGGATATAAAACAGACAGTGAGAACGCGTTTCTTTGGACGCCTGATAAAAGTTCTTAAGAGTCTTTTATCAGGAGGTAACAAGGTGCGCGCTTTCAATGGCTGGGTTATACCTTTACTCACATACTCCTTTGGCATACTAAGGTGGACTCAAACTGAGCTCGATGGTTTACATAGGAAGGTTCGTTGATTGCACACGGCGCATCGCATGCTACACCCACGCTCATCGGTAATGAGACTGTACATACTAGTGATGTAACGAATGCCAGTTTTTAAGCGAATGCGAACATCTGTTGTTGACATTCGCGAATGCGAATGCGAATATTCAGTTTTTAAATTTAGCGCCGTTTATCTATGATTCAAAATATGCCGCGCGCGACGCGCATAATATTTCCGGTAACAGCGGCGCTAGAGGTATAAAGAAATTAGCGTTTTTAAGTTGGTAGAACGGTATTTTTGTATGTTTGAAATTTTGTTTTGTTTTTGCTAACGGCTCGGATGAGTTTGTGAAATTTGAGGTTAGACTGTTGTCAGTTATTTCTTAACATGAGTAAATCAACTTCTAGTGAACATAGTATTATTTGTTTTCTAATGCCTAAAGAAAAGGTGATTAAAATTAACACCCAATATAAAAGTAGATTATAGTAAAATATAATTATTTTAAGTAAGTTGTAATTAAAAAGAAAAGAAATGAATACTCTTTTGTTTAATTTACCTAATATTGTTTTCACATTCTGTATTTTTCTTTCACATTCATATTCGCAAAATATTCAAAGATATTTGCGAATGCGAATGCGAATATTCGCGAAAGCGAATGAGATATTCGTTACATCACTAGTACATACCACGGAAATTGGGGGGTCGCGGTTTTTTAAGTGCCAAGAACCTCCATAACCGTGAGGTGTACAGTCTTAGGGAATATTTCCTGCATAATGAGAGTGGTGTACATCGAGACGTTGTAGCAATCGACAAAAACCTCACTCCTCTATCTCTGGCTAACGAGAATTGGCGTAAGCCTGTAGTGTTAAGCACCGAAGACCGAAGGAACGTATGGAAGGGCAAGGAGCTGCACGGGTGGTTCTACAAGGCCCTGACGGGTCCTGATGTAGACTCGCTCATGTCAGTGAACTGGCTACGTTTCGGTGACCTCTTTGGGGAAACCGAAGGCTTTGTCTGTGCAATTGCGGACGAAGTTATTAAGACGAACAATTATCGGAAATATATCCTGAAGGACGGTACGGTCGACGTCTGTCGGGCATGCCACCGTCCTGGAGAGACACTCAGGCATATTATTTCCGGTTGTGCTCATCTTTCTAACGGCGAGTATTTGCACAGACATAACCAAGTAGCCAGGATCATACATCAACAACTTGCCCTTCGATACGGTCTTATTGAATCTGAGGTGCCGTACTACAAGTACGTGCCTACGCCCGTTCTCGAAAATAGTCGTGCCACGCTCTACTGGGACCGCTCTATAATCACGGACTGAGGGCCTAGTGCGAGTTTTACCCGATCAAACGCGACGAACACGTAAATGTCAATTTGTATGGGAATGAAGCAGACCTACACGTGAACCACCAGGTGGCGCTGCTTCATTCCCATATAAATTGACATTTACGTGTTCGTCGCGTTTGATCGAGTAAAACTCGCACTAGGCCCTCAGGACTATTGTTGCCAATAAACCTGACATCGTGGTTATCGATCGATCTCAGCGCTAAACGATGCTTGTTGACATCACTGTCCCACATGACAAAAACCTCGTGAAAGCCGAAAAAGATAAGCTAAGTAAATATTTAGACGGCTCACGAGGTGACCGCCATGTGGGATGTTGATTCAACCATCATCGTCCCGATAGTCGTGTCGGCGAACGGTCTTATAGTGAAGAGCCTCGACCAATACCTTAAGAGGCTGTCACTAGATGGCTGGATCAAGGGACAGATACAGAAGGCGGTACTTCTTGACACGGCACGAATTGTCAGGAGGTTCCTCACTCTGCAGCTCTAACCACCGATAGCTTGGGCCTTGCCCCGCTACCTGCCGAGTTCTAGTTTTAGGTTTTTTACGATATTTATTGTTTTTTAATATTTATATTGTAAAAAATTTAAAATTAAGAGATGAAAATAAATATGTAAATAATAATAAGATTAATTAATTAATTAATTTAGAATTAAGAGATGAAAATAAATATGTAAATAATAATAATACAGAGATAACACTAAGCAATGATACCAATACTGATGATACTGAAGATAATCTACGACGATCAAGCCGAGTCAGAAGGCGTCCTGCATATCTCAGTGACTATCTTTAAATAGCGTGAGTGAATGTGGTATTATATTTCCTATATATATAACCTTCTTGTATATCTCTTTCTGTTATGTAAATTATAATATATATATATATTGTCTTTCATGTACTTATCTGTCATATAGATTTATAATAGTTATAAAAATGTCATAGTTTCATATTGTTTATTAAAACCTTTTAATTCTAAGGTCTTGTATAATTATTTCAATTTGTATTGTATAATAATTTTGTATATAATTGTATTGTATATAATTGTATAATAATTTTGCTCGCTTGCAATGATATGTTTTAATTTAAATGAAGACACGACGAAAGTTTACAATCTTAAAATTAAATCTAATCTTGTAAATTTTATATCAGACTTCAAAAAGTATATAATGGTATTTGAAGCATATTTTTATAATAAACGGGGGAGATCAGGTTAATTAATTAAAAAATCTTTAACTAATTGTTGTCCAAGAAAAATCCACGCAACAAAATTTTTAACATAAATACCGGTTTTTATATTAGATATTTTGTTGGGAATATAGATAATTGTGTTTGACACTGTTTTTAAAGAAACCAATGCTTCAAACTTTCGTTACTTCAACAATTTTAAGAATCTCTTAAGTATATAATTACTAGCTAATGCTAGCGACTTCGTCTGCGTTGAAAAATATCTTAGAAAATATATTATGAGTATTATAACGGTTGACATCTTTATAGCTGTGACGACGGTGGCTCCCATTTTTTTAATATTTTTAGACGGTTCCTAGGGAATCTAACATTTTCCAGGATAATCCAGATTATAAACTATCTGTGTGCCAAATTTCATCCAAATCCGTTCAACTGTTTTCGCGTTATTAAGGAACAAACATACAAACGTTTGCACTTATAATATTACTAGCTGGCGCCCGCGACTTCGTCCGCGTTGAAAAAGAAAAAAGTAGCCTATCCTGTGTCCTGTACGTCTAAATGTTTATCTACCAAGTTTCATGAAAATCGGTTAATTCGTTTAAGAATTATGGACAGTAGTGGGCGATATAAATCGATATTTCAAAAAAAATCGCTTCAATCCGATATTATCGAATCATCTAGTATCGAATGTGATATCGATATATTTCATCCGATATACCAAATATCGTGTCACATTCCATTTTTTTTCTTTATATCTACTTATTCCTTTAAATCTGCAACATTGTCAATTTGAGTAAAAATAAAACGTAAAACCCCGTATTATTCAAATCTAGCATTTGCAATAACGAAACGCAGACATGAGATACTCTGCGCGAGGGCAGCACTAGTAGCAAAACTTTTATAATCTGTGGTGTCTATGGTCACTTGTTCAGCAAGATCAAGATGAATCTACTGTGGAATCTGACAATCTGACTGACAATTCTTACAAAATTAGTTTATCATCGGATCTGATCGGATCTCTGGAGTGATCACCATAAACTCTTTGCATAAACTGGTCCAGCGGAATTGGAAAACAAATGAAAGTCTTTCAGATGAGTTATCGCTTTATTTGAGGGCTCCAGTTTTAAATATTTAACTATGGTGGCTAGCTCAGTTCCATCTGAACGACTTTTCTCAAAAGCCGCACAGGTTCTTACACAGCAGAGAAGCAGATTGCAAGCCAAAAGGGTAAATACAATTTTGTTTTTGCAAGGTTTAGAGAAAAAGTACTGGGATTTATAAATCATTCATATTGGAATGCTATTCCAATATGAATAGAAAAGAAAAAGCTGCTATTCTTTACGCGCAGATGCTAAACATGGCTTTTGGGTCGTATGGCCTTGGATTCTTTTTCGTATGATTTATAAATAAAGTTGATTTGTTTCTTCTCTCTAAAGTGTTTTTACTCATAATTAACCTGATCCCTATTTAATATTATAGACTAGTTAAATACAAGTAATTACTTACAATATTTTTAAAATATCCATATATTTGTTCGATATATCGCATATCGATATTTTTTTACATGAACATCCCTAGCAGTGCTTGCCACCTTAGCGCTTTCGGAGTCAGATCTAGCGCTTATTTATGTCATTTAGCGCTTCAAATTTGACAACAACTCCTAGCGGAAAATATAGCGCATTTTTTGTTAACCAAAGTAAGCGGCAACACTGATTTATTTTGTAACCGTATTTGGGTATTCCCCACCCAGAGTAAATATTCTCAGACCTTTTACTTAATATAATATTTGTATCATGACGAATAAAGTCGAATTTAGAATGGTATGCCGTTTTGAATCATTACACTCAAATTACATCGGCACTCTACTTGATCGACTACGACTAGTCCCAGCCAGTTGCCATTGTGTTTCTTGCCTTCGACACTATCGAATTGTAGTGTTAATTAAAATTTAAAATAAAATGGAAGTCCCGGCTTCAAAAAAAAACCATTACAAACAACGTTATAAACGTGAATGGGAAGCAAACCCTGACTTTAAGCATTGGTTGAAGGAGTTTCCTGGAGACTCCATGAGAGCTATATGTACGTATTGCAATCGTGATTTTTCTGCAAAACTAAGTGACATACAAAGACACAGTAAGTCGATTCATCATATCAAAAAATCCAAACCGGTATTAGATCAAACTCAAACAAAAATTTGCACTCCCGAAATTCGCCATGAGGACTTATCGACGCAACAAGCTGAAGCTGCTCTTTCAATGTTCATAGCTGAACATTCAGCGATTGCCGTTGTTGATCATCTGAGTGAATTATGTATAAGGAAATTTGGTGATTCTCGCAGCCTTAAAACCTTAAAATTACATCGAACCAAGTGTACATCAATAATAAATGAAGTATTGGCTCCTCATTTCATTGATGAACTTAGAGGTGACATTGATGGAAACCCTTACAGTTTAATTATAGATGAGTCAACAGATATATCCGTAAAGAAATGTTTAGGTGTTGTAGTTAAATATTACAGCTTGCTGTACTCTAAAACCTTTTCAACTTTCTTGGGATTAGTGGAACTAGAATCATCGGATGCAGAGTCTATCGCTAACGCATTGATTCTTTTGTTGCAACAATGCAAATTAAATTTAAATCAGCTAACTGGTATCGGCATGATTTACACCGGTCATGACGGCTGCATTATCTATGCAGCCGTCATGACCGGTGTAAATTCCGGAGTCTATAAAATATTAAAAGAAAATTACTCGCTACCTAATTTAATTTTGGTAAGATGTGTATGCCATTCAATACAGCTGGCGGTATCACATGCCGCCGTCAGTAATAACTTTTCCACGACATATTGAGTTTCTACTGCGTGAAACTTATAATTGGTTCAAAATTTCTTCAAAACGACAGCTTGATTATAAAAACTTATACCAAACAATCAACCCTGGCGAAGAGCCATTAAAAATTTTGAAGACTTGTGACACAAGATGGTTATCCATTGAGCCGGCAGTCTCAAGAATTTTAGGTCAATGGAACGAACTAAAATTACATTTCGATTTGGTCAGATCAAAAGAAAATTGCTATAAAGCAGAACTATTGTTTGCAATGTTTTGTAATCAACAAAATAAAATATATCTGACATTTTTAAGAGGAATACTAGATAACGTTCAACAAGCAATAAAAATATTTGAATCCAAAACATCAGACCCATGTCTTCTTTACAACACTTTAATTGATTTGATTAAATGCTTATGTTTGAGAGTAATCATATCAGAACCGAGGATGGAGTTTGAAACTGTAAATGTAAAAGAATGCATGTCTTTGAGTCCCTATTTGGGCTACGCATTTGAAACTGAATTAACAGGTTCTAGTCTTCAACCCGATGAAAAACAAGCTATTAGAAAAAGATGTGTCGATTTTATTGTAAAGCTTATTCATGAATTACAGCAAAGATTACCAGAAAATATAAAAGTTTTAAAAAATTCCATGTGCCTATCAGTTTCTGTAATATTAAATAAAAATAGAGTCTTACAAAATTTAATAAATTTAATAGAGGGCCTGGGTGAAACCGATACAATTGATACCATAATACAGGAATGGCACTTGATTAGACAGCAACAATGGAATAACACAACAGATACTGAATTATTTTGGGCTGAAGTCAGAGAAAGAAAAGACGCCAGTGGTAACTGTCCGTATGAACATTTGTTCAAATTGGCAACAAAAGTCATGTCTGCCACATTCTAATGCTGATATAGAAAGAGTATTCAGTACTATGAACGTGGTGAAGACCAAGCTTAGGAATTCCTTGAATATTAATACAATAAACGCTATCCTACATGTACGTTTGGGTTTGGGATATAAAAAGAGTCCCTGTTATAACTACACTCTTCCTGACAAAGTTTTATCACAGATCAGCTCCAATAAAAAATATAAATGGAAATTGCAGGGCCATCAAGCATCGGAACCGGGTCCCTCGCGAATTCCACCAAATTTACTATTAACTGACTCGGATCCAGAGGATATTGTCTAAACTGTCTATTGTTAATTTTGCATTTTAATTAATAAAAAACTTCAACATTTTAGTTATTTTATTTTTCTGTAAAATATAAGTGTATTTAGCGGAATCTAGCGCTTTTTGCAAGCGCTTTTAGCGCTCATTGGCTATAGAGAGGTGGCAGCACTGATCCCTAGTTATGGAGGAACATACATACATACATTCATACAGAAAAAAATTCTAAAAATCGTCAATTTAGTTTCAGTATCATGTATAGAGCCTATAAACACGATATCTCTGAAAACAAAGTAACTTACTCCATGACCGACCCTTACATATTTATTATTAGTATTGATATTTATATTGTTTTATAAAAGAAATACCTACAAAAGATTGCATTATCTTATTTAAACCTTAGATAATGATTATGTTTCAATGTCGGACAAAAAAATTTTTTAGCGGAAGACAAGACTTTGACAGAAGCGGCCGAAGAAGAGAAGGCACCTGATGAAAACATCACATTTCTTGTCGACACTGAGGGTCGTTATTACCATCAAACATCGAGCAATGCTAACTCAGTCGGTGAAGATGGAGTGTCAAATACTATGTAATTAGATAGGCATCTCCATATCTTTAAATTATTGCTTGTAATTATTTAAACACTTATTTTTTTTATTTCGTATTTTTTGCATTCTTAAAAGTAATTAATATAATGTGTTTCAGACAATAACAGAGTGGCCGCAGCCAATGTTAACGAATATAGATGAAAATTTCGAGCCTGTCACACCGCCCCCAGAAGCGGGTTCGGGAGAGGTTAGCTACGTACTTTATATCTTTAAATTTTTGCTTGCAATTATTTAAACACTTATTTTTTTATTTCTTATTTTTTGCATTCTTAAAAGTAATTAATATAACGTGTTTCAGACCATAACAGAGTTGCCGTAGCCAATGTCAACGAATACAGATGAAAATTTCGAGCCTGTGACACCGCCCCCAGAATTCATGTCATGTCACCCGGATTCGGGAGAGGTTAGCTACGTACTTGTATAACCTCAGACTAAATAAGAAATATAGCCAGAATTTTAGGGACAACATGTGCACGAACGGACATAGTTAAACCGGTTTTGTAAACATTTGTGCACAGGTCGCTGACTGTGTTGAGTTATAACCTCAATTCATGTATTCTTCTGTTAATATTGCTTTCCAAGTTTACTTAAGTGTGTGAAAGTAGCGATCAGCTCCTGGCTTCGCCGGGAGTGCAATTTTTATATAATACTAGTGGCCCGCTCCCGGCTTCGCCCGGGGTGCTTTTTTTGCAATCCAGCCGATAAATTACCTTAAACCGCCATCTGTGAGAACCTTATGGAACTCACAGATAAATAATTGCTGTATTGAATAAATATCAACAGATGGCGCTATGTTAATAATATTATACAGTGTGTTCCTCGATAAAGTGCAACCCCAAAAGGGGGTGAAACTAGATCAAAAATTATCGACAAAAAAATAGAAAAAAAAATTAAATTATGTTTTTATGTACTTTATTGATGAATTAAGATTTTAATTACTCACTAATGACTCTATTCACAAAAAATCGATTTTTTCCAAATTAGTGGATCTATTTTATTAAAATAAAAACGATAATCATGCCAAATTATGTGTTAGTCAAGATAAAATAACAAATAACTCAAAAACGAGTGGTTATCGTGACTTAAAGTTCAATTTTTACGAATTTTTATACTAAAATTTTAAAAAAAATATGCTGTTTTTTTCAATAATCTCTAAAAATCTTAAAATTAAGCCCATAATACTAGGTATTTTTATGACTAATTACTATTCTCTATTGTAATAGCTTTACAACAAAAAAAAAATCGGCGTTCTAACACAAAAAATACGCTGGCTAAAGATTTTTAAAGTTAACTACTGATTACGTCACCACCCAGGTAGAGATGTACAGTATGGACGCTGGGGCCTATTGTATGAAAGATGAAGGGTGGGGATCGAAACAGGACTCACAACGAGGCATGGGGGCACGGCACAGGCCAGCCCAGTGTTGCCATTGCTACGGCAATTACCGTGTTCTACGGCTTTCAGGTCAGAAAATCGCTAAATCTACGGGCTACGGCCTTCACCCTAAGGCCGTAGCAGTATCTACGGCTTTTCGCAAGTTCTACAGTAATTCATTAATTTATCGTAATTTGAGTAGACAACGATTTTACAAATCGATATTTCGAGTGTGTATCCGAATATTCCGAATGCCAAGATTGCAAAGTCTGTGGACGGGGATTTCCCGACTTCTCACATCAAATGTTGCATCTCTTTTTTTCGCATGGTAAAAGAGAGAGAAACAAAACACTTCAATATTTTGTTTCATTTATCGCAATTAGTCGGAACAAATAACAATTAATCTTTGAAAAACGAAGTTATCGCCCTGATTTTTTGCGTTTATATGTTGTTTGAGTGCGATACAACAGTTTATATCACAAGATGGACTCCGAGAGTAGTGACGAAGGCCCATCTACACCAAAAAAGAAAACTGCTGCAAAAAGAAAACACTATGCTCAGAAATATCGGACTGAATGGGAAAGTGAAGATCTATTCAAAAATTGGATCGCACCTGTACCCGGTAATGACTTAAAAGCCTCTTGTAAGGTATGTGACACAATTATGACTTGCGAAACATCTACTTTACGTCGTCATGTGACGACTGCATAACATATTAAAGTTACAACCATGAAATCTAAAATAAAGAACCTTAAGAGCTATTTCTCGAAACCCTGTAAACCTGATGATGATAAGGCTGTAAGAAGAGCGGAAATAAAGTTTGCAGCATTTGTAGCAGAACATGATTTATCATTTCTTGCCATTGACCACTTGACGGATTTATTTAAAGAATGTTTCCCGGACTCTAAAATAGCCGGAGAAATAAAACTGAAGAGAACAAAGTGTACAGCAATTATAAAAAATGTTATCGGTGAAAGTCAAAAAACAGAGATAGGAGAAAAAATAAAGGCTGAAAAATTTAGCGTACTAGTCGATGAATCTACTGATATTGGCTCAGTAAAATCTATGTGTATTCTAGTAAAATTTTACGATTCCAAAGTTTCGCATCGGACGGGTGCAATGTTATGATGGGCCAGCACAACTCTGTTGCCAGTAGATTATCGGAAAATTTACCTGGCATTACAATTTTGAAATGCATTTGCCATTCTCTGCACCTATGTGCAAGTGAGGCTTGTAAAATGTTACCTAGACGATGTGAAGATCTGGCGCGTAACATTTATGGATTTTTTAAGAATAGTTGCAAGCGTCAAGCTGAATTGGTGGAACATCAAGTATTTGTGAATGCCAAAGTTCACAAAATACTTCACCCAGCACAAACACGCTGGCTGTCACTGTTGAGCGTTGTAGAAAGAATTCTAGAACAGTGGAGTAGTCTGAAACTTTTTTTTAACAATAAATGGTTTGCCGAAAAGGTAGTTTCCGCAGAAATGATATTTCGAGATTTAAATGATCCATTCATGTATCTGTATTACTTGTTTCTACAATGGATATTGCCAAAATTCGTTAAACTTAATGAATATTTTCAAAGTAAAGAAACAAAAATTATAGAGTTGGATGATCGCATGGGAATGACTTATAAAGATTTATTGTATTGCTTTATGTTCAGAGATCACGTTAATCAAACGCAACTAAATCAGATCCAACCAGAAAATACTAATTACCACATGCCAAGTATGTACCTGGGCGTGAAAATAATGAAAGAATTAGAAAAGCCTGAAATTCAACACAACAAAGAACAACTTGAAGAGTTTTATAAGAGGACCAAAGCATTTCTAATTGAGAGCTGCAGGCAGATGCGAAAAAGATACGATTTCAATAACAGATTGCTACCAATGTTAAAATACCTTTCTCCAGAGGAAGCCATAAAACACAGCACAAGGGATCAACTGCCATCACTTCTTCCGATTATAAGTCAATTACCACGAATTGTGACGAATGACAACCAGATCCAATTAATTGACGACGAATGGAGAACATTGCCCGACATCAATAAATTTTCCAATTTGGAAGTTGCTGCAATGAAAACCGATGAATTTTGGCATAAAATTTTAACCACAACTGAATCCAAAAACATCGCAAAATTTGTACTTAATGTTCTATCATTACCCCATTCGAACAGCGATTGTGAAAGAATTTTCAGCCATGTAAACAATATAAAAACAAAGAAGAGAAACAAATTATTAGTTTCCACTGTAAACGGACTGATATTGACCAAAGAATGTATCAAAAATAACAGTAAAAATGACTGCATAAAATTTGAACCCACCTCTTTAATGTATGAAAAAATTAAAGATAAGAAAAAATATTCTTTAAATAATGATGAAGAAGCATTTCTAGAAAACATCCGGGATTTATATTCCTTGAATAATGAATGATTCAATGAATCGTGAATAATCATCATTCATTCATCAATTTTATCATACTTCATTTATACTATGCCATATTACTTACATAGTTATTGTTCTGAGTATATTATAACTATTATACTTACTTAATAAATAAAAATTTAATGTAAGGGTCATTTTATTTTCTCCACAAAAATTTGGCAAATGACACGGCCGACAGTCGATGTTTTTCCTTATGAACACGGCTTTTTTACCATAGATACACGGCCGCCTCAAAATTTGCGTTGGCAACACTGGGCCAGCCAGTCGCTCCGATATTCTCGTCGCTGCTACCGAACCTTACCGCGCCTTCATTTTTTGTTACGTTGTTTTGTTTTTGTTTTGTTATTGACTTTTTGTTACGTTTTTGACTGTGCTTTGTGTGTTGTGGAGATGCCGCGACTGACTGAGTTCTCTCCTCGAGAAATCGCTGTCATCCATTATTATTATGGTATGTCACGTGGACTTACAACCGTCGCTCGTGCTGCACACATAAATGCGTTTCCGACCAGACTTGTACCGTCAGCACGAAATTTCCAAGAAGTTCACCGAAAGTTATCCAACATCGGACTTGGATTAGCAAGAGATCGCCGTGAACAACAAGCTGTCATTATTGACAATTCCATAGAAGAGGCCGTTTTATAAGCTTTGTTTGCTGATCCCACAACCAGTATTAGACGCTTAGCTTTGCATCACGGGATATCCAAAACATCCGTATGGCGAATTTTGAAAAAGGAAGGGCTGCATCCTTACCATTATCAGCGAGTGCAGTATTTGCATGAAAATGTAGACAATCGTGCAAGATGCGTAATGTCTACGTGGATTCAACGAAAAATTAGAAATAATCCACAATTCCTAAAAAAAAAATTATGGATGGATGAAGCGAAATTCACCCGAAATGGAATCACAAATTGCAGAAACTTACATGTATAAAATCCACATCTAAAGAGGGCGTCTACTTTTCAAGTGCAATTTTCAATTAATGTTTGGGCTACAAGGCGAGGGATGTTTTTGCAGATGGACGGATGCCCTGCTCACTACGGGCGCAATGTGCGAAATTTTTTAAATGAAAATTATCCTAATAGGTGGATCGGCCGGGAAGGACCAGTCGGGTGGCCGGCACGTTCACCTGACCTGACACCCCTAGACTATTTTCTGTGGGGTGTTATGAAACAAAGGGTCTACAGAACGACCGTAAACAGCGAGGAAGAGTTACGAGATCGAATCATGCGATGTGCCGATGGGATAAGAAGTGACCCCGCGATGGTGCTTAGAGCCACACAACAAATCGCTCTACGTGCGGCAATGTACCTACAACAACAAGGAAGCCATTTTGAACATTTAATGCATTAAATAAGTTAAATAAAAATGTAACTAAAATCTTTTTACCTGATACTACCTGAGCGGTTAAAAAAGGGGGTCTCTACCTGAGAGTGGTGACGTAATCAGTAGTTAACTTTAAAAACCTTTAGGCAGCGTACTTTTTGTGTTAGAACGCAGATTTTTGTTTTGTTTTAAAGCTAAAATGATAGAGAATAATAATTAGTCATAGAAATATCTAGTATTATGGGGTTAATTTTAAGATTTTTAGAGATTATTGAAAAAAACAGCATAAAAAAATGCTATTTTAGTATAAAAATTGAACTTTAAGTCACGATAACCAGGGGTTTTTGAGTTATTTGTTATTTTATCTTAACTAGCACATCATTTGGCATGATTATCGTTTTTATTTTAATAAAATAGACCCACTACTTTGGAAAAATACGATTTTTTGTAAATAGAGTCATTAGTGAGTAATCAAAATCTTAATTCATCAATAAAGTACATAAAAAAATAATTTAAATTTTTTTTTCTATTTTTTTGTCGATAATTTTTGATCTAGTTTCACCCCCTTTTGGGGTTGCACTTTATCGAGGGACACACTGTATAATTTGCAAAAAAATAAATAAAATGAGATATAAACTATCCTATCTTTTAAGTTGGACCAAATAACAGATACTTATGAAGTTTGATCAAAGTTGGTTCAGTAGTTTCAGAGTTTATCGCGAACATACATCGTGACACGAGATTTATATATATATAGATAGATAGATTAAGATTTCACATCACATACATATACTCTATTCACATACTCTATTCACATCACATACACATATTGGAAACTACTGTGAGAGTGAGCCAGTGGCTCACAGTATTAATTAATTAATTCTAAATACTATTACAACATAATTTACTAACAATTATGACTTTAGTTAAATACTGTAATAGATTCCTCTTAAAAGATGGATATCACAATTATAGGATCAACATAATCTTAATGGTAACTGCACCAATTTATTTATTAGTATGATGAAATTTAGACAACATAAATCTAACAAAATATTGCGATGAACTTTCGCATTTATAATATTAATAAAAGGATTAATTACATATATAAAGCAAAAGTCGTCTTTTGAAGTCAATATTTGACAACATTATCATATTATGACCGAAACATCTAGGCAGAAAGCAATTATTCCATTAGATCTTTTGTACTTCAGAAAAGCAACAAGAAATATTCAAACTAAGTAATATATAAGGTATTCACAAAAAATGCCATTTTATTTTGATACCCCATTTGTTTTTTTTTTGTGTGCTATAATTTGATCAGATGGAGTACTTTCTATAAGTTGAAGCTAAATTTTGCAAAAAAAAAATTCAAACCGAAATTGCCGAATACTAATGTTTAATATTGTAACACGCGGTTTTTACTTTATTTTTATTACAAATTCACTTTTGTTACATACAACCTTATACGAATGGGCACTAACAACCCATTCCAATCTCAAATACTTAGACACAAACAAATATTATTTGATAACGTTCTGTGACTAAACTTAAAACTACTGGGTACTTAACATATAATATTTATATAAAGCCTTTTATTTAAAATCAACATTAAATTTTTCATTTACATTTCTATCGGGATCGGACAATATATTTGAAACAAAATCTAGACAGTTATTCAAACAAAACGTTAAATGCATTCAAAAATAATTATTATTCCGTGATTTAAGTTATAATATCAACAAATGAAATATGATATTCAACTTGATTTGTATTTCCTAATTTATGATTCGCTATTTATTATAAATGTTAAAAGAAATATCTAAAATAAAAATAAAAAATATTTTGTTTTAATACGCTATGATTTTGTTAACGCATAATAAACCTCACAAAAGGGAATACATTTATAAATTTAAAAATTCTAATTTTAATACTTAACAGTTAATATTGATAAATTATTATGCGAGATAAAATATTATTATTATTATTATTATTTTACCAGACATGAAATCATTTTCAGAAAAATTTAAAATAAAATAAAAATAATGCCTGCGTAAAAATGTTTTTGAATGCCAACATAATTTTATTGTATCCAATTTAAATCTGATTATATTCTGGTTAAGTACTATTTAATCTATGTTATATTATACATTTTATTTTTTTACATAATTATATTTATTATAACTTCTCATTATTATCGTTTTGTACATATACATATATTATGAATCGTGATTTTATAATCGTATATATATATATATATATATATATTTTTCCTTATTCTATTTTATTCAGAACAGTCCCGAATAGAAATCTTCATGTAAGTTATTCTATATCTAATCAAAAATTACATTTGTCTTGTCTTGTCTAGTATAGTAGTCAAAATTTTATGGATATTTTTTTTGGTCATGTTCGAAAACTATATATTATAATTACATATTTTTTATAAAAATATTCGAGTTTTGTGGATTAATGTGACATGTTTTGTGGACATTAATCCACAAAACTCGAAAACTAGCCATTGGATTGACTGAAATTGAATTGAAATTGAACGTCAACCGACGTTGAAATTTTTAAACAACATTTCACTTTAACAGAAGTGTTTCTATATATTTTTATTCCAGTTTCAGCGAAAGGAAAACGAAAAAAAAAAAACCATGAGCCACAACGAAGTAAGGGTGGGTTCAGCTAGTATTATTATAATAATTATATTTGTTTGTAATAACTCACCAATGAGACTTTTAATAAATATTCATGTAATCATTTCAAAAAATGTCTGTACCATAGACATCACTTTAGAAAATAATCACAACATTAAACAAGTCTGAGTATATGATTCCTATGAAAAAAACGTGACCAAATATATCCAAGATGATAGCGAAAAGCAGCCAAGTATTGAAAAATAACATATCAATCATTCATCCTCCATTTTTATTTATTGAATAATAAGCTTATTCTGATATTATTATATTGTGATCTGAAACAATAATTCTATATTGTAAAACACAATTTGATTTTATGTTAAGGTCGACAGACCAACAGCACCTATGCTGTTATTTAACGGTGGTGTTCTGTAAGGGGGTGGTTACTGTCGCCAGATGGGCTGGGCTGCCCAAATGACTGCGAAACTATGTGTGTGCGTGACAGTCCCAAAGGAATTCTGAGCAGTATTGCGGAAATTTATTGTTGTTACCATGACTTGTGATGTTCTTAATATAGTATATGTAATTTTTTATGAATTTATGATTCCACTAGCTGGTGCCCGCGACTTCGACATTATACTTTTGCCAAGCGTTGGATTTTTATTTTTAGATAGCTGGTGCTTGTCTAAAAATTACTTTAATTTTATTTAAAATAAGTTTAAATTTATTTAAATATTAGTTTAAAGATTTATGTACTTTTAAAATAAGACAAGCGAAAAACATACCTCCACATCGTTGCTTTAACGTTGAATGTCCTACGTAGTGAAAGTCTAGGACGCTAGACTACAGTTCTAATCATCAACTTCAAGTTCTAACTCTATATCGACAAGACTTATTCTTCTTAATGTGTTTATGAACATATATCGCGAGAACGCGACATACAAGCGTCGGAACCACACCATTTGTGAGCGATGTTGTTTCATCGCTCTCACAACTCGCCTGCTCTCTGTCCAAAGTAGAAAATATCTGAAATTCAACCCTCGTTTTGTCATTGCCTGAGCAGTTTCCGATAGAGGTGTCTTGTTCTGATAGATGATAAAAGAGATTTACATCAGAATGCTGTACAGCTTTGATAAAAAATTATAAGTATTTTCATAACTAAAAAGATTATATACAATAAAGTCATGATAAAACTTGGAGACACCATTTCTAATATAACTATGCAAGTTAATGAACATTGTAAATACAACCGTGTTACAAGTGATCTTGAGACTAGAAATATTTTTCTATATTTACAACAAATTAGTTAAAAAACCTATTTACTTTTATTTTCTGCTATATACTAGAGGACCACTCCCGGCTTCGCACGTAATCAATTTATTAAAACCTTCCTTGTTTAGTACTTTTTTCATTAGTGAAAACCACAATAAAATCCGTTGCATAGTTTAAAAGATCTAAACCTACATACAGAGGGACAGACGGCGGAAAGCGTCTTTGTTTTATACTATGTAAAAATAATGTGATTTTGAGGTTCGTTTGAGTAACATTTTTTTATCAAGGTTGCCAGGTAGGCTGATGTTCCATTTATGGTACCACACGAACATTAAGAGAAGGGTATAGGATTTTTTTAGCATTCAATAATAGTAGAAAAGATGTATAAATGCCATATTCTAAAATACTAATTTTATACTGACCTGTTGGAAGACAGCATGAAACTAAGCGGTAGGTCTAAAATACCCCAATATTTTCTTATTAAATTCACTGAATCTAATGTGTACACGGTGCACCCTGGAAACATGGTTAGTAACATTATAAAAAAAAGGCATTGTGGGACATTTAGCATAATAATATGTGAAATTTCGAAACTATTTTGTATAAAAAAGATGTGTGAAAGGTTGGTTTATTAAGAATATTTAATTTAACAATCAAACAACATATGTTAATAAGTAACACAATCGCCCGTTGTGATGAGCCCATTGGATGAGTGGTAAGGGTACTTGCCTTATATCTCAGGGGCCCCCGGGTTACATTCCCCGCGGGGTCAATTTTGGAAATGAACTTTTCAAAGTTGGCTCTGGTTTGGATTTGGAAAGTAGTGGCAGGGCACACTGCATTTTGCAGTCATTTGGGCAGCGCGTCTGGCAGCACCAACCCCCTTAAAGAAGACACTGTCAAGTAACAGCATATTATGTGCTGTTATGTTTCGGTGAGTGAGAACATTACCCCATCCCTTCCTTATCCCTTATCCTTAATCCTTCTATGGTCGGCAGCCCACTTGCAGCACCTATGGTGTTGCTTGTGAAATAGGCGATGATAGCCACCTTACCATAAAGTGGACCATCAGCCTGTCTGTTGAATTAACATAAAAAAATCAGGATTTATTTTCTCATAGATAACAATTAATAAAATATACTTTTTGTCTGGTAAAGACAGGTGAAGGACGACCTCTTCTTATCTTTGACAATTATAACATGCAGAATTTCAAATACTTACTGCTAGGCATAAGTTTTTCAACAAACATATAAGCAAGAGCATAAAAAACAGAGGAGTGATTTGCGTGTGACGAAACTCCACCTCTATCAAAAGTAACCAGAGTATCTATGTCTAGCATTTCTAAATGATATTGTATTAGTTTAGCTACAACAGGTACAGGCCATTGAGTGTTTGGCTCGTCCTTAAGTCTAGTGTCATTTATGAGACATATGTTCTGATCTGGTAATCCAAGCTCTTTGCAAGCCCGCCATAGTTCCTCTCTTCTTAAATGACCTTTGCATTCAAAATTACCTGGAAAAATAAAGATTTACATTAAAAAAAAAGATAATTTCATAACAATATGTTAATAATTATGTAGTATGCTAAAATATATTAAAGTTAAAAGTTCCAAAAGATACTATTGTAACATATCTCAATATTTAGATAGATATCTCAATATATATACAATAATAAAATAATGACTAAGGAAACAGTTCAAATTTTATTTAACCACCAGCTGAAGATGGCCACGCTTCGCTGTGTCATTATAAACCATTGTATATATACCATATAATAAAACGAAACTTCGTTTGGTTACAGGTAGGGAATGCAATCTTGGACCAAGATTGACTATTTAAGATCTTGGCGTCTTTTTTCTGAATCAAGATTGGTCAGTTCGAGATCTTGTTGAGATTAGGGTCGAGATCTTGGTCGCGAATCAAGATTTTCGGGATTTTCGAGATTGAGCAGAATAATTGAAAAAAATGCGTTTTTTTTGTATCAAATACTGCAAATTGATAGTAACCAGTATTTTAATATTATGTAATATAATTAAGTATATTTTTCAAATTAAACAACATTGTATGAACACAATAATCAACATTTATTTTAAAAATGAACAAGAAACAATCATCATTTTAGTGACTTAAATGAAATAAATGCAATAATGCAATGAGATCACAAATTATAACCTATAATTTACGTAATTTAATGAAGAACAAAAAGTTTAAACCTTTTGAAAATGACTTCTCAAGAAACACAGTACGCTTAAAGTGTCATCACCTAATCGGCACCGTATATCAGTGGCTAAATAGCCCGCGGCTGAAAAGGCCCTTTCTGCCTCCACACTAGTAGGGACGAAAGTTAAAAGGCTGTTAAAAGCGAATTTCAGGTATTGCCCTCTTTCTCCTCCGTACTCATAAAGATTCATTTCTTTTTTTTAAATTGCGTCAATTTTATCAGAAATCAGCGCTTTGGGTTGCAGTTGATTACATGCTTTCAAGGCCTGTTCGAGTTCCAGCTGCAGTATGACACTTTACGCGCGCTCAGTCTGAAAATCTCGAAATCTTGTTACAATCTTGGACTGTTTTGTCAAGATCGCGAACAGGATTTCGAAATTCAAGATTGATGGCTTTCAAGATTGAATCTTGGAAAATCACTCAAGATCTTGGTGGAATCTTGATTTTGCAAGATCAAGATTGCATTCCCTAGTTACAGGCATTCAAATTTACTATGTAAGGATTTGTAACAAAGGCCACGAGTCTGTTTTCTTGATTGAGATATGTATTTAAATTAAATTAAATAAGAAATGTACCATTAGATAAACACAGCAAATGTACTTCGACCCCTTGTTCACATAATCTGATAATGGTTGGTCCAAAAAACATACACTCGTCGTCAGGATGGGCAACCACTACCAACACTCTTTTAATACCACGAATTCTTGCAGGTGCTCTTCTTGCGTACCGCAAATAAACCACACAACACAAAAACACGTAACCCACTATCCATAAACATATGTAAAATGCAAAGTTCTTAAAATATAATAATGTTTCAGAGACAATTTTCAAATAACAAGTGTAGATATATTCTAAATCATGAGGTGCTATAGAAAGTAACATTTCTGACTAGAAGGAGACTTTTTGTCAATCTATGGGGAAAACATATAGATTAAACAAACTTATTTACATGTTCGTTAAAAACTATTAATAATACTATTGATAAAATTATTAAGAGACCATAATTCAATTTAATCAACTACAAAAACAAACACACAATATATGTCAATTCAATTGTCAAATATCAAATGACAGTCTCACAGACTAGGCTTATGTCAATTCAATTGTCAAATATCAAATGACAGTCTCACAGACTAGGCAGATATTCATCAATTTTAGGAGATAATCACAGCTAAACGGATAGCACAGGGAAGTTAGCGTAAAAAGATCTTGGAAATACTACTAATTTCTGTGTAAGGATTACTGCTAAGTAGATAATAAAATAAAACAAAATGAGATTTCAATAACCATTAATATATTAAATATAACACAGACCACTAAATATATCTTTTACAATTTTTGATGCGAATGTGGTATTTGTTTGTGTTTGACCTAGAGTAATATAAGCTAAGCAACTGTATAATGTGTTTGACAAAGAGAACAGTATGGTGTTTGACTTGTGTTTGACCTACGTATGTTACGTATCGTATTTTGTTCTGTGGTATGTGGTTCGTATTGTTTGTTGGATTCAAGGATTTTTCGGATTGAAATGATTGAATTGAATTAATATTTTTAATTTTTGAGTGATGCGCCAATTTAACACAGTTTTTAATCTATAATTTATTCGCCTCATTTTTAAAGTTGTGGTTTTGTATCTAAAAGTGAATAAAATGATTCAGCCCGACTATCAACCCATGAGCTTATTAGCACATCTTAATTCTGACGAGCTTAAAGAAATTTTCAATGACGACAGTAAATTTGATGCCGTGCTTAGAGATGTAAAACAGGTACAGTACTGTTTTTTAAAGGAAACAATCTTTTATATCCATAAAAGCAGTAGCTATTCAAACAAAATTGCTTATGACTCATTCATTGCATTGAACTTCAAATATTAAATGATATCATACAAGTAAATTGATACAGATATTTTGTTCGAAATTGTTTATTTACATTATTAGCTCGTATAGTTTCCACAAACTAAAACAATGATTTATGGGACTGTAATAACAAAAAGGGAACATCAAGTCTATGTGTTCCTCGCCCACATAAATTATTGTGGCCACATTTTATGACACCCAAGTTACATTTTATATTAATTAGCCTGAAATAGCCCGCAACATGTCTTCACGACATAGTCAGTCGATATGATGGGGATCTGTCATACATCTTAAATTACCCAGGTTTTTGAACATATGAATTCTGTGTAACATGGAATACCAGTCAGTTGGAAGGCCCTTCTGGCGGCATTAACCACCCCCTTAGGGAAGACGACTATGAAATAATAGCCTTTTTGTTGTTGTTTACTGAATAAATAAGGGATTGTGAGGATATTTTCTTATCCCTTTCTAAACCCTCATCCTTAATCCTACTATAGGTGGCAGCAAAACTTGCAACACCTTTGATTTAAATAATTACAACAATGGACACTGCAGTAGGTATTTACTGGTTGAATATGTCTTGTAATGATATGCATTATTTCTTTGTAGGTTAAGGATTGGGATACAGAAAAAGAAATGGTGATAGCAGAAAATAGGTCTTTAGCCGAATTCAATGTTAGCAAAGAGCCAGAAATAGAAATGCTTAAAACCCAAGTGCAAGAGAAATCCGAAGCAGGAGAACAACTATGTAGCCGCATACAAGAGCTATTGGATGAATACAGTAAGTCTTATCTCTACTATCAATATCTATTTACTATCATATACTACTAGTACCTGGATGATCGAGTACCAAGTCTATACTGTGTATTATTATACAGAGAAAAGATTCGTTTCTTTGTATGTAACGAAAAAACTAATGGACCTATTTTAAAAATGATTTCACTAATAGAAAGCTACATTATCACTGAGTAACATGGGCTATATTGTTAATCGAGATAAATCCCTATGAAAACTCCAATTTATAATGTAACTATACTAATCTAACCAAGGTGTAAAAAATCTATACTTCTAAATCTATACTATTATTATAAAGACAAAAGATTTGTATGTTTGTAATGAATAAACTCAAAAACTACTGGACCAATTTTAAAAATTCTTTCACCTAACTATAGAAAGCTACATTATCACTGAGTAACATAGGCTATATTTTATAGTTATGCTGGTGAAGTCGCGTGCAACAGCTAGTAAGTTAAATGTAACAAATTCTGCCTACAGAAACAAAGTCTGCTGGAATTTCACCGGATACCACACACGCCCTACTGCAAACCGCCGCAGCAGAAACAGAGGAACAGTCAGAAAACATAGCACAAGACTTTCTATCGGGGAAAATTGATGTTGATCAATTCCTCACCGATTTTCAACCGATCCGAACGAAAATGCATTTACGCAAATTCAAGGCGGAAAAGATGGCTGAATTATTAAGAGCAGGTACCCAAAGCTCGTTCGGTAATGGATTTTCTAAACCGTATCTACCATACCCAAGTTACGTTCCACCGCAGAGTGGAAACGTTCCATACCCCATTGGCCCTCCGAATATGCCAGGTCAAAACATAAATGTGCCATACCCGATGGGGCCACTCAACATGCCCATGCCAGGAATGTATGGCAATCACTTTTAAATTGTAGTCTTATATTTATTTAGAGGATATACATACTGTGTCAATTTCTGCAGGTGTTTAATAAAAAATAATAATCTCGTAATCGTTACACTGTGTTTAGTTTAGTTTGTGGAAAATTAAATGAGGGCTGTTTCAGTTCAGAAAAGAATATTTAGCTGTCTATCTCAAATAGGCTTTATTGAGTGACAGCTGTAATTTCTGCTTTATTTTGAGAAATATTTTTGCCCTTTTTCACAAATTAATAAAAATTATGTAATATAATATTTTTGCTTACTGAGCAATATATTTAACGGAAGCAAGTTGACCAAATGAAGTAAAATTTTGGATCGTTATTAATTAGGTCTGTAAAAAGGAAATGAAACATCATTGCCTACAAATAAGATAAGAGATATGCTCTGTTATTTCACAGCACACA
Organism: Synanthedon andrenaeformis; assembly: GCA_936446665.2. Taxonomy (NCBI): domain Eukaryota; kingdom Metazoa; phylum Arthropoda; class Insecta; order Lepidoptera; family Sesiidae; genus Synanthedon; species Synanthedon andrenaeformis. Next base: position 5,602,793 of record OW387796.2, read on the forward strand.
AGATGAAAATATGAAGTAATCATGTTTATAGTTAATTAAAATGAATTTTTATTTAATATAGATCTTTTTTAAAGTGAGCTATGAAAAAGTATATGATATGAACGTCATCTTAATAGTAAAGGGTAACATTGTATAGTAATTTATTGTAGACATTGAAGAATTTCAAAAAAATAACTTTGTATTCTGCTCTCAGGTGTTTATTTGAACCGAATACACTTCTTATTTTATGTAGGTGCCATAATTGATGAACTCATGTGCCTGAATGTAAAAAATAAAATAAAATGTAGGCTGGGGATACAAAATCTTGCTTCGTTTTGCATTCGTTGGCTCTACACCACTTTGCAGAAAGTAACACTACTTTTATCTTCTCATACTAAAATTGCAATGCATGTTTCAAACCATACAGTTTTCTCGAGTTTGCATACTTTGTTAATAAAAAAATACACTTGATTTAAAAAATCATGATGGCTATTGGCAGTTCAAAAATGCAATTGTTTTCTAATTTAACAATCCGAAAATGTTTTTACATTGTCGCGATAAACTAAATAGTAAAAAATCTGTGATTTTAAATAATATAGAATGACTTTTTTTTTCTTCTTAAAAACCAATGTTAAACTGTCCGCTTCATATTGGTGCTTTGTAGTTAAAAAATGATTGTAACTAAAATTTATGTATAAATATACTTAGTGTATAATAAAGAGATGAAATTATTAAAATGTAACAAACAGAATATTATTATGTTAATGCGATTATATCGTGGATTTTCGCATCAATTAAACATCCGCAACGTTATCCGCATTTGCAATAATCGTTTCGAATCTTGCGAATATGTACAGTAGTTAGGAATCAGTAGTAGATAGACACTTGATAAGGCGCGTCTTAAATCTTCGTTCATGCAGAAAAGAAATTCAGCTCCGACGATTAACGAAGAAAGCTAAAACTTATAATTAACCTTAGATACAATATGTATAAAGTTGATAATAGAATGCGCACTCGCGTAAGTTGGCAAGCGGCGCACGCTAACATGGCGGCAGCTGGCGACCAATAGCGGTACTGGAAAAAGGCGCGAAGTGTGTGGATAACATTTCCCACGCTTTAAAAATTCGTCTTCAAGTACATCGGTATGCCATATCAGTTAAGTACTGTACTGTACGGAGCTAGTCCTAAATATCGCAGATTTCTCCAGAATAAACTATAAAATCGTTAGTTTTTTCTGAAGGTTAAAATTTTCATTTTTTTTAAAACTGATTACTTAGTAGACATTTCCATCATATATTTATGCTTCTCAAAATCATATTCATTTATTGCTGCACTTGAAAATTAAATCTATTAAAAAAAAATTAAATTAGCGAACAACCCTGCTACATATACAGGGTGTCCCAAGAAGTAGTGATATAAAAAATCTAGGAGGTAGAGGACCTCGAGGGGTATCCGAATCACCCCCATGTATGTTCTGCGATTTTTCGTATTTTTCGAGATGATTTTTTTTTAAATTTTTTACCTAACGCGGAGCACCACGAGGTTTTTAATAATTGTGACATGAATTATTGTGATAGATGCCTGATTTTTTTATTTATAGTAAGCTGATGGACAGGCTAATCCGGCTCAGTAACATTTACTATCATTAGATCTTGGCAAAGGGTCAAAAAAATTGAAATAACAAAAAAAAAACAAAATTAACGCAATATTTTGCTCAACTTTAGACTTTTTTAAAAAAAAGTGTACATAAAAAAAAATTGTCGTACAGATTTCAAAAACTTCCTCTATCTGTGAAGTAGCTATCCTGCAAATTTCATTGGGCTACTCATATAAGGCTTCATAAAAAAAAAATGAAACTAAATGTAGTAAGTGAAAAATTCAAATTTCTTAATTAAAATTGAAAAGTAATTAAAACAATGCAAAACAAATCAAAAAGTGTTTATTACGTAATATTATTATAAAAAGTTTTCAAAATGGCCGCCCTGTTGCTCAAATTGAGCAAATTGCTCAATGTCGTTTGTGTATTGAGCAGCTCAATACACAAACGACATCGCCGGAAGAAGCTATTTTTCAATCGCCTGAACGCCATCCTATTATTTTTAACAGTTTCTTCTGCTACTCTCAATTTTCTTCTTAACTCCTCCAAATTGCGGCATTCTCTTGCGTAAACAATACTTTTGTAGTATCCCCACACGAAAAAGTCTATTGGGTTCAGGTCAGGTGACCTTGGAGGCCAGGCTATCAGGCAGGCGTCACGGCGGCCGCAACGACCAATCCATTTTTGATTGAATTTTCGGTTCAAATGGTTTCTTACTTCTAAAGCATAATGGCATGGTGCACCATCACACTGCAGTACCATGTTTCTGTGCGTCTCTAGGTCAATATCTTCAAGCAGCAGAGGCAGATCATTGCGTAAAAAATTTAAAAATTGATTACCGTTCAAGCGGTCTGGCAACTGAAAGGGTCCGATTAGCTGACCGTTAAGTATGCCAGACCAAAGGTTTACACTAAATTGCTCTTGAAACGTGGATTCTCTTTTTAAATTTGGGTTTTCAATTGACCATGAATGAGAATTGTGCATATTAAAAATCCCATTGCGCCTAAAATGAGATTCATCAGTCCACAAAATTTGGTTAAAGAAATTTTCATTCTCGGCTTGTCTCCTTAGCATTTCTTCACAGAATTGAATTCGTCGGTTGTAATCTTCTGGTTTCAATTGTTGCACTTTTCTTATGTGGAACGGATGATATCCTACGCTCCGTAGTGTGCGATGTACCCGCGATTTAGAAATTCCGGTACGTTGTTCCACAAGTCTTACACTAGTCGACGGTTCTCTGTCTACGTCTTCGACAACCGCATCTACTACATAAGGATCCGGCATCATAAACGTACGGCCAGGTTTGGTTCCTGGTGAACGACCTTCCATATACGCATTATGTACTCTTAAGATCATTCGGTAGTCAGGAAACCGCTCGGGTTGAGGTCCTCCTCTTTGTTCCACGTGTTCCTGGTAAAGTCTTGCAGCTTCTGCCGCGTTCCCCATCGCATAACCATAATAGTAATGCATTTCTGCGTAATCACGTGAAATAAACATGATCCAAAGTCAAGTCCAAGTAAGCCAAGTCGTCGAGTCCAGAGTACAACACTAATACAAATCGTAAAGCACGTCGAAGTCCGAGAGAAAAGCCAAAATTATAAGAGAAATGAACAATGAACAGAGTCAAGACAAACGTAGGCACAGGTTGCAAGCAAACAAGCGACTAATTTGAAAACATACACAATCACATCCCATTTTTCGGTCTTTAGTCTCCTGTCCCTGTCTCTCTAACGATGACTTAAGTACTTTTATTTGTCATCTCTTTTCGGCATTTAACGGACGGTCATACTCACAACAAAGGGCCTATTGCATTGTTCAATAAACGGTCTGAGCAGGTAAGAATATCGGTACCCCTTACTTGCCCTTACCTCCTGTCGACAAAAATAATTCCAAAATAAGAGCGTTTTCACATTATCCGATCCGATATCGGTGTAGGACCCAATAACCGATATCCGATTAGCCGACACCATACGCTATTTTCACATATTTCCGACAAAATCGTTCCGATACGGCCATTTGCTCTATAAGCTTAGTGCGGGCAGGTCATCATGGCAGACTATAATAGAAAACTTTATTTGCTGTATCTATTATATTTGAGACGCAAAAAAAGATCTGTCCGCAGACAGTATTGGATACATCCCATCGTGGAAGCTAGATATTCAGAGGGAGCATTTTATACTCTTTTTAGCAAGCTACAAAAAGCACCTAGAAAGTTTTTTAATTACTTTCGTATGAGTGAATCCACATTCAATTATTTGCTAATTCATCTCACAAACAGTATCAAGAAACAAGACACACATTTTCGAATGGCTGTGGGGCCTAAAGAAATGCTGGTTGTGACATTAAGGTAAGTTTACTATTTTCATGTTTGTTTTTTAATCATTGGTTTCTATCATTATCATTTGTTGGCTGGTGGTCAACACTGTACATGTATAGTGGGCAGCACATCAAGCTGGACACAATAATTGTAAAATAGCCCATAAGATAACGGGACGCAGAGCTCTAGTGTGTCTAGTTTGATACACTGGCCACCATACATTATTATTTAGTTATAATTAAAGAAAGTTCGTTATAAAAAGTATTTTAATCAGAAACAAGTATTGTTATACAGAGTATTATAATCAAAATGGAAATGAAATAGCATATGACAAGGTACAATAGCATATGACAACTCACAATTCGGAATATTTATCGAAAAAATGCTGAAAGTTATTAGTATGGGATTCTGTAACCGATTCACAGGTTTGTTGAATTTCAACTGGTTGTGGACTTGGTACATCAGTATAGGAGCTGCTTGTAGGTGAAGGAGATGACAGTAATATAGATGAGGGAGACTTTATTGAATTGCTATGAATCGAATGGCCATGTTTTGGATATGATCTACTGAATCCAGGTGCAGGTTTTACGAGAATATATGGTGATTGTACACGTTGATGAAATGAAGGACTCGGTTTTGTTTAATTTTTTGTATACTAGATAGAAGGTCCATTTGTAGCTGTATTTTCTCTGGTTCTGACATATCTTTAACATATGGTATAAAAGACCTAAAAAAACTGTCCTCTGTTAACACTCTTTCAGAGTTGGTAGTTTTATTTTCTTTTATTTCTTTTAATATTGCGGCCTCAATATTGTCTATTTTCCTTTTATTTTTTGACGGCTCCTTCTTTGGTTCATGTATAGTAACATTATCAAAATGTTCAATATCATTAGCAGCGATCACTTCATGATCTTGTTCTGTTTCTTCCACAATGTTGGCATCAGTTTCAGCTTTTTTTGCAAATTTCAGTAAAAATTTTAGGTTTTCATGATACACATATGGTTTTTTTGTCGCTTGCCCTGACTTTACATTAAGAGATCTAATGAAGGCGTCTCTTATATTATTCCATTTGTTTATAATGAGTTGTGCTGAAACAATAATTAGCTTATTAATAAAAATGTACTTAGTTATCATTACATAGTTTAAATAGGCTGAGGCAAAGTTTATGTAACCACAATTTTTAAAAGAGTATTAATAAACAAGATTACAATTTCTTTTTTACTTTTCAGGTACCTGGCCAGTGGTTGCTCTCTGACCGATCTGCACTACAATTACAGGCTAGGAATCAGTACATTGAGTGAAATTATAAATTTTGTTTGCCAAAAAATATGGGAAAACTTCCGTAGCGAACATTTAGAAAATATGTCTGAACAAAAGTGGAAAACAGTAGCAGAGGGTTTTAAAAAAAGAGCATCTTTTCCCAATTGCCTCGGTGCTATAGACGGAAAGCACATACGCATTCAAAATTTTCCACATGGCGGTTCAATGTATATGAATTACAAGAAATTCTTTTCAATCGTCCTTTTGGCAGTTGTAGATTCAGATTATTCGTTCATTTTTGTTGATATAGGCGCATATGGCAAAGATTGTGATTCCTCTATACTACAAAACACTCATTTTTGGAAATTGTTGATGCAACGAAATTTACACATTCCACAGCCAAAACCCATTACTGAAGGAGGACTTGCAGTTCCCTACGTATTTGTTGTTGATGATGCATTCCCAATGAATGAACATATGTTACGAAGCTATTCTGGACATAATTTAAGTCAAAAACAACGTGTATTTAACTACAGACTTTGCAGAGCACGTCGGTATGTTGAGTGCGCATTTGGAATTATGAGTAATAAATGGAGAATATTTCATCGACCCATCGATGTGTCCCCAAAATTTGCCAAAAACATAGTGAAAGCTTGTGTTATTTTACATAACATCGTGAGGAAGCGTGATGGATATCGAATAGACGATATAATTTTAAGTGAGAGATCATCTCTACAAACTTTGTCCAGTCCACATACAAAATCCACTAATAAAACAGGACGTGGAGTCCGTGCAACCTTTGCTGATTATTTCGTTTCCGATGTAGGTAAATTACCATGGCAACTGTCCAAGATCTAGGTCATAAAAATAAATATTTACACAACTTGTACCTACATTAATTATTAGCTATAGTAGGTATTCTCGTGTGTAAACGTGTAGTTCTGTTTTAAGATTTATTAAAAGTGTAAATTACATACCAGTCTTTTTTTTCTCATCCTGATTTAAAACTTCATATCCCTCTTCAAGGTATTCACATACTTCTCGCCAACTATTGTCCCGGAGTGTTTTATTTTTATATTCCTCGTGAGTTTTATCCCACAAGCATGGTTTAGATTCTACGAGTTCAATTAATGTAATTATATCGTATTTAAATGAAGACGCCATGATGACAACCAAACTGTAAACAAGCTCAGAATGGCCGCCACGCATCGGGCTCTACGCACACAGAGACAATTTAGATACACGTATAGCACACATACAAACATTATCGCCCGACGGCTCACGGGCGTCCGATGGTGCCGCCAGCATATCGGTGTCGGCTCCGATATCCGATATCGGGCCGGACAATATGAAAGACAGGTACATATTTCATACATTTTACTTACCCCGATATCGGATCGGCGTCCGACACCGATATCGGATCGGATAATGTGAAAACGCTCTAATGATTATTATGACAAGGTTAGAGACCTGTGCTCCAGCATGAAAAACATTAATAGGTTGTTGAAAGATTAAATTATCGACCAGTTTACTAACATTTTGTCAATTTCTGAAAATTTGAATTTTTCACTTACTACATTTAGATTCATTTTTTTTTATGAAGCCTTATATGAGTAGCCCAATGAAATTTGCAGGATAGCTACTTCACAGATAGAGGAAGTTTTTGAAATCTGTACAATTTTTTTTTATGTACACTTTTTTTTAAAAGGTCTTTAAAGTTGAGAAAAATATTGCGTTAATTTTGTTTTTCTTGTTATTTCAATTTTTTTTACCCTTTTCCAAGATCTAATGATAGTAAATGTTACTGAGCTGGATTAGCCTGTCCATCAGCTTACTATAAAAAAAAAATCAGGCATCTATCACAATAATTAAAAACCTCGTGGTACTCAGCGTTAGGTAAAAAATTTAAAAAAAATCATAACTCGGAAAATACGAAAAATCGCAGAACATACATGGGGGTGATTCGGATACCCCTCGAGGTCCTCTACCTCCTAGATTTTTTATATCACTACTTCTTGGGACAGCCTGTATATGCTGGATTTGTTTTTTTGTAAAACCTCATGACATTTAAATTTATTCCTTTATTGAAAAAATAACACAAATTATAATCGTTTTGTTTAGCGATTATTAAAGATTATTTTGTGATCAATAAAAATAAGACCTAGCATAATAAAACGGAGTAGGTATAGATATATCACCTAATCTAATTCATGCACCATGAGTAAAAAAAAAGTATTCATGAATTAATTATATTGTTATTATGTATATAAATTAGAAAATCACAATACGTTTACGGTTAATTTAATAATAATATACATATGTAATTTTAGGAATACTTTGTTTCGAACTGAAAACTTATAATAAATATGTAAACTAATTTTAAATAAATGTTTTTATTTTGCCATTATCCAACTATTTTTACATAGTAGGTAACGCTGCTTTGCTGAGTACACACACAATTTAAATAATAACTAACAAACAACAAAAAATATTGTTAAATGATATGCTATCATCTGTAGTCAGTTTTCAAAATAACAAGATTGTATTATAGCTGGCCTTTCATTTAGAATATGTTCATTTATGTACAATATAAAACTAGATATCATAATAACAATGAAACAACAACATATCACACACCTATAAAGGTATCACAAACAATTGCTTTATAAGATAATTATAATTTAAAACCTATAAAGCAAAAAAATGAGTTACTAAACCTGAACAAAAACACATTCTATTTAAAATTGAAATTAGCACATATATAAATGAAATTATTATGACCTTAAACATATTTTAAGTATTTTAGACATGGGACTTGGAATTGAGTGTAATAAGAAAATTATAGTTGTCAAACCAAAATCAGGTATATGCAATTTTTGAGTTTTCAACATTTTTGACCTTAGTGAATAACTATATCTTATCTCTTATATATTCGCTAATATCGTTAAATAGCTGTTAAGTTCTTATGAGCTCTATTTGACGAACTACGACGTTTTAATAAAATATGCTATGTGCAGAAACTATAATCTGTCATGAGCGAAATTTACTCTATTATAAAATTCAATGTAAATTTTTTTTAGGAAAACTTTTTTGTTAATCTCAAAAGTAGGTATACTTTTTGCACATAGCAGATTTTGGTTTGACAACGACGATATACTGTTTTTACGTATTTCGTTCAACGTTTTTAAGTTGAATCTGGGTTGCTGTCATTCCTTGGTACATTGCTTCAATTTTGCAAACAGGAAATCTGCTAATTATACTAAATATTAAAAAGAGAATGTTCCGATTTCGTTGAAATGTGGAGACAACCACTGCTATTCACCACCTGAAAGGTGTCCAGAAGAATATATTCCAGAAGAATATAGGCTATATATATTTATATGAATGCATACTTCCAATTTCATTCAGGCAAAGAAGATTTTGGACTCTTTTCGATCAAAAAAAAATCACTAGTTTTACAGAACCGAGTTTGAATTTCAGTTATGTTGAATTATTAAATTCCCTTAAGAATTAGAAATACCAGTTCCAACCACAATGAACCATAAGTATATTATCATGAAAATCCTAGGCAATTCTAGTCAAAAATATACTATAAATTCTTCTAATTAATTTTACTGCTATGTCAATGGTTTGACTGTTTTATTTGTATTATCTAAATCGTTTTCCTGATCTGTTTTGTTTCTGATATCACTGACATCATAATTTGGCTCTCCTTTGATGGCAAGTGCTAAGCAAAGAGTCATTAAAGTGGCGAGCATGTAAAATGTGAACTCTTGATTTGTGGCGACGCGAGCTTCGCTCTTATGAACTTTTTTCTTTCTAATATTTTGTTTATCCATTTGAGATTTGTTGAACAAATCGCCATAGTGATTTCTGGACCTAAAACAAATTATTTATTGTTTAAAGTTGTTTTCCAAGTGATATCAGTAGTTGAATAGTAGTGGCTGGACACACTGCATTTCGCAGAGATTTGATCGGCCCGTCTGGCGGCAGTAACCACTTATTCCACATACAATCTAATAATGTAACTAAGAATCCTCAGTGTACACAGACTCTGCCGAACTGCTCGGCGTGTACAGCATAGTGTACACTGGTCTGAGAACGTATTAAAGAGTCTGCTCCCTAAATGTCTCCTGAAAACAATGATAGACATATTGTTCAAAGTTAACTTACCAATCATCAAAATTATATATAGGCGTTTTTCCATCCATGGTGGGTGTAACCTGTCGATTAGCATGCGACTTGTAAAATTTTAATGTTGGATCTGTTGGCTCGGGATCAGGCTTGTAGTCTACCCTGGATGTGTTTACACTGCCAACTAAGAGACCTATAAAAAAGTAATTTCTAAAATATAAGTCAACAAAATTAAGTACTAACTGTTGCACGCGAGTTCGTCCACATAACTTTTTAAAATATAGCCCATGTGTCTCACTGATAATGTATAGCTTTATATAGGTGAAAGAATTTTTAAAATCAGTCCAGTAGTCTGAGTTTATTCATTACAAACATACAAATCTTCTCTCATTATAATATTAGTATGGAAATAGATTATAACTACCTTTATCGTACATCTTCTTTAATTTTATGTTTCCTAATACTTCATATGCTTCCGTTATTGCTCTGAATTTCTTTGCAGACTCTTCATTCTGGAATCATTGTCATCATTTCAATACATAATATATATTCACTCTACAACTATTTGCCCAGAACCAGAACGGACAAATTCCTGAGTTTTTAATTATAACTAGTTCTTTTTTGAGGATAATAAACATTAAAATTCGGTTTTTTAAACATAATTTCAGTCATAAACTGGTAAGCACATTAAATGACAGTTACCATCAAATGTGGTGACAGTGGTCACCTATCAGCCTGCCATATTTTGCTTAAATATAATAAGTAAATACTGTTGAACATATCCAGGATTAATTTTTAACTTAACATATTAGACCTTTGCTTAAAATAACAGAAATGTTTTTTTTATTATCAATATAAATTTATGAACAAAACATGTGAATCTTCAAAAAATTACTCAAATATGTCTCAACATAAAACATATGTACCTCAATGATCTAAGTGAAAAATCTGCTTATAATAATTTATGTTATATAATGTTATGTATACGACCTGTCAGGTTAGATTAAATTGCGTTATTAACCTTAGATTTATCTGGATGGTGGATTTTTGACAAATTATAATATGCAGTTTTGATGTCATTTTGAGTGGCTTTTGGTGTTAAGCCTAAAACATCATAGTGGCTTGCTAATCTTCGAGGACAGACGTTAAAACATTGTAATCGTTTTGTTCCAGAAATAAGTTTTGTTTTATTTTGTGTAAAGAGCATCTGAAAAAGGAGGGTTTGCTGTTGGTTACACAAAGAAACAATAAAAAATATTTTTGAACATTTACACTTACTGCCATGCCAATTTAATTAGAAATTATTACTAAAAATATATTGTAACATTAGAATTTCCATGTAAATATGTTGTCATTTTGAAAACTGAAAAAATATGACACCACAGACGAATATAAAATTATATTAATTCTCTACTGCTGGAAAGAAAATGACGCTGACACGCTGACGTTCTTTACGTAATAATAATGTGCTCTGGTAGTGATGGTTACAGACTATTAATTACATGTTCGAAAAGTTGAAGGATATTTGCAATATAAACACTGACCTGTATAAATCACCGTAGAATTCGATGGGGGCTATAATAACAAAATTGGAATTTGACCTGTAATATATACCACTGGACAAGCTGCTGTCAAATCATTTTTATGCCTTTTTGAAAAATGCCATTTTGGAGCTGTAGGCTTATGGAGCGAAGTACCCGGAACTAAAATTAGTCATGCAATAATTAAAATTGTCCATGGAACATTTACAGAATACACATTTCCTCATGTTTCAAAACTCAAGCGCACAAATAAACTTACACTCCAAGACATCAACAAATAGAATGAAACAGACACTGTTATACGTATCTATGGAATAAAAATACCCAAACGTCAACCATTTTATTGAACCATGTAAGCTTTAAATTATAGATTATTAAGTGCAAAAAAATTACAATCCTCAATAAATAAAGTTTTGGAGCATGCTTTAGAGTAGTTGCATGTCAGTTTAAAAATCGGTTAATAGCAAGCTATAACCGATTTCTAATATAGCAATTGAAGGGTTATTTGGAAAAACAGCCACTGTCAGTTCTGGTAAATTTTATAGTAGAAGCAAAAAACGTTTTTGGGCAGAATATCTGTTTTATGAATTATGTATAGGTACATATGCGATAAGTCATTGAGCAAAATAAATTTTATGACTATAATCATGAAAGAAATTTGTGAGAAACCCAAGAAAAATATGGAAAATAACTTTGACAAAGGTACTTTTTCCAAATAAGTATGAAAAAATAAAACAAACTTATTATACATACTTCAAATTTATTTGATATTACTCACAACCATCACTGTTATCATCCTCATCAACTTCAATGTCGACATCAACAAAATCATTGTCACCATCACTACAAATTTGGCGGTAGTAATCGCGACTTTCTGGCTTACTTAAATATTTACTGAGGTTTAGTAAATTAGCTATTTTACTGGCAGTCATTTTTATAGGTTCCGTGTAAAGAGGGTTAATTACAAGCTCTGGAGGCAATGTTACTTTTTTGCGAATTTCACAGCGAGTAGAAGGTCCTGAAAATGTTTCTTTCACTTTTATGTGCTGGTATTTTTCATTAGTTATGATAATACGTACTTGACGCAATCTAAGTGCAGGTCTTGGAACTTTAAGGAAGTAAGGAGTCAGTGCATCTTTCATATTAAAAAAGAAATCTTGAGTAGCAGTAACCACTTTGAATGGGGTTGGGTATTTTCTTGCTGCTTCAATGATTTTATCCCAGTCAGCTGGTATTTCAGGGGAACACACTCCCTTTTTCTTTCCAATTAGTGCGAAATCTGCATCGTTTGGAAGATATGTATGTCCCCTCACAGGGAATATATGCTTTACAGTTTTGAACAGCTTCAGGACATGTACAAGAAAGTATTGGAAATATACCATTATATGGTTCTTGTTCTGGCCACTGCATCCATCACTCAACAATACAAGGTTCTCCGATGTTAAGTCATTAGTATTCAAATAATGTAGTAAGAGAGAAGTAACATCAGATGCACCTTTTTTTCCTGTAACTTCCGTGTAACAGTACATTGTTGCATCATCGTTTGACAAGTTGTGGACTCCGAATACATAATACCACATCTGGCGTGAGTAAAAAACATCACTAGTTTTAATGTGTGGTAAAGGAAGATTCTGCATATAATCAAAAGATACTAACATACATTCTCCTCTTTTTGCCTTCTCTTTGTAAGTTTTTCAATTCTCGAAATTTTTTTGCTTTCTGTAAATGTAACGTTTTTTGAATATTGAGTTCATTTTTTTTGGTGGCATCAGTCTCACTCAATATTTTTAATTTCATTTCATCACATATGCTGCATGTGTCAGATCTCGGAAGGCCAAATTTTATGTTGAAATGTTTTGTAAATACAGAGTAATATACTATATAAGAAACACTGATTTGTGTTTCATTCAAAAACAATTCATGCATTTTTTTCACGCTCAAGTCTTCTGGCAGAAATACCACATTTGGGTTGTCACGTAAGGAGTAGTGAGATTGCCTTCCCTTGAAGCTTTTGATGTGTGATTTTACTAACTCCAATATTGGAAGTGGTACAGCATGAGGTCTTGTGGTATGTTTACCTCTACCATCTTTGGGTAACTGACCTGAGGATAATTTAGCTAGAATTGTACGCAGCCTTCCTCTGTTTATTCCATGCAAACTCATGAAAGCTTTGACACATACTGGAACCTCTTCATTATTTGTTCGCACTTTGTAATAGTATGCTAAATCATGGCTAAACAAATCATCCTCTTCATCACGGTTCTGTCTGGGTCTTCTTTGTTGGACACTTTTATATGATATTAGCCCTGAGAGATGTGCATCTTGATCATTTTTATTCTCATACTTATAGAAGATTTCTAGTATTTCTTTTCTCTGTTCAGTGGTTAGTCTTGTGAAACATTGTAACCTTTTGCATCTGAAAATAATGCAAATAATTTAAAAAAATATCTTAGGTAAGCGGTGAAATCGGAAGCCGACTGTTCTCAATATTTTATTAGAAGAGAAAATGACACACTGGTATACCTGCAGTCAAGTCCTGTTAAAACACCACTTTTATAACGGCCAACGTGATTAATGTGAGGTTCTCCGCTAACCTTGCGTCTTTTTATCATTTCTCGTTTTGAAACTTTCTTCTTCCTTTTAGTCATCCATTGTACACTATTTGAATTATCTCTTGGTATATTATTATCCATCATTTTATAGGTAAAACTATCACAATTCCCAAAATCCAACGCATTAAGTAAACAACGTCGAACACAGAGATAATTAATTTTGATTTTGACGGATGACAGTATGACACTAATGTTGCCAGTTTTTTCGGAAAAATAACCTTTGTCATTGACTTGGGTGGTTCTTCCAAAACCATGTTGACCTTGGATGTTTTTCCAAATATCAAAGAAAGTTTAACAAGTAATATCGCTTGACTAAGGCGCTTTTACGAAAAAGTGTGATTGACGTTTGATAGGCATCATTACAAAGAAACCATAGACACAAAAATCTCATTTTGTTTTTTTTTTGACATTGGTTGTTCTTCCAAATAACCCTTCAATTCGATTTCTAATTTTTTATAGCAACACTATGTCATTGTCAAGAACTTTACTTGTTGTTCTGTATCTTGTTTGACAACTTTGAATCTATAAAAGGAATCACAAATTTATTTATACTAATACTTGTGCTGTGTGTGCGTGTTTTACGAATAAATCGTGGATTAGTCATACTAAAGGAAACGTATTTAACGTATTTTTTACAACTTTTCTTCACTTTAGGAACTGAAATATTGGTAGGTAAAATTTCAATTTCTTTATTATGAAATTGTCGGCCAGATGGATAGTGTGTAAATTTGTTACCATGTATGGAAATCCTCCATCGTCGTGTGCCCTACATTTGTTAAAGTTGAAAGAAGGGAAAAAACTTGAGTAATGTTGTGAGTCATTGAACAGTGTTTAACTAAGAGCCAAGCCATTTAACTTTGAACTCGTTTTCGACACGCGACAAGTTCGTATATTTACTTAAATTTTTTCATTAAGATTCTGTCGTACACTCGAGAAATAGTATCTTAATTTATATTGAACTTTAAACTATTTTTTATTAGCTTATTTATAAAATATTTCAGTTTGTCATCATGTCGTCTCGTAAAACAGCTGGTCGCCGCGGAACCAATAAGAAGCGTGCACAGCGAGCCACCTCTAATGTATTTGCTATGTTTGATCAAGCTCAAATTGCTGAGTTTAAAGAGGCCTTCAACATGATTGATCAAAACCGGGATGGTTTTGTGGACAAGGAGGACCTACATGATATGCTTGCATCACTTGGTGAGTAATAGTTTTAGATAAAATTTAAAAATAAATAAAAGGTACAAGCCAAACCAGGTGGCTTCTTGTTGTTATACCATAATACTTTTTTAATCAATCCTTTTAATATTTTTATGATTATAATATGATATTGTTCTTAAAATTATGAAAAGTGTGTAATAGGTAGGTATAAGAAATTTCTTTGTATCTTTAATTAATAAAAACTATTTATTGCATTTAAATCGACCAGTGATAAAATTCAATTAATAGACACAACATACAAGTTTTTAATTAACAAGTGAATTTTTCACAATTTTTAATTTGTCTGTATATGTAATTAGAATTTAAGTGTTCATTTTTAAAAACTATTGAATCACACTTTTTTTTACTATAACATGGTATTTTGAAGTTTTATTTTTCATGTAAAAGAAATTTTATTGACTATAATAGGCTAGTTGACAAAATTTGGAAAT
This sequence comes from Synanthedon andrenaeformis, assembly GCA_936446665.2. NCBI lineage: Eukaryota > Metazoa > Arthropoda > Insecta > Lepidoptera > Sesiidae > Synanthedon > Synanthedon andrenaeformis. The sequence continues at coordinate 5,617,885 of OW387796.2, forward strand.
TAGTTTAAAACTATAGCTTAGCATCTATTTCACCCCAAAAATATTTTAAGAAAAATAGGTCTTTTACATTAGTATTTTGAGTTTTTAGAAACTTGAAATTGACCGCGAAAAAGGCCAAGACTGTCATGGCGTCTTGAATGACGTCACACCTCGCGAAACAGCCGTGTTTGTTTATGACAGTCAATTGTGTCAATGATAGCTACAACATGGCGTTTCCCGAGGTGTGACGTCACACTTCCATGCGCTTCTCTGATCGGTGTTTAATGTCACGTGATTAAACGCCTCATTTTGTCGATTTTGTTTTCCGAAAATATTATTAATCTTTTATTATTTTAATAGTAAAGTTGTTTTTTTGTTTACTAATTATCATGGTTAACCATCCGATTTATTCTTAGTGGAAACAAGCCTATTATCAAGTTACTTCGAATGTAGACTCACAGAAGACCAAAGAAATAACAGCATGTGGCTGTTTTGTTTCAGTAAGTGAGCAAGGAATGACAAGGCCCATTTCCCTTATCCCTTATTAATCCCTTATCCTTAATACTACTATTGGCAGTGCATTTTCAGCACCTATGGTGTTGATTTTGTTGCTATAGCCAACTACCATCAAATGGACTGTCAGCCAATCTGTAGTTTTAAACATTTTAAAAAAATCATAAATATATAGGACTTTTTTAAATGATCTATATTTCTCTCCAAGTTTACGAAAACTTATTTAAATGGTTTTTAATAATGTTAGTACAAATGTGTTTGATTATGAAATGTATGACTAAAAAAAGCACTAAATATTTTTTCATTTTTTTATGTTTCATCCTTTCTCTATTAGGTAAGAACACCACTGAAGATTATCTAGAGGGTATGATGAATGAAGCGCCTGGTCCAATTAACTTCACAATGTTCCTCACATTGTTTGGTGAACGTTTGCAAGGAACTGATCCTGAAGATGTAATCAAAAATGCTTTTGGGTATGTAAATGGACTATTTTAACTTTTTTAAATTATGTCAATGGAAGACACATTTTAGTAAACTAAAACGTCATATTTGCTCGTGTCGAAGTGTGATTTGTAAATCAAGGTGTCCCTTATTTACAAATCACACTTCACACGAGACAGTATTACTGAATCAATGAATTTTTATGGAAATTCTATCTATACTGAGTTTTCTCTAACATTGAAATTTGAATCCTATCTTAGGGCATGAATTTTTAAAGAAGTAGGAACCTTTGTTCTTTCCCAAGATTTCACTGCTCAAATTCAGTGGTTAAACCTGCATTTTGTTTTTGAAATTTTGCTAATTTTTATATTAAATAAAATTTATAGTTATTTTCAAAGGGCTATTTTCAAAAATTGAAGAAAAGATTGTTATAATTGGTTTAAACATTGTTTCTTTTTTTTAAATTTTTTTATTATAAAATTTGGTAAAACAACTTTTACTTAACAATAAGTCTATTTGAAAATTTCTATTTAAACTTTCTATTTGAATTTTATTATTAACTTTTTCTTTTTCCATTAAAAAATAAATATTGGTATAAATAAACTCTTAAAACAGAATAACTGTATAATCATAAACATTATAGATGCTTCGATGAAGAGAATATGGGTGTGATTCACGAGGAACGTCTCCGAGAGTTACTCACCACAATGGGAGACAGGTTCACCGATGATGATGTAGACGAGATGCTCCGTGAAGCGCCAATAAGGGATGGACTCTTTGACTACGTGGAGTTCACTCGCATCCTCAAGCACGGCGCCAAGGATAAAGATGAACAGTAAAAGGTTTTTTCTTTTTTTCAGGCAGGTTGTAACACCCTTAGAACTCTAAAAACTAAACTTTTCAGATAACTATCACATTTGTTGAATAGGTTAGTATTTTTAATCTAGTGTATTTTTTGATCATCTACAGTAAATGGAGATTTGAAATTAAAAATATTTGTAGTTGATTTAGTTTTGATGGATTAAACTTTATTTTTTAATTTCAATTTCACTAGTTTTGATTTGTGTTGATTGTAGAAAAATGTCTCAACAATGGCACATTTTGCAATTGAATTGCTACTCAAAAAATTTTTAAAAATGCAATAATTTTTTTTTGAGTTCAATATTATGGGTGGTGAGTTAAATATTTGTTTTTTTTTTAAATATTAAAAAAATTCAAATATAATTAACATTAAAATAAATTGCCCAATGAAATTAAAAATAATAATATATAAACTGTAGGTACATAAAGGGCATACAACCTGCCCATTTGTAATTAATTATGTATTTTGTTATATCCAGATTTTATATACTTATGCATTTTTCAAACTAATGATGCCATGTCACACTTTTTTTAAATGTGATTCAGGTGCTAATTAATAATAGTACTTAAAAAAATTGTGGTTGACTGTCATAATTTGGAATTAATGATCTATAAGTATGAGATTTCTTTTGACTGTCACAACAAGCGTTTTTTTATTACTTTAATGCCATTGTGGTTATGACAAACACGGTTATGCATTTTAAGCCGAAAAATGTACTATCGAATTAAATGTTTTTTTTTTATAAGTTGGCCATATTTGCCCAATTTATTGTAAACTTGCAATTAATTCGCAGTTTAATGATAACCTAAACTATGCATTTATAATGAAAATTGGAAATTCCGTTGGTTTAGTTGTAAACGTAATAATTAGATTTTTATGTATAATACATATGTATTTTAATATTGCTTTTTCCTTTAACAATGTTTTAATTCATATAAAAGTATTATGACCATTCCTAGAATTAGGTCTTTTGTATGTTAAGGATTGGTATTTGGTACTGATTATGTGGATCTTCAATCATCTTAGGGTGTGTTCACATTTGTGTCTTATTTTTATAATTATAGGCCACACCATTTATTTGAGGATTAATTTAATACAATTTTTTCGTTGACAACAATTTGAGTTGATTTGGCGTCTATACATACCCGTACATACATGCTATGGTGAATATTTATGTTACAAGTGTTTCAAAACCACAATCAAGTGGTGGGCGATTTAATTTTAATGGAAACTTGGAACTCTTTCAAATTCTTATTTGAATGTTCATAATGAAAATTGATACAAAAATACAAAATGTTCAGCGTAGATGTTTCAGTACTAAAGATTGACACACGAAACATACCTGCTATGGTGAATATTTATGTTACAAGTGTTTCAAAACCACAATCAATATACGCAAGTGGTGGGCGATTTAATTTTAATGGAAACTTGGGAATCTCTTTCAAATTCTTATTTGAATGTTCGTAATGAAAATTGATACAACAATACAAAATGTTCAGCGTAGATGTTTCAGTACTAAAGATTGACACACGAAACATAACAAGAGTGGGAGAAATTATGCTGATGTCCTTTGGACAGGATGTCGTGATAACTAAGAGAATCACTAAACTAAAGTTGTAAAAAAAATGAATTATTTTACAAATTTTATTTATGCTAAAAAGTTGGATTTTCTGGACAATCTGGTTTATCCATTTTTTTAAAACGGTTCAAGTACTGCCCAAACTCAAAGGCCAGTCAATATCTGAACCAAGGAAGGCGTCAATGTAATTTTCTTTATTAATCTAAATGCCACCAAAGCGTCGGATCTCTGCACGGCGTTTAGTTGTTTCACTATGCCAGTTTTTGCTACTGCTCGTGCTCAGACGCTGGCGGCGTACATGATTATAGTTTCAAGCACAGCGACATACATCGTGCTGATGACTTGCGGTCTCAAGCCCCACGTTACCTTCTGTGTTTATTTGACTCTTATCATCCTATGTGCCAAACAAACATGAGTATGACCATAGAGTAAATAGTACTTATAAATCTAGGGAACTACCTATCTGATTTGAAAAATACTTTTGTATCCAAGAAATGTTATAGACGGAGGGGAAATGGGAATATTGAAATTCAACACGGATAAACAACGGGGAGGTGTTAGTCGTCAATACTTTGAAAGCATATTGAGGCACCAATCTGAATATGCCCATAGATTTTTTACCGATAAACTTGAAGTTTTGCAATCAGTGCCTTAGCTTAAGACAAATATTCATAAATTGTAAACTTAATACTAACAATGTTTAAAGTTATATTTATTTATACTTGAAAATAATAAAATTTTGTTTATCCCCTAAATTTGCGTTTAATTTTAATTAAGGTGTTGAGTGCCTGTGTAAGTTTGAGTGATGATTGATTGAATTTTAATTAGAATGAAGATGTAAACAACACACGAGCGGGTGTCACTAAATTTATTTTCGTTCTCTAATTAATGAACATATTTTTAATAATGACTACTTTAATTAACAAATAATTCGAAAATAAAGTTTTTTTTTTTTCGAAATATAAGTAGAAAGTCAAGGGTTAATTTATAATTTTAAAATAGCTTGCTATAATATTCGTTTAGGTGGAGTATGTCAGGTTCGTAAGAGGTTGGATTCCGAATATGTCTGTTTCTTACTAAACTGGATTTTGATAAGTATAGTGACATGAACCATTGAAATAATAAACTTGAAAACCTTGTAAATTTTGTATTCTTGGTAAAAAAAAGTGTCTTCAATCACATAAACTAGGTTTTCCTTCGTTGAGTAAAACGGCCCAAGCTAATACATCGTAAATGCGCATGTGCGGGTTTTCACTTTTAACTGAAACAAAAAAAAGTTCATTAAGATGTTAGGTAGGTTTTCCAAACAAAAGTAATAGGTTTGTATGAATGACTCCGCTTATTAAAGACGACATTTTAAAAAAACAATTAAAATTAGACATTTACAATATAATATTGAATATCCATTTTATATACTGTACCTATATATTCTCTATATGCGATTCAATACTTTAAATTTCTCTTAAAAAAACCTTTTTTTTCCTTTAAAAAGTAAACGGCACTTAAAGCAGAAGCAGATGCATGCCCAAGTGACTTGCTTAGATCCAGACCAGGGTCAAGTTAGAAAAGTTTATTTCCAAAGGCCCCTGCCGGGAATTGAACCCTGAACTTATGCTTCGCAATGCTCAAACGAATAATTTAAGATAGTCGAAATGTAATGACTGGTTTTAATGCTGCGCCTGCAGCGAGCGGTTGCGTCTACTATAAAAATGTAACTCCAAAAACATCTCAGTCGCGCACCGAAAATAACAGCACATGTTATCATTATTTACATTGATCTTCAGTAAGAACTATCCAGTTTATGCCTAGAATACAGTGTATCCTGCCACTACTATATTCATCTTATATTTTTTTATGGTCTGTTCTATATAATTTATAAATGCAAATAAGTGAATTTACCTTGCACTCTCACATATTGTTTCTCAGGCCGATCTAAAATCTTCAACGATGGACGACCCAGTCGAAAGTGAGTAGTCGAAGGTATAACCTTTTTCAACTCCTGTAAATAAATAAAGATGGTTGCAATTTCGAGTGTTTAAGGTTCTTGCATTAGCATTAGCGCTCCTGGCTGCGATTCTCGGTGGGACAACTTCGGAAAGTTGACTCTGGTTTGGGTATGAAATGTTTCGCCCTTGGTCCATAACACGAGTCTTTATAATAATCATAGAAGTAGGAGTAAGCAACAGTAATTTTTAGCTTTATGATAATAATGCTCACTTTAGGTTTGATACAATTGGCGTGTTTACTCTTGGAGGTTAAATAATTAATTTATTTTATTTAGTTACATTAAACTTGATTAAAAGTAGGTACAGTAAAACATGAGCCAGTCGATCTCATCACTTCGTTTTTTTTTCTCTTTTTAACGCCCGCCGCAAGTGTTATAAGTTTTTTTGATCATTATAACTGTGTGTCTGTCTGTGGCATTATAGTTTCCAAATGCTATACCGATTTTGATCCGTTTCCTACCTTAGTGATACCTTAGTGATTCTTACCTGCATATCTTATTCACTAATACCGAAACTAAACAGTACCTACCTACACATGCTGTTATTTCATGATGGTCTATTGTGAGAGGGTGTCTAAAATCATCATGAAATTTTACATACATTGTCAGTGATACAGAAGAAAACTTAGGACTTTTATCCAGGATAAAAGTGTCTACTGTTTCCGAAGCATCATATAAAAATAAAAATCCAACTCCTGGCAAAATTATAAAAGTAATAAAGATTAAGTAAATTATGGCTCACAATTGTTTTGTCAGGATTTATTTTATCCTTTAAGGCTGACGAAGTCGCAGGCACGAGTTAGTTTATTATAATACTAACTTGAGCCCATATGTTTCTCCTAATAATCTTCTCTTCAGTACGATCTGATCTAGCTGCCTTAGGGTTGTAATCTGGTGGATGATACAACATATCGTACGCACATAGCGGCGCCTCTTTCGGCTGCCATTTCGTATTGAAGAAAGTATCCTTCGAAACTGGAATTATCATTTGTGTTATTTCGCGATCACTTAGAACCATTTCGTCGTTGTAATTGTTTCTTTTAGATATTTAACTAACATGTGAAAAGAACTAAAAATTTTGCACTTTGTATGTCATGTGAAATCTGAAACTTCATTTTACTTCATTTTGATCATATCAAAATCATGTCAAAAGCAGAATTTAAATTTCTGCTTATACGCTTATTCTATTTGAATACCTATTATTACTATGAACTTAGAAATAATTTAAATAAGAATATAGGTAAATTATATTTAAAATATGTAAATTAGCATTAAAATGCTACACAAAATACCCAATTAAATTATTTTTTTATTATCTATATAATATACCTACTGTTACAGATACCAATTTGTTCTTTACTAAAAAGTTTGTTTAGCTAGGTATTATATTTAGATTTTTACATTGACATTGATTTGTCATTTTGATACCTGAACAAAGTCATGACCTATAGGATAGGTTTTCTAATTTGTAAATGCAATAAACTAATATAATTTTGTCAATGTTTTTGATTAACATAGCCTCAAAATTCGTGTTATGGATTACGTAAACGGTTCTAAGTTGTCAACAGGTCTGGTTTTTTGTTTTAATATTTAATTTTTTTCAACGACGATTTCCCCCCAACTTTCGTGCACTTATTTATTCTAGAAGCTATTAGCCTCACAAGCCCAGTACTGACAACAGCTAAACGGCTTAATCACGAGAATCGATGTTCAAAAGATACTCTTAAAGAATCGATTGAGCAAACTGAATCTTTAAAAGTCAGAAATAGAGATATCACAACGTACAAGTCACTCGTTTTGGAAGAAACCCCAGAAAGGAAGGCAAGTGTAATATCTTAATTAATCTTAATATCGGTAATTTACCATTTAGCTGTATATTATTTGTTGCACATATTAAAAAAAATTGTGACAAATATGTATGATGGAAGAAAAGGCTACTCTAGCTTCCAAAAAAATTGGCGTGTTAAACAGAGCAAAGCGGTATCACACCGGAGCAGCGCCTTGTTCTCTACAAGGCCCAGATTAGGCCCCATATGGAATAAATACTGCTCTCATCACTGGGCTGGCGCGCAAAAATACCAGATTTGACGCCTTGCAACGTCGAATTATTCGAATTGTTAACGATCCAATGCTCACACAAAAACGGTTAGAACCCCTTAGTTTAAGAAGGGATGTAGCCTCTCTTTGTGTGTTCTACCGGCTGTACAATGGAGAGTGCTCTGATGAGTTGTTCCAACTAATGCCTAATGCGTCATAGATGCGGAGTTCATCCGCATTACTTGGATAAGGTGCCACTACGCACAGTCCGGTTTAGAAACTTTATCCCACGGACGCTCGAACTTTAGAACAATCTCCCTCCTGAGGTGTTTCCATCTAGCTACAATATGGGCTATTTCAAGCGAGCTGTAAACAAACTCCTACAGGGTAGGCAGCCCACTAGCACTCCCCTTGGTGTTGCTTGTGTCCTCAGCCTGTCTGCCACCTTTATATTATATTAAAAAAAAGGTAAAGTTCACTTCCTATCCTCACAATATCCTCTTAAGGTGCTTGCCTTAACGCTCTGTATTAGAGGTTCGAGGCTCGATTTGGACTACTTGGAAAATGAACTATGTTGACTGTTTTTTTTTAAATTGTTTAAAAAAACTTTCGCAATCACTTTGGCAGCCCGTCTGGCGGTAGTAACCACCCCCTTACAGTTACTGTAGTTTCGTTGAGTGAGTAAGTGATGTCAAAGCTTATTTCCCTAATTCTTTCTAATTCCTTATCTTTAATCCTATTAAGGTCGACGGTGTTATAGACGATGGTAGTCACCAACCATCAAGTTTACTGTCAGTCTGCCTGACAACTTATACATAAAAAAATAACAAGTGTTTCATTATTGTATGTTAATTTGTGATATCATACAAAATGTGTCAACTGGTAGGTAAACATTTGGTACCTAATACAGATTAAACCAACTGATTGTAACTTTATTTTCATTATTAGATTCGTCAAAGTTATTCCATAATAAGTTTCACCAGTCAACTGTATCCGAAAAGAAAATTGTCTACACATAAAGATGCACATAATATCTCAAATGGTAATAAGAAACCGCTTATAAAGGTGACGATCATTGCGAACAGAGTGAAGACACAAACTGGTAACTTCTTTAGAAGGCAAAATCACAAGAAATCTTTTGATAAAATTCACAGCACTTCTTCAAATCAAGATAATAAAAGACTGTTAAATACTTTTCTTTCCGATAACAAAAATAAAGGGGACATTTTCTACAAAACAAAAGAATCGGAAAGTACAAAGTTTTCCATCGATCACTCCAAATACGTAGAGAGTCATGCTGACGCACTCCATAGTGTAGTAGATATTAAAAACGTGATCAACTCATTAGGAATGGATAAAAGGAAAAAGAAAAGAGACAGAAGTGAAACAATACACGATGGGTCCAAAAGTTCAATTGTAAACGAAGTCTCAAATGACAGGGAACTGATGTTACAAGAGTGTAGGTGTTGGGACTACGATAACAACTATCAAGCCAACAGAGAGCCTGGAAGAAGAAGCCGAATTAGAATTTCCGGTCGCTTAGGAATCACAGATGACAAATATATTTTAAATTGCTCTGCAGCCGTCAATAACAAACCCAGTAAGTAGGTATAAGTGAAATTGCCCCTCTACGTTGCTTAATCTCTCCAATCGCTGTGATCGCCCGCCTAAAAATATTGCTGTTTATTCTTCACGTACTTTTTATATATATTTTTTTAAATATATATTTTCCTTTTTCAGTAGCAACGAGCATTAATGGGGTTCAAATTCCATCAAAATTTGCTCCAGATATAATTACACAAAGGTATTTTTTTTGCTTTTCGTAAAATGTTTTACTCGTATTTTAAGGGCTACTTAAAATTATGAATTTATTTATGTACCTATCTATAGATATAGGCCACAACAAGATTTCTGTGTCCAGGTTAATCTACGGGATCAAATTTTACAAGGGTGAGATCCAAAATCATTAAATTAATTGGCTTTTACTGTTAGAGCTTAAATATTATTTATAGACAGATATAAATCCATCGATCCATAATAATATATATTTTAAAAAATATTGAATAGTGACTGTATGTATATAATTATGCTTGTAGTCCCTACGATTCTGTATGATTTACGTGTGATTCACAGAATCTTATAAGAATATTTTTCATTGCAGCCAATTGTCACAAGGTACACAAGCAAATTTCGACTTTAATGTTCCTTCTAATAACTCGTTAGATATACTTCCCAAAGATAAATTTATTCAATGTGATTGTGGATTAATAAATGATAAAACCGCAAGTGTAACTTTAAAAAGGAGTGGATATGACATTAAAAAAAATTCCAGCCCCATATTTGTAATATCTGTTTATCCACATGAGAAATCCGATCGAAACAACGATAATAATAATAATTTAAATGCCCATCTTCTAACTAATCAGAATAAATACAAAATGAATGTTAGTAGTACAAATACTAAAAGTAAATCTAGAACGACCAGTCGTTCACCATCTCCAACAAAAATGACGTCGCAACAACAGCAAAAGAAATTCACGAAAACAAATAATATCAGGTTAAACTCCGCAAGTCCGAAGGTAAGCCCGGATCGAATGAAAAACATTGCCAAAACTATGCAGAAGGAGAAAACTGCACAACAAAACAGAAAAATAGAAGTTAGTAGACTGAAAACAGAAACGAAACCTCAAAACATGACGAAGCATAAAAATAATAATTACAATAAAACAGAGACCACTCTAGATAGAGATCGAGATATTACTAAAAAAGTGATAGTCGATAGTTATACCAAAGCATTAAATGAAAGTTTAAAAAGAAGAGAAAACAATTTCGCCAAAAACACAATATTCTCGAAAGCAAACCCATCGAAAATTCATGTTAACATAGACACCGACAATGAATATTACGATCTATTGTATCATCAAAATAAAAAAGCGACCGATTTCAAAATCAAAAAAACTATAAAGACAGCCACTAATAAACCAGAGTATTGGACCAGTGATGTGAGAGGGACTAAAAATAATATGCACAATTCAGAGAAACGGCTAGAGCAAGCCCTGAAATACAAGAATGTAAGTATGGTCATTGTTTCTTTTTCTATTTTAATTATCTTAAGTTTAACAGGGGGCTTGCGGTCCACGGGATGGTATCGTTAAGTTAGAGGCACCTTTGCAAGTGTGCTACCGATTTAAGTAGGATAAAGGACACAGAATTAAGAGGGGATTAAGAAGTGGACTCTAGCATCTCTGAGTCAGAGCACTAGGGCAAAGCACATTAACCACTTTACCAAAGAGCTGGCTAAGTTGGCATCAATTCGATGATGGGTCGCGGCGACCATTGGCCAAAGAATAACTCCAACACACTGATGATGCTGCTGATACTTTGATCTCTTTACTCTAAGAGATGAAAAGCCTAACGTGTGAGTAAAAATATCTTAATCTGCTATCTGAATCATAGAATTATTTTGTACTAATAATTCTCGAAGTAGAGGCTACAGACCGACAAACGACCGCGACCCTCATCCGGTGGACAGATAAGGGTCGCGAGTCGACGGTGGATCCAGGCTGCTTTTGACCGGTCTTATTGGTAAATTATGAGGGAGGCCTATGCTCTGCAGGGGACGTCTTGCAGCTGAGATGATGATGATGCGTAATTTCAGGATGGTAGTTACGTCGTTAACTCTTACTCCTTCCATTTCACTTATGCCATCTATAGTTTAATTTAAACATGACGTGTGAATTTAAGACATGGTCCCTCTGTGTGCTGCTGATAGATATTTTATTCTAAGATTAATTTCCGTTTTCATTATTTTGCATTTCCGTTTTAAAAAAGCTACAATTTTTTAGCCTCTTATTTTCAACAGGAACAAAAACTTTACACGGGAGAGCAGAAGAAATCGTTCTTGAATATTCGTGACAGTTTGGAGATTGCTACTAGGTGATCATTTCTTATAATAAACGTAATTTATTTATGTAATTATTAAAATCATAATTCTTCGTTATTTCAATAATTGCAATGTCTATGCTATGTGCAGTTATTATATATTATTACGTAATATTGCTCGTGATAATTATAAAATTAATTATATTTCAGATCTCAAAGCAGAGAACGTGAACGAAATGGTAAGGTGACTCAAACTTATGGAAGTGCCGAAAGAGACAGAAACGATTTCATTGGTTAGACTATTAGGGATTTAGGCTTTTTTTTCTTTTGCACTACAATGTAATCGGTACTTACGATTGTTATGCAAATTATTTAATGTGAATCAATTAAAACTGTGTGTAGAACTTCAACCGAACAACATGCAAACACAACTGCACAAATTTATCTACAACTTGTAGCTTAACGCCTATCTCGGATCGGACGTTCGTTTGTTCCGTTGTCATCTCCTTGTAGATCATCAATATCATTCGACCCATTTCACTCACTTACTTTTTCATTTATTAAAGTATCGCTGTATCTATATTTTGCTTCTTGACTTCTATTGAAAGTTTGGAAATATCACCTCACGCACTACTTCTTACCAAGTTGAAGTTTTACTTAGTTTGAATTGAAAGGTTGGTGAACAATGCTGAAATTGAAAGGTCTGTGGTTTAGACTGTCAACTTTTTGATTGGATGTAAACTAAGGCTCAAAACCTGATGTACCAAAATACCGCTCAGTAGCACAAACAGTATGTACAAAAAGCATAATGAACAAAACGCAAAATGTACAAAACTCAAAATGAACACAGCAAGCAAAAGGAAATCCGTTGGATGGTTTATAAAAAATTAGCGGATATAAATTATATAAATTACATCCCAACCAGGAGAAGCCGGGAGCGGATCACTAGTTATATAATAAAGGCACTGTGTGCTTCAGTCTGTTTATCAGTAATTGATGATGTTGAATAAATTATTTCATTTCGTTAAGTTTGATATGAAGAAAATTTATGAAAAATATGTTAAACTATCAAACAAATCACAAAAAACCTAATCACTTAAAACGCTTTATTTTTTAGCTCCAGTAAAACACTATAAGGGTGATAATTGTTGTCTTCCTGATCCTGTACAAAGGGATAAAGAAATCAGAACACTTCTTGGGGTTAATAAAAATAATTCAAAAATAACCAAATCTAAATTTCAAGTAAGTTTGTTTGAATTTTTCGTTATTAGAATTAACTACAAAAAATAGCACTTCAACATTTTCTCATTTTATTTATGCGAGTATGTACTTCTCTTTGTTATTATAGGATATTTGTAAGAACACACTGTCTGAGGATGAAAATGGGAAATCGTCATCAGTTATATCTTTATGGTTATTTTTTATTTTTTTATTTATTAATTTTTACATACGTTAGATTTGTCTGATTTTTATTGCTCATTATACGTACAATTATTTGGGGGTTTCAACTCTTGAATAATGTACCTAATGGGTAGGTATAGCTTAACTTATGGGGATCTAGGGCCAATTCAATAAAAACTAGAACTGCATTAATGCATTAATCTTTAAAGATTATTTAAGAATAATTTTTCTGCCCAGGAGTTTAGTATAATACAATAAAATGGCATTATTATCGTAAACTTATCTACTTTAGTTAGTTATTGAATTTACGAATGAATGAAATTAGGTTTACTTAATTAAAAATTTAATTTTGATTAAGTACTTATTATACGTAGGTATAGTTTATGTGATCATTAGTAATTATTACTATTATAATACTTATTGTAACTGCTTCTAGTGATGGAGTTTTCTTAAACAACAATATGCAGTTTTATAATTTAACAAATTATGAAAATCAAGATCAAGAAATAATAGTTGATAAATTTCTAACTAGAACATCTGAAGACCATTATGATAATAAGCAACCAATAAAAAAAGATTCTCACTTTCCCAATGTGGATGTACGTCGTGATGTTCAAGTTTTAATGCATACAAAGGAGTTTAATAAGAAGAAACCAATTTGCTTGTCGCGAAAACAATATACTTTGATTAAAAAGACTATACATCGTTCATTATATAGAAACCCGATAAGTAAACTCAAATATTTAAGTATGCAATCCATTAAAAGTTTTACGGTATCAGCTGGAGTGGTTAACAAAATGAAGAAAAATAAAGTTAATAAAGAAGTGCAAACAAAAATAAATTATAATATGATAAATAAAGCTGTAGAGACATTTATAAATGAAACAAATGAAGTAGAAGCGGAACTAGTACCGGTTATGATACAATCATCGAGTATAGTGGCGCACAATGTTTCCGATGATATGATTCCGACAATGAATAATATGGTTTCTAATGAAAGAGAAAGAAACGAATCGACCAGACAGACCATAATATCGGCACTTGAGATACACTGTGCAAATGTTTCCTACATGAAAAACATGAATATTTCGTCAACTCAATTTGACAAAGAAAAATTTTCAAAGACACCGGAACTAATAAACAATTTAGTCAAGACTAACAACTCCATACACACAATTTTTAAAGGTATGGCTAAGAATTTTTTTAGGTATATTACCTATTAATCTATTTATGGACTTAGATTAGATCTTCTATAACTTCTTTATTTATGTCTAAGTAGGTAATTAAATCTATACATATTATAAAATAAAATTGCCTTCCCTTGAGTCTGTTTGTCCGATAACTTCTTCTAAACCACCCATCGGATTTTGATAACTTTTCACTAATGGAAAAAGCGATAGGTTTGTAAACTTAATATGTAGAATAAAAATGCATTCTTGCGAAGTTGGGCGCGAGACGCTAGTATTTAATAAATTTTGGAAATGATGTGTTCAACGAGGAACTATAATCGGGATTTAAAAAGTGCCTTGTCGAGTTTTATTTAAATCGTCAACGATTTGTGCGTGATTAACAAATATCGAGTATTATTACTGAAAATTGCAGTTCTTTGTGTTTTTAAGTTATTTGAATGTATTTTCAGGTCGCAAGAGATCTTGTACTCCCAATCTTGGCACATCAGCTTATTCATTGTACCCAGAAGGTGGCACGAATCCCTCTGATAAATCGCTTCAAAACCTAATGACTCAAGGCAATTCTAAGCCCAAGAAACCATTTCTAAGAAGACTCATGTCTTGTTTAGTATTTAGAAATGCTACAGTATCGAAACCGAAAGTGAATCTTCATCCCACAATAAAATCCTCTAACAAGAATAGTTCTATTGATTCCTATCATATTAGTACTTCGTTAGGGGTAAGTATTGTAAAAAATATCTATTATTGCCCCTCTACATATTCGGCCATAGCGTTGGCCAACTATGATGGGCGAGCGTGTGGAGGGCGTATTTGCGTAGGTTGGCTTATGGCGCGTGCGATTGTCGTGGGATGGCGTCGATGTCGGTTTTTCCGCCGCACATCAAAGGCAGTGGGCAAACGATGGCGGTACGCATCTACACGTGGCCCATTCCTCAGTGCCTGCTCGAACGCGGTTGAGTGTGGACGTCACGCTTTGTTTATTAATTTATGAATTTTCTTAAAAATGACTAATACGTGGCCTCAAAATGAAGTACCACACACACTAACACACACACATGCACGCAATCACGCATAATATGTTTCTATATGTATGTATTTGCATATAATGTATTATAATATACATGTATCTATAATTATATAAGCATATTATACATTATATGCAAACTTAAAAATTAAAAAAATATAACAATATATATATATAATTTTTTAATATAATTTTATAATACAATTTTTGTTATAATTTTTTAATTATTCGTTTTTTTTTTAATGTATTTGTGCAATGTTACATGCTGTAACTATTAAATGAATAAAAATAAAAATATTGGGATAGATATATATCGGGATAGGTATAGATATATTGTCGCAGCGGCAAATGCTTCCACGTCCATCTCGGAAAACGTTAAGATCACAACTGAACGTCGCCATTGTGTAGTTGCGTATCAACCATCGCATGGCCATCTCGATGGGCGAACGTTCGCCGAATATGTAGCGGGGCAATTAGAGAAAGGAAGTAGAGAACTGAGTAACTGGTACCTACTATTGTTATAATTTGAATTGGGGCGTGTCCCTGCCCTCCTTCGGCCAAGGCTAATTCTGCTCTAACCGTCGTTTCAGCACTCAATTAGAGCATAATTTGATCCAGACAAGATTTCATCATCCGTTCCGGGCGACCTGTCAGAGCTAATTATGCTCTGCCTAGCCATAATTTTTCTACCGTTTGAATCTGCCAAATCTTGGCCAGCTGTTCAATGTGACAGATTTTATGTCACATAATGAGCCTTTCGAAAATAAATTAATTTTGCCGCCTGAAAAACACTGCTCTCAAACTCAAAATAGCACAGGGCTTCGGCTGACGAGCTGGCCTTTTAATATCAAGTGTAGGTACTACTTCGCAAGTACAGTCCAACATTGCGTTATTTCTGAAGACTTAAAATTCAAGTAGGTAAGCAAAGCCTCGGGTTATTGCTGGCATATTCTATATCTACACCTATCTTAAATAAAGTAAATATTGACCTATGTATTAGGTACGTACTTATGGGGATAAATGGTAATATTCATATTTGTTTTTTTTTTCTAGGCCTTCGAAATGAGTTCCTCTCTTTACGACACGTCAGCTTCTTACTACAGTAATCATACAATATTTCCTTTGAATAGCAAGTTGAAAAGAGGATTTTTCACTTCTCTCCGTGAATTAATTATTAATCGTCGGAGTTGAATGTTTTGTTATGGTTTTTTGATTTCTTAATAAATCATGTATGTATATTTAATTATTTGTGTATTTTTTTCACATTTATGACATCTAGTCTCTTATGATAGGCAATTTTCGAAATGAGTTCCTCTCTTTACGACACGTCAGCTTCTTACTACAGTAATCATACAATATTTCCTTTGAATAGCAAGTTGAAAAGAGGATTTTTCACTTCTCTCCGTGAATTAATTATTAATCGTCGGAGTTGAATGTTTTGTTATGGTTTTTTGATTTCTTAATAAATCATGTATGTATATTTAATTATTTGTGTATTTTTTTCACATTTATGACATCTAGTCTCTTATGATAGGCAATTTATAAGTTCCTTAATAGTCCGATCAATGACTGTTTCCCGTATAGTTCGACCTATTGGACTATGTGAACTTTTTTTCTCGTGGGTTCGATTAATCGTTTAATTTTTGTATTGAAGTTGAATATCATTTTTCAATATTTAACTTTGGATTATAATATAATATGTTTTAATTTAAATGTTACGTTAAATATAAAAATTTTTCAATAAGTATACATATAATTCTTTCACAAAATTTTTGGTTCGCATAAGGACAGATTTGCAAAAAGACAATCGCTAAAAGACAAAATCTCAAATTGTAATGTAATTTTATTACATAATTTATATTTTAAAAAATAAATTTTGTCCATCGAAATTTCTTTAATTTAAATTCTTTGTCCATTATGCTCCTTGAATATTTTAATGTCAAACTGACAGCTGTCAGTGTCATTATCTTTGTATAAATAACCTAAAATAATTAGTGTGATGTTATTGTATATTTTATTTTTAGCTTTTGTTATTTAAGTATTTCCAGTATCGAAAGATTTAAATAAACAATTCAATATTGAAAGTATGGTAAATTAATATATATTTTTACTGGTAAATTCTAAAAATGGCTTTTATTCGTGGAATTGGAATTCTATTGACTGCGGCAAGAACAGTTCCTATCGCTGTGCAAGGTAGTCTTTAAGTATCCATTTATTTTTAAGTACAATTTATTTATGCAAAACTAACTTTTATCCACGTGAAAAGTTATGAGTTAGCCTTCCTGGAGTCTCTTCTTTTGTCACCTGTCTAATTCTTAGCCATGAAACAGTCACTTTCTTTCTTTCTTTTTTATAATATTTATGATATTAGTATATGAATTTATGCATTAACTAGCTATTCCCGCGACTTCGTACTGTTCGTTTTTTGAAAATTCGCACACAAACTAACATTTTTCCAGGATAAAAATATCCTATTATGTTAATCCAGGTTCAGATAAAATAAGAACTAAAGATAGAGCAATCAAACTACGCCTTGACTTATTAGAATATTTACTAGTCAAAATGCTGAATTGCACAGTCAAAGGGTGTAAAAACCACACGTAAGTTAACTTGGATAGTTAACTAGGATCCATAGATCAAATAAGAACTATGGATACCAGAATCTGTGTGCCAAATTTCATCCAAATCCGTCCAGCCGTTTTTGTGCGATTGAGTAACAAAACATATAAACTTTCACATTATTTATAACATTGTGTTATTTAAGGTAAAAAAATTCATCGATGGGTTGCACCAACTCTAATGGATTTAAAATTACGTGAAAAGAAACAAGGTGGAAAGAAAACCAACCCAAGAAACACTTTTTTAGAATGGAATCTAGAAGCAGAACTTTTTGCCTTTGCAAAACGTTTAAATGAGGATTTTGATTCCGACTTACTTCTTCAAGCATTTACTGATAGATCTTATGTAATCAAAGAAGAAATGAAACAAACAGAGATGGGTATCAACATAGACATGAAAGACAATCGGGAACTAGTGGAAGAAGGTAAATTTATTTTCATAAATATAAAAATAAAAATATTGAAATTCTTGATTCCTTCATCTCAGCCTTAGGACCTATGACTGGTCAGAAGCAGCTTGGTATCCACCGATTCTTAATCTCACCACTAGATTTCTTAATTCATAATCAATACAAAATTTTTACCGAATGTTGCCCCTAAAATGTTCCCACAATTTAAAAAGGTTCAATCTAAAAAGACTTAACTGTAAGTACTAAATAATGATTAAATTTCCAGGTGAAAGATTTATAAAGCAGTATATTCAGCTGTATTTAGAAAATGTTCTCCCAAAGTTTCCCTTAGAGGGATTGAATGCAGTCACACAGTACCTTACATGTGAAGAAATTCTTGCACACGTCTCTTCACATCTCGGCACAAAGGATATCATTTTAGCTGCTGTAAGTTTAATTCACTTGGTTATTTAATATACTATATTCATCACAATTTTCTAATACATTATTTCTTAACCTTTTTAGTGTCACAACCCATTAAACAACAAAAAGGTTGATTAAAAAATGTTGTGAGCCCCTCACTACAATCAATACATAGTATAAAATAAAGTCAGCTCCTGCATTCTGACCTTTACGCTTAGATCTTTTAGACTATGCAGCGGATTTTAATGCGGTTTTTACTAATTAAAAGTGTGTTAAATGAGAAGGTTTTGAGCCAATGATTAGCCAGTGGTAAACAAATTATAGAAATTGTCTATTATCTCTGGAAACAAAGTTTCAAACAACTTTGGCTTTTACATTATTTTGATGTTACTTAAATGTTTTATTTTGAATTTAAGGTATTATTTTTTTGAACACATTGCGATTTAAAAACTAGGTTCTATAGTCCGGTAAATTTAGACATTCAAGGTTACATAAATTCCCAACAAGCTGAAAATGAGTAATATTGTTCAAAACATAATTAAAAACAAGTTTTCAAAATTCCCCATTGTTCCCGTAACGTGGAATTTTTTTTATTCAAGGTCAAAGGTCAAAAAATGGTTTTTTTTACGATTTTCACCGAAACGGTAATTTTTATCATAAAATAGTGTTAAATTGAAAAGAATCACAACAGACCTGTGGAATAGGCCTACTGGGGAAACCACGTTTAAAAAAACGCGCTAAGTACACTACCTCAGTGGTGGCGTGGAAACGTGTGCATATTATGACGATTACAACTTTATGAATCGTTATATCTCAGAAACGGTGGCTCCTAGGAAAAAAAGTATTGATACCTTTTTTATAGATAATTTTATGATTTACAATTTTTGTCTGAGGTAATTTTATGATAAAACTTACCATTTCGGTGAAAATCGCAAAAAACCCATTTTTTTGACCTTTGACCTTGAATAAAAAAAATTCCACGTACGGGAACAATGGGGAATTTTGAAATCTTGTTTTTAATTATGTTTTGAACAATATTACTCATTTTCAGCTTGTTGGGAATTTATGTAACTTCACTCTCATTTTTTGGTCTAATTTGACCGGACTATCTATGGGAAGCCAATATAGTTAATTTAATAATATTTTCTTCAGGAGTATCCAGTAAACAATTATATACTAGCAAACGCTCTGAAGGCTATTGTTGCTGCATTGTTGCGCTCGTCAGGTGAAGAGAGAGCAGCTCATTTCTCAAGAGACTTCATCATAACTCTGTTGCAAGGTAAGTAAATAACTCATTTTCAGTGCAAACAATTTAATGATGTTTTATTAAATTCTGGATATTTTTTAAGATTCAAAAAATGTATAGTAATTATAAGTTTGTTTTAGCCATTAACAAGGTACATATTTGAAAATTTCAGGTAAAGATATAAACGAATATTTGAAAATTGAAGATCCATGGGCGATGTTGACAGACCTGTTGAACAAGGAAGGCCAGTCGGTTGAGCCTCGACTAATTGGAGAAGTTGGCAAAAACACATTGCTAGCTTGCTATAGAGTGGGCCTCTATGTTGATCGGAAAATGATCTCTTCAGGTAAGGACACCTGATGCCTGGTGACAGTTACCAACCTGTTATAGGCGACGGTAACCACCAGCCTTCAACTAGTGGACCGAACTAGTCTGCTTGCCGCTTTTCTAATAAGGACAAATAAATTGCTTGGTGTAACATTTATACTTAAGCAAATTATTTGTCAATTTTGTCACCAATAAATTTTTAATTTGGACAAACGTGAATATGAAATCTCATATTCACGTTTTTAAATAAAATATTAATTACAGATTTCACTTTTTAGTATTTTACATCTATTTCAAGCATGTTATTTTTCAAAAAATGTATATTTATGGGATTTTTTAAAAAATATTACTATATTTTTTTAATTCGATTTGATCGGCGCTACCTCTAGTAACTTCAAATACCAAATGTCACCGTACCAATGTTATTTGAAAAATAATATAATAGCTTTTACTTGGTCATTTTAATTTAATACTAGCTGTGTCGGAGACTTCGTACACACTGTAGTAAGTACGTTTTTTGAAAATCCCACAGGATTTTTGCGTGATTGTCTTTCCAGCATTGAATTTAAATTTTTACAAATTAATGTCAAGGTGTCTTTTTAAATCAAAGTTTTTAACCTCCAGTTCTTGATCTTAATTCTAGATCAATAAAACTATTAACTAAATATTTTAGTTCAATACAATAAGAATGTAAATATTTCTTATTTAAATTATATCTCAAGGTTTCGGAGAAAGTGTAGCAACTGCCAAAGAGATTGCTGCCCACGAAGCTCTGAAGAAAATATTCGGCACAGAAGACCATATGAAGCCGATTGATTTCAAACTGGAGGGCATTCCGAAGACCAAGTCGCAGCCCCGGTACCAAATCACAGCTAGTTAAAGAATGAGTTTGAAAAATAGATTTAGCTCTCGAAATATAATTATTATAATATATTTTGGTCTTTTATTGACTTTTATGTTCTTATAATTTTGAAAGGGAAACTTAGTACTATGTTCTTACAATTCGTTGGAATTAAACTGAAGACGCCAACACGTAATCTAAGCTATTACTAATTAAAATTCAATTATAACATGTTTTATTACCACGTGAAAACGTGACGTGACGCTTTACGTTTGTTACATATTGTTGATATGTTGACGAAGTCGCGGGCATCAGCAGTTGGCAAATAATAAGTTAGGTATCTAATATATGCATTTCAAAGTTTTAAAGTAAAAGGCCACAATCATAATTAATTAAAATAATTTTATTAAATATTTCCTATCAAAATTTGTAAATATCAACATTATTCTCACTTAAATAAAACGAACTTTACATTGGCACTTTACAACAATCTTAAATATTATAATACTTTATATACAGTCCCCATCAATTTCAATAGCAATACATTTTTTAATTTACAAAACCATTTTTTCAAAAATTCATTTATAGCAATATACAAGTTCATTCTTGAAATTAACTATATCATTTTCAATAAGCCAAATAGATATTTCAGTAGCTGAGAGGTAAAGAATTAGAAGTAAATTTTTAAAAATTTTTTTTAAATAAATAAAAAAATACACATTATTAATAATAAACATGTTACTAGTTACAATTTTTTTATTTAATATCGATTTGTACACATTTATCTTTCTAATTAGCTTTTCTGTAAACTTTTATGATTGGTCATTAAGGTTATTTATTTCTCAGCTACATATATAATATTTCCTTGCATATTAATACTCCTATTTAATTTGTAGTTAATCATTTTAAGAGCAGTACCTAAATTATGATTTTAACCACCTTGAAATAGTTTGATGCATAAGATGCAATATCCCTTGAATGGTCTGATGCATATTATGACATAGTTGAATGAATGTTCCAGCTATAGTTATAAGTAATTCTAAATATCACCTAGAAGCAGAGTCCATAATCAGGTTTCCATGTTGATCCTTAATCCTAACTCTGCCTGAGGCGTATCGAGTCTCTGCTGTGCCATCATTGTATACCAACTTTACTGTTCCATCTGGATATTCGCGTCGCTGTTAAAATACAAGGGAATTTTAATACACTACCTACATTAATAACAATACTAAGATTTTCTTATTTATAAAGAGGTAAAGTTTGTATTTGTAGGAGGTAATTTGAGACTTTGAGACTACTGATCTTATTTAAAAAAATCTCAACAATAGAATAGAGTTTCAGAATGAACATAGACTAAATATTCCGGTAAGACATCATTTACTGTTTGATCAGTTATTTGATTGTTTGTTTGTTTGTATGAATAAGCTCCAGTTTCGGAACTGGACCGATTTGAAAAATTCTTTCACTGTTGGGAAGCTATATTATCAGTGAGTAACATAGGCTATATTTTATAAAGTTAAGTAGACGAAGTCGCGTGCAACAGCTAGTCTAAAAATAAAAACCCACCACTTGTCAAAAGTATAATGTCAGGCGTATCTTTTATTTTTCAATGTGGACTAAGTCGCAGCACCTAAAATCTAAAATCTCTAAAAGAAGAGTTATCTATAATTAAGTATGTAATGTATTCTAAAAACATTGATATAAGCCAGACTGTTGTATTATATAAACTAATTAATTTAGAACATAATTATAAGAATCATATTAACGGTGCAAGAGAGATGCCCCACATATGTATATATTAGAGAAGTTGCGTTAGTTACACTATTTAAACTCAAGAACGGGAAGGTCCTAAAAAAATTTTTTGTTAACACTAAAAAGCCTCATGTTACCTTGTGGTCTACAGCATGGACCTCAACTTGTCCACTAGGAAATACTATACGTCGTTCGCCATTTGCAGCAACCGTGAGTGCTGTTCCGTCTGGGAAACGCCACTCCTCACGCACATGCTCGTTTTTCGGATCAAAATAGCGAACGCTACCATTTGGAAGACGAACTTCTAAGGAGCCATCTTTATACCGCTTTTCCACTTGTCCACTGAAAATGATTTTACATTAAATTTAAGATTTATTTAAAATTAAATCAACAAATCAAGATGATTCGAAAACTATCAATATTTAACATCTTCAATAGTCCCTAAACAAGATATGTCATCATCATCATCAGCCTATGTCTCTCCACTGCTGAATGTACACCTCTCACAAGGCTCTCCACCACGCATGGTCTTCTGAGCGTCACACCCAGACGCTTCCCACGAAGTCTTTCAGGTAATCTGTTCACCTGGCCACAGGGCGTCCTAATGACGCCCTTTTCAATTTGTGGCCTTAACCTTAACATGGCACGCATACAATTTTAAATTATTTAACATAACAAAACCACCCAGACTTCTAACACATTCCGTTTTATATACATAAACCTTTCTCAATTATAACTATTTCTATCGTAAACTGTATTAAAATCTGTGTTGTATGGTTAAGAAGAAACAGTATGAGGTGAACATATATTTTGTTTTATATTTAAGAGATTAATTATAAAAAATATTTTACTCAGGGAATTCCAGTACTTCCAAACCATCTGGATGTGTTGTATGGAACGTTTTAAGTTCAGCATAAAAATACTTTGTTCTTCCTTCATTGTAAAATGTTTCTTTGATATCACCGTTGTAGTATAAAAACTTGCCATACTGGCCATTGGCTGATATATACTTTATATTACCGTTAGGAAACCTGAGTTCTTTTGATCCATCTGGCTTTTTGATTTCAGTGGGATTTAAGTTAGTTTTAGTAAAACTAGTATTGCTCGTGGAAGGTTCTGGACTTAGAACCATTTTATCATTAGCTTGTAGATAAGCATTGCTTTGAACAACTGGAGACTGGCTTCTTTTACTGGAAGAAATTGGTGACTCTGATCTATTCCATCCACTGGGCCCAACAAAATTTGAAGAGGAATTATTGCTGTTTGAAGATTTACAATTATTTTTATTAGACAATATTGAAACTGGAGAAACTGATCTGCTTGAATTGGACTTAGTAGTTTTTTGTAAAGGAGATGTCAACCTTTTATTTATAGATGTTGCGTTTTTTGCAGTATTTAAACTAAAACTGGATTTTTGAGAATTCATAATATTCCTGCTCTCAGATTCATTGCTGTAAGTACTACATACATCCGAAAAATTTGATCTTGTAGCTGACGTGGAATGGAATCTTTCTAAATATAATTTTTCTAAATTATTATCTTCATCATTATGCGAAAACTCATTACCATGCACTGAATGGTCATTTATATCCTCTATTTCCCTTCCATAATTATCTTCAATTATTTCATCATCCGATGAATCTGTATTTGTGCCGACAAAGTCATTATGGAGTGTTGTATTTCCTCCTACTTGACTTGTTGCATCCCTTTGGCTAAAGTATTTGGCATATCTAGAAGTAACATTCAAATTTGGGGCACTTTTAGCCCTTGGTCTAGGATTTTTTTTTAATGAAGGCTGAACTTTTCGAACTCTACTTTGTCTTTCAATTTCATAAGCTTTGTATTTAATATCTTTGTCAACATTTACTTCAGACATTGTTTCTCGAGTGTTTAAGTTTGACAATTTCCTGTTTATTTCCTCAAGGTATTTAATATTTGATAATCTCCTAGTTATATCGTTACTATGTTGAATTCTCCTATTCTCTTTTTTAAGTTTTTCAATTTCTTCCTGAAAGTCTTTCTTCTCTTTCTCAATTATCTTTATTTGATTTCTTAATCTCGCTATTGTAGACGTGTACTTCGCATCTTTTAACCTTATATCCTCTTTGAGGTAATTTATCTCTTTTTTAAGATTTAAGACATCATCTTTTTCCTTCTTATTTACCTTAAGTCTCATTTCTCTGATGTACTTTTCATATGTTTGCCTTTGCTTAGAAATTTTTTCCTTTTCTTCAGATAAATAATATTCTTGTAATATTTTTTCTTCATTAAGCTTGTGCTCTAATGCTGCTTTGTCTGCATAAAATTTCTGTCGTTCCAAGTCCATTTCATCTCGCAATTTATTTAGATTTGCATTCTCTTTCCTGAAAGTTTCTATTTCATCTTCCAATTCTCCAAGTCTTTCTTTTAGAAGATCACTAGTTGCAATTAATTTGGCATTCATGTCAGCCATGTTAGCTTTCATTATGTTATTTTCTGTAATTGTGTCATTATGACATGTGTTATTTTTATCTTCACTTTCATTGACATCATTTACTGGATTTTTATGGCCAGTATTTTTTACATTTTTAAATTTTATCTTAATAGGACTGTGGTTTGATTCAACAGTTTGACATGAGCATTCACTACAGACAGATGAACATTCTTCACTACAACATACTTCACAGACTTCACTGGATTTATCGTGGGGATCAAAATTCTTATTATTTTTATTATTTACATTAGGAAATATACACATCAGTTCTGGATTCTCTGTTAAACATTTTTGTAAAACTAAAGGTGTACTTTCACCAGAGGTTTCTAATTTGGTTCTTCCCAAAAACCTGCTGAAAAATGAATTTTCCAAGTTGAAGTTTTCTTCTGAAACTTTATTTTCTAAAAGTTCAAACATTTTCTGGTCAGCCATTTCTTTGTTTAGTTTATTTCTTGAAAAAAATTCATCACAACTAATGTCAGATATGGTACTTTTAGCTGGTGATGCAAAATTTTTATAATAGTCACTTTGTTTAAGTTGGTGCAAAAAATCATCTTGTTCTTTTGTCAATACTGCAGCCCATGTCTTTGTCTTATAACCTAACACTGGATGCTTTTGTTTTACTGGTTTATTAGTTTTTTTAGACTGTTCAATTGTATCAATTTTACAATTATTTGATACAGAAACATCAGCATTTTCATCTTGCTCTGGAGACACTTTTATTGTATTTTTTTCACCTATTTTATTTTTTTCAGTACAATTGGTATTTAAATTTTCCTGTTTTTCTTTTTGTTTATTAACTGAAAACTGTACTTTAACTTTGTTGTTATTCTTTGTTTTTCTTAATACTTGAGATTGTTCCTTTCTATTTGCTACAGATTTATTCCTCCAAGGCAAAGATTTTGTATTCTGTATCACAAAATCTTTTTTGTGAACACCAAATCGTGCCATACCCTCACCTCGTTTTAGAAATGTATTTTTCGTCTGCTTTTGTTTATTTTCTTTTTTGTTAGGAATATTCACTACGGGAGCATTTAATTCTTGTTGTAGTTTCTCAACAATGAGAGCTTCGAAATTTTCCTTTGGAGACAAGATGGGCATTTCATCTAAAGAAATTTGCTTCTTAGATTTAGTTTTCGAGTCGACGCTGTTATTTAATTTTTCAGAAATCATGTTCATTTTTGATGAAGTGGCACAGCTATTTGATGATGCAGGTGAATTGATTATCAATTCTGATTCTTGCGATATATTTAATACAGAAACACCGTCTAATAAATCCTGTTTACTTATAATTGGATTTACATTGACTTTATTATTTTTTGGAGAGATCTTGGACGTTGTTTCGTGTGATGATTCAAGTAAACTTTTAAAAGTATTGTAGCTTGTGCTATTACTGAAATGACTGGAAAATTCATTAGATGTGGGCTCCGGTGACTCTTGATATTGCAAACCTTGTTTTTGTAGTTTCTCTCGTTGTAATAACATTAATTGTCGCAATACTTGTAAACGATCAAATATTTTCGTCGGCGACATTGATACATCGCTATCTGAAAATGATTGTTCCATGACAACAGTAAATTAATTATTTTAAAGAGAAATCTGCAAACAATATCACCAATAAACAAAAGAAAGTTAGTACATATTAAAACTGTTAAAAACTAAAAAAACATAACTGAACTCAAAAAGTTTAAAAGAACGTTTTGTTTTGACATAGTTTTCAAAATATATCATTTGACCGCATTTGACAATTGACGATTAATATATTGTAAGATCTGTGCCGCCGAACACAGACCAGAATTAAAAAAAATTAAATAAAATATATTAAAATAAAAAAGATTATAATTATTAAAATGGTACAAGAGCAATACAAGAGTCTTTACTCTCCATTGCTTTCCTTGACCATAATAGTTTTGGACTTCATACTGCGGTACAGAAAAATGCAATATATTATGTTACTGGCTGTGACAGTTGCCAGTGTTTGCATATTTTGCGATTTGCGATGGCAACTCTAAAGCATGTGCCAATAAATAAATGTCAAAATTTTTGTCCATCCTTATTCAAAATACATCTGGGTATTTGCAGACAAAACACATATTATTCGCAATGTCTTTAAGAAATAAAGCTCCTAAATTTAAACCAGAAGTAAAAGTGGTTAATACCCGTAAAAGCAATCCATTCGTGGCCATGTTTAATAGAAAGGAGAAAGTGGAAATCTTGCCTGAACCTATAAAATCAGAATCTGATAAAAAACTGTACAAGTAAGTTTTAAATTAATTTTTCTCTTTGTATTATATGTACATAATTTCATGAATATAATCTTCCGAATAATAAATGTTTAATATAACGATCCAGATTACCCGTTGTTTTAATTAAGAAATCATTTTAATAGGTATTTAAATTTATTTTAGTATGAGAATTTGTATACGCTTTAATTTTAATTCTTTAACTTACAGAACTATTCGACTTGAGAACGGTTTAACTGCTCTGTTAATATCAGATCCGAGTATACCTCCTGTGTCATTTGAAGAAAGCAGTGAAGAAGAATCCAGTGGTTCCGAAGAAGATTCTGAAGGTGGTACTGATTCTGATCTGTCTTCTGGTAGTGATAAAGGTGGTGCTGTCAAAAGAAACAACAATTTTGATGAAGAAAAATTGGTTAGTGCAATTTAATTTTATTATTTACAGTGTACTTATAATAATTAATTTTAAAGTTTCTTTGAAGTTAAGTTTGCCATCTAAGTCACAAAGGCAAAATATATTAAAATAGCAACCCACTCCCGCCTTCGCCCAGGAAAAAACCAAAATTATATTTCATTATTATATTATGCATATAAAATTTGGTAAAAAAATTGTCTAACTGATGGTGAAAACTGCATCAAAATTCGTTGTGTGGTTTAGGAGGAGTTAGCGGCCATACAGACAGATTCAGAAAGAAACATCAAATTATTTATGTAAAGAAATTTTATCAAATAAAATTTATCTAGGTATAATTTATCACACATAATAATTTAATATTCACATTATTATAGGATCAATATAACTATGAGTCAAACAAAGGTGTCTAAAATTCTGAGAACTTTTGAATTTATTTTACAATTTTGTTTACAGTTCAATGTTAATATTTAAAACTTAATACAAAATAGGTAGATAATTAACTCAATTAAATATAATAAATGCAAGAAATTCTGAGGATAAATATGTGGACGTTTGTTACACTTTCAAGTAAAGAGACTAGTTGCTGGACTAATTTTGATTAAACTTTGTGGTATTATAGTTTATACATAAAAACAGTGAGTGCCATTCAATTTTTAAATATAAAAAAAAAACAACAGTTTTAATTTTAAAAAATAAATAATGATAATTAACGAAAATATTAATGAAAAAAGTTTGTATGTGTGTGTGTAGGATTCAATTTTAACCCCAAAAGTTAAGTGATTAAATTTTAAACGAAATCAGTAAACAATAAATACTTCATGCCCTGCCGTCACTGTGAAATGGAATTGTTCAGTTATTGAAATTAATTTTTATTATGTGACGTCATATGGTTTAAATTGTATATATACAACTTCAACCATGGTTATTACTCATAATAACCATTGAGTATTAATACATATATGTAGTTATACTCGATGGTTATTAATTATACAACAAAAGTTAATGATTACGCAAAACTGTATACATTCTTTGCTTATAGAGGGATAGAGAAAGAGAGAGAAATACGTCATTAATTAAGTCATAGCAAATTGCATAGGTGTTGCATTTACCACACCTAACAATTGTTACACAACAGAAACGAGATACACAATGACTAGGAAAAAAACACATTTACTCTTTCATGACTGAATAACCTTTGCCGGGGACCTTGATTTTTAAATTTCCTTTTTTGACTATTGTGTTTAACTTTTGACATTGATCGATTTTCTCTATTCTATTATTCAAATAATATAAAAGTGGAAACAAATTGAAAAGTGTGTGACTGTTTAAGAGTATTTTTTTACTAGAGGTGACCGAAATTCGACCATAAACAATAGATTATACGTATTACATACATAGTATAAAACACATACAACACGCGGTAGAGTGTATAATGTTTACTTTAATTAATTTAATGTATTTTTAAATCATACAATATAAAAAAAATTATGTTCTCCAGTCCTTCTACATATAAACTTTAAGTGTACCAAATTTCGCACCACTCTGTTCGCACAATTTTTTTTAAAAAAGTATCTAAAGTTTTCGCTTCACGCTATATCAATATTTAATCAACATTGTTATCTTGACATGACGTATATTGTCAGGTTCCTCTTAGTTGACCACCGGCCTTGCCACGCTGCTTGCAAGTGCACTTTTTTAAATACTTAGTCTGACCATAAATCTGTTACAATTAAAAATAAACAAAATATTACGTTTTCATTTGGTACCTGTTACTTAATGAATCTTCATTTATGTAAATTTGCATTTACAGCATCTGTTTTTGCTTGTATTATATTATAGGTAGCCACCTAGCATCAAATGGACCATCAACCGGTCTGCTGACCGTAACATAAAAAAAGAAACCATAATAATATAAAAAAAGTAAACAAAAAAAATGTTAAATAAAAATAATATTACAAAACCGAATTGAGCAGCAGAATTTAAATTTAAAATCGACTCTATTGTCTTTGTTATATAGTTTAAATTAATTTACATGAAAGTTTCGTGCACTTAAATTATACATTTTCTTTCCAATTTGAACTTTATGCTTTCCGTAATACGGGTCCTGATTTTACGTACGTTTCAAGAAATACCGTAGCACTGGTGCTATTTAACAGTCTTCCATGTTGGCGCTAAAAACTAACTTAATTTGTAAGAAAGTGAAAATGAACATTAAATTTGTTTAACAGCTTTCACGATGTGGTAAACAGGTATAGAAAAGTATCAGCACTAGTTTCTCCATCACAGTTGTAGATTTTATGTAATGTATGTTATAACTCGTATAAGTACTTGTCTAATCTCCGCCTTCCTCTAACAGCTGAATATCCAATATTATTATTTACTAGCGACACGCTCACGGCTTCGCATGGATGCATTTTTTTTTCTGAATAACTATACACAAACCTTCCTCATCTATCGATCTTTCCATTATTGAAAAAAAAAACCATATCAAAATGGGGTAACAGAAGCGCTCAGCGACTTTATTTTAAAGTACAAGCGACCCGCTCCCGGTTTCGCACGGATGTATTTTTTTTTGCAAATTGTATATATACTTAAACCTTCCTCGTTTAATGCTCTTTCCATTAGTGAAAACCACATTAAAAAACAGTTGCGCGCAAAGGTCTAAGAGGGAATTACGATGGGAAGCGACTTTGTTTTATACTATGTAAAGATTTCTATCATTAATCGTCTTATTAAGCATAATTTATTACTATTAATGCGTGGAATGTTCATTTTAATTATAACGATATTAATATTCATTATGATAATATAAAACAATATACCTAAGTCTTAATAAACATAAACATGAATATTAAAGAAAGATGAGGTTACTTGCGTTAACTCTCCTACCTACTCATAATATTTTTATTTGTATTTTCGTGTCCACTAAAAATATCTAAGTATATACATATATAAAAATCAATTGCTGTTCGTTTGTCTCGTTAAAACTCGAGAACGGCTGGACCGATTTTAATTCTGTCTTCACTTATGGATAGAGGGATAATCAGGGAAGAGATAATCTACTTTTTATCCCATAAATATGTACTTTCACGGGCACAATAATACAGGCGCGAGAGATACATAAAAAACTTTGGCATCTATCTGTGTGTGGGATGCAAATAAATGTTTCTTGTTCTTTCAATGAAAAATAAAAACGCAACTCAAGTTTTTTCATCTTATTTGTACAACTAACAAATGCAGAAATGTGTCTCGTTGATATAAATTAAATTGAAAGATACCAAAGTACCTCTACCGCAACCCAAGTTGTACGATCTAATACGATTTAATAATCGCTTATTGTATGTACTAGGTAATATAAAAAAGTGAGTTTTTATGTAATAATGAAACAATTGGAAATGTTAAAAAACCGCATTATTGCTCGTCGCCACCGAAGAAAAGTGAAAAAATAGCTAACCTAGTTTCGTAGTAGGTAATATAAGTTTAATAGAACGAAACAGTTATACAATACGTAAAGTAATATGAAAAAAAAAAAAATCTCACGCGCTGTTTGCTTTGATAATAATGGTCACGTACCTAGTATATAACAAGTACTGTTCACGCGGCTTTGTCAGCTTGGAATGCAAAAAAAAATCAAAGGATTCACATGTAACACATGTATAAATTATAAAATTCAAAAAAATGTGCATACTTGTTTTTTCATTCCCCATTGAATTCAATGAGATGTTTCCATTTTTCTTATGGATCAATTATAAAAAATTAAGTAAAATGCAACAAAAATCAGAAAGAATTTGTTGAAATATCTCTAGAAATGAAAAAGTTATGGGCGTTTAAAGTTGCGCTTGCAAGAATAATTTCGTTACAAACGGCGATCAAGCGTGTGACGTCACCTGACCTAGACGACGAGACCTAATTTGTGGTGCGATGATCTCGGATAGGTCAAATGACGTCACAGGCGAGTCGTTCCGCGTTAAAATACGTAAATATTCTCTTTTTCAGTCATTTATTGATGGATTTAAAAAAAAATCAGTGATTTATTAGTTTTGATTTATATTTTAATTCCATTACTATAAATATACTATTATCATCATGAAACTTCTCCATTCTTAGTATTTCAATTCATTTCTTATTCTATTCTAATTTCAATTCTTATTTATTATTTGGTTCCCAGTATAATTGTTTAATACGTGTTTAATTAATAATAAAATTCAAAGCCCCTAACAACTCCCATTTGATTAAAAATAAAAGAGTGCATTTAATGTATCCACTCTTTTCATCTACGAAAGCATTCAATTTAAGAGCTGTGTGTGTAAACATAGAAATAACTGGTAAATTGGCGACAAATTTTATGAATAATTCACGGTTGATTATGTAGTATGAATAATTTGTATGAGCTGTCTAATGAATTGGCATGTGTAAACAGGGCTTTCGATGCACACGCAATGCAATGAAGCTGTACAAGGTCACGTTCGATAAAATATCTAGAAAGCGGTGCAAGTTTTTTACAAACGATCTCTCTTGTGACACGGTATTTGATAATTGCTTATTTATTCATTGATTTAGTTTTGTTTCTATTCACGTAGTGGTAAAAAAAACACTTTCGAATAACCAAAGAGTTGGGTATTTATATGTATATTAGTAGACTTACCTAATTGTTGGTTAGTATATAAGTATGTAACAAGTAAATAAAAGTAGAATATTATATATATTGTATAGTTAGATAGCCGAATGTAATTGGGCCTAAAATCGCCATCGCGTCTTTGATGATAGTCTATCAAAACCATATCTAAACTGCAATTTAAAAGCTAGCGAAGATGCAGCGCAGCACTGCTAGTGTATTTGTTATGTACTAGCTTTTTTAAACTTTTTTCAATGCAATGAAAGGCATTCTTGTCGGACTTTTTATTGTCGATTGGAACAGAAAACTGTTTTTCGCTCAGCTGTTTTAAACGCAAATGGGAGGGGGTGGCACCGATGTCGTGTCATGACGTCCCCACGACCGCGCCCATTAGCGGCTGCACTGAAAAGTCGTTGGGTTGTAGCCGGTAGGAGTTCGGCGTAACAGTGAGGATTTCTCAACGTAAAGAAATTTCGTGCAAACCCTGACCGCAAAAAAAAGCCACTTATTTAACATAGTTACATAAACACTAGATTTTTCCCGTAACTTTATCGGCGTACCTTTATAAATTATATAGCCTAATCTGATGCAATAAAATTTATTACTGTAAAGTTTCAACATTAACCGTAATTTTTGCATGAAATGGTAACAAACGTCCATACTACATCCATCTTCACAAACTTTCACTTTTATAATACCTATTAGGAAGTAGGATATTGCAAGACATTGCAAGACTTGTAGGTATTTGTTTACGTATAGACGAAGACATTTATTTAAATCTCTCTTTGCTAACTCCAATTGATAAATAAAGACTGACATGGGATTTTAGGAAAGAAGCAATTCCCACCAAAGAAGCAATTAATTAGGAATCAAAAAATTCATAACCTAAATAAAAATTGTCTCATGAGCTTGAAAAATATTTCATTAGATAAATTTTAATATTAATTCTCTAGAAGATACATAATATGTTTTTTTTTTTTTTTGTTACAGTCTGCATGTGCCCTCAGTGTAAATGTCGGGAGCTATAGTGATCCGCCAGAGATCCAAGGGTTGGCTCATTTTGTAGAACACATGCTGTTTATGGGCAGCGAAAAGTATCCGAAGGAGAATGAATTTGATTCGTTTATTAAAGTAAGTGATTTAGTCTTGTTTTAAAATATAAAACTTTTATAAATTAAAAACTTCTTTGTTGTAGGAGATTTAAAAAAAATATATTTTCCTATACAAACTCGTACTTTTTTTCACTTCGGTATTTAATTTTTCTCTCTACATATTTAAAAAATTTATATTAAAGAAAAATATAACGGCGTGTCTAATTTTTTTTTCATATTTAAAAATTTTGCTTCCATATGTTAATGTCCACAAAACTCCAAAACTACCCGAATGATTGAATTTGAAATTTTTACACAATGTTGCATTTTAACAGAAGAGTGTTTTTATATACTTTTTATTCCAATATTCCAAGGAAAACGAAAAAAAAAACGCAGCCATAATTTAATATTATAAATTTTGTTTTATTTGAAACATGTTTTTTTAATTAATTTGTAAATAATTTTAACATTGAATATTTAAACTAAATTTCAAACATTAGCATAACACTTACTTTTCTTTTATGTTACAGTACAAAAGTGGTAACGTCACTTTGATCGTTGGATGCTGTAAATCAATGGAGCGACGCGAATAGTAAGAGGAAATTTATATAATTGAAACATGATTTGCTTTTACAGAAAAAGGGTGGTTCGGACAATGCCGCAACGGACTGTGAGTTGACATCGTTCTACTTTGAGACCCAGGAAAAATATCTACCCCAAGCGTTGGACATGTTCAGCCAATTCTTCGTGAACCCTCTTATGATGAAAGAGGCCATGCAACGGGAGCGAGAGGCTATCGAATCTGGTATAATGCACCAATTACTACTATTTTTAACGCCTGACTCCAAAAAGGGGTGTTATAAGTTTGAAAATGTGTTTGGAATTGTAGCTCCAAAACCATTTTGGTTTTTTTTTTGGTATGGAAGCTGACGTGATCAGGATTGCTCTTAGCTATAATTTATGAAGATCTATTCAGGTGTTTGAAGACCATCAGCCAATATCCTGGTTTTAACAAAGGCATTTCAGTAACTTTCAAATGTTCAATTGATGTGAAATTTGGTATACTTTTACTTCGGTGGCGTTTTCATGACATGAGTACTTTGATCTGATGCTGCAGAATCAAGTAGTCTGCGGGACACCTAACTCCTCAGCAACTTACAGCAGATTTGGATTCAATAGAAAGTCGGAATAGTTTTAATTATATGTGCATTTGTATGTGGGAGGTTCTCGAGAACTGTAAACAGTTGAAAGAAAAATTGGTTTTATTTGAATGGATTTTTTGCAATTTGTAACTTGTTCATAAACATAATATGTATTAATAAACGTGTTTTCAGAATTCGCCCTGGCCGCACCGTCGGACTCGAACAGAAAGGACCAGTTGATCGCGTCGATGTTCCCGGAGGGACACCCGGCGCGCACCTTCACGTGGGGGAACCTGCGCAGTCTCCGCGACGACATCTCGGACGACGAGCGCCTGCACGCCGCCGCACATCACTTCCGCAAACGACACTACAGCGCCAATAGAATGACGGTGGCCGTACAGGTAACGGTACTAGCTCTTACAGAAGACTATAGTCTGTTTTTTTTAACAAACGAGTACCAAAAATTTTCACTGCATTGCTATTGGTCCATAAAATCCGTCTATCCAATAAGAAAGCGCCTAAGGCATTGTTAGGGGCGTGACCTACACTTTTGGAAATGCAGGTCAACTTTGGAAATGAACCTTTCAAAGTTGGCTCTGATGTGGAAAGTAGTGGCGTGGCAGTCATGCGGAGAGCCCGTCTGGCTGCAGTAACCAACCGCTTACAGAAAATACCACCGTGAAATAATAGCATAAGAGCTGTTGTGTTTCGGTGAGTGAGTAAGGGATGCCAGAGCCCATTACCCCATCCCTTTCTTATCCCTTATCCTTAATCATTTAATGTTCGGCAGCGCACTTGTAGCATATTTAACAAATGAGTTAAATTACTTAACAGTTTTAAGTACCCTACTGGTTAAATACATAAATATCTACCTCATGACTGACAACCATGTCATTGAGGATATACAATCTGGAGCTAACAACGTGCTTGCCCGTGTGCTTGATTGATTTTGACAAAATAATTGTTTTTCAAAGGCTCGCATGGACCTCAACACTCTGGAGCAGTACATAGTGAACACGTTTGGTCAAATCGCCACCAATAAGTTGCCTCCCGACGATTTCTCATCGCACTCCTTCAACGAGACTGACCTCACTCCGGCGTTCACCAGCATATACTATGTCAAACCTGTCAGCGATACTACAGAGGTAAGTGATTACCAAAGAGTTTACCTTTATATTACTTTAATAATATATTTATAAAATCTTTTGTCCCGACTGACTATCAAAGCACAGTCAAATCTCCTAAGTTTAGAAAGCTGTTATTTGGAACATAAGTTTATTTTATAATGTAATCCAAAATCCAACTCAGTTCGAAGCAGGGGGCGGGCCGCTATTCTATAGTATAAATTTATTTAAGGCTATAATTTAACCGGCGAATTCGTCATAAAGAAGTCATTCGTCATAATGAAGTCGTTATAAAGAAGTCTTTTTCTTTAGAATCATCATCGACCACTTTTTGGCTTTACGTCTTACTTAGGAAATATTTACTTATTCTCTCGCTTTTGTCATATGTTTACACTTTACAGTGCCAAAAATGTAACCGAGTCGAGTTAATATTGTTAGTAAATTTCAGGTGCACTTGACGTGGATGATGCGGTCTTTGCTACGGGAGTACAAATCGAAACCTCACCAATATATCTCACACCTGTTGGGTCACGAGGGTAAAGGCAGCTTGCTCTCCTACTTGAGGAAAAAGTATGTGAAAGTTTTTTTTATCACTACTGTAGTTGCTTACAGACCTTGCCGATTTTATTATCAATAATATTATTAAAATTTTGTTGAAAAAAAAAAATAAATTCAACAAATATTCACAGAAATATCACTAATAATTGAAACTGTAATAAATACGAGTGTTTGGCACATAACATAATATATTTTGGTGCATTGCTGGGTGCAAGCACGAAGTATAGCATACTTTGAAGATATCTAGTCCTCTCAGACTCGCAGATTTCTTACGATTTTTTTTTTCACTGATTGAGGAAGTCAACTGGTGTAGGCCCCTTCTGGATTCGAGCCCCCGTCTACCATTGATTTTTAATTCTAAGGGAATTTTGATTGAAGGGTTTGGGCGCTCGGCATCTACACGGGAAACTCTGAGAGCGGCATCGATTATACTTCCATGTATAGTCTTTTCTCGGCACAAGTTGTGCTCACCAAGCAAGGATTGGACAATATCGATAAGGCAAGTATCACAACACTCATTCGATTAATACAACATCGCATTCAAAGCTCTGTTAGTTCTGATTTATTGATTGTTACCATTAAAATGAAATCTAAACATTTTAATTTTTCGTTGTTGTATAATGAACAGGTCTATATGCTAGGTGCTTTTCTATAAATCATATAAAACTAGCTTATATGACTAAAATAAAGTCTTTATAGGATAGTTTATTTGGTCTGTTTGTCACCACAAATGAGTTTCACGTCTTATTGTTACTTGTGCTGTGCAATAAAAAATAAGTTTTAAATTCAATAAAAAAGATTATTTGTAATGATATTTATAGTATAATTAAAAAACAAGAACTTAATTTTGATTTTTTACGTTTTGATTTGTCCCAAGCTCAATTATAAAATTTATTAAAAACAATATATAGCAAGGCCAGGGAGACAACGTGAAAAATGTAAACAAACTTTCAGTGGTTCATAGGTTTTTATTTTTTAAAATAGAACAAATATAATTAATATAACACATATTTTTACAAGTAGTACGTATTTTTATCTAACAGCCCAACCAAGTCATAAAAGATAATGAAAATTCATAAAAAGGTGACTAAGGATGTTGTTAAGATCGATTTTCTCAGCTATGAAATAGCTTCTGACATTTTTACTTGCAATAGAAAAGGACAGAGATATAAATATAACTCAGTATGGGTACGGATTTTTTACATTGTTTGCGTTGTCTCCTTGGCTTTACTTTAGACTTTTGTTGTGTTGTGACTAATTTACATAAACTTTTGTATTTAGGTAATGGAAGCAATATTCTCATACATAAACATGCTGAGGAAGTTGGGACCGTCTAAAAGGATATTTGACGAGATTAAGGTGAGTTCTATTTCTTTAACTTCAATCTCACTGTTGAGTGTTGAGCCAACTAACCGTTTATTAGAAGTTACCGCGATATTAAAGTTACTTAAAGAAGTAAAGGATAGGAATGGACTCCGTCTCTATCCATTGTGAGAGAGACGAAGCGATCGTGCAGCCAGTGGTTGTCTTTTTTTAGAATTTTGATTGGTCCTCGAAGTTACTACAGGAAAGAGATAGGCATTGGCCGCACGCATCGCGTTCTCTCTTTCTAGAGAGTGGTCAATTTCATTTGGG
This sequence comes from Synanthedon andrenaeformis, assembly GCA_936446665.2. Taxonomy (NCBI): domain Eukaryota; kingdom Metazoa; phylum Arthropoda; class Insecta; order Lepidoptera; family Sesiidae; genus Synanthedon; species Synanthedon andrenaeformis. The sequence continues at coordinate 5,655,687 of OW387796.2, forward strand.
GGTATTGTCTTTTGTATGTTTGTTTACCTGTGATTATTTATCTGTGGCGCTTATAGACAATAGAGGAGACGAGTTTCCGTTTCGAAGAGGAGTCGCAGCCGGCCGAGTACGTGGAGATGCTCGCCGAAAACATGCACTACTACCCGCCCGAACATTACATCACTGGAGATAGGCTCTATTATACCTACGATCCCAAGGTAATGCAACAGTCTTCATTTCTAACTTACTAGAGCCTTGCTCTGCCTTCAGTTTAAACGGATATGGGGCTGTGTTTTTTTTTCTATTTTATTACAATATATACTCATTTTTCTTATAACAGATTGTAAGTCTTATCATTTTTAGATTATTGATTACTAGCTGGTGCCTGCTACTTCGCACAATTTTTTTAAATTCTGTCTTAAGTATTGGTGATTTTTTTTTAATCGGATGAGTGGTTTCGAAGATTAACTCCTAAGTGTTTTCTTTCATTTAAAAAATATATATTATACTTTAATTTTTACAGGCTATAAGCGAATTGATGGAATGTATGACCGCAGACAAAGTGAATATAATGATACTGTCGAACAAGCACACGAAACCGATTCAGTACAACGCTAAGGAGAAATGGTTCAACACTGAATATAGAAGAGAAGGTATGATCTATCGACACAAATCTGCACAAACGTGCCTCTTCCTTAAGACTCGTTTAATTTAGTATAGTGACGAGTAATTTAGTAGCTGATCTACTCGCTACTGCCCAAAAATCGTTTGCATTACGGACGAGTACAGTACACAAGTGAGTGGTGTTTTTCAAGATGAACACAGTAAATTGAATAAGCTAATAAAGTAATTTTTGAAGAGGTGGATGAAGACGTTTGTTTAATAACTAAGAAAAGGCTGTTGTGTACGAAAACGACATTTTTGCGGCAGCTAATGAACTCAATTAAAACTATAGGTTCAGACTTGTTTAGGCGGTATACCGCCCGCGTTACTCGCACCAAAAAATAGAACGAAATGGATCGACTCGACTAAATTACTTATTAATCTACTCGTCTTAACATTTTGGTGTTCATACATGTTTATTTACTGCTACTCGATTAAATTACTAATCTAGTAGACTAATTTTTTGGTATTCAGACACCTCAAAATATTAAATCACTTGCCACTCGACTAAGGCGTTTGCCTAGTGAGTACTAGCCTTTACGCAAAATTTTCGCCTCGCAGAAATCCCATCGGAATGGCTCCACCGTTGGCTGAATGTTGAGCCGTTGCCGTGCTTCCAAGAGCCGGACGAGAACGTGTTCATAACGCGCGACTTCCGCCTCGTGCAGCCGACGCCCGCTTACCTAGACGTTGCGCAAGCTCTGGACATAGACATTCTCAACAGCTCACCAAAGGACGTGCACAGAAAAGTTAAGGCTGCGCCCAAACAGGACGTGGTTCTCAAACACGATGACTTGATAGCTGTTGTCAAAGATTTCAGGTAATTCTTTGAATCATTCAGGTATGTTGAATCATTCAAGTACGCAGGAAGATTTTTCTACTATTCGAATACGATAATAGTACTATCTCTACAATAGAAAGATTCAAGCTACGGTTCATTTGTGTATCCGTGGTCTTAAGTGCACTGACAAACTTGACAGTACAGTTGATTGAGAATCGTGGGCAGCGTTCGGGAGGCACCTAGACATGAACTAAGGCTTTCTTTTTTTGACGTGAATTACGTCTTTAAATTAAATTTAGAAAGTAATGATAAAAAAATCGGGAATACAGTTTGATGGTGAAACATTTTTATGTCTTACGCAATTTTAATAAGGATGTACAACTGTCACAGATTGGATCAACCAAATTTGATTCGGAAGAACCGTCACATGGAGGTGTGGTACAAACCTGACTTCAAGTTCCGTTTTCCTACGGCACTACTCTACTTCTATTTCATCACTCCTCTTAGCCTCAAATCACCCAGAGAGTGAGTATTTCCCCATATAATGACGACAATAGTTCGATAATTATTGAAAGAAAAATTCTTTGATAAGAAACAAATATTCATTCTTTTAACTAACACAATGGTCATTGCTTTGAAATAATGTTGATTACATGTCTTAAATAATAATACAAATGTTATTTAATATTTTTTTTGTTTATTACATTTAATGTAATACTTTGTGGACGAGAATAGCCATAAGTTACAAAACATTTGACAAAATTCGGTATTATCTGTTATCTAATTAGATGGTTTTTTTAAAATATGTAATGACGTACATACTGCCTTATTGTTTAATAAATAATACATTCTGAGCAGATGCAGTGTTGTAAATTAAAAAGTAACTACGCCGAGGAAATTTTGAAGATACGAGCACTCGACTCTTGTTCAACATATTTTAACAAAATTAAGTATGAAATGTAATAAATATATAAAAAAAAGACTTTATCGCTTACAGTTCCTGTATGCTCGATCTGTGGACCGATATATTACAGCAAGGACTCAAGGTAAAATGTTAACATTTATTCTATATATTGAGTAAGATTGTTCCCCCCGTCATTGAGGACACGTAATCAAATATTTTACTTTCATTACAGGAAGATATTTACCCGGCAAACATGGCGGATTTGTCTCATTCATTGTACGTCACCGACAAAGGGCTCACTTTAAAAGTGAAAGGATATAATCAAAATTTACATGTAAGTGTTCATTTAATCCTTTAGTCGCCAGAGTCGGATTTATCCGACAATTATTTTCGTGTCCATTTCGCCAGAGCCGTATTATATATACGACAAATTTCTCTACTTGTATAATGTTTATTTTTACTTAAAAAATAACGATAATAATAATAATAATTTACGAGTCAAGCGCTAGGGGCACAACTCCTACAAAACTCCTAATATGTTAAAAATTTTGTTATTTTTATCACTTTCTCTCGTACTAGCAATTGTGTTACACAATAACACATGTGCTGTTTTTTTTTTTACAGTAAGACTGTGTCCATACTTAGAATCATTAAATCCCTCGACGTTCATTAGGTTTTTTAATTTTTATGTAGTGGTAGTGCACATTGCGTTTTGCAGTCAATTGACCTAACGACAGTAACCACCTCCGTAAAGAAGACCATCGTGAAATAATCGCACGATGTGTGCCGTTGTGTGAGTAAGGGATGCCAGAGTCCAAAAATCTATTTTTTTCCCATTTCCATAAGCAAACACAACTATGGTCGACAAAGCACTTGCAGCAGCACATTACCTCGAATGTATATAGAAATCATCAATGTACTTACTACAACTATGAATTTCGCACGCCACACAAAACACTATGAACTTTATGAAACATTTAAAAGTGACATGTGCGTAGAGCATGAACTCTATCATCTGTCATTTAAAGAAAATGTGACTTTACATCAACACAATGGAGTTTAAAATCAATAGTACGACTTGGTCGTTACTAACTTTTACCATTGACGCGCGAAGTCGTGAGTCAGCGATGATTCCGTTTTAGGCGTACTCGCTTTGGCATTTGTGACCCAAAATCCATAGTTGTATTTCGATGCAGACTATACGCATTTTTAAAACGCAATAATTTTATTGCGTTTCAATGCATTGCATTATTGCAATGCATTGAAATGACAGCTGGTGGTTGAGCTGATTACGCGCGCGATGGTCCCGCGGGCGGACGCGGTTTCGCAGGATTTGTTCGTTGCGGTGCGCGATGTGCGCGCGCGCATCTACCACAACCAACTCATCAAGCCGCACAAGCTCGGCAAGTCCGTACACTTATTATATATATAATATATCACTACACTAATTCTTTGCCTTATAAAATAGTTTGCCCTGACTGACTACTATCAGCGCACAGCCAATACTATCAAGTCCAGAAAGCTAAAATTTGAAATATAGCTTTTTATAATCCGCTAAGAAAGGTTTTTGACAATTCACAACTCCGTGTGAAGCCGGGGGCGGGTCGCTAATTATCAATATACTTTATACTATTTATATTTAAACTAGTTTCTACTATTTATACTAATATTATAAATGTGAAAGTAACTCTGTCAGGTTGTCTATTACCTTGTCACGCCTTAACTACTCAACCGATTGTCATGAAATTTCGCATACACGTTGTAAGGATTACAGGAAAGGACATAGGATACCTTTCATCAAGAAAAAAGCACAGTTCCCGAGGGATCATCTAAAATTTAAAAAAAATAAGCTTGGCAAAAGTGTAATAGCAACGCAGATGTCAGGCGTTATATTGCTTATATATTACTTATTTTTCAACGCGGACGAAGTCGCGGGCGCCAGCTAGTAACATAATTTTGAAATAATGATTTAGTATTAAACGCCATACTATATGTTGATTGGTGTTAAATATACAGGGACGTGCGTATGGATATTCTCCTGGAGCCGTATGTGACTCCGCGGGACAAGGCTATGGTCATCAACGACATAACGCTGGAGGATATGAAGGACTTCAGTAGAAATTTCCTCTCCAAACTGTACTTACAGGTATACACATACATTAGCGTTAGTATTTGTAGGCTCTAATGGGTAAACGAACAGTAAAAGTTGTGGGCAATCTAAAAAAAACTTCAATTTTGTTCGACATTTGGTACTTTGTGATTATCCAGTCGACCATTTAGTAAGAGATGTATCTTTCTATTGACTTATATTATAATATTGTCTGCATTTAATTCAGGTGTTGGTGCAAGGCAACATACAGTGGCACAAAGCGATTCGGATATCGGAGAAGGTTCTATCTACTATTAAATGGGAAGGACTTTCCGAAGAAGAAATGCCTCAGGTACCTACACTCCAAAACTTATACCTCTGAACACATTAACTTAAAGCGATACATATTAAAATCAGATGTTGAATTGATTTATAATGTATTTTAATATGGAAATCACTAATTTTTTGTTTCCATTATTATCTTCTTATTGAATGTAAATAAGAAGTTCTTTTAGTATCAGAACAAGGAAATACCATAAATTAAAAAAAGATGATCTGTCGTATATCGTCGTCTTAATATAATTCACATAACCCAAATCTTTTGAAAGTTGAAGTGAATAGGCATTTTCTGGGTTAGCTCGTTCCATCGACGGCCTATTCTTTCCTGTGCGGCTAGATACTGGCCAAGAGAAAGCCCATTATTAATAAATAAAAAAAAAGAAAAAGAAAACTGGTTGATGTGCAGTAGATAATGTGTGGATGGGTAGATGTTGCCCACGTAGGTATATATTCGGACGCAGTCGCCAGTCACCTACCATATATAATCTACGATATTCTAACACGAGATCAATTTCGATTAGTCTACGAAGTTTATCGTAATAATGTTTTTTAGTTATACATATATTTAACATTGTCACCACACACCATTTGTTTTACAAATAAATGGTGTGTGGTGACAATGCAATGGTGTATGGCACAAATGAGTGAACGTGCTTGTGGTTGGTTAGATCCGCGTGCACGAGCTGCCGCCGGGCTCGCGGTGCGTGCGCGTGTCGAGCTTGAACCGCGCCTCGGCCAACAGTATCGTCACCAATTACTACCAGGGCGAGCTCACCAAGCCCTCGGATGCAGCCACACTAGAACTGCTCATGGTGAGTTCGTCACGCCTGTTATGTTTATGTTTCTGACTTGACTTGACACACGACGATTCAACGACACGACTGACTACATGACACATAGATTTGACATAAATGCACAGACGGATCACAATACCAAGCGATAACATCTCTTCGATGACAAATAACAATCAATAACGTTAAGGCATTCCTGTTTTTATTTTTTAAATTTTTTTGGATACATAAAAATTCACACAACTGAATTTCTTCTTGAACTGCAAAATCTTTAAAAAAAGCTTTTATTGCACTAAGGCCTTTCATTTCAGTGGTTAAATGAATTTACAATATTTATTCATTGAGTTTAGATCAATTTAAGACAAGAACTAGCCTCAGACCGTACACCTTTATAATTGGAAGGAAGGTTCTTTAATATTGTGTAAAATATGAAAAAAAAAATAAGGTCGGCAATTAAGTACAGAACTAGTTAATTACTATTCCTAAAAACAAATTTACTGTAAGAAGTCAAATAAGCTAATAAAATAACGCTTTTCTACTAAGTCCTCACCTTAACATTGTTTCAAAGACATTATGAATCGAGTGCTCACAGGGGAGAATATTTATTAAAATTCCTTGCAACACGAAAACTATCCGTTACCTAACTATAGTTAGCTGGGGTTGACGTGTTGTAAATTTCCTGTATAATATAAAAACTCCTTGAAGTTATACCCTTGAAGATACAGTTTTGGCCTATTTATGTTTGAGTGTTTATAGTATACTCTCGTGGTATGCTCAGATGCTGATGGATGAGCCGGTTTTCGACGAGTTGCGCACCAAACAGCAACTTGGCTATAGCGTGTTCAGCATGATGCGGTACACCTTCGGAGTCTTGGGCTTCTCAATCACCGTCAACACACAGCGCGACAAGTTCAGGTAGCAAATCGCACTGCTAACGATTAAAACGTTTTCAGGAAGGCTTACAGACTGTGTAATTGATGGTAGGTGGCTACTGTCGCCTTGCCGAAAGAATGAGTCACGCACTAAAACTTAAATATTCTAATGTCAATTATAAAATTTTCCAATGGCTATACATATATACACCTAAGAAACCACTGAAGGAGTCAAAATTACACGAAAGATGTTTTTATTGATAGTAATATTAATTTAAAGTCAGGATAAGAAGTTAGGGTCGCCTTATTTCAAACTATACCGAAGTGCCCCGTCTTCGCCTAAGTGCGATTGAATCAACGCATGTTTTTTATCTTGTTGTCCGTTCTGGCGTCACGCGATCGACGATAGGCGACGTATCTTCTTCGTTAGGTGTAACGCATATTTGTTGAATGTAGGCCGAAGTATATATTTCGACAGTAGAAGTCTACACTAAAAGAGTACCTATAATGTATTGTATGACGTTGTTTGTGGGTGAAGCGTTTCGCAGGTGGACTCTCGCATCGAGGCGTTCCTGAAGCGGTTCGCGCGCGACTACTCGATTCAGAACGAGAGGGAACTCGCCCACTCCAAGCGAGCACTAGTTCAGCTCAAACACACCACAGACTTCGACATCAAGGAGGAGGTAAGACACCGAATAATACGAGAGCATATGAGAATAATACGTATAAGTTGCTGTAATAGTTAGTGTTCTTCCGAAAAGAACACACGGAATGTTTTTAATTAATCACAGATTATACAATATGTACCTAGTATTGTCTTGCCTCTTTACTCCTGAATCTATGAAATCATATATGAAAAACATAAAATAGCACCTCGAAACGTGCTCATAAAAAAGTAATCAAACATCTAGTATGCAATCACATAGTGAGCACTTTGGCTCCTCGTCGAATCCGTTGAGATTAGAATTTTTGCAATTAAAGATTTTCTTTTATGAAATTATTTAATAACAAATTGTGCTTATTACAGGGTGACAGAAATTGGCGAGAAATTGTCAGCGGAGAATATAAGTTCCACAGATTATTTGATGAGGTTTGTCACTTAATTTACGTTACCTAGACAAATAATAGGTGTTGTCTTGTTAACATATCACTGTGTTAGCTATAAAAAATGTTTAAATAAATTTATTGGATTTTTATTTTATTTATTTATAGTTAATAATTGCTTTCTTTCTGCAAATGTCAAGATGGGTCTATCGTATTTTTCGAATTGTAATAACATCAATCATTCTTAAATTACAATGTGGAGTTAGGGGCATTGTGTAACGTGAATCATTCTTAAATTACAACGTGTGGTTTGGATAGTGAGCTATAACTTATTTTAATGCACTGAATATGCTTGAAAACAAAATCAACGTTAGTCTAGGTATTGTTGACATTAACGAGAAATTGTGGTGATTTTAGAGATAGTGTATTTACTGATAAGATTGTTGTTTGTTTTCAGGCTGAAGCTATAGAGAGGGTGAAACTGTCTGACTTAAAGAAATGGGTGAACAATCATTTCCCGACTGGAAACAAGTCTCAATTCAAAAAACTATCCATTCAAGTAAGATATATATTGTTTGTGTATCGACCTTATTATTCTTTTAAAAGAGTTTGAAATTTGTCACCCCTATACATACAGTATTATATAAACTCTAACTACGAAGTCGCCAATATCACTGTTATTTTTTTCTATATGCAACCTGAGTGGCATTTCTGTTTATCACATTTTGAAATAAAATGAGAATGTTTGTAGTTTTAATACAAAATTTATTTTATTTTGACACGTCACTTATAAAAGTTAGCGCAACTACTCCAGATTCCAAAATGTATAATCCTCTAGTGAGACAACTAATCAAAAATATATGCATATTTTTCTTAACAAGAGCCAGACATTGATTTTTACTTGTCTTTGAAAACATTTTGTGTGCCTGAAAAGAAGTTTATATAATATGTTTTATATAAAAAATAAAATATCTGTATGAACACAGGTGGTCGGACACAAATTGAAAGAAGACAGCAACACGACAGAGTCAGACGTCTCTATGGATGAGCAACAGTTGAAAAATTACGAGTTGGTCTATTTGAAGTCGTCCGAGAACGGAGACTCTGATAGCAATATTGACAATGCGACTCAGTTCATCACCAACATCAAAGAGTTCAAACGGGACCTGCCTTTCATTCATGTGCCTAAGGTGAAATTGCCGCAGTGTTAGAATAAAAAAGAAACATGACGTTAAAAAATATAGTAATAGAAATAAGTAATTATGGGTTGGGGTAATTTCGTTCGGGCGGGGTAATCTCGTCCAGACAGGGGTAAAGCGTAAAAAAAATATATATTTGTGAAATGAAAAATTATTGAAGGTTTCCAATAAGTTTTCTTTGTGTTTTTAAATAGGTCGACATTAATTTGGAATTATTGTTAAGTGGATAATTTATTTGAGACGATACTAAGGTTTTGAGATTTTATTAAATAATTTAAACCTTAAGGTTTTGAGGGATATTTTTGACTATTGCAAGACGTATTTTTTACCATTGAGGGTAACATTTTTGTAGTTACAAAATGAATGATATCTACATTAAAAATTCACAATTTACTGTTTTTAATTTTTTATAAAATTAATTTTTAAGCTTTTTTTTACTATAAAACTTATTTTTTAGTAAAATGATTTGAACACGTTCATTGCCTTTTAGTAATGTGTAAAATAATTGTAAATACCTGCATTAACTAAAACGTTGCAAAAATTGACAGATTTTAAATATTAATATTGAAAATTATTGTTACAATAATAACTACATACTTAAACTGATCTAATGTACATTTGTTTGCTAATTATAAATAATCTTGATTATTGTACATATGTACCTATTTAATATAGTATTGAATTTCGAAAATGTATTTTATTTTCAAATAGCTCTTAGGCTCTTCTTTAAGAAAAGGAGAAATACGACGATGTGCTTTCGTATACATGTTATCGCTCTCTATGTACTATTAGTTACATCTGTATCAAAATCAGTTAGTAGTTAACGGAAAAACAGACGAGTCGGACAGCGATCTTATTTTATAATATAGTATAGAAAATCTAGATTTCTCTGTTTTACCTGGTTTTACCCCATACCAAATTCTCTAATATTCTCCTTAAAAACAACTGGGCCAAGCCCGCCTATAAATTCAAATAAAAAACAAAGTAAATTAACGAGTTTATTAACAGAACAAAATTAGTACACGATTTCTATCCGCCCGTCGAGATCTCCAAATGCCATCTGTTGGCGACGCATGAACCTTTGCAGCATCACATAGTCCAGGTCGAGGTTCACCAGATTTTCTCGGTTTTCAGACAACATCTGCAACACGCATTCATTCATGTAAATACTAACTTTTGCACGCGACCTCGTCCGCGTTGAAAAATTAAAAATATATAACGCTGTTACTGCGAACACAGATGATGGAAGGTCGCTGGTTTTTAATGCTCGTAGTCTACTTTGAAAGAAGAACTCGTGGTTTTCGGCTTCACCAATAGTTTATTTTAGAGTTGAACAATGCGTTACTATGCGTTTCTTAGTGTGTAATTTGTAGTAGTAAGGATGGGGTATGTAATTGGAAGTTTTATTTTTCCCTGTTAAATTTATTTGTCGAACGTTCCGTTCCGCGACAAACGCCTAACAAAATATACGACCAATAATTTATTCAATCTTTATTGCTGTTATAGTTTCGCCAGGCGTTAGATTTTGAACAGTTGATACATTTTTCTGGTTGAAAGGTATCTAATGTTCCCTTTTTCTGTGTCCCGGATAATGTGTATGCAAAATTTCACGATGATCGGTTGAGTAGTTAAGGCGTGAACATTACAGATAGACAAGTTACTTTCACAATGTTTATATTATTGTGGTTTGTAAACCATTCTTTGTGTGTAATAGCGTTTACAACGATTTTTATTACATAATATAGTATGGATTTCTGGTTATCGATGCCTATTATTTGGAAACGTCTATTGTTCGGACTATTATTTGTTAAAATGACATGTGGTACCTACCGTGTATCCGCCGCCACCGTCGCCGATGTAGTTCTGGGTGACGACCCGGTAGGTGGCGTCTCTGTCGAGAGGCTCATAGCGAGGCACGTCGCAAGAGATGCAACGTACCGAACACGTCACTCGCGATCCTGCCGGCGCCGACGCGTTGTACACGTTGCGCATCCCTGAACAAGTTCACATTTCGACCTTTACACTCGTCGATCGACTATAATAATACACAATCGGATACAAAAAAACGTCCTCAGCAAAGGATTAAACATTGGGGTGCCCTTTTTTTATTAGTATAATTCGATCCACACACATGCTACAATGCTCCTTTAGATGCGTATGCGTTTTACAATCTTACGACCTCGGTGTTTAAGTTTCATTTTGTAAGAACGGTAAATTTTTATTTATTTATTTTATTTTCAACAAAAAATTGTCTTACAACAAATTTTAAGACTTTTCTTATATATCTAGCTTGTAATAGATGTAAATGCATGAATATCTAATAGGTTAAGCGTTATGCCGCTTATTCGGTTTTGTTTTGTATAAGACTGTGTATCTAGTATTATAGTTGATTAACGTTTACAACTTTATATACTTTGTGTATATAGGTAAGTTTGGATTTAATTATTCATTCCGTTTCTCTCAATTAAGTTGGCTATGCCTAATTCATGACAAGCTTCTACTAACCTCCGATTTGCAGCATCCGACCGCTGTAGAAATCTCCAGGCGTCTGCGTTACACCAACGGAAAACTCGAGCGCTTCCAGCAGATGCTCGCCCTTCAAGTCGTACACCTGCACGTAGTTCTCGAACGGCATAGCCATTAACAACCCTTCTGTGGTCACATCTGTATCGAGAAGTCACGCGACTCATTACTATGAGACCCTTAAACAAATTTCTTTAATCATTAACATCATCTCAGCCGTAGGACGTCCACTGTTGGACATAGGCACATAATCCTCCAATAAGACCGGGCATGTTGTCTGTCCACCTTGTGGATGGACGTCCTACACTGCGATTGTCAGTCCGTAGCACTCGAGAACCTTCCGACCCCAGCGGTTCAAGGCTCTCCGTACTATGTGTTCTGACCTGACAACTGCCATTTCAATTACTGATCCGCCGTCGTTATATCTGTAACTTTTTTCGTCTACGGATCTTCTTATTCCGAATTCGATCTCTTGATGTAACCCCGAGCATAGCCCTCTCCATAGCTCGTTGAGCGACGTTTAAGGTTTCTTATTAGGCCCATAGAGATCACTTTTCAGCGCCATTATATGTCATCATCCTAGTCACGTGACGACGTGACGCTTTACGGTCATCACTGGCAACACAAATTGGTCGAAAACTTTTGTTTTAAGGCACTGAGAAATTTTGGACGAGATTCCTGGTATCCAAGCTGAATTCAACGATTGTCCTCCTTTTAAAGTTGGCTCTACCTAATTGTCCATTCTTAATATTAATCGATTTCAATTGAACAGAAAAACTAAACTGTGATTCAATATACCTTCACTATATGATATAAGTAATAATTATTAAGCAGGGAGAACTCACTTCCCGGGTTGATTTGCACTCTCAAGCCACCCGCGTTGATCATACAGACGTGTGCGTGGTGCCAAGCGCCGTCCGTCGCCATCGGCATCAACTATAGTTACAATATCTACATGAAATACATGAAAACTTAAAAAGGAGACATCTTTCCTCATGCATCGTTCAAGCATCTCCTTAACAATATTGAACACTGGGTGGATATAGGTGGACTACGGACAAAAATGATTGTCCGTGGTCCACCCAGGTGGACAAAGTAGGTGGACCACGACTAACATCCCATCAAAATTAAATATTTCAGAGGTGTGGCCATAAATTTAACTTTATTATTACAACTAACTTTTCCCTTTTTTCCAAGCCATTGAAATAATTAAGAAAGGAATCTTTTAGAGAGCAGCTCCATGCTGTCATTAAATCTAAGACTATTTGATATTTCATGTACACCATAACATGGCTAAAAAATGCGAACAGACTCTTAAATTGATAATAGGCAGCTGGGATCAAGTGCTGAGCGAGATTGATGGTCGGTTGCGTACCTCTTCGAGGAATCCATCGCAGGCCCATGAGCCCATATTGCATTCTCTCCGATAACACCAAGACCTGTTCAGCGTGACGAGGGTCTTCCCCAACACTTCCTTTCCCACCGCGTCCACTTCCTCACGCCACGGCTCCAGCAGCTCCAACATATACGGATCTATTGTGTATATCAACCTTTTTAAAAACGCCCACACACGGCCCTAAAATCGGTGGCAATATCGGGGCACTAGTGGGGAGCCCCTGAGATCGCTCCCTTGATCGACTCATGTGTAAACAAATCGTAAAAATAATTAGAAGCGATCTAGGGAGCGATCTCCCCACCACTGCCCCGATATTGCCACTGATTTTATGGCCGGGTGTAGGCTGTTTAAGAACACACGAATAAGGGCCAGCACACATTTGAGGTACGGCAAAGTATTTTGTAAAAATACGCTTAAGGTACAAAATATTATGATGAAATTTAAATAAGCAAGAAAATGTTATTATCTTATTAATGACCTGGAATGATGCTTGTTCCTAAATAGATGGGCTGTCCCTCCCAGCTCTGAACGATGCCCTCTGAGTCTATAAACAGCTTAATGATGCCCAGGTAACGCGTGTAACATGACGCTTGAACTATCGGAATCTGAAAATAATCGTCCATTATAATCAACCACCTATAATCATAATATTCACAACACAATCAACATGGTGAATTACAAAAAATGTATTAAAATTATAAATGTATTTCCTGTAGAATAACTGTTTTTTTTTTTTCAGTGCTTCAAAATAGTACAAAATACTTATTTTGTACTAGCTGGTGCCCGTGACTTCGTCCGATTTAGAAAATGAAAAATATAACACCGGAGAAAATATTTTAGTTTATTTTATTAGGGAAAACAGACAATTACACCATATATAGTAAATTAGAAAAAAATATATCTTTATCGCTGTGACGACGAGGGCGGCGACACGGCGGTGTATATTAATCCAGGTAAAGGGGCGTTCAAGTATTACGTAACGCAATTTTTGAAGAAATGTTACCCCCCCCCCCCCCATGTAACGCGCCGAATGTTTTTCTGTACCCTACCTAAACGTTACGTTTAGGACCAAGTTTATCAAGTGACCATTTTTACCAACGAAAAAGGTTGCCAACTTGGGAGAACAAACTAAAAACGATGTACAATAAATACAGTCGAGGGCTTCCCCTCCTACCTCTGTAAAGCATCGTAACGTAATACTTGAACGTCCCCTAATAGGCTATCTGACAAAATCCGTTGAGCCATTTTTGCGTGAAAATAACAAACATCCATCCTCAATAACTTTCGCATTTCTAATATTAGTGGGACGTAAATTTCACCCTATGCCCACTCTGCTGGGTGACCACTGTGGGGTAGTCGCCGCCTGGCGTGTCTCCGTTCTCGGTCTCGCCAGTAAACAGCAGCGTGTGCGAGTGAGCGCCCACTATGATGTCAACTTCGGGCACCACTCGAGCCGCCATTGCTCTGTTTATTTTGACACTTTTTGTTAGAAAATAGTCAAATATGGTTTATGGGACCATCCATAAATTACGTCATACGTCAAGGGGAGGAGTCGGGTCAAGGAAGTGTGACCATTCTGTGACAAAGGGCCTCTTCCCTTTAAACTGTAAACGAAAAACTCAAAAAATATTCTATCTTTAGGTATATTCATTTATATATTTTTTTCTATATTTCTTATCATCAATCAATATACTAATAATAAATCTGTAAGTGTAGGTATTGTATGTATGTATGTTCCTCCATAACTCTGAAACAAATTAACTGATTTTCATGAAACTTGGTAGATAAACATTTAGACGTACGGGACACAGGATAGGCTACTTAATATTTTTCAACGAGGACGAAGTCGTGGGCACCAGCTAGTATTTATATAAGGTTTATATTGTTTTGTTGGTAAGTTCTCGCTCGCAACGCAACCCTTATGTCAGATTCAGGTGTAAATTTGCATATGTGACATCACACCAGGAAGGGGGGTTCCTACAAAAACACTAAGCAGCCAATTGGTTTTGTTGTTGGTTTTATTCTTATTGCACACGAATTTCATAATTATTGCAAAAAATTATGAAATTCGTGCGACGTAATTTATGGATGACCCCTAAGACATAACGGCAAAGTAATTTATTGCAAATCAAAATGTAGAGGAACTATGAGTATAATAGAAATGTTTATGTCAATTAAAGCATAGATACATCAAAAATAGTAAACTTACATGTCGCTAGTATATCCGCAGTGGGACAGCACTATGATAATGTCCACTCCCTGCTCCGTCAGAATGGCTGCTTCCCTGTTTATGGCCTCCACTTCGTCTTCCATTATCACCTGACCTATGGGAGCTGAAAACTTCAAATTTGACAACACATTATTACGACTGTTGCAGTTGGACAATCTTTGACAGTTGAATGGAAATCGTTCTAACGGATAAAGAAAATCTAATGAATAGGTAAAGGTAAAGGCAAATAGTATCCCGCCATCTCAATACGTGGGTGCCTTAGAAATCGGATAAGGGAAAAATCACCACAGATGGGCGCAGTAGAGCCCTTGTGGACAATTATATTCTTTTTTTTCTGGTTTCTAACAAATACTTCGCCATTATTATTTGCGGCGCTTGCTACATACATTTGTTTATTTACAAAAAGCAGACATATTCTAGGTATTTACAAATTTAGATATAGGTATTTACAAATAGACCCTAATCCCACGAGAAAGATAGTCATAAGGGCCCTTTTTTAGAATTATATTATTTAGATAAGCGTGGCGAGTATTAGCAACCCCCCCCCCCCCCCCCCCCCCCTATAACCAACATTAACGGGCTGCTTCTGACTGGTCCTTTTGGAAAGTTATGTTCAGCAGTAGACGTCCTACGGCTGAGATGATGAGGTAAAGATTGTGAGAAAAGATTCGAGAAGACTTTGAAGACTTATGAAGCCACTTAACTTTGCCACTTAAGTTGGTCAGGGACTTTAATACCTACGTATTAAAAAAAATCCAAAAAAATCTTCTTGTGGCGTGGGACCGCGGCCTTAGAAGTTTTATTAATAATAAATAAACAACCTTCTCTGCATTAGCTATTAAAAAAAAAGAAAAGGTAAACCAATGTTTGTCTTATTTGCCTGTTATTTGCTGTCAAAACATTTGTTACCTACATTTTATTTTGTTCAGAATTTAATTGGTAATAAAAGAATCAACCTAGAGATTACATTATAGATTACCCTACTATTAAGTATTATATAGCTATCGCCTAAAAGCAAAAGTACCTACTTAAAATTGTTATAAATAATATAGATATGGTAGAATGCTACACATGTAGATGATAAAACAGTGTTTTTGGAGATATTTATACGTGAAAAAATAAAGAAACTGGACTTTAAACGCAACATAGCATCTATAAAATAATGTCATTCAAAACATCGAAATATATATGTATATAGTTCCGGTAAGCGGCGCAGATGTTGCGGGCTACACTCCGCCCATACGGCCATCGGCATTGACGACTCCAAGCGCCTTAAAAGCGGATACATTTTTTTAAAACTTACTAAAAATGTTGTCATATTGTGGGGGCCAAGGTTATTTCAGCATTTCGAGACACGGTACCGAAAACAGCCTCTGAAGGCACAGTAAGTACACACTTGATAAGGCGTGTCGTGAATCTTCGTTCGCGCAGAAAAGAAAGTACGGCTCTGACGATTAACGAAGAAAACTTAAAACTTACAATTAACTTTAGATATAATATCTATAAGGTTTGTAATACAACGCAGCTGTTAATTCCGTCGTACTCGCACTCGCGTAAAATGGTAAGCGGCGCAAGTTAACATGGCGGCAGTTGGCGACCAATAGCTGTACTGGAAAAAACCGCCAAGTGTGTGGATTGGTCGATAACATTTCCCACGCTTTAAAAATTTGTCTTCTGTGCAGACACATCGGTAAGCCATATCAGTTGGGTAGGTACTACTGTAGCTGAGAGAAACTTAGGAATGGACAAGCGATGAATATACGATATTTACAAGCTCTGTAGGGTAAAAGAAAAACAAAAGAAAATTTACCACTTGCAGCAGTACACCGATAATGCCAATCTGTCTTCCATTCCGCGTGACAATCACATGGTTTTTGATGTGGGGCGCTAGATCTGGTTCAAATGTGGTGTTCACATTGGCGCCCAATACGGTCGAATTCAAATAAGAGACGTATGGGACTAGACCTTCAACGCCGTGATCGAATTCGTGGTTGCCAAGCACCTGTTAAAATCAACATTAACTGAATAAATACAATACTATTTTTAAAACTAAAGATATAGTTGCTAAACATAATCAGATTATATTCTAAGTACAAGCTGTCATTAAAATTATACACTAAACCCCGACTTTCTATTAAGCCCAAACACGCTATATCTGCTGTAAGTTGCTGACGACTTGTGTGTCTCGCAGACTACTTGATCATCATCAGATCAAGGTTACCATGTCATGGAAATACTACCGAAGTAACAGTACCTATATCAAATTTCACATCAATAGAACCTATGGAAATTAGTGAAATACTTTTGTAAACTGGGAAATGGGCTGATGGTCTTCAAACGCCTGAACAGATGTTCATAAATTATAGCTAAGAACCATCCCGATATTGTCAGATTCCAAACAAAAAAAAAACAACCGGATAAAAACCGATTTAAAAAAGGCATCTCTGGATGAGCTCGCTCCATCATAGGCCTCATCCTTGCTACACAGTTGGTTGTTGGCCAAGAGCAAACCCATCTGTAATAAAAAAAACCGGTCCATCCGTTTGGGAGCTAGGATTTCACAAACAGATACACAGATACGTAAGTATCTGTTTATCTGTCTATGGAATACATAAGACGTAACCTTGTGTCTGCGTCGAGAGTAAAAAATAAAATAGGTACATTTTTCTATGTTAAGGTCGGCAGATTCTAACTTTTGTTGAATATTTTTTATGAGTAGTTTCAAAGATTACCTCCTACATACACACTTTACCTTTTAATAATATTAGTTTTGATAAATAGAAAAGACTAACGTGAGCGTCGTGGGGCATCATATTCATGAAGGTCCGACTGACATTCCATCTGAGGAAGTTGTACCAGATGGTGCCTTGGAAAGTGTCGCCTCCGTTGAGCAGGAGCGAGTCGGGCTCCGCTTCGAAAGCCTGATTCACTGCAGTATAGAGGCGCGCGAACCCTCCAACACAAGGGTCTACTTCAGGCTGACATACTGTTCCACTGGGACTCACTTCGTCGAAACTGTGAAAGTCCAACGCACCGATTCATATAGGGTCTTTAAATTTGTTTCCATAGTGGGAGGTAATTCAGAAAAGTGTTTATAACAAAAATGAGGGAATACAGTTTGATGATGTAGCCACATATCTAAGTATAATTTACATCCAAAATTAAATTACCACTTGATAGCTAAAGGATCAAAGAATTTTTTTGTATATATGGTATATTCAAATTCACAATAAATATATATTTTAATGTGTCATGGCATGCCCTGTCTTATAATATATAGTAACTAGCTGGTGCCCGCGACTTCGTCCGCGTTAAAAAAAATAGAAATATAAGCAATATAACATACTTCAGTTTTAATAAAATTATCTTTATATTATTTTAATAAAAATTAGAGCAAATACGCTTTATTTTAACATTTAAAATCCACTTAATCCCCAACACAAGCCAAGGGCCTCTTAAAAGAATTTGCTACGGGCTCCGCGCATCTTAATCCGGCACTGAGTCTGATAAAGCTATGTACTTACTGTGCATGGAAATCATTATAATGTATTATGTTTAACTCGAATAAATCGTCTTCTGAGGCCTGGCCACACACTAAGCCCAGAACGGCAAGAATTAGCCCCACCAACTTCATTGTCACGTCCGTCCAAAACACGTCTCGTGTGGTGACACGAGAAACAGCTTATCAAAACACCTATCGAATATTGATATTAGTTGTAAGGAAGCTAAGATAAAGTTGTGATAAGTTAATTGGACTTATCAGGGCCGCATTTAGCAGGCCGCTCACCTAACGTTTCTTATTCAAATTTCCCCCTTGGGTATTATTACCTCGTAAGGGCAGGATTTTCCCTGTGTATGCCGCCCTGGATACTGTAAAAAATACCGCCCCATTCTACACAAAATGGATGCGAGCTCAGAATATTTTTTTACTTTCCGCTATAAAAACCACTTGTTTTTTCAAAATTGCTTTTGGAAAATTGGCCTAGGAGTTTGCCGCCCTATGCAATACTAGCATCTAGTGCCCCTAGTGTAAATCTAGCCTTGGTCTCACATGTCTACTAGGACAGGTAGGCAGTGGCTATTGCAAATCGATCCAGTGAAGAAACTTTAATTAGTTCATTTGTCCCAAACTAATCTTTTAGGTATTCGTGAGACTTCGTTGAAATGGATTATCGTCAAGAGTTTAATTTGTCGATAAGGTAGTGATATGAATGGTTTATCGAAACGAATTTGACATTGATTAATTTGTTGAACGCTGTTAAAATATTGTTTAATTCCTTATTAGAGAGGCCACACCTCTAGGTTCCGGTCATATACCTACTGTAAACATTATTTTATATAATGTATTTATTTATTATATTTAATATTATACCAATTTATACTAATATTACGAAGAGATAAAGTTGGTAAGTTTTTCACGCAAAAACAGCTGAACGGTTGCATATTGTATACCAAATTCCTGCGTTAATTTGACCCAATTGACCTAATCATTTTACGACTACGAGAAGAGCGAAGATATTGCCTTCACCCAAGACGTTCTACGCTCAATGCAAAAAAAAATCACTGATCGTCGACGGTATCTAATAAGATACAAAAAAAACATCTAAACTGTCCCTCCTAGTAAACATTTTCAAAATTCATCCCATATTATAAATTTATGGTGTTTTGACCCAAAATTTTGATCTAAAATGGATGAATCAGGACATCTCTAACCAAAAAAACAAAACAATTAAAAGCTAACATTTTATTAGTCATTACACTAAAACTAAACGCTAATGCTATGCTAGTCACAAGCTATAATATTATAAATAAATAAAAATGTGTCAATAAAATCTAAGTGTAGACTTTGATGATAATTTTTTTAAATGCAATACAGCAAAAGATCAAAAGAGGAACTACATATGTACTTAGTAATTTTTACTTTTTCCGTAAAATACAATAACATAAGTTTATTAACAATGACAATGTTTGCATCAATATAATTTATTAATGCATAATTTTAACTAATTACGTTACACATATTATTATAACCAATGACTTTTGTATACTAGCTGAACTCGCTGAACGGAATGCAAAAATTTCATATAGGTAATACTTAAGGTAATTATCCTTAACTAATTTGCAAGCTAAGTGTATGAAGCGAACGCGTAGGCGCCCAGTGGCGGATTTACCAGAAGGCTGAGTAGGCTGGAGCCTAGGGCGGCAGATTTGGCCAAATTTGCCGCCGCAAAAATAAAAAATTATTATTGTCTTACAGAAATTTTAAAAAAAATATTATACAGGTGACTCAGAAATTGCTCGCATTCCTGTCGGGAGCCGATACTGTTACTAAATTGGAGTAATTAATTGGAGTAACTATTTCTTGTGTAATTTTCACTAAATCGTGGGTTTTCAAAGTTGCAATTTTATTGACCAAACAAATGTAATTTGAACTGGGTATCGAATTGCAGTGGTCAATAGGGGAGGCAAAATTTGAATAGCCTACTGGCGGCAAATGTGTAAATCCGCCACTGTAAACGCCGCATTTTCCATGGCGCTTACGACCTTTCGGTCGCGAACTTTAGCGTACACTCATTTGACAAACAATTTTGTTCCGATCACCGAGTCTAGTAAAATACATATATGGGCTGTATAAGTACTTGATTGATGAATATTTATTATCATTATCATTAAAAAAATAACCAAGAAATGCGTGACATTGAAGCGAAATATCAGATTATAAATTTTTTTAATTCGATAAAGGCACTTCACTTATATGTATTTATAACGAGACCATTAATATGTATTACATAAAATACGTCTTTATGTGATGACGTAAAAATAAAATCAATTGGAAATAAATAAATAAATATTAAAAATGCAATTTCACTTCGTATTTGGCAATACATTACCAAATATGAAATCAAATTAATAAACAAAACTAACATTAAAACTACAACAGCTCATTATTACTATCACATGTTTTAAATAATTAAATAACAAATTATATATTATATTTTCAAAATTATAATAAATATAATGAAGAAATACAGTTGGCGACGTATATAACCCGTCTGAAATATCTTGGCAATGGAAAGACAGAACAAATAATTTCATTTAATGTTAATAAAAACAGAATGTGTGTTTTTTTTTTCTATTTTATTTTTTATTTAATACCTATCATGTCATACAATCACATCCAAATCGAAGTTAAAATAGATTGTTACGAAGTGCGGAGATATTTCCGACGCGTTGTATATATGCATTATACGCTACATAGTCGTTTAATTAATAATTATTATTTCTATATAGAAAAGTGAATGAAAATATTTAAAGTATCGAAAGTTTTGTCGATATTTATTTTGAAATTTTTATACAATATTCAATAGAAATTCAAATAATTTATTAATTATCATAACACATTACATTCTCAAGAATTTGTTTTTTTTTTATGAAAAATTTTATGTGACCTGTTTTTACAAAAAATAAATAAATAAATAAATAAATAAATAAACCGCAGTCCCCACACTAAGCAAGCCTCTGTATCGTGGATTTTTATTATAAAATATATCGTCGTTGTCAAACCAAAATCTGCTATGTGCAAAAAGTATAATTTTTTGACAAAAATAGATTTTCAAAAAAAAATTTCATCTAATTTTATTTTAAAAAGCGAGTATTTTAAACTTGGGGGTTGTTATACGTAAAATTATTTGTCATTTTAAACATGAAAATTTAATAGCTTATTTATTATTTGGATAATATAGTAAATTTTGTATATACCAAGCACAAGCACATAGATCAGACAATAGTAAAAATTTGTGAGGAAAAAAATCACCAGTCAAAGAATGATCCGATGATTTGCCATAGAATGTCATTTCATATCATAAAATTACTATTAAATTATGATACTTTATTAACTCAGCGGTATTAAGTTCGCCTGGTGTGCCACAAGTCGCGGTTTCGATCCCCGCTCAAAACAAACATTTGTATACTGTCTGTTTGTCTTGGTCTGGGTGTCTTTTTTAAATATGTATTTATTCTGCGAATATAAGGTATATATATATATATTTATCAGCGGTTGTCTAGCACACACAGTACAAGCTCTGCTTAGAGTTTGGAGTTAGATGGCGCTGTATGAAGTGTTCTAGCAAAAAAATAAAATTAAAAAAGAACATATATTTTGAAACAGTATAGAGCTCGGATATTATAATAGTATATTATAACAGTATATTATAACAGTAAGCAATTTTTCATCGAAAATATTTAAAAATTGTTCATTGACTCATATACATTTCAAATTTATTTAAAAGTTTACAACTTATTAAGTACAATTTAAAAAATGTAGATATAGTATCGAAAAGGCTCAGGTACAGAATGTCAAAACGTCCAAAGTATCAAAATGTCCACTTTAACAAAAGAACTTAACGCTCGTCCGGTGGCTTTGCTTGGAATGTGGGAAAAATATGGGGTTTTTCTGTCTAGAAAAGCAAGCAAGGTAAAGAAGTCTTAAATCTACACTTTACCTATGATAATTTCAATGGTTCAATGGTTTATTATCACAATAAGAAATCTTTTTTTATATATATAAAAATGTTGTTGGTTTGTGTACGCTTCAAAAACTCGAAAAGTTGTGTATATGTATATAAAAATTGCGGGAAAACCGGAATCCGTTCGCTAATTGATAATAATTATTTTAACTCATTTCGGCAGACTATTTTATTTTATGAAAACACTAATAGTGAAAAATTACTCATTTTGGGACACTGAACATTTTGAACCTGAGCCATTAGAATTTTGAACTTTACCGTAAAGAAAATAGAGATTATAATGCTTTGTATTCGTTGATCATTACGCTTTTTTTTATTCAGTAAAATTTACGAATACGGTGTGCGAGGGTTCACGTTAATCATCTCGGTTGTGCTGAAAATATAAAAAACAATTGATATCAATATAACATATTTTAATACGAGGTTAGTCACTACAAATGTGAGAAAAAGATATGCCTTGTTTGGTCTCAATAGAAAGTCGGGGTTAGTTTATAATTTTAATTATTCATTGTAACAGGAGACTGTTTTTATATATTTCGAAAAATAATATTTAAACACGAACAATGTGTGAATATATTACTAAATTCGATTATATAAAATTTAACCATACAAATTGTATAATTATATATATTCTACTTGATTAAAAGGCAAAATCAACGTTAGCATTACTTTCATCAGACTCGTTAATTAGACATACTATGGAATTATACTACATTACATGGATGATTCCATGGTAATTTATGTGGATGAACTAAATCGCGTTATGACTAAATGACATATTAAATTAGCTTTATACCTAATACCTATAACGGTTCCTGTCTAATCTTTATCAAACCTAAATTTTTATCAGCCTAAATCGCGTTTTGCCCAAACGTCAAACACAAGTATACCAACAATATGCAAATTGGCAACAGCAACGAACCTTGGTTATCCAGGCGAATAGATAGGTACACTTTTTTTTGTCTAATCTTGCATTATAAACGATTTTTTAAACATAGCTTTAATCTTTAAAATAAAAAAATAATTTCTATATTTTGCCTTTCTATATTTTGCCTTTCTATAGATGCCTATAATCTATAACGAAGTAGATCCAGCAAACTGTCAAAATGCGACTTAGTCCCTCCATGCATTAAGTTTAATTATGCACAATACCTAGATACTAAGTAAGAATGATATTATGAAAAGTCATTGTTTTTAAATTAATAATGTAACAACTATGTACATACATATATACTGATTGGATGAAAAGTCTCAAAATGTTCAAACAAAATTGATAACAACTTACAGATCGGGATATCTTGGATCGGTTACACTGGGAAGTGGAATATCGAGGGTGAAAGGAGTCCTGGGTTAAAACCAAACATAAAAATTTCCTTTGTATTACCAACTAGGACCAGGAGTGTACGAATTATGCGATTTTAAAGATTTTATAGAAGCTTTTCTAATAATCCTTATGTTTCCCATAAGTCTATTGCAGTTATTATTATCATGGGGAAACACTTAATTTTTTATTTTTCCTATAACTATTTATAATATTTCCTAGTTATAGGAAATATATAACTATTTATATATTTCCTATAACTATTTATAAACAGAAAGCAACTCAATGATTTAAAAAAAACATTATACAAACGGCTAAAAGGTTAACTACTATAGCTGTGCTTGCAACTTCGTACGCTTGGTATTTCGGTATACCAAGTATTACGGTATTTTTTGTTCGTAAACCGATTGGAATGAAACAAACACTAAATATTAGGGGAGGCTTGTTACAACACATCAATGAAAACCATAAGTGAAATAATAATGGCGAGTTATTTGACTATTCTCCATAGGGATTTATCGGTATTCGACTATTCGCTACAACTATTCGCGGCATTTCTAAAATAAAGTATAGGAGTGTGAGGGCTCAGATCATTGCGATAAGGTTTAAAATAATATGTTTAGGTAAAAATCGTTTGCTTAGCGCTGGCCTTAAGTGTATACAGTACACACTTGTAAAGGTGCGTCGTGAATCTTCGTTCACGCAGAAAAGAAAGTCAACTCCGACGATTGACGAAAAAAGCTTAAAACTTACAATTAACATTAGATACAATACGCATAAGGTTGATAATACAATGCGTACTCGTGTAAGATGGCAAGCGGCGCACGCTAACATGGCGGCAGTTGGCGACCAATAGCGGTACTGGAAAAAGCTGCCAAGTGGGTGGATTGGTCGATAGCGTTTCCTACGCTTTAAAAATTCGTCTTCTGTGTAGGTACATCGGTAAGTCATATCAGTTGGGTACAGTTGGGTACTACTGTAATAAAATACGAGTGAGCTTACCTCTTCGAGCATCGGACGTGTATGACGAGCAGAACAATGCCAAGAAGAAGACAAAGAGTGCCGACGACAATGTATGCGACGCCCAGGAAAGGGTTTTTGCCTCCGAGCATCGACGTTGTCGAAATCACAAACGACTTGGTACCTTCGAAACCGGTCACGGGATAATCTAAAAAAAAAGAACGAAACAATACTTAAAAGGATTCAAAATAAAACAAAAAAAAATTAATATTAGGGTATCGCTATACAATCAGTAAAAAAAAGCCATATGGAATTTTAATTTTATCTCAGATTGAGGGTGGGTTAGGTTAGGTTTTAGTTTTCAGTTACTTTAACGGATTTTCTATTATACAACAGTTTTAATTAAGTCAAAACCATTCCTTGTCATGTTAGTTTTGACAACAAGAAAAGGTAAAAAAAGACGAGTATCAAAATCGGATGTTTTCACAATTAAAGTTTATGAAGACCTGTTCAGGCGTTTGAAAATCATCAGCCCATTTCCTTGTTGACGAAGGGATTTCTCTAACTTCCATGGGTTCAATTGATGAGAAATTTAATTTCGTATACTATTTCGGTGATATTTCCATGACACGGTAACCTTGATCTGATGCTGCATCATCAAGCAGTCTGCCGGACACCAAACTTCTCAACAACTTACAGTAGAAATAGCGTTTTTGAGCTCAATAGAAGGCTCAATTGGTTTATAATTTTCATTGTAGAATGTAATGGCACATTAAGACAAAATTTAATCAGCTGTTTTAACAGTCAAACAAGACAATTGACGAGCCGTCAGGGCTCAGGGCACTCAGTAACAGTTCATTGTGATTACCGAGTCTGAACTCAATCTAAAAAAAGTAGTGTATCACTAAATTGATTGTTAATGAGGATAAACTCACTATATTCGATGTCCAGCCTATATGGACCTATAGCCAGCCCCTTGGAGAAACCCTCCTTGGAGTGATCGATCCGACGGTACAGTTTACGGAATGTTGGTAGCGCTGCTGTGCGCATCCAAACTATTAAGTCTTCATTCTAAAAAAATATATTTATATATACAATAACATACTGAAATCTTCTGTTAGCAACCAACAATCATTAGCTTTTTAATGACACGATTGTACTAATTTTATCTAATATATAATATACTCATAAAATAGTTTACTCCTGACTGTGTTATCAACGTAAAGCCAATACTACTGAGTCTGGATAAATGAAATTTGAAACATAGCTTTATTTAATAAAATAATATTTTAGAAAATTATTAAATGTTAATTAAATGTTTATTTAATTAACTTTGTCTTATTTTAATAATAAATCTGGATCGTTGAACAGTAATTTAACACTGATAAAATTGTACAATAGTCCCCCTCTTACCTGAAAACCATTATTGTTTGGATCTTCTAGGTCCAGCTCCCATATATTTTTCTTCCAATTAATAGGTTTTGCATATCCTTCAAAAGCTGTAAAAATATTAAGAGCATTTATTTTGAGATAAAGATAACTATTCATTTTGAGGTATTTGAAAGCTTCATATCTTTACCAGACCCATCAGGTCAGTTAAGAATGGACTGAGCAATACCCGCGTGAAATTGACTATAATAAAATAACTAATAAAAGTATCTGTAACTTATCATATAGTAGGTATGTATCTTACCTGCTTTTAAGTCTCCATTGACAGTAGGTGGGTTACGAAATTTGATGGACTTGTCTGAATCCCAAGCGATTCCAGTGCGCAGTACAGGCACAAAATCACCCATCGCCACAGAGAACACTTTCAGAGTATCTGTGGAGCGAAAATGATTTATTAAATTAAAACTAGTTAGATTTACAACAAAAAAAAAACACACAACGACATACCGTATTTGTATACATAATAAACGGTAACGGACGGACTAACTGGCCACTTTATGTTCAATAAACACATAAAGGAGGTAAGCAAAACCAGATGGAACCTAACCTAACAAACTATAACACCGGAACCAACTCCAGAGGTCAAAGCAATAGTTAACAATTCATGAATCTATGAGATGAATATATCACATTGTATTATTCTCATTTTAAAAATTAAATTGATTTGATAACAAAACAAGCTGGAACAAAACGTTCTGGAGGCTATCATAATTTTAAGAGTTAGTCCAAACTGAGTTCAAGGATTTTTCAAGAAAAGTATAGCTTTTTTTAGTCTGTCTACTTCCTATTTCTATTACTGTCTCGTGGGTACCATTTTGTCACTCTTCTGGTCAATTGTCCAAACTTACCATTGAATAAGGAGTTGGCAATAGCGCCACAGGGTGCGATGGGCGTGCCATGCTCGTCAAATGCAAATGGGGCACAATCCGTCGAAGGGGTACGAGACAGGCGTCCCAGTAGCTGACTGTCATCTCTGTTAGCATTTATAACATATACTTATATTAAAAAGAGAGTAGATTTTTTTTTGTTTATAATGATTTATTCAACTACTACTGGACCAATTTGTAACATAGAGTAATATAGGCTATATTGTTATTCTTACAATTAGTTAAATTAGGGATCCCTATGAAAACTCCAATAAACACGTGTAAAAGATCTATACTAATATTATAAAGCGAAATTGCAATTTTTGTTTATATGTAATGAAAAAACTACGTTATCAGCGAGTAACATAGGCTATGTTTTATAAAGTTACATGGACGAAGTCGCGTGCAACAGCTAGTAAAATATTTAGCAATGGTAGATACTAGCTGCTATACTGTAACTTAATGGTAAAAAAATTTTAAATGCAATTTTTTTTATAGTAGTTGCAAGTTTTTTGCAGTCATTTGGGCAGCCCGGCTGGTGGCAGTAATCATGAAAAACACCACTTATTATGTGGGTTTCAGTGAGTGTTAAGGCATGCCAGTCCTAATTTCCGTATCCCTCCCTAATCCCATATCGTTGATCCCAATATGGTCGGCAGCGAACTTGCAGCACCTGAGGCTTTTCTTGTGTTATACCTATCATCAGATGCACTGGCGATTAGTCCATCTCCATAAAAACTTTAAGTCGGAGAGGTGTTTGTGTACCAAATACCTCTAACTGCTAATTTTTCTTAAAACATATCCAATTTTCATTTCACATATTAGTATATAGATTAAGGATCAAACTACAATGTAACTGGAATACTTAAACTAGAGGTTAAATGTTTAAATAGAGTATAAATCGCTGTCTAATACCTGGATTTAACATATCGCCGATGATTCTGGTAGTAATTGCTCAATCCGTAATAGAAAAATACTGGCTCTTTGAAGTCTTCCGGTAAAGTAAATTCTATACTACATTGGCAGCTGCTTCCAGTTTTCAGGACATCGGAACAGTTGTCTGCTATGTTTCCAGTTGGCTTGCAATAGGTATAGTCAATCACATGCTCTGTAACCTAATAAAAAAAATTGGTCCTGATTTTATAATTTAGTAGTTTATCTTTTATCTAAAGTCGAAATGAAAAGTCTATCTTTTCTTTCATCATCATCATAAATCCACCATCTTAGACTTTCACTGGGCATCTGCATGCATGCATTGATTCTAAAGTTCGGGAATTCTTGACTATTTCAACCCACAATCTTTGATTATCTTTTTTAGGATTGTCTCCTTTTAGAATGTATTGTATGTACTTGTGTGAATGACTCATTTTTATACCAATATATTTAAGACTGGCTGGTGCCTATGACTTCGTCCACATTGAAAATAAATAGATATATCACCTGTCACTGATGGCAGTGATACCCATGTTTTTATATTCTTAGACGATCCCTCGGGAACCTAAAATTTTTCCATGGTAAAAAGTGTCCTATATATGTTAATCCAGGTAATAAACAATCTGTGTGCCAAATTTCATGTAAGCCGTTTTTGCGTGAATGAGTAACAAACTTCCATACATCAATCTTCAAAGACTCGCATTTATAATTAATTAGTAGGATGATTTAAAATTGCTCACCTCTTCAGAGAAATAAAGAAGGCCAATGCCAACTGGTATAAAAGCAATACCGATTACAAAAAAGGTTGGCAGAACTGTTCCAGCCGTGAGAATCGGTTGCCATGCAGGCAATCGCTGTTGCTTGAAAGCGGATTCTGAAATATTGAAACCAAATTGGTTTTTACATTAATTCGTTTAGAGTAAATAATCGATATTTACAAGGACACAGAATTTAGATATTCACCCGCTGGGCGCCTCGATTTCACATTATCCGATGTGTCACTAGACGTCGCCATGATTTTCCAGTACGAAATAAACAAAACAATTACAGGCTAACTAAAAATCTAAATTAATTTACTTTTTTATTCAATCAACTACCAATTCCAATTATGTTCCTTGATTCAATCAAATTCCAATTGAACTACCGAAAAGGGTGTTGTTGCAGTGTTGACTGATGGTTGTCAATGTCAAATATCTGTCAAGTTAAGATGTTTTTGAATGTAAATGCTCATTGGTAAATGCAATTGAAATGCAATGTGTAAATGTCATGTCAAATCAACAATCAATTGTCAAATCAACAGACAGAAGCACGCGCTCAGGGCAGTTTTTAATAAGTAAACTTTTTAAAATTTAGTTTTTTCATGCGACAACACTGCACGGTATCGATTAAAAAAATTTCCACAATCAATACATTTTGATTGTAGTAATTAACAAAGGAAGCATTTATTTTCGTCTCTGGGTAAGGGCTGCGCCTAATTATTTACTGTATTTAATTGTTATTGGTTAAATGCCAATTAGTACTAATTTAATCACTAGAAAGAGAGAAAGCGATCGTGTGGTCAAAACCTATTTCTTTCCTGTAAGAACTTTGAGGACCAATCAAACATCTAATGGTAGGTGGCTACCGTCGCCTAACTATAACACAAGCAACGCCTATAACTGGTGCCCTGTAAGTACGCTGTTGACCATACTAGGAATAAAGATAGAGATAAGAAAGGGATAGGGAAATGGGCTCTGGAATCCCTTATTGAGTGAATAAGCACGTGTGCCGTTGCTTGTGCACAGGTTCGCCACCAAGTTCTTCGTATCCAGCCGCTTCCTCCGAAGCCTTTTAGATCGTCTGTCCACCTGGCCGCAGCGTGTCCTCACCCAATTCTTGGCCTCCATTCAAGAACTCTTTCATACCATCGCTTATCCGCTCTACGACAGGTGTGACCAGCCCATTGCCATCTCAACTTGCTAATTCTCTTGGCTATGTTGACAACCTTGGTTCTTCGGCGAATTTTGTAAGTACCTATGTAAACTTCACAATAAAAAAGGAATTATAACCATGGGAATTCTATTAAGTCATGAACAACGAACTTTGTTTAAAGTTGTTCATCGAAAACAAGTAAAAAAAAACATTATTGGTTTTTCAACTTTTATTTGTTCGCTGCGAGTTTTGCGGTGTTTCGTTGGTGTTCTATGGTCATGATGAATCCGTTTTCATAATGAATCTTCCACCTGAAAATATAACATTCATACTTATATCACATGAATGATGTACTTACTCATATTTATATTGTTATTTTAATTATGCATTCATTATAGGTAGGTACCTACATGAAAAAAAAAATTCTGGATGAAAGATGGAGTGCATGTCTTTTTCCGTATGCAACGTGCAAAATTTCATGATGACCGATTGAGAAGTTAAGGCGTGAAAGCGTAACAAACCCACTTTCGCATTAATAATATTAATTAAGATATCGTACCATATTTATATGCCAATGCTACACCAATAATAATAACGAAACCGAGCATTATCATTACAACTCCGAATATAAGTAGTTTTGAATTCGTTGATCCAATATTGAGCTCTAAGCGTTTAGACTCAAGGATCAATGTTCTCTGGCCGCTGTATATGGACGACGGATAATCTGAAAAACAATTATGTTTTCCTGTAAATAAATAAAGAAATGTATAATGACGGCTGCTCATAAATACATAAAATCTTTTTTTTACCAGAGATTTCTCATCGTCAAAAACTTTGTATATGTAGGTCGGTTTTTGTTTTTTTTTTTTCAATTTTTTCAAAAAGCGCTGAATTTATCGAAATTGAAGTATGAACCTACCAAACAAAAAAAGAATCAAAATCGTCAAAATCAATTCATGATTGGCGGAATAATCGCGTAACAAAAATACAAAAATACATGCAGTCGAATTGAGAAATTCCTCCTTTTTAGAAGTAATCATGTCCTGTAACTATAAATCATGTCCTGGATGTTTAACACACATAATATTTAAGTTCGAAATTTCATAAGTAGACTTAAAAAGTATAAAAAAAGGAAAAATACTAACTCCAAATTATTTTTAAAATATATTTTCCGCTTGGAAGTCCATTGGCAAATATTCCCGAAGCGTTGACGCGCCACGCAGGTTTTTCTATCCAATCCGTCTTCATCCATCCTATGAACCGTTCATTCTACAACAAATAGAAATATATGAAGCATACATTTTCATGTTATTAGATTGTAAACAGGTGGGTATACAGTTTTATTGTTGGAAGGCTGAGACAAAAAGATCCAATATTTAACTACTTGCACGCTATTTTTCATATAGACTACTAGTGGCCCGCTCCCGGCTTCGCCCGGGTTCAAAATAAAACTATCTTATCTTTTAAGTTGGACCAAATTACACATTAGTTACGAAGTTTTATCAAAATCGGTTCAGTAGTTTAGAAGTTCATCGCGAACAAACATGTGACACGTAGGTACTTAATTTTTATATAGAGAGAGATACATTTATTAACTTCATTACAATAGTTGGTATTTCTAATTAGGAATTGTAAAGTATAAAAGAAAATGTAGTTTTGCAATGAAAATTCTTTGCCAATCCTCGATCTTTTACCAAGTACCTACACAAAAATACACAGAGCCTTCTTCTTGCGGCACTTATAGCGTTTGCTTGTGTTATAGGCGACGGTAGCCACATACCATCAAGTGGACTGTCAACCTGTCTGTCCATCTTAACATAAAAAAACATCTTTAATATCTCTTTGAAATGTTAATAAGCATCTTAGCATTCTTGCACAGATTCTTGTTACCTAAATAAGCTACACCTAATTGTTAATAACCAAGCAACTCTTGTTTAATAAGCATAACTTATGTAAATAAGTCTTCTTATGTGAATAAGCAGGTAATTCACATAAGAAGACTACGTAAAGAAATATAATTAAAAAATTATTTAACAGAATTTCAAGTTACCTGAAAGCCGTTGTTACTGGCGTCCTCGGGATCTAACTCCCAAACGTTTTGCTTCCAGCTTTTAGGTTTTGCAAAGTTTTTAAGGGCTAGGAAGTGATAAGAATAATTAGCGTTAAGATTAAAATGACTTATTTTAACCCTAAATCGGAGCAAGTTTGCGTCGTTCGATCAGTCGGACGAAGCAGTCGGACCACGCAGTCTCAGGGAATTATTCAAACTTTTTTAATAATTTTAAACTTAAATATCCCCCAGTAGAATCTATAATTCTTACCTAATGGTACAAGTTTCAACCGTTAAAACGAAAATAATAATAAAAATTGATGGCGTGATCTCAATACAAAACTGATTGATCTCTTTTTAGTCAACAGTACCTATGTCATCAAACTACCTACCTACCTTAGTTATAAAGCTTGGCAAGTTGGCACGTATAGTGTGGCCTTGGCCTAAAGCAGACACCGCTTCATAATATAATATTTGAATTTATTATAATGTTCGAGTTTGAGTAAGTCGCATTTTGAGTTTAAAATTACTTACTGGAACGCAAATCGCCTTTAGGATTTTTAAAAGGAGCTTTATCATCCTCCGAAATCATTCCCGTATGAACTCGATAGACGAATTCTGGAGAATCATTGTCGTCGTCGCGTCGAGCTAGAGATAGGAAATCATCTGAAAGTTTAAATAATGCATAATGTTTTTAAAGTAGGAAACATCCTATAATTACGGAAATAATTTAGTGAATGTGTAATTATACAATAATTAATCATCTTATCGGATTTGGATGAAATTGGCAATTTTTTGGATAAATGTTAATGAAATGTTAGGTTACCGATTAATCATGCATCTCCATAGGCATATTTTTATGAGTATTTTAGAGGTAAATATTTCAGGTTTTTTTTTAATGGGAATATTAAAAAACAAATAAAAAAGCAGCAATGATCAAAACCTGTAAACATTAAATCGGCAAGTAGACCACAAGGCGCGATCGGCTTATGGTTTTCATCAAAGTTGTCTGGAGCACAGTCAATAGATGGAGCGTTTGACAAGACACCTGATAGTTGTACATCATCTCTGTAATAGAAATAAATGGAGCTATGTGGAGAAATGATACTTTGTTTGTTATACTTTCACGCCTTAAATCTTAACCGAATATCGTACATATAGGTACGTTATCAGGGATACAGAAAAGGATCCACCTTTCATTCAGAAAAAGAGTACTGTTCCCAAGGGTGCTTTTGACAAACCTGTTGGATGAGTGATTAGGATGCTTGCCTTAATGCTCTGTTCCAAGGTTCTCGGGTTCGATTCCCGGCTAAGTCAACTTTGTAAATGAACTTTTCAAAATTGGCTCTGGCCTTGATCTGGAATGATCTTAAGTCTGTAACTTTCTTTCGTCTATGGATGTCCTCATTGCTGATTGGATCTCGCAGTGTAACTCCGAGCACAGCCATCTCCATAGCTGGTTGAGCGGCATTGAGTTTTCTTACGAGTCATATATATCAGCACTGAGGAATTTTGGACAAGAAGATGTCTTGGAGCTTCTCGAACGCTGCCCTGCCCATGCGAGCTGGATTCGACGATAGACATCATAGCTTGTTCTACCACAATGTTGATTCATCACACCATTATAAGTTTACCAAACTTATTAAACAATGAGATGAGTCAAGCAAATTACTTTTCCTGTTTGCCTCCGCCATGTGTATTGAATTGTAATTGAGTACAGCAGACATTATCATACAAAAATATGCAAAGTAGGTACCTACATAGTATCTAGTTCATAAGGAAATATTATAAAGAAGTACAGTTTTTCAGTTTGTATATAATTTTCCAAACTTTGAGCCGATTTCAAATTTCCACTAATACAATGGAAAGCTACATTATCGATCGAGCTATATTTTATTGGGCTAAATATTTTATTTTATTCAATAAGAATTATACGATATATTTGGGTTGGGGTGTAGCCTTAGGGGCACTATGGTGGATTTCGATTATATTAAGTAAGTTCAGGGCACTATGAGACGCAAAGAAAAAGCAAAAAAAAAAATTTTTTCCTTAAAAAAAATTTTTATTGGACAGAAAATTTTTCAGAATTTTTTTTTTTCGTTTTTTTTGTTGACGCTACGTGTGAGGGCGACCATGCAAACGCTTTTGGTCGTTATGTGACGTTTTTTCGTCTGACGCTTAGAAACAGAGTTAAGATGACTATTGGGGAGGGGGATGGTTTCTCAAAAAATTCAATATGACAAAAGTTACTCCCCTTGGCTTCCTCCACCCGATGGAATCATAAAAAGGGGGGAATAAAAAAAAATTTCTAAGTGTCGCGCCCCTAACGCTACACTAGGTGGTTTGAGGGAGTTATAATATAATCGAAATCCACCATAGTGCCCCTAAGGCTACACCTCAACCGATATTTGTAGTATTTTTCCGTGTACATATTAAATTATTAAATATTACATATTAAATATAATCGCGGGCATCAGCTAGTTCATAAATATTTTAACTCACCTAGAACTTTTGATAGTTTTGGTAATTTTAAAATCATCCAATCTATAATAAACAGTAACATCACCACTAAGATCACTATCCAATTTGAAATTAACGAAACAAATGCATGTATTATTTCCAGTAGTATATTCCAAACAATTGGTTTTATTTTCACTTCTCATATAGTAATTTTCGCAATTTGTATAGTCTATTTCCTTCCTTTGAATTTGATCTTGTGAACGTACCTTAAGACTGATCTCTACTATAATTAATATTAGTCCAATCAAAACACTGGATATGGATACTGCCAAAAAAATTACCGCTATCAAACGAACCGGAAGAACCATTTTATTCTCTTAAAAAAATACACCTTCAGAATCAGAGACACTAACCAGTGCCAAAAGTCAGCCGAAAGAAGAAAAGTGCCGAACAGAGATATAGTAAAAAAATAAAGCCAATAATATCGTTTTATCGTAACTTTGATGGTCTGGAGATGGTCCGCGCCGACTGCAGATTCTTATTGGCACAACCAAACACAAATTATCCCCGCGCCATCGACTAGGGCAGTCGTCGCCTTTGATTCCAGCGCGCCTACGCTCAGAGTATGTAATCACTACAACGTAGTGATTATATACTCTTTGATCACTACGTGCCTCGCTATGTGCATCTTCGGTCATGTTATCTATTTTTATACTATAGAGATTTTTGTACTATAATCAGTATGGCAAATCTCCTTAACCGCTTTCTGGCGCGAATTAGTGAAATTTTTATGAATTTAAAGAAGCCCAATATCTAGAAAACGGTGCGTTTTATGCTTAAATAGTCTTTTTTTGATATGCTACAGTAGGTACATTACACGAGCGCTATTCTGGCCAATTTATGAACCATTATATCAAAGAGTATGTAATCCCCTATATATTATAATACTATTTGGTGTAATCACTGCGTTACATTATATCATTGCATTAAATAGTTATAGTTTAGATTGGTTCAGATTTTCTGAGTGTCTATGCCTGGTAAATTGGCAACACTGACCTCTTTACGGAACCACAGAAAAGTTTATTTATACTCCATATAGAGCACAGATCACTTCATAATCTGATGCCTTCAAATTTCAATTCAATCACAGAAGAACGGTACCATAGAGTAACTTATTATATACTGAATGGTACACAGACACACACATCCTCTCGCTAGAGAGCAAGGAACATATATACTCTTTAGCAAGAGCTAGAGAGTATATATCAAGTATATATGTTCCTTGCACACATCATTATCCTTTTATTTATTCATTCATATAGTAACGTAACTTACAGGCTGGCGCAACTCAAAGGAAAGAAAATGATGTATGAAACAGGTGGATTGGGTAATGCCGGAATAACCCGACTAAGTCAAGGCGATTGCGAAACCCATTAAGTTATTAGACATCACCGATTCTCTAATTTGGCCGTATTATACATCAAAACCACAATAAACCTGTATGTATAAGTTACTCTATGCAATAAACCATCGGCGGCCATATTGATGTGTTGCAATATGGCGTCTTTCATTTCAACTGTTTTGTTTGTTTGTTGTTTATTTTCGGATTTTTCGGCAAGCAGAGTATTGATTTTTATAAAACTTGCCAAAATTTTAGTGTTTAAATACTCTTTCTTCGTAGTGTTATATTTGGTGTATCGTGTTTAGTGTTCTAGATGCCGAAAGTAAGCTGCGAAATATGTGGCCTAAGAACGAGTCGCATTGATAATAAAAAACGAATATTTTTGGCCCAATTCCCGCTGGATGAAGATAGGTTAGTACATATTATATCTTGCTGCTGTTCTAAAACCATGTATAATATAGTTTATTGGGAGTTTAGTTCAAATTTTCGAATAAAATTGTGTTGCATATGTGTTGCATGTAAAATGTAAACAATAGTGCAGTGCCATTTTTTATCGACAATCGGCAAAAATTTCTTTTTGATTTTATTGCACTGAATGATAAGAAATGAACACATGCATACACCCCAATGTACCAATTGGTTTGTTTTAGTTTTATTTTGCCTTTCTTTTTTATTTATATGTATATTTAACTAAAAAATAACATTTATTATTCATTTACTTTCTAGGTGCAGGCAAGACTTTGAAAAGAAAAAAACAACAAATGAAATGCTGTTCCATGTATCGGAATCTCTGCCAATCCATTGAACGATGAAGTTTTCAGTGAACTCCCTCTCCATATTGCTAAAAATGCTCTAAGAGATGAACTCATGCATACACCCCAATGTACCATTTGGTTTGTTTTAGTTTTATTTTTGTTGTTGTTTCGTCACTTGTATTTAGCACAGTGGTGTCCAAGGTAATGAGCCTTATAGACGTGGAGATTTATACTTTGATTAATTAAAGCACATATATTTCCAATTCGATCTTTTTATTTTTACTACTTAACAATACCTACTATATTATTTATTGACAACTCGTTTTTCTATATAGCATCAAAACATACAGTATGGAATACAATACAAGAGGTTGTATATCTCCAACACTTTCCCTTATTCAACGCTCTTGTATTCCGAGGGCATGACGAAGTGAAGAGAATCTTGGTCTCGGTAATTCTTTCGTAAAAATATCAGCTAATTGATCCGTTGTGCCGATTCTCTTTACTTCTATTGCACCTTCTGCAACTTGCTCTCGAACATAAAAATGTCGAATACGAATGTGCTTTGTTCGCTTGTGGAACTCCGGATTATGAGCCAAACGAACAGCAGCTTCGTTATCGACAAACAACTTAGGAGTATTCTCGAGCTTAGTCAAATCCTGCATTATTCGGGTTAGCCAAACCAATTCTCTAGCTGCCTCACTAGCTGCTACCAACTCGGCTTCGCTGGTAGAAATAGCAACCGATGCTTGCCGTTGACTGAGCCACGATATAATTCCTCCTGCATAGCGGCAGGCCACGCCTGTAGTAGATCGGCTAGTCTCTCGATCACCTCCATGGTCAGCATCGCTGAATCCCTCAAACGTTTCTGGGTTACGCTGTTCATATTTAATTCCATATGTATATGTGCCTTTGATGTAACGCAGAATCCTTTTGACGCCAAGCCAATCTTCTACAGAAGGCGATTCTAATTTCCGTGAAGCAACGCCCACAGCATACGCAATGTCCGGACGTGTCCCGACCATTAAGTATGCTAAAGCACCGACAGCTTCTCTGTACGGATACTTTTCGTTCTTTTCGGAATTTTCAGTTTCGACTTTCCCTGAATAAGAACCTTCTTTTACTATGGGCGTCGTGACAGGATTGCAGTCTGCCATCCCAAAACGCTCCAGGACTTTTCTTGCGTAGGCTTCTTGATTTATGAAGACAGAGCCATTCTCTCCTCTTACGATTTGTAATCCGAGATAATACGACGCGGGTTTCGTCGTAATGTTCAGTCTTTTACGTAAATCGTTAAGAAAAGAGTTTGCCAACTCTTCATCAGTTGCGGCTACTAATCCATCGTCTATGTATAATGTGATTAATAGCTTTCTGCCATTTATTTCTTTTGTGTATAGACAGCATTCTGCCTCGCATTGTTTAAAGCCCAACTCTAGTAAAATTCCTTCAAAACAAGAGTTCCAACATCTTGGAGCTTGCTTTAAGCCGTATAAGCTTCTATTAAGTTTCCAGACTCTAGGCGTTCCATCACTAAAGCCTTCAGGCTGCTGCATATAAATTTCCTCTTCAAGTTTTCCGTTGAGAAACGCTGTAGCAACATCGAATTGAACCAGGTGCATATTCTCTTGAGCGCTGACACTCAATAGTGCTCTGACAGTTGCTAGGCGTGTGACAGGACTAAAGGTCTGATCGTAATCGATTCCTTTTCTCTGTTTAAAACCCTTCACGACGAGCCGTGCTTTGTACTTGTCGATTGTGCCGTCTGGATTCCTTTTTGTTCGAAGAACCCATTTACAAGGAAGCGCTTTTCTTCCTTTCGGTAAATCACAAGCCGTCCCAACGTTGTGGTCTCTTAGTGATTTCATTTCGCTCTGCATCGCTTTTCGCCATTCTTCACAATCATGCCGATTCATTGTATCAGCAAAATTCGCCGGGTATGTCTCGGTACAGTTCACATAATCTTCGAATCTTTCAGGTTTTCGAATTTCGTTGCGAATTCGCAAATTGTAAATTGGCGGTTCAGCGTCATAGAATTCGTCTTGTGGTTCGGGTTCATGAACGTGGTCTTCTTGGATTGGTTCGAGATCCAAATTCTCTCCCTCAAGGCGACGTTTAAGGTTAAGGTCTCCCTCAGGTTCTATAGGTAATGGCAATGTGTACTCTATCGTACCGAATTTAAGTCTGTGAGCTTTCCCATATATGCAGCCTTCACACAATTCCTTATCAAGAGGAAGATCTAAGTCCAGTTCGCGTTTAACTGTAGCTTTCACATGCCTCTTGTTTTGGTGTGCAAACCTCTCGTGGTATAGTTGCATAGTTTCGGATGTCGCATAGACTTGTGCGGGATTCTTAGGTTGTACGACTCTTAAGTCCAGTCTGTACAATCCACCTTCTTTCTGACGTTTTCCTATTAAGCACGCTTCTCCGTTGACATAGACGGTGCATTCTTTTGTCGTCGATGAAAATTTGCTGGTCGGAATCTTGTCGTGTACTGCTAATACCGAGAATAAATTTTTCGTTATGGTCGGAACATACCAAACGTCTTGTAGGGTCACACGTTGTAGTTTCCCTTTTGTACATGCTTCGATTATTACTGAACCTTTGCCTTTTGCACGAATCGAATTGCCATTAGCAGTCGTTACAGTACGGATCTCGTCAAAGCATTTGAAGTTTTGGAATAAATCAGCTCGGTTTGTCACGTGGTTCGTAGCGCCGTTATCTACGTACCAGTTTTCGGTATCAAGATTGATTGAAAATATTTCTGTGTTCTCTATAGACATAAGAATCATGTTCGCGGATTTTGAGGTCGTAGGTGTTGCTTGCGGATTACTGCTTTTCGGGGGTTTGCCGTCTTTGATCCACTTCTGACAGTTTCTCACTCGATGGCCGATAGCTTGGCAGTAGTTGCATTTCAACTTTCTATCCTTAGTAGACGTCTTGCCGTAATTTAAAACTAGAGCTTCCTGTTTAAGTACGTTGTTACTCTGCAGTGCTCGTTCAAATGCACATAAGTGGCTTGTGAGGCTTTCGATAGTTCGTTCAGATTTCGGCAACAGTAGCCAGCTGCTTCTGAAGGAGAAGTAGGCTTCATCGAGGGTATCGAGAATCTTGCAAAGAAGTAGCAGTTCTGGAAGCTCGCTAGTTTGGTCCTTACTTAACTCCTGATTAAGCTGCGTCCAAATGTTTTTCAATTTCGACATGTGTGTGGCTATGTCATCTGCCGGATCCTTTTTAAAACCAAAGAAACTCATGCATAGATTGTAAGACTTATCCTCGTCAGTACCGTCGAAAAGTCTATGCAGCTCAAGCCATACGTTTCTTGCATTTGTGTATCTCATGACCTTTCTCAATGTCTCTTCTTGCATATTGGTTGTAATAATGAGAAGAGCAGTTGCATCAGATTTTACAAACCGTTCTAAATTGGTTTTGTACGTAGCAACTGCGGCATCTCCTGCTTGAGGAACGGGGTCTGCGGGTTTCAGGAACGAGCCTTCTACTACTTCCAGCGCGTGCGGGACGGTTCGTAGCAGACTTATAACTTTGTATTTCCATGTATCCCAATTTGATTTTCCTTCTAATAAACCAATTTGTAATTTTGTAAAATTCTCCATTTCGATGGTGGGACCGATAACCTGTTGTTGTTTCGTCACTTGTATTTAGCACAGTGGTGTCCAAGGTAATGAGCCTTATAGACGTGGAGATTTATACTTTGATTAATTAAAGTACATATATTTCCAATTCGATCTTTTTATTTTTACTACTTAACAATACCTACTATATTATTTATTGACAACTCGTTTTTCTATATAGCATCAAAACATACAGTATGGAATACAATACAAGAGGTTGTATATCTCCAACAATTTTGCCTTTATTTTTTTATTTATATATTTAACTAAAAATAACATTCAATATTCATTTACTTTCTAGGTGCAGGCAAGACTGAAAAGAAAAAAAAACAGCTGTACATACAACAAATGAAATGCTGTTCCATGTATCGGAATCTCTGCCAATCCATTGAACGATGAAGTTTTCAGTGAACTCCCTCTCCATATTGCTAAAAATCCTGTACAAACAACAAATGAAATGCTGTTCCATGTATCGTTCCAATCCATTGAATTACTTTATGAAATTATTATTACGTTATACATGACATAATCCAATTTTTATGTGTGTTACAGAACCTTCAACGTCGACCTTGGATACTGCCGTAATTAACTTAAAAAATAAATAGATCCTGCAGTCCTCAAAGATTTTATGTGAAGTTACTCTTGTGGCTAGGGAGCTGGGTGCCAAAATTTCTATATGATTTGTTCGTGTTAGGATGATGTACCATAAAAAAACATTAAGGATCGCGTCTGCCACCATGACAGCCCTGCGTTGTCAATTGAACGACGAACTAATCTCCTGGTATCAGTAATCCGGTTGTTCACGTCACTCGAACTGTTGAGCCTCCTCTTGTATCAGTAGTTCGGCGCTGGTGCTTTGTTTTCTAAGGTACTGTATGTACACATAAGGCTCTTATAATAATATCAAGGAACTTCAATAAGTGTCCATTATTCAACCTCTTTATTTAATTAGCCACTTGTTATCAATGTATTTTGTAGAGATTCCTTGTGCATCAAATGCTCTAAGTATGGCCATATCGATTGACAGTGTAACTCTTCCTAGCATTTGATTTACAATTTGATATATCTTTTTTATATTTTTAAAGTTATTATTAATATACATATTGATTCCTCTTATCTTACTTCGAAATGTAAAACAATCGTCATGTGTGTACATACATCAGTACTTTAGAAAACAAAAGTTTTTCACCAGCGCCGAACTACTGATACAAAAGGGGGCTCAACAGTCCGGGTGTGGTGTACAACCGTACTACTGATACCAGGCGGAACAAATCATATACCAAAATGGCACCCAGCTAACCATTGTTTTTTTCGTTCACTGCTTCTCTGCTACTCCGTCAGTCGGCGATAACCGTAAACTGTATGATAGTAATAAAGCGATGATTGTAATTATTTGTTTTTTTATTTGTCAATAAATAATATTTAAAATTATGTAAGGCCTTTTTTTGGGATTTTCATAAAACCATAGACTATAGAGTCAATTATACTATCGACCTTATTTATCGTAACAATAGCACATCCTTATTTTTATGTTCGTTATGTTGGCAGCATCGTACTTGTTAATTTTGGTTAGGTTGGTATTGGAGCAGTCCATCTTTGTCATAGAACAGTGGATTTCATTTTCATTGTATGGGAGTCCCGACTCTTAAAACGTAGTGATTATATACTCTTTGGTAACTTATTGGTAGCCAAAGAGTAAAGTAATTTGGTAGCTTACTTGGGTTGGGACTTGGGTGTCGCCCTTAATTTTGTTTCTACATTAAAATACGCAACTTACCATCAGATTATACCTTTTATATCCTTCATAAGTGAAAAACAAGAAAATGTCGAGTGACACTAGTGGTAAAAACGTAAGTGCTTTCTTGCTCTCGAAATTTTTCTTCACCAACTTCATTACACGATTAAGTCTGTGATTAAGTATTTAATGTGAGTCATTAAATGCATCTACATCTGTTGCACATTACATGCATTTATTTATTTTTTTGTTGTGCATACCAATTGTGAAATGTATTATAATTGCGGATGTTTTGTATCAGTAACTCGGTTAAATAAGTAGAACTCGAGTAACGCTTGATTGTTTTCAATCGAGTCGTGGAATACATTATAATGCGCTTTGAGGAATTTAGAAAACTATTGGTATGTACGTGTTATCATGGAAGTGCATATAATTATGTATTTGGTTTTTTAATGTCAACATAATAACTCCAACCGTTTTTTTATTTGAGTATGTTGTTTTAGCATTTATGTATCCTATAATGTAATATAAAATTCATTTTTTCTATATATTTTTTTAAATTATACTCGATATACTCCCAACTCCACCATAGTGCTCCTAAGGCTACACCTCGACCCTTACTCGTGCTAACATACACTATATTGAAAATCTTATAGGAGTTTCCTGTATCACCATCAGCCTGTGCCTCACCTGCTGGATATAGGGTTTCCCCGAGTCTCACCGCCACAAGTTTTTCAGTCCATTTTTTTTTAAATATATATTTTGCAATCTGTCTAATCGACCATGAGCAAATATGTTGAAAGATCGTGGCAGGTAGAAATGTGCCCCATCAGACACACCACATTATGCATTAAGATGCCCATTACAGTCCATCTAGTTGTAGGATTTTACGACTTTTGAGTCTGTTTATGCAATCATTTAAAGTTAACTGACAAGCCAGCTGGTTCAGGTGTCTTTCCAATCTGCATTTATATTTCTCAACGATAGCCTTTATGAGATAGCAGAGTGTGAAGGTTCTTCACAAACTACGCTGCCAAAATCGCGCTGTCATCTGCATAGGTAGCCACTGTTGTTCCTGGGGTTTGTTGTAAATATAGTGTATAATACTGGTCCAAGTACAGAGCCCTCGGGAACACCAGCCAGAATGTCATGGAATCGTGATGTGGCATCATCCTCCCTTACCTGGAAAGTAAGGTCCCCGTTTTTCAGTCCTTGAAAAAAAAATGCATATATAACTTTCATTTCTTTTATTTTTAAATGAAACAGCATAAGCTATACTTATAAAATCATTTGTCATGACTGACTATCAATGCACAGCCAAAATCAAGTTTAGAAAGCTAACTTTTAAGTTTAGAAAGCTGAAATTTACTTTATTTTTGAATATTTCAATTCTGTGTGAAGGTTTTTAGCCTTTAACACCTAAAAACTTTCTATATAAATAAGAATAAAAATTCAAGTCTAATGTCGTTTGATACTAATTAAGAGAAAAGATTTGTATTTTTGTTTTTAATGAATAACCTCAAAAACTACTGGACAGATTTTAAAAACAGAAAGCGACATCACCAGCGAGTGACAGTAAGCTATATTTTATAAAGTTACACGGATGAAGTCGCGTGCAGCAGCTAGTTTGATATAAGCTTGCTTATTGTTCTTTTCTTTATAGTTTTCCAACCTGGAGACACCCGGGTATGTAGGATTTGCGAACTTACCAAATCAGGTACACCGCAAATCTGTGAAAAAGGGCTTCGAATTCACTCTTATGGTGGTCGGAGAGAGTGGTCTCGGAAAGTCAACGCTGGTCAA
This sequence comes from Synanthedon andrenaeformis, assembly GCA_936446665.2. NCBI lineage: Eukaryota > Metazoa > Arthropoda > Insecta > Lepidoptera > Sesiidae > Synanthedon > Synanthedon andrenaeformis. Next base: position 5,699,297 of record OW387796.2, read on the forward strand.
CTCTTTATTCTTGACTGATTTATATCCTGAACGTGTGATTCCTGACGCTACTGGTAATTTCTTGTTTATTTTATTTTTTTAGTTTTACTGGATTCATGTTAGTTATAATGGTCTGCTTTAAGTGGGAGAATCTATTTTTCTATAAAAAAAATTAATTGTATCAGTGTTGGACTAACACAATATAATGTAAATGCATAAACCATTTTTTTTATGTTTACCAGAAGTTTTGAAAAATAAAACTCGAGTTTCTATTGTATTAAAAAACCTAGAAAAAAAATAATATAAATTTAAGCACTGTACACAGAATTAAACTATCAATTAGACCACTTATTATTGTATTATTAAGTTAATTTTAGGGAAAACATCCTAACCACTCATCCAACGGGCTCGTCAAAATCTAATGTCAGGACTTTTCAGTTAGGACTGAAATTTAGACCTCTTGATAATCATGTCATGCATGATTAGTCACAAAATAAATATAATTAATGGTGGCCCGAATGTACCCAATGGAAGTTTACTTATTTTATTTATTTTTGTAGAAAAAACTAATCAAACTGTGAAGCTTGACGCTTCAACCGTAGAAATAGAAGAGAGAGGAGTGAAGCTCAGACTGACCGTAGTTGACACTCCTGGATATGGCGACGCTATTGATAACACAGACTGCTTCCGTGTAAGTTTGATTTTTTTTTTTTATATTTTAAATGTAAGTTGTAAGTTAAACAATCCTACTAATTTTAGAAACAAGCGCGCCATCCCCCGCTTCACACAATTTTTTTTCTGCAATTTATATATAAAAACGTTCCTTGTTTAAGGCTCTTTCCATTAGTGAAAACTGCATTAAAATCTGTTGCACAGTTTAAAAGATCTAAGCATACATACATAGATCGCTCTATGAGGTGGGTTTCATTATAGGTGCTCATACAAAAGTTAGGTTACTTTTCTTCACCATATAGATAAGGTGTAATGGTAATTTATGCACACAATGCTTACATTTTTATTCTTAATTGTATTTTTGTTTGTAATGAATAAACTGAAAAACTACTGGACAGATTTCAAAAATTCTTTCACCTATAGAAAGCAACATTATCAACGAGTAAGATAGGCTATATTAGTCTCTTGTGCAACAGCTAGTCTCTTGTATAATTTTTAGACAAATATAACAAAATATGATAAAATATGATAACTAGCCAAACATAAACAAATTCACTGTATGATTTAGAAATGAGGTCGACAGCTGTTTCCTTTTGTGATAGGCAGTATAGATTCTGATAAACGTTTGCTATGACACATCCTATACTAATATTACAAATGTGAAAGTTAAGGATGGATGTATTGTATGTCACATAGTCTTTCACGTAAAAAATACTGAACGGATTTGGATGAAATTTGGCAGACAGATAGTCTATAAACATACTTTTTATTAATATCCTTTTTATCCTAAAATAATGTTAGGTTCTCGATGGATCGTCTAAAAATATTAAAAAGTCACCAAAAAGAAATTTAGTCGTCACGGAGAAATTTTATTACTGTCACACGAAAGGTTTTTTCTGGCCAGTAATGTTACCATTTTTTCTCAGAAAATATATTATAATATATTTTTTTATATAAATCTGCCCGATTCCAACTTTTTTTAATATAGTCTGTAATGCACTGTATTTTTATCTAAGTTTTAATTTTACTCTAAAAAGTCAAATTAGGCAACGAAAATAATTCTCTCGAAAATGCTTCTCTGCTAAGTCCTCAACTTAAGGATGAACCGGTATTGAAGCTTTTTTTAATACCTCTATATGAAAGTGTTATGTACATACATAACAATTTATACAGCCAGTACACGCACACACAGTAAGTATTCTGTGTGTTGTTTACTGTATATTTGATAGGATTTTGTTTGTACGGACAGTCCATAATACAATACATCGATGAACAATTCGAGAGATTCCTCCGCGACGAGAGTGGCCTCAACCGACGCAACATAGTCGATAATCGCATACACTGTTGCTTCTACTTCATATCGCCCTTTGGACATGGGTAAGTTTGCACTTTGCACACTTGAACTGCGAATAACTCTTAATTATGTTTATGAGTAATATGGATAAACAATATAGCTCTCACAAAACTTTCAGAAATGGTAACCATCATTAGTCATTATACGATAAGAGCGCTTAACAGTTTAACCCTGTGCCTGCGCACGTAATGACCGTAGCAGTATTTGCTCTGAGCGTTAATAGTGTATTTAAATATATATATATATATATATAAAATAAACGTTATAGTAGCGTCAGGTAAGATAATCTAAGAGACAGTAGTCCAATAATGTCCCACTAATGATGTTATAGGTTGAAACCTCTGGACATTGAATTTATGAAACAACTTCACAACAAAGTGAACATCGTTCCTGTAATCGCGAAGGCTGATTGTCTCACCAAGAAGGAAGTGCAAAGGCTCAAAAGCAGGGTAATTATCCCCATTTGGTTAGATATTTAGATAATACTAGCTGGTGCCTACGACTTCGTCCGCGTTGAAAAATATTAAGTAGCCTATCCTGTGTCCCGTACGTCCAAATGTTTATGTACCAAGTTTCATGAAAATCAGTTAATTCGTTTCAGAGTTATGAAGGAACATACATACATACAGACATACAGAAAAACATTCTAAAAATCGTCAATTTAGTTTCAGTATCATGTATAGAGCCTATAAACACGATATCTCTGAAAACAAAGTAACTTACTCCATGACCGACCCTTACAGATTTATTATTAGTATTGATTATTGATTTAATAATTGTTGGAGATAATCTTTTTTTTTTTTAAATGTAGGACAGTCTGGCGGTTCATTTAATGGTAGGTGGCTACCGTCGCCTATAACACAAGTAACGGCACAGGTGTTGCAAGTGTGCTGCCAACCTTATTATAAGAGATAGAAAAGTTTATACGATAAAAATGATGTTATTTTTAATGAATCCCCAGGTTATGGAGGAGATCGAAAGGGAGGGTATAAAAATTTACCCATTGCCGGACTGTGACAGCGATGAAGATGAAGACTATAAGGAACAGGTTTGTCTTAGACTTCCATGTTTTTAAAGGCCGATGCAAAAACAGGGTGGTATAAATTTTACGTGTGTGTATGTCTACGGAATCGTAGCTCCCAAATGGATGGATTTCACTAACTTCCACGCCACGTGTTCAATTGGTATGAAATTTGGTATACTGTTACATCGGTGGTATTTCCGTGACATGGTAATCTTGTTATGATGCTGCAAAATTAAGGAGTCTCAGGAGTTGGGATATCCAACTCCTCAGCAACTTAGCAGCAGATATAGCGTGTTTGGGCTCAATAGAAAGTCGGGGTGGGTTCATAATTATAAATATTATTTGCGTTATAAATCGAATTTACAAATACTAATATTTAAATACGAATATTTTTCATCATTTAATTTCACCATCCTATATCATCCATGAAATTTAATAAATTTCTCTCTCGGAAGGACAATTTGTTGTATTCTCTACGATATTCCAGAGTTCTCCAAGTTAACAATTGATATATAAAGTCGGGAGTTAGTTTATAATTTTAATTATAGCTTGTTTCGAAGATAAGCGCGCACACAGTTTTCGCACATCGCACGTCACATTATATAGAAGACAGTAGGTCTGATAAAATTTGGCGCTTCGTTTTACAGGTGCGCCAATTGAAAGCGGCCGTTCCGTTCGCGGTGTGCGGCGCCGGGCAGCAACTGGAGGTGCGCGGCAGAAGGGTGCGCGGGCGCCTCTACCCGTGGGGGGTCGTCGAGGTGGAGAACCCCGAGCACTGCGACTTCATCAAACTGCGCACGATGCTCATCACCCACATGCAGGACCTCCAGGAGGTGACGCAGGAGGTGCACTACGAGAACTATCGCTCGGAGAGACTCGCGCGCACCGGACAGGTGCCCAAGAGACACACGTGAGTTACATTATATTATCATCATCATTATCATCAAGACCGGTCGTCACAAGCACCCTGGATCCACCGTCGACCCAAGGCCCTTACTTGTCAACTCTTACTGATCAGGTCTTACATATCAACTCTTACTGATCAGGTCTTACATATCAACTATTACTGATCAAGTCGTACTTACCAACTCTCACTGGTCAGGTCTTACTTAATTAATGAACTTTGAAGACATGTGAATCCATGTGAATTTCTAGTAGACTAAATTCCTCGCATTGAGTGGAGACGTGTGACCACATGAGCAGGTTATTATATTAATGATATTGTTAAAGGTCTACTGAGAGTGGTCTTTCGGAGGAGGCCGGTGGACTCTCCAATGGGTCTATCGAGGACTCGGCAGAACGTGAACGTGTGCTCAGGCAGAAGGTATGAGTTTATCTATCTTTATTGATACGTGCTGTACTACTATTTATAAAAAAAAATCCTCCTAAGGGAGGCCATGGACTCCTACTTGCCTTCGATAACGGATTATCGATTGTCAAATAGAAAACGAAAAATTTTATAATTTTATATATTGATAAATGAAATAAAAAGTACAGTTAATTTGTGCAGTTACAGGAATCTCTGATTGAGTCTCATACTGTTTTCGAGTGTCTAAAAATTGACTAGTTTGAAAAAACTGATACATTATAAAAGGCTCGTATCTTGAAAACTATTGAGTCTAAATAGAATGGTCCTAGTTTCATGTAGCAAATTAAGTCTATTTTAAAAGCGTTCTAAGTAGGTATTATTGAAAAATTAGTTGTTTAGGGTTAAAATCGGCAAAAAGTAAAGTCGAAAATTTCGCAGTTATTTTCGGCGCTCGAGGTCTCAAACTTGGATTATTTATTGTCAACAAAAATCAGAACTAAGGCTCCTTTTAGGAGACGAGGTTACTGGACTAAGGTGTAAAGAAGGGTCTGTTGAAGAGAAATTGTTTGAAACGTTTCAGGAGGCAGAACTGCGTCGCATGCAAGAGATGCTCGAACAAATGCAGCGACAGATGAAGCTGCAGGGCGCAGCTAGTACTACCACCGCATAGTGCAGCATCACACAAGAGGTACAGTAGACCCTTAATTGAAAATTAAGTACCCTTTTATAGAATACAAACCTTTACAGGAACCATAACGTGCGCTGTTGTGTTTAAGAGGAGATTGTAGTCACTTACCATCAAATATTTTATTCTGCTTTCTGAAATTTTTATTTTTATTTGAAGGTTTTCAAACAGGCAGACACTTGATAAAGCTACCGTCGCTTATAACACAAGCAAAGCCACAGGTGCAACGCAAGTGCGCTGTCGACCTTAACGGGATTGGCATCCTTTACTCACTCACCGATACACAACAGCACACGTGCTGTTATTTCACGGTGGTCTTCTGTAAGGGGGTGGTTACTGCCGCCAGACGGGCTGACCAAATGACTGAGAAACGCAGTGTGCACCGCCACTACTTTTCATGTCCAGACAAGAGCCAACTTTGAAAAGTTTATTTCCAAATTTGACCTGGGAATCGAACCCGGAATCCCTTAAGACAGAGCATTAAGGTAAGCGCCCTAACTACTCATCCAACGAGCTCGTCATAACATATCTTGACCATAAGTATGTAGACCTGCAGAAGATTTTGCCGGAAATCAAACTCGAGATCCCTAAGACAGAACCTAATAACCACTCATCCATCGGGATCGTCAAATCTTATCTTGATCTTGAGAATGTCAAGATAACATACTAAAACCATTTTTTTTTTAATTCTAGTGGACATATGAGCAACTTGGTCCAACTGTCGTAGAGTAAATATTGCGCGCGATTCCGTACCGCGGTGTCTTCCAACTGATGCTCTTCAACTACACAAGTCAATATATCCGGAATTATTATTATGTTTAAGTGAATATGTGTTATATTCGTACTCTCATTTTATCATTTATTATACTTAATTAAAGGGACAGGCTAGCACTAAAATGCCCTCAAATCGATAATATATTTTCTGAATAGATCCATAAATTTTGTTGTCGAAATTGCTGCTTATCACATAATTTTCATATACAAGCTTCTTTCTGGTTATAAATGTTTGAAAAAATGTTTATTAACAGTTTGAAAAATAGTTTTTACAATAACAATGATTGAAGACTCCTTTTAAGCGGAAGCCTGTGCCAGGAGCCTTCGCTCTTCCATAAAAGCCAGTACTAACAATATAATTATATATAATATATTTATTATAAATACTTATTTCAGCGTTTTTGTCAATATCACAAGTATACTTTTTGCACATAGCAGATTTTTGTTTAACAATGACTATATATTAATAGTGCTAGCTTATCACTTTAACTTGTATTTGCTGCCTTAAAGCCATTTTTGAAGAGACCTCATACCCAATTTATTCAATATTTAAAATGGGCTAATAATATTATTAAATGTAGTTTCGTCATATGAAAAGGCAGTAAAAACTGGTTCCTAACGATTGCCGACATCATTGTTGGCAGTGTACCAACAATGGTGTTCTGGAATGATTTTAATGTTCTCAAAAGGTCTATATTTAGTCATTAAGTATTATTATGCAATATTACAGAATTATAATTGTAGTTATTAGAGTTGTGTGTGATGGAATGTGCGAATACCACACCCACCCAAAGCCATAGAATCTCTTTGCGTTCTTTGACTATGGATTTCTTTGATTATGAACGCAGTAGTGACCTAATTGTCGATTATTATTGTGAAGTATTCTGACTACATTTTTTGTATTTGCCAGGTTTAGGCGCGATTTCACCATACTCTGTTAGTATTTGACATCGCTGTTAAGTCAATTAACAGACGTTTACAGTATGCGAGTGACAGCGCTAAATGACTTAACAGCGATGTTAAATACTAACAGAGTATGGTGAAATCGCGCCTTAGGGAACTAACTCCATTAGAGCTATATAGTAAAGCCAAGGAGACAAAGCAAACATTGTAAACAAAGCCGGTACTCTGTCCTTTTCCCTCACACGAAGAGACCGGCGCTATCTGTTTCATTTCACGGTACAGGAAGCAATCTTGTCAACCCCCACAGAGAGTTTGTTTACATTATTTGCGCTGTCTCGTTGACCTTGCTTTAGTCTCTTATTAATAATACAAAATTTTGATTCGATTATGTGTTGCCCACATAATCGTCGATCGACTATAATTAGTGGCATAACATAACGCTTAACCTATACATATATATATAATTACTCGTGGTTTTTTTAATGTATTTGTGAAATGTTACACGCTGTAACTATTAAATAAATAAAAATATTGGGATAGATACATATATATCGGGATAGGTATAGATATATTTTCGCAGCGGCAAATGCTTCCACGTCCATCTCGGAAAACGTTAACATCACAACTGAATGTCGCCATTGTGTAGTTGCGTATCAACCATCGCATGGCCATCTCGTTGGGCCAGGGCTGGCCCATTATGAAGAGGCGCAATAACAAATCCTATCGCGGTGCTCTTCAGTGAGTGTCGAGATGGGCTGACAATTTTACTTTGAACAAATTAGAGTGCTCAAAGCGGGCTCAAAAAGCAGCTTGAATATTTCGTGCATGGAATAATAGAATATGATCTCGGTTCTATTTTGTTTTTTTTTTTTTCAGAACTCCGTGGTAATGATTAATAGGGATAAGTGGGGCATTCGTATTGCGACGTTAGCGAAAACGAAAGCATTTGCCAAAGGTATTTTCATCAATCAAGAACGAGAGTTAGAGGTTCGAAGGCGATTAGATACCGCCCTAGTTTTAACCATAAATATGTCATCTAGCGATCCGCCGACGTTACTACAATGGCTCGGTGGGCAGCTTCCGGGAAACCAAATATTTTGGACTCCGGGGGTAGCCCAGTCCCAAGCGCACCTACGACCCCTTGCGAACGGGCCGTAGGCATCTCTTCCCAAAAGAAAAAATGGAAAGGTCATAAAAGGAAATTAGTATTTTGAGCAACCCCGTTGTCGCCGGGCGCACGGCCCCCGAGTGTGAAATTGAATACGAGCGGCCAATGCACCACCACGGCATCTATTAAGGTACGAAATGATAGAAAACATATTTTTAGTCAGACATATTTTTGCTAATGCTTTTCTATCATTTCGTACCTTAATAGATGGTGTTCAAATACGATTAATAATGAAACGGAAAATGTGGCGGCTGTGTAAATAATGCAGTAATAATGGGTGTATTATGGATGGTGTTATTTGTGGCCTTAACTGACTCACACTTTGTATATGGTTTACCATTGAATCCAACGCCGCAAGTCGTCTACCCGCACGATATTGGACAAGCACATACTGAAGAATGGGGAACAATATCAAGTCTCGACAAATATAAATTTTATCCAATTAAATCTGGCTCTGGCTCGTACTTCTTATTGCAGGATATTGCTTTCAGCAACTGCTGGTCTTTTATAACAATTTTATGAAATTCTTCACACGATATGTTCTTCAAATTGAACTGTGTCAATAACAGAGCCTTAACAGAAGCTATGGACAGTCGATTTCTCTCTTTGGTCCACTGCGCACCCATCAATGAGAACACTCGTTCTACATTCGCATTTTGTGCTTGAATTGCAAATACAAAACAGCAAATTTTGTTTAGTTCCGCCAGTCTCTCACAGCTTACGGATTTTAAAATCATTTCCCATTGTTTAACGGGCACCATTTCAAAAAAATCATTGTTTTGTTGCTTTGCAAAAGAATTTAATGCCGTAATTTCATCAAAAAGTTTAACGTCATTTAAAGACACCCCGTATCCATTCAAAAACTGCAGGGAAGAAATAACTTTCTCGTAATCAACATCAGCACCTTTCAGTATCATCCAGTCGAAGATCTTGAATTCTTCTAACGGCTGCAACCATTTATTTAAATATTTAAGGCAAATATTGTAGGCATCTTTCACGTCTTTCATGAATGTTTCTTTGGCTTCTTGGGTGCAATTCAACAGCAATTCTCGCACTTTTAAGGGAACAAAGCCCCGGCTCTTGCCTTCAACGTTTCACAGGTCGAATTTAATATTCCTACAATATCCAGGACGGAGTTACTTTCTCTTTCTATTTTTGCGATTTGTAACTGGAAGACCGACATAAGAGAATGCACAAAAAATAAGTAGCTTTCTGAGAGTTCATTTTCAAAAAAAGCTTTAATTGTTGTCGGCACTTGCGGAGTTGTCAAAAAGTAATCTTTTAGAGGCAGATACATTTTCAAAATTCTTTCAACGGCTGGAAAAAGGCTCAGCCACCTTGTTTTACTGTGATAAAGCAACTTCTGGTAATTTATATCAATGTATTCACAAACGGATTTTAAGGCTTCAGTTCGCACGGTATATACCGAGAAGAAATTAAAGAGCTTCATCACCAGCGACTCAATATCAATAAAATTTTTAGTACATCTGTACCACGTTGGATGCAATTATGCAAAATGTGCGCTGGGCAACCAACTCCAACAATTTTCTTATTAAGTTTATTCTTAAGATTTGTCAGCACATTTCTTCCTGCTTGCCTGTTGATCCCTCCAAAATTCACGTTGACATTATCCGCTGTTAGGGAGATACATTTTTCAGTTAAGTCGTACTTTTGCAAGGTCTTAATAATAATGTCAGATATTGTTTCTGCTATCTCGTTTGACGTACTAATTACGTCTAATAACTTTGATTGTATCCCTCCTTGACAATCGAAAAACTGGATTATAATCGGAAATATTTTTTCCGAGCCATGATTGCTTGCATCTGTCGATACCCCAATGTATGTTATATTTTGCAACAAAGTCTTGATATTTTGAAGTATCCATGGAGCTATCGCGCCATTTATGATGGCTTCTGTTTTAGTTCTTTGGCAAGTAATATCTCTGGCAGTATTAGAATCAGGAAAGATTACTTTCTTCATAGCCCAGTGCGGTCCATGGAGTTGTACGACTGGTGGTGTTTAACGGTGTGAAACGCAAGTGTAGCTTCAGCAGCTGATTCCTTTGTTTTACTTTGAGACGACGCCGACTGGAAAATAGTATCTATTTTGCGGTGTTTTTTCACCACCAACAGTTGGTTCTTGTGTTTATTGCTTTTTATGTGTACGTCGATATCAAACGCACCTTTGTATTTTATTGAAATATAACCATCACACACTGTACAGTAGACTGAAATTTATTGAAAAGTCAGGGATTTTGTCAGGAAAACTCATTTTTGGATATGGTAACCCTACGTGGGATGGCGTCGATGTCGGTTTTTCCGTCGCACATCAAAGGCAGTGGGCCAGCGAAGGCGGTACGTATCTACACGTGGCCCATTCCTCAGTGCCTGCTCGAACGCGGTTGAGTGTGGACGTTCACGCTTTGTTTATTAATTTACGAATTTTCTTAAAAATGACTAATACGAGGCCTCATAATGAAGTACCATACACACACACACATGCACGCATAGTATGTTTCTATATGTATGTATTTGCATATAATGTATTTTGTACATGAATCTATAATTATATAAGCATATTATACATTATATGCAAACTTGAAAATTAAAAAAATATAACAATATATATATATATAGAGAGAGAGAGAGATAGAGAGAGACGAGTTAGTGCCCGCGACTTCGTCCGCGTTGAAAAAGAAAATATATGAGTAATTATTATTATTATACGACGAGATAGCAATCAGTTGCTATTTGCGCCATCTGGTGGGAAAACTTTTTGCCACTGCAGTCTGCCAATATTAAATTTAATTTCACTTTTCACTGGCAGATGTCGCTAGTTGACGCAAATTACCCAAATGTTCAAGTGGGTGATCATTTGCTGAGGACGTTTTTTTAGCTGATTGTATTGTGTTCGATCGACATAGCAACACTTGTTTCCTAGACTTTTTGACATTTAATCAATACAACGTTACAACGTGTGTTTACATAGTATTTTTAACTCTAGCTTAGTTACCTAAAATATTTTTGATCCCTCACGAGCACAACATAGAATCTCCTAAAATATATGAATAGATATAATAGATCTTTAAAATTTGACTGATTTTCAATTTTCCGTAATATTTTTAATTTTTAGCTTATCATATCATATTTTACCATAACATAGTTAGCATAGCGGTTGTTAGTTTAGTTGAAAAAATAATAATTGAGAAATGTCTAGTTAGCTCGAAAAATCTTTTGCCTGAAAAGAAATTCCCATTCAAATGTATTTCCAGTCTTTGTACTTAAACTATAATTTGAATATAATTAAATTAAATTCCACGTTGGTGCATTTATATTATTTTTAGATGTAGCAATACTGAAATTCTTAAATTGTACTCTATTGAAGAAATGATTCCAATTTGCATCCTTATTAATAAAAAATAATCTTTATCGAGTTGACATAGATAGAGTAGTCATAGTTTAGAAATTGGTGCCAAAGTTTTAATGTCGAAAATTACCTGGTTCTAAATTAAACGATCGAATAACTGTTGAATTTCAGACTATGTTTAATTATTATAATAATGATTTTATATCAACATGTAATCCAATTTATTTTTATATGAATAAAATGAAAGATATGGAATGTTGTGTTTTATTTAAAAAAGCCAATCTTGACACTAACATATTCGATATTGATAGTGTCCGACCGAAGTTTCGGCTTCGGCTCAAATCCCGGCCGAAGCTGTTCAACTTCTAGAGATGATTTAAATTACCTTTCTATATTATACAGTCGATATAAACCTTCAATATTAAAGTTTTAAAATCATTTATATATTATTAATCGTAGCTTGTAGCCAATCTTGAACAAAATTTCTTAGAGCTTTTAAGGCTTTGGCTGAAGGTTGTAGCGATAGCCGATTAATTGGCTTCGGCCAGAAATAAACCTTCGATCGGACACTAGATATTAAATTGATCTGTAACACCATTTGTGGTGTATAATAATAATAATTATTTTACTTTCTCAGTGTACAAGTGTGGCCGAAGCAAATGGATAAGGCTTTTGTTTAAATTAAGTTAAAACAAATAATACACAGTTGTAATTATGTTTTTGGGTTTTTATTATTATATTCTTACATCTAGAAGTTAGCTTGAAGACTTTAGGTAGTCTTTAAGCACATCCAGCGCTGGCGTCTCTTCACCAAAGTCCTGAAAGTAATACATTGTAATTATTTTATAGCCATTTCAAAATTAGGCTGTATGTGTATAGTTTTCTTATTATCGCTAATGAAAAATCTATAAACCGAAATATATAAAAAAAAACCATACTAATCTTCTTTATAAATAAAAATGAATCCCTAAATGTGTTGCTACGCGCAAAACTCGAGAACGGCTGGGCCGATTTTAATTCTGTCTTCACTCATGGATAGAGGGATAATTAGGGAAGCTTTTTACGTAAAAAAAATGCACCCCGGGCGAAGCCGGGAGCGGGCCGCTAGTGTAAAAATAAATGTGAAAGTAACTGTCTGTTACCTTTTCACGCCTTAACTATTCAACCGATCATCATGAAATTTTGCATACACGTTGTCATTAATACAGGAAAGGAAAATCCATTCTTAATTTTAAACGTGGACGAAGCGCGCTCCAGCTAGTATTATATAACGCAAGTTACGACACGTCTTTAGGGTACCTAGACAAGCAAGGCTACGGGGGCTATGGACCTAGGAAGGCTTTTTTTATAGGATTTTCAATTGTTAAGAGTTGAAATTCCATATAGAAAAATCTTCATGTTAATGTGGTTTTTCGCGGCCTGGTTAAGAGTTAAGTTACAAATAATATAAAAAATCCCTTTTCTTTCAACTGAACTTTTATTAATGTTATTGCAATACACGTCGTCCATCAAAAAATTAAGCAAAAGGCATTCCATTCCAACTAAATATATAGAAATGTATGCGTGATAGGAAAGTTGTACGTACAAGTAGTACTACACCATAGGGTCACACAAGTTAATAATATAGCACCTATTTATTTTGACACAAGAAACCAATGGCAAGTGGCATTTTGCGTTCGTGCTAAGCGCCTGATAACTGATATATGAAATTTTAAAGCGAAATAATACTCACTTTAATGACGACGCACGAACAGCCGACGATTTTTCTAGCCTTGCCGTCTTTGTCAATTTTGCATAGGCCGGCCCACTCGCCCAGTTTTTTATTGTTGTCGACCTTTTTAACACCAATTTTTATTTAATTAATTCGAGACTCAATAGGGAGAATCCTCATAACATTATAATTTATACATATCCCTCAATAGAGTATAATAATATGCCCCAGGCATTGCTAAAGTCATTCATCACTTTCAAGCATTTTATATTATAAATGTATTAGTTACTAGCTGGTGCCCACGACTTCGTCCGCGTTGAAAAATATTAAGTAGCCTATCCTGTGTCCCGTACGTCCAAATGTTTATCTACCAAGTTTCATGAAAATCAGTTAACTCGTTTCAGAGTTATGGGGGAACATACATACATACATACATACAGAAAAAAATTCAAAAAAACGTCAATTTAGTTTCAGTATCATGTATAGAGCCTATAAACACGATATCTCTGAAAACAAAGTAACTTACTCCATGACCGACCCTTACAGATTTATTATTAGTATTGATACAGAATGGAGAAGTTTTATGATGTCGTTAATAATATATTTAATGTAATGGAATTAAAAAATAGATCAATCACAACTAATAAATCACTGAAAATCTTTTTGAATACCATCAATAAATGTAATGAGTAATAAATGAATTAATTTTTATTTTAAATCCATCAATAAATGAGAAATAGAAGTTTATGTATTTTAGCACGGAACGTCTAGATCGAGATCGTCGTACCACAAATCACTTATTAGTTTGTCTTCTAGGTTCTAGTAACCAAATTATTCTTTAAAGTCCCATAACTTTTTCACTTCTAGAGACATTTTTATAATTCTTTCACATTTTTGTTTCATTTTACTAAATTTCTATAATTGACCCATAAAAAAAATGGAAACTTCTTCATTCACGACTTAAAGGGTTTTTATAGCAAACGAAATTGCATACATATTATATGTATATTTGTACAACACATCTAACCAGATAAGATCAGAAGATTAAATTTAGAGAATTACTATGGGAGTGTAATCATTTTATATGTTTGTCCGAGTGCTAGGAAAGTTATCTCATCATGTTGTGAGTAACCATAGGGGCACACGATTAACTCTACGCTCCTTTGGCCTTCCGCTATATTATGACAATGGAGGCTCATGCGGAGCGGAGCACACACAACATATACATCACTGATAAAAAAATATGAGGAATGAATTTTTACAGCAGTAACTGTTGAAATTGCATTCATTTTAACTAAGAAATCAGATAGTATTATAGATATTTAATTTTTTTTAAATAATTTGTATGGCGTGTATTATTTATTAAATTGTTACATTGACTGTAGTCTGCTTAACTGAAATTTGTAATATATAAGTTTGAAAATACCTTTACAAGTGGTATCTGATGCTCATTGCAGAGTGCTTGTACAAGTTTCTTGTAATCAGCTTCGTCGCAATTCTCAGCTAAAACACACAACACTGCTTGCCTCCTAGAAAAAAAAAAATGCATCCACTTGTCATTAAGATTGCAGAGACATAGATACAGTCAAGTGATGATAGATATTCTAAATTTAATTTACTCGGTGGTAAATTGCCCCCTGACAAGCCGAGGGATGTTTACTGACGAGAGGGACCATTCTGTTTATATGTTTAGCAAAACAAAACAAAACAACTTTGGTAACTAATAGTTTAAAATACAGAAATAATAACCAAAGTTCTGTTTCTCAAAGAAAGTTTATCAGGACATACCCAAGACATAATATAATATAAACACATTATTCAAATTATCATCTTAGTGCTACAAGCTATATCATAGACAAATGTTATAGCTGTGGTATTTATTAGGAGGCTTAACAGTGTAAAAGTTAAAGGATAAGGAATAAGGGGATAAGGAAATCTGCAAGCATCTCTTATACACTTATGCCAACTTAGGACTGCAATATGCAGTGTGCCAATACTTTAGGATGAAATTGGTAATATGTAAAATACAAATTAATGTCAGCTAGAGTTTATAGAGGTGAAAGGGAAAAGACACACTGGGCGAAGGAGAAAGTCATGGCTGAGAAATATCCGAGAGTGGACTGGAGTTGCCTCGGTTGAGCAGCTATTCCAGTTGGCTCTTCAAGATTGAGGAGGCATAGAGAGAGAGTTTATGACTGCTGTTTTTTACAAAGAATAAATGAAAGACCAAAAATTATAATATGATTAATTTAAACTCACTTGTCTAATGACTTTGCAGCTTCATGTAAACCATGCACCAAACCGCCGTGAATGAGAGCAGTCTTCAAAACCTCTTGCAAAGCGGTGTTCACATCCATAGCACCACCACTCAACACGGGGTTGGCTGGTACTTCACTATAGTCAGAAGTATTTATATTATTACTATTTATAAGGATAAATAGGTACTTATTGAAAAAATTATAAAAAATATGCTTAAATGATTAACGAAAGTAATATAACCTAAAAAGTGAAGAAGTTTAAAAAAATAATCAAATACGCCCAACCATAGAATCAATGTGTAAATAACACATCTGAACTTATTTATGTTTATTATAATAGTTATAAAGAAGCCATATAGGGAATAATAATAAATTGAACTTACACATCAACATCACCCATGTTTTCAAATTATTTGTGGACCTGAAATGCGAAAGGGAATGTGGTAAATGATGCTCTCGGCATGCTTTAAATAGTATATTTACGAAGTTTGATTTCGTATCATTTAAATATATATGAAAATAACAAATTAACTTTTAACTCTTACCTCGTCGGAAAATGGATGAAAAAGAGCTGTAAACCGGAATCACATGGATATGGACAATATGGAATGGAATACATGCCATGAAGTGAAAGGTTACATAGTGTTCTGGTTCTGTGTAAGTATGACAGAAGACCAGAGACACAGTTTTGCCAGTAAAAGATTTTCTAATCAACATTTTTTTTAGTCTGGCAAGATGAAAGAACGAGACACATGGCCTCCGTTTGTACTATCCATCTCGCCTTAAATTAGTAAAAAATATACTTAAAAGCATAAGAAATACAGTTAATTTTCGTATATGCAATATTCATAATAATCAGTCCTGCAGTATATTACGTCCATGCAAATGACATATCCGCCATAGCGTGCGTTGTTGATTTTCTTCGTATTTGCAAACAGCTGAAATTGAATAGAATAAAAGCAGTCATCGGTTCGTACATTTTGTATGTATTATTGAAAACTATGGCAATAGTAGAAGATGAGGTTCATCATGAATCGGAGGAAGAAAATGAAATAGAGGTAGTCGTTGAGGAATACGATGGCGAGTTGGGAGAACAAGATTCGCTTGGGACCGATGTGAGTAGCTACAATATTTTTGCTCTTAAAATTATCTAATATATTTCTTATTCACAATCAATAATAAACAGAAAATCACACAAGTAATTGATTTTATTCGAATGTCATGAAAACTACCAAAACAAAAGATCGTAAATGGGTACCTTTTATTTGTTATTTTGCGAGTAAAATTATTTTAACATAAAAAATCGTACAATTTGTTATTTTTTTAACTATATTACTTTTTCTTCAGTCATTTCAACTTTCATATTACACAAACATATTAAAACACATTCTATACAAACATATTTTATACAAAATACAAACATATTTAATAAATTACTAAGACATGCTTTAGATATGGAAATAAATTAAACAAATAAAATCCATAGATAAATAACATAAACACTTATAACAAAATACTTGTATATACACAATGCACTGCTTCAATTAAACAAAGAAATAGAAACAAATAAAAAGGGGATAGGTTGCCGCCAGATAGCTGCGCAAATGATTGCGAAACACAGTGTGCCCTATCAATACTTATAAGGATACCTAAAGTAAAGAATAATGACATTACAAAAGACCACCACCAAATGGTGCATGTGCATCATGAGCAAGGTTATCTTCAACTTTTCTTTACCGTTTGTCCGAAGTTCACTAGTTTTTTCGTAAAGATTGTGTTTATAGGCCAAAGTAGCATACCATCAAGTAGATAGTAAGCCTGCCTGTTGCCTAATATGATATATTTATATTTTTACTTATAGGACGATGATGATGACACAATGATAAAAAATAAAGTAGATAAGCTTCTTGCGCAGGTTGAAGAGGATCCATACAACTATGATCTTCAGATTGAACTAATTCAAGCTTTTTGGTAAGATCAGTCACAATATATTTACCTTATTTCTATATAATTTTTAATTGATTGAAATATGAAAGAAAATAAAACTATTAACAAGTGAACATAATTGGGTATATTATATGCATTGATATTATAATATATAATATAAATAAACAAGGTTTGAAGTAGCAAGAGACTAATATTGAAAATTATAAAATAAAATAAGCTCTGTACCTCAAATAAAACAAGTATCCACCTTGAAATACAAGTAGACAGAACATTGGTTTTTTTTATTTTGTACATTGTAATTTCTTTTTTAATGTTAGTGATTTTGTAGATTAATGAAATATTAAAATAGGAAATGAATTTTAAAAATTCTCAGATATTACTTAAAAATTTAGAATTCAAGGAATCAAAAACAAAGGCATGTTCAAAGACAAAAGATATGTCTTTTCTGAGCTGGAATTTTTTTTAAAGTTTTAAATATTCTTTCACCTATAGAAACCTACATTATCGGTGAGTAGTAACATAGGCTATATTTTATAAAGTTACGCGGGCGAGAATCGCGTGCAACAGCCTAGTTAATTATAAAAATATTAATAGAAATTTTGTTCATTAATTATGTGGAGACAATAATAGAAAATTTTGTTCATTAATAATGACCTTAGACAGATTTCAGACGTTAACAGGATAAGATGTCTCGCATGAGGATAAACCAAACAAGGCAAATTCCTCGCCAATGTTCACCATGTTCTGTAAACGCTCTTTTAAGCTGATTTATAAAAAGACAATGTCTCAAAGGTTGGCGCGGTTGCAGGAATATAGCAGAAGTGGAGCAATGGCGCGGTGCGTTCCAGCGTCTGTACGATATGGGGCCGATTCTTCCCATGCACTGGATTATGAGATTGCAAGCGGAAGCCAGCCTCGCTCATACCCAACAGACTCGTCAACAAGTAGCCGAAATGTTTCAACAGGCAGCTCTCGACTCTTACTGTCAGTATTTTCAGTTACCTATTTGATTAATATAAATAAAATATATATCCTTTCTGCTAAATGCTTATTTTCTCTCATTAGAAGAATTCTATTATCATTGAGAGAATTTTTAAAATATGTCCAGCAGTTTTTGAGTTTATTCATTACAAATAAAAATACAAATCCATTCTCTTTATAATATTATAATAGTATAGATAATAATGAATCAATTCAGCCGTGACGGTACTGAGCGAATGGTGCACATGGTGCGTGGGCGCCATGGAGAGTGACGTGTCGGGTGCGCGCGCGCAACTGGACGAGGTGTTGCGTCGCGCCGGCGCCGACCCACTCTCGGGGAAGTTGTTCTGGGACGCTAGACTCGAACTGGAGAAAGCTCAGCTCGCCGCTATGAGGTGAGGATTATTTTTATAAAATAACACACTGCAGTATGCTTATGCGATTCGCACCGTGTGTGACCGATACCAGAGATGCCTTTTTATTCCGCTACTTGTACTTATATTATATTATCACATGTACTTATAGACCCTTACTTATGTAGGGAATTTGGTTACCCCTAACATAAGTAAGGGTCCACCAGAGATACCTGGTGGTCTACTGTCCATCACTGCAGTGCTAATTACTCCGGTCCGGGTGTTCTGCCGGCGTTCACAATCGCAAAACGCCCGGCTAGAATGCCGAGCTCAATAGTTTTTGCCGGATCCGACATAGTGTTATTATCATTACTATCTTCTTATCCGACATAGTGTTAACAATTTCATATAAATTGTACAGCCACTAGACCGGTATGGTGTAGTGGGAACCTTTTTTCTTTAGGAGGGGAGATGACATTTACGCACTATCCCTCCTCGTCGAGGGGGAGTGTGTGACTCGCCCGGCGAAGTTACTTATCACCGGGAACAACCACTAAAACCCCCTCGGATTCCACCATCAGCGGTGGTAATTTGTGGGTCAGTGGGAACCCACCCTAACAGATCTCTGATTACTTTTCAGTAAAGACAGTGCCGATTATAAAGCGCAACAGGAACGAATACTGTGGTGCCTTGAGGAGATCGTGTCTCGACCCCTATTACGTAACAATACGGCATTGTCTAACTTTGAGGAGTTGGCGATGTCCTTACGCGATCAGGAATTCTGTGACAAGGTATTAAGGTTCATTTTTTTTTTTTTTTTTTTATTTATTTATTTATTTATTTATTTATTTATTTATTTTCAAAGGTACACCAACAGCACAAACAATAAACTTACAATATATATAGGCAACACAAGGCAATTTTAAGGTATACACAGATAGACTACAAACTAGAAATTAAGACGAGCGATAACAAACGCATAGCAACTAAACAATCAATATTAAAACCGAAACATAACTAAAATTATATTAAAATAAAATCATAACAAAAGGAAAGAAAAAATGAAAAAATGAAGAAAAGAAAACTGCTCAGCTAAACAGTATAGCCGTCAATTTACTCTTAACTTCCGCCGATTTGCAATTAAATATATCAATATCAATATCAGCACCCAGCCCGCCGAACAACATGTTGAGGTTCCTACTAGCCCGCCAAAGAAAACTATTCTGCCGATAATTTGAACTAGCAATTGATATTGAAATTGGGTTGTATGACCTAACCGACCTAGTGGGCACATAAAAATTAATCAGAGAGAGAATATCAGGGCAGTCCACACGACCATTAATAATATTAATTAAATAAGAAATGTCAGAAATTTCACGGCGTATATTAAGGGGTATCAAATGATGTCGCTTACACATGTCACGGTAGTCATTAGAGTTATAAGGTTGATACAATCTATAGCATAAGAATTTAACAAACCTTTTCTGAACCCTCTCAAGCCTATCAATGTGTATTTGATAACAGGGATTCCAAATCTGCGATGCATACTCCAGCTTACTTCGAACGAAAGCACAATATAATATTTTCAGGGTTTTAGCCCTAGTAAACTCAGCAGTATTGCGCATAACAAACCCTAACGCTTTAGTTGCATTCGAAATAATCTGGTCTATATGCAGGCTGAAATGCAATTTGTAATCGTGAAAAACACCCAAATCTTTCATTCCCGATTGAGATTGGAGAACTTGACCCTGTAGCGTATAAGACGATGGAACATTTATATTTTTACGTGAAAATGTTATCGTAAAACATTTAGAGGGATTCAGATCCAGCCTATGGACGAGACAATAATTATCAAGGCGCCGTAGGTCAGACTGGAGGTTGTCAACATCTTCAATGGAAGTGATTCTACAAAAGATCTTCATATCGTCCGCAAAACAAAGTAGCTTGGAATAATGAAAACAGTCAGTAATATCATTAACAAACACATTAAATAGCAAAGGACCCAGTAGAGATCCTTGCGGTACTCCACTCGGAGCAACTATCCAGCTAGATATATAATTGTTGACAACAACAGCCTGAGACCTATTAGCTATGTAAGACGCAAACCATCTCAATAGATTGCCTCTTATACCTAGGTTATACAATTTAGTAATAAGTACACTATGATCAATTCTATCAAAAGCTTTACTATAATCTGTATAGACTGCATCAACCTGAAAACCCCCGTCCATGGCCTCAGAAATGTAGTCATTAAATAGAACTAAATTTGAAACAGTTGATCTACCCTTAATAAAACCATGCTGATTACTATTAAATACATTTTTTAATGAAGAGTACGTCTGAGTGTAGACGAATTTCTCAAGCAATTTGGAAATAATACATAATTTAGATATGGGCCTATAGTTTGAGATGTTACTCCTACTGCCTTTCTTATGAACAGGGGTAATGTAAGCTCTCTTCCAGATATCAGGTACTATACCTGCGGAAAGAGACCTCCGGAAGAGAATACTGATAGGCGTCGCGATACTCTTTGCACAATTGATCAAGAAAACCGCTGGCAAATGATCAGGACCCGCAGATTTCGTGGGATCTAATCCTTCCAGCAGCTTAACTAGCAAACTATCATCAACCTCAATCGAATAAACATCAGCCACTGCAGTATGTTGGACTGTTACTATCGGAGCTGAGCGATCCGTATGATGCAGAAAAGTAGTTTTAAAGTAATCCGAGAATGCGTTACATATGTCGATGCCAGAGCTGAGAGCCGCATCCCCATAATGTAGACAGCTAGGAATAGCATTATTGCTTCTGCGAGACTTGACATATGACCAAAAGTGTTTGGGATTACGATCAATTGAAGACTCAGTAGAAGATATATAACAGTTAAAACAATCACTCTCCATTTGGGAAACCCTAACCCTTTGATATTTAAAGGAAAGGAGATCACTCTTGTTATTGTATATTTTATACTTTCTATAGTACTTACGCTTCTCTTTAATAGCATTAATAAGTGCCGGGGAATACCATGGAGGAGATGATCTAGAAGTGACTAACCTAGAAGGTATGTACTTATCCCGCAGGTATACAAATTTATTGTAGAAAAAGTCAATTGAATGATCAAGTGACCGGTTGGAAAATTCCTTATCCCAGTCAGTACTCAGCAATTCCGAATTAATAGATTCATAGTCACCTTTATTATAAAGATACTTTAGGCGTGGATTAGGTTTCAAAGGCTTTACGGTCATAAAATCGACAGAGACTAATAGGGCCTTATGGTATGGGTCTACAGGAACCAGAGGATCATGGCACTCACTGACAGAAACAGGTGCACTACACAGCACCAAGTCAAGGATCTTACCCAAGTGATTGAGAACCCCGTTGTATTGGTTAAGATTGTACATAGCAATATCATCAATAAATGTTTGCTCATCAACTCCGCCACAACCCACCGGTAGATAGGCATTGGAAGAATCCGAATACACCCATTGAATAGAGCTCATATTAAAATCACCTAAAATTAAGTAATAATCATTGGGATGATGTAAAATGAGATCATTAAGTCTATGGAGGTAATTCGCCAGCTGCTGAGAAAATGAAAATCCCCTACCTTGTTTACAAAGATACAAAACACCTAGCCTCATTACCAATGGACGACTATCTTGAGAGGTAATTGTCAAAGTAACCCACAGATCTTCGGCAGATGAGTGATATTCTACATTAGGTGTTACTAATAGGTCACGACGAGTAGCGATAATAACACCTCCTCCACGACTTTGACCCGTAAGAGAGTAATCGCGATCGCGACGCCAAACCAAGTATCTATCCGTAAATAACTCCGAGTCAGATATGCCATCAGTAAGCCACGACTCCGTAAGGACGATTATATCATAATTAGACTTAATCAAATTGCGATAAAATGTTAGTGTCTTAGATCGCAATCCCCTGACATTCTGATAATAGATCGATGGCAAGCCAGCAGAGCTAACGTTACTTTTTAAAGGAAGACCTATTAGAGATTCGAGAAATTAGATACAAAATAGCGAATTAATATAAACCTACAATAGTTCAAGACTGGGCAAGCTACTAGAATTTGGTAACAAGAACATTGACAATCATTAATATAAGCTATAAAAATAAATACGACGGGATAAATAGGCAAAAGAAGAGCATTAAAAACAAAAATAAGAAAATATACAGGTACACCATATGCCGAGCGCAACAAATGAATTTTTTTATTATTATTATACAGTCTAATCCCTCCGACACAAAGTCGTAGCCTATTTCTGCTTATAATCCTTTCATACCAGTTCTCGCTTTTATACTGCTCGCACATTTATCCTACATTGTTCTTTCTTTTGTCCATCCTTTTCTTTAATCCTTACTCTTAATCCTTTATTCTTTTCCCGTCTTTTGGTAGTGTTTAGGGTATCAAATAATTGTACACGGCATTTTTATTGTAGTAACACCTTAAAAACAGTTTTTTTTTTAAAACAATCGAAAACAAGAAAATTAAATAAATTGAGACATTAAAAAAAACATTATAATAATACAATTTGGTTGCAAATAAAGAGCTGTAAATGGGCTCCGCTAAAATTACAATAAGATGTTAAATATATTTACATTTTAAAATACTATTATACAATCTAATTTCCTATATCTATGTACAATTTCATGTCTTATTCCTTTCTATTACCCTTTTCACTACCTTTTTACAATACTCAATAAACTTGTCCTTTTGGCTACCCGTGATCAACGCATTAAGATTGGCTGGGCACACTTCCATATCCATCTTGTACTCTAGCTCCATTCTTTCCGTGGCGAAGACCGGGCACTCCAACAGAACATGCGGGACATCCTCATTCTTGCTGGAACAAATGCACAATGGGCTCTCCTTGCGCTTGAACCGATGCAAGTACTCGGAGAACCCACCGTGCCCCGTCAAGACCTGGGTCATGATACCTTCAAGTCTCACCTTCCTCAGGGTCTTATAAGCGTCTATGGCTCCAGGGAAGAACAGCTTGGTCACTCCAGCCGTAACACCGTCCCTGTATCTTTGGTCCCATTCGTCAAGCGAGCGCATACGAATGCACCGCTTGACAAACGAGACCGGACACAGGTCGTACGCCGGCTTTCGCTTCCACTTCAGTGCGGCCTCATATTACATCCAAACGTACATACAAAGCAGTATAAAAGCGGAGTTAAATATTCATCTATACTATATCCTTACATAGTATAAGTCGCTTACCGCTTCTATAACAACTTCTAAGCGATAAATGTGGAAGGTTTGTGAATATAATATTTCGAGAGAGTTTAGCTATTAAATACAATCTGCGTTTCTTTGAAACATAAATCTGTAAATTATCATATTGACAATTTTATTATTATTTATTACATGAATACTAATTGCTCAAAATACTTTCCAGTTATCTAAAAAATATCTCCACTTAATATGGATTCGATATTGATAAAATACTTATTGATTTCAGGTGAAAAAACAACACGAAATTGCTACAGAGCTGTTGGAGATAATTACACCATATGAAGATAAACTATTAACTATAGAGTAAGATAAATATTTTTAATATTTTAGTATAATGGTAGATGGTAGCCACAATCCCTTCCTCATCCCTTATCTTTAAATTCTTCTATGGTCGGCAGTGCACTTGCAGCACCTGTGGCGTTGCGGACTCAAGTGTCCATCAAGTGGACCGTCAGCCTTGTCTGTCGACCTTAACCCTCGAAAGAATGCAATAATAAAGTAATTAATGTGTGTGTGTGTTTTTTTTATTTTTTTTTATTTTAAGTGTTGCAAACATTTACATACAAAGCAAAGTTAAAATAGTTTGTTGCAAAGTGGCGAGGTATTTCCGAAAGGTTGTTATACAAGCAACACTTTAGGGAAATGCAAATGCGCTGGCAACTTTGATGGGATAAAAGTAAGGATTATCGGAATAGATTATGGCGTACTTGCTGACACTCCCCAAAAGGCAATGGCACGTATGCTTTTTTTAAAGCCTACAAACTGCCAAGATCATGACTGAAGATATGATGTGTTTATTGATACTATTAATCCCCAGAGTAGTTAATTTTTCATCGTTACGGGAAGAATATGACATAGTGTTATAATATCTATATTTATATACTTTGTTTAATGTTTTTTTCAGGAAACAAGAGGCTAAAAGGAAAGTCTACCAAGAATACATAGATACTGTCAAGGAGTTGTCTGGCGAAAAGAAATATTCCGCGTGTGACTGCGATGGCATTTTGAGAGTAAGTTGTTTGTTTAATGTATTTTGTTCTACACAGTGAAAAAGCACACTATATTTGTTTATCACCCGTATTTGTACTTAAAATAGTTGAATATTAAAATTTGAGTGTGCAATTTTTAACAATTATCCATATTTTACTTCATTGGGGTCGACGGTGGACCCAGGCTGCTTGTGACCGGTCCTTTTGGAAAATGAAGGGGGAGGCCTATGTCCAGCAGTGGACGTCCTGCGGCTGTGATGATGATGATGATAATGATGATGATACAGGTACCGACACGTAACTTGGCAAGATTTTAACTTAGTGGAGGAAAGTTTGCGCATTCTACACTCGCGTGCAACAAAATATGGTCACGTGCAAGCAAATATCTTCATAATATTTTTAAACAATGTTTAGGATGAGGTATAAAATGTGTACAGTTATTTAAACTTAATTAAGAAATTAGTTATAAAACAATGTCTCGCCATTCTTGATAACAATGGCCGAACCCGTCAGGTGCTGTACGAACGCGTGACGTCCGAGTGCGCGTCCAGCAAGTGCCTCCGCGCACTCCTCTTGCAGTACGCGCGCCACGTGCAGTCGGGCGGGTCTCGCGAGTCCTACTGGCGCGTGCTGCAGGCGTGCGCGCGTCGCAACATGCACTCGCACACCTTCTGGACCCTGCAGATACAGCAGGCCGAGCACGAGGATGCGGACTTCAATCACGTCAGTATACCACACGCTTTAATTATGTGCACCCGGCAGTGATAGGGAACGCTGCGGGGTTACGCAGGACCTTCACCGGCTAAGACTCAAAGACCTCCTAGCGCGTCCGTAGATGGGCGGGGTCGCGGAGACGTTATGATACGCTTGCTGTCGGAACCTCGGCGTACCCGTAAGTGGAAGTACGCCGGCCATCTTGGAGGACCTCACGATGGGCGGTAGTCTCCCCCTAGGACTACCGCATGTGCTCTTTACTCCCTGGGCCACGAAGCCAATGCTAGCGTCGGTATTTTTTAAGGTCGGACGACAGGCTGACGGTCCATTTAATGGTACCTACGATCGCCTAGTTGTTTAGTTACCCTGCCGGAAATCGAACCTGATAACGCCGAGACGGAGCGTCAAGGCAAGCACCCTAGCCACTCATCATAACATAAGATGTCTTAATAAGACCGGATCGTGTGTTTGTTTGCAGGTGAAGTCTATATTCGAGCGCGCCCTTTCCAAAGGCATGGAGTCGTACAAAGAGGAGGAAACGCTTTGGCTCTCCTATTTGGAGTTCGCTCGGAGACGAACTAACTTCGAAGTAATGTCCCAAGCGGAACGATTGAGACGGACCTTCAGACTCGCA
Source organism: Synanthedon andrenaeformis (assembly GCA_936446665.2). Classification (NCBI taxonomy): domain Eukaryota; kingdom Metazoa; phylum Arthropoda; class Insecta; order Lepidoptera; family Sesiidae; genus Synanthedon; species Synanthedon andrenaeformis. The sequence continues at coordinate 5,725,378 of OW387796.2, forward strand.
TGGGATACACTAGGGGTAATCTTGTTTGCTTTTCTTTTCTGGAGACATCTTTCGGAATTGGTTTGCGACTTGCAAACCTTAAGAGGCACCTGGGATCATGGCGACAGTGACCCACTCCTTCGTATGGATTAATATGAAACATTGACGGATTCAACCAACATTTCGTCAAATTAACTTTTCATAGAACTTTAATTCTTTAACCAAGGTTTCAACTTTTCCAAAGTCATAATTCTTCAAGTTGTGAAACTTTAAATAAAAACCGCCAATTAAAATGAAAAAATTTGCACACATATATATTTATTTAAAACTAGCGACTCGTTCCGCTTTTTTACGTTTTTTTCGCGTTTTTTTTACGTAAAAACCTTCCCTGATTATCCCTCTATCCATGAGTGAAGACAGAATTAAAATCGGCCCAGCCGTTCTCGAGTTTTGCGCTTAGCAACACATTTAGGGATTCATTTTTATATTATAGAAGATAAGTAATAGTGAAATGTGAATATTTAAAACACATATATATGTACTTAATTTATTATAATGTTTGTAATGTTGTGTAAAATAAGAAAAAAAGACATACTTTTCAGGGGTGGGGTGATGAGGCGAACGATTGTGAAATACCATTGTTCTGGGCTCGTATAGAATACAAAAGGTTGCATGATTCTAAACAGGGCAAGGAGATATTTGAAGAAATCTTCAGTAAGTAGATTTTTCTCTTTTCTTCTTTTGTCAAGGGCACCATACCTTAATCTGCCGTGCTTGAGTAAATCCCAAAATCCCCTCTCGGTCTCCCCTACTACTACGCATGCACATCACACTTACACCTGAGCGAAAGCGGTTATTCCCCCATACTGTAGATACAAAGTTTGTATCAACAGTACCTGTATGCAAGATAATGTCCTTTGTGCGTATAAATGTATTTGAGGCAAGTTGAAAATTTCATTTTGAATATTTATTATATTTCAACTTGAAATATAATAAATATTCTAAGAGACAGAACATTTTGATGGGACTCTACCTGCCAGGCGATAGAGTCACTAATGTTTGTATTTATTCCATGAACGGTACAGCGTACGGCGAGAACAAGACGCTGTCGAAGTATTGGGAGGCGCTGATTCAGCTCGAGCTGGGTCGAACAAAGCCCAACGACAGCAAGATTCGCGACGTGTTTCGGCGCGCGCTGCGTCACGTGGCGGACTACCCGCCGGCCGTGTCTCGCATGTGGCTCGACTTCGAGCGCGAGCGCGGACATTTGCACACGATACGCGAGGCCTACCAAGTCACAGAGGCGAGTGGCGACACTTCTTTTCTCACCTTGGCATTCACAACCATAGACCAATGACATAGCAATCATCATTTTTAGTACAATGACAAATTTTCCTCGGCAGATTTGTTCTGTTCATAGTTGCTTTCATCCAGAATTAGCATTGGTAACATTCTTGCTGGCTAGCGATTAAATTTTTTATTTTTTATGTTATTATTTTTAAGACAATGAGCACTGTGGCAGTTATATGTGAGTGGTACGTGATAAACATATATGTGAATATATGTATGTACTAATGTAAAATCATTAATTGGCTGTTAGGTTTGTTTTGTTTTTGTCTGTAAATTGGATGTTGAGAGCTGTGGATTTTGTGTAAATATTTAAATTATTCACCACCATAATAAACGTCCTTAGTAGACTAAGCATTACTATTCCTTATCACTATAATAAACATTATTGTCTCGTGTGATTTATACGAAATCCATACAAAAATGTGTAATTTGGAGTCTCAATTTTCAGGAGAAAATAAAAGAGTGGCGCGAGAAATATGCAGCGATGAAGGAGCAAATGGTCGGACAGCGAGGTCAACAAAAACAGAAAAAAAAGTTGAAATTTGAAAGTAATAAGGAAAAGTCTACAGTGCAAGGTCAAGGCAAGAGAAAGTCGGACGAAAGTCTGCCCGAAGGAGAGGCTAAGAAGAAGAGAGACGAGAGTGTGAACATTAATGGTGGTGGCGTAAAGAGATCTCACGATGTAGACCCAGGTGAAGGTGAGTAAAGCGCCGGCACAGATGTAGCTACAATATATATTACATATAGCATTGCATTTTCTAAATGTAAACGTACTAATTGTATGGCCCCCAAAGGAAGCATTTACTCACTCACCGAAACAGAAAAAGTATTATCATCAGTGGTCTTCTGTAAGGAGGTGGTCACTGCCGCTAGTAGGTGGCCGCTAGATGTGCCGCTAGTAGAAAATTTCATTTGCAAAGTTGAAACAGCTGTTACTCGAACCTTAGGCAAGCATCTTAACAACGAGCGATTGGCTCGTCAATATATTACTATATATTTTCTATAATAAATTTTGAGTGATCACACACATATCCATATTTGCACAGGGTTTCTCAAAACTCCATTATAACAAACATTCTTATGCCACTATGTTATTATGACCAATTTATGACAGTTTATGACAGCAACTTTAAAAGTTGCTTTGATTTTTTTTTTCTATTGTGAAAAATAGTATCGTATTTTTGAGGTGAAAAATCTAGTGATACAATTGATTAATTGATAGTATACATTGAAAACTGTTATAAACTTGCCGTTAAACGAGGAAGCTTTTTATATAATATATGTAATTAAAAAAAATGCTGATTGCTAGTAATAAATAAATACAAATATTATCTTCCAGGCACTTCTAGTAAGAGGGCTCGGATAAAAGACGTGGAGAAATTTCAGGCAAAACGTGACGCCTGCACATTGTTTGTCAGCAATATGGATGATAAGTATGTATTTAAGTTATATTTATGTATGTATGTATGCATGTATAACCGTCGGAAATACTTCGGGCATCACGAAAGAAAGTACGGTCGGCAAAAAAAGTACAAAAACGTTTATTTACTTTATATCAAAAATAGTTAGTGTATATTTGTTTTTTAAATTTAATATTAAAATTGCTTGTTGCGAATTGCCGAAATATTTCCGACGGGTTGTAACGATATATTTCAAAATGATGTATAGAAATTCATCCTCCTCATAGAGTTTGTAACATTTAAAAAGTAAGAATAACACTTCAAGGGATTCTATAAATGAAACAAAAGGTTTGATGATTTCCTATCTGAATGCCGTATAATTATCATAATTACTAGAGATGGAACGGAAGTTGATCTTTCACAGTAGATTTTTAATATTTATTAATGTTTTGTTACAGGGTCGACGAGGAGGCGTTGCGTGCGATACTGTCAGAGTGGGGTGAAATTTTTTCACTTCGCGTGAAGTCGGGTGTCAAAGCTTTCGGTGGCTCCATCTGTTTCTGTCAATACAAAAACCCCGTAAGTATGTTTGTAAGTAAAAAGTAATAGGTAATAAATATCTCATCAATGATATTATGATAATAATATTATGTTTTTTATACCTTTTTCTAGATATTTTAAAGACAGAATCACAATTAATAGAAATTGACTCGATACTTTTATTTAAAAAAATTGAGACCTTTCTTAAATATTTTTTTGGTTTTTCTCAGAAACAGCTTTTGTTACATGCGCAAAATAAATACTCATAGAAGGAAAATACGGTTTATTAGTTACTTAAATGACAAAATTTATCTAGACTGAATTACTATACTTGATATTCAACCTTATACTTATCTGAATAAGGTGAATATCGAATGATCAGTAATGACCTTGACAGCGTCGTCTTAAACCAACGAGGCCGCTTATTACTATGTACTGCTAAAGTCTTGTACAGTACTTTTCTCTAAGTTGCAAAATATCTGTAAAAAAAAATGCAAGAAACTGTCCCAACTCTTGGACATTGCGAACAGATCGATTGGCTTTTTTTTTAATAACGAAGCCATTTCCGAGCAAGTGGAAGAAAATGTAATTACTCCCTTAGTCGTAAAGAACTAGTTGTACTTACAGTAGTAGCCAAATGATATGGCTTACTAATGTACCTGCGCAGAAGACGAATTTTTAAAGCGTGGGAAATGCTATCGACCAATTCACACACTCGGCGGTTTCTTCCAGTGCTGCTATTGGTCGCCAGCTGCCGCCATCTTAGCGGCATGTTACGTTCGTGCGAGCGAGACAAAACTAAACAGCTGCATTGTATTATCAACCTTATACATATTGTATCTAAGTTAATTCACGACGCTCCTTATCAAGTGTGTTATACTGTAATGATAATGCTTGTGGTCCCATTACAGGAGTCAGTGTTGGAGGCATTGAAACACGACTGCACTATACTAGGCGATCGGCCGATGTTTCTGTCGCGGTACAACGCAAACAAACACAAATCACAGATTTTCAAATACTCTCAGCAAATGGAGAAGAACAAATTGTTTGTGAGGAATTTGACGTTTTCACATTGCACCCAAGAAGCCCTTCGGGACGTGTTCGAAAAGTACGGGAATCTGAAAGATATACGTATAGTGACACACAAGTGAGTACATTTCGTTGAATTTTTTACAAAGTCAATTTTATTTTTTATTTTATTTAATAAGGCAAAACAAAACAGGAAACTGACATTGAATATATAGAATAGATAAGATTATATCGAAATGATGTAGACAGCAGCCCAAAGCATGTGTACAAGGCATATCCAAACAAAACAGTGTTAAACAGAATAAAACAAAAGAAGAAAAGAGACGCACTTTCATCCAAAAGCAAGCTTAGCTATATTTTATAAACAGTTAATTTGAGATGAAAGGTCTTTACAAAGTTACGACATAACAAAAATTTGTAATATATATATATATATATAATAGGTATATAATTGCGATAAAATATAATCTATTAATTATACTATTAACAATGTTGATGACCACAAATAACTTAATAATGAGTATTTTTAAAAACTTAATAAATTCAATGTCTATGCGATTCACGCAAATTTTAAATGACATAAAGTTGTGCTTGTTCGCAGGGACGGCAGGCCGAAAGGTATCGCTTACATAGAGTACTCCGACGAGTCTAGCGCTAGCAAAGCGCTGCAAGAGAACAACGGGCGACTTCTCGGAGGCCGAGTCATGGACGTCGCATACAGCGCGCCGCCTGCGCGCACCGAACCGCCTAAAAACACTCCCGCGCAAGTGGGTCACCACAAACCAGCCTCTGGCATGTGAGTCCCCCCCCCCCCCTTTTTTTTTACTATTCTTAATGGTGTTTGAAGATTTGTGGCACATTGACAATTTTCAGGCGTGTAAAGAGTGCGGGCATTATAAGAGCGACTGCAATCTGATAGCTGATTATGGCATGGCACGGCACAGCAAAGGATTCTTTTCTAAACATAATTGTTTTTAACCTTATTGCAATGATTTTAGCACTCGCACTCCTTTATTCAATACCAAAAGACAATTTTAACAAATCAGGTATATATAACCGACTTCGAAGTAACGCAATGCCAAAACTAAATAGTTGCTTGAAATGAAAGATAACGTCCGTTTTCGTCACGACATGACTGAGTGCTACGGGACAGATAAATATTTTTATTATAAAAATGACAAAAAGAATTTTACACACAAATATCTAGTGTATAAAAAGGAAGGTATAAAGTTATTTTAGTATAAATAAATAAATAAGGGTAAAAAAATTAGTGGTTATGGGGAATAGTGGCTACCGTAAGGGGTTGCTCAAATGACTGCGAATCGCAGTGTGCCCTGCCAGCATTTTCCAAATCCAGAAAGTTCATTCCAAATCCACCACTCTCCAAAAAGTTCATTCCCAAAGTTGGCCTTCTCGGGAAACTAATAGTAATAATAATTTTGAATAAATGTATACCGACATTAGACGTTAACTAACGTGTAGACAGTTGAGTTTTCTCATGAATATAATTATTATTATAATTATTGACAGGCGTCGAACACAATTGAGCAGTTTCATCCCGAGTGTGCTGCAGAAGCCATCGACTAGTTCAGCGAACACTAACGGAGCACAGAAGCAACCGCTCACCAACTCAGACTTTAGAAATATGCTCTTGAACAAGGAAAATAAGTGAATTTACAGTTTCAATTAAATGGGTTGTTAAATGTGAAAATGGCGGTTATTCTGTTCGATCCGATAGACGGTCATCGATTAAGTCAATATTACGTAAAGACGCTTTTGGCCATTTTTAATTCCAGAAATCTTGTTTGTAAGATGCACAGAAGATTTCTCGTACTCACCACCTTCCGTCTTAAGTAAGATTGTGTAGTTTTAGAAAAGGATCAATACTAAACTCATAATTTGACGTTTTAGGCCTGTAAAATACTAGCTGGTGACCGTGGCTTCGTCCGCGTTGAAAATAAAAAAATATATAATATTTAATAGCGCCATCTGTCTATTGTAGTTTAAAATAGAATAAGGTGAAGCGATTGAGAGGGTCACGCGACATCTATCGGATTTGTGTAGAAATGCTTGGTGTTTTTTTTTTGCGCGATAGATGGCGCTATCAAGTGTTATATTTTTCAACGGACGAACTCGTGGGCACCAGCTAGTATATAAAAACCTTCGTCGTTTAACTCTCTTTCGATTAGTGAAAACCGCATTAAAATCAGTTTCGTATTTAAAATATGTAAGCGCACATACAGAGGGACAGACGGGCGGGAAGCGACTTTGTTTTATACTATGTTTTATATAAAGAAATTTTTTTTTTTTTTATCTATGACTTCTTCGGATCTAACAGAAATTGTGGTGCACGTTGTACATAAACTGATTTTGGACTAATTTTTGAAGACCGTGGTTGCGGGTCGAGGAAATTAATTTAGTTTAAGGAAACTGTAACCAGATATGTATGTATTATATAAGTACTCGTAATCGGCGATGACGCACTATTTATAGACACGTTTGCAAGTGCAAGCTACTTTTTTTTACGGCTTACACAAAATACTCAAAAATTGTTGAGACTTCGCTTAGAAAAAAAAGGTGTAATATACTAAAAAAATAAAAATAAAATGTGCTTCTTGTTCTGTTTTTATATATTTTGTATGTTCGTTTCTTTTTTTTTTTTTTTATTTTGGTGCCAAATGTTTGTAACATAAACAAACAGACAAGTTTTATTTAAAAAATATAAATTTAATTCTGGCTTAGTGCAGACCGAAAGCTAAGGTAAAACTTGGTTGGGCTTAGCTCTCTTAGCCTTCGCAGTTTTTTATACTTGTGCACACAACATAAGCACAGTATTATTAAACACCTACCAGTAATCTGACTCATTTGTTGTTGAACGCACAGAAACTCGGTCAAAGGTCAGGGTTGTCACAACAAAAACAACAAATAAATATTTTACATAAAAGTTTTAATTTGAAATAACGAAAGAGTAAACGTGCATCTAGTCATATATATAAAAAAAATCCTGTAATGACGTGCAAGATAGCTAAGAGCAGAGGGCCTAGTGTGGCCTAGCCACCTGGTGGCTAACGTGTACCGCTGCTTCATTCCCATACAAATTGACGTTTTACGCGTTCGACGCGTTTGATCGAGTAAAACTCGCACTATGCCCTCAGGTACTAAATTTCGTTACACTTAACATGTACACCCTAGAGAACGCAAAATAAGGGAGATTGTGACATAAGTATGAAAACTAAACTAATTTAACTTAGTTTTTGGTCTGCAATCCGCTTAATGGTTCATGCATCTAAAAAATGCTTCATTTTTTTAAATGTCTGGTTTAAAATAAGTGTTGTTATTTTCGGATACCTAGTTTAAGAAGGATGCCAATTTTGGTACTCCCCCTCCAATAGATATGTGTAATATACCGTTGGGTAGCTATCTTTGAGGTGAACTGCTTGTATGAAATATTATTTTTGACCATTTCTAAAATGACATGTTTAGTACAGCAAAACTCTGAACGTTATAACATTTGAAACCCAGTCATAATTACTTTTGTTCAGTTAAAATAGCTAAATAAATACCAAAAATAGAAGAGAAATACATCAAATAGCAACAGAATTCTACAAGAAACTTTGCAGTGCACCGAATCAATACGCTTATAAATTACCGGACACAAATAGAGTAGAGACGAGAGCAGTCATAGACGAGTCCGAAGTGGTTAAAGTGATCAAATCACTGAAAATTGTGAAAAGTCGAGGCCACGAAAGGATCACAAATAAAGTCATAAAGACTGGATGTGCGTCTCTAGCAAAGCCACTAACTCTACTATTCAATCAGATACTGAACAGCTCGTATACTCCTCGCCAATGGTCAGAATCAGATATCATCCTGCTCTACAAAAAAGGAGACCCTAATAACATAAGTAATTACAGACCGATAAATAAAGAAACTTCTCTGGAGTTCTCTTTTATAACGTTCTTAGGTAACCACATACAGTTGTGAGCAAGTTGTTTTCAATGACTTGCTTGCTTGCCTCTGTTGTCAACAGTGTTAATTTTCTTTTATTATTATTACCTAAGTTGACGATGCTAGAGTGTGTGACTTATGAAGAAGAGTATGAATCCAAACCTCTTGTTGAGTTTTCAATTAGAGCTAATTCATGCACCTCATTAGTGATTCTGAAATATTGTATTGAAGTACTTGCAGACACCTTGGGAAAGAGGTTTGTCCAAGATCTAACATTATCTAATTTAGTTTCCTGTAAAAATGTGCATCTAAGACGTAGTTTTAGTTATCCTTAGGTACTTATTGGTTTACTTAGTTATAATAAAATAATTACTTTAAAACTTTTTTTTAATATTTCGGAAATAATGCTAAATTAAATTAAAATATAACCAAAGGCTAAAAAAACAGGTCCGGGGCATATAATAAATTATGTATCTCAGATTTTTCGTAATGATATGTGTTTTTATTTTTTTTGTTGTCTATTATTGTTTTTTTTTTGCATGTCTAATTTTATATCGCATTTTATAACAATTTATCTTAGATGGGGTACCTAACAATCAAGAATATACATCACCCGTAATATTTCGATCATGCCAACAATATACATAATTTTTATTTTTCATACCAAACATTAAAGAAACTTATCGCAAAGGCAAGAAACTTCAAATAAATTTATTATAACTATCTATATTTATAGTTTGTATTCGTCTCTGTATTGAGAACTGTGTTGTGCTGTGAACCCTTTAATCTGCTTACTTCTCCCCTAAAAACATAAGTAATGGAAAATATTATTAAACAAGGAGGTTCATCGAAAAGCAATTTTTATCCAAAATTTGTCAAATTTAATTTTTATTTGAACCTTACTGCGAGCTGTCACATATAATTTATTAAAAGAGTGACATTTTTTTCCCTTTTTTATTATAATATATAGTGACTCGGTTTTAAAATATTAGAATATTCCTTAAAAGGTATCGATGGAACAATAGTTAGTCAATTTTTGTGTGAACAGTATGAAAACTTGCGCATGCGTTAAATATTTATAATTTCAGTAGGATTTTGGCTTTATAAAAGGGGTAGGTATATAAAACTGATTGTGAATAAGTGTTACGTATTGTGGTTCTCTTCACTTAAGTATTGATTAAGAATATTTTGTTTAGAACTGCGTGAATGAGGATGAATATTTAATTAATAAACATTATTTAATATTTTTTTGTTTTATTTCGATACTAGCGCCCGCGACTTCGTCCTCATTAAAAATAATATATATAATATATATTATTTTATTATAGACTAGCGGGCCGCTCCCGGCTTCGCCCGAGGTGCATTTTTTTTACGTAAAAACCTTCCCCGATTATCCCTCTGTCCATGAGTGAACAGAATTAAAATCGGTCCAGCCGTTCTCGAGTTTTGCGCTTAGCAACATATTTAGGGATTCATTTTTATATTATAAAAGAAGATGATCCCACGGAAATTTTACTTTTTTCATAGTCATATAATAATAATAATTTTTATTATTCGACGCCGGACGAAGTCGCGGGCGCCAGCTAGATAAGAATAAGTTTGAATTCATAAGTGACTCAAATGATCAATTTGCTTGCAGGGACAGTTTTTTTTTATCAGTTTGGGAAAAATAAAACTGCATTTCCAACATTAAAAAATATATAATATATTTATAAAAATATATATTTTACAATCTCAATAGAGAGTGAATCTTATCAACCAACTGACCAGTAAACACGTCTAAAGGCATCGCAGGTCAAAAAATTACATTTTCTTACTAACACTTTAAAATTATTATGACATCAATTATTGTACATTGACAATATAACAAGTATAACAAACCAATGAACACTTTATCGCAATGAGTTATTTGCAATTATTTTAAGAATTTATTGCACTAAAAATTTCGCTGACTAGCAATACTGATTGTATAATTAAGCTTGAAACTTCATTAAATTCACATTCAGTTAGTACAGATTTTGGATTAATTTTAAACCTCACATACTTTTGGAGAATAAAATCTAAGTAACCGGGACAATTGCAGTTTGGATAAACATTAACTGATTTTTTGGGTAACAGTAGTTACAATAGTATTTACTTAACCAGGTAACATTAACCTTTTTCCACTATGGTTAACAGTTTGTAGTATGTACGAACTTTTGCCATATTACCTGGTCATACCATAATCACAGTAGACACGTTTTATCTTTTTATAAATTTGAATTGAAACACGAACCATTTTTCGTTACAAACACCTTAACAAGTAAAGGAAAAATGTTTTTCTTCAACAAGTGAAGGAAAAATGACATTTATAGGTGCAGTTTTTTTCTTAATCAAGATGTACGCAGCGATTATCTATCATCATAATAGTAGGATAAAAAATATATGAAACTGAAGTTTTATTCAGACAAAACGCAGGTTGACTGTAGTCTAAGTAAATAAGATTTATTTTGGCAGTGAAATTAAATTAATTAGGTCAATCAATAGGCCTTTTAACACATAAACACAACGAATAAAAACACTATTTTATATATATAGTGTTTTTATTACACATATTCATTGGTATTATTCAAGAAAAAATTGTTACGGTAATGGCACAAAATAAAATTCAGAATTTTTCACTGACGTTCTTTAAACAAACCCAAAAAATTTACAAATAAAGTTTACTTTTCTGTTTCAACACAATAACTTTGTACAGGTATTAAATAACTGTGCTGTGTGAATTAATCTAGATAGTAACTAAAAGCCCTAGGATCCTAGGAATAATCAACTACAGCAAAATTAAGACTAGAATTTCTATTGCAAACAATTTGTCGCATTCTGTCTTTAAAACGGAATCTAAACTGATCAATCAATTAATTCCCTTGATTTAAAATTATTTCAATTTAATGGCATAATTTTTATATTTTTTCTTTCGATTTAAAAAATTAGTATCCAAAATTTTAAAATACAGAAAGGCAGAGCCTTAACTTTTAAAATTCTCATATTACTCTAACAGTAGTTCCACATTATAATCTCATTTTCATTAATTTCATTTATATTGATTATTTTCAAAGGTTAGTAGTTCATTTCTATGTATCTCACAGTCAATAAAAAAAAATATGTTTTATTCATTTGACTGCAAGACGACTCAACGTGAGTTGAGCGATCGTCATTCAATGTGCTTACCGTCCTTCCATTTCTTTTTTGATCGCTCGAACGCCTCCTTTATGCAAGACCTAAAAAACACATTCCACTTTTATATATCTAGCAAAAACAAAGAATTCAAATCGTAAATTGATACTATTCTTAAATTCAGAGAGAGAGAGAGAGAGAGAGAGAATTTTCAATGCAGACGAAGTCGCGGGCACCAGCTAGTCGAACATCTATCTTTGTCATCTTCAAACAACAGATGGAGGGTAATTATTTCTAATATCGGATCCAGTCTGGTGGTGTATACTTCGGCACCAGGTTGAACTGGCTTTTGCACGCGACTTTGTCCAGGTAACTTCATAAAATATTGCCTATGTTACTCGCCGATAATGTAGCTTTCTATGGGTGAAAGAATTTTTAAAATCGGTTCAGTATTTTTTCCTTGAATGTTTGTAAGATTAGTAAAGGAATGAATTGTGTAAAGTACCTGAAGAGTGACTGGTGTAGCAGATAGGCGGAGACGTGTCCGGCGTCGACGAAGCGCACTTCTGCGCCAGGCCAGATCTCGTCCAGTGTGCCCACGTCGTCGCGAGGCACGTATGCGTCGTGCTTCGCGCACACCGCTGAATAAGCAATGGACTTGTTTCATGCTCTTGTTAATAGAATATTCAACGTAATGTAATTAAAATCTATATCAGAGACCACTTTCAAAATTTAGCTGGTTCCGGTGGACATTCCCCTGCAGATACATATTCTACCATACATATTTCCAAATATCGACAGAAAATGTGAATTAATAGATCTAACTATGGAAATTTGCGTTGCGACTAAGTTCCTGGGGATCCACCTGGACAAATTTGGGAACCGATGTACTAGATCAAAACTAATAAATCCATCCCATCAGATGGCGCAAATAGCAACTGATTTTTTAGAATTTGTTTTTGCGATATCTCATGGTATTATAATTACTCATATATTTTCTTTTTCAACGCGGACGAAGTCACGGACACCAGCTCGTTTAAATATAAGATCGAACTTACCGATTATCAACGAAGTATCATATGGCACCGAGAAATTGCTAAGGTGCGTACACTCGTCCATTATGCCCCTCATGAACTGTAGTGCCTCTCTGTCTCTCCAATGTATTTTGCCTATGTCTATCTTCTTTTCGCTTTTCGACTTCATAAAAGGTAGATTGGTCCAAAGGTCGGCCGCGAATTCAGAGACGTTCCAAGGTTTTTTCACTTTCTCTTTGGATTTCATATCGTTCGTGGAAACAGTCAGAACAGATTCAGATTTCGCTTCCACTGATTTGTGCGTCATTACTATATTTGTTTCTTTAGATTTCAAAATGTATTTACGTTGGTCTTTCAAATCTAACGTCAAAGTCTCTTTTGGCACGTTTCCTGAAGGTTCATTGCAAATTTCATTTTTCGCCATAGCTAAAAGAGATACGGGAAACACCCGGTCAAAATTTATTAACGCCTTTTAATGTAGGCATGAAACAATGCAGATCAATAAGAAACGGTCTATAAAGCGAAAAAACCTGTAAAAAATATTTGAATTTTATCCATAACTAGGTTTTGCCCGCGACTTCGTCCGCGTCCGATCGCTACCAAACTTCACAGGATCATCCGCTGGACTAATCTGGAGATTATCTGAAAATTTTATCAAAATCTGTTCAGCGGTTTTGGAATTCATAGGGAACATACATTGCCTTCAATGAGGCAATAACATGAATATTTCAATGGGTCCCAAAAAAACATCATAATAAAAGAAGGAACAAAATTGAGTTTCTTTTTAATTTTTCGGCTTTTTAAAAAAATCTAGCCAGTTAAGCTATGTTATAAAGTCTCTCTGGTACCTCATTGTGAATTACTGTAGTGCTAACAGTTAATATAAATTTTAGCCCCAAGTCAGATACTTCAGCGGTTATGATTTGTCGATAAAATTGATTCTATATTTAACATTAAAGGCTGCCAGACGGGCTGCTAAAGTACCTGAACTACTTGCAGACACTTACCCACTTTATATCTCATGAGCAGCTCCTTAATCTTCTGCTCGTTCAATTCGTTAATTTCTTCTATTTCGTGCGGATCCAACTCGAATTTCTCATTCGACATCAACTTTTCAAACAAATGTTCGCTTATCTTCTTCTCTTCTAGCAGCTTTCGCAACACAACACTCAGTTCCTCGACATCGCAAGATTTCATTTTAATAACGTGTCTCCCTTTGGCTAAAACCCTCGATTTTATGGCGTCTATAATATTCGTGTCCGTTTCCCTAGTCACCTCCTTGTATGTAATATTCACGTCTTTCTTAACAATATTCTCTTTAGCCTCGTGAACGTTTTCCTCTTTGTCTATGTTCTGTGCGTACGTCTGCGCGAATTTCTTTCCGGCTAGAAACGCCTCGTCAACAATCGTCACCATTTTGGACAATTTCTCTCTGTAAACGCCGTCAGACAGATACTGGTCTTCCAACAGATCCCAGTTTATTGAGTGAGCCATCACACCCTAGTAAAAATAATAGCGTTCCGATTAAATTCAAATTAACTAACGGTAGCATTGTAACAATAAAAAATAAAACTTCTTTTATATACCTCACAATATCCTATCAGCTTTTATATCGCGGTACTTCGTCCGCGACTTCGACTTTTTCTTATGTGTTAAAACATTTATTCAGTCTTTATTGCTCATATATTATACTAGGGAACCGCTCCCGGCTTCGCACGGGTGAATTTTTTTTTCTATAAAACCTTCCTCATATAACGCTCTTTCCATTAGTGAAAACCACATTAAAATCTGTTACGTGTTTTAAAATATTTAAGCGTACATGCATACAGAAGGACAGACGGCAGGGAGCTACTTTTTTATACTATGTAAAGAAGATTTGTCAGGCATTTTTATTTTTTAAAAACAATTTTAAATGTAATTTGTTTCTATATTTATAATTTGTTTTTCTTTTTTCTTTGTGTAAAATAAAATATCAAATACAGTTTATTGATTTGTTGATCAGTTTGTTTGATTGTACTTTGACATTTTGAAACTCTGGGATTATGGAATCAAACCTTTTGAGGGTTTTGAGTTTCGTAATGTGCTAAGGGCCTTACTCACTCACCCAAAAGACAACAGCACGGACTCTATTATTTCACGGCGGTCTTCTGTAAGGTGGTGGTTGTGGTTACTGCCGCCAGACGAGCTGCCCGAATGACTGCGAAACGCAGTGCGCCCTGCCACTACTTAAAAATTACAGTTAATATGATATTTATTTTATTTACTTATATTTACTTGTAGGAATACAGCAGATGCGGTCGACCACGACAAACAAGGCACTAGGACGAGAGGTTTAGGCCAATTGGTGGCCGCGAGAGACGCCATCTGTTGACGGAAACAATAAACCGATTGTTGACATATCAATTATGATATGAATCAATTAATAAATCAATTATGATTATTAATCGATGGAGAATCGATCGATGGACGATAGAGGTAAAGAGGACCGACTTACATGGGTGTTAAACTGAAAAAGTTGCAAGCTAAAAGCATTAAACAGTGGTTCATAAATTGACCAAAATGTCGCTAGTGTAGTATTGGTGAATTGATATGATTGGTTGGTTTCGTGGTTCATGAAACCACCGTAAATAAAATGCTACTAGAGCGCCACGCCCCAGTGCTACTGCAGCGCGGAGTAATTGAGCGTATTCGACGGACACTTTCTCATGTATAGAGCTGGGCTCTTTACCTCTATTCTCCATGGATTTGAGGCAATTCCTCTTAAAAAATATGATTATATATTTGCTGCTAAATCCAACAGGTTTTTTTTTCATAAATACAATACATAAAGGTAATAAAGATAAATTTTCATTAGTAGTTGGCGAAGAAACAGACAGACGCTGACAGTTTTGGCGACTTGGTTGCAAAATATTATTATTTTTTACTTAGTTTAGGTTTTATTATATAGTAGCGACCCGCTCCCGGCTTCACACGGGTGCTTTTTTTTCTGCAAATTATATATAAAAACTGCCCTCGTTTAACGCTCTTTCCATTAGTGAAATTTAAAAGGTCTGAGCGTACATACAGAGGGACAGACGGCGAAAAGCTACGTTCTTTTATACTATGTACACATAAAGATAATATGTGGGTACTTGTAAAGACTAGTGATGTGAATAAAAATGCTTCAATGTTATTATTTTTACATAGTCCACCGAAGGAATAGTGTGATTCCCCATAGACTTACATGTCCTCCCATAGAGAGTCCCGTAACACCGAGCGGTCCGAGCCCATTGCGCTCGCACCAATGAAAGAGCACCAGCGACTCTAATATTAGACAACCACCCATCACAAATATATCCGAAACATTATGGAGGGATGACCGACTGAAATTTAAAAGTTAAAACTATTTAACTTGAATCAGAAAACAGTCTCTTGCAACATTGTGTAAAAATTTCAAGTCAATCCCTCGGCTAGTTTTCGAGTTTTGTGGACACAAACATACGAAGCTAAATTTTTATATGCCTTTTTATACATGTGTTTTATTTTTAAGAAATATAATGAATAATATTTATTTAACTTTTAAAAGCTAAAGCTTAACTTTTAGATGAACAATATTTCATCTGTTGTTAAGATCATTTTAAATTTTTAAATCATATTTAAAACATTGTGCTTATTTTCAAAATTTTATCTTCATGTACTCAAACATAGCGCTATGATTTGTGCTGCGCCATCTACCGCCACTCTAAGCAGTGAGTAGTGCTTAAGAAAAAAAATTCATTTGATTTATTCCCATTTCATAAAGTATTTATTTTCATTTGTTTGCAATTAAATGAAAACCATAAAATACTTAAATACAGACTAATTACTCAATTGCAATCCCAAATGGTGTACATAGCATATTTAAGGTAATAAACTTGTGAATTACATTACAGTAATAAAATAATTGTTACAAAAAAAAAAAAATATATTGATAGTAAATAAATCAATCAATAATAGTAATTATTGCATCAATTTATTGATGGATCAACTTTCATTTAAAAAAAGACTTACACCTGATCGGTGGGTTTACGTAGGCCATAGAATGGATTCTCTAATATAATACCACCTATTCCAGCTTCTTTCAACAGTGGTTTCACCATTAGATTTCTTCTTCGCCAGAAAAACTAAAAAGACAATAATGAAGTATCAATATGTGTGATAAGACAAAGGAATGTATGTTTCATTTTTACTTAAACTGTGACGAAAAATAGAATTATAAATGATTGGAAACTCAAAGTAAAAGACTTTGCATCATCATAAGTTTTTAAAGCCTAGAATTGAAATTCGTCATTAGTGTTCAGAGCCATTGAAAGTTGTTAACTTGTAGTATAATACATATATAATATTGAAACGTTTTCTTAATCTTTAATGATTAATGATCAATTTATAATTCTGGAAATCTTATACACATAAAGGTTGGACAGTATCCAAAAAGCGTTGCGTTATTTATTTGATTTAATGCCAAGATTGTCAATTTCAGTCTATATAAATATAACTATAACTAGCTGGTGCCCGACTTCGACAGTGCTGAAAATTAAAAATATCTATGTATAAGCAATATAACACTTGACCTCTTTTTGCTAGTCGTTAACACTTTGGCCAGACATTAGTGATTTTAGATGATCCCTCAGGATTCTCGGGATCAGTTCTTTTTTTGAATGAAGGTTACCCTATGTCCTTTCCTATATCTCTGACAACGTGTATGTAAAATTTCATGATTGGTTAAGTAGTAAAAGCGTGAAAAATAAAAGACAGACAGACAGATTTACTTTCACATTTATACTAGATGGTGCCCGCGACTTCGTCCGCGTTGAAAAAGCAATATATCGCCTGACATCGTTATTGCTATTACACTTAGCCAGGAGTTAGTTTCCTTATTTTTGAATAATCCCTCGGGACAGTCCTTTTTTTCTGGATGAAAGGTCCTTTCTATGTCCTTGTGTCCTTTCTGGTGTCCCAGACAATGTGTATGCAAAATTTCATGGTGATCGGTTCAGTAGTTTTTGCGTGAAAGAGTAACAAACATCCAAACAAACTTTCGCATTTATAATATTAGTACAGATAAAGCAAAATATAAAAAAAAATATATAACTATAACCCACAAAAATACGTATTGGAAAGGCACTCATTTACCACGGGGAAGCAGGCTGCCCCAAACTCACTTATTTGCGCACTCGAACGAAACGAATGTGATAGGAAGGCGACGTGTGGTGCTACTTGTCACTCTCGAATTGATGGCCACGACATCTCTGCCAATTGTGATATGACCAAGAAGAAAATTGTTTTGTATTGGTCTCTGAATTTTATAAAACTATTATTTCACCAAAAACCTATTGTTTTGAAGAGATTATTTGTAGCAGAGAGTGCTGCTTTTCTTGACAACTTGTTGCCATCTTGTAGGTAGTGACATGATGCCGTTGCTGTAGAAATATGGGGGCTTTTGATGATCTTAGACAAAAAACAAGTTATAAGTTGAAAAAGTTACCACTTCTTATCATTACTAGATAATAAAATAATACATACATGATCGCCAGTACCAGCTAGATGAAGGCACATAGGTTTGCATCCTTTGTCGGGCCAATGAACTGGCAGCAACACTTGGAAATGAGCTTTTTGTGCTATCTCAGGTACGATGCCGGGCAAATAATGTTCTAACGGAGTCTTAAAGTAACCTTCAAGAAGTTTACAGTCAGCTAGGTTTTGTTCCTAAAACAAAACACAAAAGTTATAGCAGTACATCAATGTTTCGAAAAAAAAATGAGCAAATTACCAAAATAAAAAAAAATACTAAAAAAACATCATAGGAAGGAATAGGGTAAAGGGCACTGGCATCCCTTATTCACTCACTGACAACAGCATACATGCTGTTATTTCACAGTGGTCTTTTGTAAGGAGGTGGTTACTGCCGCCAGACATGTTGCCCAAATAACTACCAGAGCCAACTATGAAAAGTTCATCCCTGTCGGGAATCGAACCCAAGACCCCTGAGATAGAGTTTTTAGGCAAGCTCCTAAACCACTCGTCCAAATGATTTTGTTAATGGAGGTATTATAATGAAAAATATTTTAGAATTACCTTCGTAATAATAACAGGATAATTTCTGTCTATCAAATTGAAGCATTCTTCGCGATTTGATACAACTTTTCTGAATTCAAATAACCTTAAAAATTAATAGTTCTGATTACATAAATATATAAGTAAAGCAAACAAGGTTATTATAATGCAGTAAGTATCTTTATCGTGCGGTTAAATAATAGTAGATAACTGAAAAATGTTTCAAATTTACCTCCTCAAATTCTCTGGTTTGCCCCAGCCTTTAGTAAAAAACTTCGTTATCAATAAGCTCCGATAAACAGCGTCTAGTTTACTAGTTGACATTGTAATAATTATAAGCGTGGGTTCTACTTTTGAAATTTAGCACATAATTTTAGAATGTTTATAGGACACTTAAAAGGTTAATTTAAAACCATTTTAAAAAACTAAATAGTATTAGTAAAACACATTACGAAACATATTTTTTAAGTTTCCAGTCTCTCAGTCTAACCAAACCTCACTTCGCTCAGCTGATTTATCTAATCAATCACTCACCTGTCACAAGTGTCTGTCAGTGCCAAAGTTGTGATATAGACTAAGTTAACCACAGAAAGGAAAAATGTCTAAAATTTACTATTTGAACCGTAGAGGGATGATAACCAGAGACGTCATTACAATAATAATAATCGTGAAAATGAGACGCATTTATGCTTTATTACCTTTGAGGGAGCGAGATACATTATTAATTTTTTGTCTCTCTTTGCGTATGCGTTCCTATTGTTTGCCACACTTGTCAAGTGTGGCAAACAAATCTCTTGGTGAATATACGAGCACTTTGTATTTTGTTGATTTTCATATTTCAAGTAGTTTTCTAAGTTCCTGGGTATTGTGTTAGGTGTGGTACGTGTTGGTGAACGTGGTGAAAATGATGAACTGTTGTATTTTAGGCTGTAAAAGCCCATCAGAGCAAAATGTTGAAAACATAACCTTTCATATGTAAGTACTTTATTTTTTGGTTAAATGCAATAATTTTTGCATGCATGTTCAGTAAACTTCTAATTTATGTCTTGTTACACATTTAACAACTATTTTAGATGATATTTTTATGATTTTTCGATCACAAAATATCTTGTTTTGAGATTATAAACCGTACAAGTCGTGTAGCCATCTTAAATTATTGGTGACATTTAGCAATTACATGTAACCTAATATAGTAGGATTATACACATTTTAGGGATACCAGCGCATGAATATTTTTTTTCCTTAAATGTTGGGTAATATTTAGTTTTACGCATTAGTTATATTAGTATTATGCGCTTTTGTTTCTGGTAAATAGCGATTGCGTTTGGTTACAGTTTTCCCAAGGATCTTGGGTTAATGAAGGAATGGGTTGCTGCTACTGGTCGGCAAAATTGGAATCCTTCTAAGTACACACGTGTTTGTTCAAAACATTTTGACGCACAGTGTTTCCGGAAGACGAAAAAGTTAACAATTCTTCGACATGGTTCTGTTCCAAAACTATTCGTGCATGTAAGTTAATGTGAATTAAATTATCGGTTGTACTAGCGGCACGCTCCCGGCTTCGCCCGGGGTGCATTTTTTTACGTAAGAACCTTCCCTGATTATCCCTCTATCCATGAGTGAAGACGGAATTAAAATCTCTCTCGTTCTCGAGTTTTGCGCTTAGCAACACATTTAGGGATTCATTTTTATATTATAGATTGCCTAAATACATATCTTTTTTTACGGTATATCCCTAGAAGACTGAAGACAATAGTTATCAGTTGATATTTCTTTAAGTTTTTTTATGGAGTGTTGTTTTTCAATTACAGCAATTAA
Organism: Synanthedon andrenaeformis; assembly: GCA_936446665.2. Classification (NCBI taxonomy): domain Eukaryota; kingdom Metazoa; phylum Arthropoda; class Insecta; order Lepidoptera; family Sesiidae; genus Synanthedon; species Synanthedon andrenaeformis. Next base: position 5,745,701 of record OW387796.2, read on the forward strand.
TACCAGTCTTGGATCAGGCTATTCCATCCACATGTAATAAGCCGCAAACAGAATCCCCTACGGTAAATAAATATGTTTCAGTGTTTTCTGTTACTGCATTTAATTTTGTGTATGTGAAATAAATATTTATGTGTTTTTTCTAGGATGACTGTCAGCATTCAGCTCATTGTAGTACTGGAATTTCGCAATCTTCTATTGTTCCAATAAGTCGAGTGAGTATGTTCTTTTTTTTCATCTAATTACATCTGAATTAGATTTTTAGTATTCATTGTAAGACATTGGTATGTCGATTGTCAATTCAGTAACACATTCTCAAAACCTATAAATTTGACAAAATTTTGTCCTTTTTTGCCGTAAAGTGAAAGTTATCATAGATAGCAAAAATAGTATTTATCATCATCAACCTATCGTCGTCCACTGTTGGACATAGGCCTTCCCAAATACAATGCGCACGCGTATTATTAGGAACATTGCAAAATTATAATATTTATCCCACATTTTTACAGAGTCTGGAAAGTGATCAAATACCGTTGGAATACACGCCTAGAAAAAAAAGACTGTATGAAAAATTACAACGTAAGACATTGCTGGCTGATATAAGGAAAAAAAATATATCAGTTTTAAGAGCTAAGAATTGGCGCCTAACAAAAAAAAAATGCGGAGCTTTCTGATATTATAGCGCAACTGCAGTCAAGATTTCTAATAAATCAAGAAGGTGCAGATATGCTATCGGCTATAGAGCTAGTAAAAAAAGACATTATAAAACGAGTTATTGGTTCTTCTGAAAAAAATATTCACCAGAACTACGACAATTTGCTTTGACTTTGCATTTTATCAGTCCTCGAGCATATACTTTTGTGAGAAAAACTTTTGATACCTGTCTACCTCATCCGCGCACATTGACGCGTTGGTACCAAAGCGTGAATGGTGAACCTGGATTTTCGACAGAGTCCTTAGAAGCCATTGAGATGTTGTCGAAAAACACATCCCAACTTTCTGGAGCTCTAAGTTTTGACGAGATGGCTATACGCCATTACGTTGAATTTGATGGAAATAATTACGTTGGTTTCGTCAATTTTGGCAATAATGTTGACAGTAGTGTAGTTCCGGTTGCCAAAGAGGCATTTGTTTTTATGTTAACTTGTGTTAATGGGTCGTGGAAAATACCGGTAGGATATTTTTTAATTAATGGTATCACGGCCGAGCAAAAAGCGCTGCTCGTAAAACAAGCCCTGGATCTTATAGAAAAATCTGGAGTTAATGTTATTTCGCTAACTTTTGACGGGCACCCAGCCAACTTTTCTATGGCTAGGGTTTTGGGATGCCGCTTTGACAGTGACAATATAGATCCCATATTCACTCATAATGGAAAGAGAGTAGCAGTTTTTCCAGATCCTTCACATATGTTAAAGTTGGTAAGAAATACATTAGGAGAGAAAAAAATACTTATCACAAAAGAAAAAATGCAATTTCATGGCACTATGTCCAATTGCTGGTGGATCTGCAAGAAAATGAAGGGTTTCATTTAGCAAATAAAATTAATAAAGCACATGTGTTTTTCAAAAAACAGATCATGAAAGTAAAGTTGGCGGCACAGACTTTTAGCGCATCTGTAGCAGATGCTATTGAATTTTGTGATCAAGATCTGGATCTTGAAGAGTTTAAACACTCTGAGGCGACAGTGGATTTCATCCGTAAAATGAATTCCTTATTTGACATCATGAATTCCAGAAACTTGAAAGCTTTCGGCTATAAGCGACCTCTTACAGAGGCAAACTTTGAAAGCCATCTGAAATTCATGGAAGATATGTACGAATATATAAAGTCTTTAAAATTAGATGATACTTGTATTCTAAATTCTACTAGGAAGATTGGGTTCTTAGGTTTTTTAATTTGTATAAAAAGTTTAATATTTTTATATGATCAACATGTGAAAACAAGTCGTAGTTTAAATTTTTTGTGCAGTTATAAGCTAAGCCAGGACCACCTTGAATATTTTTTTAGTGCAATCAGGGCAAAGGGTGGATTCAATAACAATCCCACAGCCAGGCAGTTCCAATCAGCATATAAGAGATTGTTAGTACATGGCGAGCTTAAACATTTGACCATTACTTCTGGAAATTGTATCCCATTAAGTGACATATCAATATTAACGTATACGAGACCAGAAATCGCCATTAATAACACTAGGGACCGCAATAGGTTGGATTCTGAAGAGGAAGTCAGTCTCTGTATTGACCCTGTATTGCCCAGGGATCACGATTATCTCGATCCATCGAAGCACACAGAATTCGCAAGACAAGTTATTATTTATATAGCTGGTTTTGTTGTTAGATCTATACAAAATCAACTTAAATGTCAGGAGTGTTTATCAGTCTTATGTCGGGACGCGTTTAAAAGTCTACAGAGTAAAAAAGATAAAGGTGGGTTACTTTACCCCTCAGCAGATGTAGTCACTATTTGTGAAATCGCTGAGAAAGTGTATAAGGCAAACAAATTATTTAATAAAAAGAATCCTTTACATCATCTCTCGCAGGAATGTTTAAAAAAATGTATAAATTTAAATTTATTTCAAACTATTTCGCAGCATTTTACAGAGCAATCAGCTATAGATAGTCATTATGGTTTATTAATTAAGTCCATATGCACAAAATATCTTAAAGTGAGAATGTATTATATTTCTAAAAAAATTGTTAGCAAAGATGAAAAAATTAGGAATGCGTACACGAAATTAATTTTATTTAAAGGTGAATAAAAGTTAATAATAATATAGGGTTCGCTTTTACATAACTCGAACCTCATTCTTTTAATTTAAACATTGCTCTAATACATCTTTTTTGTGCTTTGAAAATAAAATTTATGCCGCAATCATCAATCAATACTAATAATAAATCTGTAAGTGTAGGTATTGTATGCATGTATGTATGTATGTATGTTCCTCCATAACTCTTAAACGAATTAACTGATTTTCTTGAAACTTGGTAGATAAACATTTAGACGTACAGAACACAGGATAAGCTACTGTTTTCTTTTTCAACGCGCACGAAGTCGCGGGCGCCAGCTAGTATGCCAATAAGTTAGCTTCAATCCTATCAGTTTTAGATAATTCATGAAGGGCATGTGCTTGATCCTCCCCTCCCCTCCCCCCCCCAGGTGGGCCACGACCTTGTCGTGGTGGGGGGGCTTACCCTCGCCAGTTACTGGCGAGGGGACCAAGAAGGCCCATACCGTGTGCTCTGAGCGGGCTTGAGACACCAAGCTCGTGGTGGAGCGCACAGCTGAGGTTCCCCTGGCGGCTGGGGTGGGATTGGTATCCCTCCCTATGCCTTTCTCGCCTTCTGTCGCCAGGGTTTTTTTCAAGAAGAATTACATGGTCAAAGGCTTCCGTCATATTGAGCAATATTGTGCTCAAATACAGCACATATTGAGATTTAGTATCTACATTTGTCATAATTATATTTTAGAATTTAAAAAGTGCCTCATTTATTGTTTTATTTTTTCCTGTATCCATGTTGTTCATATATTAAACGTTTTCATATAGTTTAAAAGTTAATAAAAAAAAGATCATATAAATTTGTTTTATGATCCATATTAAGTGAAATAACTACTACTGAACCGATTTTGATGCCGTTTTAAGTTTCAAAGAACAAGGTTTAAAATAAAGGTTACAAAAAAATTGTAAAATGTTATTTTGGTGTATGTACCGTATATATATTCATATGCATGTAGTAAAAAACGGTTATTTCAATATCACAAACAGACACTCCAATTTTATTTATTAGTATAGATTGCAAAAGTGAGTTTGCCAAACCTTTGCGTCATATCGGAGTCAGAATGACTGGATTTTTTGAAAGGTTGGAGAAAGAGGATACTTTTTACCACGGGAAAATGTGATCCTGCGGGAAAACGCGGGCAACAGCCAGTATTTATTAGTCATGTGATATGATGATCAATGATGTAAGCTGTGTGATGTTTTTTTTATAAACAGGGTAAAAAGTGTATGATGTGGCAACCCAGAGTTCGTATGTACACGGTATGTACTGTATCTCCATCCTTTTTCAGTGTACGCTCATCACTTCTCTAGTTATCCTCCCTCTACGATTTGAACTGATTGTCTTTGTGCCACTGACCTGCAGACCACAGGACAGTCTGTCCCTATAAATGACAGATAATTTCGTGTACCATTTTGAAACGCCGCCCTCGAAAGTACCAAGAACTAATTTTGACGTTTGATTCCATAGATAAATGTAGAATAGTGTCTGTTCTGTTTTATTTTGTGTCCGCTCGAGTTTTGAAACATGAGGAAATGTGTATTCTGTAAATGTTCCTGGACAATTTTAATTATTGCATGACTAATTTTAGTTCCATGGACTTTCGCTCCATAGTAGGCTACACCAAAATGGCGTTTTCCAAAATAGGCATATCAAAATAATTTGACAGCAGCCTGTCCAGAGGGCGTAGTGCGAGTTTTACTCGATCAAACGCGTCGAACGCGTAAACGTCAATTTGTATTGGAATGAAGCAGCGCCACCTAATGGCTAACGTGTAGCCACTAGGTGTTTTCGAACTTCGTTATCATTTTAAGTTGTTACTTTTACTTGCTCCTAGTCAAAGTAACAATTTAAAACGATAACGAAAACGTTAAAATGTATGGGATTGACATATTTCGTCGCTAAATCACGTGATACATCCGATACATTTTATTCTTTCGAACTTCGTTATCGTTTTTAAAATGTTACTTTATCTAAGGCCCCAATCGCTTTCGCTTCGGTCAACATCTTGGTCACTGGGTTGGGTTACATAAAATAAATACGTTAGTAGGTATCGGCTATTTAATTTTGGCAGCTTTATATGCCTTGATGTTATCACTTGATTTGTTTTGTTCTGTGTACCTACTTATATTTATATAAGTAAATACCTACCTATGCACCTACTTAATGTAGGTATATCTATGTATACTAATATTATTGAGAACATTTATATTTTTGTATGTTTGTAATGAATAAACTCAAAAACTACTGGACCTAGACCGATTTTGCAATTTTTTTTTACCTACCTATAGAAAACTATATTATCAGCATCGATGTATAATTATCAGCGAGTAACAGGTATTATATTATAAAGTTACGCGGGCGAAGTCGCGTGCAACAGCTAGTAGGTAGGTATAGGAATAGCTAGTAGATTAAAATTAGGTACCATATAACAGGTGCCTAACATATTTTATTACTTTATATTTAAACTTCGAAATTTTAAAGAATAAGTAGGTAGTCTACCTTTATATAGGTAGATACTACTTCGATTGTACGTATATAATATGAATATTTATAAATATGAAGGTATTTTAAAAAAAATTTTTTTTCAAAATAATTCAAATTATTCAAAATTTATTTATTCTTTCATTCTCTAGCTCATACTCCATTAGAACTTTGTTATACTTAATAGGGTATTGTAAATATCATTCAAAATATATTTTATCACTTAAAAATAAAGTAAAACTAGATACATCATGTATGTAAGTATATAACATTTCTTTTATGTAAGGTTTTAAGTTTAGTACCTATTAATTACATCATTGGGTCTTGAAGGTACAATTTCTTCTCTAATGTAGAACCAAATTTTGGTGTTTGAGAGAACTTTATAATTTCACCCAGATTTCTAACGCTTTGGTTCACTTTTGTAATTATTGTATAGAGATCCAAAATTCCAGCAGACTCATTAATAAACCTGCACAACTGGTTAATGAAAATTGCACCAATCCCTGGATAATTGTAAGATTTTTGCATTTTAGCACACGACCAAGAAATTAGAAAATGCGATTTATTGTAACTTTCATTTTTTGGTATTATGGGAATATATGTTGGGTATTTATCTCCGTCAATATCACGGCACGCTTGTATAACTATAAACTTAGGTATGCTGAATAGTGGCTCTAAATTCTCCAAAAGATTTATTAGGTCATAAACCTTCACTTTTACAGAGTCAGATCCAAACACAGAATCCATTGCACCGTGAGATAATATATATAAAACAAACATACTGTCATTCCTATTGACCACATCTATAATCACTTTGTACAATGCATCAAAGATTTGATTTGACTTCAAATTCCGTTCATGTAGCACTTTGAAGTTAAGAGATGACATTGTATTGTGTATATTAATAGCATCTAAATGAGAATGTCCTCTCCTATTTAAAGGTTCACAGTCTTCGTAAACATCAAATTCCTGCTGATTAATAACACAGCACACTCCAACCCTTTGTTTGTCCTTGATCTCATAGTACATATTATTTACTGAATTCTTAACAAGAAACTTATAATCTTTAATAAATATATACTCATCTAAGCGTAAAAAGTTAAGCAAAGATGTGGTTTTACACAATATATCACCCTTTTTCATTTTATTTATACAACTCGAGTTATGATATCCATCACTACTCAATTGAGGTGTGGTGAAAATGTTGAAATTACAGCTGCTATTGAGAACTTTCAAAAGGACTATTTCACAAGGATCACTGTCCTTTATGTTCAATCCGTCCAAGTCAGTATTAGTGTTTATGTGTTTTTTCAACTTGCACAGTGTATCAGAGTTTATGGCATCACACATCTTGAAGAGTATTTTCCTCATTGGATTGATGTACTTTGTTAGGTGTATTTTGTTTGGCTCGAAGAAAGCTTTGACATATTCTACATGTAAATTCAAATTTCTTATTAAGCTGAAGAGTTGACAAATTGCAAGCGCTTCTAACCCCGGTCACTGACATGCGTGCAAACATTCTTACATTGTACGAATCTTTGCACGCATGTGAAGGAACGTGACATTCATTCGCAAACTCAGCGAGTATGCGAATGGGTTCGCATACTCATTTGCGAATGCGTTGAAGGTGAAGATGATTTTAGTGCAGTTTAGTGTTTGTCCAATCCATGATCAAATTATATTTACGCCACTCAGTACACGATACGAACTCTGAAAATGGTAAACGAGATGTCCGTTACCTACGCAATCAATACGCAATCGTACGCGAAATTGGTCGCACGAATGCTTGCACGAATGTGTGGGAGACTACGCGAAGGTTTGAGGTTCGCGCACTTTGATGTGCGTTAAAAACCGACACTGCACGGAAAAGCGCGAATGTAGCAAAAACTTCGCATAGTCATTTGCAAATGTCGTCCTACACTTGCGGGTTCGCGTATTCGCGCGAATGTGAGTGACCGGCATAAGAATTCAAACTTCCATTTGGGCCTACATTCAACTTCTGCCCGTGAGGCCCAATCGGTCAAATAGTTTAATTTAGAATTGTTATCGTCTGAACTATCGTGCTTCAGTAGATTATTGTGGCAGTCGTCTAGGAGAAACGTCATAGAAATCACATCACATGGCTCCAATTGTTCCTCTAATCGCGTAACTAAATTAACATCAATTATATTTGCATTGAATATCACGCTCTCCTTTTCAGAATGATTTGTAATAGAAAGCGGCATTTTCACTAGATTTATCTGGTAGTCTCTTTTCAATTTTCGAATTGAAGTTCCAAACACTTGACATGTGAACACTTTTTCGTTTCTTCTTTAAAGGATTACATCAAATGAGAGGTTATGCACAAATTATGCATAAATAAAGATTACTGGTTATGCGAAAGATAGGTTTAGTTAACACGTTAACAGATAACACGTGGATTTATTTAATTCAATAGAATAGAATATTATGTAAGTAATTACAAAGAAAAGAATTTATACCAAAGATAACAAATAACAAAACACATAAAAAATAAGTACCGACCACAGAAAATTTAACCAGAGATAACTAATAAACTAAAAGACAAAGTAAGAGAAGTCCCATATCATCAAAGAGTATTATAATATATAGGGGAACATATCATACAAGACTATTATATCCGTTCCATAATTCGATGGAGTAATTTGACAGGTCATAATGTCAAATTTTAAAATAATGTTATATTTTATAATTTATACCAGCGTGTTTTCCGTAGTGCTGTACTAATATCGGTTTTACTTAAATAGTTATATTTTACGGTTGTCTTATTGACTTTATATTCGTATTATTGTTATTTTAAGGTCTGAAATTTCTTTAAAGTAGGATTACTAATACCAAGTCGATTTGGAATGAATAAAAAAACAATTCATAATTTATAAATAATTATACAAATTTATACAAATTATTTGGTGATAATTTTATGTCAGCTATAAAAATATTCTCATCATAAAAATTATAATAATCGAAAATAATTGCGAGTTATAGAACGGACTTTGCATAAAATATAATTTAAACAATTAAGTAATTACTAATAATTCTAAACTAATTAATATTCTATAAAGCATTGATTTTTTAAACCGTAAGTTTTTTAATAAGTTCCATTAGGTCACATCACCAACATCACTATATCTTGTATGGTCAAAAACTTGCAATCCAGGAAATGTCAAATTACTCCATCGAATTATTTGGGAATTATGGAACGGAGTTTAGACAAAATATGAGTGTCAACAAAAAGAGCGGCAGATTTAAAAAAAAAACTGCGACCACATAAAATATACTTGACTTGAATTATTTATGGAATTTAAAATCTACCGAAATTGTGCCCTACAAATAAAAATGTATTATCAAATAAGTACTATTATAAACTAGAGTTTATATATGTAGCTCCGGCTAGACTCTGGCTGACGGCTGAACGGATTTAGATTGAATTTAGCACACAGATAGTTTATTATTATTATTCTGGATTAACATAATATAGGATGCTGTTAATCCTGGCAAAATGTAAGGTTCCCGAGGGATCGTATAAAAATATTACCATTGTTGCTGTGGCAGCGCCATCATCGTCACAGCGATAAAGATGTCGTGCGTTATATTACATATATTTAAAAAAAATAGGCACATAGCTAGAAATCAATAAATAAATTAAAACTTATGAATGAATATTGTATCCAAAATATGTATACCGATATTTGTTTTAAAAGACTGGTATTACCGTAACAAATTACGCTTCATATGAAGATAAGATACCTACACAGAAATAATTTGAAGATAACATTTGAAGTTAATAAGTAGTCTATCTACTGTGCATAACAAAATGCAATCAATATACATAATTATTTATATTTTTATATTAACCAATCGGGTTCTTAAGTGTGATGTTCAACAAAGTGGTGCGATCGATCATTACTTTAAAAGATTACTTGCAATTATATTGGAATTAGGACAAGTTGTGGTAAGCAAATACTAGTCGTTTTGAATTATCGCACATTCACAGAGTAGGGATTGCTTTCCGATCCAGATATGCTGAGAAATGTGCATATGATCGGACGCGATCATATGCTCATTTCTCAAATTTTTTTTAGGAATGTTGTATTTCGGCGAATGAGTAAAGGATATCAGGGCCCACTCCTAACCCCTTTTCCTTAATCCTAAGAAGGTCAGCAGCACACTTGCAGCGTCTTTGGCGTTGCTTATATAATAGGCGACGATAGCAATCTCCATCAATTGTATCGTCAGCCTGTCTGTCAACCTCAAAATAAAAAAAAATAAAAAAATGATTTATTTTTTTCAATTGCGTCAAGTGGAACATCAGCCTATCTGACGACCTTTACATAAAAACAGTGCATCTTTAATTATTTTTTTAGCAAGAAGACGACAAATTATACCTTTCATTGCAAATGAAATTCGATGAAAGCGATTGGATTATTGAAGGAGTCTGCAACATCTCTCACAATAGTCTCTCTGATGAGATTTACACACAAATATTAGGCTGTCTGGATGATGCTACCTATAATCCTACTGATATACATTTCTATCTCTCGGAGTACAAGGTGATTCACTGATGACTTATTCATTCATCCAACATTTTTTTCCATTGAAAACGTAAAACTTAATCACAAAAAATAACCTACTAGTTGTTGCACGCGACTTCGTCTGCGTAACTTTTTTTAAATATTGCCTATGTTACTCCCTAATAATGTAGCTTTCTATAGGTGAGAATTTCTAAAATCGGTCCAGTAGTTTTTGAGTTTACCTATTCATTGCAAACAAAAAAATCTTATCTCTTTATAATATTAGTAGGCTATAAACCGTCTGTTTCATTATCGAGAATGTATCACTTAAGAGTCAGTGCATTCAAATTTACATTAAGGTAATAAACTAGGTATAGGTGAGCAAAATTTGATCCAAATCCTTTAAGCCGTTTTTGCTCACAACCACAAAACACAAGTATACAGTAGTACCCAACTGATATGGCTTAGGGATGTCCCTGCGCAGAAGACGAATTTTATTTTTAAAGCGTGGGAAATACTATCGACCAATCCACCGACAAATACTACCGCTATTATAGTCGCCAACTGCCGCCATGTTAGCGTGCGCCGCTTGCCATCTTACACGAGTGCGCATTCTATTATGAACCTTATACATATTGTATCTAAGGTTTATTGTAAGTTTTAAGCTTCTTCGTTTCTTTTCTGCGTGAACGAAGATTCACGACGCGCCTTATCAAGTGTGTACTACTGTACAGTAGTACCCAACTGATATGGCTCATCGATGTACCTGCGCAGAAGAAAAATTTATAAGGCGTGGGAAATGCTATCAACCAATAGACACACTTCGCGGCTTTTTCTAGAACCGCTATTGGTCGCCAGTTGCCGCTATGTTACGCTCGTGCGAGTGAGACAAAACTAACAGCTGCATTTTATTATGATCCTTATAGATATTGTATCTAAGGTTGATTTTAAGTTTTAAGCTTTCTTCGTTAATCATCGGAGCCGTCTTTCCTTTCTGCGTGAACGAAGATTCGCGAGTACTACTGTACCTACAACTCTGTCAAAACTAATTATTAACAGATTTAATAGTGGCAGGGCATACTGCGCTGCGCAGTCATTTGGGCAGCCCGTCTGGCGACAGTAACCACCCCATTACTGTCGCCAGACGTCATTCCAAATGTAGCTGAGTGTGGGGAAACCAAAAAAAAAATATTAAATAAAAAAAATCTTGACATTTACTTGTAAAACATTTTGACTATCTTTACTATGTGATAGTAAGTATGTTTGTTTCTTTCACTTCTTAACAATTAAACCTTAAAGCCAAATTTACATTTCGTAATTAGTGGCATAAAATTAGTTTCACGACACTAATTTTATCAACAATTTCACGTGTAAACGTCAAGTTTTACAATGCATACATCGATTTCACGACACTGAAACAGTTTCGTGTCGCGCGCGATTTTTGGATAAAACTAGTGTCATGCAACTAATGTCATCTATTACGCGACGCGAAACTAGTGTCGCGAAAGTCGCGAAAGCGCCTGTGTTGATAGCACGTGTGTTTTTTGTCGTGGTGAGGGCGGCGTTAGTCGAAAAAAAAAAGAATATGATTTTCACTCATTCGAAAATAGTTTGTATAGCTCTCAGGATCTTCATCCGCTAATTCAGATATTAACTGTGTCGCACCCAGATGCTTTCTTGCTAGCCACCCTCGAATCCACCAACGTCTTTTTTTCGAGACAACCTTTTCTTAATTTTATACAATAACATCTGTATGACAACATTTTGCAATGTATAATAAAGCTTCGATGTTGGCGAAGCCATGAACACAGACATACTGTGGATTTCACAATATTATTTTGAATCAAACTAGTTTCACAAGTACTAAAAGTAGTGTCATGAAATTAATTTGATCATACATGAAACTTGTTTCGTAATGTAAATTCGGCTTAAATTATATTATAATTATGTCTGTATAATTATATCGTGTTGTAGTTTGCGATAAAAATTTTGCCTTAATGATTATATAAATCCATAACATATGTGGATTCAATCAATTTTTCGGTGACTATGACCATTTTTATTTAAATTTTTGGAAAAAAATAAATAAAAATAAAAATATAAAGCCCGAAGAACTAAAATATTTTAAAACTTATTTATTTCATGTTGAGGCGTTAGGTACGGACATAATAAATTTGTTAAAAATACCAATTAAAATTAATAACTTAATTTTATTGAGGGAGAACACTGTTCAAAAAATTCACAAAATTTTTATAATATTTTTTTTTATTCAAATCCGTCGACCTGCGATTACATTAGAAAAAACTAACAAATATACACATCCCACTAAAGAAATAAATACAAAAAAACATTTAGTATTTACTATAGTAAAAATTTAAAACTATTTAAAGCGTTAAAACTAGAGGAACTGAAGTTTAATACTTTGGCGTTGTCTTTGTAAGAAAATAAATTACTCTTACAAAAAAAAAACTTAAAAAATAAACAGTAGGTACGTACATATACTATAGAAATAATTCTATTAAAATATAAATATTTTCTAAATAATAGTATGTTTTACAATTCCATGATTTCGTTTGGCTAACATTTTTTCAAAACGAGGCCATATTTTTTTTTCAACTTACACTATCGAGAATTTCTTTAATTTCGCAAATGGGGATAAAATTCGAAAATTTAATACTTTCAAACTTTAATATCTATGAAACTCCATTACCAAATTAAACGACATTTTTCAAGTGAAACCTATAATCTCTTATTACTTAATTGTACAAGTTTCAACCATTAAAACGAAAATAATAAAAAACTAATGACCTAGATCTCCATACAAAAGTGATTGATCTCCTTTAATATAATATGAATGAATTGTATCGTATCAATGTTTATATAATAACCACTTAAATGTATTTCAAAATACTGAATGGTTTTTAATTTTTTTTAATTAATATTCAATAATTTTTTTGATATACGGTTCGATTTAAAACTGTTCAGAAGAAAACAATCAAAAATAGAAAAGATACGAGACAAATATTTTTTATATGTTTTTTATAATATCTATCATTTGTTTTTTAATCACAAATTTATAAATACGATGTACACATTTCTTTTTATACACCATGTCTCGACCTTTAGTAGTTAGTTAAGTTAAAGTTTCGACACAAACACATAACATACCTACCTAATAAATAATTTAACTAATTTTTAGTTAAGTTACAACTTTTTTATTACTAAAATAAAATAATCTAGACATCCAACATTAAAACGACATGAAAGCTCGAGTCTTTAACGGAACTTTGGACTTCGTTGGTAGTACCTAATGGCTTTAGTTCTTATATTTCTTTATTCTCATTAAAGCTTATATAGCTACTTATATGAGAAATTATAATAAAAAAATAATTTCATATAACGATACATTGATAAGATATAGACTTACAATTAGATGTAGATTGAAAATATAGATGTGTATTTTCTCAATTTTAAAGACATTCTTCATCACATTCTTGATGAATCTTTTTTCTAATAAGGAAAAGAACCCAACTGTTGCGATTGCAATTGACTGACACAATTTCTCTGATCAATATTTTGAACTGTCGAGTATTTTAACTCATTCACGGCCAGGCCCTATGAAACTAAGGGAACTTTAAATAAATGTGCTGAGTCAACCACATATCTGATCAATGTGGAATTTACATATATATATTTTGAGACCTTTATCTGTAGATTATCAAGTCAGAAACATAATTAGGTGATTTTCATTCGATACATTTTTTTATCGAAATCGGCGCCTTTTCCGGAGAATATTACATTTTTCTACTAAACGGCTTGAGTTATATCGCCAAAAAACTGCTCGTAGCAAGGAAACATTGTTTACCAGTGATTGTCAAAATAAAATAAACTTAGGTTTATTTTTACTCCTATAATTAACGAAAACAATTTTGAGACTTACGTTGTTTAGTTCCGAGCTAGTGCATACCAAATCATGCTTCAAATAATGTACGCAATATTCAACCTTACGTAAGCTGTATCTTGCGATATATTAAAAAAAATCCTAGAGCCGCCGAGCAACTTGTAACTCTCGGGTGGCGGGACGTGGGCGGAGCGAGCGTAGGAATTGTTTTCGTGGGGCCTGCTCTTAATACGCTATTCGATAATATGGCTGTGTGAATGGGCTCTAAGTTAAAATTATATCTGTATTTAGAAAATAATTCATCCGAACTCTAATAGTAAATCATCAACTTAAATATTGACGAAATTTCGCTATTGTCATTAAACTTTTTTCAATTTAATGTTTTTTTTTAATACTCGTAAATATTCAATATAAATACTATTTTTTGCACTCTGACAAAGCTAAGACAATATTATTAGACATTTTATAACCCAAATCGTTGTATGCATTTAATATCATCGCTTATTCGTAGTTATTAGGTACCACTTTAATACATAAATACTTTATCTACATTGATATTTCTACTTATATAATAACATACAACATTAATGATATGGGGTTTTTTAACTACAATGGGAGAGAGGAACAAATTCCTAAAAACACATGAAATCTTAGATAGAAATACACCAAGGAAGAAGTACAGTCAAGTGTAAAAATATGTACAGATCTACTAAACTGCTTACCATTAGAATAACATGTGTTGTACTAACTGTAAAGGAAACATGAAATAAATAGTATTTTTCTCATCATTAATATGTCTTTGCAAATGTTCCAACATTTTATTATAAAATTTACCACACAAGAAATTATTGTATGTCGCAAAAATAGACAATAAGTTTTGCATAGAAAGTTTTCTTTAGAAGTTGTTCCTTTTAATCGGATGAGGATAAAATATAGACTTCAAATATATTAATATTCTATAGTGCAAGTTATTAGTTAGCCTATAAGTGGAGAATACAATATTACAAAAGAATGTTTAAATGTGAATAAGTGTAAGGATGGTTGTATACTGTGTTAATAATAATAAATAAATAAATATCATTACGTATCTAATAGCTATATTAATACGTATCAATGTTGTTGAAAAAAATTCAGAAACATATTAATGACACTCTGTCCCTCTATATGTTTAGATATCTATCGCTTTAGATATTTTAACCTATGTAGCCTATGACAAATTTTAATGCAGTTTTCATTAATGGAAAGGGCGTTAAACGAGGAAGGTTTTTATATTATATAATTTGCAGAAAAAAAATTCACCTTCGCACGGATCGTTAATAGTGACGTTAACATTTTCTTTGGATACATATTTATGCACTTGACTACCATAAAAGGCCATAAACTTACTTAAGAACCGTTGATGGAATAAATACAAAGATTAGTGATTCACTAACAATATATTTGTCGACTCTCTTGTCTATTATTTATACATGTTCAATATTGGAATTTTAGTTGTGGGGTCATATTATTTACACATAATATAGTTTTATTAGGCCCAGGGATTTTTTCGATTACGTATATTAGTAAGAACATACTGTCTATGTATTTTAGAGAAAATTTAATATTTAATTAATTAATTAAGCTCTTACAATTCCATTTTACTAACTACATATAATATATATACAGCCTACTGTTACTTAAAACTATTCACAATGGTACTGTCAAACATTCTCTTTAGACGAATCTTTTTATCTGTTAATTTTGTTATTTTTTTTATATTCTACGATCAAATTGAGCACCTTACCTTTAGCAACGTCAAGAGCTCTATACATGTGCGGTGTGAAAGGATCGAAGTCGTCGTGTCTTTTCTTTCGTCTGTATATTCCTTCGCGATGTAACAGCGCGCAATTCATGTCGTCCTGGTACATTGACATAGCTAGTTATAAAACGTTTCAAAAGACATACGGATTTTTATATGATAAACAGCGGCAGACGGACTGATAAAGAGCGGCAGACGGACTGATAAAGAGCGGCAGACAATCTTCCAAACATCCTATATTTTTATTTAGTCGTAAATACCTAACAGATAATTAATAAATACTTAATACCGTAAAAAAAATACTTTATAGAATTAGTTGTAATATATATACAATATCGCAGTATAATAAAATCGTAAACGAACCGTGTCTGTGTATTAAATATTAAAAAAAAAACTTGTACTTGTGTTGTACTTCGGTAACACACTGAGGTCAAAAAATTAGTTTTTAGAATTTTTGTCTGTTTTTCTGTACGTTTGTGCAAGCTAATCTCAGATACGGCTTAACGGATTTGGATGAAATTTTGCACACAGATAGTTTATTTAAATGGAATTAACACAGTAAAAATATGTACTTTTTATTCTGGAAAAATCTTGTGGAATTTTCAAAAAGACGAACTACAACTATTTTTTTACAGTTGCTGGCACAACTAGTAAAAAAATAGGTCAATATCTCTAGTAAAATTATCGATTATCTATATACTCACTTCGGTGACGTTGTATCTCAAGAAATGGAGAATCCCTTGCAAAGTACGCTGCGTGTCGCGTACCAGGAGTTCATAAAACACTATGTGCAGTGGACCACGAAACTTCGTCAGCCACAGACGGTGCAGGTCTTCCCACACGCGCAGCTGACTTTTCACATAAGCGGCCCAGTCTGCAGACAGACGGACAGATTTCAAATGGCAATAGGCAATAACTAGCTTTGGGAACAGTACCTCCACCATGAGTTTACAATGCTCTCGCTAGCGAGTGCGGTCATTGTAAGCTCATGGTAGAGGTACTGGGAAAGCCAAGCCCAGCGATAAAAGGTTCTTTTTGCTCAGTTATCAAAAAATCACGCTTATAAAAGGCAAATATGTATTATGCATTCAAAATCCAAAACCTAGAAAAAAATAATACTCATCTAAAAAGTAAGACTACTTTTTTTAAAATATAAAGAAGAATGGCTCAATGTGACAGTATATATTGTCAATTATAAAATTATAATATTTATCATATAACATGGGAACAGCGACGTTTTTGGTTTTTGAAGTTACTAGAGAGACATAGGGCCGATGAATATGAAAATTAAGAGATTTTTGTTTAATCTAAAATAAATAGTAGTATGCTATGCTACTCTGAGTGAGTACGTTTCTTACTACGTTAAGGTCGGCAGACAGGCTGACGGTCTTGACTGATGGTCACTTGATGGTAGATGGCTACCGTCGCCGTATAACACAATGATTAAGCACTTGTTTAACATAATTATCTTTACATAACTTGATATATGTCTTCAGATAACTTGTGTATCTTTCTTAAAAGGCGGAACTTACCTGATTTTTTTCTTTCGTGGACGTTATTTCTGAACGCCGCTCTTGGTGCGGTGCCCACGTGGCCTTTGTGAAGTCTATTAAAATCAGCCTGTAAAATTATTTAAAACTCCATCACAAATATGTCCTTACACACATGAATCTATTGTTTCGAAATTGTTCAGTTCTCTATTTCAATGATAAGTAGCTGTTTTATGGACTCAGTAAGTAACAGCAATAAGAAATCAAAAACTTTCATTTATTGGGGGATAATTAATACACTATGATTTTAAAACGTTTAAAGCAATAAAAACTTGCACAACACATAATCAACAAAACTAGAAAAAAGTTTGATATGATAAACTTCACTAATACAAATAATTCTTACACAATAAAGCAATGCAAATTAATAAAATAAAAGATATTTACCACAACATCGAAGATTTTGTGAAATGGCAACATAATATTACTTAAAAAGCAGATATTAACGGCGACAAATACTGAAAACAAGTTATCATTATTAGTTAGTATTAATTATATTTACTTAAATGTTATTTAGTTGAAAAAAAAAGCCAAATTGATATTGCAAATAAAGATTAAAAATGCATATCGTCATTGTCAAACTTAAATGTGCTATGTGCAAAAAATATACTTTTAAGATAATGATAAAAAGAGTTTTTCCTGAAATATTTTACATTTATTTGAAAACTAGCGGTCCGCTCCCGGCTTCGCCCGGGGTGCATTTTTTTACGTAATAACCTTCCCTGATTATCCCTCTATCCATGAGTGAAGACAGAATTAAAATCGGTCCACCCGTTCTCGAGTTTTGCGCTTAGCAACACATTTAGGGATTCCTTTTTATATTATAGATAAAAGGTATTTTACATGAAACTTAAGATTTTTATATGTAACTCTTTTAAACACGAGAATTTAATTGTTTATTTATTAATTTGATAATAGAGTAAATTTTGCACATGACAGATTCATTCTGATGCACATAGCATATTATTTTTATTAAGAGGTCGTGTTGGACAAATAGTTAGCAGTTTTTTTATACAATAGATAAGGCAGCGAACTATTAACTAAGGTCAAAATGTTGAAACCTCAAAATATGCACATAGCAGATTTTTTGATTTAACAATGACAATTTCATAAATATATACAGTGTATGTAATGAATGTACAAAGTACTTTCCTAATACAATTTATTAAGACATTCTTTTTAACAAAATACTACTTTTTTTAAGTCTAAACGGTCACAAATTTACACTTTCAAGTTCAAACAATAATATTTTCTACATTACTATCTTACCAAAATGGCATCCCTGGGATTCCTTATCAATAGTACAGCCGATGTGAATCTGTTAGGGTCACGTGGTGGCGCCTCATGGGTCTTCACCAATAGTACAGATCCGTCTGTGTAATTCTCAGCTGGAAATCCATGCATCCTTAAACCATAGTCCATGTAGATGGATCCTGTGACTATGCCTGTAAATGAACATACTGCTATTACAGCATAACTTATTATTATGAGACAACATATAATTAAAATTATAAACTAACTAACTTTCTATTGAGCCCAAAAACGCTATGTATGCTGTAAGTTGTTGTGGAGTTGGGTGTCCCACATATTACTTGATTTTGCAACATCAGATCAAGGTTACCATGTCATGGAAATATCACTGAAGTAACAGTATAACGAATTTCCCATCAATTGAACCCGTTGAAGTTAGTGAAACCACTTTCTCAAGTAGGAAATAGGCTGACAATCTTCAAACCCAAATAGATCTTCATAAACTATAGCTGAGAACCATCTCGATCATCTCAGCTTTCAAACAAAAAACAAGAGATCAAAATTGGTCCATCCGTTTGGGAACTACGATTCCATAGACAGACACACGCATCAAACTTATAACACCCCGTTTTTACATCAGGTTTCGGGGATTAAAAAGATTTTTACCTGTAACTTGCTGCAACAAATATCTTAACCATGTGTTGCCACTGCCCGGGTAGGAGATTAGAGCAGTCACATTTGCCTTGGGAGGCACATGCCATCGTAGTTCTTTACACCAGCTAACCAAAGGAATTTGACGAAAAGACAAGCGATTCATATAGCTGTTTCCATAATACGCAGTTTTGGCACCATGCAAGGGGCTCAAAATAAAAAGAATGATTGAAAAATATAACATTATAACTGTTGCAACGAGTAAAAATATCGATCTTCTAGACATAATTGTTCTCTACTGATACATAATTTTTTATTTTTCTTATAATGAATAGCTGATTCACATTTTATAAAATTCTCTTGGGAATTTTATTCAGACTCATGCTAGTTTACAAATACCACTGCGCAACTTATAAACATACTGATGAAACGTAGATTGTATGTTTATCTTTTAAAAGTTTAGAATAATTATTAGCTGGCGCAACACAAATTTTTCGCTTATTAAGTCCGAAATAGAACAATTGTTCTTCTAGTCTTAAGATGTAACTAAAACATGACCTTTTGCCTCCGCAAGCTTTTTCCATGTTTATAGAAATAGAAACATGGTAGCAGGATATATATATATTATCTGGTTGTTATCAAATAGGCGCACAAACTTTACGCAGAATTCGTGGTCAAGCGGAAGCGCCATTATCAAGATATATTGTAAATGGTACGATGCTTTAAGTTTCACTATACGACACAAAAATATACTATGATAAGTTAGATAATAATTACAGCCAAAATTGTTAACTTTTTGACTTGCTTGAATATATTTAGTAAATAAATAAATAAATAAACTTAAATGAAAATATGTCAAATATCAATGTCATGTTATATTTATGTTATATGCAAGAGCACAAAACTAATTAAAAAATTGTCAGTAGAACAAATAATTGTGCTGTAGACTATATCCACCAATTGTAATGGATATGTTACGGCTAAAGATAGGTGTGAACATAAACTTAAGATTAGCCGGCTAAACTTAGGTTTATCTTCGAGGAGATGTTAATGTCAGTTTCATCTATCATTAGCCGGCTAAACTTAAGTTTAACTACAGGCTCTTGGCTAAAAATGTAGAAGAAGCAAATGAAAAAGGAAACGGTATAAAAATGTTTATTATTTCGACACGAAAACTTTTATTAAAAAAATAATCACTCTCATTACACATACTTATGTAGGTATACAAAATTACAAAATAAAACTTCTGCAGTGTTAATAACTTAAAACAATATCTAGTCATTAAAATAAAATAATAAGGAGCCCCATCTCTCCCTTATCCTTAATCCTTCTATGGTCGGCAGCAGACTTGTAGCACTAATGGCGTTGCTTGTGTTATAGGCGACGGTAGCCACCTACCATCAAATGGACCATCAGCCTGTCTGTCGACCTTATCATAAAAAAAGGAGCTATTTGTTTTAACAAGATAAACTAGAATGGCATTTCGAATTACAAAGATCATTATTATTCTATGAAAATCATTGAAACATTTTTAGCCGTTTCGTTTCGGTTAATGTGCACATTAACCGGCTAAAGATGGAAATTCACGACGCAAACTAACATGATATCGAACTTTAGCCTCCTCTCGAAGATAAACTTAAGATTAGCCGGCTAAACTTAAGTTTATGTTCACACCTATCTTTAGCCGTAACAGATATATTTATTTTAGCGTGGAAAAAGTGGCAATATAGTATTGCCACTTTTTCCACGCAATATAGTAGTGCCGTCCCTTTCTTACCAACTTTATGGTTATTGCCCCGCTACATATTCGGCCATAGCGTTGGCCAACTATGATCGGCGAGCGTGTGGAGGGCGTATTTGCGTAGGTTGGCTTATGGCGCGTGCGATTGTCGTGGGTTGGCTTCGATGTCGGTTTTTCCGCCGCACATCAAAGGCAGTGGGCCAACGATGGCGGTACGCATCCACACGTGGCCCATTCCTCAGTGCCTGCTCGAACGCGGTTGAGTGTGGACGTCACGCTTTGTTTATTAATTTATGAATTTTCTTAAAAATGACTAATACGTGGCCTCATAATGAAGTACCACACACACTAACACACACACATGCACGCAATCACGCATAATATGTTTCTATATGTATGTATTTGCATATAATGTATTATAATATACATGTATCTATAATTATATAAGCATATTATACATTATATGCAAACTTAAAAATTAAAAAAATATAACAATATATATATAATTTTTTAATATAATTTTATAATACAATTTTTGTTATAATTTTTTAATTATTCGTTTTTTTTAAATGTATTTGTGAAATGTTACATGCTGTAACTATTAAATGAATAAAAATAAAAATATTGGGATAGATATATATCGGGATAGGTATAGATATATTGACGCAGCGGCAAATGCTTCCACGTCCATCTCGGAAAACGTTAAGATCACAACCAGGCTGGCGCAACTCAAAGGAAAGAAAATGATGTATGAAACAGGTGGATTGGGTAATGCCGGAATAACCCGACTAAGTCAAGGCGATTGCGAAACCCATTAAGTTATTAGACATCACCGATTCTCTAATTTGGCCGTATTATACATCAAAACCACAATAAACCTGTATGTATAAGTTACTCTATGCAATAAACCATCGGCGGCCATATTGATGTGTTGCAATATGGCGTCTTTCATTTCAACTGCTTTGTTTGTTTGTTGTTTATTTTCGGATTTTTCGGCAAGCAGAGTATTGATTTTTATAAAACTTGCCAAAATTTTAGTGTTTAAATACTCTTTCTTCGTAGTGTTATATTTGGTGTATCGTGTTTAGTGTTCTAGATGCCGAAAGTAAGCTGCGAAATATGTGGCCTAAGAACGAGTCGCATTGATAATAAAAAACGAATATTTTTGGCCCAATTCCCGCTGGATGAAGATAGGTTAGTACATATTATATCTTGCTGCTGTTCTAAAACCATGTATAATATAGTTTATTGGGAGTTTAGTTCAAATTTTCGAATAAAATTGTGTTGCATATGTGTTGCATGTAAAATGTAAACAATAGTGCAGTGCCATTTTTTATCGACAATCGGCAAAAATTTCTTTTTGATTTTATTGCACTGAATGATAAGAAATGAACACATGCATACACCCCAATGTACCAATTGGTTTGTTTTAGTTTTATTTTGCCTTTCTTTTTTATTTATATGTATATTTAACTAAAAAATAACATTTATTATTCATTTACTTTCTAGGTGCAGGCAAGACTTTGAAAAGAAAAAAACAACAAATGAAATGCTGTTCCATGTATCGGAATCTCTGCCAATCCATTGAACGATGAAGTTTTCAGTGAACTCCCTCTCCATATTGCTAAAAATGCTGTAAGAGATGAACTCATGCATACACCCCAATGTACCATTTGGTTTGTTTTAGTTTTATTTTGCCTTTATTTTTTTATTGATATATTTAACTAAAAATAACATTCAATATTCATTTACTTTCTAGGTGCAGGCAAGACTGAAAAGAAAAAAAAAACAGCTGTACATACAACAAATGAAATGCTGTTCCATGTATCGGAATCTCTGCCAATCCATTGAACGATGAAGTTTTCAGTGAACTCCCTCTCCATATTGCTAAAAATCCTGTACAAACAACAAATGAAATGCTGTTCCATGTATCGTTCCAATCCATTGAATTACTTTATGAAATTATTATTACGTTATACATGACAATCTAATTTTTATGTGTGTTACAGAACCTTCAACGTCGACCTTGGATACTGCCGTAATTAACTTAAAAAATAAATAGATCCTGCAGTCCTCAAAGATTTTATGTGAAGTTATTCTTGTGGCTAGGGAGCTGGGTGCCAAAATTTCTATATGATTTGTTCGTGTTAGGCTTAGGATGATGTACCATAAAAAAACATTAAGGACCGCGTCTGCCACCATGACAGCCCTGCGTTGTCAATTGAACGACGAACTAATCTCCTGGTATCAGTAATCCGGTTGTTCACGTCACTCGAACTGTTGAGCCTCCTCTTGTATCAGTAGTTCGGCGCTGGTGCTTTGTTTTCTAAGGTACTGTATGTACACATAAGGCTCTTATAATAATATCAAGGAACTTCAATAAGTGTCCATTATTCAACCTCTTTATTTAATTAGCCACTTGTTATCAATGTATTCTGTAGAGATTCCTTGTGCATCAAATGCTCTAAGTATGGCCATATCGATTGACAGTGTAACTCTTCCTAGCATTTGATTTACAATTTGATATATCTTTTTTATATTTTTAAAGTTATTATTAATATACATATTTATTCCTCTTATCTTACTTCGAAATGTAAAACAATCGTCATGTGTGTACATACATCAGTACTTTAGAAAACAAAAGTTTTTCACCAGCGCCGAACTACTGATACAAAAGGGGGCTCAACAGTCCGGGTGAGGTGTACAACCGTACTACTGATACCAGGCGGAACAAATCATATACCAAAATGGCACCCAGCTAACCATTGTTTTTTTCGTTCACTGCTTCTCTGCTACTCCGTCAGTCGGCGATAACCGTAAACTGTATGATAGTAATAAAGCGATGATTGTAATTATTTGTTTTTTTATTTGTCAATAAATAATATTTAAAATTATGTAAGGCCTTTTTTTGGGATTTTCATAAAACCATAGACTATAGAGTCAATTATACTATCGACCTTATTTATCGTAACAATAGCACATCCTTATTTTTATGTTCGTTATGTTGGCAGCATCGTACTTGTTAATTTTGGTTAGGTTGGTATTGGAGCAGTCCATCTTTGTCATAGAACAGTGGATTTCATTTTCATTGTATGGGAGTCCCGTCTCTTAAAACGTAGTGATTATATACTCTTTGATCACAACTGAATGTCGCCATTATAGTTGCGTATCAACCATCGCATGGCCATCTCGATTGGCGAACGTTCGCCGAATATGTGGAGGGGCAATTAGATAGAACGAAACAACACTACAGTATTGCCCATGTATTGCCACTCACTTGTTAATTTCTTAGGTACCTTTTTTTCAAGCTGTACTAATCTACTTATATTTTTACGTAAGGTTTCATAACAAAATCACTAATCAGTAATAATTTGATTCTTTGTTCTTTTGCATTAACTAGTAGGTGAAAGAAATTTATATCCTAAAAAACTGTCAGTCGTAGGGTAGAACTGCATAACATAAGAAGATGCCTATTATTTAAAAGTTACGCTATTTAAAAATTACCGTTTATTATGTACAAACAAAAATAACAATTATCAATGATACCAGCTACTGTTTTGAAAAAACATCAATACTAATAATAAATCTGTAAGGGTCGGTCATGGAGTAAGTTACTTTGTTTTCAGAGATATCGTGTTTATAGACCCTATGTATGATACTGAAACTAAATTGACGATTTTTAGAATTTTTTTTCTGTATGTATGTATGTTCCTCCATAACTCTGAAACGAATTAACTGATTTTCATAAAACTTGGTAGATAAACATTTGAACGTACGGGACACAGGATAGGCTACTTAATATTTTTCAACGCGATTTGATTACTTAGTTCGTACTTAATATAAACACAAACTAAGTAATCAAAATCAACTAACAACAAGCCATAGTTTCCCTAATTATAGTGCTGTGCTACATTCTAACTAAACTACAGTAGAGTAGGTACCAAATCAAATACCAATTCTAAATTTGGTAGAACTTTTATAGACTGAAAAAGTGTGTTGTTTGATTTCCAGCTTCCAACTTTTCGATCAACACAACTAAAGAATTCAGTAGTCGTAGTAGATTCTTATTTTTACCCAAAAAATCGATCAGTCAGTCACTTACCTTACCTACACCTCGTTTGAGTACCAACAATGATTTTGCTTTAATAAGGCATGCCAATATTGCCAATCGATAGAATTAAGTATTAACAATACTACTGGTTAAAGTACTATTTTCTCTATGACAATACCTAGTATATATTGTGTACATTTCAGTCAGCGACTTTTTTTTTAAAATTTATATCAGAATGCTCTAAGTGCAGATTATTTATCTACGTTCCTTTCCAATAAATGCCTAATTATCCTCCATAATAACCGCTATAAAAAAGTTTCAAGTGTAGGTAATAAGAGGCTGAATAGAAAAGTGGATTGAATGAGTTTATATACAGTGAAATGTCTGATCGAATGGAATCAACTTTCTAGTTACTAGTATGAGCAAACCAACCAACACACTGCAAAACACTTTCCAAGTTGGTTCATACATTCCCATAAATTTATGACAAGCAACTAAACAGTTGCACAATTGAAATTACCTTTGCTAGTTTGTATTTGCTCTAATTGAGTGTAAAATACATCTTATTGAAGTGGGATTTTAGTACCTTATTACCTGCATACATTCTATTAAATATTGCCAATTTATTTGACATAATTAGGTTGGTGTAATTATTGTTTCTGACAAATCTTATAAATACCTACCCACCTATAACATTAAAAATTTTCAACTTGTAATCTAGTAAAGATTTTTTTTTACCAGATTGGTACTTAAGAATGAGCAAATATTAAAAATTGTGGACAAAGTTTTTAAACATGTTTAAGAACATGAGTATCTCAAAAATACTTAATCTTAACTATAAATAAAAAAATAAAAAAAAAACTTGCAATTGATGTTGTATTTCATATAAAAATTAGTTAGAAGAACTGGTGTATCTGATCTTTCTCAAAATTTTCTGACAATTTTCTATATTGCCTGTACAAATTTCCAAATACAGTTGCAAAGTAAGAACACGTGGAGAATTTATTTGAAGTAATATATCTCTTGCTGTGATCAAGTCTCCTCTTAATATGTGACACACTGCAGCCTTGGCCCAAACTGAAAGAGCTATCATATCTCGCATTTTATTTGGAAGTCCCGTAACAAGTTCATGAATCATTGGCGGATGTAAATGTTCAACGGCATCCATTACTCTGTCCAAGTTGATGAGAGCTTCCGCTGCATAAACGTGTGCCCATACTTTGTGTGTATTTGATGACTCCGGTTGGCTTAGTAAATCATTTGCACTTGTCAAAGCCGCTAATGGTTGCTGTATGTTTAGTAATACATAACTCTGTAGTATGAATGCTGCATTTTTCAGTTCACGTGCTTGTTTCCAACTTATCGGTGGTGCCGGGGGAGTTTGTATCATAGGAACCATTACATCTTCAGGTGGATCCTGATCCGGTAGTAATGTTATAACATTCCTTAAACATAAAGCAGCAAATTCTAAGGACAATGTTGGTATAGCATATGATTCTCCAGATGTCGAATATTTTTCTTCATTTTCCTTCGCAACTAGACATCGAGTGTGTGTTCCGCTGCCTAACTCTTTAACTGTATGCTGATGGGAATCCACGTTACAACATTTCTTTACACAACATTCTGCTAAATGTAGCCATATTCTAGGATTGTTAGGATAGTGACGTGCTGCTTCGACTAAACATTCAAATGCTCCTTCCGTGTTTTTTGTTGCCAACAAAGACAACCCCAAATTATATACATAAATAGCTTTATCTCTACATGCTATAAGTCTTTTGCTGTCATCGCTTTCCATTGCTTTGAAATGTTCCTTAACTGCATGTTGAAAATATTTAGAGGCTAAATGACATTTTCTTATGGATAAATATATAACACCAAGGTCATTATTTATAGCTGCCCATATGTCTTCACCTTGTGTTTTTAAATTATAATTATGTTTAATAGTTTTGTAAAAGCCCAATGTGTTTGAAGATTCATTCACATTACCGTTAATGAAATGTTGTTGCGCAATTATAAATATATTTTCAATAGAGTCCTGTTTTAGTTTCAATTTAACTTTACGATTCAACATTAGCTGAGCTCTGTTGATGAGTCTTTCAAATAATTCTCTAACTTCATTGTTGCCTTTAAGTAATTTTCCGTAATTCTTTGCTATTTCTAATGTT
The DNA here is from genome assembly GCA_936446665.2 of Synanthedon andrenaeformis. Taxonomy (NCBI): domain Eukaryota; kingdom Metazoa; phylum Arthropoda; class Insecta; order Lepidoptera; family Sesiidae; genus Synanthedon; species Synanthedon andrenaeformis. The sequence goes on from OW387796.2 coordinate 5,772,593, forward strand.
TTGTCATATGTCCTCCTACATAGTGTTGCTTCCATTAATAGAATAACTATCTGCTGTAGTAGTTTAATGTCTTTCACACAATTTGATGTTAAAAGTTTCTCCAATACAAAAGCGCACTGATAGTAATGACGAGAATGATACAATACCACAGCATAGTTATAAAGTGCAAATGGTGAGTATTTATGCACTTCCTTCAATTCTACATCTGGAAATGTCAAACCGTTTATTGCATTGAGTGATTTCTTAAAACCTTCAATGTTTTTCATATCACCCGCCATAAATTCCACTAACATTTTATTGTGTTGAACACGTTTATTATTGCTTCCAACAAGTTTTTCCAATTCGATTAGATGTTTGAGTGCCTTTGCGTAGTCTTTCCTCAAATAACACTGGTGCGCCAAAACGGCTGGCTCTTCGTTCTCCTTTAGATTGGCCATAATTTATTAGCAAAATATTTACGTCTCCTGTAAAGTATAAAGAAAATATGCACAAAATTTCGTACTTCAATGGAATTTCAGTTAACCTTCATAAAACTACGTTGTTTGTCAGTTGTTTTTTTTTTTAAATACGATTTTAATTTAATTTTAGTTTCAATATAAAAGTTGAAGGTTAATTTTTGACATTTGATTAAATTTTGTTTGGCGTTTAAATGAATGACTTTTAATGGGAACTTGGCTTTTTTTTAAATTTTATGGCCTGGTAACTAGACCTTTAAGCTTATGGGAACTTGTTAAGGTAGCTGAGTGTTGCCAGATAGTTAACAAATACTTTATACCAGTGTTTCCCAACGTGGGGCCCACGCCCCACAAGGGGGCAATTTGATAGTTAAGGGGGCAATTTAAAAATGGACTCGACACGACTTCAACCCTTTCGCTTTGGTTTATTTAAATGCAATGCTAGATATCGGTGACAAATTTAACAAAAAGGCAAATTCTTAAAAAATGCTGTAAACAATTATTAGGTATAATTTCGTTTGACGTTACCAAAACATCAACTGGGTAATTATGATCCGATTTTATTTGTTTGATAAAAAAAGTAAACAAATATGACGTCTCAAGAAGTATCAAGAAGAACTCGCAGAAGTGCAAACTGATGAATCAGTAAAAACTTTATTTAATATAAAAGGAGCGATGGCATGACTCTGTGAAGAAACTGAAATTAAAAATACCCAAATGCAACCAAATGTGCAAGAAAACTTTTACTACTGTTTCCATCTTCATATTTAGTTGAATGTGGATAGTGCTGTAAATGATTTACTGATAAAAAAAGAAATCGACTTGATATAACACAACGTGGAGACTTGAGATTAAAGCTAAGTAAATTGGAACCTAATATAAAATCTCTGTGCAGCAAGCATCAAGCGCAAGGATTGCACTAAATGAATATAGAAAAATCAGTTTTTCATTATATGTTTTGAAATTTTACTTACGATGTTTTGATAACAATTTCATAGTGATTTCTTCCTAAAACTTATCATTTATATTTCCTAAACTTATCATTTATATTTCTTAAGGGAACAAAACAATTTAGAAAGGTTAAAAATTATGTATGGGGGGCATAAAAATTTTAGAAATGTTAAGGTTGGGAAACACTGCTCTATATCATAGTAAATAGCGAATGCATTGAAATAAATCATAGTTTAAGAATAAATAAATACACCTGATATTCACAAGAATGCTTTTTTATTTATTTATTATTTTCTCTGGTTCTTGATTAGTTTCGTAGGAAGTTCTTGAAAATTCTTCTCACTTGCTTTAAACCGAAACCATAAATTATTTTTTATGTCATAGCAACACTTTGAAGGATTTCCCCAGTAGCTTGTGCTCGCTAGTCGCTACACACGTAATGATTAAACCCATGATAAACTATAGTGTTTTGATATTAGACAGTTATACTGACCGAAAAGCCCCATTATAGTAGGTTTCCCGTAACTGAAACTATAATATGTTTTAAGACATTTATTTTTATTACATTTTTAACTTTTATTAGGTGGAAAATGTCACAAACAATCTAATTTAATTAATTACTGTATCGAAATTAACAAAAATAGTAGGTACCTCTTTAAGTTAGGTAAATAGTATTATGGACCTGATCTTATAAAAGAAATCATTCTCATATTTTGGTTTAATGAGTTAATCTCTCTGTTATCTTCTGTTGAAATTTTGAGGTAATTATTATACAAATTATCTCCAGACTCGTGATCACACTACGATGTAGGCATTCATCTCCACATTATAGACAATATCCAGTAAAATTATAAATGTTGAGTTTGTGAGATATAGATGATTGTTTATTTTTCTTGCAAAAACTATTAAACGGATTTTGATGAAATTTTACAATAACAATATATTTACTATTATTACATAGAATAACACTAGTATGTTCTAATTTATAAGGATATTGTTACACGCAGGGTACGTTAAAATGCCGTTTAGGGGGTATCGGAACACGATTTATTTCCGCAGACCAAGATGACTCCCAATATTACAGAGCTTCTTCAATCAAACCGTAAAACTTGCCAAAAGTCGTCGCTAATTCACTCTTCGTGTCAAGTATGCACTGTCGCAAAGATCTTCGTAAAAGCTCCCAAGTGTTGTTAACGTATCGCTAGTTATCGCAGAACTGTTCTCTCTCTTTTTTTTTTTTTTTAACGAGCGAAGAAACTTTCAAAGAGTACCTTATGACAAATACCGCATGCAAAGACAAATGTCATAAGGTTATGTGGGATTCTTACCGCACTAAAACTCCAAGAGCGACCGCACCCGTATTTATACTCGCGCAGAAAGTTGTGGAAATTACTGGAAACTTTAAAAGTCGTAAACAAGTTTATCAAAGCTTCTCGAAGGCTATTGCTGTCAAAGGAATCTGAACCTTATGTCGCAACCATAAGGAACAGTTTGCTTTGAAACGAATCAAAGAGGGGGCGTGGTCACCTATTCATTGTGCCGCCCCGAGCGCGACTAAGTGTGTGGAATTTTCCGCCGTCCAGATCTTACGCTATCGAGAATGTTCCATACTCTGATCGTAACAATATATAGACGAAGCCGTAAGGCTTAACATAAATATTGCAAAGCCACGAAAACGTATTCCACTGCGATTGATCTAACTAGAAGTACAAGAGTACAACTGAAGTGATAACGCCTAACAGAGTAACAACCTAACATGTAAATACATTGTAACGGTATAAAATCCCGTACATAATTAAATATTGTATTCCTTATAAAAGTATAGTAGTTTTGTATATGAAACTCCTATAAAATTATTGTTTTTGTTCAATTACCTTTCGTATAATTATTAATTTAAACGGGAGTCAGGTAGTACGAAGCGCGATGTATTGTCCTACCTTAAATTTCAAAATTCATCATGCGCTTCGATATGACCTTATTTGGTAATGTTGGCCTTCATTTCTCATCACCCGCGTAATTAGTTATTTTATTACCCACAAAAATTATCAAAATCCATATGCGAGGGGGGCGCGTCTCGCCCCACCCCGCGGCCCTTTAAATACGGAGCACGCCGCGCTCGGCCATACTGGCCACAATGTAGTTACGAGTATCAAATTCGAAATAGTTTGCAGGCTGCGCCTCGCGCCTGTTGTATAATATTTAGTTGTTATAATTTATAATTTAAAATGTAGTTGTTTATATTAGTGCCACTTATCTACGCCACAAATTAGGGTACCTAAGTCTTTTATCCGTCTCAGCTAAGCCTAGCTTCATTGTTCTAGCCAGCTTACTTAGCTCATTGTGTATATTGTGTATGCTTGTGTGCCGACTCCTTACAGCTTCAGACAGCCTGCCTGTTGACCGGACGAGGGCGACCGACCGTCGTCGCCGCCGTCCGCTTAATATTGTAAATTGATAAAATTATAGCTATTCCTATTTCTTTTTAATTGTAAAGGTCTCGCGCCACCGGCCAGTAGTTGTTTGTATTGCTATTGGTGTCCGCCCGGGCCGGTGGGTACGCGAGACCTTTCTAAAGGAGCATCTTTGTACACCGGCACAATACTGGCATATTCCAGGGTTCTACGTTCGGGTTGAAGTCCCGCTCCAACTTCTACGTTCGGGTTGAAGTCCCGCTCCAACTTCTACGTTCGGGTTGAAGTCCCGCTCCAACTTCGACGTACGGGTTTAGCCATACTCCAACGTACGGGTTGACGAACCCGCCATACTCCGAGGTGCGGGTTGAAGTCCCTCTCCAACTCCGACGTCCGGGTTGATAACCCCAGGACGACTCCAAGGTACCGGTTGGACTACCCGCCGCTTCTTCTTCCCGGCTGAAGACCCCGGGGGAGCGGCTGCTTGGCTGACGTCGCTCGCCGCCGCCCGCTGATGACCTCCGTGGCCTGACCAACTCACCCACCGGCTCCCGACGTCGTGCGACAAACCAAAGATAGGTTTTCCCCATCGATATTTTCCCCCTTTCGTATCGGGTCGACGAACGAGCTAGAGGCTATATCGTAAATTGCCGACTTTCAATAATTCACGTCCCTGATCTTTAAATACCAATAAGAATTGAATTCTGTGATTTGTATCCCATGTGTAATTTGTATTGTGTTAATTAAATAATTGTTCGCGGAAGAGTCTCATCTTTAATTTGCTCACCATAAATACCTCATTATTTAGCCATCAATAGGTAATTAATTTAATAATTTTAATAATTAATTTAACATTCACCCAACATCACCCCCTCCCCTGATCTATACCGCGACAACATATAATAAAATCAAATTTTTACAAAGCTCATTACTAGGCTTGTTATATTAAAATTTATAAGTACCTAGGCAAAAAATATTGCATTTCTATTGTCAATTAAGAAGAAAAAAAGGAACGTCGAATTGGGTACATCCGTTAAATACTCTGTTTTTAATATTAAGTAGATATATCTCTACAGATTAAATGACAGCAGATATTTTAACGATAACCTGAAACGATTTCGAAATCTGAAATGATAATAAACAACCAAACACGTCCACTACGTACGGTTCTTGGGAATCTTGTCTCAGTTCGTATCGGGTCACTTCTTGAGAATCTTGGGTCACATTTCCGAATGTGTGCGGCGAAACAAACAAGAATTTATGACCATCAGATACCATTTTCGTCAAAAAAATAGGATATTCAAGCTTTGCGATCTGCACGACGTCATTACGTTTTTTCCGAAAATTACACCGAATATTCGGCGTGCTCTCATTCGGAGGGCGCAGCGTACCTACGTACGGAAATTTTTCCTTTCCGAAAATAAACAAACAGGTGCGGATGATAATGCACTTTATATAGATTCTGTTACCCAAATTGGTAAAACGAATGCTGATAAAGAATTCGGAAAATGTATCTATTGCGGCCTCAATCGCTACGATACATCTTTGGTGTTACATGTGTATGTGTAGCGCGCATTAATTAAATAAAACATACACTAATCTATGGGTTGTTATTGTTAGTCACCGCTTAGAGAGTAAATTCTTTGTTAGTCACTCACTGTCTCTCTCTAGTGCAGTGCAAAGAGTATATAATCACTACGTTTTAAGAGACGGGACTCCCATACAATGAAAATGAAATCCACTGTTCTATGACAAAGATGGACTGCTCCAATACCAAGCTAACCAAAATTAACAAGTACGATGCTGCCAACATAACGAACTTAAAAATAAGGATGTGCTATTGTTACGATAAATAAGGTCGATAGTATAATTGACTCTATAGTCTATGGTTTTATGAAAATCCCAAAAAGAAGGCCTTACATAATTTTAAATATTATTTATTGACAAATAAAAAAACAAATAATTACAATCATCGCTTTATTACTATCATACAGTTTACGGTTATCGCCGACTGACGGAGTAGCAGAGAAGCAGTGAACGAAAAAAACAATGGTTAGCTGGGTGCCATTTTGGTATATGATTTGTTCCGCCTGGTATCAGTAGTACGGTTGTACACCTCACCCGGACTGTTGAGCCCCCTTTTGTATCAGTAGTTCGGCGCTGGTGAAAAACTTTTGTTTTCTAAAGTACTGATGTATGTACACACATGACGATTGTTTTACATTTCGAAGTAAGATAAGAGGAATAAATATGTATATTAATAATAACTTTAAAAATATAAAAAAGATATATCAAATTGTAAATCAAATGCTAGGAAGAGTTACACTGTCAATCGATGTGGCCATACTTAGAGCATTTGATGCACAAGGAATCTCTACAAAATACATTGATAACAAGTGGCTATTTAAATAAAGAGGTTGAATAATGGACACTTATTGAAGTTCCTTGATATTATTATAAGAGCCTTATGTGTACATACAGTACCTACCTTAGAAAACAAAGCACCAGCGCCGAACTACTGATACAAGAGGAGGCTCAACAGTTCGAGTGACGTGAACAACCGGATTACTGATACCAGGAGATTAGTTCGTCGTTCAATTGACAACGCAGGGCTGTCATGGTGGCAGACGCGGTCCTTAATGTTTTTTTATGGTACATCATCCTAACACGAACAAATCATATAGAAATTTTGGCACCCAGCTTCCTAGCCACAAGAGTAACTTCACATAAAATCTTTGAGGACTGCAGGATCTATTTATTTTTTAAGTTAATTACGGCAGTATCCAAGGTCGACGTTGAAGGTTCTGTAACACAGATAAAAATTGGATTATGTCATGTATAACGTAATAATAATTTCATAAAGTAATTCAATGGATTGGAACGATACATGGAACAGCATTTCATTTGTTGTTTGTACAGGATTTTTAGCAATTTGGAGAGGGAGTTCACTGAAAACTTCATCGTTCAATGGATTGGCAGAGATTCCGATACATGGAACAGCATTTCATTTGTTGTATGTACAGCTGTTTTTTTTTTCTTTTCAGTCTTGCCTGCACCTAGAAAGTAAATGAATATTGAATGTTATTTTTAGTTAAATATATAAATAAAAAAATAAAGGCAAAATAAAACTAAAACAAACCCAATGGTACATTGGGGTGTATGCATGAGTTCATCTCTTACAGCATTTTTAGCAATATGGAGAGGGAGTTCACTGAAAACTTCATCGTTCAATGGATTGGCAGAGATTCCGATACATGGAACAGCATTTCATTTGTTGTTTTTTTCTTTTCAAAGTCTTGCCTGCACCTAGAAAGTAAATGAATAATAAATGTTATTTTTTAGTTAAATATACATATAAATAAAAAAGAAAGGCAAAATAAAACTAAAACAAACCAATTGGTACATTGGGGTGTATGCATGTGTTCATTTCTTATCATTCAGTGCAATAAAATCAAAAAGAAATTTTTGCCGATTGTCGATAAAAAATGGCACTGCACTATTGTTTACATTTTACATGCAACACATATGCAACACAATTTTATTCGAAAATTTGAACTAAACTCCCAATAAACTATATTATACATGGTTTTAGAACAGCAGCAAGATATAATATGTACTAACCTATCTTCATCCAGCGGGAATTGGGCCAAAAATATTCGTTTTTTATTATCAATGCGACTCGTTCTTAGGCCACATATTTCGCAGCTTACTTTCGGCATCTAGAACACTAAACACGATACACCAAATATAACACTACGAAGAAAGAGTATTTAAACACTAAAATTTTGGCAAGTTTTATAAAAATCAATACTCTGCTTGCCGAAAATAAACAACAAACAAACAAAGCAGTTGAAATGAAAGACGCCATATTGCAACACATCAATATGGCCGCCGATGGTTTATTGCATAGAGTAACTTATACATACAGGTTTATTGTGGTTTTGATGTATAATACGGCCAAATTAGAGAATCGGTGATGTCTAATAACTTAATGGGTTTCGCAATCGCCTTGACTTAGTCGGGTTATTCCGGCATTACCCAATCCACCTGTTTCATACATCATTTTCTTTCCTTTGAGTTGCGCCAGCCTGGTGCAGTGCAAGGAACATATATACTCTTTAGCAAGAGCTCTAGTGCAACTGCATACCACAAACTCTTTTATCACCATTTATCACTGTTAAGATTAGCTGTTTATTTATTTTATCTGTTTTTTTTTATCAATTAAATTTAGATACTACTGTATTAACTGTTATAGCAGTGTACCCGAACAAGTAATGCAATTGTTTAAAAACCATAACTCGTTGTCTTTTTTTCATAGTCAGACTAGATTACAACTTGTGTTCATGTGTTATGGTTACAGTTAATAAATTGTCTGGTAACATAAATTTCATGTACCTACCGATACTTAAGTAGCAATAAATCTTTGCTATGTAGTGAAGACAGTGAAGTGTAAAACTTGATATATACCTAATCATAAAAATACTACCTCGGTACTGTGTATCCATGTACGTTATATATGTTACGGCTAAAGTTAGGTGTGAACATAAACTTAAGTTTAGCCGGCTAATCTTAAGTTTATCTTCGAAAGGAGGCTAAAGTTCGATATCATGTTAGTTTGCGTCGTGAATTTCCATCTTTAGCCGGTTAATGTGCACATTAACCCATTCGCTGCGGCGATAAAAATTACGCTTATTAGCCAAGTGCGGGACGGCGTTCATCTCGAACGCCGATCGGCGTCTTTCGCACCTCATAAGGATAATATAAGACGCCGATCGGCGTTTTCAGCACTGTTTAGAGAAATTGATCATTCTTACGCTAAAAATCTGATGCGCGCTACACACCTTCAGTTTTAACTGTGCGATTTAACTGTACAGTCGAACTGTATAGATAAATCGTAGGTCCATACAGCCTACACACGTTCAAGTAAAACTGCGAGATCTCTCAGTTTTTATCATCATGGACTCCATACCGACTAGGCCTTGATATATTTTGATCGTCTAAGAAACGCAATAATGGGTAATACCATAACTTCGGCTCATAAATATCTTCGGCACCTGATCCTGATTTTGAGGCCATGACTATTTTGTATTCCCTGTTATACGTGCAGCGCAGATTATTAATTTTCTTTATAACAGCCTCTTTATTACTCTGAGGATCTATTTCGCGTAATTTTAAGATAAGCTTCTCATAAGCTGAATCTTTTTTTACTCGATTGTGGTAATCCTTGCTTTTAATTTTCCATAACGAAGGCTCCGATTGGTAGATTTGTATAAACTCTTCCAGCCATTCGCGTTGAGCCATTGTCGACGAGTTTTCGTAAAGGCAGAGAGCAAGGGAAAAAATACGTGTTTACTTCACGCTCGCTGCGACAAAACTGACGAAACTGCGCAGTTTTCGACTACACACTCTCAGTTTTAACTGTACAGTTCTATCTGTACAGATTTATCTATTCATATTTTGATTAGATCTCAGTTCAACTGTACAGTTCAACTGTTTGTACTACACACCTAACGATTTATCTATACAGTTCGACTGTACAGTTAAATCGCACAGTTAAAACTGAAGGTGTGTAGCGCGCATGAGAAAAATTACCAGTACGCCAAACGTGTGATACGTTCCTGTACGTTTTTGATGTGAAAAATAAATTAACGTCATTTAGAACTCTTTTTTGTGTATTTTTTGTTGTTTAATAGTTGGAACGTGAAAATTTGGAGAATATGGCGAAAAATGGTAAGTAAATTATTTTAATAAAATAACATTTCTTTACTTTTAAACTACAGTCTCATATATTTTAGTTTCAAATGATAAGGATGGCTAAATTATCAGTATAAATTTATATCAGAGGTAGCAAACCTTTTCCATTTTATAATACTATAAATATAATTTTATAAATACTTTTATAAACTATTTATTTACAGACTTTATTTTTATAGACATCTTTGTTAACCTGAAAATTAGTATGAAAATGAACTTTTGTTAAAAGAATTGATGCAATTAGTGGACACTATAGAGAACGGACAAGTTTTAACTTGTAAAAATTACAACTTTGTAAATATGTCTACTATTTATATAAAAATGAGTAGATAATTCATACCAATTTATTTATTTGTTTCCAAACACGTTAAAATTTGTTCTGGAACAAATGTTTCCTTGTGACTACATGGACTAATCAAAGGTTGTTAAATCCTGGAAAACGCCGTTAGGCGTCTTCCGCACCTTGGAAGGAATTCGCATTTTTTCAAAAAGTTAAAATTTCGGAAACGGCGAGCAGTACCTTGCTGTATTTAAAAAAAAATGTGCATATATTGCAAGTATAATTTTTTGTGACTTGTTTTTGCCAAGATATAAGCAATTAAAAAAAAACGCCGATGGGCGTATTTCGCACCTGAATATTAAATTAAAAAACGCCGATTGGCGTCCGCCGCAGCAAATGGGTTAACCGAAACGAAACGGTTAAAAATGTTTCGATGAATTTCATAGAATAATAATGATCTTTGTAATTCGAAATGCCATTCTAGTTTATCATGTTCCAACAAATAGCTCCTTTTTTTATGATAAGGTCGACAGTCAGGCTGACGGTCCATTTGATGGTAGGTGGCTACCGTCGCCTATAACACAAGCAACGCCATTAGTGCTACAAGTGCGCTGCCGATCATAGAAGGATTAAGGGATAAGGGAGGGATTATTTTATTTTATTTTAATGACTAGATATTGTTTTAAGTTATTAACACTGCAGAAGTTTTATTTTGTAATTTTGTATACCTACATAAGTATGTGTAATGAGAGTGATTATTTTTTTAATAAAAGTTTTCGTGTCGAAATAGTAAACATTTTTATACCGTTTCCTTTTTCATTTGCTTCTTCTACATTTTTAGCCAAGAGCCTGCAGTTAAACTTAAGTTTAGCCGGCTAATGATAGATGAAACTGACATTAACATCTCCTCGAAGATAAACCTAAGTTTAGCCGGCTAATCTTAAGTTTATGTTCACACCTATCTTTAGCCGTAACATATACACTACATACACATTCCAATTTTTATTTTATACTTTATATTTCGTAACAACTGTTTCATGGAAGTGTAATGGACTTTGATATTTCTTTGTCTTTCTAATAACTTTCCAATTTGTTAACGAGTCTATTTATTGTCATTTATTTATTAGACACTAATTTGTTAATCGATGTCATTATCTAGTCTAAGGGTCTTTCCCCGCTCATTAAATGTTTAGGATAAATAGAGATGTCAACGTTCATTACAAGTCAGTTGAATTAAGACAGTTAGTTGAGACAGTCAGTCAGTTAAGTTAGTTAAGCCAGTACCGTCAGTACACAACAGTCAGTTAAGCGAGTTAACTGAGTTAAGTAATTACAGTTAAGACAATTCTTAAAGATCATTCTTAAGAATATATTTGTCAATTGTAAAGAGAAACTTAAATATAACTTCGCAACAGAATCAAGTTTATTTTCTTTCATCTTTCCTCGGAAGTCCAAGAGCACAACGGAAAAGATCCACCCACGAGCCAAGATACAGTAGAAGCTAATCCGCTCGGGCCATTACAGAAGCACTAAAGTTTCTCAATTACTTATTTGGGTTCTTACGTAGCACAACTCTTTCCAGTGATTATTCTGAAAAGATTTACCTCCTAGTGCTTGCTTAAAGGCATCTTAAAGGTAAGAAATTTTTTTTTTTTAAACTGTTGTTTTTTTGTTCTCTTTGTTTCCAAAATTTCTCGTCGCCAAAGACTAATAAGTACCTTAATGTCTACTAGAACTGTTTTTTAAATTACCTTCCTATTGTCTTTTTTTTATTTGACCGTGTCAAAATATTACCGGCGTTTGTTTACATTACCTATATGTAGGTATAACTATAATTATTGTGATGTCACCGCCTCACGGGCAGCCGGCTTGAGTTTTATGTCTTATTTCATTGGGAATGAAAAAAAAAATTAAATATATTTTTTTAAATTGATTATGTAACATCGATGATTATGTAAGTCGTCGGTGTCGGTTTTTCTGCCGCATATCAAATAGCTCCTCTTCATGATGGCCCAGGGCTGGCCCAGCGAGATGGCCATGCGATGGTTGCAACCACGTTGCCGCACTACATGATGCCGCGCCGCACTATTAAATGAATAAAAGTAAAAATATTGGGATAGATATATATCGGGATATGTATAGATATATTGTCGCAGCGGCAAATGCTTCCACGTCCACCTCGAAAAACGTTAAGATCACAACTGAATGTCGCCATGTTGTCGCCATCGTGTAGTAGTTGCGTTGCAACGTGGTTGCAACCATCGCATGGCCATCTCGCTGGGCCAGCCCTGGGCCATCTTGAAAAGGGGCCAAACTTACATAATCTGCCAAATCGAACTGTATCACAGCCCACAGGTCAATGGATTGTTAAACTGTGATTGTATCCATAATTCCATACTAATATTATAATACAGATAGGTATGTGAAAGTAACTGTCCCTCTGTTACTTTTTCACGTCTAACTACTCAAACGATCATAATTAAAAAATATTTTTTGAATTTGTTATGAAAATAAGTAGATACCTAATTTATTTGAATAAATATAAGTTTTGAGTTGTTGAGTAATAAGTTGAGTAATATTAACTTTTGGCTCTTATCAAGTCATTCTATTTAGTCTTAAGTTGAAAAACGTGATAATTCTTGCCACTTCTAGATTTGATTCGTAAAATTCATACAAATTGCAAAAGTTATTTTGCTCTTTTTACTTACTTAAAATTACTTAAAAATTATTAATGTTAGATAGTTAGTACAGTAGGTATGTGAACCTACTTTAAAAGTAATGTTTGAATGTTGTTTTTTGAACGTATTACGAACGTTTTTGTTGCATACATATGCATATATCCAATGAATTTGAAATATGCCATAGGTATATATATCAAAAATTTTTTTAATGGAGTTGTGTAATTAAATTTTGGATGCAGGTGATATAGTCACGTGACGATATGACGCTTTACGAGGTTATGGGATTGTAACTGCGGTCACTGCGGTGTCAAACTATATCCCCCGATTTTGTTATTTAACTTTCTGAATTGACTCCCACTTTGGAAGCAAATTTAAAGACATAACTATTCACGTCAAAATGTTCACTCCCAAAACTTCATCTCTATTTTTTAAAAATAGGTGAGAAAATGAATTATATTCTTTATAATGTTTTTATTTCGACAGATCGGTTTTTCATCATTTACTGCATTATCAGATATTCACATGTAGCTACAGTTAAACAAAATGATACCTACTTAGTATAAAATCTATAAAGTTCAATGCCCAATACATGTTTTATAGTTATATATGTATATATTTTTGTTTTTTTTCTTTTCTTTAATTACAGGCTATCAAATGGCGACTTATAAAGCTGTTTCCGAGGATCTTTCTGAGTGTCCTTTATGCAAGGATACTTTCGAGCCTGTATTTTATTGCAAGTCCGGACATAGCTTCTGTACCAATTGCACGAGCAAGCTTTTTCCTAAAAAATGCCCTCTCTGTTGCATAGTCGAACCTGAACCCAAACCTAAATCTAAATCTGAACCTGAACCTGAACCTAAAACTAGCAAGAGATGTCTGGAGGAAATGAAAAAACAGGTGATATTAGTTATTTATTTGTAGATTTTTCCTATATGCCCTATATGGCATATAGTACGGAGAGCCGACGGCCGCTGGGGCCGGAAGGTTCTCGAGTGGAGGCCACGTACCAGCAAGCGCAGCGTAAGACGTCCATCCACAAGGTGGACAGATGACCTAATTAAGGCCGCGGGTCAACGGTGGATCCAGGCTGCTTCTGACCGGTCCTATTGGAGAGTTATGGGGGAGGCCTATGTCCAGCAGTGGACGTCCTGCGGCTGAAATGATGATGATGATGATGGGATTTTTCCTGCGAATTTAATTCCATAGATTTATGATACCCACTTAGTATATTTACTTTATAAAATACTAGCTGTTGCTTGCGACTTCGCCCGCGTAACCGCGTAAAAAAATAAAATAATGTTACTCGCCAGTAGTTTTTGAATTTATTCATTACAAACATACAATTTTTCACTCTTTATAATATTAGTAGAATAGCGCGGGTTGCGAGTATTTTATAATAATACCTATAACTTATATATATACCTATAATTTATATATCAAATTAAAGCTCTTTAAAAACACACAGAGCTTTCGCCATCCTTGTCTAACGAATGATGTAGCGCGTAATTCTCTTTCACTCTAAGTAATCTTTAACAGCTTGGCACCCCTATTTGCGGCCACCTTTACATAGGCAGAGGTAGTTTATCATGTACAGAAAAGCTTTTTTTTTATATAAGTATATAACATTAATTTATGTTAAGAATGTATAAATGTAACAAAATATTACCTGCTCATACTAGGCTGCTAAGAGGTTGCGACCAGAGGGCCTAGTGCGAGTTTTACTCGATCAAACGCGACGAACACGTAAATGTCAATTTGTATGGGAATGAAGCAGACCTACAAGTGAGCCACCAGGTGGCGCTGCTTCATTCCCATACAAATTGACATTTACGTGTTCGTCGCGTTTAATCGAGTAAAACTCGCACTAGGCCCTCAGGTGGGCAACGGCACCTATTACTTTCAAGTTCTCTACGTTTAGAGCTGTGGTATGACGTATAGCATATTTTAATAAGTAGTGTTTTTTTTTTCAAACAGTCAATAATTATTAATTTAATTAAAAATATTAACGGGCACATTTTAATCGGCATCCTGGCCAAAACGTATCCCCTTTTACAATTGTACATTAAAAAAATATTTTTATTTAATACTTGATTGATGTAGCATTTCTGCAGCCGGATCCTTGTACTATTAAAACTCAATTTTTAAGCTCTTTCCATTAGTTAAAACCGCATTAAAATCAGTTGCGTAGTTTAAAAGATCCTTTTTTTTCTTTTTTGGTTGCAAACTTTAGCGTAATATCTACCGTGATTGATAAACAATTGTGTTCCGATCATCAAGTCTATAGTCCAGTCGCTGAGCAGGAAGAATTTCGCTCAATGGCCCACTTACCTACTGACAGCGGTCACAAACTTTTTTGTATAAATTGCGAATTTATATTAAATATTTAAAGAAGAATAAAATCTAATTAAAACAATTATAACTGATTATTCTGCAGACCACACCCATGTTCTAAATATAAAAATTTTAGAAAATTTACCCAAATATAAATCATTTCGACACTCGTTATTGAAATTGTTCAAATAAAAGCAAATCAAATCATTTATTTATCTGTACATGGGTCTAAAACCAGATATTACAAATAATAATAGCGTCCCAGCATGTACTACCACATTTGGTGTGCAAAATATATACCTATATATTTCAAGTCAATTAATTAACAATTATCGTAAACAAGACAAGTCACTAAAATGAAACCAGAAAAACTATTAACTAACAAATCCAATAATCAAATAAAGCATAATTATCAACAAAAACACACTGTCGACACAAAATCAAAGTCAAAATTAAAAATGTTTGACCTTTACTCAACGCCAACGCAATCCATGCGTACAATAACAGACCTTTATTTTCGTAGATAAAAAGGTTTTGCAATCCCTTAAAACTTCGGTAATATATTTGCGCAGGAGCGACAAAGACAGGTGATAACAGGTTAATGTACGAAATTCTTCCTTCTCAGCAACCGTGTTTTAGTAAAATACATAATATATAGGTCGATGGTTAAGAGTTCTTTATATATTTTTTTGTAGGCACCGCTTTTCTGTCCTAATGAATCCTTGGGATGTCAATACAAGTTGTTCAATGAAGATCAGGTGAACGAACACGTTAAGGAATGCATTTTTCGTGAAATGTCTTGCCCTATGGAAACTTCTGGAAAATGTTCATGGCGAGGTAAATAGGAACATTGGGAATTTGTATTATTGTTTAGCTTTCCTTCAATTTAATTTAATACATAGATAGGCGTACAAATAAGTTTCCGCCGTTTTTAATAAAAAAATGGGAATTTATTGTGAACGGAAAGGACGGTACTTACCCAATGTTTTATTGGAAGTATTGTCCATCACTTGCCATTACTTTTTCCTATCTTTCTGGTAGCATACGGATACCGCGTTGGAAGAATACTTCATCTTTTGAGGCTATCCACGAATCAACCCAATTTTTGGTATCTTCATATGATGTGAATTGTTGCTCAGACAGATATGCGCCATCGATCGAAACAAATGGAAATCAGAAGGAGCAATGTCTGGTGAATACGGCTGGTGGGGAAACTTCCCAATTGAGTGTTTCCAAATAGGTTTTGACCGGCGCCGCAACATGTGGACGAGCATTATCATGCAGGAGAATAACTTTGTCGTGTTTGGAGTAGTAGTGGGCGCGCTTTTCCTTGAGTGTTCTACTAAATCTCTATCGAGGAAAGTTTTAGGAATTTTGAATTCGGCATTTTGACGAACCCCGACGAAGTCGCGGGCGCCAGCTAGTATTATATAAGTATAATATAACATTCGTTCAATTTAGTATTCGCCATAATAGATAGGTAACTATTGTATTAGCGGCTTCTTAAATAAAACTATAAGTAGCAGATTTCGGACCTTATAGCCGCTGTGTCTGTTCCTATATATGTATATTAAATTTTGACGATACTTCAACATTGGTTACAGGAACCGTTAAAACAATGAAGGATCACTGTAAGGAGAATCATGAGGCCAATTTTATTACGACGACAGACGAAGATATCAATTTGGAAGCGATTAAAATCGCGAAGGATGACCGGCGTGTTTTTGTTTACGCGCAAGGACCCTTTTTATTTATTGTAACATTTAAAATAGATACTTTAAAAAAAATTGCTTATTGGACAGTCCAACACATTGGCACTAAAAAGGCGGCACGCCAATACATCTACGAAATCCATGTTACGAGTAAACACGATCCACAAAGGAAGACAATTTTCATGGATCTCTGTTTCAATCACGCTTTGAAATCTGAAGAAGTCTTCGGTTTTGGTAAATGCGGTGTGATGTCTTTAAGCGTGCTACCACACTTTGTAAAAAATGAAAAATTTTCATTCAGATTAATCGTTGTCTCTATCAAAAAGGACGAGAAAGTTAACAAGAAGAGTGAGTCAAATGAAAAGTTAAATAAACCGGGACCAGAAACTAACGGTACTTAGACACCTGTAGGAAAGAAACCTCTAGATTTTGAATTTCTAATTATATAATATTAATACATATATATAGTAATATATAATATATTGATATATATAAGTATTAATATGATATGACAATATTTGTGTGTAATTTTAAATTTCCATCGAAACAAAACTTTCTATGGTCTTTTTTCTGTATGAGATTTTTCGACGAGATGCTGGCCAAGGGCAAAACCATCTCTAAAAATAAAAATAATAAAAACTATATGTCCTCGTTCTGGCATTTATATTTAATGTAGGTATTTACAAAGAGTTGTTTGTTTTACATACATAATCAACAAACAAGGAATAGTGACATCCGGCTAGAAATCCATAACAATATACAACATTGTTCCTACCTAACATCGAAAAAAGCTTTTTTGTAATGAAGGGGCACCTATTCATACACTGTAACGTTTGATTGTTAATTATTAAATTATTTTTTTAATTGTAACAGTAATACGACATTATGTAGGTACAATGTGTTATATATTTTATTAGGTTTTTTTTTTTGATAGCGACGAAATTATAAGATGTAGAACATCGTCAAGAGTAAATTAACCTACTCATATATGGTTTAATTTTCATTTTATTTACTATGTTAAGTATATGTTATGCCTATATGTTATTGATATTACTAAGTGTAAACTGAATCTACTGCCTCTTATCTACTATTTTCTTAATCATTTTTTTATTTAGACAATATAAATTAAGTCTAAATAAGTGGGGTGAGCGTAATATATACAAAATATACAAGACCTGGTTGACGGGGCATTGTGAGATAAATATAAATATCCACGAAGTAAAAATTAAATATGCAAAAGCAGATGTTTTCTTCTGATCTTAAATCTTGACAGACTGTTTCGCTATTTTTTTTAAAATATATTTTAATTGAAATTTATCGAAATTTATACAGTTTTTAAATTTGTGTTTACTTGAATAATATTAATATATTATTCAGGTGTGTTGCGATATACTTAATTAAAGAAGAGACATTTTCGCCTGTACCTCGTTGACGTACCAATGGGACCAAACTTAACCACCCCGTGTTACATTGCCTATGACGTCATATTTCAATGTTATTATGACTTATTATTAATTATGTTATATGTTAAGATTATAACCGAATGTTATTATTGCTTTTTCTAACTCGTGTTCTAAAAACGCAAATTTCTTATTAATAAAACAATATTATATTATTATTTTATGTTTTCTGAATTCTAAGTAAAACTCATAAAACAACAATAAATAAAAATTTAAATCGAACAATAAATGTTTAATATATCTTTTGTACTTAATGTTATAAATTTTAGTTAAATAATATACGCATTGTAATACTTGTTAAATGTGGTTTTATTTATTACAAACATTATCCGGAGGGATCGTTATTCCCCATTGATACTTTCACAATTACGCGCTACGCAGCGGGTGTCAGCTAGTCTTCATAAAATGTATAGTTGTCTACAAGAATCAATCTTATGGAACAATATTTTTATATTAATTATGATAATGTAAATTTATTTATTTTTATGTTAATATGTAGGTACAGTTATCATCATATCAGCCACAGAAGGTCCACTGCTGGACATAGGCGTGTCCTATAAATTTCCAATAGGACCGAGCAGAAGCAGCCTGGATCCACCGTCGACCGGCAGCCCTTATCTATCAGATCATTTCTACGCCTTGTCCACAGAACACTATTACTCCTATTGTCGGTGGACGTCTTACCCTGCATCCACCCTGCGTCTTACCCTGCAGGGGAGCCCACGATCCTATGTTCGCCTTCTTCCACCCTGACCGGGACCCGGGCGGTGGTCTTGGGGGAGTCTGCCGCCCCGAGATGGCCGGCGTACCTCCACTTTCGGGTACGCCGAGGTTTTGACAGGGAGCACAGGCCTCGCGCTGGACAGCCGTGGCGAGGCACCGAAGTCGTGTAATAACGTCCCCACGACCCCGCCCATCAACGGCCGCGATAGAAAGAAAGTCGTTAGGTTTTAGCCGGTAGGAATCCGGCATAACCCCGCACTGTCCCTTACACTGCCGGGTATCCAAGAGGATTTCCTAACGTTAAAAGGGGAGCCCACGATGCTAAATGTGGAGTTACTCGAAAGGCGTGGGGACCTATTCAATTTTGAAAATTAGATGGTAGGAATAAAAACAGGTTATTGATGTTTCCCTTTCAACTTTTTCTTCAACCGAAAAATTTACTGTTTACGCGTTCGATGCGTTTGATCGAATAAAATTCGCACTAGACCTCAGAGTAAACATAAGCTATAGAGCGCGAACGTCGCTTATTGTCCACTATGCCAAGTGTAAGCAGATGTTCTATAGATACTGATAGATAGATGTAGCGGTTGAATAGTTATGTGCCACGATTGATGGCTGTACGTAAATGTCAGTACTTAATTAGTTTAAGTATTAGGTAGGTATGTATTTTTTTATATTATTTTGTTGTACGATCTTGTATGTATTTTATTATATCTTTGTAGGTAAGTAATACTTACTTAAATGCCTTCATTTGGTATGGTACTTATAATAACGTATTATTCATAAGTATCTATTATGTAGGTACGTAACATAATCATGTAGGTAAGTATTTATAAATCTCATATTTTGTAAAACTAGAATAAAATAATGTCTTCAAAGTAAAGAAAAACTTTTATGTTAGCGATATTTTTTTAGACGTAAGCAATATTTAACAGTAAGCAACCCTGGCAACACGCCTGGACGACAGCGGGACGTAACGACGTGAAGGGAGAATTATTTTAACTATTAAACCATAATTGGTTAGTAGATAATACAAACAATATTAATGTTTAATACTTACATATTATTATTACGGAAGAAATCATGTTGTAGATGTTCAGAGGTGGTATGGTGATACTCAAAATAAAGTGCACTGATATTTCGCGCAAACTGTTTAATTTTAAAAATTAAAATACAAAAGATGACAACACGTAAGAGAGAAAGCGTGGTAAGAACGATACGTGCGTCGCGCGCTGACAGACTAAAGGCACTGAACTATATAAAAAACAGCAAACAGTTTTATTGAATCCCTGCGACGCACGTATCTACCCTCAGTTTGTTAATAAAACATAGTTAAATTTATACAATCACTTAAAGAACTACCTTCACATTTATATTAATACTAGCGATCCGTTCCCGGCTTCGCACGGGTGCAATTTTTTTCTGCAAATTAAACGTAGAAACCTTCCTCGTTTAACGCTCTTCCCATTAATGAAAACAGTATAAAAATCCGTTCGGTAGTTTTTGAGAATCGCAAACATACAGACAGACAGACGCGGCGGGGGGACTTTGTTTTATAATATTAAAAAACGTAAATTTAATAATGTTGCCTGCGTGAGCGAATTGATTTTTGTTTAATTGTGCGTAACTTTGTCTTTTTCCTGTGTATATTAGTTCAACTGAGATAAGAGAACGCAGTTCGGCGAAATATGGGTATATTCTATCTCAAAACTTCGATGATGAATACTAAAGCTGTCTATCAAGCTCAGTGATGATCGTTAGGCAGAAAACATAAATGTTTCAACTTATTCCTGTACATAGACTTTTCGAGTTTAATGAGAATGATGCTTATGCATTAAGATAGCCTCACTCTACTTCCTTCGAAATAAATATAACAAATCACCCATCAAGTTTAACAAATTTTTAAATTTCTAAAAATTTTGACATGTTCTGAAATTTCAAAAAATCTTATTAAATTATCTGAAAAAGTGAAGAAAGTTTTCATATATGCGAGAATTTTCTAGAAACTTCTGGAATTTTCTAGAAACTTCTGAAATTTTCGAGAAACTTCTAGAATTTTCTAAAAACTTCTAGAATCTTCTATAAACATCTAGAATGTTAGCGAAAAAAAATCACGCAGACAACAATATTACACAGACGATATCGAAAATATTGAATATACATAATAATATTATATATAATGTAAAAAATTAATTGTAGACTGAATTTTTTTTTTTTTCTTAAAAGCAATACGTATCTATTATGAACACACACGAACTTATTACTTTTCTATTAATTCTATCACAATGCAATACGTATCTGGAATTGGTCCATTGTAGCTGCAAAACTATCATTCAGAATTCTATTTAATCAATTTATTATTATGTAACGCAATTATTTCACTTTGATAGTTTACAATAAATACGAAATGTTTTCGATTAGCTAAAAAAAAAAGATATGGTTATGAATGTTCGTGCTCCATTTTTTCAGTTAATTAATGTTTTAACAGTATCTACGCGGACGAAGTCGCGGGAATCTGCTATCTATAATATAAAAATGAATTCCTAAATGTGTTGCTAAGCGCAAAACTCGAGAACGGCTGGGCCGATTTTAATTCTGTCTTCACTCATGGATAGAGGGATAATCAGGGAAGGTTTTTACGTAAAAAAAATGCACCCGGGCGAAGCCGGGAACGAGTCGCTAGTCTTCAATATTTTCGATATCGTCTGTGTAATATTGTTGTCTGCGTGAGCGAATTGATTTTTGTTTAATTGTGCGTAACTTTGTCTTTTTTTTGACGATGTTCTGAAATTTCAAAAAATCTTATTAAATTATGTGAAAAAGTGAAGAAAGTTTTCATATATGCGACAATTTTCTAGAAACTTCTGAAATTTTCGAGAAACTTCTAGAATTTTCTAAAAAACAAAAAGTAGCCTATGTTACTCCTGACGACCCCCTCTTCATGTCTGCAAAGTTTCATCGAAATCGCTTCAGCCGTTTCTGAGATTACCCCGGACAGACAGACAGACAGACAAAAATTCTAAAAAAAGTTATTTACGTTTTAACGAAACTAAGCTTAGTTTGAGGCAGTTTTTCGCAAATCACAGACAGACACTCTGATTTTATTTATATAGATAATAAATCTACAAAGTAGGTAGCTAATTAAATGCAAAGGGTAAAATTGCAAAACCAATATGAGCACGTCGCTAACACATGTTATCTATATAAATAAAATCGGAGTGTCTGTCTGTGATTTGCGAAAAACTGCCTCAAACTAAGCTTAGAGAGTCATTCGCATGCTGTTAAAACGTAAATAACTTTTTTTAGAATTTTTGTCTGTCTGTCTGTCTGTCTGTCTGTCTGTCTGTCCGGGGTAATCTCAGAAACGGCTGAAGCGATTTCGATGAAACTTTGCAGACATGAAGAGGGGGTCGTCAGGAGTAACATAGGCTACTTTTTGTTTATGTAAATTGCGGTACATACACCAAAATAACATTTTTTACAATTTTTGTCTGTCTGTCTGTCTGTTTGTTCCGGCTAATCTCTGAAATAGCTAGACCGATTTTGACGGGACTTTTATTGGCAGGTAGCTGATGTAATAAGGAGTAACTTAGGGTACGTTTATTTTAGAAAAAATACATCCCGGACGAAGCCGGGAGCGGGCCGCTAAATGTATTGCTAAGCGCAAAACTCGAGAACGGGTGGACCGATTTTAATTCTGTCTTCACTCATGGACAGAGGGAAGGTTTTTACGTTAAAAAAAATGCACCTCGGGCGAAGCCGGGAGCGGACCGCTAGTTACACAATATTTGAGTACAACGTGGTACAGCACTATCTTCAAGGCGGAGGAGGTCTGAAGCGGGAGGTGCGGAAACGCGTCCTGCGTGGACCCGCCCCCGCGCCTCCCGCAACCTCCTTTGTCGCCATGAGTAATTTTGTTAAAATCCGTGTTTTCTAATCAAAATATTACTTACGGATGAAAAGAAATATCATTGTTCTTTTTAGTTTGCTTCAGTGAATCGTTCTTACAGCTTGGATCTGCACATTCACCATTATAACATTAAATTTAAATAAATATCGGTGGGAGAAACAATCAGCGCGCGTGACATTTGTGACTAATAGCGTCGCCATTGCAATTTCGATACTGTTCACACCCGTGCTTACAGTTCATACTCGTTAACGTTCGCTCTATAGCTTATGTTTACTCTGAGCACTAGACCCCTCTGATACCTCAGCCGCGGCAGTTGGACGCGTTTGTTTCCACCTTTAGTTTGTCTGACGGCGTCTGTGAACTAGTTGGTTGTAGACGTAACTAACTACAACGACCGTGTCTGTAGATGTGAAACATGGAGGGTAGAGGTAAAGTAAAGGAGGACCGATTGTACATTACGCTCAATTAGGCGGCGCTTATGTAGCATTGATGAATTGATATTATTGGTTGGTTTCGTAGTTCATGAAACCACCGTAAATAAATGCATGAAACTAGAGTAGACATAATGTCGGGTAAAAAAAAAACATTTTTTTAAATGTAATAGCAACACTTTAAGGGTCTTTCCCGACCATTGACATGATGTTAAAATATCATACGTCCATGGCCCCGCCCGCCTTATTACGTTTTTGCATTGTTTTTGCAGCAGCTAGAGTAGGTAGACCACATTTGAATTTGTAGCTAAAACTTTATTTTGTTTTTTGACCTTCGACGACGGACGAAAACCACTCGTCGTTAATTTTGTCTTTTTCTAACTTTTTATTACATGATTTCCTACAGTACCTACATGAATATTTTAAAAGTGTTATAAGTAAAACGCCATATTCGTCAAGTAAACCTAAAGAATATTGTAATTGTTTTATATTGCTGCATTTGCAGTCACTGGTAAGTATAATTACAATTTCTCATTACATATGTACCTGACAACAGCAGTTCTAGATAATCATACAAACCTACATTGTTTTGTAACAAAAGCCTAGTTTCAGTTTCAGAGAAATGCGTAATAAGTAATACCTTTTGTTTATTCCGTTCACTGCCTAGCATGTAAGAAAAATCTAAAACTTATATAAACTTAAATCTTCAATTAGTACCAGGTTATTTAATGTTTATTTTTATTATAGGATTCTAAGCTTTGATCTTAATCTAAGTAATTTAATAGGTTAGGCCTACCCACTTCATAAACTTACCTACTATACTTACCTATCGAAGACGTGAGTGGAGTCCTTAGAAGCAGTAATTTTTATAATAACATGGTTAGTAAATTTGATTTAACAGATTTAGTTTAGTAGTGTCACATTGGCAAGCTTGGCAAGGCATTAAAAAGGACTATCATATTTGTAATAGAGAGAAGCATTTTTTTTAATAATTCTATTAGTAATAAATGGGTTTTTGATGCATTGAATGTTAAAAAGTTTGAAACATAGAAGTCTTTTTATGGGGCCTGAAATGAAAGCCTATTTTTTTTTAAAGTGGACATAATACAATTACATACAGTCATACAGTGTAGTTGTATTGTGTCAACCATACCCTTTGACTTTTATTATATATACTTACTATCTAAATTGTTTAGTTTGTTAGATACTAGTTTGTTACATTTCTTGAATTGGCAGCAAGAGGTTCCTCATCATGTGTTTCTACATGATAAAAAAAACAATACTTACTCAATTTTACCATTCATATGTCTATATATATTGTCAAAAATACAGCTAACAAAAAAACATTTTTTTATATAAAAATAAATAAAAAATAATTTAAATTTTCTTTAATGCATAAGACAAAATTTCTTGGATTTTGTCTTGGATATCTTGGAAAATAGAAAATGTTTATGACACGTTAAAAACTTCTTGTTCAGTGCACAACATAAGCGACTATGCCCAACAAAGATGCTATGGGTATACACTTAAGACTGTATAAACAATTGTGTTAATATACTTATGTGTTTCTTCCACTATAGCAGGACGCCGAAATGGAGAATGAAGAGGCGCAATCAGAGGCGACTTTCCGTTTCACAGTTCCTAACTTTGAAAATTTGAAGAACTCTGTTTGGTCTCCGCCTTGTTACGTAAGGAACTTGCCTTGGAAAATCATAATCATGCCGCGTGAAAAACAGATTGCCAAATGTAAAAGGCGGATAAAATATTTAGGCTTTTACCTGGAATGCGATGGGGATAGTGAATCTCCTAGTTGGTCCTGTTTTGCCACGGCCGAACTGAGAATTATTTCACATAAACAAGACACCGAACCCATCTCCGATAAGATTCAACATCTCTTTAACAGGTTGGTAACACGTACAAACCTTTAGATCCCGAAATGACGGCGTCTGCACATCTGAGTCATTTTAGGATTAGAAATAATTTATTATTCATTTTAATATCTTGAGTATGTCTAAGAAAAAGTAGTCTTTAAATAGATTTAAAGATCTGCCTATCCACAACTAATTAAGGTTGTGGATTAATGTATAGGATATATTATTTTTTATTTCATATCTGATACAACAGCAAGCAGTTTAGCCCAATGATGTTTTGCTGCTCAAGTTTTGTTCAAACGTGATTGATCTTGATACACATTCTAGTTTATTTTAATACATAAGCATTTTAATAATCAGCAATTATCATTCTTTTTAGGTGCACTGGATATTTGCTTTTTTTTTTCATACTTTTGACGAAAATATATGAAAAAAACTTCGTTTTGCACTCAAATGCGTCATAATAATGTGCTTAGCAATTTTACTTCAAAAGTCATTTCCAAAATTGCTTGTAAGTATTCGTCTTTTGTAACACGCAAATATTATTTATAACTATGATTTAATTTTGCAGTAAAGAAAAAGACTGGGGTTTCTCTCTATTTACGCCATGGAGTAAAATCTTGGATCCTGAAAAGGGCTATCTGAAAGATGATGGTAGTATCACTTTTGAAGTGCACGTGTCCGCTAATGCACCTCATGGTGTGTCTTGTGACTCGAAAAAACATACTGGAAATGTTGGTAAGTTATAAAAACATTAGTTTTGAACTTACATTTAACTTTGAAATCCGTCAATCGATAGAAACCTTAGAATTTTAGTTAACCTATTCGGTGCGGCAAACGTCGATTGGCGGTTTTTAAATTTCACATCCCAGATATATACCTACCTACTACAGATTTCAAGGTGTAAGCAACTGCAGGGGGTAAATGGGTAAAGGGTTACAATTAAATGACCTGCTTGAATAAATTTGCTTGTATTTAGAATTGGTTTTAGAAATTAGCAGCATTAAGAGCCAGTGATAAATAGGTGAAAAAAATTAAATGAAAATATGATAATCGTGAAGTTACCTACAATGAGGAATATTTTGAGTCAAGTAGTCAATTAGATTATGTTGTGATAAGGGAGAACCCATTTGCCTACAATAAATTATATTCTTTTTAATTACAGGTAGTCAAATGGCCATTTCTAAAGCCTCTTCTGGGGACCTTCCCGAGTGTCCTTTATGCAAGGAGAAATTCGAACCGGTATTTTATTGCAAGTCCGGACATAGCTTTTGTCCCAATTGTACGAGCAAGCTCTTTCCTCACCTATGCCCTCGCTGCCGCGAAATCGCACCTGAGCCTAACAACATATGTCTGGAGGAAGTGAATAAACCGGTGATAGTATTTATTTAATTATTTGTAAATTTTGCCTATGAGTTTCATTGCGTAGAATTTGTTATGATACCCTCTTTAGGTAAGTATACACTTATAGATTTGATATATTCACGTGACGTGACACGTCGTGGGTATTTTATGTTTTAATACTATAATAGTAAGTTGCAATCATCGAAATAATATATCTTTGCAAGTTGCAATACTATAAGATAAGCGATAAAATTCTTTATCGCTCATTTGCGACAAGCTTGGCATAATTCAACAGCAGCAATTTTTGGGTATTAGCGTTTATACGTTCTAAAAATTGAAATACTTAAGGATATTACTTAAGTAGGTAAATGTAACAAGATACCAGGGGGGAGGGGTTCAATAAGATTAGGAATAAGATTAGGAAGGGGTAGCAAAATGGGCTGTGGCATTTATGCCTTACTCACTCACCGAAACTCATGTTATTTATGTAACCTGTTTTATTTAAATAACACACATGTTATTTCTGTAAGAGGGTGGTTACTGCCGCCATACGGGCTGCCAAATTTAAGACTGTGATAAAGGAGCAAAGTTTATGTATATATTCGTTTGCAGAAAAAAAAACATCTTCGCGAAGACGGACGGGGGCAAGTCGTCTTCGCATTTCGTAAAATCATTCGTTTTAATAAACGAATTTCTGGTTTTTGAGTTAAGAGTTGAATGATTTATTATTTTTCATTTGCAGGCCAAGTTTTTCTGTCCAAATAAATCCTTCGGGTGTCAATACGAGGTGTTCAATGAAGATCAGGTCAACGAACACGTTAAGGAGTGCATTTTTCGTGTAATGTCTTGCCCTATGGAAACTTCTGGAAAATGCTCCTGGCGAGGTAATTAAGAACATTGGGAATTGGTTATATTTCTTAGCTTCCGTTCAATTAAATTAGATAATTTTTCAAATAAAGTAAAATTTGATAGCCATGACTGGAAAGAAGTGAATGAACTCGCCTTCTCTTTTTTTTTTCTCGTGTCATCCTTTCTTTTCTCGTTTCCGTTAGCTACTGATTTTCTTAATCAATTTGTTATCATCCAAAATATGAGTAAATAAATAAGCCTTTCAATCATCAAACAAATAATAGCAATCAAAATTATAAAACTAAAATCGTAAACGTTTAAGTAGAGTTTCGAGGCTAGTGATGTTAAATTCCACTCCCAATAGCAAGCATGAGTACAAGCACGATGCGTTATTTGAACGTAATTTTTTTTAATAAATCTTTATTTTTCATTTGATGAATGCTATCTAAAATTAACTAAAAATCAGATGGATTTAATACTAGTAGCGCCATATGTGTGTTAGCCTACGAACTTTTCAGCCCAACATTGTACCTAATATTTGTTTTCGGACCTTTCAGTTACTGCATCTGTCTGTGATATATTGACTTTTGATGATACTTCAATTTGGTTACAGGAACCGTTAAAGCAATGAAGGATCACTGTGAGAAGAATCATGAGGCCAATTTTTTTACGGCCACAAATGAAGACATCAATGTGGAAGAGGTTGATATCGCGAAGGATGACCAACGTGTTTTTCTCTACGCACAAGGAAACTTTTTATTTTTTGTAACATTCAAAATTGACACTATAAAACAAATTGCTTATTGGACAGTTCAAAGCATTGGCACTAAAAAGGCGGTCCGCCAATACGTCTACGAAATCCATGTTACGAGTAAACACGATCCACGGAGGAAGACAATTTTCACGGATCTTTGTTACAATCACGCTTTGAAATCCGAAGAAGTCTACGGTTTTGGTAAATGCGGTATGATGCCTTTAAGCATGCTGTCGCACTTTATAAAAGACGAAAAATTTTCATTTAGATTCCTCATTGACATAAAAGAAGACGAAAAAATTGACACGAAAAATGAATCTAACCTTGAGCTAGAAACTAAGGGATCTCATGACAAGGCACCTGTAGGTGAGTTTTAAAAAGAAACCTCTCAATTTTAATTTAAGCTTATCAACCTGTTTAAATTAATTTCTGTACGTGTCACAATTAAAACACTTATTTGTTTCGCGGTAGGTATTTTGTATTGTATTAATTAGTAGGCTTATTGTACTGACCCCGAGATGGCCGGCGTACCTCCACTTTCGGGTACGCCGAGGTTCTGACACCGGTGTCGTGTCATAACCTCCGCGACCCCGCCCATTAACTGCCGCGCTAGAAAGTCGTTGGGTTTTAGCCGGTACGAATCCGGCATAAATCCGCAGTGCCGGATATCCAAGAGAATTTTCCAACGTTAAAAAAAGGCTTATTGTACTGAAGTTAGATAAGTTAAATATCTAGATATCTAAATAAATAATGAAAGACTTAACATCGCATTCTGTGGGTGATGCAGGCGAGCAAATTGTAAATTCGATCACTAAATTAATCAACTTTATGTATTCCGGTAATGTCAATCCAGAAATTGTTCCCATTCTTTTCGGCGCGAACCTCATTGCCCTCACCAAAAAGGACGGAGGGGTGAGACCAATTGCTGTTGGATCAACACTACGACGTCTGGCCTCCAAAATTGCTGTTCGACATATTTTACCAAAATTAAATTCGGAATTTGAACCCGTACAGTTAGGCTTCGGTGTAAAACGAGGGTGTGAGGCAGCCATCCATGCCCTACGCTCTTTCCTAACTTACGGACAGCCTGACGTGTTGCTCAAAATTGATGTTAAAAATGCATTCAATTCGGTAAATAGGGATACCCTGCTGACGGAAATAAAACAACATATACCGGAAATATACAATTATCTTCTTCTCAGTTACGCTGACCCAACAAAATTGTTATATCGTTCTAATGAACTGTCT
This sequence comes from Synanthedon andrenaeformis, assembly GCA_936446665.2. Lineage (NCBI taxonomy): Eukaryota > Metazoa > Arthropoda > Insecta > Lepidoptera > Sesiidae > Synanthedon > Synanthedon andrenaeformis. The sequence goes on from OW387796.2 coordinate 5,801,758, forward strand.
TCGGAAGTAGGTTGTCAACAGGGTGATCCCCTTGGGCCTGCAATTTTTAGTTTGGCTATAAATCCGATAATCAAAAATTTAAATTCTAAATTCAACGTTTGGTATTTGGACGACGGAACCCTAGGAGGTGATGTGGATACTGTGTTTTCGGACCTTTTTTTAATCAAAAATAAATTTGAAGGCATTGGTTTGGAGCTTAATTTTAGCAAATGCGAACTTTTTATAAATAACTGTGACTTAAATTTAAATGACGTAAAATAAAAATTTCATATTTTGGCTCCAAATATTAAAATAGTTAACAGTAATTCCCTTTACCTTTTAGGTTCTCCAATTTTTGATGAATCTATTTCTGAATATATTAATAATTCAATTACTAAATTTCAAAATACTGCTGACCGTCTCCTTGAAATTAGTCCACATTATGCACTTTGCATCTTAAAATTCTGTCTTTTCGTCCCAAAATTTACGTATGTGCTCCGGTGCTGCTCCTTTTGGAATCACCCAGATCTTTTGACACAAGTAGACGACTTAATCAAAATTAGCTTAGAATCGATTCTTAATATGCAGCTGAATGAGCAATCTTGGACCCAAGCATCCCTACCCATCCGTTATGGTGGTTTAGGGATTCGCAAAATTTCCAGTGTCGCTTTACCAGCCTTCCTATCTTCTGTCCATAGTTCAGCAAATCTCATAAGTAAAATTTTAAGGGCATCCCCTTCAAACTTTGAGATTGCTGGCTTGGAAGAAGCTAGAAACGCTTTCTTAATTGCATGCCCAGGTCAAAATTTTCCAGTTTCTCCAAATTCACAGAGGATCTGGGACGACATAAACTGCAAATTGACATATGACAATCTTTTGAGCTGTAGTACAGGTTCGGCGCGTGCTAGGCTTTTGGCCGTGGGTGCGCATGAGGCCGGCTACTGGCTTCACGCGTACCCTTCGTCAAATACAGGAACATTTCTTGAGCCTGACACGCTCCGAATCGCAACCTGTCTACGGCTTGGGGTTCCGGTCTGCGCTCCTCATAAATGTCCCTGTGGCAGTGATGTCGACAAGCTAGGACATCACGGACTGTCATGCCAAAAAAGTGCAGGCTGTTGGGGTATATGGGGACACCAGGGAAGAAGAAAGTTTTATTATAATGGAGAAACCTTTTGTATTTTATTTGAATGCCACATACAGTAGAAGTGACGACTTGTACACAGAGCATATACTCAGTCACAGACAACTTTCAAGTGATGTGCACATTGCACTCTTACACCCTTCCTCAATGTGTACATCACCTCCAAAAGAAAAACACTACAATAATATATAATACTATAACTACATAAGTACCTATAACACACAAGAAAAATATGAAATTAACTCTACATGAAAACTGACAAACAGGGCCACTCCCTTTAAACTTTCAAAACAAATAGTTGCAAAAGAAAATTTAAGAAAATAACATTTCTCTTAACTTCACAAACACAACTCTACTTAGACCCTTAGTACAAATATCAGCAAGCTGATCTCCTGATTGTACATACTTCAAACATACAATTTTATCTTCAACCTGCTGTCTTATAAAGTGATACTTAATATCTATATGTTTCAGGCGCTTGTGATACTCTGGGTTCTTGGCAACATGAATTGCAGACTGATTATCAATGTTAATATTAAAACTTTTACAATCAACTCCTATTTCTTTTAATAAATTCCTTATCCAACACCCCTCTGCAATTCCTTTTGCTAACGCTATGTACTCTGATTCTGTACTTGATAAAGATACACACTGTTGTTTGTTGGAGGACCAAGACACTGTATTACCAAAAACTTTCATGACATATCCTGATGTAGATTTCCTATCACCTTGATCCCCTGCCCAATCAGCATCTGTATACCCTTCTAACTGCACATTTACTCCATTTCTATAAACTAATTTTAATCCAATTGTTCCCTTAATATACCTTAATACTCTCTTTAATGCTTTCCACAAACTCTCATTACCACAACTTTGAAAACGACTTAAGTAGCTCAATGCATAACATAAATCAGGACATGTTCCTAACATGGCATACATGAGACTTCCTATTAATTGTCTGCATCTTTTAATTAATTCTTTATCTGAAGATTCTTCTTTATGTAACACTAAACCTTGTTCTATAGGTGTTGACACAGATTTGCATTCTTCCATCTTATATTTCTTTAACAAATCTCTTAAATACTGTTCTTGTTCTAATTCAATGACATCTTTCTTCTTAGTGATATTTATTCCCAGATATTTTAGATTATCACCCCCTAGATCTTTCATTTCAAATTTTCTCTGCAAAGCTTCTTTTAATTTGTTTATCTCTTGCTTATCTTCACAAATTAAAATCAAATCATCAACATATAATAGAACATAAAACTTCTTATCCTTTTTATAATATAGACAATAGTCACATTTATTTCTTTCAAACCCTTCCTTAATCATAAATTGATTAAACTTCTCATTCCAATATCGTGGAGATTTCTTCAGACCATATAGAGAGCGCTGTAATTTTAAAACTTTGCCATCTTCTTTCATTCCTTTTGGCTTCTCTATAAACACCTCTTCCTCTATGTTCCCATATAAGAATGCACTCTTGACATCCATCTGTTGAATATCTAAGTTGTATTTACTAGCTATTGCTAATAATATACGCAGTGTAGGTAGTTTAGCCACTGGGGAATAGATTTCTGAATGATCAAATTTCTCTTCTTGCTTAAAGCCCCTTGCAACTAGTCTTGCTTTATAAATATTTTTATTACCTTCTTTCTTAGTCTTGAAAACCCACTTGGTGTCTATTAACTTTTTCCCGACTGGTAAACTAGCCTCTTTCCATGTTTCATTTTTACACAATGCTTTTAGTTCTGCTTGTATTGCTTTTAGCCATTCTTCTTTATATTTTCCGTTAACTGCCTCTTCATAAGTCAATTGTTCTTCTTCTTGTGCTATCATTGCTAAATCATAATCTTTAGTCCATGCTGGCTTTTTCACTTGTCTCTTACTTCTAGAATTCTTCTTTTCTTCATTTTTAGGAATATCTTCTTCTGCATCCAAAAATTCTTCATCTAAGTACTCTTCCATCATGTCTACTTCACTTGATGCTACATCTTTTGCAATGCTTCTTGCCTCTTCTTGCTGCTGGACATCTCTGTGTTCTCCTATTTCAATCTCGTTATCTTCATCTTGATTCTGATCCTCTTCTTGTTCTTCTTTAATATTCTCTATCGATTCTACATTCTCTATTACCTCTTCATTCTCATCCTTCTCTAATGCGTTGTCCGAGTTACTCTTAACTTTTACAAATACAATATCCCTATGAGTTTCTACTCTTCTTGTGTCTGGATACCATACCCTGTACCCTTTGGTATGTGAACCATAGCCCACAAAAATTCCTAATTTTCCCTTTGGGTCCCACTTCAATCTGTATTGTTTTGGTACATGTGTACATACAGTAGCACCAAAAGCTCTTAACAGTGTAACATCAAAACTCTTGTTATACAACAACTCATATGGTGTTTTATCTTGAACTTTACTTTTACCTGTACGATTTATTGTGAATACTGCTGTAAACACAGCTTCAGCCCAAAGTTCTTTACCTAAACCTGACTGAATAATTAATGTTCTTGCTGATTCTACAATTGTACGCATTTCTCGTTCTATTCTGCCATTTTGTTCAGGTGTGTAACTTACTGTTAACTCATGTATTATACCTTTTCTTTTAAACAAATTCTCAACTGCTCTATTAACAAACTCTGTTCCATTATCTGAACGAAATCGTTTTATTTTACATGTAAACTCATTTTCAAACATCTCTAGAAATTCTTCAATTTTCTCTTTAGTTTCATACTTACTCTTTATAAAGTAAACAAACCTAAAACTGCTATAATCATCTTTCAACAAAAGGAAATATGAAAAACCACCTACAGATACTTCCTCCATCGGTCCGCACAAATCCATATGTATAAGTTCGCCTGGTTTAACTGACCTACTACTACTCTGACTAAACGGTAACCTTTGCTGTTTTCCCTGGATACATGGTAAGCACTGATCAGTCTGCCCTTCATATTTAATGCCTCTTAAATCTAAAAACCCTTTTACATACTTGTAATTCTGGTGTGCAAACTTAATATGCCAATCTGTTAAAGTTAACAAAGCTACATCACTTAATTTAAATCTCATTACATACATTTTGTCAAACTTGTCAGCTACTGCTGTTATTGAGTTATTTTTATAAAACTTACATCCATTAGAATCTGATACCATTGTGTGACCTTTATTAACAGCTGATGCTAAAGAGAATAAATTCACTTTAAGGTTAGGTACATACAGAACATCATCCAACGTACGGGAAACATAACTAGAACCATCAAAGGCCCATACAATAACCTTTCCTGTTCCCAAAACCTCTAACTTAGTACCATCTCCTATTGTCACAAATCTCTTAGCTTTTAATTCACAAAACTCTGTAAAATACTTTTTAATAAAACACATGTGGTCACTAGCACCTGAATCTAAAAAGAAACTTTTTGAATTAAAAGAATAGTTACTTTTAATTTCCCTAGTAGAATGGCATAAAAAGGATTCATATTTTGAACTCTTACTTCTCTCTTTAGGCTTATTCTTTTCACTTGAATTATTTTTCTCTGACTTATTTTTCTCATTACTCTTATTCTTTGGCAATTTACAATCTTTGATTAAATGACCTCTTTTCTGACAATTAAAACACTTCCTGTACCTACATTCACTTATTTTATGGCCTACTTTGCCACACTCAAAACATTTGGTAGGATGCCGCGTACCCACCACTAATGCTGAGTCTTGAGGTGCCGTGCTGCTGCTGGGTATACTTCCACTACGCTCCTCCTCGACCAACAACCGCCCGGTCAGTTCCTGCAAGCTCTGCTTCTCCTCCGGCATGCTCTCCCATGCAGATATAAAATGCTTATATTTCTCGGGTAAGGACATGAGTATCTTCGTTATGGCCATCTTCTCCGATACTTTCTCACCTGCTGCTTGAAGCTGCGTCATGCAATCTTCCATGTTCGCCATAAATACAGCCATTGGTTCTTCGAAGGTCAAATTGAAAAACTTCTGTTGAAGTAGATGAACGCCCACCTTTGATGACGGTTCGTATATGGTCATCAGCTTCTTCCACATATCTGCACTACTGGTACAAGAAATTAAGTATCTCATCACTGTCTCTTCCACCCTGGTAACAATTATCTCCTGGGCTTTTATCTCTCTGTCATCCCATGATTCTTGTGTTTTGCCCTCTTCTTTAGGCCTCACCTCTCTGCCCAAAACAATCTCTAATAGTTTCTTCGAACGAAGAACAATCTGCGTCTGGAAACGCCACGCCTGCCAGTTGTGACCATTTAGCAGAATCGTCGTCTTATTATACTCTGAACTCGACATATTGCACGTTGCTTAATACACACACCTCACAATTATGAAGCAAGACGTAAACGCCGCGCTCGCCGCCAAGTTTCGTCGAACCACGTTGCCTCGCAGGACTCCAACCTTTGTTGCACCGCGACTTACTCGAATCCACTTTGTTTTGTTTTCTACACGCCTCGACTTTTCTTGTCTGGGCCCATAACCTGTTGGGGTATATGGGGACACCAGGGAAGAAGAAAGTTTTATTATAATGGAGAAACCTTTTGTATTTTATTTGAATGCCACATACAGTAGAAGTGACGACTTGTACACAGAGCATATACTCAGTCACAGACAACTTTCAAGTGATGTGCACATTGCACTCTTACACAGGCCGCTTCTCGAGACATGCCGCACTTAACGATATCATACGCCGGTCCCTTGCCACCGTCAACGTGCCAAGTTTACTTGAGCCGCCTGGGATCGCAAGAGACGATGGCAAGAGACCGGACGGTATGAGTTTGATTCCATGGAAGATGGGCCGGGTGCTGGTATGGGATGCAACCTGTTCAGACACGCTGGCCCCTTCCCATCTACATGGAACCAACAACAGAGCTGGTGCGGCTTGTGAAGCGGCTGAAAAAGCTAAAGCATGCAAATACAGGGGTCTAGGCTCCGAATATGATTTTGTCCCATTCGGTGTCGAGACCCTTGGTCCGTGGGGTCCTAGCGCTATAAGGCTTTTTAAGGAAATAGTAAAAAGGTTAGTCGACATCACAGGAGACCGAAGAGCTGGCAGCTACCTCGGACAAAGAATTAGTCTAGCTATTCAAAGGGGGAACTCTGCCAGTATCTTCGGAACCTTGCCTAAAGGGACTTCTTTTAATAATATATTTTAATTATTATATTATATTTTTTAAGGTTTTTAGTTTTAGGTTCAATTGATACTAAAGAAATAAATTATAAAATAAAAATTGGTCTCAGTATTAAATATCTAGACATATTGCAGGTTTGGTTCTGTTAAATGTGCAAATCTCAACGAAGTTGCGTGATTATATTGGGACAAGGGAGAACCTATATACGATTAGGTATATACCCACAATGGATGATATTCCTTTTAATTACAGGCTGTCAAATGGCGACTTCTAAAACTGCTTCCGAGAATCTTTCCGAGTGTAATGTATGCAAGAAGACATTAGCACCAGTATTTTATTGCAAGTCCGGACATGGCTATTGTCCCAATTGCAAGCTCTTACTTCTACAATGCCCTCGCTGCCGTGAAATTGCGTCCGAGTCTAACACCATGAAGGAAATGATTAAACCGGTGACAATATTTATTTATTTATTTTTCTATATTTCAAACTGCCGACCCGCCCTCGGCTTTGGATGGAATAAAAATTTTCAAAAATCTACGTTATAAAATAAAACTGTTACAAATTCTAGACTTATTAGTTTTAGCTGTGCGTTGATAAATCAGTCGGGACTAGGGTTTGCAATCCGGATATCCGGATATCCGTTTTATCCGGATATCCGCCGTATTTTGGATCCGGCTAATTTGTACCACAAAATCCGGATATCCGGATAATTTAAAATGTTGTATTAATCGCACAGAAACAACCAACGAGCATTAATAATATCTCCTTTCTAATTATAAAAATGAAATAATGTTATTTTGTGTGTTTTAATCCAAATACGAGTATGTAAACATTTCAGAGTGATAAAAAGTATTTACAAATACACATTTAATTCATGTAAGCAAATCTTTACATTTAACATAGGAATTAAATGTTCCGTTTATTCATACGTTTTCTGTTGTCAAAAGTCAGAACTGTCAGTAGAACAATTTAGTTCAATCGTGATGCCTATACATACAACATATTACCTATGTATTAAAATATATGATATCAAATTATTATTTCCCATTCTTTTTCTATAGAAATTTTGAAGCTACAGTACATATTATTATCTGCTATTTATTCTCATAGCGCGCTTCGTACACTGGAGCAGTAACATCAAATCATCGGTCGGACCAATGGCGTTGCAGCATTTGAATTTGAAATCTTCCGTTACCGATAGACGAGAACGGGGAAGCCGGGGGGAGCGGAGCGAGTGACGCTTTAAGCTTACTTCAGTCAGTGAAGTTCAGTGTAGTCGTGCCGTGCATACGTTTTCTGTGTAAGTGCCAGTGCTTGAGGAGTTTTTTGATTGGAGACGCATTACAAACTTACGTTACGTTACGATACGGACAGCCGGCATATTAAGGTAAGGAACCAATGTTTGTTTTGTACAATCAATTAAAGACTTTCGTATAAGTATATAGATTACGAATCTGATATAAATAATTTGTTCCTGTGGAACGTTTTTGCCCAAAAAAATACTACCTATCCTATAAAATTAAATAATGACAATGTATTGTATTATTGTATGAATAATCGTCTGTCTAAACCTGAGACCGATTCGTTCCTTGATAATTTACAAACCTAGACATTAATAAAACAGCCTAGCTAAAGCTTATATACCTATCTCTACATAAATATAGCAAATAAATTTAACCAAGGCCATGAATACTTTTACACACAAATAGAGGTAAAAAACTTGTTCACGTAAACAAAAGGCAGAAACAATATAGTTGATTTGGCTATTGTGTGTGCGTGCATTATAAAGATATTTTGTGTAAAGACGTTTAAATATTTGGGTTTAAATATCTAGAACCTATATTAAATGAAATAAGTAATAATAAAAAATACCACGCGTATTTTTTGCTTGTACTTGCTTTCACGTAAGATAATGGACGTGGACATAAAACAAAACATGTTAGGTAGGATTAAGAAATAACTTCGTATTATATTTTCATAAAAGGACGGTAGGGATTAGAAGATTTTATTTTATTTTTGAGGCTGACAAATGTTTATTTATATTATTATGTGTTTTTTTTATTTATGTATCTAGCTTTTTTGCCGATTATTGTAGTGTAGCTGTCTAAACGAACGTTTCTTTTTTTTCCAGAGTCATCGTTGATAATTTCTATCAACTACAAACTACAATTTTACAAATGCAGGAAAATGTCCGGTAAAATTGAATTTAAGGAGTACCACAAGGCATCGGCGATAAGTTCCGTTTGGAAACACTTTTTGCGTAGCACAGATGGTTTGCAAGCACAATGCAAACAATGCAATAAGATATTAAAAATAGCCGGGTCCACTTCACCTCTGCACAAACATCTTAAACTACATTCAACGGGATCTACTGAACAGATTGCTACAGCGCCTACAACATCAGCCGCATCTGCACTTCCTGCCACACAGAGTGAAACTGTTACTGGACCTCCGAGCAAAAAAGTTAAGTTGACCGATTACTTCAAAACCGAAGACAGCGCTGAAGTTTTGATTTCAAAGTTGGCTGCATTGGATGGACTATCCTTCAACTGTATTTGCGGATCAACCAGTATCAGAAAACTGTTCAACAAAAGTGGACTTAAATTACCGACTTCTCCTCACACTGTAAGAAAAATTGTGGTCACTCAAAGCAACGATTTAAAAAAAGAGGTCAGAAAAGAATTAGAAGAATTAAAATCTCGTGATTTAAAATTCACTACAAGTCTAGACGAGTGGACTTCAATTAAAAACATACGTTACATGAATGTAAACATTCACTGTCAAGAATTAAAAGACAAAAATTTCAGAAACCTGGGGCTAGCAAGAATTACTGGAAGCGCTAATGCCGATAACTGCCACCAAATTCTTGAAAATAAACTGGCTGAATACGATTTATCTTTAAAAGATGATATTTTTTGTCTTGCCTCGGATGGTGCCTCCGTCATGAAGGCCATGGGAAGACAAAGTACCTCTTTCCATCAGCTCTGTCTAGCTCACGGGATTCAGTGTGCAGTGATTGATGTACTCTATAAAAATAATAACCAGCAAGATGTAGATCCCAACACAGAAGAAAACGTTGAATCCAGCGTCGATGAGAGCTCTGACGACGAAGACGTCAATGAGGGCTTCATCATAATACCGGTACCTACGAATTCCTCACAAAATAATGTCCCAGAAATTACTGCATTATACAAAGATGTTATAGAGAAAGTCCGAAAAGTTGTAAAATTTTTCAAGTCTCCACTCAGATCGGAGCGTTTATATAAATATGACAAAGAAAGTGAACAGGCAAATATTAAATTAGCTTTGGATGTCAAAACGAGATGGAACAGCCTTGCTGTAATGATTCAGAATTTTTTGAAATTGAAAAACAGTGTTCAGAAGGCTTTAATTGATTATGATTGTGATATACGTTTCACTGATGCAGAGATCACTCAATTAGAAAAGCTGTCCAGTTCTTTGAGTATAATTAAAGCAACAGTGGAAGCGATCTGCGAAGAAAAGGCGAATTTGATAACAGCAGAAGCTGCATTAAAGTTCATGATTGAAAGGCTGAACGAAGAAAATAGCTGTGTTAGCGACGATCTTATGATATCGTTGAAAAGAAGAATCTCTGAACGACGTATTCCTCTTTTAAGTGGCACACTGAAATATTTACATAACTGTGCTAACTTTTATAAGGAGGGCCTTTCAAATTACCCTTTTGAAAATCCTGACAACGAAGAGATATTAAAAGTAATTGCTAAAATAAATAAGCAATACTTTACATCACAGATTACCGACCCTCCTTCACCTGATGAATCATCAACGCAATCCCATTCACGCGACGACGAAGACGTTGTTCATTTGAATGTAACTCTTTCAATAAAGGAACAGTTGCAGAAAAAAATAGATGAAGCCACGTTGGCAGTGCCGTCTTCGTCATCAAATGAAAACGATCAATTAGACGTAGAAACAAAAGTACGAGTTGAGATGGCACTATATGATAATGGAGGCGGTCGGGGTCAAAATTTGTCCCGAGCTTACAACTTACTCAGGACTGTCCCACCAACTAGCGTAGAAGCAGAGAGAGTTTTTTCTGCCGCGGGGTACATGTGCAATAAAATTCGTAGTTTAATGCATGATAATACTCTCGATGCTTTAAGTTTTTTAAGATCGTACTACCAAAAAGAAAAGCTAAGCAAACCATAATAATGTAACGAAGTTGTCTTACTTAATATAACTGACTTTAGCATAGTTATGATTATGATGTGATTTTAGACTTTTTTAATTACTATTTAACAAATTCTTAACAATTATTATGTTTATTTATAGTGTTGATTTTTATATGTATATTTGTTTTATTTTATTTTTGGAATAGTAGAAGGGATACTACTTACTTATCAAACTGTTCTGATGATAGGGCTGGGCTACCTATCTTTGTTGTTAATTTGGAATATTCTTTTTAATTATTTAAGAAATAATATTATGATACTCGTTTTGTTAAGAAGTATTTAAAATTAAGATTTTAATTGGGTACTTGTTATTCATAAGAAAAATAACTGCATTTTGTTGATTTTGCATGTCATTTTAAATATTTTATTTTATTATACAATTTTAATATTTCGTCTTATCTAGAGATATTTTTATAACTTTTCAAATTGCATACGTATGTAAATCTGTGATTTATAATTTGTGATCTCATTTGATTGATTATGTATAATAAAACACCACAATAAATAAGTATTTCCTTGTTTTATTAATTTTTCTAAATATCCGGATAATATCCGGATATCCGGATAATCAGATTCTTATCCGGGTAATATCCGGATAGTAAAAGTGAACGGATAATGCAAACCCTAGTCGGGACTAACGATTATACATAAGCACCCAAAGATAATGTTCAGATTTTTTTCAAGTTAAGATTAAAGTCAGGTTTACATTTGAATTTGAATTTTAATACTGGCTTTTTTTTTTAAAAACTAAATTTTAAATTATGAAAAGATAGAAATAGAATTTGCTTGACATAGATGAAATTTATCATTCATGTAGAAGACATGAATTTGTTTGGAGATTTTGAAGAGTAATGTTTATAATAAGTTCTTTTAGGTTGATATGTTTGATGTTAAAATTATAATATTATGAATAGTTAAATAAAAGGAGAATAATGTGCGCACTATAAAAAAGGTTTTATTTATAACTAGCTGGTGCCCACGACTTCGTCCGCGTTGAAAAATATTAAGTAGCCTATCCTGTGTCCCGTACGTCCAAATGTTTATAGTTTATGTATATAGTTTGCAGAAAAATGCAGAAAACATGCAGGCAATAACAGAATTTCTCAGTTTTTGAGTTGAGAGTTGAATGATTTATTATTATTCATTTGCAGGCGAAGATTTTCTGTCCAAATAAATCCTTGGGTTGTAAATTCAAGTTATCTTTGAGTAAGATGAACGTCCACGTTAAGGAGTGCATTTTTCGTGAAATATCTTGCCCCATGGAAACTTCTGGAAAATGTTCATGGCGAGGTAAATTGGGTGTTATATTTCTTAGCTTCCAGTCAATTATCTTAATTTTTCAAATAAAGTATATATTGATAGCTATAACAGGAAAGAAGTGGACGTTCTCGCCGTGAATCCTAATATTATAAATGCGAAAGTTTGTCTGGCTGTTAGTATGATACGCCTCTTTGCCCTAACTATTCAACCGATCATCATGAATTTTTTCATGCACATTACACAGGGACATTACAGAAAAGGACATAAAAAAAGAACTCACTGTTCTCGAGGGATCGTCTAATATAAAATAAAAAATTCAAACTGACTGACAAAAATATATATTACTAGCTGTTGCACGCGACTTCGCCCGCGTAACTTTATAAAATGTAGCCTATGTTACTCGTTGATAATGTAGCTTTCTATAAGTGAAAGAATTTTTAAAATCGGCCCAGTATATAAATTTATTCATTACAAACATACAAAACTTCTCTCATTATAATATTAGTAGGTATACATAGATAGTCGATAGACGATATTAGCAGTAAATAATAATAATAATAAATCATTCATTGTCATACCATACGTAATGAGTAACATTAAAAATTGAAAATTAAAAATAAACTAAATAAAGTAACTTTTGTTTTTGGACCTTACAATCTGTCATTAATATATTGAATGTTGATGATACTTCAACATTGGTTACAGGAACCGTTAAAGCAATGAAGGATCACTGTGAGGAGAATCATGAGGCCAATTTTTTTACGGCCACAAATGAAGACATCAATGTGGAAGAGGTTGATATCGCGAAGGATGACCAACGTGTTTTTCTCTACGCACAAGGAAACTTTTTATTTATTGTAACATTCAAAATTGATACTATAAAACAAATTGCTTATTGGACAGTTCAAAGCATTGGCACTAAAAAGGCGGTCCGCCAATACGGCTACGAAATCCATGTTACGAGTAAACACGATCCACGGAGGAAGACAATTTTCATGGATCTCTGTTACAATCACGCTTTGAACTCCGAAGAAGTCTTCGGTTTTGGTAAATGCGGTATGATGCCTTTAAGCATGCTGTCGCACTTTGTAAAAGACGAAAAATTTTCATTTAGATTCCTCGTTGACTGACTCTATAAAAATAGACGAGAAGGTTGATAAGAAAAATGATTCTAACCCGGCGCCAGAAACTAAGGGATCTGATGATGCCTTAGCACTTTAATTTAGATTTAAGCGTCAACTTAATATAAACTTAGAATTAAAACTTTTATTAAATTTAATTTTAAAACTTAATTTTTAATTCTCATTTCATTTTACTACTCGTATTACAATGTTAGACATTATATAAATTTAATTTTTGTTTTAGCTTTATTATTGATTAATTAAACTTATTAATCAACCGGTTTAAATTAATTTAATCTGTTTGTTTGTTTGTATTAAAACACTTTTTCTTTTCGCGGTAGGTGGGTTTTTGTAAGCATATGTAAGTAAAAGGTTTACAAAGAAACCCTAACTTTTAAATCTCATACCATTTCACTACTTATATTACAATGTTAGACATATTTAATACTTGTATTACAACGTTAAACGTATTAATTAATTATTTTTGTTGCAGCTTTATATTATCTATACGACATATTGATTATTTAAAACTTATTAATCAACCTGTTTCAATTAATTCAATCTTTTTGTTTGTGTCATAATTAAAACACTTTTATGTTTCGTGGTAGGTGAGTTTATTGGGGTTATTTGCATTGTACTGAAGTTAGTTAAGTTTCTTAGTATTACGATAAATCTTTAGATATATTACAGACTTGATTCTGTTAAATGTGCATTACTTTGTACTCGTGTTCGATCACTGGTTGAAGTTCGACACTGACGGTAACAAAAAACTAACTTTGATGTTTGACGGGGCATTGAAGTAAAGTTAAAATTCAAAGGCAGATGATTTCTTTTTTTTATCTAAATTTTGACGAGAGAGTTTCGCTGTTTTTGTGTATTTCTAAAAAATATATTTGAAACTGATCGAGATTTACACAGTGGGCTATGAAGGTTATTTTTTGTTTTGTTTTTAAAGGGGGTTGTTCCAAAAAAAACACCAGGTAGAAGTAATTAAAAATGATAACCTTTTGATTTTATTTTTTATTTTATTTCATAAAGACCAAAGAAACAGGAGAATTCCTATTTGTGTTTTAAATACAAAATTGTTATTAATAAAACATTATTATTTTGTGTTTTCTGAAACTTATAAAATAACAATAAAAATTAAAACCGAACAAAAAATATATTCTTTGTAATGTTTAAATTTTATTTAAATAATATACTCATTGTACTTGCCTAAATGTTTTATTTATGTGGGCGAGGGACACCCCATATAATCCTTCGCCCACATATCCCAACGATATCGGCAATTGTTATCGCAGTTAGCTAAAGTAGGTTTGAAACTGTAGCTAACTCACTTCACTTATTTTATTCAAACAACGTCGAACGAAAACCTCCCCTCAAATCTACTTTTTTTCAATAAGTACCCATCAATTTTATCTTTTGAAAACTTTTGGATACATGATTTCATATAACAGTGTATGAATGTTTTGTAAGTGTCAAATAAAACGCTTTTCGTTTTAAACCTAAACAATATTTATTCACTTGTAATTGTATTGTCGAGTTTGCAATCAGTGGTAAGTACCTACAATTGACTTAAGTTAATAAATAATTGTATTGATTAGTAGGCATAGATAAATTAGAATGTTGATTTAAATTTCATGATAATGATTCACTGTTGATTTTGATGTGTTGCTGTTACTAGTATCAGTGATTACCTCTAATTGCCTCCCTAATGCCACCCTATAGTTTTCTTTATTAATATGAACATTGTTTGGTAGAATCATACGCATACTACACAAATAAATGTAGTTTGTTATTTTACTGAAGCTCCAATAGTTAATCTGAAGATGGCACTGATTTTATAGGTAGTTTTACCAGGTGCAAGAATAACCAAGATTTTCTGTTCTCACAGGTTCTGAAATGGCAGCTTCGAAAAATTTTAAAAAGTAAGTATTTTCATGTATGATTTTCATTATACAGTAAACCTCCCTATAACGCGGTTGCAAAACGCCCTATAACACGTGTATTCCCTCGTATAACGCGGGTATTTAAATTGCAAAAAAATGAAACTATATGAAATAATACCGTTTATATGCGAATTACTGTATTCAATATAAACCGCCTTTAACGAGAAAGTTAAAACGTGAGTCATTTGTACATAAGGTGTTTAATGAAGTCTTATAAGAGCTTTTTACAAATTTTTTCCTATGACGCGTTTTTCCTATAACACGGTACGAATCTACCTCGTTATAGGGGGGTTTACTGTATAATATGCAAGGTCAAAACCTGAATGTTGATTGATTTGAATTTTTTTATTATTAGGAAAGTTGAAGCAGTGAAAATGCCCGAGTGTCCAGTTTGCTTGGAGGCATTGACAGTACCAATATTTCAATGCAAGTCTGGACATAGTTTGTGTAAAAATTGCACAACCCGCCTTTGTCCACCGCTATGCCCTGCCTGTCGTCAAAACATGACTACTATGAGAAATTTTGCTCTGGAAGAAATGATTGCTAAGGTGATAGATCTATTTATTTATTATGTAAATACGTCTTTATATTTGCTTCCATAGTGGGAGGCAATTCAGAAAACCGATGATAACAAAATCTGGGAATGCAGTTGAAACTGACGTTATGGGACCAAACTTTTGATATTTTTCGCATTAATATATTTGATGTGCGCTTACTTTGCCCATTAATATATTGCACTTTTAATTAATATGATTTCCATAAACCTAGTGGCCTACCACTACTGTTTGGAAGAACTTAACACAGACATGTTTAAATAAATTTCATAGTTTCTGTGTTTGAGGAAAACTTGGATAGTTACTTGAGGAAATTATTTACAGGTGAAGACTCCTAGTCCTAACAAACCTTTAGGATGTAACAATAAATCTGCTATTAAGATGAATGACCACGTTAAGAAGAGTGTTCATCGTGAAATGAATTCTCCTATGGGAATTCCCGAAAGTTCATGTCGAGGTAAAACAAGAGAATTTAAATTTATGTATATTCTAATTTTATAATATTGTTTATTCAGCTCCAAATTTAAATCTTAATATAGTTTAGTTTAAGAAGTAGGGTGAGATGGGCGACAATGGGCCACAATAAGTTTACGACTTCATATCTCTGGTCTCGTTAATGCTATTGTAGTGTTTTAGATACCACTGGAACGGAAATTTATTTGGCTTTGAAACTTATCTTTCATTTAAACTTGTCTTATTTTATTTAGAGAGCTATATATGTTTTTTTAAAATCCGGGAAATGGCTCATTGTGTACACCGTATGGTACACAATAAGCAGGGGGGGAGCACACAATTAGCCAGAGAGTAAACAATGGGTCATAAATAAATGCAAACAATATTTTTTCAGAATATTGTTTACGAAAATTAAAAAAAAATGCACCCTTGATTATTTACAATTATTTTAATGGAAAAAACCAAAATCAACATTGATTTTAATGCTTACACAAACATAAACATATTCGAAAAACAAAAAGTAACATTTGCTCTTATGGATGCAAAAAACAATTTACTATAAATGTGCGAAAAAGATCGAAAATGTTGCCTCAACAATGTTTATCAGTTTCACTAATCTGGTACCAAATAAAATACTTCAAAAAACATCTAAATTTCAATTATAGAACAAGCATATTGCATACAAATGAGATAGGTAAATTTTACCTGAATATTTGTTATCTAACGTAATATAATTAAAAATTTAAATCAAATTAGAAACAAAAATGTAGGAACTGCCTTGGTAATACAAAAAGTTATATAACTACTTATATTAAAATGTCTTAACATCAGTCTTTCAGTTTCATTAATCTGGAAAAATAAAATATTCTAAAGCACTTTAAATGTAACAAATAAAGTGCAAACGGTTTACACACAAATGAGATAGAATTTTACCTATTTGTTAACGAGCTTATTTATTTTTTAAATCAACTTAGAAAACAAGAAGAGTAGGGATTGTCTTTGTACTCATAATTATCACAATCGTAAAATCATATCACAAAATAGGTAAATTATTAAATATCTAAATTCTTAATAACCAAATCTTAACCATATAAGCAAAATGCACAATAAACTTTTTAGAAGACAAATTTAAACATGACGATATTCCAAAAATAACTTTTGCTAATGGTCGTAAATATAGGTAACCAACACAACAATAACTCAACTTACAAAACAATTCAAAAAAACAACTGAGATCAACTTAAAATCTACTACAACGTCATCATAAGACGGACGTGACACAGACATTTTAATTTTTACCGTTAATAACGTAAATTTATCTGTGACAAATCTACAGGAAACTTATAGGTTGACATACGACGTCTAGAACTTTCAGTCTTAGGGAAGGGTAGAATTAATTTAATGTCTGCTCTTTTGACACCTGCAGTATCAGGTTCAAGAGGCTCCACAAACTTTTGCTGATCCTTGCTCTTAAGCTTTAAATAATTGACAAAAAAATCACATTCTTCTTCGTCGTCGTCTATAAGGCTTTCTAATATTTGAGCAACATAGTATACCTCTTCATTTTTTGATTTTAAACTAACCAAAACATAGTCATTTAGACGAGGCTCTCGTTTTAGAGGACCAAAATCACTACTTAAGACTTGATCTTCATCTTCAGACTCACTCACGAAGTTTTCTCCTCCAGATGATGATCCACTACATTCAAAAGGTTCGTCTTCATCGTTAGATGTTTCAGGTGTCACCGATTTTTTTATCCTTTTATTATTTTTAAATAAGTCTTTCTTTACCCGTTTTACACTCTTTTTAGCTATCGGTGTAACAATCTTTTTCTTCTTAGCCATTAGGGCATCTTTTTCTGGCGTATCAGTTGCTATTATACTCTTTCCAGGTTTTCTTGCATTTCGTTTTTTCTTTATTTCTGCCTTCAGCGGTGGACGGAATTCTTCAGGTGTTACAAATTTTGGTTTAGACTTTATTTCAAAATGAGCTTTAGAAGTACTTGGAGTTGCTGTGTCTGATGCACGCGGCATAAACTTGGGTGCTTTGTTTTGGAGTAGTTTTGGATTTATTTGGGTAGTTTTGGAGGTAATAATGGGTACTTCGGCAGCTTTCAATGTAGCGGCAGCATCCATAATCGTTTTGCACGCTATAGTTTTCAACGATTCAGGGTTCAATGATTGATTGTAGGAATAATTGTCCAAAATAGAAATCGAACTGCAAGATATGTTATCTTCTATGTCTGTATCATCCTCTTGTTGGTTCATTGTTGTTGCCGTAATACTGTGTCCAGCTGGTCCTTCAGCCACTCTGCTAGAATCGTTGCCGTCAACATTAACTTGCGGCCTGTCTGTGACGCTGCTGGGCAGAAAATCAATTTCTGTAAATACTTGGTCATCATACGGGAATATTCCGCATTTTTTAAAGGAGTTTACAATATTAATTGGTGTCATTGCTTTAAGATAGGCACTTCCAACGCATTCTGCAACGTTATATATTGTCATGGTCTTGCCAGGATTGCGCATCAGGAAAGAGTCGACAGCAGAATTATAAAATGTTTTGAACGGTGCATGAAGCCCAACGTCCAATGGTTGCATCTTGGCCGTTGTGTGTGGGTGAAGAGTCAAAATTGTCACACCGTGATCTTTGGCTAAATCAAGCGCTTCTATGGACAAGTGGCTTTCATGATTATCCATAATCAATAAAGCAGGGGTTTCCTTTGACGATGACGTGTATTTAATAAAATGACGCATCACATCTACAAAAAGGTCGGCAGTCATCCAACCGCTTGGATTAGCTAAACCTAGCGTCCCTGAAGGAGCACCAGCTAACATATATGGTTTGTATTTTTTGCGTGGAAACACCATTACTGGTGGTAAGGCTTGACCATGTGCGTTGACGATACAACAGGTTGTAACTAATACTCCGCGTTCTGCACTTGTTACTTTACAAACGCTGCGATTTTTTGGTGCTAATATTTTTTGCGGACGTTGAACGGTAGTTGTAGACGTTTCGTCTAAATTATAAATACGGCTACCATCACCAAAACTAGGATGACGCTCCAAAACATTTTTCAGATTGGCATAAAAGTTTTGCACGTTGGTTTTATTAAAAGCAGTAGTACATGCTTCAGGTTTTCTAATGCTGAGATCTGGAAACCTCTTTCTGAATCCTCTAAGCCAGTCTTTTCCAGCAATCTCATTGTTTTCCCATGATTTTGGGACTCTAATATTATTTTTCTTCGCTAATTGATAAGCAAGTCTGCAACATTCTTTTCCTGTTAGTCCATAAAATTTGTCAGAACACTCCACAATGTATTTTTTTAAGGACAGTTCTTGTTCGTGGGTAAATATTTTATTTACTGAATAATTAGGTTCAAATTTGATCAAATTACCTTGTTTGGCTTTGTACACATACCTTTGGAGGGTCTGATAAGGAATCTCAAATTCTTTGGCCACCTTTCTTATGCTAACACGACAATTTAAATGTTGATGTACTGCTTGTTGCATTCGATCTGCTGGGATGTTTCCTTTTTTTCTAAATGCAACCACAGTCCGACCCATCTATAAAAAAGTATATATAACCCGTATTAGCAAATACTGATAGGTATTCAATTGTTTTTTAAATAGCGAGCAGTTGGCACACAATGAATCAGGCTGTGGTACCCAATGATAAAGAGCATATGAATTTCAATTTATTTAATATTCATTGTGGTACATAGTGAGTAGAAATGTGGTACACAATGAGACAGTGGCTCATTGATGGCGTTTAGAAATTACTCATTGTGTGCACCCTCTCAAAAATATTGTGACGTTACATAACTTTTAAAGGAAACACGTGGCATTTATATGAGTACTCTGAGAAGCAGCGCTATGAATCTCTTTTACACAGCAATAAAAATCCAATGAGCTACAAATATAGTTAGAAATATGAATTCGAAAACAAACTCACCTTTTTTTTCTACTTTTTCACCACTAAAACTCACAAAAATCTATCGTTTGTCCGTTTGTGGCGGAATCACATAACCGACTGGGGAGGGGCGGTCTACGGCCGCTAGCGCAAGTTTGTACGATTACGACGCGGTGTGGCAACGTCGCGTTTTGTAGTAAGACTGGGTGACACATTGTGTACACCTGGCCCATTGATGCCTACCCCACCCTAACTCAAAATAATAATATAATAATCTTTAGGTACATAGTATAAATTGATCTTCCGTGAAAAGTATATAGAAAATAAAGTATGTTTTTCCTCTATTCAAGTATATACAGGGTGTCTCAAAAGTAGTGAATCAAACGGCTCACCGAGATAGAGTAGGTCAAGACCTATCGAAATAAACCAACTTTAGTTCCGCGAAAATGTATAATTTTTGAGATATTTGAAAATGAGTGAAAATTCCAAAAATACCGATTTTTAAGTTTTTTTTTTCAATAATTTGATCAATTTATGTTTTGGATCACCTATTACAATTTTTATTGTTACTAGATTATGGTTCTGATGATCACATATGGAAAACCAAAAATAAAAACAAAAAGAAATACAAAAAGTCAGGGTTCAAACTTTTAATTTTATTTCGACTTTTTCGTTAGTGATTATAAAACACCCCATATTTTTAGAAAAAACCCTTCCATTAACTGGCAAAGTCTTTCAAAAACTTCCCTGTTTCATGCGGATTCCAAATTGGTAAGTAACATTAATAACACCTCTAAAACTAAATTATTATCGATGGGTCAAATGCGTCAGGTAGTAACAATAAGTGAAATCAATAGAAAACCTGTTTTTGTGTCGGCTGGAATCAAAGTAATTTCTATGGAATTGTTCGGGTCTATTGTTTAAACAATAGACTCATAGCTCAGTTATCTTGCTCTTACGCATTGAGTTAGAGTGGGATGGATGATTTTGTAGAAGTGGGCGGCGAAAGGGAAGTATGCGGGCGGTGGAGTACAAGGCGCGAACGCACTGCTCCCTTATTTTTATTTGTCAGTTGTCAGACTTTTCTTTCAGTTAGTTTACTTTTCGTACTTGCTATTGCTACACACGCGCGCTCTGTTTCTGTATTGTGTTTTCTCCACTTTTAATACTGACTTGGCTTTACTTTGGACTCTGATTTACTGTGTGTTTTGTGTTTGACATGGAACATCCTACTTACACTTCTCAAGAGTATGCAGACATGCATCTTATTTACGGCGAAACTCGCTACGAGCCGCGTAGAGGAGGAGTAGCGTACAACGGAAGAGAAGCGGCGAGGATCTACGCCGAACGCTTTCCAGATCGCCGACATCCAGATTATGGAGTATTTTTAAGAGTCCACAATGCTTATAGGGCTGGGGAGATGCCTGGTGCACGCCGTTCTAGAGAAGGACGACCTCAAACAACTGACGAGGACACAGTGCTAGAATTGGTGAATGAAGAACCTGGCATATCAACAAGAAAAATCGAGAGTAGAACCCGCATTCCGAGAGCAACAAATCATAGAATTTTAAAAAAATACGGGTATCACCCTTACCATGTGCAGAGAGTACAAAAACTGCAACAAAGGGACTACGCGGCTCGTGTGAGATTTTGTCGCATAATGATAGAAAAAATCAATGAAGATCCCGATTTTTTTGATAGTTTTATGGAGCGACGAATCGTCCTGTCGCAAGGATGGCTACCTAAACTTACACAATGTGCATAGCTGGAGTATCGAGAATCCGCATGAAATGCGCGAAGAACGGTCCCAATATCAATTTAAAATTAATTTATGGGCTGGAATTTTTAATGGTAAAATTTTGGGACCGGTAGAACTGCCTCCTATCTTAAATGGGGAGAACTATTTACATTTTCTACGCAATGATTTGGTTGACCTGCTCGAAGGAACTCCTGAAGAGTTACAAAATACAATGTGGCTTCAAAATGATGGATGCCCAGCCCATTATGCCGTGCCCGTACGGCAATATTTAAATGAAAGATTCCCGAACCGATGGATTGGTCGGCTGGGCCCAATTTTGTGGCCACCACGGTCACCAGATTTAAATCCGTTAGATTTTTTTTACTGGGGATGTTTAAAGGATAAAATTTATGAAAAACCAATTAGAAACCAGGAAGAATTGCGTAGAAGACTTACAATAGCAGCCAACGAAATAAATGTAAATAGTTTAAGGCGCCTAAAACGCTCTTTTTTAAAACGTTGTCGCTTATGTATTAGACAAAATGGCCGCCAATTTGAGCATCTTTTGTAATTGTTATAATAAAAAAATACTCACTACAACATGGTTCGTTTTATTTGATTATCTATTAGGAAGATATTTTAATTTAGTTTGGAAATTGGGTATAATTATTTTTCAAACGCATAATAAAGGTTAGGTTACGAAATTATCCATCCCACTCTAACTCCATGCGTAAGAGCAAGATAACTGAGCTATGAGTCTATTGTTTAAACCAGGGATTCCCAAAGTGGTCGATATCGACCCCTTGGGGTCGATATCGGTTTCCTAGGGGTCGACATAAACGAAAAGTGATTTTGGGGGTCGACGAGGTCTAAAAATCGACCCCTATTATATTAACACAAGTTCTTATTTAAAACTTTCAAGATAGGTAAGTAGGTAGTTACTGTATTGTTTATGTTGTGTTACGTGTACTAAGAATAATTAATATTTTTGTAGGAAATAATGTTCCAGAAATGTAAAGTTTCAAGTTCGTACAAGATGAAAAACTCGGCAAGTCTATGTGGACAAGTTTGTGCAAGATTGAGTTGGAGCGTACGTCTTTCAGCGGCGTTTTGACTTGCTCTCTATTTGACGATAAAGTGCTTATCACACTATTCAATTTGAACGATTCCTATTTAGGAATCTAAGTAGTGAGCTCGTGATCACACTACGCTAAATTGATTTCTAAATCGAAGATATAGAGTTGAAAATGGATAAACTCTTAATTGAATCCAATCTGTTCTAACTGCGATCACACCTTCCGATTTCCTAAATTGGAATCGTTCAAATTGAATAGTGTGATAGCGGCTTTACGCGAATTAAGACGAACGAATTCATGATCAAGTCCAAACATGTTCCTGATATTTTACTATTTAACGAGCTTGCATTTAGGTTGAAAGTTCATTTGCGTTTTGAAATTCGTTGGAGCTTGAACGATAAAAACTCATATAGCTAAGTACTCATTTATTTCAAGAGATTACAAACTTATTACAAAGCTAAATTAAGTGAAGTAAAGTGACTGAAAAAGTGTTAAACACAACATACAACATATTTTAAATAGGTATGTATAATTGTATTTGTAAAAATTACTAACACTTAAGTCTTTGGTTTTCGTTCTTATTCTACCTAATTACCTAATACGAAGTTTCTATACCTAATTACCTACTGTAGTTACTTCCCAATATAGGTATCAAAGTTTATCAAAGAGTAAGTCAGTAATACTTAACAAGAATCCATTAACTGAGTGTGATAAAAATAAGATAGTGTGCAAATTTAACAGTTTATTATTGTTTTTTATTTAGGTTCCTTATTTTTTTGTTTGCAGAATTACTGAAAGTTTTATGATGGCGGACACGAAAAAAAAATGCAGACAATACAGTTTGGACTACTTGAAGTTCGGATTTATTGCATCTCCATCAAATCAACACTTCCCGATGTGTCTCATATGTGAAAAAGTATTTAGTAACGATGCCATGAAGCCTTCAAAAATGGATGACCACTTATCAAGAGTACATGCTAACAAAAAAAGTAAGCCCTTGTCATATTTTCAAGCACTGAAAGAAAAACTAGACAAAAGGCCATCCATAGGATCGATGTTTGCGTCATCATCTATTCGAGACAATGATGGTTTACGAGCGTCCTATAATATATCTTTACTAATAGCGAAGTCGGGGAAACCCCATACAATTGGAGAGCAGCTTATCTTACCAGCCATTGCGGAGGTCCTTAACAATGTATTGCACAAACCCGCACATGATATTTTAAAGAGAATACCTTTGAGCAACAACACCGTTCAGAGACGCATAGATGAGATGGGACGCGATGTGGAAAACATTTTATGCAAGTTCTTACAGACCCGCAGATTCTCTCTCCAGTTGGACGAGTCTACATTACCCGGCAATGAAGCTCTATTGTTAGGATATGTTCGATTTATCAAAGATGAAAATATGTGCCAAGAACTGATTTTTGCTGCATATTTAGAGACTGATACTAGAGGAGAATCGATTTTTCAGGCCGTGGAACATTTTTTTACTGATAAAGCTATTCCATGGAAGAATATTGTTTCTGTTGCGACTGATGGTGCACCGTCTATGGTTGGTCGTCATCGTGGCTTTATAGCTCACTTAAAGCGACAACTGCCTGATGTACTGGTTATTCACTGTGTGATTCACAGGCAGCATTTAGCAGCAAAAAAGCTGAGTCCTAGATTGCATAAGTCTTTACAATATGTAATAAATGCTATCAACAAGATTCGAAGCAATTCTTTGAACTCTCGGTTATTTGCTCAACTATGTGACGAAAACGACGAAGTCTTCGGTTACTTCTGCACACTGAAGTTCGCTGGCTATCAAGAGGCTCTTGCTTAGAAAGATTTTCAGCCCTTTTTGAATCTGTGTTGGAGTTTTTACAAGAAAAAGATCCGAATTTGAAAGAAAATCTGAACAATTGTAAAACAGATATTTATTACTTGACTGATATCTTTGGAATGTTCAACAAAGTTAATTTGCAACTACAGGGTGATGATCTTAACTTGATTAAAACAAAATCAATAATATCGGCCTTCGTGGGTAAACTAGTTCTTTATAAACAAAATTTAGGCAGAAAAGAATATTCGCAGTTTCCGCATTTGTCAAAATTACCAAAAATGCTTCAAGATGATGACATTTTATTATATGTTACTCACTTGGACGCATTACACAAGGATTTTACGGAGAGGTTTGATGATCTTTTAAATTTACAAATTCCTCAATGGATAATAAATCCGTATAACACCACAGCCATAGAAGAAGCCAATGTGATAATGCAAGAAGAGTTGATTACCATCAGCACAGACGAAGAGCTTAAGCAAAAGTTCAACCAAGGCTATCAGAAGTTCTGGTTGCAACGCAAAATTGAAACACAGTATCCTACATTGTGGAACATTGCTGAAAAATACCTTATCGCTTTTCCATCATCATATCTAGTTGAAAAAAGCTTCAGTGTGGTAACAAACATTTTGACAAAACAAAGAAACCGTTTGAAAATCAACGAACGTGGAGATTTAAGGCTGCAACTCACTAATATTGAACCGGATGTAGCTAGATTGGTAGATAGTCACCAGGTTCATCCATCGCACTGAATGTTTTATTTTCTCTTTGCGAATTAATAGTTTTTAAAATATAATTTCCTACCAACTTAAGATGCTTTATGTATTAATTTGTAATAATTATAAATTAAACTTGATATTTACTGAATTGGATTGTCTTTTTATTTTGTTAAATTTTGACGAGAAAATGAAATCAACTTCACTCACTTAACCAAGTGCAAAGTTTTCTAATTGGCACCTTAGTACCTAGGTATTTTGTACCAATAGGAAAAAACTAAAGATAGACTAAGATAGATAGCTGCTTTAAGTTAGCGGACCATTATGAATAAGGGGGTTGGTCTTAAAAGTAGGTAATTTGACCATGGGGGTCTGAGGTAACAGTTCATTGTTGAAAAGGGGTCACTTGTCCAAAATAGTTTGGGGAACCCTGGTTTAAACAATAGACCCGAACAATTCCATAGAAATTACTTTGATTCCGGCCGACACAAAAACAGGTTTTCTATTGATTTCACTTATTGTTACTACCTGACGCATTTGACCCATCGATAATAATTTAGTTTTAGGGGTGTTATTAATGTTACTTACCAATTCGGAATCCGCATGAAACAGGGAAGTTTTTGAAAGACTTTGCCAGTTAATGGAAGGGTTTTTTTCTAAAAATATGGGGTGTTTTATAATCACTAACGAAAAAGTCGAAATAAAATTAAAAGTTTGAACCCTGACTTTTTGTATTTCTTTTTGTTTTTATTTTTGGTTTTCCATATGTGGTCATCAGAACCATAATCTAGTAACAATAAAAATTGTAATAGGTGATCCAAAACATAAATTGATCAAATTATTGAAAAAAAAAACTTAAAAATCGGTATTTTTGGAATTTTTACTCATTTTCAAATATCTCAAAAATTATACATTTTCGCGGAACTAAAGTTGGTTTATTTCGATAGGTCTTGACCTACTCTATCTCGGTGAGCCGTTTGATTCACTACTTTTGAGACACCCTGTATAATAGAAAAAGAAACAATATTTTGCAACCAAAGTCGCCAGAACTGTCCGCGTCTGTTTCTTCTCTAACTACTAGATACTAGATTTTTAATACGGTTTTTACTAATTGAAAGGTGGATAAACGGGAAAGGTTTGTGTAGGTATTTAAAAAAATTGCGTCTTGGGCGAAACCGGCAGCTAGTAATAATTTATTTTGCGACAAATTAGTCCATAGTAAGTACCTAATTAGGTACTTACCTTGAAATAAAAAGAAAATCATCAAAAATTATAATATTAGTGGCCCGCTCCCGGCTTCGCCCGGGTTCAAAATAAAAACTATCCTATCTTTTAAGTTGGACCAAATTACACATATGTAGACGAAGTTTTATCAAAATCAGTTCAGTAGTTTAGGAGTTCATCGCGGACACACAACGTGACGTGACACGTAATTTATATAAGTACTGTATATTCATTTATATTGTAGGTGCAGCAAGGAAACCACAGCAGCATCCACCAGGCAACTCAAAGTCAAAGCCTTTCACATCGAAAGTGGATATTTTGGAACCAACCAGAAATCGCCGCGTCCAACATGCCTGCTATCAAGTTCATCTAACTTTCATTAGAGCGCCCCAGAAACCGGCACAAAATGGATGCATTTCTTGTTCGCATAATGGTATAAAAATCGTTTACAAAAGCACCTACAAAGAAAACTGATGCACTAAGTACAGTAGAACGGGTGTTTCAATAGAACTAAAGATTATTAATATATATTGGACCCTCAAAGTCATTGTAAGCCCTCTGTGTAAAATTAGTCCATAGCTTAATATTACTCCACGTCAAAATAGTAGGTATCTAATCTTTTGATTTTATTTTATAAAAACAGAAATAATTAAATTTCTCTTTAATAGAAAAAAACTCGTAGCATACTAAAATTATATTATTTTGTGTTTTCTGAATTCGTGTTATTTTTTAAATTCAAAACTAATAAAAAAATTACCTATATCTATAACATTTGTATTTTTAGTTTAATAATATATTAATTATTAACATATTGTAATATTTACATAAATGAAGTTTTATTTTTTTATCCCTACAAATGTTTTTATAAAAACATTGGAATCACAGGCGCTCTGTTGTAACGATATTTTCATTTCGTTTGAAATATTTTTTTTAATTTCATCACGTTTTCACTTTGGCGATGTTTGGTCGCCCCGGGCGGGGTCATTTTCCAATGACTCTTGAACTTGCTGGAATAGTCTTGCCCAACGTTTGACTGTGGCTGACGATGGTCTAGATCAGGGTTCCCCAAACTATTTTGGACAAGTGACCCCTTTTCAACAATGAACTGTTACCTCAGACCCCCATGGTCAAATTACCTACTTTTAAGACCAACCCCCTTATTCATAATGGTCCGCTAACTTAAAGCAGCTATCTATCTTAGTCTATCTTTAGTTTTTTCCTATTGGTACAAAATACCTAGGTACTAAGGTGCCAATTAGAAAACTTTGCACTTGGTTAAGTGAGTGAAGTTGATTTCATTTTCTCGTCAAAATTTAACAAAATAAAAAGACAATCCAATTCAGTAAATATCAAGTTTAATTTATAATTATTACAAATTAATACATAAAGCATCTTAAGTTGGTAGGAAATTATATTTTAAAAACTATTAATTCGCAAAGAGAAAATAAAACATTCAGTGCGATGGATGAACCTGGTGACTATCTACCAATCTAGCTACATCCGGTTCAATATTAGTGAGTTGCAGCCTTAAATCTCCACGTTCGTTGATTTTCAAACGGTTTCTTTGTTTTGTCAAAATGTTTGTTACCACACTGAAGCTTTTTTCAACTAGATATGATGATGGAAAAGCGATAAGGTATTTTTCAGCAATGTTCCACAATGTAGGATACTGTGTTTCAATTTTGCGTTGCAACCAGAACTTCTGATAGCCTTGGTTGAACTTTTGCTTAAGCTCTTCGTCTGTGCTGATGGTAATCAACTCTTCTTGCATTATCACATTGGCTTCTTCTATGGCTGTGGTGTTATACGGATTTATTATCCATTGAGGAATTTGTAAATTTAAAAGATCATCAAACCTCTCCGTAAAATCCTTGTGTAATGCGTCCAAGTGAGTAACATATAATAAAATGTCATCATCTTGAAGCATTTTTGGTAATTTTGACAAATGCGGAAACTGCGAATATTCTTTTCTGCCTAAATTTTGTTTATAAAGAACTAGTTTACCCACGAAGGCCGATATTATTGATTTTGTTTTAATCAAGTTAAGATCATCACCCTGTAGTTGCAAATTAACTTTGTTGAACATTCCAAAGATATCAGTCAAGTAATAAATATCTGTTTTACAATTGTTCAGATTTTCTTTCAAATTCGGATCTTTTTCTTGTAAAAACTCCAACACAGATTCAAAAAGGGCTGAAAATCTTTCTAAGCAAGAGCCTCTTGATAGCCAGCGAACTTCAGTGTGCAGAAGTAACCGAGTAAAGACTTCGTCGTTTTCGTCACATAGTTGAGCAAATAACCGAGAGTTCAAAGAATTGCTTCGAATCTTGTTGATAGCATTTATTACATATTGTAAAGACTTATGCAATCTAGGACTCAGCTTTTTTGCTGCTAAATGCTGCCTGTGAATCACACAGTGAATAACCAGTACATCAGGCAGTTGTCGCTTTAAGTGAGCTATAAAGCCACGATGACGACCAACCATAGACGGTGCACCATCAGTCGCAACAGAAACAATATTCTTCCATGGAATAGCTTTATCAGTAAAAAAATGTTCCACGGCCTGAAAAATCGATTCTCCTCTAGTATCAGTCTCTAAATATGCAGCAAAAATCAGTTCTTGGCACATATTTTCATCTTTGATAAATCGAACATATCCTAACAATAGAGCTTCATTGCCGGGTAATGTAGACTCGTCCAACTGGAGAGAGAATCTGCGGGTCTGTAAGAACTTGCATAAAATGTTTTCCACATCGCGTCCCATCTCATCTATGCGTCTCTGAACGGTGTTGTTGCTCAAAGGTATTCTCTTTAAAATATCATGTGCGGGTTTGTGCAATACATTGTTAAGGACCTCCGCAATGGCTGGTAAGATAAGCTGCTCTCCAATTGTATGGGGTTTCCCCGACTTCGCTATTAGTAAAGATATATTATAGGACGCTCGTAAACCATCATTGTCTCGAATAGATGATGACGCAAACATCGATCCTATGGATGGCCTTTTGTCTAGTTTTTCTTTCAGTGCTTGAAAATATGACAAGGGCTTACTTTTTTTGTTAGCATGTACTCTTGATAAGTGGTCATCCATTTTTGAAGGCTTCATGGCATCGTTACTAAATACTTTTTCACATATGAGACACATCGGGAAGTGTTGATTTGATGGAGATGCAATAAATCCGAACTTCAAGTAGTCCAAACTGTATTGTCTGCATTTTTTTTTCGTGTCCGCCATCATAAAACTTTCAGTAATTCTGCAAACAAAAAAATAAGGAACCTAAATAAAAAACAATAATAAACTGTTAAATTTGCACACTATCTTATTTTTATCACACTCAGTTAATGGATTCTTGTTAAGTATTACTGACTTACTCTTTGATAAACTTTGATACCTATATTGGGAAGTAACTACAGTAGGTAATTAGGTATAGAAACTTCGTATTAGGTAATTAGGTAGAATAAGAACGAAAACCAAAGACTTAAGTGTTAGTAATTTTTACAAATACAATTATACATACCTATTTAAAATATGTTGTATGTTGTGTTTAACACTTTTTCAGTCACTTTACTTCACTTAATTTAGCTTTGTAATAAGTTTGTAATCTCTTGAAATAAATGAGTACTTAGCTATATGAGTTTTTATCGTTCAAGCTCCAACGAATTTCAAAACGCAAATGAACTTTCAACCTAAATGCAAGCTCGTTAAATAGTAAAATATCAGGAACATGTTTGGACTTGATCATGAATTCGTTCGTCTTAATTCGCGTAAAGCCGCTATCACACTATTCAATTTGAACGATTCCAATTTAGGAAATCGGAAGGTGTGATCGCAGTTAGAACAGATTGGATTCAATTAAGAGTTTATCCATTTTCAACTCTATATCTTCGATTTAGAAATCAATTTAGCGTAGTGTGATCACGAGCTCACTACTTAGATTCCTAAATAGGAATCGTTCAAATTGAATAGTGTGATAAGCACTTTATCGTCAAATAGAGAGCAAGTCAAAACGCCGCTGAAAGACGTACGCTCCAACTCAATCTTGCACAAACTTGTCCACATAGACTTGCCGAGTTTTTCATCTTGTACGAACTTGAAACTTTACATTCCTGGAACATTATTTCCTACAAAAATATTAATTATTCTTAGTACACGTAACACAACATAAACAATACAGTAACTACCTACTTACCTATCTTGAAAGTTTTAAATAAGAACTTGTGTTAATATAATAGGGGTCGATTTTTAGACCTCGTCGACCCCCAAAATCACTTTTCGTTTATGTCGACCCCTAGGAAACCGATATCGACCCCAAGGGGTCGATATCGACCACTTTGGGAATCCCTGGTCTAGATCCTGGATAAACTGCAGACATTTCTTCAAAAATCTCCTTTGCCGTTTTTCCCTTTTTTACAAGGAATGACTCAAGACATGACTCAACTTTATTTTATTATCAATTGAACCTAAAACTAAAAACCTTAAAAAATATAATATAATAATTAAAATATATTATTAAAAGAAGTCCCTTTAGGCAAGGTTCCGAAGATACTGGCAGCGTTCCCCCATATATAAACTTATATATACATACATATGTTGTTAACCGATGCCAGCGACTTCGTTCGCGGGGACTTCATCTTAAAATATGAACAGGTAGTTACTAAAATTTTCTAAAAAACTAACATTATAAAGTAAAAAAAAAAATGTAGAAGTACTAACAGATTGCGTAGGGATGTTCGGTCACACCGCAGCATTTTTATACCCGACATATTATACGAATGGCATCATCTTTCATATCTCCATGTTTTGATTGATTAATTTGAACAAAAGAGCATGCATGACTTGAGAAGAGTATGCGACGGTCGAACAAATTCATAATGTACCAAGTCTTGAGAAAAATGAATTTCCTGGATGTCCAGTATTCAGTAAGCGTTTAATGGAGTTAGCAGGAGTTAGCCACCAATTAGCCACAAAGGACTGCTTTAAAATAAAAACTTTTGTTACACCATAGATTTTATAAAATTCTGAAGTCTTATCTGTAGGTGCAGGAAAGATTGTTACAGGTTAAAAGGTACCTTTCTACAATATACTTGCTGCAGTACATTGTCTCATTTAAATTGTATTCACCCAAGAACTGTCAAGAATGCCTAATTGGTAGCTAATGTACCAATTAGGCATTCTTGACAGTTTCTTCTTAAAGTTATTAACTTAATGATACCGCTCATTAAGTTAATAACTTTAATTACTTATTTATTAGTGTGATAAATTAATAACACTATTAATTAACTAGGCGCCTTAAGTAAACAGTTGGTAAACAATATACTGTAACTAAATGAAACGTAAGTACCTATTAAATAAAACCCAAATTATTTTTTATGTAATAGCAACACATTAGGGGTATTTCCCGACAGATAAACAAACAAGCGAAGCGGCATTCGTTCGGTTCATTCATTCATTATCGCTATCGCCAAGTTATCGCAGCTAGAGTAGATTATACCTCCTTTGTATTATAGCTAACATTTGATTTTCTTTTGTTATTTCATATTTGAACATCGACGAACGAAAACCACTCAATTAATCTGGTTTTTATCAATAAATACCTTTCAATTTTATCTTTTTCTAACTTTTTGATACATGATTTATTATAAAAGTGTTGTTTTTAAGTGTCATAAATAAGACGCTATAAATTAAATTAACCGAAACTATTTTAGTATTGTTGAGTTTGCAGTCACTGGTAAGTACAATTTCTCATTACTTAAGGCACCTGACGTCAGCAATTCTAGACAATTATACCTATATACCTAAAATGTTTTGTAACAAAGGCCTAGTGAGAAACACGTAGGTAATATAACCTCCATTGCCTAGTTAAGAAAAATCCTAAAACTAAATCCTGATTTTGTTTTATAATTTTGCAATAATTTTATTAAGTATATCGAATAATAATATTTTTGCTGGAACAATGAGTTATTTATTACAGTTTATTAAGAGATGACTCATAATTTATCAACATAACGAGCATTAAGCAAACAATATATTATACCTATTTAACACCAGTAACCTACCAGTCTGCCTGATAAGGGACTTACTCATAAGGGTAAATTTTAGTCAGTAATAGTAAACTGTACCCAAATAATTAAACATTTTATTTGTTAAATTGTGATATATTGGAAAATATTGTAAATTTCATGATAAAATAGGCTACACGATCCAGTGGCAAAACCCTTTTCATATATATCACCAACAAAGAGAAGTTGTAAGTAACATTTTCTATGCAGTTTCCTTTGTATATAATCATATTTTTATGATAAGGTTCAAATCAATATTATAAGGTTCAAATTTTGCTTTTTGTACCAAGTTTGTAAGTACTTTAATTACACATTTGTAAGTTATAAGTTGCCTTTGTAGAAAACTTCCGCTCATCAAGCTAAGTCGTGACAATGCAGGTTTTTGTCTGTTGAAGATTAGTTCTCCTGCCATTAATTTTAAAAAATAATGCATTGTTGAGGGTCCAATTTGCTACTTTAAAACTAAATTTATTATTTATTTTCTGAATGTAGGTACTATAGGTAAAAAAAAAAGTATTTGCCATGCTACTTAAGGGCTACATAAGGCATCCTGCTACGACTTTTTTAATACGAACTTTTTTAACTAACCAGTACATATTTGAAAAAGGTTCTACAACACTCTTTTTTTCTAGCATAAGTATACCTCGAATATGTTTGTAATATTTATATGTTAAATTCATATGTAGTACCAGAGGTAAAAATAAATCTCCCGTGGTACTACCAGACAGCATAGTAGTACTACGGGCAAAAAATAATCCCCTTGGTACTACCAGTAGTTATTAAATTATGAGACAAAATAGACATTCTACATACATATGAATTGTCTTGTTAGTTTGTCATTTTACTGAAGCTCCAGTAGTCAAATCTAAGATGGGACTGATAATAGGTAGTTTTACCAGGTGTAAAAATATGCAAGAATAACAAAGATTTTCTGTTATCACAGGTTAAGAGATGGCAGCTTCGAAGAATTTCAAAACGTATGTACCTACCTACATAAAACTTTTCAAGTATGATTATATTATACAAGATCAAAACCAGAATGTTTGTTAATTTGAAATTTATATATTTTTTAGGAAAGTTGAAGAGGTGCAACTGCCCGAGTGTCCAGTTTGTTTGGAGTTATTGTCCACACCAATATTTCAATGCAAGAGTGGACATAGTTTGTGTAAAACATGCACAACCGGTCTTTCACCACCATTATGCCCTGTCTGCCGTCAAGATATGACTACTATGAGAAATTGGTCTCTGGAAGAGATGATTAATAAGGTGATCTATTTTTTTTTAATGTATAGGTCAGCAGGCAGACCGATGGCAACTTGATAATATGTAGCCACCATTCAACACTTATAAACACAAGTAAACAGTTGCAATTGATAAGATAAGGGATAACGACGGGTTAGTATCTGGTCACAAATCCAGTAACA
Source organism: Synanthedon andrenaeformis (assembly GCA_936446665.2). Taxonomy (NCBI): domain Eukaryota; kingdom Metazoa; phylum Arthropoda; class Insecta; order Lepidoptera; family Sesiidae; genus Synanthedon; species Synanthedon andrenaeformis. The sequence continues at coordinate 5,835,542 of OW387796.2, forward strand.
GTAAGTTTTGGTGTTCGAGGAGCCACGAGCCCGTTGCATGATTGGTTAAGGTGTTTGCCTTAACACTCTGTTCCAGGGGCCCCGGGTTCGATTCCCGGCAGGGTCAACTTTAGGCGGTCCTCGCGACCCCGCCCACCAACAAGTGGAGCGTCAGCCTGTCTGTTGACCTTAACAAAACAAAAACCTACATAGTTTCTTACCTAAAAAATTATTTACAGGCCAAGGTCTCCTGTCCTAACAAACATTTGGGATGTATCTATAAATTGGCTAATATCGAGATCAATGACCATCTTAAGGAGTGTATCTATCGTGAAATGGATTGTCCCATGGGTATTTTTGGAAAATGTTCATGGCAAGGTAAGACCAAGTGAATTTAAATTTATGTAAATTCTCAGTTTATAATATTTGTTATTAAAATTTAGTACAATTTCTTGCCTCAAGTTACTATATTATTGTAATATAAAAATTCTAGCCGATGCCCGCGACTTCGTACGCATTGAAAAATAAAATTTATTCAATCTTTATTGCTGTTATAGTTTCCCCAGGTGTTGCATTTTTATTTTTATGATACCTCAGGAACCTTTTTCTGGATAAAAGGTACCCTATGTCCTGTATCAGAATTCGCGTGAGAAGGTAATAACAAACAGACAGATTGATAGACAGACAGAGTTTCTTTCACATTTTGTAATATTAATATGGGTATTATTTGTTTTTATATAATAAATATTAATATATTTTTTACATTAATAACTAACTTAGGGTCAACTAACCCTTAATAAGCTTCTAGAGTTGGCTTCTACTTTAGTTTCTCACTAGATCTGTATTATTTCCAAAATACAATTTCCATTTTTTAACAATTGATGTCTTCCGTTTGTTTACACAAATTATTTAATAAAAAAAATTATATTTTACCAATTTTTATCTATGAGAAAATAAATCATGATTTTGTTGCCTGTTAAAATATGCTCATAGATTAGATATTATCCTTAATTAAAGGACCATTAATATCGTTTACAGGATCGCTTAAAACGATAATGGATCACTTCAAAGACCGTCATGCAGCCAATTACATTTCTACGACAGATGAAGATGTTAATTTAGACGAGGTTAATATAAAAGAGGACGACCGACGCGTTTTTCTCTATGCCCACGGCAAAATGTTATTCATTGTTACATTCAAAATAGATACTGCACAAAAAATGGCCTATTGGATTGTTCAACACATTGGCAATAAGAAGATTGCAACCCAACATATCTACGAGATTCATGTCACTAGTAAAAAAGATGTAAGGAGAAAGGCAATTTTCATGGAACATTGTTTTAATGATGCCATGAAAGCCGAAGAAGTGTTTCGCTTGGGTAAATGTGGTGTTATACCTTCGGACATATTGTTCCACTTTGTTAAAGACAAAAAACTGTCTTTTAGATTCTTTATTAAGAGAATTCCTGCAAAGGGAGACGAGAAAGGTAACACAGACAATAAGGGGCCTAATAAACCAAAAGGGCCGAAGCCAGGGCCAGGACCTAAAGGTAAGGTATAAAAACCTTAGTTAATTTTATCTCCTGTAGACAACCAGATAGCCACCTATCTTCAGAAGTCTGTGTATGTGTAGTGCATAACTAATTTGGATATTCTGAGGTAGGCTGGTTGTGATAATGTTGTGATAACAGAGATAGTTTAACTTGTATTGCTCTTGCAACTTACATATTTTAGGTACTTATACGTTAATATAAGTTAAGTATTATGTCAATACGTTAATTTTAAGTACTATATATCAAATGGGTCTTATGTATAAGGGCCAACATTATATATGATAATATGATATTACTTTACAATCATCTTAATAACTTGGCAATAACTTTGGCAAATAGTTTACCAAACACGGTAAAACTGAAGTTAATGAAACTTTGCCTATTTATAATATAATTAATTAATTCGTTATTTATTATGGTAGTTAAAACAAAAAAAATTCAAAATTACTAAATTCTTAATTTGACCATTATACATAGAACCCATCGATATTAAAGAAAAGTATCATAATTATATGACTATATACCATATAATTATGATTATTATCTATGACTTTTATAGGAAACCCCCACTCTCTTAATTACATATAAGTTTGTGGCTATGGTTATTTGTAATTTTTCTTTTATATTGTCGCTAAGTACTAAATGATTGCAGTTTATTTTAATGTGTTAATGAAAGTATGATTTTTTTTCATAAATTGTAGAAGTCTTGTGTTGATTCGTTATTATGTTTACGTTGTATTGGTGTGGCTATTACCACGATTTCACTATGGGCGTCTATAATATGCCAGTAGGTACAGCCAGCACAGTACTTACAATAAGTCTTCTTTAAATAGAAGTCACTTATTTTTTTAAAGATGTCTAAGACATCTTTAATGTTATATTTTAGTCACCAAAACATAGAAATTGGTATTTAAATTAATTAACCTAGACTGATAAAAGTTGATGGTTTACATTTTTTTTCATGTATAATTATGATATTCTATTGTTTTGTTTATCTCCAGCAGCTCAATTTTAAAAGTGTTTAAATTTTGTACATGCAAATAAAAGTGCCATCCCACACATTTTTGGATTTAAAACGAATGCTTTGGTTGGAAAAAATATAATAATTGATTTGCAAAGTAAGTTTACTTTGTAATTAACTTTAATTGTTATTACTTTGCATAATGCTGTGCTAGCATTCAATTTGATGATTGTTATTTGATTAAAAACAACATCAGTTACCTACTGTGTGTGCAATATATTATTTAATATAAACAGTTAACATTTCTTCATAATACTTATTTTGTGAACATATTATATATATGAATATATTTTGTATTAGTTTCCTTGAAATAAATATAAAATATATATGGCGGCATAGCTTTCATAGGTAATCTGTCACCTTATATGATCTATTTATTTATTTATTTTATATATTATACATTTATTTTTATATGCTAACAAATTTTACAACTTTATCTGATAAGCAAAGCGATCGGGTGAGTTCACCAAGATCCCCTGCCTGGATCCCGGTGAACTCCTTGGTTCATTAGAATCCCCTCAGACCTCAGTTGGGATCCTGGTGGACCAAACGATCAAGAAAGTCATTGTTCCAATTTCTCTCAATTTGATTCATGCACTTATGTGGAATCAATTACGGAGTGTACCCTGAACATTTTTATATTCAGGAAATACGTTAGAAACCAATGTCTCATAAAGTGAAAGTTGGCAGTGGTCACATACAATCATAGCGCAACAATAACTAACATTATGAGGCTTCACAATTGATTAATGTTTGCTGTAATGTTTTAACTAAAGTATTCTAAATGAATACAAGTATTGTAATGTATAATGTGTTTTTATTCAATATAATTATCCCCTGTATAGGGTATGTTAAGATTGGAAAAGGTTTCTGAAATGGCTTTCATAAAATTTATTATATTCTGAGATGGTAGACATTTTTGGGTAGGTATTTGAGGCAAGCCTATAACTGCTCATATACTATAACTAGACTTGTCCTATAACTCTTCCTATAATACCCTAACACAGAACTATAGTCCGGGAGGCACCAATCCTGAAAGCCCCGTGATTACAGATACTAAAATTTTTAATAAAAAATAAAAGTTAACACAGACGATTTTCCTGTATTTCCTTTTTTCCATATTAATTTGTATAATAAATATCTGAAAACTTAAGGAAGAGACCAGAGGTAGAAAAAAGACTCCAAAAGAAATGTCATCAAGTAAGTAAAATCTATGACAGTATAATCCTCCCTCACCCTCACAATAAAATCTGGTATGCGCGATACTTTCTGCAGTTTGCAAGCACGCATACCAAGATAATTATGAATGTAACATTGAAACGAGGTATCCGTGATAATGGATAAATTTTACCCCCTATCACACCATTCAAATAGGTATGTGTGACCTTTCCGGCTAAAAATCATTGATCGGCCGGATTTTTTCTTGATGAACATTATTTTGCACAAAATTCTATATGAGATTGATCAAAATCCGTGATGACGGAAAAAATTTTTGGAAATTTAATAATATATAATTTATTTAAAATATTTCCGGCCAACCAAATCCACGCCGACCAAGCAAATCTTGTTCGTCTAAGTGTTAACTTTTATTTTTTATTAAAAATTTTAGTATCCGTCACGGGGCTTTCAGGATTGGTGCCTCCTCGCCTACTACAGGCCTGGCTGCGGAGTAATGGGGCTAAATGAACCCTTATTTTTTTTTTTTTCAGATACGATTTTTTTTTGCAAAAAATGTCCTTGAGGCAATCTGACATTTATATACTTTGAAATTGAATATTTAAAGCGTAAAACAATAAATAAGCCAGATTTTTAGTCGGATCTTTAACTTTGCTGGGTATTTGTAAAACTATTTTCAGAAAATTCAAAGAAATGTAATTGAGGGAAGTAAAATTTTTTACAGGATATTATTTATAATTAAAAAATAAATATTTTAAAATAGACATCATTTTGGTGGGACTTTCTACCTGCCAGGTTTTTTTTGGTTCTATCGGTTTTGGTTAAAATTTTAGTTTACAGTTAAACTAAAATCGACAATATTGGAATAATTTTTTATTTCAATTAAAATATCTAAAGGTCGGGGTGTAGGTTGTTTTTGTTCTTTTTTGACCTTTCCGCTGGACGAATTGCAAATAGTTTACCAAACAAAGTTATATTTACATTTTTAACACTCATTATAAAAACACTATTATTTTTAGGTATTGTTGTAACTACGTTGTCCTTAGAAACTATTTTGAACGTATTCTTTGTGTCCATAATACAAATACCTTCTTTGCCAACATAGCTCGGGCATTTTGAACGTAGTACTGACAGCATACTTCCATGAAAATCTGCCTTGTAAATTGTCTGAGAAAAGTTTTCCCAATTTTTTATATCTGAAGTAGACTCCAAATTCTCTAAATTTAACATCTGACTCATATAATCTGACCACATGTGATGCATAGGCAATACATCTGAAAACTTCACACCATTTCTAGGTATAGAATAAAAACCTAGGGCTTTCTTTTCCTTTCTAGTTAGAGTGATGTTTTTTTTATTAATCTTGCTTTTCTTATTATTTTTACTTCTCTTTTTCGTGAGTACAAATTCTTTCTTCAATTCTGGTTCAATGTTTTCAACGTGCGATTTGGGAACGTGTTTCTTCAAAAAGTCTTTAACACTTTCGACTGCATCTTTATCGATGAAATTTGTTGTAGACATGTTTTCTAGTCATGTAATAATATAAACAAGTAAACAAACAGTGAATAGCACTTGAACAGTACAAATTTTTTGAACTTTCGTATATTTTGCCGGTAAAAATAACATCACATGAGACTTTATGTAAAATATACAAATCTAGAGTACATAACACATTATAAATATTAAATAAAACAAAAAATAACATATAGGTTAGGTTAAGTTTTTAGTGTACAAGATTTGTCACAATTTCATGACATTTTGTATGGGTCACAGACTTGTAGCTGAACCCGGCCACAGAGCATTAATATACTTATAAGGAAACCGCCACGCTTCGCTGTGTCCAATCTGTGTCCAATATGGAATCGGAATGAAAAGTATGGAAAAGTATATATATAGAAACATTCTGCTGTTAATACAAAAAGATTATACATTATGTTATCGTTAATTCGATTTCATTGTAATGTGGCGACCTCCTTTTACCGAGCTATTTGGTTTATTTGTACTTGGAATTCTTATAAAAAGACGCGAATACGGAGCTAGTGCGCATCCGACATCTGCTGCAAGAAGCTCGTACGTACCGCATATGTATTATATATTTTAGTAATTTTTATGTATATAAAATCGTGTACAGTAATGTGGTTAGTCATTTATTCACCCACATTAAATGGTGACCCGTGACGAAAAACGAACATTTTAGAAAACATTTGGACAACAATTTTACATAGTTATGGTTTTGTTGTCAAAGTGACACGCGACAAGCAAAATTTTCTTTTCGAGAATTTTATTTTTTCGTCTGTAAATATCTAATCTCGCATACGCATATATATAAATAAAAATGAGTGAACAAAAGACTCAACATCGTCAGGATCTGTAAATGTAAAAGTTCCGTCGTTTAGGCCTTCGTACCAGCCTCGCGTGCAACAACCGCATCGCACCGTCGACGTCAAGCGAGATAATCGAACTCCGACGGTGTGTGGACTGTGGAAGATCTCAGACACGAGGTAGCTGGTCTGAGGACGTCAGCGCGACCGCGCACTCCTAGGAGGGGGCGTTATCCACGCTGGCGCTCAAGAACACGTTCCAGCAGTCGGCCAACGATGCAGATTAAGGACACTGCTGGTACCATCGAAAATTCCAGCAACGCGCCACCAAATGCAGTTCACCGTGCACGTTTGCGGGAAACGCGACGGACAGTCGTTAATGGCGTGTAATCTAGCAAACTACCCCGTCACATAGCTGATGCGTTAATAGATATTTATAAATCATATGCAAGAACTTGGGGCTTATTATTTATTGCATTGAAACAATAATTAACTGTTCGACATAAGTATGACAATCGGAGTTACTAGCTTGTTAGGAAAAATGACTATTAACGGACTTTTCTCAAACCATAGATTATGCTCCGTGATGTAGACTCCAACATGGCGGCAATTCTTAAAGAAAAATCTAACATGAGTTTTAATAATGTTTAATTTAAAATATTAGATTTTATTGAATATTGTTTGTTTTTTTTTAAATCTGACCAATTTTTGGCTGACCAAATAAAAATACCAATATTTGGTCCAAATATACCGATTTCATTTGGCAACTTTACCGATATCGCATTCTGACGTTCGTACGAGACCACTGCCTTCACAAGCCAACCATAGAGTAATTTTTTTGCCTACGCCAGCGCAATGCGAAGCTGCTGCGGTGCTGCGGTCTGCGATACTAGTCAAAGAGTATGTAACATAGAGTTTATATAAGCATATTTACTCTGAGCGTAAAGGGAGGATAAACTAGAGTCGTCATTAGAATAATAATAGTATTAAGTTTTTGATGTGAAATCAAATAAAGGATTAAACAAGTAAAGACGTATATTATTTTAGTTAAAGTAAATTAGACATTCGTTGACAGATTTAAAGAAAAGAATAGAATAATTATAATAACAACATAATATCCATAGCAACGTAAAACCATAAACACATTAGTAACATATATCCTCTTTACATCCTCTGAACTTTTAAGAATTTGTAAATTCTATTTAGAAATTCTTTTCAAACCAATATTCTCACTTAATTCTTCTAGTCTGGGACCGAAGAGTGGCTTAGTGAACATATCTGCCAGTTGATTATTGGAAGGAACTTGTTTCACTAGCAGTTCTCCATTGGTGACACATTCACGTACAAAGAGATGCTTGAGTTTAATGTGTTTTGTACGTTTGTGGTACTCGTACTTTGGATTATGAGAAAGCTTCACAGCCGATTCGTTGTCCAAATAGAGTTCAGGTTTTTCTAAGGTGATTAAATCTTTAAATAGACCATTCAACCACAATATTTCTTGAGCAGCTTCGCTTGCAGCGATAGTCTCTGCTTCGGTGGATGAAATAGATACTATCGTTTGTCTCTGACTTCTCCAGCTGATAGCAGCTCCTGAGAGTAAGCAGACCATCCCAGATGTTGATCGTCCAGTTGATTGATCTCCTGCAAAATCAGAGTCAGAATAGCATAGTAATTTTGTGGATGACTCCTTAGTGTGACGATAAACTAGGCCTTTGTCCATGGTTCCTTTTAAATAACGGAAGATGCGTTTGACTAGACTGACGTCATTCGCTGTAGGTGTCTCCAAGTTTCTAGATGCCTTGCTGACGGCGTATGCTATGTCGGGTCTCATGCCAACTGCCAAATATGTTAGAGCTCCAACAGCCTGTCTGTAGGGAAATGAGCTTCTTTCTATACTTGGTTCTAAATCGTTAACACTTTCTTTAGTTATCGGTGTCGGTGCTGAATTGCTATTCAACATGCCGAATTTCCCAAGAACCTTCTTTGTGTAACTTTGTTGGTTGACCGTTATTTCTTTATTTTTAGTTTTAATCTCCATGCCTAAGAAATAGGAGGCAGGTTTAATGGTTATCTTGAACCTTGTTTTAAGTTCGTTGATAAACTCATCCGCTGCAGCTGTCGTATTTGACGCTACAAGTCCATCGTCAACGTATAATCCGATCAAGACTTTGGATTGCCCTCTAATTCTAATGTACAGGCAGGGATCTGCGTCACTTTGTTGAAATCCATTTGTTTTTAAAAAATCAGAAATGCATGAATTCCAACATCGCGGTGCTTGTTTCAATCCGTACAAGCTGCGTTTCAGTTTGCAGACTCGTTTGGTTCCGTCGTGAAAACCTTCAGGTTGTTTAACATATATTTCTTCTTTGACCGATCCATTAAGGAATGCTGTTGCAACGTCAAATTGTCGTAGCTTTAACTGTTCTTTAGCTGCAATTGCTATGATTGCGCGTATGGTACTAAGTCGAGCCACAGGACTAAACGTCTTGTCGTAGTCCACGCCTTGTTTTTGAGGGTAACCTTTAACAACAACTCTTGCCTTGAACTTATCGATCGATCCATCTGGATTCATTTTCAATTTATAAACCCATTTACAAGGTAGTGCTTTTCTTCCTTTAGGCAAATTCACTAAGTCCCAAGTTTGATTTTCTTGTAGTGAATTTATCTCACTTAACATGGCTTTTAACCATTTTTCTTTGTAGGGTGATTCCATAGCTTGTTTGTAAGTTTCTGGATCTTTTGTTAGATTTTCTACGTCAGCAACAGCTGCCAGTACGAAATCATCATACCGTTGTGGTGGCTGTATGGCTGATCTGTTTCTCAAATTATATCGCTCAGGCTCAGGTTCTGTTTGAGTATCTTCTTCGTTTTCGTGTCGAGTCAATTCGTTCATTTCGTGTTCACCCAGTTCATGTTCAGATTCGACTACAGCATCATCAGGTTCATGATCAGGTGCTTCGTAAAATTCTTGTTGATCATCATCTGTTTCATGACCTTGATTTGTAATTTCAACTTGCTGATTGAAGACTGGATCTGGAATTGATTCATTTTCGGTATTTTCAACGTTAAGTTCAATTTTTGTAGTTGGGATCGAAATAGAACGTTTAAGTTGTTCTAAATTGCCACTACAATCTGAATAAAATTTTGTTTGAAGAATTTTAACGTCTTTGGAAATAAATAACTTGCGTTTCGTTGGAACATACACCCTGTATGCCTTGCTATTTTCAGAATATCCGACGAAAACTCCTGGAATTGCCTTAGGCGAGAATTTGGAGCCTTTGGCACGGCCTTTTAGCAGTACGAATGCTTTTGCTCCAAAAATATGGAGGTGATGGATGCATGGTTTTCTTTGTACCCATTTTTCAAACGGCGTTCTGTTTTCTATAGAACTGTTTACGCTTCTGTTGGATAGATAGTTCGCCGTGTTGATGGCTTCAGCCCATAGGTGCATTGGTGCATTCCCATCAATCAGCATTGCCCTTGCTTTATCCAGTAATGTTCTATTTTTGCGTTCAGCAAGACCGTTCTGGTGTGCTGTGTAGGGTGCAGATAAGCGTCTTGCAATCCCTTGTTCCTGTAAAAAAGCTTTGAATTTATCGTTGATATATTCTGTGCCGTTATCACTTTGCAAGTGCTTAATTTTATTTCCAGTAAAATTTTCCATTTCTTCTTTGTAAATTTTAAAATGATGTAGTGTCTCACTTTTATTTTTCATGAAATAGACACGTTCGTATCTACTATAATCGTCAATAAAAGTGACGAAATATCTGTTTTTTCCATATGAAGCTGCGACAGGACCACACACGTCACTATGTACAATCTCCAGTTTTTGAGTTGTTCGAGGAGTTGTTCGCTGTGGGGGTCTTGGTACACTAGTCATTTTCGCTTGAATACATGCATCGCAGTCGGATAGTGATTCTTTTTTGTCAAAATTTAAACCAACATAAGTCTCATTGTTGAGCGCTAGATGAAGATCTTTGTCGTTCATATGTCCAAGCTTCTTGTGCCAATCTAGTAAAGATCCTTTATTCGTGTTGATCGATACTGTTTTAGACGTAGCTGAATAGTTTTGTTCAACCTTTTGCATTTTTACATAGTAAATACCACTATTCTTAGACTTCTCTGCAGTCATAACTCTCTCAGTGAGTCGCGCACCGTATTACCTTTACACATTAGCGTCTTTTATCAAAATGTGAGAGGACTAAAGACGAAGTTACCGACATGGCGTGCCAGTATGTTGGTATCAGATCACACTGTGGTCACTGCAACCGAGACGTTCCTAGACTCCTCAGTTGAGGATGCCGAGGTTTCGCCGGATGGCTGGACTCTACTACGCCGCGACCGCATGACCCCCTGCGGCGGAGTATTACTCGCTGCGAGGCCTGAGATCGCCGTGTGCCGCCGTCGCGACCTTGAATCGGAGCTCGCCGAAGACCTGTGGGCCTCGCTCATCTACTGTGGTATCTCTCTTATTGTATGTGTAGTTTATATCAAACCGAAAGCTGCCGATGCCATTTACATGAACTTATTTTGTAAAATAGAATCCTTTCTATCAGCATCAACCTCTAAATTTTACATATTCGGGGATTTAAATATTAATAGTGCCTCGAATAATATTAAAAATTATTATTGTTATTTTTTGACCTACTGTAACTTAACTGACTATAATGATGTAATTAATTGTCATGGAGGCATTCTTGACGTAGTATTGGCGCGGGAGTCGCAGACGGTTTACGTCCACGAGGCAACTGATGGCTTTGTACCGCCTGACCGATTATACCACCCCCCACTTGAGGCAGCGCTCGCTCTCCGACCTCTAGGTAAAGATTACGCCCGACTAACTCCAACTAACATTGACACATCCCGCGATTGGAATTTCAAAAAGATGAATATTCCCCTTTTTCTCTCGCTACTTGAGCAAACCTCATGGACCTCTGTGCTCGAGTCTAAAGACGCATCTGTCGCAACAGAAGCCTTCTATCAGATTATATATCAATTATTTGATTTAACTGTCCCCAAAAAGAAAAGGCCAGTTTCGCAATGTAATAGGTACCCCATATGGTTTAATGCAAACATTATAAAAGATATTCGGCGTAAGTCTAGACTACACAGAGCTTGGTTGACCTCAAAATGTACTAATACATACAAAATGTTTTCTGAGTTACGTACTAATTTGAAAGTCCGTATCAAACAAGCTTACAAGTCCCATATCTCCAGTATGGAAGAAAATTTATTAAAACATCCTCAGAATTTTTGGAATCATATTCACAGCCTCAGATCTAAGGGCGGATTTGAGCCTTGTGTTTCCTATATAGGTAATTCATGCACCGGTGTAGAGGCCTCCGAGGCTTTTGCGGAGTACTTTGCTAGTGTCTTTCTAGATAAATCACCGACACTTAATATCGACTCTTGTGTGGGTTTAGGCAGTATCGGTGGTCACGTCACTATCCCCGCTATATTACCGGAGGACGTTGAACGTGGCCTAAACAGATTAAAAATAAGTAGCTCACCGGGCCCCGACAACTTGCATGGGTTTACTCTAAAGGCTGGTAAGAAGCATTTCATTCTCCCGCTTTACCATATATTTAATATATCACTAAAAACTGGGAACTACCCTGACTTATGGAAACTATCTAGGGTTACCCCGATTCCGAAGAGTAACAACAGGTCCCTAGTAGAGGAATATCGCCCAATAGCAATCCTATGCGCGCCAGCTAAAGTTTTCGAGTACATCCTCCATAATGAGATATATAGACAAGTTAAACAACAAATAGGCGAAGAGCAGCATGGCTTTAGGCCGGGTCGCTCAGTAAATACGAACCTTTTATGTTTAACTGATTATATCTCGGATGCTATGGATCATCGTTCTCAAGTAGATGTTATCTATTTCGACTTTCAAAAAGCTTTTGATAAAATTGATAACGATATTTTACTACAGAAACTATCTGCTCTTGGTTTCTCCATCGGTCTCCTCAAATTTATGGCAGATTTTTTGAGAGACCGACGGCAATATGTCAAGTATGGGATACATGTTTCGAAACCCTATCACACCCGATCTGGTGTTAGCCAAGGCTCCATTACTGGCCCTTTATTATTCCAAATAATGGTCCATGATCTACCTAAAGTGCTTACTACAGCCAAGTGTCTTTTGTATGCTGATGATCTCAAGCTCTTTCTGGAAATAAAATCTCCCAGTGACTGCCTCAGCTTACAACAAGACATAAATCATATTTGCCAATGGGCCGCAACAAACAAAATGACATTTAATGTAAATAAATGTAATGTAATGACATTTGACCGCAAAAGAAATCCAATCAATTATAACTATCATCTTGATAATTTATGTATAAATCGAGTAAATTATATTAAGGACCTAGGAGTAAAATTCGACCCTACCTTGACTTTCCATGATCATATATCTGATCTAGCCAAAGAGACCTATCGTCGACTGGGCTTCGTCATGAGAAACGCCAAGGATTTTGAAAATCCACTAGTTGTTAGAACCTTATATACCTCGTTAGTTAGAAGCAAACTAGAATCAAGCTCATGTGTATGGCATCCATACCACGTCACTTACACGCGAATACTTGAAAAGGTTCAAAAAGTGTTCCTTAGGTCGCTATACAAGAAACTTTATGGTTATTACCCGTATATGTACCCTACTAAATTCTTACTGGGACAGCTTGGCTATAACTCTCTGGAAGTGAGAAGGTTGATGAATCAGCTCACTATTTGCTACAAGGTGCTTAGAGGATCAATCGATGCCTTGCACTTGCACGATTTACTGTGCACTTTATTCGTGCCAGACGGACGCAGTGTATCGACTAATAGGCGTGGACAGTTACCCAAATTAATAAACTATAAAGCCGAAATCCCACTCACATACCCAATGACTCACTCATCGATTTGTTCTCCTAGAAGGAGCGGTGGGGGAATTCCCCGCTATATGTGGTCGGATAGGGGTTTCCCCGGTGACCTCCAGAAAAATCTCATATCCTCGGTCCACCGACCTGGTAAAAAGTTGGTGACGGGATCTGGGAAAGTATTAGTCGCAGAGGGACGGGGTTTGCGGAATGTCATAGAGGGTCATCGGTGGTCACCAGGGAAAGTGTCATCCCCATCCCGTTCATACATTTTTTTTAAACTCCATACAACTTTTTTGGACTTTTCCAAGTGGACTACCTCCTCAACCGCCGGGGATAGGCGGGCGGCGTCTTTGGGGGATGATCACCTATAGTGGTGGTCCAACTTCTAGGATAAACTTTATCCCCCCATCCCGCCCCCTTCATCCCGTCTCCATACAAAAAGTGGCCATTTTTTTGGAAGGATAAAAATATCTCCGAAACTATCGAGGATAGGAAGTCGGTCTCAATGGCGCGTTTCCGTCCCTCGGTGGGATGCTTCTTAAAAGCTATCCCGATTTATGGGATTTCCATCCCTTCATCCCGTTTCATGCCAATATTGGGTTTTTTTCTGAATTTTCTAAAAAGCGATTTTTTTCACCCACAAGGAGATACCGTGGGGCGGTGTATCCTATCCCGTCGTATAGAGGATGGCGTAGCGCGCCCCAGGAAATTCTTCGATCCTCGGTCCACCTACCTGGTAAAAAGTTGGTGAGTGGTCTTCGGAAACCACGGGGGATAAAAGGGTGGCGTTTGCGGAATGTCATAGAGGGTCATCGATAGTCACCAAAGAAAATGTCATCCCCATCCCGTTCATACATTTTTTTTAAACTCCATACAACTTTTTGGATTTTTCAAAGTGCAACATCTCCGAAACCGCCGGAGATAGGTGGGCGGCGTCTTAGGGGGATGATAACCCATAGTGGTGGTCCAACTTCTCGGATAAACTTTATCCCCCCATCCCGCCCTCTTCATCCCGTCTCCATACAAAAGTGGCATTTTCGGCGAAAGGGATGGGAAAATCTCCAAAACCGTGCGGGATAGGTGGTCGGTGGCTATGGCGCGTTTCTATTCCTCGGTGGGATACTTCTCAAGGGCCATCCCGATTTTCGGGATTTCCATCCCTTCATCCCGTCTCCATACAAATTTATGGTTTTTCGGAAAAGCTATTTATTTCACAGGGAAGGGGGCAAAGTCGGGTAGTCAATCCTATCCCATCGTATGGACGGTGGCGTAGCGCGCCCCAGGAATTTCCTCGGTGCTCGGTTCACCGATCTGGTACAAAGATGGCGAGAGGTCCTCGGAAACTGAGAGGGATGGAAGGGTGGCGTTTGCGGAATGTCATAGAGGGTCATCGGTAGTCACCAGGGAAAGTGTCATCCCCATCCCGTTCATACATTTTTTTTACACTCCGTACAACCTGTACGGACTTTCCGATCCCCGTAGCTCCTCAGCGGTGGCAGCTGCCCGTGCGGTCTCTTTGAGGGATAACGGTATCTCCCCGGGGCCCATCGGCCGGTACGGTTTACTTCCCCTCGCCTCCCCCCCTTCGCCCCCCCTCCATACAAAAGTGGCATTTCTTCTCGGAAGGATGGGAATATCTTCAAAACCATCGAGGATGGGTGGGTGGGCACTTTGGCGGATAATCGTCACCCCGCGAGATCCACCCCCAGGGACCGTCACCTTCCCCCCACCTTCCCCTTAACCCCCCTTTCATACAAAATCACACCACAATGGCGATTTAGCACATTTAGGTCGACCCGCCGCGAAGGGTCTCGAGGCCGGGGGAGCGAATGACGAGGAGGGGGGATAGGGGGGCTAGGGGAGCGCGCAGCGCGACCCGCCCCCCCCGCCCCCCTCCTCGTCATTCGCTCCCCCGGACTCGAGGGCCGCAGCGGCGGCAACGGTGGCCGGAGAGCCGCGAAAGTCCACCCCCATCGGCCATTTAGACACAGCCGAGACCCTATGACCCCGATCCTCCCCATCCCATCCGTCCATCCCGGTAGGAACTCGGAAACGGTTCGACCGATACCCCCAGTGCTTGGACTCATTCGATCGGGCTTGTCGCGGTAGTCCAAGGGGTCGGACCGAATTTTGGCATTGCGCATTCACCCCCCCCCCCTCACTCCCCCACGCCATACAAAATCACAACTAAAAGGGATTTTTGCACCGACATAAGAGACGGTGGTTGACCCGTCGCGAAACGAAGCGGAGCGACGGCAAGGGTCTACCGGGGCACCAAAAAAAGCGAGATTTTTGACCTCCTCTCCCCCTCCAACCCCCTCAGCCGTAACTCGGAAACGGCCCGACGCAGCCAGGTCGTGTTTGGGCTCATCGGGGACGTCTCACCGAGATAAAAAATTTGACGCCCCCTCGGACCCCCCCGGCCGTAACTCGAAAACGGCGCAACACAGCCGGGTCGTGTTTGGGCTCATCGGAGACGTCTCGACGAGATAAAAAAATTGACGCCCCCCTCGGACCCCCCCGGCCGTAACTCGAAAACGGCGCAACACAGCCGGGTCGTGTTTGGGCTCATCGGAGACGTCTCACCTAGATAAAAAAATTGGCGCCCCCCTCGGACCCCCCCGGCCGTAACTCGGAAACGGCGCGTCACAACCGGGCCGTGTTTGGGGTCATCGGAGACGTCTCGACGAGATAAAAAATTTGAACCCCCCTCGGACCCCCTCCGGCCGTAACTCGGAAGCGACGCGACGCAGTGGGGTCGTGTTTGGGGTCATTGGAGACGTCACCCCGAGATAATAAAATTGAACCCCCCTCCAAACCCCTCAGCCGTAACTCGGAAACGGCGCAACGCAGCCAGGTCGTGTTTGGGGTCATTGGAGACGTCTCCCCGAGATAATAAAAATTGAACCCCCCTCCAAACCCCTCGGCCGTATCTCAGAAACAGCGCAACGCAGCCAAATCGTGGTTGGGCTCATCGGAGACGTCTCGACGAGATAAAAAAATTGAACCCCCCTCGGACCCCCTCAGTCGTAACTCGGAAACGGCGCGACGCAGCCGGGTCGTGTTTGGGCTCATCGGAGACGTCTCGGAAAGACGAATTTTTTAGAGTAGACCAAATTTTAAATTTTGACAGTTGCGGTCTACTCAGTAGACCATCGTCAATGGTTACAGATAAACCCCCCGAGTTGGGTATCATTTGAAAGGTCTCAAAGAGGGTGATTTATTGACACAACCTTCCTCCCCCCTCCCCCCTTACTTACCCCCAATTTTTCACGAATTACAAAACAAAGACTCCAAAACCAAACCAAAACAATTATAAGAGCACAGTCGCACGAATTAACACTAAACTCACCAACTCCCTCTCCACTCCTCCTCCCCTTCGCCCCCTCTCCACACAAAAGTGGAATTTTCGGCGAAACGGATGGGACGAATTACAAAACAAAGACCCAAAACCAAACCAAAACAATTAGACATGGCAAAAAGACAACAAAAAACGAAACACAAAAACCCCCCCGCGGGCTGCAAGCCCGCGGCATCGAGCAACCTACTAGTTAATTAATAAACTATAAAGCCGAAATCCCACTCACGTACTCAACTAATGACTGACTCATCGATTTGTTCTCCCAGAAGGAGCGGTCGGGGATTTCCCTATTGTAGGTGGTCGTATAGGTAATTCCCCGGTGACCTCCAGAAAAATCTCATATCCTCGGTACACCGTTCTGGTAAAAAGTTGGTCAGTGGTCCTCGGAAACTATGAGGGATAGAAGGGTGGCGTTTGCGGAATGTCATAGAGGGTCATCGGTGGTCGCCAGGGAAAGTATCATCCCCATCCCGTTCATACATTTTTTTTAAACTCCATACAACTTTTTTGGACTTTTCAAAGTGGAGTACCCTCTAAACCACCGGAGATAGGTGGGTGGTGTCTTTGGGGGATGATCACCTATAGTGGTGGTCCAACTTCTCGGATAAACTTTATCCCCCCATCCCGCCCCCTTCATCCCGTCTCCATACAAAAAGTGGCCATTTTTTTGGAAGGATAAAAATATTTCCGAAACCATCGAGGATAGGAAGTCGGTCTCCGTGGCGCGTTTCCGTCCCTCGGTGGGATGCTTCTTAAAAGCTATCCCGATTTATGGGATTTCCATCCCTTCATCCCGTTTCATGCCAATATTGGGTTTTTTCTGAATTTTCTAAAAAGCGATTTTTTTCACCCACAAGGAGACACCGTGGGGCGGTGTATCCTATCCCGTCGTATGGAGGGTGGCGTTGCGCGCCCCAGGAAATTATTCGATCCTCGGTCCACCTACCTGGTAAAAAGTTGGTGAGTGGTATTCGGAAACCACGGGGGATAAAAGGGTGGCGTTTGCGGAATGTCATAGAGGGTCATCGATAGTCACCAAAGAAAATGTCATCCCCATCCCGTTCATACATTTTTTTTAAACTCCATACAACTTTTTGGATTTTTCAAAGTGGAACATCTCCGAAACCGCCGGAGATAGGTGGGCGGCGTCTTAGGGGGATGATAACCCATAGTGGTGGTCCAACTTCTCGGATAAACTTTATCCCCCCATCCCGCCCCCTTCATCCCGTCTCCATACAAAAGTGGCATTTTCGGCGAAAGGGATGGGAATATCTCCAAAACCATCGAGGATGGGAAGTCGGTCTCCATAGCGCATTTCCATCCCTCGGTGCGATCCTTCTTAAGGGCCATCCCGATTTTCGGGATTTCCATCCCTTCATCCCGTCTCCATACAAATTTATGGATTTTCGGAAAAGCGATTTATTTCACCCACAAGGAGATTTTCTGGAACGATATATCTCATCCCGTCGTATGGAGGGTGGCGTAGCGCGTCCCGGGAAATTTCTCGGTCCTCGGTCCATCGACCTGGTACAAAGATGGTGAGCGGTCCTCGGAAACTGCGAGGGATGGAAGGTTGGCGTTTGCGGAATGTCATAGAGGGTCATCGGTAGTCACCAGGGAAAGTGTCATCCCCATCCCGTTCATACATTTTTTTTAAACTCCATACAACTTTTTTGGACTCATCAAAGGGGGATATCTCCGAAACCGCCGGGGATAGGTGGGCGGTGTCTTTGGGGGATAACGGTTTCTCCCCGAGGCCCATCGGCCGGGACGGTCTACTTCCCCCCACCTCCCCCCCTTCGCCCCCCCTCCATACAAAAGTGGCATTTTCGGTGAAAGGGATGAGAATATCTCCAAAACCGTGCGGGATAGGTGGTCAGTCGCCGTGGCGCGTTTCCATCCCTCGGTGGGACGCTTCTAAAAAGCCATCCCGTTTTTCGAGTATCCCATCCCTTCATCCCGCCACCGTACAACATTATGGTTTTTCGGAAAAGCGACTTTTTTCAACCGGAAGGAGATTTTCTGGAGCGGTAAATCTCATCCCATCGCATGGACGGTGGCGTAGCGCGCCCCAGGAATTTCCTCCATCCTCGGTCCACCGACCTGGTACAAAGATGGCGAGCGGTCCTCCGAAAGTAAGAGGGAAGGAAGGGTGGCGTTTGCGGAATGTCATAGAGGGTCATCGGTAGTCACCAGGGAGAGTGTCATCCCCATCCCGTTCATACATTTTTTTTACACTCCATACAACCTGCATGGACTTTCCGATCCCCGTAGCTCCTCAACGGTGGCAGCTGCCCGTGCGGTCTCTTCGGGGGATAAAGGTTTCTCCCCGAGGCCCATCGGCCGGGACGGTCTACTACCCCTCACCTCCCCCCCCCCCTTCGCCCCCTTCCATACAAAAGTGGCATTTCTTTTCGGACGGATGGGAATATCTCCAAAACCATCGAGGATGGGTGGGTGATCAGTTCGGCGGATAACCATCACTCCGCGAGGTCCACCCCCAGGGACCATCACCTTCCCCTCACCTCTCCCCTTTCATACAAAATCACACCTCGATGGCGATTTTGCACATTTAGAGGAGGGCGGTCGACCCGCCGCGAAGGGTCTCGAGGCCGGGGGGCGAATGACGAGGAGGGGGGTTGGGGGGGATAGGGGAGCGCGCAGCGCGACCCGCCCCCCCGGCCCCCCTCCGAGGAATTCGCGACCCCGGACTCGAGGGCCGCAGCGGCGGCAACGGTGACCGGAGAGCCGCGAAAGTCCACCCCCATCGGCCATTTAGACACAGACGAGACCCAATGACCCCGATCCTCCCCATCCCATTAGTTCATCCCGGTACGTACTCGATAACGGTGCGACCGATACCCCCCGTGTTTGGACTCAAACGATCGGGCTCGTCGCGGGTAGTTCAAGGGGTTCGACCGAATTTTGGCATTTCGCACTCGCCCTCCCCCTCCCTAACCCACTCCATACAAAATCACAACTGAAAGGAATTTTTGCACCGACATAAGAGACGGCGGTCGACCCGCCCCGGTAGACTGAGGGTCTACCGGGGCACCAAAAAAAGCGAGATTTTTGACAAGAAAAATTTGAACCCCCCTCGGACCCCCTCAGTCGTAACTCGGAAACGGCGCAACGCAACCAGATCGTGTTTGGGCTCATCGGAGACGTCTCCCCGAGATAATAAAATTGAACCCCCCTCCACACCCCTCAGTCGTAACTCGGAAACGGCGCGACACAGCCAGGTCGTGTTTGGGCTCACCGGAGACGTCTCGACGAAATAAAAAATTTGAACCCCCCTCGGACCCCCAGGCCGTAACTTGGAAACGACGCGACGTAGTGGGGTCGTGTTTGGGGTCATCGGAGACGTCTCCCAGAGATAAAAAATTTGACACCCCCCTCGGACCCCCCCGGCAGTAACTCGGAAACGGCGCGTCACAACCGGGTCGTGTTTGGGGTCATCGGAGACTTCTCCCAGACATAAAAAATTTGACGCCCCCCTCGGACCCCCCAGGCCGTAACTCGGAAACGGCGCGTCACAACCGGGTCGTGTTTGGGGTCATCGGAGACGTCTCCCAGAGATAAAAAATTTAATGCCCCCCTCGGACCCCCCCGGCCGTAACTCGGAAACGGCGCGTCACAACCGGGTCGTGTTTGGGGTCATCGGAGACGTCTCCCAGAGATAAAAAATTTGACGCCCCCCTCGGACCCCCCCGGCCGTAACTCGGAAACGGCGCGTCACAACCGGGTCGTGTTTGGGGTCATCGGAGACGTCTCACAGAGATAAAAAATTTCACGCCCCCCTCGGACCCCCCCGGCCGTAACTCGGAAACGGCGCGTCACAACCGGGTCGTGTTTGGGGTCATCGGAGACGTCTCCCAGAGATAAAAAATTTGACGCGCCCCTCGGACCCCCCAGGCCATAACTTGGAAACGACGCGACGTAGTGGGGTCGTGTTTGGGGTCATCGGAGACGTCTCCCAGAGATAAAAAAATTGACGCCCCCCTCGGTACCCCCCGGCCGTAACTCGGAAACGGCGCGTCACAACCTGGTCGTGTTTTGGCTCACCGGAGACGTCTCGACGAAATAAAAAATTTGAACCCCCCTCGGACCCCCCAAGCCGTAACTTGGAAACGACGCGACGTAGTTGGGTCGTGTTTGGGCTCATCGGGACGGCTCCCCGAGATAAAAAATTTGAGGCCCCCCTCGGACCCCCCCAGCTGTAACTCGGAAACGGCGCGTCACAACCGGGTCGTGTTTGGGGTCATCGGAGACGTCTCCCCGAGATAAAAAATTCGACGCCCCCCTCCAACCCCCCAGGCCTTAACTTGGAAACGACGCGACGTAGTGGGGTCGTGTTTGGGGTCATCATAGACGTCTCCCCGAGATAGTAAAATTGAACCCCCCTCCAACCCCCTCAGCCGTAACTCGGAAACGGCGCAACGCAGCCAGGTCGTGTTTGGGTTCATCAGAGACGTCTCGGGAAGACGAATTTTTTGGAGTAGACCAAATATTCAAATTTTGACAGTTGCGGCCTACTCTGTAGACCATAGTCAACGGCTACAGATAGACCCCCCGAGTTGGGTATCATTTGAAAGGTCTCAACGAGGGTGATTTATTGCCACCACCCCCCTCCCCCCTCCCCCCTTACTTACCCCCAATTTTTCATGAATTACAAAACAAAGACCCAAAACCAAACCAAAACAATTAGACATGGCAAAAGACAAGACAAACTACAACACAAAAACCCCCCCGCGGGCTGCAAGCCCGCGGCATCGAGCAACCTACTAGTTAATATACTATAAAGCCGAAATCCCACTCACATACCCAATGACTCACTCATCGATTTGTTCTCCCAGAAGGAGCGGTCGGGGGTTTCCCTATTATAGGTGGTCGGATAGGGGATTCCCCGGTGACCTCCAGAAAAATCTCATATCCTCGGTACACCGTTCTGGTAAAAAGTTGGTTAGTGGTCCTCGGAAACTATGAGGGATAGAAGGGTGGCGTTTGCGGAATGTCATAGAGGGTCATCGGTGGTCACCAGGGAAAGTGTCATCCCCATCCCGTTCATACATTTTTTTTAAACTCCATACAACTTTTTTGGACTTTTCAAAGTGGAGTACCCTCTAAACCACCAGAGATAGGTTGGCGGCGTCTTTGGGGGATGACCACCTATAGTGGTGGTCCAACTTCTCGGATAAACTCTATCCCCCCCTCCCGCCCCCTTCATCCCGTCTCCATACAAAAAGTGGCCATTTTTTTGGAAGGATAAAAATATCTCCGAAACTATCGAGGATAGGAAGTCGGTCTCAATGGCGCGTTTCCGTCCCTCGGTGGGATGCTTCTTAAAAGCTATCCCGATTTATGGGATTTCCATCCCTTCATCCCGTTTCATGCCAATATTGGGTTTTTTCTGAATTTTCTAAAAAGCGATTTTTTTCACCCACAAGGAGACACCGTGGGGCGGTGTATCCTATCCCGTCGTATGGAGGGTGGCGTAGCGCGCCCCAGGAAATTATTCGATCCTCGGTCCACCTACCCGGTAAAAAGTTGGTGAGTGGTCTTCGGAAACCACGGGGGATAGAAGGGTGGCGTTTGCGGAATGTCATAGAGGGTCATCGGTAGTTACCAGGGAAAATGTCATCCCCATCCCGTTCATACATTTTTTTTACACTCCATACAACTTTTTGGATTTTTCAAAGTGGAACATCTCCGAAACCGCCAGAGATAGGTGGGCGGCGTCTTAGGGGGATGATAACCCATAGTGGTGGTCCAACTTCTCGGATAAACTTTATCCCCTCATCCCGCCCCCTTCATCCCGTCTCCATACAAAAGTGGCATTTTCGGCGAAAGGGATGGGAATATCTCCAAAACAATCGAGGATGGGAAGTCGGTCACCATAGCGCGTTTCCATCCTTCGGTGCGATCCTTCTTAAGGGCCATCCCGATTTTCGGGATTTCCATCCCTTCATCCCGTCTCCATACAAATTTATGGATTTTCGGAAAAGCGATTTATTTCAACCGAAAGGAGATTTTCTGGAGCGGTATATCTCATCCCATCGTATGGACGGTGGCGTAGCGCACCGTAGGAAATTCCTCGGTCCTCGGTCCACCAACCTGGTACAAAGATGGTGAGCGGTCCTCGGAAACTGAGAGGGATGGAAGGGTGGCGTTTGCGGAATATCATAGAGGGTCATCGGTAGTCACCAAGAAAAATGTCATCCCCATCCCGTTTATACATTTTTTTTACACTCCATACAACCTGTACGGACTTTCCGATCCCCGTAGCTCCTCAGCGGTGGCAGCTGCCCGT
Source organism: Synanthedon andrenaeformis (assembly GCA_936446665.2). Classification (NCBI taxonomy): domain Eukaryota; kingdom Metazoa; phylum Arthropoda; class Insecta; order Lepidoptera; family Sesiidae; genus Synanthedon; species Synanthedon andrenaeformis. The sequence continues at coordinate 5,858,130 of OW387796.2, forward strand.
GCGGTCTCTTTGAAGGATAACGGTTTCTCCCCGAGGCCCATCGGCCGGGACGGTCTACTTCCCCCACCTCCCTACCCTTCGCCCCCCCTCCATACAAAAGTGGCATTTCTTTTCGGAAGGATGGGAATATCTCCAAAACCATCGCGGATAGGTGGGTGGAAACTTTGGCGGATAACCGTCACTCCGCGAGGACCACCCCCAGGGAACGTCATCTTCCCCCCACCTCCCCCCCTTTCATACAAAATCACACCTCGATTGCGATTTTGCACATTTAGAGGAGGGCGATTGACCCGCCGCGAAGGGTCTCGAGGCCGGGGGGGCGAATGACGAGGAGGGGGGGTAGGGAGGGATAGGGGAGCGCGCAGCGCGACCCGCCCCCCCGGCCCCCCTCCGAGGAATTCGCGACCCCGGACTCGAGGGCCGCAGCGGCGGCAACGGTGACCGGAGAGCCGCGAAAGTCCACGCCCATCGGCCATTTAGACACAGCCAAGTCCCAATGACCCCGATCCACCCCATCCCATCCGTCCATCCCGATACGAACTCGGAAACGGTTCGACCGATTCCCCCCGTGCTTGGGCTCATTCGATCGGGCTCGTCGCGGGTAGTCCAAGGGGTCGGACCGAATTTTGGCATTGCGCACTCGCCCTCCCCCTCCCTCCTACACTCCATACAAAATCACAACTGAAAGGAATTTTTGCACCGACATAAGAGACGGCAGTCGACCCGTCGCGGAGCGACGGCAAGGGCCTACCGGGGCACCATAAAAGCGAGATTTTTGTCCCCCCCCCCCAGACCCTCTCCATCGTAACTCGGAAACGGGGCGTCACAGCCGGGTCGTGTTTGGGCTCATCGCAGATGTCTCGCCGAGATAAAAAATTTGACGCCCCCCTCGGAACCCCCCGGCCGTAACTCGGAAACGACGCGACGCAGCCGGGTCGTGTTTGGGCTCTTCGGAGATGTCTTGACGAGATAAAAAATTTGACGCCCCCCTCGGACCCCCCCGGCCGTAACTCGAAAACGGCGCAACGCAGCCGGGTCGTGTTTGGGGTCATCGGAGACGTCTCCCCGAGATAAAAAAATTTACGCCCCCCTCGGACCCCCCCAGCCGTAACTAAGAAACGGCGCGTCACAACCGGGTCGTGTTTGGGGTCATCGGAGACGTCTCCCCGAGATAAAAAATTTTACGCCCCCCTCGGACCCCCCCAGCCGTAACTAAGAAACGGCGCGTCACAACCGGGTCGTGTTTGGGCTCATCGGAGACGTCTCCCCGAAATGAAAAATTTGACGTCCCCCTCGGACCCCCCCGGCCGTAACTCGGAAGCGACGCGACGCAGTGGGGTCGTGTTTGGGGTCATTGGAGACGTCACCCCGAGATAATAAAATTGAACCCCCCTCCAAACCCCTCAGCCGTAACTCGGAAACGGCGCAACGCAGCCAGGTCGTGTTTGGGGTCATTGGAGACGTCTCCCCGAGATAATAAAAATTGAACCCCCCTCCAAACCCCTCGGCCGTATCTCAGAAACAGCGCAACGCAGCCAAATCGTGGTTGGGCTCATCGGAGACGTCTCGACGAGATAAAAAAATTGAACCCCCCTCGGACCCCCTCAGTCGTAACTCGGAAACGGCGCGACGCAGCCGGGTCGTGTTTGGGCTCATCGGAGACGTCTCGGAAAGACGAATTTTTTAGAGTAGACCAAATTTTAAATTTTGACAGTTGCGGTCTACTCAGTAGACCATCGTCAATGGTTACAGATAAACCCCCCGAGTTGGGTATCATTTGAAAGGTTTCAAAGAGGGTGATTTATTGACACAACCTTCCCCCCCCCCTCCCCCCTTACTTACCCCCAATTTTTCACGAATTACAAAACAAAGACTCCAAAACCAAACCAAAACAATTATAAGAGCACAGTCGCACGAATTAACACTAAACTCACCAACTCCCTCTCCACTCCTCCTCCCCTTCGCCCCCTCTCCACACAAAAGTGGAATTTTCGGCGAAACGGATGGGACGAATTACAAAACAATGACCCAAAACCAAACCAAAACAATTAGACATGGCAAAAAGACAACAAAAAACGAAACACAAAAACCCCCCCGCGGGCTGCAAGCCCGCGGCATCGAGCAACCTACTAGTTAATAAACTATAAAGCCGAAATACCACTCAACGACCTAATGACTCATCTTTTTGTTCTCCTAGAAGGAGCGGTCGGGGATTTCCCTATTATATATGGTCGTATAGGGGATTCCCCCGTGACCTCCAGAAAAATCCGATATCCTCGGTACACCGTTCTGGTAAAAAGTTGGTTAGTGGTCCTCGGAAACTATGAGGGATAGAAGGGTGGCGTTTGCGGAATGTCATAGAGGGTCATCGGTAGTCACCACGGAAAGTGTCATCCCCATCCCGTTCATACATTTTTTTTAAACTCCATACAACTTTTTTGGACTTTTCAAAGTGGAGTACCCCCTAAACCACCGGAGATAGGTGGGCGGCGTCTTTGGGGGATGATCACCTATAGTGGTGGTCCAACTTCTCGGATAAACTTTATCCCCCCATCCCGCCCTTTTCATCCCGTCTCCATACAAAAAGTGGCCATTTTTTTGGAAGGATAAAAATATCTCCGAAACCATCGAGGATAGGAAGTCGGTCTCAATGGCGCGTTTCCGTCCCTCGGTGGGATGCTTCTTAAAAGCTATCCGGATTTATGGGATTTCCATCCCTTCATCCCGTTTCATGCCAATATTGGGTTTTTTCTGAATTTTCTAATAGGCGATTTTTTTCACCCACAAGGAGACACCGTGGGGCGGTCTATCCTATCCCGCCGTATAGAGGGTGGCGTAGCGCGCCCCAGGAAATTCTTCGATCCTCGCTCCACCGACCTGGTAAAAAGTTGGGGTGTGGTCTTCGGAAACTACGGGGGATAGAAGGGTGGCGTTTGCGGAATGTCATAGAGGGTCATCGATAGTCACCAGGGAGAGAGTCATCCCTATCCCGTTCATACATTTTTTTTAAACTCCATACAACTTTTTGGATTTTTCAAAGTGGAACATCTCCGATACCGCCGGAGATAGGTGGGCGGCGTCTTAGGGGGATGATAACCTATAGTGGTGGTCTAACTTCTCGGATAAACTTTATCCCCCCATCCCGCTCACATACCCAACTAGTGACTCATCGATTTGTTCTCCCAGAAGGAGCGGTCGGGGGTTTCCCTATTGTAGGTGGTCGGATAGGTAATTCCCCGGTGACCTCCAGAAAAATCTCATATCCTCGGTAAACCGTTCTGGTAAAAAGTTGGTTAGTGGTCCTCGGAAACTATGAGGGATGGAAGGGTGGCGTTTGCGGAATGTCATAGAGGGTCATCGGTAGTCACCAGGGAAAGTGTCATCCCCATCCCGTTCATACATTTTTTTTAAACTCCATACAACTTTTTTGGACTTTTCAAAGTGGACTACCTCCCAAACCACCGAGGATAGGTGGGTGGCGTCTTTGGGGGATGATCACCTATAGTGGTGGTCCAACTTCTCGGATAAACTCTATCCCCCCCTCCCGCCCCCTTCATCCCGTCTCCATACAAAAAGTGGCCATTTTTTTGGAAGGATGAAAATATCTCCGAAACCATCGAGGATAGGAAGTCGGTCTCAATGGCGCGTTTCCGTCCCTCGGTGGGATGCTTCTTAAAAGCTATCCCGATTTATGGGATTTCCATCCCTTCATCCCGTTTCATGCCAATATTGGGTTTTTTCTGAATTTTCTAAAAGGCGATTTTTTTCACCCACAAGGAGACACCGTGGGGCGGTCTATCCTATCCCGCCGTATAGAGAGTAGCGTAGCGCGCCCCAGGAAATTCTTCGATCCTCGCTCCACTGACCTGGTAAAAAGTTGGGGTGTGGTCCTCGGAAACTATGAGGGATAGAAGGGTGGCGTTTGCGGAATGTCATAGTGGGTCATTGGTAGTCACCAGGTAGAGAGTCATCCCCATCCCGTTCATACATTTTTTTTAAACTCCATACAACTTTTTGGATTTTTCAAAGTGGAACATCTCCGAAACCGCCGGAGATAGGTGGGCGGCGTCTTAGGGGGATGATAACCCATAGTGGTGGTCCAACTTCTCGGATAAACTTTATCCCCCCATCCCGCCCCCTTCATCCCGTCTCCATACAAAAGTGGCATTTTCGGCGAAAGGGATGGGAAAATCTCCAAAACCGTGCGGGATAGGTGGTCGGTGGCTATGGCGCGTTTTTATTTCTCGGTGGGATGCTTCTCAAGGGCCATCCCGATTTTCGGGATTTCCATCCCTTCATCCCGTCTCCATACAAATTTATGGTTTTTCGGAAAAGCTATTTATTTCACCGGGAAGGGGGCAAAGTCGGGTAGTCAATCCTATCCCATCGTATGGAGGGTGGCGTAGCGCGTCCCGGGAAATTCTTCAGTGGTCGGTCCACCGACCTGGTACAAAGATGGCGACTGGTACTCGGAAAGTAAGAGGGATGGAAGGGTGGCATTTGCGGAATGTCATAGAGGGTCATCGGTAGTCACCAGGGAGAGAGTCATCCCCATCCCGTTCATACATTTTTTTTACACTCCATACAACCTGTACGGACTTTACGATCCCCGTAGCTCCTCAACGGTGGCAGCTGCCCGTGCGGTCTCTTTGGGGGATAGGGGTTTCTCCCCGAGGACCATCGGCCGAGACGGTCTACTTCCCCTCACCTCCCCCCCTTCGCCCCCCCTCCATACAAAAGTAGCATTTCTTTTCGGAAGGATAGGAAATATCTCCAAAACCATCGCGGATGGGTGGGTGGACACTTTGGCGGATAACCGTCACCCCACGAGATCCACCCTCCGGGACCGTCACCTTCCCCCCACCTCACCCCCTTCACCCCCTTTCATACAAAATCACACCTCTTGCACATTTAGAGGAGGGCGGTCGACCTTCACCCGCCGCGAAGGGCCTCGAGGCCGGGGGGGCGAATGACGAGGAGGGGGGGTAGGGGGGGATTAGGGGAGCGCGCAGCGCGACCCGCCCCCCCGGCCCTCCTCCGAGGAATTCGCCCCCCCGGACTCGAGGGCCGCAGCGGCGGCAACTGTGGCCGGAGAGCCGCGAAAGTCCGTCCCCTTCGTCCATTTAGACACAGTCGAGACCCAATGACCCCGATCCTCCTCATCCCATCCGTCCATCCCGGTACTAACTCGGAAACGGTTCGACCGATACCCCCCGTGTTTGGGCTCATTCGATCGGGCTCGTCGCGGGTAGTCCATGGGGTCGGACCGAATTTTGGCATTGCGCACTGGCCCTCCCCCTCCCTCCTACACTCCATACAAAATCACAACTGAAAGGAATTTTTGCACCGACATAAGAGACGGCAGTCGACCCGTCGCGGAGCGACGGCAAGGGCCTACCGGGGCACCATAAAAGCGAGATTTTTGTCCCCCCCCCCAGACCCTCTCCATCGTAACTCGGAAACGGGGCGTCACAGCCGGGTCGTGTTTGGGCTCATCGCAGATGTCTCGCCGAGATAAAAAATTTGACGCCCCCCTCGGAACCCCCCGGCCGTAACTCGAAAACGGCGCGTCACAGCCGGGTCGTGTTTGGGTTCATAGGGGACGTCTCGACGAGATAAAAAATTTGACGCCCCCCTCGGACCCCCCCGGCCGAAACTCGGAAACGGCGTAACGCAGCCGGGTCGTGTTTGGGGTCATTGGAGACGTCTCCCCGAGATAATAAAATTGAAACCCCCTCCAACCCCCTCAGTCGTAACTCGGAAACGACGCGACGTAGTGGGGTCGTGTTTGGGGTCATCGGAGACGTCTCCCCGAGATAAAAAATTTGACGCCCCCCTCCAACCCCCCCGGCCGTAACTCGGAAACGACGCGACGCAGCCGGGTCGTGTTTGGGCTTATCGGAGACGTCTCGACAAGATAAAAATATTGACGCCCCCCTCGGACCCCCCGGCCGAAACTCGGAAACGACGCCACGAAGTGAAGTCGTGTTTGGGGTCATTGGAGACGTCTCCTCGAGATAAAAAAATTGAACCCCCCTCGGACCACCCCCGGCCGTAACTCGAAAACGGCGCAACGCAGACAGGTCGTGTTTGGGCTCATCGGAGACGTCTCGGAAAGACATTTTTTTTTAAAGTAGACCAATTTTCAAAATTTGACAATTCCAGTCTACTCAGTAGACCATGGTCAACGGTTTCAAGTAGACCGCCCATGTTAGGTATTATTTGAAAGGTCTCAATGAGGGTAATCTATCAACACCATCCTCCCAGCCCCCCTCCACTTCCTCCTTTCTTACCACCCCCTTTAATTAAAATTATACAATCAATAATAATTAATGACGATTTACAAAACAAAGACCCAAAACCAAACCAAAACAATTAGACATGGCAAAAAGACAACAAAAAACGAAACACAAAAACCCCCCCGCGGGCTGCAAGCCCGCGGCATCGAGCAACCTACTAGTTATTCTATATAGGTGATAGCTGCACCGTGGCGCGCTCCATGTCTCCACTCATCCGCGCCCGTCATCATCTTAACACTCTCCTTACCACCAACAAGGATTTAGATATCTTCTATGACAATTGGTCAACTATAATGAAATCATTCCTGACATATTCTGAAAATCTAATAGACCAATGGGACAGAGGCATAAAATCAGATTGATATTTTATTTGTATCGTATATTATTTTTATAACTGGTGTTTTTATATTTTATATTTGAGATAGATGTTAGTGGACCTCTCCGTTTTTATCTCATTAAAGAATTTGAATTTGAATTTGAATATCTCCTGTAATATTATATACAAGTGCTTTATCTTTAAGGAAAGTGACAGAAGCTCCATGTTCAGTCATTTTAGGCACTGATATTAGGTTTTTACAAAGTGTCGGTACGTACAGAGTGTTTTCGAGATTAATTATCCCGTATTTATTTTTCAATGTTACTCTGCCTTCTCCTTTAATTTCGGTTGAGTGCTGTTCTGAAGCAAAATTAAGTTTTCTTGAAACTGTTCTTATATTTTTGAAGTGTTCGCGTTCATACGTCATATGTGAGGTACAGCCGCTGTCAAGAACCCAGTCGTTTTGGTTCGAAGTGAAGTTGCACTCTTCAGCTTAATAGGAACATTTTGAGTTTGTTTCTTTATTTTTCTGCCAGCATTTCGAGCAAATCTTGTGACTCTTCTTTTGAAAAATTCTTCGTCCCGATTTCTTACAGATTTTGCAAGATACGTATAGTGCGTTTTCATCCTCACGTTGTGGACTGACCTCGACGTTACGATGTCGAGCATCACTTTCTTCAATTATTTTAATTTTGAGATCCTCAGGTTTGGGTAGAGTGTCGCGTGACTCCATGGCAACTCTAAAGTTCTCATATTCAGTGGACAGACTGTAGAGCATAAGGATTGTAAGCAGATCCTCGTTTATATCGACATCCATTTCTGATAGTTTGTCAACAGTGTCCATAAATTTAGTAAGATGCTCACGAATGTTATCATCTTCGAGTTTTGTAAGAATTAGCCGCTTTAAGAGAGTAGCCTTTCTCGCGGGGCCTTTACTTGCGTGAATATCCTTCAGTTTATCCCATAGGGCATTTGCAGTAGTGCATTTTTTTATGTCTTTCAGCTGGGATGGTGCAATTAGTAGGATGAGCTCGGCTTTTGCCTGTTTGTCACCTTCAAGTTCGTCGGTGCTAGGAGTTGTAGGTAAAGAATGACTTACATACTTCCATAATTTGTTTTTAATTAGCACGGCTTCCGCTTGAATCGCCCATGTGTCGTAATTGTCCTTATCCAGCGGTTCGATGTGGAATGTTGTTTTCGGCATTGTTGTGCACGAGTTTAACACCACGTCGAAGACAAAAAATATAAATAAATCAGGGATCAGTTAACGCTCTGCTACCATATTAAGTTTTTGATGTGAAATCAAATAAAGGATTAAACAAGTAAAGACGTATATTATTTTAGTTAAAGTAAATTAGACATTCGTTGACAGATTTAAAGAAAAGAATAGAATAATTATAATAACAACATAATATCCATAGCAACGTAAAACCATAAACACATTAGTAACATATATCCTCTTTACAAATAGTCGTGAAAATGACACATTTATGCTTTATTACCTATGAGGGAGCGAGACACATTATTAATTTTTTGTCTCTCTTTGCGTATGCGTTTCTATTGTTTGCCACACTTCAAAGTGTGGCACACAAATCTCTTGGTGAATATACGAGTACGTTTTATTTTGCCGATTTTCATACTTCAAGTAGTTTTCAAAGTTCCTAGGTATTGTGTTAGGTGTGGTACGTGTTGGTGAACGTGGTGAAAATGGTGAACTGTTCTATTTTAGGCTGTAAAAGCCAATCAGAGCGAATGTGTTGAAAACATAAACTTTCATATGTAAGTACTTTATTTTTTGGTTAAATGCAATAATTTTTGCATGCATGTTCAGTAAACATCTAATTTATGTCTTGTTACACATTTAACAACTGTTTTACATGATATTTTTACGATTTTTCGATCACAAAAGATCTTGTTTTGAGATTATAAACCGTACAAGTTGTGTAGCCATCTTAAATTATCGGTGACATTTAGCAATTACATGTAACCTAATATAGTAGGATTATACACATTTTAGGGATACCAGCGCATGAATATTTTTTTTCCCTAAATGTTGGGTAATGTTTAGTTTTACGCATTATATTAGCACTATGTGTTTTTGTTTCTGTAAGTAAATAGCGATTGCGTTTGGTTACAGTTTTCCTAAGGATCTTGGCTTGATGAAGAAATGGGTTGCTGCTACTGGTTGTCAAAATTGGAACCCTGAGTACACACGTATATGTTCGAAACATTTTGACGCACAGTGTTACCGGAAGATGAAAAAGTTAACAATTCTTCGACATTCTTCATTATATATGGTTTAGCGTGTACCCTTTAACTAAAACTCATGACATTTGTTTTAAGCAAATTAATTTTTAATTGTTATTTAACCAAAATATAATCTTTCTTAAAGCAGCATTAATGTCATCATTATAGGTATCTTTGTCCCTGCATTTTATTATCATTGTGCTATGATCGGCAAAAAGACATATAGGATGTTCAACAGTTCTTGAACATTAGATTAGTACATTACCTCTTATTCCATCAATATTCGAGATTTTTCAAGAAGAATTGCATGGTCAAATGCTTCCGTCATATCCATGTATACAGCACATATTTGAGATTTAGTATCTACATTTGTCATAATTATATCTAAGAATTCAAAAATTACCTCATTCATTGTTTTATTTTTCCAGTATCCATGTTGTTCATTTGTTAATATATTAAACGTTTTCATGTAGTTTAAAAGTTAATAAAAATGAAAATATAAAAGTTATCATATAAATTGTTTTATTATTCATATTAAGTGAAATAATTACTACTGAACCGATTTTGATGCCGTTTTAAGTTTCAAAGAACAAGGTTTAACTTTAATACGGCTATGTAATACTTTTCACAGCAAAAAAATCTCTTCCCATGAGAAAAATTACGCGTTAGCAAAGTCACGGCCAAAAGCTAGTTACATAGTTAATACTATTTATGATTGTCATCAATGATGACTCATCATAATCCATATTTAATATTGCAAGAGTGAGTTTGTTTGCCATTCCGTCGCGTCGTGTCGGAGTCAGAATGACTTGATTTTTTGAATAGGTATAATTGAAAGGTTGGAGAAAGAGGATACTTTTTACCACGGGAAAATGTGTTCCTGCGGGAAACTTACTACGGGAAAATGCGAGCGAAGCCGCGGGCAACAGCCAGTATTTAATAGTAATTTGATGTGATGATGATCAATGATGTAAGCTGTGTGATTTATAAACAGGGTAAGAAGTGTATGATGTGGCAACCCAAGAGTTCGTATGTACTGTGTCTCCATCCCTTTCCAGTGTACGCTCACCGCTTCTCTAGTTTATCCTCCCTCTACGACTCTGAGGTATGTAATCACTGCGTAATCACTAGTAATATCTTCTATGTAGTTTGTGGGTCTGCGCCTCTTGCTAAAGAGTATATATGTTCCTTGGTCTGCGCCGTCTGCGCACTCGCCTCGCACACACTCGCATCTCGCAGTCTCGCACAAATCACTCGCTCCGCTCGCTCAATTAGTGATTATATACTCTTTGCGCTCGCTCAGCTCACTCACCAAGGAATCCAACTTGCTCACACACTCAATGCACCTGAAGATTTCATAACATTTCATAATTACTGATTTCCTGATTTCATTACATCAGTTAAGACGTAGTGATTATATACTCTTTGACATCAGTTTTTAAGTTTGTGCAGTGATAACTGTATACTTATCCCCGTTTTCACCAACACTTTTAGAGGGGAACACATAAAGCCGGCTATTCACGGCAGTCAAATTCACTATCCTGCATGAAGTGCCGAACTGCAAGGCGGACTGCTGTGAATGGTCGGCCTAAGTAGTAGTTAAGTGTTTCTCGCTAGAGTATAAATGTTCTGTGGTTCCCTAACTCTAGGCAGGCTGGCGCAACTCAAAGGAAAGAAAATGATGTATGAAACAGGTGTATTGGGTAATGCCGGAATAACCCGACTAAGTCAAGGCGATTGCGAAACCCATTAAGTTATTAGACATCACCGATTCTCTAATTTGGCCGTATTATACATCAAAACCACAATAAACCTGTATGTATAAGTTACTCTATGCAATAAACCATCGGCGGCCATATTGATGTGTTGCAATATGGCGTCTTTCATTTCAACTGCTTTGTTTGTTTGTTGTTTATTTTCGGATTTTTCGGCAAGCAGAGTATTGATTTTTATAAAACTTGCCAAAATTTTAGTGTTTAAATACTCTTTCTTCGTAGTGTTATATTTGGTGTATCGTGTTTAGTGTTCTAGATGCCGAAAGTAAGCTGCGAAATATGTGGCCTAAGAACGAGTCGCATTGATAATAAAAAACGAATGTTTTTGGCCCAATTCCCGCTGGATGAAGATAGGTTAGTACATATTATATCTTGCTGCTGTTCTAAAACCATGTATAATATAGTTTATTGGGAGTTTAGTTCAAATTTTCGAATAAAATTGTGTTGCATATGTGTTGCATGTAAAATGTAAATAATAGTGCAGTGCCATTTTTTATCGACAATCGGCAAAAATTTCTTTTTGATTTTATTGCACTGAATGATAAGAAATGAACACATGCATACACCCCAATGTACCAATTGGTTTGTTTTAGTTTTATTTTGCCTTTCTTTTTTATTTATATGTATATTTAACTAAAAAATAACATTTATTATTCATTTACTTTCTAGGTGCAGGCAAGACTTTGAAAAGAAAAAAACAACAAATGAAATGCTGTTCCATGTATCGGAATCTCTGCCAATCCATTGAACGATGAAGTTTTCAGTGAACTCCCTCTCCATATTGCTAAAAATGCTGTAAGAGATGTACACATGCATACACCCCAATGTACCATTTGGTTTGTTTTAGTTTTATTTTGCCTTTCTTTTTTATTTATATGTACATTTAACTAAAAATAATATTTATTATTCATTTACTTTCTAGGTGCAGGTAAGACCGAAAAGAAAAAATAAACAGCTGTACAAACAATAAATGAAATGCTGTTCCATGTATCGGAATATCTGCCAAACCATTGAACGATAAAGTTTTCAGTGAATTTACGCTCCATATTGCTAAAAATCCTGTACAAGTACAAACAACAAATGAAATGCTGTTCCATGTATGGGGCCAATCCATTGAATTACTTTATGAAATTATTATTACGTTATACATGACATAATCCATTTTTTGTGTGTGTTACAGAACCTTCAACGTCGACCTTGGATACTGCCGTAATTAACTTAAAAAATAAATAGATCCTGCAGTCCTCAAAGATTTTATGTGAAGTTACTCTTGTGGCTAGGGTGCCAAAATTTCTATATGATTTGTTCGTGTTAGGATGATGTACCATAAAAAAACATTAAGGACCGCGTCTGCCACCATGACAGCCCTGCGTTGTCAATTGAACGACGAACTAATCTCCTGGTATCAGTAATCCGGTTGTTCACGTCACTCGAACTGTTGAGCCTCCTCTTGTATCAGTAGTTCGGCGCTGGTGCTTTGTTTTCTAAGGTACTGTATGTACACATAAGGCTCTTATAATAATATCAAGGAACTTCAATAAGTGTCCATTATTCAACCTCTTTATTTAATTAGCCACTTGTTATCAATGTATTTTGTAGAGATTCCTTGTGCATCAAATGCTCTAAGTATGGCCATATCGATTGACAGTGTAACTCTTCCTAGCATTTGATTTACAATTTGATATATCTTTTTTATATTTTTAAAGTTATTATTAATATACATATTTATTCCTTTTATCTTACTTCGAAATGTAAAACAATCGTCATGTGTGTACATACATCAGTACTTTAGAAAACAAAAGTTTTTCACCAGCGCCGAACTACTGATACAAAAGGGGACTCAACAGTCCGGGTGAGGTGTACAACCGTACTACTGATACCAGGCGGAACAAATCATATACCAAAATGGCACCCAGCTAACCATTGTTTTTTTCGTTCACTGCTTCTCTGCTACTCCGTCAGTCGGCGATAACCGTAAACTGTATGATAGTAATAAAGCGATGATTGTAATTATTTGTTTTTTTATTTGTCAATAAATAATATTTAAAATTATGTAATGCCTTTTTTTGGGATTTTCATAAAACCATAGACTATAGAGTCAATTATACTATCGACCTTATTTATCGTAACAATAGCACATCCTTATTTTTATGTTCGTTATGTTGGCAGCATCGTACTTGTTAATTTTGGTTAGGTTGGTATTGGAGCAGTCCATCTTTGTCATAGAACAGTGGATTTCATTTTCATTGTATGGGAGTCCCGTCTCTTAAAACGTAGTGATTATATACTCTTTGACTCTAGGTGTGTGTTGGTGAAAACGGGCATTACAGTTTTAATTTTAATTAAATTAAGTATCACACCTCATTATCACCTCTTTATCAATATCTTCTTTTTACAATATTATCTGTCTTGAAATTAATTATCCATATCAATCCATATAGTTTGGTCTCTATTTTCTTTTTGAGACCGTCGGAAGGAAAGTTTTACGCAATCAACTTCTTTAAACAAAAAAAAAGAACGAACACAGGGATTAATAGTCAAATAGTTGTAAAATGGTTATCATTGCTCCAGTCTCGAAGCTCAGCGATGGAAATCAAATGCCTATGGTTGGTCTGGGAACTTATGCTGTAAGTTTATAAATATTATTTCATTTGGAGTTCTAATGGTAGGTAATTTTTTCTGCGTTTATTCAAAGTTTTTAATGACTTAAGCATGTATCGTTTTATAATTTTAGCGAAACGCTGAACCAGGCCAGTTCAGGCAGGCCGTAGAGTGGGCAATAGAAGCTGGATATAGACACATAGACACAGCTTCATGTTACAAAAATGAGGAGGAAGTGGGAGAAGGCATTTCTAATAAAATGAAAGATCTAGTTACAAGAGAAGATTTATTTGTAACTACAAAGGTAAAAAATATTTGTTTGTTGGTGCTTATTTGTAAAAAACATTTTTCTTTTTCTTTATTAGCAACCCAACCCCATATTTGCGACGTTGCTATTTTTTCTGCAATTCATATAAACAAACCTTACCAGTTTTAAATCTTTTTTCCATTGGTGAAAACCGTATCAAAATCTGTTGAGCAGTTTAGAAAAATTAGCAGAGATCACTAATGGGCCGCCCCCGGCTTCACATGGATATTTTCAGCAAATTGTATATTACTAGCTGTTGCACACAGCTTCGCCGGGTAACTTTATAAATATAGCCTATGTTACTCGCTGATAATGTAGCTTTTTATAGGTGAGATTTTTCAAAACCGGTTATAGCAACCTTCAAGGGACCACAAGAATTGGTTGTAATAAACGGATGCCTAGTTATAAGAAATGTTAATTCCTTACAGGGATTTGGCAGGGATCTTGCAATTCAGGTCTTTGTAACCGATCTGTCATTATATCCAGATTCTCCTGATTTTAATAATGGATAGGTGTAAATTGTGTAAATATTTAACCATTATTATAAAGCGGTAAAGTTTGGATGTAAGAGATAGTCTCTTACATCAAAATTAGGTAATGAAAGTGTAATGAAACAACTCATTACCTAACTAAAATATTTTTTTACAGCTATGGAATGATCGCCACTCGCAAAAGGATGTTGTGCCATCATTGAAGGAATCACTAGCAAGGCTCAAATTGGATTATGTAGATTTGTATCTCATACACTGGCCTTTCTCTTTTAATGTGAGTATTCCTTTTAACGCCCGATACAAAAACTGGGTGTTAAAAGTTTGACGTGTGTGCTGTGTAGTTATCCGTGCGTCAGTCCATGGAATCGTAGCTCCCACACAGATAAACCGATTTTGATATATTTTTTTGTATGAAAGCTGACGTGATTGGGATCGCTCTTAGCTATAATTTATGAAGATCTGTTCAGGTATTTGTTAACTAGGAAATGGTCTGAAGGTCTTCAAACGATTAATGTGAAATTTGGTATACTGTTACTTCGGTGATATTTCCATGTCATGGTAACCTTGACCTGATTCTGCAGCATCAATTAGTCAGCAGAATACTCAACCCCTCATCAACTTATAAATTTTAATTATAGCTTCTAGTTCCTTTCCTTGGATTCCTTTACTTGCCAGACTTCTGAAGCAGAAAGATTGTTTCACATAACTGTTCCAGGAAAAAGGGGACGATACAGCCATAGATTATGTTGAGACGTGGCGAGGTATGGAAGAGGCTGTACGCCTTGGTCTCGCTAAATCCATTGGAGTGTCTAATTTTAATGAAAAACAACTTGGACGTGTTTTAGAAAATGCACAAATTAAGCCTGTTGTTAATCAATTTGAGGTAAATTATTCATAATTTAATTTTATTATAATTCCTTGGTTTTAATTTCAAAAATCCTTGGCTTAATTTATTATGAAACGGACTATCCAAAAGATTGCTTAGGTCTGAATTCATTGAGTTTTGCCATTTTATTTTATATGTATAAACCACATGACTAGCATCACTAGTCTTCGACTTTTTTCGAAGCTATACAATTGGTGTGATTGGCATGTTTTTTAAAATGTAAGAATGTAAATTGTAAACTGGTCGTAAAATTGTAAATGATTTTTGGGTCTTTTTTTAAATAAATAAATAAAAGTAAAAGTAATAATATCAAATACCTAAATAATGGTGTGATATTTGGTAAGCGGGTGATTGCATACGATATAAAATTATTTATTAAATTAAATAATTGAATAGTTTTTTTTTAATTAGGAAATTTATAACTACTTAGAGGAGTGATTTAAGTTCTGTCATCAAAGTTTCATAAAAACAACTTTCAGATTAATCCAACACTCGCACAGACCAATCTAGTGGATTTTTGTAAGAGAAATTCAGTAGTTCCAGTCGCGTATACGCCTCTCGGGTTGATATCTGAAGCTCGTCCTGAATTTATAGGCAAAGATGTTATAAAGACCGACCCCGAGTTGGGAAAGTTAGCGGAAAAATACGGAAAAAGCCGTGCACAAATTGCCCTTAGATATCTTGTAAGTAATACATTTCATTCATAGTCTTCTCTAAATTATTAAAATACGATATTTTTGGAGTTTACTCCTTAAGAATCGATTTCATATATAAGCCCGGGCTATGAAAATTTATGGGAGTAAAATCAAAATTGTCACATGTCACACGTTAGTTTTAATGTTAGCGCCATCTACACAATATCTCTGAAAATAGAATATGTTACGTAATAATACATGCTTGCGAAAACTAGATGGCACCGGTAATCATGTATCATAATTCGAACAGAGATGGCGCGAATATTAATTCGTTATGATAAATGTTTTTATAATTTTTATTATGCATTTTATAATCATTCGTAAGGAGTAAACTCCAGTCGTGCGTCGGAGCTGAAACACACACACTTTTTTTATGTTAAAGTCTACAGACAAGGCTGATAAGGTCCACTTGATGGTAGGTGGCTACCGTCGCCTATAACACAAGCAACGCAATAGGTGCTGCAAGTGCACTGCCGACCATAGAAGAATTAAGGATAAAGGATAAGGAAGGGATGGGATAATGGGCTCTGGCATCCCTTACTCACTCTCCGAAACACTAAAGCAAACGTGCTGTTATATCACGGTGGTCTTCTGTAAGGGGGTGGTTACTGCCGCCAGACGGGCTGCCCAAATGATTGCGAAACGCAGTGTGCCCTGCCACTATTTTCCAAATCCAGACCAGAGCCAACTTTGAAAAGTTCAATTCCAAAGTTGACCCCGCCGGGAATCGAACCCGGGCCCCCTGATACGTTAGGCAAGCACTCTTACCGCTCATCCAACGGGCTCGTCAATATAATATAATCTGTGATTATAAGTACAACCATGCAGATTGAAAAACACATTGCAACAACAAGCTACATTATCAGCGAGTAACATAGGCTATATTTTATGTTCATTACGCGGACGAAGTCGCGGGCATCAGCTAGTAATAAATAAAAAAATCACTTAGTAGGGTATATAATATTATTATGTGAAAGTTAAAAGTGGCACTTCATATATGTACCTTATACTTATTATTACTTTTATTTTTAAAGAGCAAAAACTCTTTAATTTCTGTGCCAGTTCCTTTAAATATTATGGTGCAGTTATTAAAAGTAGAGTGTAAAATCAGGATCTAACTCGCTCCTTCTCCTTCGCCATGTCTCCGCACGAAATCAAATTAAAAACACAAAAATACCTCTTGACAGCGCTGCACTCCCTCCCAAGCAAGATTTCCCGATTCCGATTTCTCCACACACGATGCGACAACGCTCCCTAGACGATAAATTGCCGCTGAGTCGTGAGTTCGCCCGACACGATTTCGATATCGGAGTAATAATAATTATTATGTTTACGATTTGCCTAAACGAGGCAATCGGCGGAGCGATCTAGGGGGCTCCCCACCACTGTCCCGATATTGCCACCGATTTTAGGGACGTGTGTAGGCGCTTTAAGTTTGCATGAAATAGTGACAAACATCCATACATCCTCACTAAATTTCGCATATACATATAATATGTGTTAAAATTGTCTTTGCATTGTAGATACAGCGCGGTATCCCCGTAATACCGAAGTCATTCACAAAGTCACGGATCGAAGATAACATCAACATTTTCGACTTTGAACTAAGTAGTGAAGAGATGGAGCTTATCGCGACTTATAATATCGAACATCGATGTGTTCCCGCGACGACCTTTGAACATTTGACCAACTACCCTTTTTGATTGCACTTTATCTGTGTTTAAACGCCAATTAATATCAAACTTATGTGATAATAAATTATTAAGTTTGTGATATTCATTTTTTTTATCCCATCCCTCATTCATTCATATTATATATAAAAATATACTGTGTGCACATATTGAATTTTCTCTTCTTATAATCTTATTATTGACATGAATCGTCTGTAATTCTTTAACCGCCAGTCGACAATTATTTTTGTGTCCATTTCGCCAGAGCCGTATATGGAAACAATCTAGGTGTGAAGAAATAAAAAAAAAATCACACGTTAAGATAAAAATTTAATCAATAAAAATAAAACAATAAATAAATTACAGAAACATCAACATACACGAGACAAAATATTCAAAAAACAAAAATTACTTTAAAAAATAAAATTCTTACAGAATTGGTTATCACGGAATGTCTCGAGGTCTCTCGATTTAACAATTTAAAAGTATTTTGTGATTTATCCTATTTTGTGACGATTCGAGAGAGCTCAAGTAGGATTTCATAAAACATATGAATATAAAATAGAAAATGCATTTATTAAACACAATTTGTTTTTTTTTCTCAAAATATAATTTTGTTAATATTTATAAAATATCTGAATGGCTGTTTCTGGCTCTGGCTGGGAACGGCAGAGTGAAGCCGGTTATACTACGCCTTCACCGTTTGCATACACGGACACTCGTACAAATGCAATCAAACTACGCCTCGCCTTATTAAAATATTTATTAATGAAAATGCCAAATTGCGTAGTGAAAGGATGTAAAAACCGAGATTTCATAAAATAAAAAGCCGGATTGGAATTACATTTGAAGTAAACTTGGGACACCAATATTTTTAGTAAAGATAAACAAAAATTGAGGTTTATAGCTTGGAATCATCAATGTACTACAACTGTGGATTTCGCACGCCACACAAAACACTACGAACTTTCTTCTTCTTCTCTTTTAATGTCTTGGCTCCATCAGATCTTTTCCGATGATTTTGCCAGTGTCATTAGTAAAAAATAGCAATTTGTAATAGCCTAAATTAAAATCAAAAGTAGCAGATCCCGAGACTAGTCAGTCAAGTCTAGACTTTAGACTAGACTATAATTTTTCTTAGGGCCAGTTTTATAAACGACATACCTTTTTCCCGTTCGTTACAGTGCTGGTAACGAACGGTTAACGGTCCGTCAATAACGTTTACTGACGGTGGTTCTATAAAAGAAATTAAACATTCGGTAGCTATCCGTAAAAATACGCCGAAGTTTATGAATATTGTCGACGGTTTCGTTGTAGTCTGTCAAGAACTGTCAAGTTTCGCTTCGCAAACACATTTATTTACAAATATAACAAAATAAACGATACGTAAGATAAACCAACCCTATCATAGTCAGTAACGAGCCAGTAAACGCTAGCTGTCAAATTATACTGTTGACTTACGAATATATTGTTATAATACACTATATTATACTATTAGATCATTTTTTCGTCTATTTGATATAAAATTTAACTAACGGATTGTTATAAAACTGGCCCATAGTTTTCCAAAACAGGTCCGTCAAGTCCAAAGCAGTCAGGTCAAGTCCACTACGAACTGTATGGAACATTTAAAAGTGACATATGCGTAGACCATGAACTCTGTCATCTGTCATTTAAACCAACCAAACATCTGTCATTTAAAGGAAATGTGACTTTACATCAACACATTGGAGTTTAAAATCAATAGTCTTGGTCGTCGTTATTACCTTTTACAATTGAAGCGCGAAGGCAAGACTCCGCCATGATTCCTTTTTAGGCGTACTTTTTATGTGCCGCTTTGATATTTGTGACGCAAATTCCGTAGTAGTAGTACTTCGATGCTTGGAATAAAAAATCTCAAATAGTAAACGGCCTTCGCACACACGTTTATAAAACCGGCTTCACTATGTTGTCCGCAAAACTCTGTCTATAGTTCTTATTTTGGTCTGAGGTTCGATTATTCAACTTTGGTCAAAATAGTTTTTTTTAAAAAAACGTAATAAAAAAAAACGTAAGCATTCAAAAAATATAGACAATTCCAAAATTAACATAAATAAATGTCATCTTAAATGCAAAATAAAAATAATAAAAATAACAAATACACATAACACTTATATGTCAATATTTTTTTGTAATAAATTAATTTGTAACAATTGTAATTGTTTCACCTATACCTATTTTTTTGTTAATCTACAAAAATATACATATTATTATATGTTCGATGTTCGTAAAAAAAATCTTTTTAGGTGGATCTTAATTAGGGGAAACACGCCAACCATAAAATTAACAATTTAATAAGTATTAATTAATTTCGTTTTTTCCCTCCTATTCGTTTTATACTTAATCTATGTTAAATGTTAACTTGTAAAATTCTACAAACACCGTTGTACGGTCAGCAGAAATCATATTTCTTCGTTTTTTTTTACTGTCAAAACTTTCAATTATTTAAAGTGTTACTTTTTAAGGGAATAATATACACTATATAAAAAACCGTACACGGTTTTTTCGCGCATACCTTATTTACGGCGAATTACAAATACATTTTGTACAGCCAAATATATATATAGGTACTTATATAAAACAATAATTATCACTACTGGTCACATATTTAATATATGTAACATATACATAAACGCAGTTTCGAGAAATTGCACAGTTCGCAGTTTGTGACTTCGCTGCATGGGACAAAACTTGAGAAAAGGAAATTATTTTCAATTTTAAAAATTATGAAACAATAAACTAAAGGCAAAATTAATCTTTGGTGCTCTGATTATATCAAGAGCTTTTTCACTAACTTGTTTACTGACTGATATACTATTTCTAAAAGATTCTAATTACGTAACAACAACAAAGTTCTAACAAGTACCACTTAAGAATATAAAATGCGATTACATCGGAATAATAAGAAAAGTAAAACTATATAAAAATAAAGTTTTAGCTGAAAGGAAATTAATCTTTGGTGCTCTGATTATATCAAAAACTTTTTCAATAACTTGATACTGACTTTCATACTATTTCTATCAGATTCTAAACAAATTTGTGACGAATACCACGTGCTAATATAACGTGATTCCATTAGGAACAATAAGAAAGTTAGATAAAAAGTTTAGTCCCATGCAAGTACCTACACCCATAATATAATAAAATCACTTCCATACATAATTGAACATGTCCATAATGCTATCGTATATGGTGAATGTGATCGCTACATCGAATACTACGCGACTCAATCGCGGCACAGTTCCTTTGTAGAAAGCTAGAGGTCCTTCTGCCTTCCAGGTCTTGATGAAACAGTCCCACGTGTTTTTGTATTTGGCCGCCTCTAAGCCTTGCATACGAGTTTTCACCACGTCAATTGGAGTGTTACCAAACACAGACGCAGCACCTATAGTTTAGTATATATTTATATCCGACATTCAAAATACATATATAAACAGTAGTGTCCAACCGAAGCTTCGGCTTCGGCCACCTTCGGCCCTAAAAGTCACCTTCGGCTTCAAGGTGAAACCCGGCCGAAGCCGAAGTCTACTTATAAAATTCACCTTCTTACATAATTTAGGTACATAATAAAAAGTAACATGAACATAATATTAAGATACTTTGCATTAAAAGGCAAGTTTTGCAAGCAGTAAGTTATTTACTTAGAGTAAACTCAATACTTTCAAAATGTTTGGAATTTCATTTTTTTTTATAAACGGATTGTCTAGTCAAGAACATCCCTGGAATTAGCCATCTCTTTTCTTACTTTAGATAGGATTTATTTCAATTTCTTTCACTTTCTGCACTACTATAAGCTAGTCTGTCCTGTACACCATTCACATTCAAAAATATATTTTATCAAAATAGTAAAACACGCTATCTCTTGATGAGATGATATATGATAAACAAGATATAATATAACTCACCAGCAATACCACCGAACAATCCAACAATATATTTAGGAACATGCTTGTCCCTATCGCCACCTTTGTACCAATCTCTTAGAGACTCCATAACAAAGAATCGGATAGCTTGATTGCTACCTTGTTTTATTATCGTCGCGGTCAGACCTTTGTACACACCACCCATACCTGGAAACAAGAACGTCGTCGCTTTACTAACAGTTGAAAACGTAGACTATGAGAAACCTGACTTATATAGTATCACGACACACTAATGTGAGAAATCTTCAGATTTTTTTTTTATCCTGAAGTTGCGATGGGTTTGCTCTTGGCCAAAATACAGCCGTGTAGCGAAAATGAAGTCTATGATGGAGCAGAAATGCCTATTCACTCCAACTTCGGAAAGATTTGGGTTATACGAGCTCGGAAACACAGACGCCGGCAGGGAGTTCCGAACCTTGGCAGTTCCAAACCTTAAAAAGGATGTTTTAAAGCGCTTGGTCCGAAAAAAGGAGGGATTTCGACATGAGGATGGAAACCAGCCGTATGTCTGTATGTCATGGAAGAAAGGGGAAGGCGGTATGAGCTCGTACAGCTCCTGAGCACACTCTCCGAAGTACATCTTATAAAAGACACATATACCTACAGGCGATTAAGCGTCTATGTGCCAGGCTCTGCATCTTAGTTTTTTAAAACGTAAAGTTTTATCAGTCAAATAATCATCTTACTAATATAACAGTTTGCGTTCAGTCTTCGTACACGATGGTATCTTCGTACACTATACCAGTGTTATGGTGATATTTAAGAAGAAGACGTAAAACAAAACACTGTGTGCATCCTATTCTATTCTAGAAGAAAGATTCTTAGCACGAGTTTTTATTTTTAGTTTTCGTACCCTGACATTAATTTTTTTAAAGTGAAAACTTCTTTAGGAGCGTTGGTCATTTTTGAGATGGGAAAAAATGAGTCATGTAATGTATCCGAAACTGACAGCTCTGTATATAAGTACTAAGCAGACAACTGCATATGAAAGTAAACTTACTAGATATGATAACCAATAATAATATAGTTTCATATCAACATCAAACCTTCTTAATGGTTTGTCATTAAGAAGTTCATGTTAAATAATTATGTTCTATTTAATTGTCATTGTGTGTCAGTGTCATATATTTTCTCATGTATTTCTTGTGATCAATAATAATCGTATTTACCTAATTCGATAATGCCAAGGAAATTTAAATATCATACAATTATTTTTTGAAGCTACGTTTTCACTTCTGACGTGCAGTCCTACGACACATGTTTTTTTATTCATTTACCGTACAAGTACATGAATAAAAAAATTAAAAAAAGCTCACCTAAGTACACTAATATTATAAAGAGAAAAGGTTTGTATTTTTCTTTGTAATGATAATGAATAAACTCCAAAGGCTACTGGACCGATTTTAAAAAATCATTCACTTATAGAAAGCTACATTATCATCGAGTAACATAGGCTATATTTTATAAAGCTACGCGAAGTCGCCTGCAACAGCTATTGATACATAAGAAGTTGATCCTCACCTTCTTCCCTCACTATAGTCCCAACTCCATGGAAGAATCCTTTGAACCGTGGCTTCTCGAGCCTCATGTCGTTAATGAATTTGACTTTGACTGTCTCCATGGGAGTGACTGCGAATATCGCTTCCGCGACACCCGCTGCCAGACCGCACGACAATTTACCCGTGTTTGTGAGAGTACCATTTTCTGTTATCATGTAAAGCTTAGCCTGTTCAAATACACCGAATCTGTTCAACAAAAAAAAATATAAAATCAGATCAGACACATAAATCATTATGTAAGTAAAGTCAGATTCAGTTTTTGATAGTCTTAAGTTTTACACGAACGAATATCAAAATCCTTCATCAATTTCTATAAATTTATTTGTAAATTGTAATTATTTCAGACATTTGTCCATAGCTTTTAAAAAAATATAAACTAAAATATGAACTAATTATGAAAAACAACTAACTTCTAACTTATAGAACATACGATACAATAGAAACAACAACAGAAAGACAAAAAACAGTAGCAGCAAGAAAGAAAGTTACAAAGAGGTCCTTACTCAGTATTTTACTGGCAAGTGGCCAGCACGATCTTTATGTAGGAGAGGAGCCCACGGCATAAACCATGCGTATATACTCCTTAGTAAATTAATTAATAGTCAAAACACAACTGCTTGCTTTTAGCTATTGACAGCATTAATTTAAAAATCAGTTCCCTGTCGCACATGAGAAGAATAATCATGCCCAAAAAATACTATTAAGTAATTTTAATCATTTTGTCTAAAAACGAGGAGGTTCACCTTGGAAATTATAAAAACACGTGGCGTTTTGCAGACCGTACTGTTACGGTTCAATGATACGGTTTATTTAGTATACGAAAAATGAGTTTTCTTTCACACAAAACCACGTCAATCGTATGGCCCAAATGAGATTCATGGAAACCATACAACGGACTTGAGTCAAATATGAGTACCTTACACGCCCCATGTCAAGGCCACCTTTGAAAAGTTTATTTCCATAGCTGAAGCGTATATTAAAGTAAAAATATATACCTAAATCTCTTGAAAAACTTAGAATGGGTGGACCGATTTTAATTCGGTTTTCACATACAGAAAGAGCGATAAAAGGGGAAATATAAAAAAATTGCACCCCGGGCGAAGCCTTGAGCGGTTCGCTAGTAATGTTATATTTAGTAAATGATATAATAAGTTCTTGACCCTTGCCAGGAGAATATGTAAAACCGTGTAACATGAAAATAACATTAAATTTAAACTTGTAAAACTGATATAATTTTGAAATACGATATATTGGCCGTGAGGTTGGGGTACACCCTGAGGAAAAAAAAAACATGTCAGTCGTTGGACTGCACGTCAGAAGTGAAAATTAAGCTTCACAAAAATCATTACATTACATTACATGACAGTGTCGCGAGTTCAATGGTTTTTCCCAAAGATTTAAATCTTTGGTTTTTCCCATCTCAAAAATGCCCAACGCGCCTGAAGAAGTTTTCACTTCAAAAAAAAGTGTGTGTGTCGTGGACGCGGCCGTGTGTTTTACATGAATACTTGGCCATACGAGTATAAAATTTTCATTGGCGTATTTCACAATCTTATTGAATTTCGTTTTTTTTTTTTTTTTAAGTAGAGATGGGTTTGCTCTTGGCCAAAATCCAGATGTGTAGCGAAGATGAGGCCTATGATGGAGCGAGCTCACCCAGAAGGTGCCTATTCACTCGAACTTTGAATAGATTCAGGTTATATGTGCTCGGAAATACAGACGCCGGCAGGGAGTTCCAAACCTTGGCAGTGCGCATTATAAAGGATGTTTTAAAGCGCTTGGTCCGAAATAGAGGGATATCGACAATGGTAACCAGCCGTATGTCTGTATGTCCGATGGAAGAAAGGGGAAGGCGGTATGACTTCATGCAGCTCCTGAGCACACTCTCCGAAGTACATCTTATAAATGACACATAGACTGGCAATTTTGAGTCTATGTGCCAGGCTCTGCATCTTAGTTTTTAAAAACGTACTGTCGTAAGTCATAAAATAAAGTCATCATAGTATCTTTTGTCTATAAACAAACATACAAATTTTACCCCTGTAATATAGATATAGGTACCAAAAAATTCTTTGATCCTTTAGCTATCGAGTGGTGTAATTAAATTTTGAATGTAGATGATAGATATAGACTAGACACAGCATGAATTGCCTACCACTATTTCACGTCATAAAAAAATCTAGTTATAAATAAAACAAGTATCCACTAGTCCACTAGTATTTAAAATGTTCATCGTGAATGTCAACCAATGTCACACAATTTGCAGTGTCTCGAGTAACTTGCCCTGACACAATGGACCTTTGTTATCTACCTATACTTGTATTAGTGTCGTTTTACTGTAACTGATAGGCTACGTCTCCAGCAACAACTACTCTCGGAGGAGACGATACGTGACACTTGCTTGTTAAGTATTATGATTGGAACGTGATATATCTGAATTACGGACACATTACCACAATAAATGAAAAAAAAAAATGTTTGGTCTTCTATCACTCTACGGATATTTAAAATTTATACATTTCCTGTTGAATATCACTTTCGTGCAGAATAATTACAGTTACCTGATAGGTATAGGTACCTTACGTTGCAATATGATCTTTATCCTATTAGTAGGATATTCTACTCCTACTATCTTCACATAGTATAAAATAACCCGCTAAAGCAGGGTTCCCCAAACTATTTTGGACAAGTGACCCCTTTTCAACAATGAACTGTTACCTCAGACCCCCATGGTCAAATTACCTACTTTTAAGACCAACCCCCTTATTCATAATGGTCCGCTAACTTAAAGCAGCTATCTATCTTAGTCTATCTTTAGTTTTTTCCTATTGGTACAAAATACCTAGGTACTAAGGTGCCAATTAGAAAACTTTGCACTTGGTTAAGTGAGTGAAGTTGATTTCATTTTCTCGTCAAAATTTAACAAAATAAAAAGACAATCCAATTCAGTAAATATCAAGTTTAATTTATAATTATTACAAATTAATACATAAAGCATCTTAAGTTGGTAGGAAATTATATTTTAAAAACTATTAATTCGCAAAGAGAAAATAAAACATTCAGTGCGATGGATGAACCTGGTGACTATCTACCAATCTAGCTACATCCGGTTCAATATTAGTGAGTTGCAGCCTTAAATCTCCACGTTCGTTGATTTTCAAACGGTTTCTTTGTTTTGTCAAAATGTTTGTTACCACACTGAAGCTTTTTTCAACTAGATATGATGATGGAAAAGCGATAAGGTATTTTTCAGCAATGTTCCACAATGTAGGATACTGTGTTTCAATTTTGCGTTGCAACCAGAACTTCTGATAGCCTTGGTTGAACTTTTGCTTAAGCTCTTCGTCTGTGCTGATGGTAATCAACTCTTCTTGCATTATCACATTGGCTTCTTCTATGGCTGTGGTGTTATACGGATTTATTATCCATTGAGGAATTTGTAAATTTAAAAGATCATCAAACCTCTCCGTAAAATCCTTGTGTAATGCGTCCAAGTGAGTAACATATAATAAAATGTCATCATCTTGAAGCATTTTTGGTAATTTTGACAAATGCGGAAACTGCGAATATTCTTTTCTGCCTAAATTTTGTTTATAAAGAACTAGTTTACCCACGAAGGCCGATATTATTGATTTTGTTTTAATCAAGTTAAGATCATCACCCTGTAGTTGCAAATTAACTTTGTTGAACATTCCAAAGATATCAGTCAAGTAATAAATATCTGTTTTACAATTGTTCAGATTTTCTTTCAAATTCGGATCTTTTTCTTGTAAAAACTCCAACACAGATTCAAAAAGGGCGGAAAATCTTTCTAAGCAAGAGCCTCTTGATAGCCAGCGAACTTCAGTGTGCAGAAGTAACCGAGTAAAGACTTCGTCGTTTTCGTCACATAGTTGAGCAAATAACCGAGAGTTCAAAGAATTGCTTCGAATCTTGTTGATAGCATTTATTACATATTGTAAAGATTTATGCAATCTAGGACTCAGCTTTTTTGCTGCTAAATGCTGCCTGTGAATCACACAGTGAATAACCAGTACATCAGGCAGTTGTCGCTTTAAGTGAGCTATAAAGCCACGATGACGACCAACCATAGACGGTGCACCATCAGTCGCAACAGAAACAATATTCTTCCATGGAATAGCTTTATCAGTAAAAAAATGTTCCACGGCCTGAAAAATCGATTCTCCTCTAGTATCAGTCTCTAAATATGCAGCAAAAATCAGTTCTTGGCACATATTTTCATCTTTGATAAATCGAACATATCCTAACAATAGAGCTTCATTGCCGGGTAATGTAGACTCGTCCAACTGGAGAGAGGGTCTGTAAGAACTTGCATAAAATGTTTTCCACATCGCGTCCCATCTCATCTATGCGTCTCTGAACGGTGTTGTTGCTCAAAGGTATTCTCTTTAAAATATCATGTGCGGGTTTGTGCAATACATTGTTAAGGACCTCCGCAATGGCTGGTAAGATAAGCTGCTCTCCAATTGTATGGGGTTTCCCCGACTTCGCTATTAGTAAAGATATATTATAGGACGCTCGTAAACCATCATTGTCTCGAATAGATGATGACGCAAACATCGATCCTATGGATGGCCTTTTGTCTAGTTTTTCTTTCAGTGCTTGAAAATATGACAAGGGCTTACTTTTTTTGTTAGCATGTACTCTTGATAAGTGGTCATCCATTTTTGAAGGCTTCATGGCATCGTTACTAAATACTTTTTCACATATGAGACACATCGGGAAGTGTTGATTTGATGGAGATGCAATAAATCCGAACTTCAAGTAGTCCAAACTGTATTGTCTGCATTTTTTTTTCGTGTCCGCCATCATAAAACTTTCAGTAATTCTGCAAACAAAAAAATAAGGAACCTAAATAAAAAACAATAATAAACTGTTAAATTTGCACACTATCTTATTTTTATCACACTCAGTTAATGGATTCTTGTTAAGTATTACTGACTTACTCTTTGATAAACTTTGATACCTATATTGGGAAGTAACTACAGTAGGTAATTAGGTATAGAAACTTCGTATTAGGTAATTAGGTAGAATAAGAACGAAAACCAAAGACTTAAGTGTTAGTAATTTTTACAAATACAATTATACATACCTATTTAAAATATGTTGTATGTTGTGTTTAACACTTTTTCAGTCACTTTACTTCACTTAATTTAGCTTTGTAATAAGTTTGTAATCTCTTGAAATAAATGAGTACTTAGCTATATGAGTTTTTATCGTTCAAGCTCCAACGAATTTCAAAACGCAAATGAACTTTCAACCTAAATGCAAGCTCGTTAAATAGTAAAATATCAGGAACATGTTTGGACTTGATCATGAATTCGTTCGTCTTAATTCGCGTAAAGCCGCTATCACACTATTCAATTTGAACGATTCCAATTTAGGAAATCGGAAGGTGTGATCGCAGTTAGAACAGATTGGATTCAATTAAGAGTTTATCCATTTTCAACTCTATATCTTCGATTTAGAAATCAATTTAGCGTAGTGTGATCACGAGCTCACTACTTAGATTCCTAAATAGGAATCGTTCAAATTGAATAGTGTGATAAGCACTTTATCGTCAAATAGAGAGCAAGTCAAAACGCCGCTGAAAGACGTACGCTCCAACTCAATCTTGCACAAACTTGTCCACATAGACTTGCCGAGTTTTTCATCTTGTACGAACTTGAAACTTTACATTCCTGGAACATTATTTCCTACAAAAATATTAATTATTCTTAGTACACGTAACACAACATAAACAATACAGTAACTACCTACTTACCTATCTTGAAAGTTTTAAATAAGAACTTGTGTTAATATAATAGGGGTCGATTTTTAGACCTCGTCGACCCCCAAAATCACTTTTCGTTTATGTCGACCCCTAGGAAACCGATATCGACCCCTTGGGAATCCCTGCGCTAAAGGTTACCGCGATTTCGTGTTGAAATATAAAAAATATTACCCCTAAAAGTATATATATGAGAAATATCGCATTGACATCTTTATTGCTGTTATAGTTTTGCCAGTCGTTGGATTTTTATTTTTTGATGATCCCTCGGGAAACCTATGTCCTTTTCTTTATTACTGACAATGTTTATGGAAAATTTCATGATAATCGGTTGAGAACAGTTTATTTTCACATTAATAATATTAGTAAAATAAACTGTGATGTTTTCGAAGTACATATTTAGTTACTAATAGACACTCTCCGATAAGGTGTGTTATCTATTATACACACATTGATCTGATCCATGATATTTACATGAAGTTACTACGAAAAACTCATTTTGATATTAGATTAAATTTTATATATTTTATTTTAATATTGGATTACAAATGAGCGCATACATTTCATAATATTTAAAGGATATTTTTGAGAGGTACCAGAACAGATTTTGTTAATAACATTAAAAACCTAAAAATAATAGTCACTCCCACCATGTCTTTAACAATGTTGATTGAGTCAAGTTCCTTTCTCTTCGATTTGACCTTACTAGTAATTTAAATAATGCCTTGTAATAATATTGTCTAATAATTGTCTAATAATAACAATTATCTTTTGACGAGTCCCTTGGAAGATGCTTGCCTTAACGCTCCAGGTTTGGTAACTTTGGAAACGATTTTTTCAAAGTTGTCTCTGGTCTGGATTTTGGAAATTAGTGCAGAGCACACCGCGTTTCGCAGTCATATGGGCCATTTGGTGGCAGTAGCCACTCCCTTACAATACGCTGGCAGTAGACCATCGTGAAATAACGGCGTGTGTGCTTTTGTGTTTCGGTAGGTTATTGCAATATGCGAAAAGACTTATTGTTTAATTTTAACAAGAGTTGACAAAGTACCCAGATTGATAAGGTGCAAATTAAAATGGACAATAGACTTGTATTGTAGTAAATTGGTCTAATCATTTAACAATTTCCGTCATTGAAATTTTCCATTCCAAACACCTATGTCATGTTTAATACATAAATAAAAATGTAAGTTGATACTTTGTATACTTAGACTGGTCAGAAATACTGTTACAATAAAAAAATATGTACTGCTTAATATTAGTTAATCGATAACCTTCAGTACATGTAATAAATACTTTAAATACGTCCTACCTAGTTTATATTATGTACGTATTTATTTTTATTTTATGTACCTATGCGATAAAATCGCTAAGTTGTGAAGTTTTGTTCCTGATTGTATCAATGGAAAGAGGAATTTTTGGGTGGTTTATCTTATATTTTATTTATATTATCACGATTTTTGTCAAAGAAGGCGAGCGTCCCACGTGTACGCCGCAGCGCAAGCGTGGCCGGGTTCAGCTACGAGTAGTTATAAATAAATAAAAATTGATGTATGTTCCCTATAGACTCCAAAACGGCTCAACTGATCACTGTGAAATTTTTGTTACAGGTGTCAGGGTTTCGGAACAGGACATAGGGTACCTTAAGTTCAGAGACGCGAATGGAGGCGGGCAAAATCTAGTTTAAAAATAAATAGGGTGGTAAAATAAAATAAAAAAATTGACAGAAAAATCTTACGAAATTAATTACCGAGGAATTTTTTACATATTTATTTAATTTTTTTTATTAAATCCTACCACTATACTTAATAGTTTTTGATCCTACATGCTTTCATAGACTGTTCATGGAATAGTATCATTTATCTTGTGTCTAGGAAATGTATCAGGTACTTAAAGGCCAACTTGAGAAACATATATAAAAATAATATAATCTCAACCTTCAGTCTCATATACATAGAAAAACCATATCAGACGTCTAAATTCACCACTGGACGGTCGAAGAGCTTTTTCATCTAATCTTTGGCTAATATTGGCCAATATTGGAAATCACATCAGGCTATATATGTTTTTCTGTTACAAAACTAATAGTTATATGTACTATGTTTGTTTAATACAATGTTTGAGCTTACTCACCTGACTGCAGACTTTGGTATTGATCCATATAAGAGTACACTGAGCCCTCTGTAAAGCCCAAAGAAGCCATGCCCTTTCACTGTTTTTTTAACACAATCAAAGATACCAGTGTATTGTTTAGTGCCACCTGAAAAAAAAAAAAAAAAACATTTAATGCTACCCTCAGAAATATTTTAAGATTTTTTTTAAAGAATATTCTTTGATTCTTTACCAACCAGTGACTATTTTTGAATGTTACTTACTCTGGAGTTAGTTAGTACAAACAATAACAAATGGTATGTTATTGAGCATTAGATCTGATAATAAATATCTTCACACATTCCACACAGCACCATATAGTTGCACTAAGCAACTATAGGCTTGTATCATGGATACCACAGTTGATATAATATATATATAACTTTTTTTTTGTAAATACATACATATTATAGATACAAACATCCATGAGTCAGGTAAAAAGGTAAAATGTTAAACACATAAACATATGCCCCTAGCGGGATTTGAACCCGCAACCATTTGGTTAACAGCTAGGGTTACTAACCACTAGACCAATAGTGTCGTCAAATACAGTTGATATTTTTTATATACAGATATAGTGCTGATAATATGATTGTGTAATCTTAGATTATGAGTACTGAAGTGTGAAAATAGATCTAAATAATGTATAAAATTCAAGTATGAGTAAAGTAGGCATGCTTAATAGATTGTTCGAAATGCTATTGAAGTTAGCTCTAAAGTTATTATTTACCTTTTAAGTGCTTTTAATCCAAATTTTATTACCTTCACATATAGTTGGTCTATAGAAAGAATATTATAGACAGTAGCTATAGTTATCTAGTATTTGGTTATTACATTTTTAAACTGCAAAAATAACTCATAACTATGTTCTAATAAGATTCCAGTAAGATTTTTTAAAAATAAAAATCATATTTAATAATTATCATTCATCCAACAATAGTTTCAAACCTAGAGTAATAATTTACTATAACTATAGTAATTCATGTGAAGGAAGTAAAAATTTATTATGTAAAGAAAAACAAATGACCTTGAAATAAGTTTCTTGACCAAAACACTGACATAACTATACTAACAAGCATTACATTATAAAGAGCAAAGTCCATAGTTATATACATTTTGCAAGGCAATGTACTTTTCCAAATTTATTTCAAATACCTATTGTATAGCACATGAAACTAATTTATGTTCATTGAATCTTGAAATTATACAAATTTAATTGCCAAAACATTATACCTACGGTTTATGAGGCACTTGGAATTTAAGAATCGAGGAAAAATAATGAATTACGTAAACAGATTATAGTATTTTTAGAGGAAAAGTCACTTCCAGAAAAATAGGTCGATCGTGTTTACAGCGATATGAATGCGTGATTGGTGAATGAAAAATTATTATTTTACCGAAATTTTACTATTCACTGACCTTTTTCGTCCAACTGAAGTTGTGTTTTAACATATTCGGTAGGGAATGTAATACAAATTTCAATTCCACCAGTAATTCCGCCGGCTACGACGCCTTTAAGGCCAACAGATCCTGAACCCCCTGCCGCAGCCGCTGCACCACTTTCGGTCATCCATGGCCTAGAAAATGGATTTTTAAAATTTCCCGTTTTATTAGTCATAGTTAACACTTAATATAAATTAATATCGCTCTAACAACGGCTGCGACTGTACGTACTCCCCCCAACACAGTAGAAACTGATCAAAAACTAATTTTTTAATGAAGGTGAGGTGAGGAAGGAAGGACTGAGGAGAAGAGAGAAGGGAGGGGGGCGGGATGGTTGGACTTCTTGGGCAGATGTAGCAGATGAAGGATGGGTAGGACTGTCAGAGAAGTGACAGCCGACAGTCGAGTGGATAGTCGACAGCTGACATTTGGCACTCAACATTGTCTTTCATGCATTTCATTGACATTTCTATAACTTACTTGAAAAAATTTTATCACGAAAATTAACTGTATTACCAATAGTTAAAGTATATTTATTAATTGCACATTATACAGAGGCTAATCCGAGCAGAAAGAGATAGCGAAACTGAGGCCGTGTGTCCCTTTCCTTCATCTTGCCAGACTAAAAAAATGTATTTCATTAAAAATTTAGATTCAAATATCTTATTTCAAACACTTGTTTGTTAATTGTAATTTTAATAAATTTTAATAATTTTAATAAATTATTTTAATAAATTTTAGGTCAACGTATTATAATCGAATTAATTCTTGAACGACAAAAAATTAATATTTATTGTTTCAAGCCTATTTTACATTTTATTTTCTACTGGTATTCCTTTAAAGTGACATTACAGTAAATGTCCATAAATTTGTAGCGTTAGTTGATATGATAATAATTATGTACAATTGGTGCAAAACTATTATAAGCAATAAAATGAACATTGCGAAGATTACAACTGGTAAAAATGTTGGTTAATTCATATTGCGATTTTATAAAATATTTAAAAGAAACCTACTATATTTAGGTATATTAACAACATTTAATTTGTCTCACATAAAAAAATCTTATTGTCACCCTATTAGAAAGGGACACATGGCCTCTCTACTACATATCCTGCTCGGCTCGCTTTTTAGCTGCAAGTAATTAATCCTGCTTATTATATTAGATCCATGGGCCCTAGTATACTTGGTAGTGTCGGCCAAACTGATAATTAGTGAAGTTAACGGAACAACATTTTTTCCAAAGCTCTTACAATTAAAGGAGAAAGGAACATATATACTACAGTATATATCTTACAGTAGAAAGGAACATATATACTATCTAGCGAGAGGGGTAGAGAGAGTATGAGTTCGCACTACACAATCTAGTATAATGATCGCACTCCCTAGCTAGAGGGTAAAATATTTATGTAACAAAATACTAATTGTCAATATCAAATTGAGAATTTTTCACGCTCTCGCTAGCAAGTGTGGTCATTATAAACTCCTTCTAGAATACTATTATGAGAATACATCAGAGCGGTATCTACTATTTAGTTTGTGCATCAGAGTATGTTATGTTGATTTGAGGACTGTGGTCTGTGGCATCGCAAGCACAGCAAGCGCCATACGTAGTGATTATATACTCTTTGGCCGCTTTCTTCGGCGTTAATAAATAGTAATTTATTTTAATAAAAAAACTTTATTGTACGAGAAGTTCTAAATTTTCATTAAGAATAATCTACAGGAAAATATAAACATGGCTATCAGGACATACGGCGATAAGCCAATTAGCTTCCAAATAGAGGAAGGTGGAGAATTTTATTGTGTTGGTTCAGAGGTATGTTTACTTTGTTATTTGCTATACCTAACCCATTAAAAATAAATTTCCTAATAAATAGAAGCTCTTTTTTATTGTTTTGTTATTTTTAACACTTGACATATTTTCTAAGCTTACAAATTATTTTTAGCTGTCACTTGCATAAATCACCAATAGATCTTGGAAATTTGGAATAAAATGTATAAATTCCATGTTTTAGCGTGAATACGTATTTTAATCTGCTTTTCAGAAAATTGATAAACAAAATCACGGGATACAGTTGATATCTATCATCTACATTCAAAATTTAATTACACCATTCAATAGCTAAAGGTTCAAAGAATTTTTGGTATATATGGTATATGTGAATTCCTTGGATATATAGATATAAATTATATAATACACTCAAAGAAAATATTACTAGTAACATGTACATATTCTTGTAAAACGCATGACTCTATCTACAATCTGTATTGTTACTGTACTTCTTATTTTTGCTACTAAAACTTCAAGTTTTCATAGTTTATATCTATAATATAAATATGAATCCCTAAATGTGTTGCTAAGCCCAAAACTCGAGAACGGCTGGGCCGATTTTAATTCTGTCCTCACTCATGGATAGAGGGATAATCAGGGAAGGTTTTTACGTAAAAAAAAATCACCCGTAAAAAAATTACGTAAAAAATGAAGCCGGGAGCGGGCCTCTAGTTACTTTTACGAAGATCTTATAATAAAATGGTATTATTATTAACTTTTAAAATTGCATTAACAATCATTTTAATTTAATCGATTTTTAGGTGGGAAATTACCTGCGGCTGTTCCGTGGGTCACTTTACAAGAAGTATCCTGGTATGGTCAGAAGAACACTGACCAATGAGGAGAGAAAACGTCTTGTGGATAATGGGCTTGGTCAACATGTGTTATCAAGTTCAGTTTCTCTGCTGAAAGCTTCTGAAGTGGAAGATATTATAGAGGGGAATGATGATAAGTATGTGTGAATTTATAAGTAAAACTCAGCCGAGCTAATTTCGCACCTCGCTGGAATGGAAGTTTGCATGTTTCTGTAATAATCTCAATTATTACAGAAAGTTGCGTGTCAACATTTTGTAACAAACATTCGTTTAATTTTTTAAAGCAACAGGGAATCCTTTTCTGCATACCATACCTAAGCGTCAGTGTTACGTAATCGACGTGAGGTGCAAACTTCACGCTGTCGGGATTATTTTGGCAAAATCATAAATTATTTTCAAAAAATTAACCTACATTAATTACTTAAGTCATGCATCACTGTATTGTTTTTAATATTTTGTAGATATAAGGCGGTGTCGGTGAGTCAAGAGTTAGCCACTCCTCGAGAGAGTAAAGGTAAAAAGCCACATCAGCCATCATGGCTTCCTGTTATGCCAAATTCTTCACATTTGGATGCCGTGCCGCAAGCCACACAGATTAGTAGAACAAGAGTTCACAATAAAAAGGTATTTTTCAATATTTGTTTTTTTTTATAGCTTCTTAAGTTTCTTATAATCGTGGCAAAACTTTATATTATCTTTCGCCATAATTATAAGTTAAGCTATTAAGTATGAGTATAAGTTATTAAGTTAAGTTTTCTACCTAACTACTTTTAATTTGTCAAAAACTTCAATGAATCATGTTCAAGTGGTATCCTAATCCTAATAATATAAAAGCGAAAGTTTGTATGCTTGGATGTTTGTTTAACTCAATCATGCAAAAACGGCTGAACAAATGTGGATGTAATTTACCACACAGATAGTTTGTTACCTGGATTAACATATTATAGGATACTTCTAATCCCGATCATTAGTATTTACCCAATAGGCTATTTGACTGATTTTGAAAAATTGTTTTAAATTTATGCGAAATTTGCAGTATTTTCCGTAAAATATTGTGTTAAAATTTAAATTTCAATATTCGCGCTAAAAACGCTATTTCTGTAATGGCGGACGCCATATGATCTGCGTGACGTCACAGCCAAGTAAACTAGTGTACCAAACTGTATAACAATAAACAATGTTGACTTGCGTGTGACGTCACGCGAGGCGTAGCCAATCACAGAGCGTTCTTATGGCTGAAGAAATTTAAAAAATAATTTGAATTTATTTTGTTTATTTTGCAAAATCTATAAATATTTTCGGATAAAATAGAGATAAATATGTTTTTTTATGTTATTACCTAATAGGATGACCACATTTCGTAGCATATTTTTAATAGTGTCAAATAGCCTATTGGATTGGACCTTGTATATCTACTAATAATATAATTCGGTACTTATGTATTATCAAGTTGCTTAAAAAGTCTACAATTAAAATTCAAAGAAATTAACCAGAAATTATTGTGTCAATATCATAATTAGATACAATAATATATAATGTTATAAGATGGAATTAAATGTGCCAGGAAAAGAGCCAGTGTTGCGAAAACAAAAATATTAAAATATTATTTCCAGTTTGTTGCACTTTGCTATGTGTTCCAATGACTGAAAATCATATCGTACATGTACCATTATGAATTTCTATGATAAATATTTTTAATTTTATATGTTTTACTTAAAACTTACCTATATATATTAAATTTTTATTAGTAATAATTAATTATTAGACACTTATAGACCAGTCATTATTTGTATGATAACTATTGCCATTTGCAAAACTAATCTTTAAATATACTTTTAGTTTAGTATTTGGTTACAGTTAGTTTTAGTTATACTTTTATTTGTAAATACGTATTTTATTTTTCCAGGTTCGCACTTTCCCCCTGTGTTTCGATGACACAGATATGACAGCAATGTTAGAAAATGCATCGCAAAAACAAGTCCTAGTCCCAATAAGACTGGACATGGAAATCGAGGGACAAAAGTTGAGGGACACTTTCACATGGAATAAAAATGGTAATTGATTTCTTCTTTACATAGTATTTAAAACAAAGTCGCTTCTGTCACTGTACATGTACTCTTAGATATTTTAGACTACGCAACTGATTTTAATGCGGTTTTCACAAATGGAAAGAGTGTTAAACAAGGAAGTTTTTTTTATATACATATAATTTGCATAAGAAATTGGGGAGCGGGTCGCCAGTCTATACTAATATTGTAAAGAGAGTAGATTTGTATGTTTGTTAAACGAATTAACTCAAAAACTAACTGTACCGATTTTGAAAATTCTTTCACATATAGAAAGCTACATTATCAGCGAGTAACCATAGGATATATTTAAATAAAATTAAATATAGCCGGCGAAGTCTCGTGCAACAGCTGTTAACAGTATCTTATAAAAAAGAATATTATGTGATTCAGCAGGAAATATTCACAAACTACTCGAAAACAAAATAGGGCCCACCTCGATTCGGTTAATTTCGATATTTCAGTTTATGTGCGTATTTTAAGAAAAAAATAAATAAAGAATTTTTCCCTATTGCCACATTTAAGCGATTAATGGAACCTTGCATTAAACATATCTTATCCATATCTGTACATTATACAGTTATACGTTTTCATTTTACAAAACAAAAACAAGGTGGGTTTTTTTTTGTTTTGAGCAATATATGTGTTTTGATAGATATTGGTGATGCATGTGAAAAAAATGTTGAAAGAAAAATATTGTATTTTGTTTTTCAAGAATCAATAATAACACCGGAACAATTCGCCGAGGTGCTCTGCGATGATTTAGAATTGAATCCGAGCACATTCATACCGGCAATAGCTTCAGTGATCCGGCAACAGATAGACGCATTCCCCAGTGAACCGCCCGCCATTTTGGAGGAACAAACCGACCAGAGAGTTGTCATTAAGCTCAACATACACGTTGGCAACACATCTTTAGTTGATCAGGTAAATTATTGACAGTTGATATTTCACTAACATTTTATTAGTCATGTAAGTTGTGTTATATAAAAATGGCCGCATCTAGTATACCATAAATCATCCACCAAGGTTGAGTACTAATAAAACGAAATGGTAATAACAGTCGCCTGTATTGTGAATTTTCAGGTGGAATGGGACATGTCTGAAAAGGAGAACAATCCGGAACAGTTTGCGATGAAGCTGTGCGCCGAAGTGGGTCTGGGAGGTGAATTCGTGACCGGCATAGCGTACAGTATTCGAGGCCAACTCGGTTGGCATCAGCGCACATACGTCTTCAGCGAAGCCCCACTTCCAGTTGTCGAGGTGAATATAAATCTAATATACTATGCTATAATACTTTGACGACCCATTGTGTGAGTGGTTAGGTTACATTGATAGTTCCATACTATGTAATTCCATGATTACTCATTATCATTAGTTACTGACCGTCACCTGTCTGTCGAGTTTAACATAAAAAAAGTTGGGCTTCTCAGTTTTATGATCTAGAGGCAGTGTGCTTGATGTGACTTGTGCATGGAGAATAGAGGTAAGGAGGGCCCAACTTCATACATGAGAAAGTGTCCATCGAATACGCTCAATTAGGGTTGTAGTAGCATTGGGATGTGACGCACTAGTAGCATTTTAATTACGGTTATTTCATTAACTACGCAACCAACCAATCGTATCAAACACCAAGGCTACACTAGCGCCATTCTGGTCAATTTATGTACCACTATTTAATGCTTTTAGCTTGCCACTTTTTCAGTTTAACAATCATGTAAGTTGGTCTCCCTTACCTCTATTCTCCATGGACTTGTGTCTTTTTTTCAGACGCCGTACCGACAGCCGTCTGACGCGGAGCAATGGGCGCCGTACCTCGAGACTCTCACCGACGCAGAAATGGAGAAGAAGATCCGAGACCAGGATCGAAACACGCGACGCATGCGGCGTCTCGCCAACACAACGCCCGGTTGGTAGCAACATTAATCCACACTACCCCACTTCACATTTCGCTAAGCAACTTCATCAACTAATTATTTTATCAACTAATTGCTCTAAATTAAATTACAGTACACTACTCTGCACCAAACTTCGCTAAGCAATTTTGTCAACTAATTTCTCTAAACTTAATTATAACTACAATATACTACATCACACTTCGGTTAGCAACTTTATCAACTAATTACTCTTAACTAAATTAAAGTATACTACACTACACCACACTATGCTAAGCAACTTTATCAACTAATGTCTAAACTAAATTAAAGTACACACTTCAGTCAACAACTTTATCAACTAATTACTCTAAACTAAATTAAAGTACACTACACTACATCACACTTTGCTAAGCAACTTTATCAACTAATTATAGTTTATAGATATCTCGAGGGCATAATGTTATGCTGTCAAAAGTACAATTGACTCAAAAGACTTATATTAGAAACTGCATGGAATGTTTATTATTTATTTATATTTATATTTAAATAGAAGCCTCAACGAGTCTTTCTGTACTGCCTTAAGAATATAGTCAAAAATTCTGTGCAATTTCTTATAGAGGATAATATAATTGTTGATTTCATTAAATTATTATATGAATATGTAAGTGGACTGTTGAATTTTTATATCACTATTATTTATATTAAAGTTTTAATAAGAAATTTTTGTTTCATTTCACTTAACCAACTCGCAATAGTTTCTAACCAGATTTCGTTGAATGGGTTTTTTTCATTAACATTTACATTTTCATATGGGTGATTCAAATTGCACAATCTACTTACTATTAAGAATATTTTGGTCGTGTAATGGCAACACAGAAGGACTCAATTTTACGGCGGTCGTTAAATTTCTGCAAATACATTTTTTTCTTTTTACTTGTTTAGATCGTTGACGTTGCTAAATTACAACAAAATGTTGAGTATTTAGTTTAATCTTACTGATGCTCGATGAATATTATTATTTAATACGCCCTGTGATTTATTCGTTTTTTATTAGGCTATTTGACAAAGCTACCAAACTCTTGAAGCCCATATTGTAGCCACCTAGCTATTATTACCCAGCTAATATTATGTTTTCAACTGGAAACAACTGGAACTGGAACATTGTTCCCCTTCTGAGAAGTTCAGATCACCTTTGCAGAAATATCAACATCCGCGGATATGGTTATCAAATTTTTTTAAAGGATTTAATTTTTAATACAGATATAAATGATAGAAATTGATCTTTTGAATATTTTTTTAAGTAGAAAATTTAAACAAAAATAATGAATGAATAAACTAAAGCAAATTCATAATTTCACCCTGGAGTGCTCTTAGATTTAGAACCATATCTGCATCCGCAAAATTTCGCGTCGATTATTGCGGATGCGGATACGGTAGCGGATGCGCATCCGCAACAATCCTGATTCCTAATTTCACACAGGTTTTCTGTAAGGCCGACGCCAGATTTGCTGCCCTTTTTTTAAATGTTGAGAATTCCTCTTGGACGTTGGTGAGTTATGCCGGGCTCCCACCGTCTTTGTAGCGCGGTCATAGATGGGTTCGCGGTTATGGTATGACACGACATCGGCGCCCCGCCACTGCTATCCAGCGCGGGAGGGATTACGCTCCCTCTGTACTTGGCGTACCCGGAAGTGGAGGTACGCCGGCCCTCTCGGGGGACCTCACGACGTGCGATAACCCCCTCTTCACGTTGGCCAATATTGTGGCAAATGTTTTGGCCAAGGTATTGGCCAATACTCGTAGTTTGTGATGGCGTCCAGGTCATTCGTTCAGTTAGCTTCGGTTCAGGTCAATATGTGAACGAATTTATTAAAATTGATATTTAGCTTTTTCAGCTTGGTATAAAGCTCTATATAGCGAAAGAGTCACACCAATGTTTTTTTTTAGAATACCTGTTTTTATCTTCAAAAATTACGGCCTCTGACTAAACTACTGTGCTAACGTGTGACGTCACGCCGCGAGTCGGCGCTTGCGTACCTACTAGTGATGTGCCGGATCGTTAAAAATGTATATCCGTGGATCCGTATCCACGGATACGGATATTTGGTGTCAAGATCCGCGGATACGGATACGGATCTTAAGTTTATTACTCAATTGGTGTCGGTGTGCGTGACCTTGAAACGATAGTTGACGCCCGCCACTTGACGCTTGCACTATAAAGGTGCCAAATGATTGATTTTAAGAAATAAAAAATAATGTAATTGGAATTAAATAGTTTTTCATTGCTACCTAATCACCTATTATATAGAATTTCATTTATGAATTAAAAATTAATAAGGTAAAAGATCCGTAAAAAGATCCACCAAAAAGTAACGGATACGGATATCCGGCACATTACTAGTACCTACATACTTTGGATCGTTGCGCTCGCCGACATGACACTCGCGGCGTGACGTCATCGCAGTAGCGCGTGAATGAACGAAAATTTTAAAAAGCGGTGAAACTTTACAACGCTGTAACTCGTTAAATCCTGGCCCGATTTCGATGAAATACAAAAATATTATTATTTGCACGAGGACGTGCATTAAATGCAGTAACTTTTATAGTAATAAATTTTTTGATGTGTTGGCGTGACTCATTAAGACTATCAGATTGACTGCCCTTCCACCTTTTTGAAGTGTTGTATATTTTGTAACAGACGTGTCCTTGGGTCGTGCCGTCAACAGAATGATAAGGGCGGACGAAGCTCTCTTCCAGAACACACCGGAGAAGAGAAGAAAAAAGATATAAGGTGTAAAAACAATCACCGGATCATTTGTAATGTGTACTGTCCTGTACTTGGATTTAGTTTAAATCTTTTTTTTTGTTAGCATTTACATCTACACTATAAGTATTTTTTATTTAATAATTCTTTCCAGCACGAGACAAATATCAAAAATTGACCTATTTTATGTATTGTTTGTTGTGACATGTTAAAAACAATTGAACTGGTGAGAAGAAAAATGATTAAAAATTCATTAAACACAATTTTAGAGATTTAAAAAACTAATCTTTCTAATTTTATATAAACAAATCTAACAATAATAAAAATAACAATTGAATAAAGTTAAAAGTTTCTGTCAGAAATAATTGACGTCCTGTATGTAGTGAGGTGTAAATTTTTTTTTTTTAGATTTATTAGCAAATTACCAATTGCCATTGAAGATCTGTTTAAATTAAGAATTTGTATGTAAATGTGTAAAAGATTTTTTGTGAACCAACGTATGATAAATATTTTACCAGAAAATATGTTCAATTAATGAAACGGTTACGAACTTCTCTACTGACA
Source organism: Synanthedon andrenaeformis (assembly GCA_936446665.2). Taxonomy (NCBI): domain Eukaryota; kingdom Metazoa; phylum Arthropoda; class Insecta; order Lepidoptera; family Sesiidae; genus Synanthedon; species Synanthedon andrenaeformis. The sequence continues at coordinate 5,900,243 of OW387796.2, forward strand.
TAATAAAAACGCATGTAATACGTATTTATACTATTTGCAAAATTTCTTAAATTATAGGTCACTGTAAAAAGAATATAATAAAGAAAATGTATGTATGTTCTCATTTGCATTTTCTTTTTCAAGAATCTCTTCGGAATTAATTTGTTTCGATTTTCTTGCATATAATTGAAAAATCTCTGAAACTTTGCTTGCAGAGATAATTAGACAAAAAAGTCACAATTACTTTAAGGCTCTATTCGATAGTAATGATAAAATGAACTGAATAAAATATTTTGAAAACTATAAATATATGAAATTCTCTTAGAGCTTGGCTATTTAATAAATAATAATTAAATAAATTTTTATTCAATAATTAAAAAAAAGGTTTAAATATAAAAAAACTATCAGGTTTAAATAAATTAAAAATAAAAGAGGTATCTTCTCAGTGGTTTAAAGTTTGCAACTTCTCAATTTCTTTGTATTAAAAAAATAGACATGTTTCCTTTAAAAACATTATTATTATATTAACAATATCTTAATATGAAAAAAAAATATAATAAGTACTTGTATGAAGATAATTTTAAAATATATTAATAAGACACATGAAGAATGTTATTATTTTAAGATTTAATTGTAAGGGCTTTTGGATAATAAATACCTTACGAATAAATTAGTTTTTTTTCTACCCTTTTTTAACTTTGTTCGTAATAAACAAGTACTAAGTATTGGGTAGTCCTTTTGGTTTGTTTTTCAAAAGGACATATTTTCTAAAGAACACATTCTCAAAAGAAAATATTCTCAAAATACTGGATTTAATATTGTTACGACTAGAAAGAACCAGAGTGCGAATGCACTCGAAATAAGTGCAAAAGGAAATTGATACTTACAATTACGACATATGGTTCATGTTCCGGGAACCGAAATAGTAGATATTCTAGAACCAATAGAACGATGTTTACAAGTTCAAAACTTCGAGTACTTAAGAGTTTCTAGACTAGACTATCTTTGCGCGAATATAAAGACAGGAGCCGCCGCTTGAGGCAGCAGGTTACGATAGAAAAGAATATATGAGATAAAAAAATCATTTAAGAAATAATAATAATAAAATAAGTGATAAATAAGTATGGTTGACGCGTAGTTTTTTAGGCCTTTAAAACGAATTAAAATATCCAAAAATCCTTTCTAAAGCAGTTATTACACTATTCAATTTGTAGGAAACCAATTTAGGAAATCGGAAGGTGTAATCGCAGTTAGAACAGATTGGATCCAATTTTGATTTTATCTATTTTCAATTCTATGTCTTCGATTTAGAAATCAATTTAGTGTAGTTGGATCACTAGTTCACTACTTAGGTTCCTAAATTGGTTTCCAACAAATTGAAAAGTGTAATAACTGCTTCAGCGGATGTTTACGTTATAAAACAAACCTGTTCTGAATTATATTTTTTGAGTTTACTCCTTAAGAATTGAATTTTCATATAAGGCCCCCGGTATGGAAATTTTATGAGGAGTTAAATTAATACAAACGTTAAATAAAAATCGTTATGTTCTTCTGCACAACGTACCATAACGTAGCAAGCACACCTTTCACTTTGAAAAAATTCAAATTCAAATTTCAAATTCAAATTCAACAGTAGTGCGTCGGAGCTGACACATACAATTTTTTTTTCAAATTTGGTTGCCAGTCGCCTATAACAAGTGCGCTGCCGACCATAGAAGGATAAGGAAGGGATGGGCTCTGGCTTACTTACTTACTCACCGAAACACAACAGCACGTATGCTGTTATTTCACGGTGGTCTTCTGTAAGGGGGTATACATTTGAATGTGTGGAAAATCGTCATCCTGGATGTGATTTTTGGGTACTGTGATCACAAATTTTCTAATTTTGCACTTTTTTTCTGTAATCCTGAATAACTGTGCAATTGAATGCAGTCATAAATTCAATAGTTGATTCTGTAAGTTTTGTATATATATAAAAAAAAGTTTAATTGAATCATAGTTACACACAAATATTTTTGCAGCCAAATTTGACACGTCTTTTAAAAAAAAGTACAAAGTTTACTCTCGGGATAGTTTGACGCCTACATGTTTAGATATCATTTACATCCAAAATTTAATTACATTACTCGATAGGTAAAGGATCAAAGATTTTTTTGGAATATATAGTATATTCTAATTCGTTCGATATATACTTAAGTACATATAATTTGCTCAAAGAAAATATTGCTTGTAATCTACCTACACGTATTCACATAAAACTCACGGCCGTATCCACGATACAGCCACACCAGTTTTTTTTAAAAATTTGTTTTTGAAACACCTGTTGCAAGGTCCGGGCTGTATGGAGGATGCGTATCAGTTCTACATTGCGTACATTCTGCATTTCAAAAGTATCCGATTAAGTTAAATGTGAGAGTGCATTGACCGTAGTGTTTAGTGTACAGTAACAACAGTACCTACATGTGTTATTTTGACTATAATACATGTTTTTTTTATATAGATATATTCGTTTGAAATTTCACAGCGTTGTCAAAATATCGTACATACCTATTGACAGTGGAGGATTCAGCACTTTCACCTCCCCACCCCGTAGAAGATTTATAGGCATCGGAACGTTGAGATGTGAACGCGAATTCAAGTTTGGAATCGCGAAAAACATCTTCCATGCGCATGCGTGACTCTCGACCAATGTCGGTCTACGTGCGTGGCTGTCTCCACTCAAGGAGATAATAGTGATATGACACATTTTATAATATCGACTATCGACTCATTGTAAATTATTTCTTTCTTTGTAAGGCACTTTATAATATCGACAACGAATAATATGGGATGATTAAGAAGAAAGTTTGGAATTCATGTTTATAATATACTAGCTGTTGCATGCGACTTCGCCCGCGTAAATTTATAAAATATAGCCTTTGTTACTCCCTGACAATTTGGTTTTCTATAGATGAAAGAATTTTTAAAATCGGTCTAGTATACAAAATTTCATGATTATCGGTTGAATAGTTAAGTCGTTTAAAGGTAAGAGAGAAAGACAGAGTTCCTTTCACATTTATAAAATTATTATGGATTAGCTTGTGGAACATTTCACATTTTTCAATAACTACTTTTCTCTTGTTTTCAAAAATTATATTTTTCTATTAGCTCACTTACTACATACAATAACAGTAACCTTAGTGGAATTGAACCGTGTTTTATATAATATATTGTAATTGTCATTTACCATCAACATAACACAATATTGTGACAGATAATTCTTACACTCAATTCGATACCGAGCACGACACTAATGACAGATTTTCATGAACGTTCAGTACGATAAAATGTTTGGGATAAGCGGAGGGAAGCGCGCGGGCCCTAAGCCCACTCCCGCCATCGCGAAATTTAAATTTGGAATCATAAATGCCAGATTAAAAAATTAATGTTCTATAGTAAAAAACATTAATAAAATCTAATTTAAAAACTTAGATTTATAATTAGTGTTGCTATAATAATCTGTTGCAATAAAGTGTAAAAAAATGTGTAAGTTTTTGAAACTTGAAAAACCTCTGGTTTTATTGTGAAAGTTTAAACTTACTGTGCCAATATTTTTAAATGCCAGGTTTTATGGAAACGTCTAAAAAGGTGAGTGTTGTATGATAACTTTTTAGGGAATATTTATTACATATAAATTTTTCTATGGCAAACGTATGGCGACTAGAGTTTTATATGATTGGATTAAATTAAGAAATTATTAACTCCACTTGGACTAATGACAATGTATATTTCTATAATCCTTGACTGAAAGAGAAATTATAAGATTCTGTCACAAGGTCTTAAATTAGACCGAACATTTTTGATCCCATTATTGACTTGCCCTGTCGGGTTTGACAAAACATTTTTAATCCTCCAGCTTTTGGCTGTATTTATACGTCAGTTACTTATCAGTTACTTAGGCGACGTCAGTTACTTATCGTCAAGTGGACCGTCAGCCTGACTGGCATCATGGATCATAAAAAATACAAAAGCAATGAAAATGTCTATAAATATTTTAAATTTTTATAACGAGTGTAGATATCCCTTAAATCTTTATAAATTTTGCTAACCCATTAATAATATGACTATTTTATTTTTCGGAAAAGTTCCCTAGATTATAGTAAAACAGTATAAAAATTGATTACATGCATTTGAGGAACCAAAGGGATAGACAGACAAGCGATAGTAAGTTGTTTATGGCAAACTAGACTGACACACCTCGGCTTCGCCCACGTCAATTTTGAATAATCTTTGAAATAGTGAAAGATTTTTTTAAAAATAGGTGTACTGGTTCCGAAGACTATCTTACTAATATTACAAAATCTGTAATATTAGTAAGACAGTGGATCCACTAAGGTATAAGGTGGACAGACGACCTGACAGACGACCGCGGGTCGACAGTGGATCCAGGCTACTTATGACCAGTCATATTGGAAAATAATGGGGGAGACCTATGTCTAGCAGTGGACGTCCTGCGGCTGAGATGATGATGATGAGATATCTGTATCTATATTATAATAAAAGTGACCCGCTCCGGCTTCGCACAGATGCAATTTTTTTTCTGCAAATTGTGAAAACCGTATCAAATTGTAAAAAACGGGTCACGTAGTATGGGTCTGTTTCCCTTAGCAGAGAAACAGACAGACTTTCCGCTTCAGACTTCAAATTATAGTATGTAAGGATAGAGAATAGGAACAATATAAAGAATAAAGAATATTGGTCCTTCACGAAATTGTACCTACTATGGTTTTATCATAAAGATAAACGCTGATCAAAGTTTATTTTCTCACTATTGTGCACCCGTCTTTATAATGAGAAATAGGAGCACGTTCACAGGAATCGCTCCAGTATGCGAGGTGAGTACGGTTTAATTAAATATTTTCCTTGACTATAACGCGTGGCATCGCACGGTAGCAGACTGTGACGTCATCACATCAACTTCACACCGTATTACGATAAGATTTAAACCAATAAGTTTCCAGTATTTGTTAGAAATGAGTTAGTTATATTATACTCGTATATAGGGCATAACTCAAACAAAGGATTAGGTTTCTAAAAAAGCAATCGAAATGTGTGGTGGGACACATAGTAGGAGTAAACTTCAACGGACAAGTTGCCTCCTCTCACCACGCGATATATCGTTTACCCCCTCCACGCAGCCGTTACGCTTTTTCGTGACAGAAAAAATCCTAATACCCCGTCTATATGGCTCCTTCCACTTGGATCCTAGAAGTTTCACTTCAAAAATTATCTAGATTTACTTTGAGAGTCGAATAAATTAATATTAAGACCTAGTTTGTAGCTCAAAAACTCAAGTATTTTTATGATAATGAAAAATAGACAGATTGACTGACGGTGTTCATTTACCTATTACGTAGGTATATCATAATTTTTAATAAGTAATAACCTACTTCTATAACCTTCCTCAACAATCCTACTATCAAAAATATTTTTTCAAATCTGATTAGGAGTTCTAGAGATTAGAGCTTTCAAGAGAATTTAAAAAAGTATTTCATCAGAAGCATCTTCTGTTTCATCATAATTTTTTTTTTAAATTATAGTACATACTAAACTAGAACCAGGGATTTTTGCTTATTATTTCCCATTAAAATACCAATGCATCAAGTAGTCTGTGTAACACCCAACTCGTCAACATCTTACAGCAGATATAGCGTATTTGGGCTCAATAGAAAGTCGGGGTTTAATTTATAATTTTAATTATAAATTGAGTAAGTATATACAAGTTATAACTTGTTTAACTTGGAAAGTTATATAATTATAACTTGTAGTGTAAAACACAAGCTTTAATTCCATTTTTTTTCGACATACACTGGACAGACATGGGGAATGTATTTTTAAATGAATTAAACTGTAATAGAATTACCTATCTGGCTATACAGTTAAACGGTAACCTAATGACCAAAAATAGTTTAAAATATAGGGCCGTAGAGGGCAAATATATAATTCAAATCAAAGTCACCGCGTCAGCTTTTATGTCTACGTAGACTTGCTATCGGCTAAGATTATCCTTGAATAGTTCCCGCGGGGCATTGACGTAGGCGTGGCGGTAGAAATTATAGAGCTTTAGATTCGAAACCTTTCAAATGGATTAGATATTTTGAAATAGATAGTCACAAGCTATAATTAAAATTATAAAGGAACCACCGATTTTCTATTAAGCTCAAACACGCTATATCCGATGTCCTTGAAGCTGCAGAATCAGATGAAGGTTACCGTTTCATGGAAATGCCACCTGAGTAACAGTAGGTACACTCAAGTTCACTTCAATCGAACATGTGGAAGTTTGACAACTAGGAAATGGGCTGACGGTCTTCAAACGTCGAACAGATCTTCATAAATTTATGGCTAAGAACAATCCCGATTATTGCTTTTAAACAAAAAAAAACAGGATCGAAATCAGACCATCCGTTTGGAAGCGTTGCTGTGGCATCGTATGCCACAGCAAGATATACAGATAGACAGTTACACGGCACAAAAGTCAGACTTCTAACACCCCGTTTTTTCGTCGGGAGTCGGAGGTTAATAAACAGAGAGAATGTGTATTTTCCTAAAAATAGAGAGGCTTTTGTTTTTGAAGGCATATTAAAAGATAATTTTTGCATTTGAAAAAAAAATCATCTAGACATTATGTACCTACTTCAAACGCTAAGTGTTGTGTAATGTAGCAAGAAAAACTACAATTTTGTGTTATATATAAAACTACAAATTATTATTATTTTATTTTCTTAAGTTCACTAGTATTTTTTATGTGAAATATTGGCAGACAGGCTGACAGATCCATTTGATGGTGAAAATCAAAATAATATTAATGTTTCTATACTAAAAACGTTTAGACTTGGGCTTACAAATTAGTGTCAGACCTTAAAAACGCATTAGCTTTTTTGTTACTCTCTGAACTTTCAAGGAGAAAATAATAAAGGGTTACATAAAACTTGCTCAGTGAAACCAAATGTTTTTTTGTTGAAATGTCCATTCCGATGACTTCGCTGTTCCCAGTTATTTGAGATCGGCATGATATATTGAGCTTCAAAATTCATGTGTTCGGATGTAATTTTTTCGCCAAAATAAAATTTCTTTTTCGTTTCACTATGTCTGTAGATAATTATTAGATGTGACAGGGATTAAGATGAATGTAACGATCTAAGGTTGTAAAAATACATATTGTGACGTCGTGTATTAAATTGTAATTGAATTATGAACTCCCTTCATCATCTCAGCCGCAGGACGTCCACTGCTGGACATAGGACTTCCCCATAACTTTCCAATAGGATGGGTCAAGCAGCCTGGATCCACCGTCCACATCAGATCATAAGGTCAGATAAGATCATCAGGTCCATATCAGGTCCTTATTAACCTGCTTAATGAACAAAAACTAATGTTAAAGCCTTTTGAAATTGAGTGATATCAATTTCTATGTCGTTAGTTTATGCGAACAAAACTTAATGGGAAAGCAAAAAAAGTTCCTCCTCCTTCCACTTCCTTCCACTTCAAAGAGCTCACTCTTTAACGCCCGACGCCAAACGGGGTGTTATAAGTTTTACGTGTGTGACTGTGTATCTGTGTAAACGGATGGACCGATTAAATGGGCTGTTGTGTTTCGGTAAGGGATGCCAGATCCCATTTACCCTTTATTCTACTAAAGTGGACAACACAAAAAAAATGAAACTAAACGATGAATTAGAAAAAGAGTTTACACCAAATTCATGAAGTGCGTCCTATATTTAAAAAAAATAAAATAGAATTAAGTAATGCAACAAATTATTCAACTCCTAACAATAACACCAAATTCCGACTTTCCAAAGTTAACACAGGTTATGTAAACGAAGTGCGGGATCGCAACAATAATGTTATCTTTGTACAATAAATTTACATAAATAAATTATATGTTAATTCATTATGGCTTTCGAAAGATGTTACGTTCCAATCTATTCCTATTAGTCGAGTCAGCGTTTCATATAAACATTTTCTTTCTTAATATTAAGAAAATGGTAATCACCCCCCTTACAGAAGACCACCGTGAAATAACAGCACGTGTGCTGTTGTATTTCGGTGAGTCAGATCCAGAGCCCAGTTTCCCTATCCCTTTCCATTCCCAATTCCTGGCTAAGTGTAACTAATGCAATAACGATGTCAGGCGATATATTGCTTTTTCAACGCGGACGAAGTCGCAGGCACCAACTAGTTTTTAATATTTGTTTAATATAAATTTAAATAAAAGTTACTACATTCAGTATTTATTCATTTATTAACACTTTTGTGACTTAGCAGGTTTTTGTGATCGAGTAAAGTTTTTAATAACGGAGTTAGCAGTGAAAAATATTATTAACTAGCTGGTGCCCACGACTTCGTCCGCGTTGAAAAATATTAAGTAGCCTATCCTGTGTCCCGTACGTCCAAATGTTTATATAGCAAGTTTCATGAAAATCAGTAAATTCGTTTCAGAGTTATGGAGGAACATACATACATACAGAAAAAAATTCTAAAATTCGTCACTTTAGTTTCAGTATCATGTATAGAGCCTATAAACACGATATCTCTGAAAACAAAGTAACTTACTCCATGACCGACCCTTACAGATTTATTATTAGTATTGATAAGTTATTGTAACAAAATTTTAGACCAAATTAGTACATTTATTAAAGTAAATAATTAACTTCAATACCTAAAACCTGCTAATTCTATGATTAACTTTCAAAAAAAACTGCTAACTCCGATTTGATTTTTGGAAATTTTTGTGCGTAGCCGGGGGCAAGTCCTAATTTAAAAACGGATCTAATCTAAAAAGTTCCTAATCTAAAAAGGGAAAATCAGGGAGGCGTTAAATATTCACCTATTAGTCACAATATCATTGTATATGTATATTCATATCAATTTATCCTTCACCTTACCTATGTTTAAACCTTTGTCTAAATAGTTTCTGTTTATAGACGAAAGTAGCTAATAATAATATACCATAAAGTATCTTGGTAGCAGTTGCTTGTCTCTGGCTCATTATCATAAAGATATAAAGTCACAGACTGCGTAGTACCAACAAATCAGGAATAACCAATTAGAGATTATCTAAAAATAGTAAATTATATTATAAGAAATCTGCACGAAATTGGAATAAGTGATCTTTCTCTTCAAGTCTCTTTCAAGAACTTGTTCTTCTGAGAATTTGCCTTCTCAATTTTAGACATTTGGCTGACATTAACAAGAAGAAATTCATCTCCAAAATCGAAAAATATCTGCTTTATAATTAATATTCAATCGATTACAACGAGTTGACATGTTGACTGAGCACTTGTTAGGTCAGATAGAGATATTTACTCGTGATCTCATAAACATGGAGTTGTTCCATTTTTATTGCTGCGCTATAAAGGGCGTAACTAATTGCATGAGGCCAATTACGTTGCTAGGCAGCGGAGGACTGTCTTCGGTCGATTCGCTTAAGTGCTGAGAAACGTGGCGTATGTTACGAGGGTCAATTAAGTTATCGTCAATCTTTTAAATCATAACAGTTTGTTGGATTTTCCACATATCTCCGAATTGAATAAAAAACTTCTACTCCCAATTATTGCATCATAGCTATCTGTTAACTGATCTGTTTGACGAGGCTACAGATCAATAATTTAAATGATTGAAATTGTGGGATTAGTCGTAGTTTCCTAATTTTCTCGATGACAAAACATTATTCTCTAGTTGACCTGTCAGTCAACTAGCCTAACTGACATTAACAGGAATGAAAATTTGTCTCCTAAATACGAAAAAAATTGCTTTTTTATGTTAAGGTCGGCACAGAGGCTGACGATACACTTGTTGGTAGGTGACTACCGTCGCCTATAACACAAGCAATATCACATTTGATGTAAGTGAGCTGCCGAATATATTAGGGTTAAGGTAAAGGGATTGGAAAGGGAAATTGAAAACTGGCTTGGGCATCCCTTACCACTCACTGGAACACAACAACACATGGTGGTCTCATGTAAGGGGGTGGTTACTGCCGCCAGACAGGCTGCTCAAATGACTGCGAAATGCAGTGTGCTCTGCCACTACTAAAAACCGAGAATACAGAAATATCGCAAACAAAACCGTTTATAAGAAAAAGGTTGGATGATATTAAGTAGTTTTGAGTGTTCAATGACTCAATACATTTAGTCGATAAATTTTAAGCCAATCGCTGCGGCAACTTTAATCCCTGAATCTGACATTACTGTCAATTCAGTCGATCGGAAAATTAGATTCAAAAGGGTAAGGTTGTGTCGTAAATGTCTAGACGAAAATATTGTTAGGTTTAGGTTTTACAGACATTCAAGGTAATGGACAAGGCGTTCTTAGTAAAGGTAAAATTGTAAACTTTTCTCATGAGCGTTAAATTTTGTTTTGTTAACTTAAGTTCTTAAGATGCTTTAATTAAAAATTTTGAGAAATTTTGAGAGCTGGCAGAGTTAAATATGGAATCATAACTAATATTATAAATACGAAACTTAGATTGTTTGTTTTTTTTATTTTGTTTGTTAAGTTTTCACGCCTTAACTACTCAACCGCATGAAATTCTAATTGCTACATGAAATTTGGCATTTATCAATTTGTCAAGGATACATAAAAGGACATAGGACATACTTTGATCGAAAAAAAGTAATGTTCCCGAGGAATTATCTAAAAATAAAAAAAAAAAATCCTAACAATGTATCCCTGACAACGTGTATGCAAAATTTTATGATGAAATTAAGGCGTGAAAAGGTAACAGACAGACATAGTTACTTTCACATTTAAAATATTAGTATAGAAGTATGGATGTGCAATGAACCTGAATATACCATATACACCATACAGTTTTTTGATCCTTTATCTATCGAGTGGTGTAATAAAACCTTGAATGGAGATGATATATATGTAGCTACAGCATCAAACTATATCCCCCGATTATGTTATCACTTTTCTGAATTTCCTCTCACTATGGATTTATGTCAAAAGTATATAACACGAATTTCTTAAGAGAGTAATGCATTCATAACGATAAAAATGTGGTTTAAGAAGTCCCATTATCTGCCGACTAAACTAAGCGAATAGAGAGAACGTCTATTTTTATTAACCTCCGAACGTGTAGGAGCATCCCTCGGGGAAACTGATTTAGGGCCAAGAAAACGTTCATTAACTCCTTAAGTAGTTTCAAACAAGTTTACGTTGAACGTAATTAATTCCTCATCCACGGCTGCATATAATGGAGATTAGTAATTTTTCAATTAATTTTACTTAAATATTATGATAAAACGTATAATCTCTATTCAAGCCGCTAAAGGAGATCAATCAATTTTGTACTTAGATCAAGCCATATTTTCCATTTCATTTTAACTGTTCAAATTTGTACCATTAGCACGGCCATTAGGTAAAAAGAATTTATAGGTTTTACTGGGGAAATATATTATAATGTAATTTGGAAGGTTTGAGCCTATGTCCAGTCCATGTCCATGTCTATATTAAATGCCCAAAGTAATTTTGGATAAGCTTAAGATATATTAACGCCCCAAAACGTTGTTTGTATTATTATAAAAACATATGTAATGTAATACACAAAAATATTCGAATCTGCTTCTGTATGTTAATTACGCATGCATGTCCATTTAGTTCTTTTAAGGCTTAGAAGAACTAATTGTTCTTACTTATATGAGAGTGGGTTTCTACAATACAGGAACTTCAAGTTGAATAAAGAATTGAGCATTGAGTATTGAGCAATTTCCCTGAGAATCAATATTATTGGCGCTAATAAACAAGCTCACACATCACACTAAAATTTATTGACTAAATAATAGAAATAACATTTATCTATTGTTCTTTTGTATGTACTTCTTTTTAATTAAATTTTTAATTATTTTTAATTAAACCTTATCGATGGTCAGATTTTTTGCCGTGGTCTAGAAAGCGTAATAATGTAATAATAATTTAATGTGCTTAGAGCTTTCCTTCCTTCATTTATTATGTACTATAAGTGGAGTCATAGGACTGCTCGCCCAAAATCTTGCTCAAATGGGCGAATTGTCATGTTTGATTTTACCTATTATTTTAACAGACAACTCGCCCAAAACGGTGATTCAGTACAGTTGAACATAAAAACTTAATTAAATATTAAAGTTAAAACTAGATATGTTTATAGCAAATTCTAAATAACCACGAAAATAGTAAAGAGGAATGGTCACTGGACGCTAGCTAAAGCATATATCATACATTATGTTAAGCATCCGAAGATATGCTGGCCACTAATGTATGTACTCGTAGGTACATATATCTAATAAACAAAACAAATGACAAGACTTATTTATAGGGACAAGGCTTACACATAGTAAGGTTGTATATATAAAAGGAAATAAACATTTTTTCTCATAAATCTCTATTTTGTTTGCTCAATCTTACATAACAAGATAGAATCAAGTTCATTGATTCGTATGAAAATAATTGTGACTTAATATGGTGTCTGAATTATTGAATTGAATATTTTCTAGTGTTAACTGGTCTAGTTTTTAATCACAATTAGTTGTTCAGGAATATTTATATTTCTTTTTTTACGTATATGTTCCAGACATATATGTATTTATCTTCTAGTTGTTCAGGAATATTTGTATTTTTTTTTACTAGGAATATTCTAGGCAAATATGTATTTGTCTTCATGTTGTTCAGGAATATTTGTAGGTATTTGTTTATGTAGGCATATTCTAGGAATATATGTATTATTTTTTTTAGTTGTTTAGGTATAAATTTTATTTGTTTTTCTAGGAATTTTCTAGGCATATATGTATTTGTCTTGTACTTGTTCAGGAATATTTGTAAAATAGAAAATGACTAAATAAATAAATATTCCTTTCAGAAAACTAGTCTTAAAAACTGTACTATAATAACATGTTTTGTGTCTATAAGTGACGTTATTTTTAAAAGCTACCCTTTTGCTAATGAAAACAGTTTTCTGGAGCGTTAATGTTAGTTGGAAACTGCGATCTCATACAAAGGTTCATTCATCAGTGCTTACGAATAAATGTGTAAGGAATACTCATTATACGCAATATTTTTTTGTTAAGTTTCTTACATATTATATTGAAACTAGTGACCTGCTGTCGGCATAGATGAATTTTTAAAATTTATATGCACAAATATTGCTAGTTTATCGCTTTTACCAATTGTGAAATTGGTATCAAAACCTGTTGGGTGGTTTAAAAGAATTTAGCTGATAAACAGGCTGAACCGGATAGCGACTTTATTTTTTATAAAATGTAAGACCATAATAAGATTAAGGATAAGGAATAAGAAGGGATAGGTTAATGGACTGGCGTCCCTTACTAAAATTTATAATTTGTAAACTACTTTATGTTGCGAGAGCATGAATTGATTGATTACTGTTAAAATTGAAATTACCTGTCATTAGTATTCGTGTAAACCGCCTAACGTCGTTCAGCTAAACTTCTTTATACAGCCTATACATTTATAGCCTACCAATTTTGCCAATTTCATCCGTACAGATAGATAATGGGACGTACAACGAGGCGGTCGCTTGCTGTCGCCAGCGTTTCTCAATTTCGTTCAATTTGTGATAGTATTTGTTATAAGATCGCTATGACTGTTTCGTACCTATTTTATCTGTTCTTAAATATCAATCACTAGCGACCCGCCTCGGACTTTGCACGGATGGAATATTTTTATCCGAGAAGATAGTAGAGGATCCGCTCTAGTAACAACCTTAACCCATCTGTTTAATGGATGAAAAGTATTTTATATCAAATTTAATATACTAGAAAATATATCTCGAGTAGGTTGTCTAAAAAATTACTGGTCAGACTATGATTAATTAAAAATTGAAAAATGACTTTTGATTTAATATTGCAACTCATGAGTTTAACGAATAAATTTAATAGCAACCGAAAGTATTAAGGCTATAGAATATACAAACGTTGGGTTGTCTATTTTTTTCCTGGCAGGTATAAACAGGTGAATATTATACACTACAATGAACCTTGGCAACTATACAAATGAACACAATATTTTATTTTGATTAAAAAAAATATTAAAGCATTTCAGTTGATCACATAATATTGAAGAACTCTATTCTTGTGTTTCACGTATTGAAACAATAAAAGTATCAAAAACCTCATTTAACTTACTTAGACTACGGAGTTGATAGTGCAACGTTTTTGCCGTCATATACCCCCTTAATGTGACGTGAGGCAAAATAATTATATTTAGTCAGTGACTGCTTTTATGAGAAGTTAAAGCTCGATTAAACGAATTATTATGACCTCATAACCGTAGCAGTAAACAAACATGTTTTGCTTAACAGCTATCGAGGTCTCGTACCGTTCAATTCAAATAAAACGTATTAAATGTTTTCTGTCCTTCGTAGACTAAAATATTTTTATAACAAGTGGGTCAGCTTATCGTAATCATTGTTTTAGAAAAATAGGTGTTTTCCACTTTGAAGGTTTCCCCTTTTCAAGGAATAATTATTGAGGGGAGAACAAAATTTAACGCGAGACTCCATTATTTTTAATTCGTTAATATTGTTTGCGCAATCGTGGGGAAACTGAATTAAGCTACCTCGATGTTTTTATGAAATATCAGGGTTCCAATTTCTGCTTTTTGAGTTTTGGATAGTAGACAATACGAACAATTGGAACAATAAACGACTGATGTGATGGTAAGAGGTCATCGTCTTGTAAATTAACATTAATCTGTTACAATAATTGTAGCAAGTAAGATATGAATGTCAAAATACAATCAACAATGAAATGCGTTATACGAGTTGTCTCGTAAAACCCCCCAGTGATCGTGTAAGTTACGAGAGGTTTAAGTCTTATCGACACAACCGTTTATTTACATGCATGGGGCGTTTATATTACACTATCGGCCTGCTCCCGTCTTCGCACGGATGCAATATTTTTTCTGCAAACACAAACCTTCCTCGTTGATCGCTTTTCCCCATTAGTGAAAATCGTATCAAAATCTGTTTGGTGGTTTAGAAGAAATTAACAGAGAAACAGGCCACTTCAACCGTAACAGGTACGAGGGGTGTTCAATAAAAAGTGAGAATGAAATACTTCTTGGTAAGAAAAAAAATTGATATTGGCAGGCAAAGCCTAGACATTTGTATTTTAAAAATTGTACCTAGTCATTTGTTTTCTAAGTTTCGGAACGTGTTCTCGAAAATGGAGAAAATTGAAATTCGCGCGGTAATTAAGTATCTCTGCTTAAATCATGGAGCCACTATTACGGGGAACTTATAAGCAGGACAAATAAAAAAAATTGTGCAGAAACGGCGTGCCAAACTGACTAAAGTTGTTTTGTTTCACTAAGATAACGCCCCCGCGTACAAGTCCAACTTTGCGATAGCTGTCATTGAATACGCTGGCTTTGAACTGATGGAACATCCTCCATATTCACCGGACCTCGCCCCTAGTGATTTCTATCTTTTTCCGCGGTCGAAAGAGTACCTCAGAGGCCAAAAATTTGAAGACGATGAGGCAGTAGTCACCGCAGTACACGGTTTTTTAGAGGCTCAGGATAAAGAGTTTTTTACTAAGGGAATTTTAAGTCTAGAAAAAAGATATATCAAGTGTATTAACTTAAAAGGTGACTATGTTGCAAAATAAAATAAGTTGTATTAAAAGATAACTGCGTCTTTGTCATTCTCGCTTTTTATTGAACACCCCTAGTGGATATATGCCATCGCCAAAATTTTTGGTTCAGTAAGAAAATGACAACAATCCTTTAGCTCTGTTATTCGTAAGCTAATTTAATTTTTTTAAACAGTTCACACATAAAATTCCCCGTTAGTATTCAACCACAATGGAAAAAGACGAAATAAATATCTCTTTAACACTGCTGAATGAATAAAATTGACGCAATAATACGGCTTCGTTTGCGAGCGAGACTTCTAATCGTGTTAGTATCCAGCAGACTTCGTTCACTGGTAAATTTTACCGCATTTTGTTATCTAGATATTCATAATATTAAACATGCCGGTGCAAAGTACATAAAATATTAAATTAGATTTCATATATTCTACTAATACTATAAAAGGGAAAGTTTTCGAGGAAATATGAATGTATGGACGTTTGTTGCTCTTTTATCTTACAAGACTACTTTACGGATTTGGATTAACATTTGTAGTTTCATTACAAAAGTAAAATTAAGGTTACTTTTATTTAGCAATTAGCTGGCGCCCGCGACTTCGTCCGCGTTGAAATGATTATCTACCAAGTTTCATGAAAATCAGTTAATTCGTCATACATACATACAACATACACTTACATACACTTACAGATTTATTTATTAGTATTGATTATAGAAAATTTTAACTTTTAATCAAATTCGACAAGTCACGGTCAACTCAAGTAACCAAGACAAAACTCAAACAAGACAAAATAGATGTCGTGGCTAGCTTAGGCGTAGGACAGAGAAGTAAATGTAATCCTTCCATTAATTTTCAATTCCAGGGTTAATTTTTTTATCTTCCGGTATTGTGTTACTCCGATAGACTCTATGTCTATACAAATATTATAAAGAGAGAAGATTTGTATGTCCCTAATGAAAGCTATATTACAGGCTATATTTTATAAAGTTACGCGGGCGAAGTCATATGCAACAGCTATAGTAATTCATAAATAATTTTTATAGGACCTCTCAAACGCAAGTAATATGCGCATTTGTGCCACTTATTATATCGATAATTCCATGCATACTACCTTTTAAGGTTTTTCTTATGTAATTTCAAACTTATGAAAACTTATAATAAATATAAAAACCCAGGCCACATTTAATCGCGTTAAACGGATTTCGTATTACCTATATATCTCAACATAGACTTATCTTCTTACGGGCTTTGAAAAGATTAAACTGAATTAATTTCGTCGAGGAAGACTTGTACTGGATATTGGCTTTGAACCCCAACATGTACTATTACAACATAGCATGAAATATCAACAGCACTAGTGAATCTACTTTTTGTAAGAGAGATACTTCATAAAAAATGCACATAGTAAGGACTGTGGTTCCATTTTTCAATATGACTTATTTAATTAAATAAAAGTTTTATTGTAATCAATTTTAATTGGTATAATAATGCAGAGGAACGAAAGATTAAAGTATGTCTTTGGTTCCTGTTTACTTTGAGTCACTGGATATCAACGAGCTGGGCATTACCTGGCATTTACCTTGCCACCTAGAACTAAATTTGATTGCATTCATAATTTATATATAATAAGTTTCATTTTACTGTATAAATAACATTATTTTACTCTATTTCTGTTATATTTTAATTAATTTTTTATTTAAATCCACGATCGGTCGCAGACCTCAATTGGAAGCGTTTTGGGAATTATGGTTTTTCGGGGAAAAGGCCAGTGTCTTGATTCCCTTATAAGACAGTGGCTCGCTTCAGTCTCCTAACATTGACTGTGGGGTTAATAAGCTCTATACTATAGAGCTTATTATAGCTTATTATATATCGCTATAGAGTCTATAGCGAGGTGGTTTTTGTGAGATGTTGACCGATCAGCGTACAATTTTTTGAACCGGTTTATCTCTTGAGTTGATAGTGGTACGTGGATTATCTATTATTAAAAATAATTAATAAATTTGTTGATGGTGGTTTTTAAATAATTAACCATCAATAAATTTATTAATTATTTTCTTCTTTACATTCTTCTGCGATAAAACTTCAAAATACCGAAGAAAGTCTGGAGTTTCATTAAATTTGCACGGACAATGGAACATTTAAAATGACAATTCCTTTGTATTGCAGAAATGAAGTTTGAAGCGGGATCGTTAAAAAGTTAGTGATAGTTAACTTAAAAAAGGAGTTGCTCTTAAATCATTGAACGAGCGCTAAAAGAATAACTTAGAGAACTTAAAGTTCGCTTAAGTTTGGAAGTTTGGATTTGGTGTTTAGTTTGTGACAAAATGACAAGAGTATTTTTTTATTATAGATTTATAAAATACGACTTCGTTCGCATTGAAAAATGAAAAATATGAAACCTGTGATAATATATAATACAATACCTGACACTATCGCCGTGACGACGCTGGCGCCAACTATTTGAAGTGAATTTTTTTTAGCGCGTTGAGCATTTTATGTATAGGGCAAGTTTTTTAACTATTGAATAAAGCAATTGAAATATTTTATTGGGTTATTGTTTTGATCCAACGTGGATTATTCAAAGCCTGTATACATTCTAAGATATTTATTTATTGGTTGAAATTTATAAAGAGAAAAATAAGATTTAATAAGTTGATGAAATGAAATTACGATTCCCCACAAAGATCGGGCAACACTATAAATAATTGCCAACCTTAATTATGGCAATCCTAATTGCCCTTAATTTCAAGTTTGTTGGTTGTAATCAAATATAAGTACCAGGAGAGCATGTTCTGCGGTAGTGTTATCTAGCGGGCTCTGTAGAATTTTCTCATTTTCCACCATCCCGAGATTGCCGGCGCCGTTGGCTGCACACGGAAATAGATTATTTGCTATTGATTGAAACGGCGACTACGCCGCGTTCGCACATAAACAACAACTAATTTTATTTAACTCCAATAAATTTATGTTTTCCTAGTATCTTTGAATCCTTCTCGTACTAATTTTTTTTTTAATATTGTAATCAATTGCATTTAAATGGATATTTAATTAATTTAATGATTAAATTTATTTACACATTTACATATTTACCTTAAACTAAATATTATCTATATTTACATATTTACCTAAAACTAAAACTCAATATAAAAATGGACCCTGCGGCATTGTACCAAGGACGCTGGCAGCATTTCCTCGTTGAATGGCCAAACTAATACGTTGGCCGAGGAAAGCGCTAGCTCTTCGGTCTCCCGTCGCATCAATAAGCCTCTTCGAAATATCTTTGAAAAGGCCCATTGCTGCAGGGCCCCACGGACCGAGTGTCTCAACTCCAAATGGTACAATTTTTTTTTTATAGAATTTAAGCTGAGGACTAAACCACACCTAAATTTAGTCATGTATGTGACCACTGTGAATCTTTTTGAACCGCCCAACGAAATTTGAAACGTTGAAATTGAGAAAAGTTGCAGAAAAAATGCAGAAATAATGCACATAATTTCATATTATAATGCATATAATTTAATACACTTACAATTAACTTACTTACACTTCCACGTCAAACCAACATGGCAAATTAAATGAAAGGAAAGCCATGAAATCATTTTAATAAGTAAATTACGTCAAAGATAATTATTGTTAATTATTAACATATGTAGGTAATATGTAAATAAAAAAGGACTGTATTATTAATATCTTTAACGACTTATTAATCAGTGTTCTATGAAATATGAACTTAATATTCGTTTAGGGTACTTGTTACAAATATTCAGGTTCTATAACAGTAACAATGACTACAAATGACAGTTATTTGACTATTTTATAACGTTACTCGATTGTAAAATAGGGAATTGATTTTGACGTTCCTTTATCATTTGATATGCCACATTATACCTGATGTAATTTTATAGCTTCATTAATAACTGCGTGGCCAGAACGTTACTTCATACGAGTATTATAACGTTTTACGTTACTTTTTGACACCTTCAAGTTACATTTAAGTTACACAACCTAAAACGTTACTTTAGCTAATGGAGAGGCACACAAATTAAAAATTTGTAAATTGATTAATATAAGTAAAAAATGCATGGCATAGCAGATATTAAGATATTCTGTTATACATATATGTATTCACTTACATTTAATGAAGTTGATCCGTTAAATGGATTAACTTTGTAAAATGCGATTAGGAATATATATAAAAATTAATATAAAAATTTAATTGGGAAAGTTTCTGAAAAGTGCCGAAACGTGTGTAAAATTTAAGCCGAGGACGGCTGCCCTTTGAGTGGCACGTGGCTGCCGCCAACTGGCTGCTGATATTACCATATAATTTTTTTTTACTATATCATTAATCTATTATATTATAAACGAAATTCAAAACTGCGTTTTTCAGAAAGATGTTTCAGCAGTTCCAGAAGAGTGTTCGACCTACTGGGTTGTGACTGCTTATTTTTTTATTCATACTATCCATACTTCCATACTAGGTACTATTTGCATAGTACTACTTCTATTTCCATACTACTCCCTATTTTTTTAAATATTTTCGATGGTCCCTCAGGGACAGTATTTTTTCTGTATCCCTGACAACGTGTATGCAAAATTTCATGATGATCGGTTGAGTAGTTAAGGCGTGAAAAGGTAACAAACAGACATACAGATTTTCACTTTTTTAAGTGTATAAAACAAATAAACTGTCTTATACAATATTTATATTTTTACTATGTACAGCTCGTCAGACATATATACAATCATTCATCTAGCTGGAAATGATTAATGGTAGTAGAATAACACAAATGGACAAAAAAGTTGACAACATGCGTACACTGCGATTTAGGGTACCTAACAAGCTGTCCCTGTGTTTGATAGATAATCCTACATGTTCTAGAAAATCTAGTATTTCTAAGATATATTAAATATATAATTTTAATGTATCTGGTAGTGGATGACTTAAGGCATAATCGACATTCTTTTCAAATTATTGCATGCTGATCTAATCTAAACCGAGCTAAAAAAAAACTTTATTTACAGGTCAAAACAATCTCAAAATGCTATTGTTTATGTAAACGTATGCTTCTGTATTTAGCTACTATATTAAGTTATTCAATTTATTAAAATTTGCAATATGAACTCATCTCAATTGCATTTTGCAATTAAAATATGCACTCGTCGAGAGATCGTCGTCCTTATATGAACTCAAGTCTTTATTTATATGAACTCAATCAAAGATAACTCGTTATTCGTTATCATAACTTAAAATTAACCATTATCGATAGCAACTCTTATTTTATCTGTGCCATTATCAGACATTTAAATTAAATTCTTTGCAGTAGCGAGTAGTTTAGCTACTAAATTTCTGGTCACTATACTAAATTACTATAGTAGTGTGTACAGTACCTTTACCATGAGCTATGACCGCACTCGCTAGCGAGAGCGTAAAATATTTATATGAAGAAGTGTCAACGGTCAATGTCAAATTGGCAATTTTTCCATATAAATATTTTACGCTCTCGCTCGTATGCGGTCATTATTACTCATGGTAAAGGTGCCTATAGCGACTTTCTTTAACTTTCAATTTTGAATTAGGAAATTGTGTATAGACTACTAACAATTTTAACACAGCACACAGAGTACTTGTATATAAGAAGTATAGCTGGCGATTTTATTAGGAGTGTTACCCTCAATTTAAAGTAGTTGATTTGCATAAGTCTTTATTAATAACGTTCAATCATTATGTCAATTTGAATAAAATGCCGTCTAAAATAGAAGCAATTTAAAGACGTAATAGTCCTAAAAGAAATGCAAATTTACCTGAAATTTGCTTTTGGTATTTTTTATTTTAGCTTTGAATTGAATAGAAATATTCGAATAGGTATAGTGACTGTCCAAATGATTATAAAACACAGTTACCACTAGTTACCAGATCCACACCAAAGAAAAAAATGAGAAAAGTTCACTTAAATGTTTGATAATAGCAAATATCCAAGTTATCTTTGATTCCAATAAGAAGCATAGTTCGTACAACCTTTTACAATACGACTTAGCATTAAGTTCACATAGACGACGACCTCTCGACGAGTGCATATTTTAATTGCAAAATGCAATTGAAATGAGTGCAACATGCTAATTTTAATAAAATAAATATTTTAGTACCGAAATACAGAAGCATACGTTTACATAAACAACAGTATTTTGAGATAGCTTTGAGTTTTTTTTAGCTAGGTTTAGATTAGATTGGCACGCTATAAATTGAAAAGAATGCCTCTCAATTACCTTAAGTCATTCTCTATAAGATATTTACAGACAAATTAGATAACGGGTAATTCAAAAATTCCTGTATAAAAAGAGAACAAAATATCATCAAACATTTACATAAACAACAGTATTTTGAGATTGTTTTTACATCGAAAAGTACTAGTTTTTTGTAGCTCAGTTTAGATTAGATCGGCATGCTATAATTCGGAAAGAATTCCAGCAACGCTAAGAGCACGTCTGCTCGATAAATTAGTGAAGTTTTTGCATCATTAATCATCCGACCTCCACGATCCTCGCATACCTTTTTATCGGCTTAATTATTACGTGTAATTACAAAATATGTCAACACTGGTTTCGGAGGATGAAATGGCATTTTACGATCATAAAATCTGTGTTCCGATTGCCTATGCATTATTTTCAATGTTTTATTCAATACTAGCTGGTGCCCACGACTTCGTCCGCGTTGAAAAATATTAAGTAGCCTATCCTGTGTCCCGTACGTCCAAATGTTTATCTACCAAGTTTCATGTAAATCAGTTAATTCGTTTCAGAGTTATGGAGTAACATACATACATACATACACAGAAAAAATTCTAAAAATTCTAATTTATCTAGAGCCTATAAACACGATATCTCTGAAAACAAAGTAACTTACTCCATGACCGACCCTTACAGATTTATTATTAGTATTGATAAAGTATGTGTTTATTACAAACGATGTACTAACATGTAACATTGGCACGGTTTTGCGTAAATATATTAGATTCTTAGACAAAATAAGAATTAAAGACAGAATTTTACGGATAACATAGTGCGCTTATAAACAAGTTATAACTGTTTTATAAACAAGTGCGCTTAAGCTAGTGTTGCCATAAATACGAGTTTTCGCCTTTTTGGTAAAACTTAAATATTTGTATATTAACCCTCTGAAAATCATTATTGCTTGAATAATCCTCATTTCAAATAACAGAATTCTAATACAGAATTTGAGATTAGATGTTTGATTCTCAATAACTAATAATCAGTACCTACTATAGTTCTGCTGATGGATATTTTAAAGAAAGGAAAGACTGGTCAATGGTATCAGGTTAGCCAATATGAAGAAAGTCTGAACATTTGTACTAAACTCTGGTTGTACCTTTATTAAAGTCTTTAAATCTCAAATGTTGCAGCCTCTATAAGGAAATTTAGCCTAAGGCAACAGACATGCAAAGGAGTGCCTCTCGTCACAGATTGACACTAGAAAATCTCGCTTTACGCCTTTGTGTGTAAAGTAGCGACTTGGAAAAAAGAACTGACTGCGAAAGACCTAGTTCGTTCATTTTTTTAAATGTAAAGAGCGCATTTCATTCAGACATTCAGACGTACGGCTGGTTACTATCCTCATCTTGTCGAAATCCCTCTTTTTCGGACCAAGCGCTTTAAAATATCCTTTATAATGCGCACTGTGAAGGTTTGGAACTCAGTGCCGGGAGTCTGTGTTTCCTGCCGGCGTCATATAACACAAATCTTTTCAAAGTTCGAGTGAATAGGCATCTTCTGGGTGAGCTTGCTCCATCATAAGCCTCATCTTCACTACACTGCTGGATGCTGGCCAAGAGCAAACCCATCTCTAATAAAAAAACAAATAAATAATATATCAGGGTTCCTTCCTGAGTTACCTCCAATTTAAGGGGGGGCTTAAGTGCGCTGTCGATCTTGGATCTTGGAGAAAATCAAGAACAGTAGAGAATAATTTCACATAATTACGCATCCAAACAACAGCATATGTGCTGTTATGTAAGATGGTGTTTATTGTCATCAGAATTTAGATTCCTTTAAATTTCTCCAGTTTCAAGTCAATCCATATATAAATGAAAATTGTTCTTTCGATAAAATAGACTCAATACAATTCTGCACCTATTTTTTTTTTTGGTTATTTTAATTCTAATCGGAATCAATGAGTGCAAAGGAACTAACTGTATAGTCAAAAATCAGTCGTTTAGCTCACGGTTTGAGGTGCTTAAAAACTATATTTTTATGAATTCTGACTTAATAAAATCCGTTTTAAGTCCTACGAAGTTTGAAGCACTGGCGTCTAAAGTACTTTACAGAGCGGTAAAAATGGCGAACACATAACACAATAGTCACATATTACTCTTTTACTATTACTATTATCTATTTGCGAAACATCAAATAAAAGGCAACGGTTTCGATTCATGACGTCGCGACAAAAGGGGGAAATAAATAAAAATCTCGGCAGAACTATTTCATTAAATGACCGACCGCGGGGTTCTTTGTAGTCCTCACAATAAACATGTTGTCAGACGTCCAACAAAAGGTATCTATGGTTGAAAGAGGCGTCGTCTGAATCGGAAGGAATATTATTTTACAAATTTTCAACGACCCTTCCACTCCTTTTGTTTGCTGTCGGTGAATAGATGACTATTTTGAAAGACGAAATGAAGGGATGATAAGCGATAGGCTGACACAATAAACAATAATTCAATTATTCTTCATTCCAAAGACTTGTATTACTTAGTGTAAATATAGGGATACATTTTCGCCGAAAACGCCACGTAAGTAATGTTACATAATTCCAATATTACCATATGTCTTCAGTCTGTGTAATGTCTGATATATGAACGTTTTTGTATACAGGATGTGGTCTGTAATAAGAGCATTAAATTTAAACGATGATTCTTAAGAGTATACACAGTTACCTTAACCTAATCATAATGCTCCAAACGACTTATACTCAGAGATATAGCAATCCAAAATTACAATACATTATCAATGAATTTCATGATCCGCTAAATTGTCGGTTATCAGTCGTTAGATGTCTTGGTACAGGGTACTGGGGCGAGAACGATCGTAAATGTCAATGTCAAGTACTCCGACTTAACACATTATGTCTGTAGTAGTACATTGCTGGCTTGATTAATTTTGTTAGAAAATAACAGTAAATTTGTTTTTCATTTTAATTAATTGAAACCATTTGAAATTAATTACTAAACAGTTAAACGGTCTATATTTATTTATTGCTCTTATTACAGGCCACACCCTGTATAAAGGCGTTATTTATGTATGGGAAATTAAATTAATTAGTTAGAAAAAAGTGTGGGCAATTAACAGAAGGATTCCTCATTTGAATATTAAACTTTTACTCCAAATGGCTCCCTTACAATTAATTGTATGTGTTTATTTAGGAAAGTAAGTAGGAGTGTCTATGTAAGTTCTAATAAATAGTCTAGTACTAGTAGTTAAGTGTTTTAAAGAATTGGCGTATCTTTAAACTTCTTTGAAACTTAAGAGCCCACTTTCCATGTAATTCCATTATATGTAGTTATTAGTCGTAGCAATACATTTACTAGATATAATATGAAGGTTTCGATGAAAACAAAAAAATGAAATTAATTTTATATCTAGTACAATTAGTTTCTAGAATTTGTGACATTTTCGCGGATTGAATTCTTGTAATTACTGACTAAAACACAAAAGTTTTTTTCTATGTAAACTTCTTAGCGATAATGTACATTTAAAATTGGGTTGTCTATAACTACCATGTATAGTTTTTCTAAAATATTGGATATGCTGGCGTATGTTTTATTATATTCGCGAGTTCAATAATTGCCGCGAATGTCTTGCTGCATTCTGTCTTTCGTTATTCGCATTATAGTGAGTTGAGAATTAATTGTAATTCTTTTAAAATCCCAGCGACATAATGGAAAGATGTTTAACCTTAAACGGTGTTGACTTTGTCAGTGTACTTTTACTAGAACATCGTTTAAGTGGCATGCGAAGGGTCATAGCCCATAGACTTAACAATGACATAGATCGGACACTAAAACGGACACCAACTTTATTAATTATTTTTTATTTTTATTTTTAATCTTTTAATTGAAATATTGATTAGTAAAATGTATAAGATGTTACAGTAAAATGATTATTAGAAATAAATTGCGATTAGATTGCGATATAGATAGATATCTATAGGTAGAAAAATAAAGTCACTTCTGTCTGTTTCTCTGGTGACAGCATTTAAAGCAACCTACGGATTTTGATACAGTTTTCACTCATGGAAAGAGCGATAAACGTGGAAGGTTTGTTTATATAATTTGCAGAAAAAAATTGCACCTGTTCGAAGCGCGGCTTCGTCCGGCGTTTTGCTAGTCTATACAATATTATAAAGAGTGTTTGTTGTTTGTGTTTGTTTGTTTGCATTGAATAGGCTTTGTTGCAATGTTTGCATTGCAGAAACTACTGGACCGATTTGAAAAATTCTTTCTATTTGAAATTTTTGAAAATTTTTGAAAATTCCATCAGGCTATATTTTATAAAGTTACGCTGGCGAAGCCGCGTGCAACAGCTAGTTCATAATAAACAGTTCATAATATATAATTTGCAAAAAAAGCACTCGTGCGAATCATATTTTTCATTTTTCATCGCGGACGAAGTCGCGGGCAACAGCTAGTAGGGTATTATAAGTTACTATTAGCCAATTAAGTAAGTATATTACATTTGAAATTCAAAATAATTCTATATGTTCTTATGTCTGTGTTAGATTCATCTAGTGAACGATGGGTCTACAGTGGCCTATGTAAATATTGTAACATTTGAGCAATTCGGGGTTGAGCACTCACCTTTGTGTAGGGAACGCTCTCCGCAATCACCAAACATTCGTCTGAGGGGTGTATTAACGTAATTTGAAAATGTTTTACCTATTGTAAGCATAGCAAGCAATCCATCAATCAAAAATAATCCAGTGTTTAATATAAGAAGAAATAGGCCAAAGTATATTTGACATATTAAAAAAAAGATATAAATATACATATATCTATATACTATATAATAGTATAAAGAGAGAAAATTTGTACTTTTGCAATGAATAAACTCAAAAACTACTGGACCGATTTTAAAAATTCTTTCACCTATAGAAAGCAACGTTATCAGCGAGTAACTTAGGCTATATTTTATAAAGTTACGCAGGCGAAGTCGCGTGAAACTATCTAGTTTGTACATAAAGATGATGAAGGTTTTGTTTGAACCATATAACCTTAATTTCTTATTACATATTCTCGTGAAAAAAAAAAACTTTTAAAATAAATACTTCATACTTCACAAAGTGACTATACTTGCACAATGAAAACTTATGTTCATGTATTCCTTTCAAAGTCAACTCCAACGGAATTTGAATTAAACCATTAGGGACAGAGAATGAAGATTTGTCGAGACACGACTGAAAAGCAATCATTATAGTGAAGTTGTTTGATGTAGTTGTATGTGTAATATAGTTAAGTCCCAGCCTCTATACATATCATATTCACCAGACTTAAAAGCAAAGAAAATTAATTTCAATTTAAATTAATTTCTTTGATTTTTTTCTTGCTTTGACGAGCCCTTTGGATGAGTGGTTAAGCTGCTTACCTTAACCCTCTGATCCAGGGTACTCGGTTACGATTCCCGGCTAAGTCAAATTGAGGAATGAGCTTTTCGAAATTGGCTCTGGTCTAGATCTGGGAAAATGGGGGATTTTTAAGAAATTTGCGGGCACAAGCTAGTGAAAAATAAACTTTTATATTATTAAAGCAAGTATTTGTTGAAAATCGATTGCTCTAATTAAAAGTTGGTACATTATCTCAACCACAGACTCCATGAGATAACTGATACTGTTTTCGATTAATTAAATTGGTTTTGTAGTAATTGATACTATTTCGCGACTTAATTAGTAACAAGAAAAGCAACAACATTAAGAGTAATTTCATCATGCCTGACCCTGAAGTACTTGTAAACGGCTAATAGCCTCTGAGTAACTTAGAGGAATTTAGAAAATTTATTAAGACAAGAACTTACCTTATACCGAACACAATTTTTACCATAATGAGCACAACCTAATTACCTATTAATTAATGAGTTTCTTTCGGGGTTTCTTCTCAGGATCGTCATCTTGGCTTTTTTCCGAAACCCTGGTAAATTTAAATTTATAAAGACTATCATAAGAGTTTCTTGGAGAAACCTAATTGATGAATAAATATTTTGATTTTGATTTGATTTTGATTTTGGTGCATTGTTTGTTGCACAACAAATACAAAACGAGTGATTATTAAGGCGGATTTCGATTTGGCAGTAAACAAAACCGTTTCGCATTTTAAGCTCGAGAGAAATATAAAACCAAACCACGATATGCCTTCTTCATAAAAATGTGCTGTTTTGTGAAGAGGGTAGTTACTATGTAAAATAGTGGATTATATGTTCTCGCTTCCACATAAAATATGTATTGGATTCCTGTAGACAGCTACCAGAAGTACTACGGAATAGCTACTAGTTTAAGATTTCTTCTTCGACTTGTGAAAACCTCTTCGGTCCAAGAAATTTCAAGAATGTTTAAATTTCAATGACGACAATAAAATTTATAAAAATTCTGACGATAAAACGTTTTTATTCTGAAAAATTAAATGGCGAATCAAGATTTTAAAAGCAAGTAGGTATTAAATTTTCTCTATGCAAGTTTTTTTCTATCATGCTTTTAGCATTTATATTTTTTTACTAGGTGGTGCCCGCGACTTCGTCTGCGTTGAAAAATGAAAGATGATACTTATGAGATCTTTATCGCGGTAAAGAGAGTGGGGCCGAATTTTTTATGGTTACAGGTGACGGTAGCCACCTAACGGCAAGTGAACCGTCCGTCAGCCCGCCTTTCGACTTCTGCCCAGTTAAATTAATAGTTAATTAATAACTCTAATTAACTAACTAAAACTAATAACTACTCAATGACTGTAGCTTCCATCAAAATAAAATTCCATCACTTCCATTAAATTTATGATTATTTCAAAAAGCTAGTTAAAAGTTTTTTAAACTTTCTGTAATTTACACGAGAAATTAAGTCAAATAAAATAAAATAATTAAGAAATGACATTTGTTAAGATGATCACTTTTTATTATGTTGAAAATGTCTGGAATAAGTTGCAAATTTGAATAATATTTTTATATGAAACTAGCGGTCCGCTCCCGGCTTCGCCCGGGGTGCATTTTTTTACGTAAAAACCTTCCCTGATTATCCCTCTATCCATGAGTGAAGACAGAATTAAAATCGGTCCACCCGTTCTCGAGTTTTGCGTTTAGCAACACATTTAGGTATTCATTTTTATATTATAAGATTCTCGGGTCAGCTACTACATAATAATAATAATAATAATAATTAACGATTGTAAATTTATTATTTCTTTCACCATTCATCGGAAAATCATTTCGATATCTGCCTATATCGATCGATATCGATAGGCAATGTGTCTGTATTTATGACAAGGTTGTGTATATTTCTTTAGGTACAAAAATTGTATTTTAATTATGTGCCTCTTAGAATATTTAGAAAATAATGGGATTATTTTGGACGTGTTACACGATTGTCGTGCAAGTAACTTGTCAATATTATTCCCAGTACGTACGAAATCAAGGCTTAGGAGACGTGTTCGAAACATGTTAACTCTGGATTACACAAACATTGTTCTATGTTGACTTGACCGTGTCCCGCAATATCTGGGATGTAAATCCACCTATACAACGCGTTAGCGGTTGAATGTGATATTTCTATGTACAAGAAAAACTATGAAAGTGCAGAGTTTATGTGTATGGATTGGTGGATCAAAAATTTCCGAAAAAATCATTGTCTTATATTAGTACACTTTTACCGAAGTCTTTCTCAATTTGCGAAGTATTTCAGGAAGGCACATTTTGGAATGAACTTCGGGAATGAACGCGGGAACAGGAAAAATTGGCACTAGGCTAAGTCCAGCAAATAAAAGTGAGACATCGAGGTAGTCTATTTTTTTTTTGTTAAAAAAAATCGCTGAAAAGTCACAGGGCGTGAACAGGCATATTTTATAGTACTGGAACAAATTGTATATAGTCAAATTAAGTTTTTTTGCAGATTTCATACTCCTTAGTGTGATAGACTTGTGTACTATCTCAAGTGTACTCTTCCACTATAATAAAAAAATAATCAGTATACTCTATGCTATGCACCTGATCGCCCAGTCTTCTCGTCATGTTCAAAGTTTTCGCAGTCTTTCTCCAAAATTTTTTACCAACCGTTAATGGCTGTTTTCTTCATAGTAGACATTCCATATCGTCACTGCAATTAATTTTGTTTATAACGTAATGTTCATTTTGAATAATTCTTAAAAAAAAATTGTTTTCCAAAAACAATTGCGCAAATAAAAAAAACGCTAAAAATTGACATTATCAATTAAGTTTGTGAATACAATCTAAAAATAAAATAAAATAAAATGCAATCTTATAAAATAAAAAAAAAAAACATAAAAAATTGGAAATTCAAATCTTTACGTTTAGTACTATTATAGTTTTTCTTTCTTAGATCCATGTAAAATTTGTTTCGCCAGGAGTCGGTTTGGAGCTCTCTGCATCAAACTTTTCCAATCACTGCCACAAAACTTGAGAGGGGTTTATCTTCTTATCTTTTTCAGCCCTAAGATCTTAAGCTTTGACGTAACTGTAATATTGCAAAATCGGGTTCTATTTGAGTTATGTTCTCTTAACAAAAAAAAAATGCAGATACTTTTAATAATATATGTAGTTAAGTTTGTTCGAATTTCACTAAATAAAGGAAAATAGGATTATTGTGCTTATGTTCAAGTATTAAACAATGGAATGATATTTATCTTAAACTAAGATTTTAGTTATATATAAGAAAACTAAAGATAAAGTAGCAGAAAGATAATATATAATATATACTGAAACACCTAAATTAAATATATTCATAAAATGGTAAAATGTAGAACCTACATACTGCATACAAATAGAAATTGGACATAAACTTATGCTTACATATATAAAATCCTAACTTTATGTTATGTAGGTACCACATAAAACATGTAGGGTACTCCCACTTAGTTTTTGTTTAAGTCATTCCTGCTTAAGTACACAAAAACTAATTAGCATAACTGTGTTTTAATTTTATAACGTATGTTGTTTATTTCATGATATTTTTTTTACAATTGTTGTGGTAAAATTACATTTTATTTTCTATAAAATCTTCCTGAAAACGATTTTGTTTCCCGTATTATTAACAATTACAAAACAATATTTAAATTCATCGCTGGCAATACTCATTGGTTGAAAACTTTTGTTTTAAGGCTCCGATTTTTTTATAATCCGAATTTTAGACGATCCGAGCTGGATAAGACTATTAACTTCCTTCTCAAAGTTGGCTCTACCTAATTCGACTCTTTGTCCCTATAATATTAATAATAGTTTATTAGAGTCCAATGTAATGAGGACTTCAGTATATAAATTTAGAGAAACATAATATTATTGTTATTCAACAACTCGAGCACCTATATATACAAGGAAAGGATAAAGTTAACACAAATATTTTTCGCCAAGAAACTTAGACGTTTATTAAAGTGGAAATCCGCCTTAATAATAGCATAAATAGCGGTTCTATAACATCAGGATACATGGCAATTTAGAAACAAGTGGAACGCCATAGTGTAAGTGTCCATCAAATTAAGGAACCCTCCCGGAGTGAGAGAATCCATTCGATGCCTCAACCTCAAGATTGACAAGGATAATGACACCGATAAAGTGTTTATGGGCAGCCGGGATATGTGGAGCCGGGATAATGAATAAAGAAAAATAATAACAAGAGAATGTTTTAATGAATACCCTTTATTAAAAAAAATTGGGTATGGCTGTGTCTTGGACACGGCCGTGTGTTTTACGTGAATACGTGTACGTCACGAGTAATATATTATTTTCTTTATTTTATTTTATTTAGCATGAGCATTATTTTCTTTGAGCATATTGTATGTATATATCCAACGAATTCGTATATACAATATATGCTACAATATTATTTGATACTTTAGCTATCGAATAGTGCAATTAAAATGTAGACATATCCATACCATATCCATATCATACCATCAAACTGTATATTACCAGATTTTGCTATTGTCAGTTTTCTGAATTGCCTCCTACTATGGAAGCAAATTTAAAAACATGTCTATTCTTATTAAAATTAAGACATTTCTTTATTTAAAGACATGTCAGATAAGACAACTTACGTTTCGTGATTGTGGTCTTATGTCATTGTTTTCAAGCCAGTGTTGTTTCTTCATTTATCATATTATATGACATGTACGTACATGACTTCAAGAATGACTTTTTTTGAAGTGAAACTTCTTTGGGCGCATTGAGAGTAAAACAAGCTCTAATATTGCGTGACGCTTCAGTGTAACGATCATGTAACGCTTTTTGTAAAATTTCTGCATGACATTTACCGCTTACTATTTACTTGATCATCAAAGAAGTTCCACCTGTACATGCACATATTTTTTTCAAAGGTGATCTATCTTTGTGGTTTCTATAATACAAGTCTATTCCAATAGTACTTACTAGCTGTACCGGCGACTTCATACGCGCTGTAGTTCGTTTTTTGAAAATCCTACAGGAACCTAGCATTTTTCTAAGATAAAAAGTATCCTATATGTAAATCCAGGTAATAAATTATCTGTGTGCCTAATCTCATTCAAATTCGTTAAGCCGTTTTTTATTTTTTATGTAAGGCCGTACGACGAATTCACTTCTTGCCCCCATTACGGGTATAATGATAACTGCTGTGCCTCCGGGGGCGCATTTAACCTAGTTAGGGCAATACTGCCTTCAGGCATAAAATGATTATTTTCTTCTATTAAATTACGCTATAGTTTTGATTTAAATTTAATAAAACATACATTCTTAAAAATCATTCTAAACGTAACTGTCAAAGACAGGGTACTCGCTCAGCGATGCCCGCTTGGCGATCAGGACCCCTAGCCAAGATGCAAACGCAGTGCTTTCTACAGTCGTAAACGCTACGCTACGCTAAGAGAAAACTTTGTGATTGGTCAAAATTTTATATGGGCGTTTCAACAACCAATCACAAAGCTTAGCGTAGCTAACGTTTACGACTGTAGAAAGCACTGCGTATGTATCTCGGCTAGGGCCCCAGGACTTGCCGAGATAACAATCAACGCAGCGGTTATATCTTCTAAGCTGCGTCTTTCACGAAGGTAGTTTAATAAAAAAACTCATCCATTGAAACAAAACACCCCTCTTTATTTCGTCGACAACACGTACGTAGCTCGCGCAGGACTAACCGGCTAGCCGCTCCGAGCGAGTGGTGCGAGTAATAGCCCGTCGCACAAGAATACTCGCTTATAGCCGAGCGGCAAAACTATCGCAACTACACACTCGTTTCTCGCTGATCGCCAACTCGTTTCTAGTTCCTCGCTCTAATCGCTACTCGTTAATCGTCGGTGGGACAACTGCCTTATCCAGTGTCGTGGTTCTGTACCTACTGTTACCTGTTTTATTATAGTAGACATTTTTAAAGTTAATTTTAGACATCAGGGTTGTTGAGGATGCAGAATTTTTAGCAGATTTGCGAATGCAAATGTGGATTCCAAGATTTTTTAATAGATTTAATTTTTAATGGAGAAATAAATTATTGAAATATTTATTTGTAATAAATTTCCTTTTAGAGAAAATTGAAATACCAATCGAATGTGCTAATACTATTCAAGAACATGTAATGTTATAACGGTTTTTGTTAATAATGCGCTAATATGTTCTTCCCGGAATAAGTATTATTTAAATGCATCCCCTTTTAAAAACGTATACGTCAGTAGATTTTCTTTGAATACGTGCCAATACTATTTTAAGAAGTCATTTTATTGTTTCACGGCTTGAATTTTCTTTTCTCTTTCCTAACTAAGAGTGTATTTACGTCTAGGGTGTAAAAGGAAAATAGAAGGTTTGTTGAGCAAAGATTATTTCTTTTATTTATGGAACCTTAAAACCCGAACATACTAAGACCCGCTCCCGGCTTTGCACGGGTGCAATTTTTCCTACAAATTATATAGAAAAACCTTTTCGTTTTAACGTTCCTTCCATTAGTGAAAACCGCAGCAAAATCCGGTTAGTATTTTTTATTCAGTAAACGGATGCTGTGGGGAACTTTGTTTTGTACCCATACGAATTTGCTTAAAACGTAGTTTTTTAATGGACCAGTCTCCAGGATTCCTCATGAAAAGGACTATTCCTTTTATTACAGAAATACGAAACAGAATACCACTGTAACATTGCTTTTAAGGTTCTACTAAAAACCTCTAAACAAATTCAATTACTCCTATTTGTCAGTCTCTCTTCCAGTGAAGAGCTTTTGTCTCCCGTGGCGGCTTTAATTTGTCTAGATTACTTTACATGCGTCTCTCTCACCCTTACCTCTAATTCAATCTTCCGTCTCTATCGGACACGTTAATTGTGTAACGAGCGGCGAGAAACTTTCACGGCGTTATTAATTAATAAACGGAAAATCAAATAGCAATCAATTAATGTCGAATTAAAAGGAATGTTCATACAAAGCGCGTTTTTTAAAAAGGAATATATTTCTATAAATATTGTTACTACAAATACTATACTATATAGGAAGGATGCAATTTTTTTGTGAAGAAATGAAAAAAAAAAAAAACATTAATTAGTTTATCGCTCTTTCTATTAGTGAAAACCGTATGAAAATACGTTGGATGGTTTATAAAAGTTAGCGGATTTTGTTCGAAGTTTGAAAGAGGCTGACGTTCATTTGATTTTAGTTGTAAAATGTACCATCATAGGTACATTTTTTGTTAAATAAATTTAATTACGACAAAGTTAAGCTCGTATCCGACTAAAAAAGTTTGCCAAAAATTAATTAATACTCTCGTGTCCCATCATTCATGAACAATTTATCAACCATCACAAGTCCCATTGGAATTATATGTATAGATATTTGTTTACAGCTGCTAGTGAGCCGTGACTGAGATTTTCATCCCTGAGCACGTTTCAACCCTGAACAACTGGATATTGTAAATAGAACGTGGACTGGGGGTTCCAAATCCCGGATTACCTAATACCGCACATCACTCAACTGTCGCTGAAAGGACACACAAAGTATGGAGACGGTTAGGTTGGAAACAGACTATTGAAAATTGAGACGATCTGTCTTGAACTAAAATGTCCAAATATCAGTAATTGATATCTGTGATTGATTTTAGAATGATCACGTTTCATTTTGCTGTTGCATGTATTTAATCATAATTAAGAGCTCACTTTCAAACGGGAGCTGCTTACCAATTCCATACTGCGTAATTCCATGATTACTCGTCAGTTATTGGTCGTAGTAATTCCAAAAAAAAAGTCTGACATTTCTTGACTGATACTTGGCTGCCGTCGCCTGTAACACAAGCAACTCCACAGATGCTGCAAGTGTGCTAGTAGGACGGATAGAGATTAGGAAATCTAGGAGATAGGAAAATTGGCTCTGGCAACCCTTATCACATGTCGAAACACAACAGCACACATTATTTTACGGTGACCTTCGGTAAGGGTAGTCATTGGGCTGATCAAATCCAAAATCCAGTTCAGCTAACTTTGAAAACTTCATTTCCAAAGTTGACTTCTGAGACAGAGCATTAACGCAAGCACTCTAACAACTCATCCAACGGGCTCGTCAAATTAAACTAACTGGGGTGTCTTTGACACGCATGGACTAATGATTTTATTTCTCTTGTGAACAAGACTTTATTTTATAGTTTAAATAATATATTATAACACTGAGTAACGTGCGCGCCCAATTTGGCTTGAATATTGCACAGTTGCACTACGTCGCAACAGAGCTTCCGGGTATGTAAATGTCTTTATAAGTTACAATGGACTTTTGTCGGACTGTGAGGCTTTTCAACGCGCCTTGTATATACAATATAAACTATGCCTATGTGCGACGTTAACCCTTTTCAAAACTCTGCAGCTTTTATATAAAATAATAACTTTTGACTTTGGGACCATGTACATACAATAAAACTGTTAAACAGTTTTTATTAAGTTTCACAAAAACTATCTAAAATTATCTAAAATAATATTAGGTTAAGGTTAAAATAATAATATCTGAGCTCAAGTTCGAGGAATAGGCATCTTCTGGGTGAGCTCGCTCCATCATAGGCCTCATCTTCGCTACACGGCTGTATGCTGGCCAAGAGCAAACCCATATCTAATAAAAAATAAATACTTAACAGTGACGTAATAGCTTTTCTTAAGTGCAACAATATTTTTTTAAACAATATTTTCACTCCAATGACGATACCGTCACTTATAACAAAAGCAACGTCACAATCGTTGCAAGTGCGCCAAAGAACATGTGTAATTACACTTTACATTTCTTGAATTTATATTTACATACTTATAAAATAAATTCAGTGTCCGCTTCTGTCTATTTCTTCGCTAAATTCTTCGAAACTACTCAATAGATTTTGATATAGTTTTCATTAAGAGCGTTCATCAATTAAAATCACGCTGGAATCAAAATTTATGATTTCAGTAGTTTCAGATGTTTTAGTTTGCAGATAAGATGTTAAAGTCATATTATTTGTAGTTGTACAATCTAGTAAATTGCTGACAAATATTTTAAAGTGAATTTTCATTAGAACATTTTTAAACAGCCCTTTTATTAAACTAGCGGTCGACGGCCTACGCAGATAAATATACAAGTTATTAAAAAAATTATAACACAATCTTTTAGAACATTAATGACTTCACATACTAGGTCCAAGAAAAAACAGAAATATCTCAAATTTGATCCTAAAATAACACGTTTAATATCACGAAAAATTACTAAAAGTGATACTTTTGATTATACTTTTCTTGAATGAAAATTTACAGAAATCGTATGTCTTTTTCGACTATTATCTAATAAATGAATGAATTTTTGGAAAATCAATATTTTTATAATTTGTCGCATATAATTTTACTAATATCTCGCTTCTGCGTCGACCGCTAATTTTAAAAAAGGGTTGCTTAAAATCAGTTCTAATGAGAAAAGTATCCCAATATTTTAAAATATTTTTCGACTATTATCTAGATTATAAAACTACAAATAATATGACGTTAATATCTTATCTGCAAACTAAACACATCATGGCATTATGATCCGCCGGGAATCATAAATTTCTGATTCTAACTCTGTAACGGCCTTAATGGAAAAAACGATAAACGAGAAAAATAATTTGTGTACATAATTTGCAGAAAAGATTGCATCCGTGCGAAGCTGGAGGCGGGTCGATAGTAATGTATTAAATAAATCTCTACAGTGAGTTTGTCAAATAGAAACCTAAGGTAACATGAAAGAGCTGCTAAAACTAGTTTAATGAAATGAAACATCTTCAAAGTTTACTGGTACTGAAACTTCCTGTGTGTACCTACTACACTTCTAGGTAATATATGATGATATATAATTAATTAATTAATTAATTTCTATAAATTCGAAAATGACTCAGTTATTTTCGAATTTATAGAAATTAACTCAAATTCTTTTCCAAAAGCAAGATAGACGTCAGTAAATTACAGTGGAAGTTAAATTATAAATCGTTTGACAATATAATTAGGTCCGTTATACATTTAATTATTGAAGCAGGCCGTTGAGACATTTCTCCGGTTTATCGCGCGTGACGAAGCAAAGTCCTTGACACTGTCAACGCCCGATGTCTGGCACTTTTCCTTCGAGATACTTTTACAATTTCTCCCCTTCGGGTACGCGGAAAATGCTTAAAGAATTTTCAGATGGATGTGTTGGTTTATATGTTGACATTATGGATAGGATTCATGCGAGATTCAACTCCGCACGGACTCATTCGCAAGTTACAATTTCTTTTGTGAACATTGTTTTTATTTGGGCACTTTATAAACATATAAATAATTTTAATGTATGTGAAATACAAAATTATGTTAAAATACAAAAAATCTTGCATTTTTATATATTTTGCAACCTTAGCGATATATTTAGCGAATATGTAGTTGTGGCAACAAACAAATCCAATGTTTCTCAATATAACTAAAACCAAATATTCAATTTGAGGTAGTAAACAACAGCTTTCTTCTGTTTTACTCTTTGCTTCTGTCACGCTCTTTGGTGAGCCTATCGAAAGAGAACATAAAGCGTGGAACTAAGCCTTACTTATGGATGTCGATTTAAGTTTCCAAAAACATATTAGAAGTTTTAAATTCATTAGTTTTTGTATTTTTATAAAAATTGTTAATAAATTCTAAAATAACATACGTTTCATCAATATCAATAAATCTCGATATCAAAATTCGTTCGAGGGTTGAGAAGAAGTTAGATAAGACAGCCGCTTCCCGCGAAGCCTTTAAGGTCATCTGTCCACCTAGCCGCATTCGCCCCACACTGCTTTTTACAATTTGTGGCCTTCTTTGGAGAATTCGTCTACCCCATCGAGACATATATGTAGTTTGGTAGTATCTGTGCAAAGGTTCGCAGGCATTTTAACTGTTCAAATGAATGACCACATTCGGCTGAGGCTTTCCGAAACCGCTTATTAGGGAGGGCGGTTTCGTATTTGTCGATGTTTGGATTTCAATCTTGACTCTGATTTGTGTTTTGTTTCCTTTCATGTGAACTTTGATATTTTTTTCTGTTTCTACAAATCGAAATGACAGCTATTTTCCTTTTCAGAAAAAAATACCTCAGTAATTCTCTATAAGGATTCAAATAAAATGTAATTTTGCCACTAAACGGTAGTTTATATAATAGAATAGGTACTTAAAAACACAATAGATATTTTTCTTTATTGTAAAGGAATTTAATTTTTACTTAATTATCAAAATGTAATTAAATCACTCCCAAGTCACGTGACAACGAACACCAATCAAAGTCCACGACGTCACTTGTTCGCAAATATCACCGCTGTCAAAGACTATTTGACGTAAACTTGACTGGTGGGAACCGGTCAAATATATGTAAGTGGGCATGATAAATAAAATGGGGCAGTTCTGACCGCTAAAACGAGCAATTCTGACACGCAAACTTAGCTTAGTTTCATTGGGTAAGCTTAGGAAATACACGTGGGTTATACGTAATCGGTTACCAGAGACAAAGTACCAAAGAGCAAATATTTTATTGCCAGGGATAGTTCGCCTGTCTTGCTATTTGTTTACCATGTCTCGTAGCTATTTCGTAGCAGTAATTCGTAGAAGTCGTAGCTAGTACAACTAGCTACGACTGCTACGAATTACACATGTAAGAAACAATGTCAAATTGTTGTCAAGTCTCAAAAAAGGTACATTTCATAAAAAAAACATAAAAAAAGAAAAAATATTGACACAAGAATGACACCGTAGTCTCTTGACCGCCTTTTCCGTATAAATAAAAGTAAGAGCAGCGGCACTTGTTTGAAAACTTGCCAAATGCTTCTCTCGATTAATGCTCCATAATATCTTCTCCTCATTAGTGAGAAGGCTCTCTTATAATTAATGTTAGTGGCATTCTTTTGACCCAGTGAGAAAATAGTAACCCTTTTTTTCTTTTGTGTTCATCGTGAACTATTCA
The DNA here is from genome assembly GCA_936446665.2 of Synanthedon andrenaeformis. Classification (NCBI taxonomy): domain Eukaryota; kingdom Metazoa; phylum Arthropoda; class Insecta; order Lepidoptera; family Sesiidae; genus Synanthedon; species Synanthedon andrenaeformis. Next base: position 5,939,521 of record OW387796.2, read on the forward strand.
AATTAACTTTAACTGTTATAGGACCTAATATCGTTATCTATGCATTCTACTCCTTGTAGAAATGAGTTTTATTGCAGATAATATCTTTCTGATGAATATTGCGCAAATCATTATAAATTCCCTTTATTTATTATCAAAATAAATCTAAAAGTTCCCGATATGACTGATAGGAATGTGTTACATCTAAGTTCCAGCCACTGCGCAACAAATTATAGGAAAAAATCTTTCGTTCCTAGATCTGCCAATTCTTTAATAATCTGTTTGACTTTCAAGAGCTTGATTTATTTATTCATAGATATGAAAAATCCGAGAATTACTGTCTAAATCATGGTTTGATCGTTCTCGCTCTGCACAGTACCTAGATTATATTTATTTGTTAGTGAAATCCATATCAAAATCCGTTAGGTGGTAAATTAGCAGAGAAATCGGCAGACTTTATTTTATAATATAATATGATGTATAGATATAGATAGACATAGCTAATTATAGAAGAAAAATTTTGTCAAACATATTGAAATCAGTACATAAGTTATAACAAAGCTCTCCCTGTATAGCATACTAAAGCAAGTCTTAATTGGAGAAGCGAACTAGTGTGGACGGAGTTAATTAAAACCTTATCTAAATGAACTACGTCAGCGCAACTGCAAGAAGGGTCAGAGAAAATGTATACAAATGTGACTGCATTCACATTGTAAATTTGCAAACAATCGCATGTCATTCCATGTACAGTGCCTGCATCCCACGCCTCCGTCTCAACCGTTGATGGAATAAATACAAAGATTAGTGACTCACTATCCGAGCATGGACCTTATATACTGTGTCCAATGAACACACTATCATTCAGTCGCACAAAGGACACTGTCTTGCATACAAGTATTGTTGATACAAAATATTTGTAATTTTGTTCAACAGTACGGGGGAATAACCGCTTTCGTTGGATGCGGTGTGGATGCGTAGCGTAGCTCATAGCGTAGCAGTCATTTCATTCACTCTACCATATGTATATATTCGTCGACTCTCTCTATTATTACACGTGAATTTAAATTTTGAAAATTGAAATTTTTGTCATGGAGTCCACTATTTAAGTGACCCATTTTCAATTATGTAAAGTAAGAACATTATAGTATCTATGTATTTATTCCATCCATGGTCTCAGCTCTAAGATTATTGTACTCGGAAGCATACAATAACAACTTTCATCTTTTCTCTTCCACTACTTCAGTGCGCCTACTTCTGTTAAAATTACACGCTTTGGCTTTTAAGAAAACCACTTCCCATTTCAGACTAAAAGGTGCATTTGTACATAAAACTAATATTTATTTACAAGCGACAAACTCCCGGCTTCGCACACACGGATGATACACACAAACCTTCCTCGTTTATCGTTTTTTCTATATGTGAAAACCGTATCGAAATCCGTTAGGTTGTTTTGAAAAAGTTAGTTAAAAATCAGACAGAGGCGAATAGCGAATTTATTTAAAGGATATAGAATATCTATATAGATATATGTAGGTATGAATATGTTATTGTAAGTTACATCTACGGTCTCCTTGACGGTATTGTAAGTTTTCCTTTAACTTACTGAAAGAAAACTTACAATTTAAATAATTTGTGAATAACCAAATGTTTGCTTGCAATATAAGTTTTCTCTAGGGTTTTTTCTTAAATAATAAAACAAATTTGCACTCACATTTTCCTTACATACTACCTACACAGCTCTAAAAGAATGAAAATACCTAAATATCATGATACGATTTGAGAATACATGCGTCTTCTGCCAATTCATGCGTTACACTTCTACTGCTTGTAGAAAATAAATCAATGTCAAACAATATCGAATCGGAGAGTTTATAGGCGTGTGAGAAGCAGCTAAGTTTACACACGTTATTTAATGAAATAAATATAACAGTTAAAGCAACATTACGTAAAGGCCAGCAGAATATTATTGGTCCAGATCTAAAACTAACCAACGTCAGTGTGTAATAGCGTATTTTTAATTTAAATCTGAATGTAATCAAATTGAGCTTAACGTGATTAAAAATAATAATAGCTTAAGCTTAATGTGAAATTAAAAAATAAAACAATATTTTATAAAAAATTTAAAATTTTAAAAATGTCGCTAAAAGAAATTTAGAAATCGTCTAAAATAACAACAAACTTCTAAAAGTTTGTCAAAATGGCGTCCTATATTACTGAGGGTAAAAGAGAGAGGGCAGATTGTCTCCTTGGCTTTACTATAGGTATAATGACTCCGATTTTCCGGCAAAACTATGTGTGTATAAAAATATTGAAGATTGAGAGTCCTCAATGATGATTTCATTATCATAATTCCCTAAAACAATAGTAATAGCAAACCCACATTATGAGTATCGGTTAACTAACTAAACTCCCACATAACATTGAACTTAAATAACGAGACAGTATAAGGAACAATGGCAGGAACCCAAGACAAGGGCTGGGTTTTTATCTAGCTTGTAATGTTAATAATTTGTCTTCCATCTTGTCTCAACCAGATCTTTAAACAGTATCTTTGAATAATATTAGGCGACCACTGTCTGTGACATAGAGATTCCATGTTTCATGAAAATATGAAGATTGTCCAGCATTTAATATAATTTTCGAAATAAGTTATGATACATTGAGAACTGAATTACCTTAAAGAAATTTGTCTGATTTTTGGGTTGGCAACGCATCTGCATGCATCTCCTCTGGTGTTACTTGTGTCTTTAGACGACGGTAACCATTTAACATCAAGTGGTCCGTTAGCTTGCTTTTATATTATAAATAAAATTAATTAACAGTTTCTCATATGTACATATGATAAGATCGTAAACGAGCCATGTCTGTACAATCAATATAAAAAATAAATGTATTTGTATATTTTGTACTTATGTTATCGAGGTCAAAAAATAGTTTTAGATTTTTTGTTTGTTTGTCTGTGCACGCTAATTTCAGAAAAGGTTTAACCGATTTAAATGCTTTCACTAATGGATTGTAGCAAGCTTACCATAATATCGGTGTTTGTTTGTTTCCAATAAGTTTACAAACAAAAAAGTTATACCGACATATCAAGCTTAAGAAAACCGCGGGTACGAAGTTGCGAGCACTGCTGGTAAATATATTATCAAATTTATCTAGAAGCCATAAATGTCGACAGAAAATTTAAGAAATCTTAGAACGAAAGTTTTAAAATATAATGAACCTCAAGGGTCGGTTAGAAAATCTTCAATATCTTCAAAAGTACCTAACTTAATGTAAATGAATTAAAGACTAAATTAAAGAATATTTTAATGTGCTTAAATAAAAATAAAATTTAATTAATTTAGCTTTAATTTAGTCTTTATTTCATAAAGCTAGGTCAGGTACTTTGAAGATATTGAAGATTTTCTTACCGACCCTTTTTCTTTGCAGTCCAGTGTATTACTACAACTTATTGTTATTATTTATCTATATCATTTATATTTACTTTAGCTTCAGCAACTTTTGCAATAAGATCAACAGATGCACATATACATAAAAACTTTGACAATAATGACCCGAAGTCAAAAGGTTTTGCGGAATGACAAACGATACAAATGTGGAAGCGACTCATGACGACGACGGAGACTTACATCAAAACGTACGGTTTAAGTCATAAGCGACTATTCTAGCAGCAGGTAGACCTTTAGACGTAATCTTAGGGGTTATTTGTTGCGCTCCAGAATTTATAAACCTATATCCAGCATTTATACATCAACACATTAGCCCATGCTATTTGTACATCTTACCTCAAATGAGGTAGTTCTGATTTTTTTTATCTGTTGGTAGTGATGTAATGGTAACAAATCCAAGTTTTCCATCTCAAAAGCCTTTCGGATCATTGTTAAATCATTAAATTTTAAGACTTTTTTCAGTCATACTTGCTTGGTCATACCTTTTGATCATTTAGGGTCTATAGAGCATTGACATCCTTCTAGTTTTGCATCAACCTACCTTAAGTAAACAATAAATATTTTTGAAATTCCTCAAATCACTTATTACTTTAGCCACAGTATCGGGTCTAACGATAGTCCCTACTATTCCCGACATGTGCTCTGTAGATCCTGTAAAGATAAAAACAACCCGTATCAAGTCTCTCGGCAAATTAAGTTCATGCTGTGACGAAAATGTAATTTTAAAACCATGTAATATGAGCCGAATAAGTAAGTTGATTTATACGTGACTAAAATAATAATGAAGGTCCTATTGTAATTGTTCCTTCAGTTATTATTCGGCTTAAAACAGCTTTCATTTTGAATAGAGATTCTGTGTAAAATCAATTATGTCTCCTTGAAATTTTATAAGACGTTTTAAAAGCCTTAAAGTCGTTTAGGATATTGTAATATTAAAAAAACTTCAAAAATATAATTTGGTGACTGTATTTAAAAAACAGTAAAACTAATACATTATTGTCAATTCGAACAATTCTAAGTAAACAATTTTTTTTTTTGGAAATCAGTTATGGCGATGAATTGTACAATGTTTAGTGAAATAAACATTATGGTAGCCACAATAGACACATGTTCAATTCCTTCTGTAGGCGTGATGAAAAACCCCTAAAGGGGTTGACGAAATCTAAATTTCGTTGCGGGATTGCGACAGAATCACGCCATGAATCCCTATTAGCGATTTAAGTGGACTGTATCTGGTTGCAGCTATAAGCGAACAGTATGGCCGTCTGAAGGACAGGATAGGTAGCAGAAGGAAATGCACGTACCTTATACCGGTGCTATGGTGCGCTCTCCTGCAGGAAACTCTAAATGTCCAACTGGCAGACACTGTTTACATGTATTTCAACGTTCAGCGATAAGGCGATTCACTTCGTTTCCGCTTAAACTCACTGTAGGCGCGGAAACACAGCTCAAGCGTGTGCGCGTTTCTTTTCATACTTCTCGCGCAGCGGTCATCGGTAGCAATGCATAATTTTTTGGTAATTTTGTAAAGAGGAAAATATGAGGGCCACAATTATTAGGAAGGTGGGTAATACGTGAAAGAAAAAAGGACTTGACAGCCAACTATAGGATCACGGCGCAACCATCTTCTATATCTTCTATTATAAAGAAACTGTGCGGACAGGATAAATTTTATTACACAAATTAACTTTCAACTAGCGCCTGTTGGTCCGAGCGGAGGTGATTGCGACCAATGAACAGAGACGCTATGTAATAATTATAACACTACTAGCTTTTGCCCGCGATTTCAATATTGTTTAGACTTCTTAAAAATAATTTCGATATTTACAGACAAAAAGATTCGATGAATTTGTCAGAACTTTATAAATAAATTATACTATATTTAAAATTCGTTTTAAGTTAAAACACAAGAAGTTTAGTTACCACGAAATCGTCTTACAAACAAATTACAGGTTTTATATTCTCACGAAACGAGATGAAGTTGAAAACTCGGGCACAAAGATAAAAAAAAAATCCCGTAGGTCACGTTACGTGAATACCTTTTTCTGAGCTGGAACTAGAAAAGGTTTTCAATTCTAACTGGAAAATAAGATTTATTTTATGCTAAGAGTATTATTTATTTTTCAAGGAATTTTATTTCCATTGAAAATATTACAGCCAAATTAGGCAAATGAAATAACAATCCACAGTTACTGTAGTTGTTCTCAATCCTGTTATTTCTGTATTCCACAGTTTCGTAATTCGTCAGAATGTTAATTAGACAAATTACGGATTCGACGAAGTACTTATGAGGAGAAAGCTTAAACTATTCTTGTTAGTATAATCAATAAAATTTTCTTAATTAATTAAGAAATAACTTAATTATTTTTTTTATTTAAAAATTTGTTTTTTGTATAATATTTAATGCAAAAGGTTATGTTTAGTGCCGGGTTCACAAATTAGCTTATATTGGAATGCCCCGTTTGAGTATAACTCAAATCGACTTTTTAAAAGTGTTATTTTTATTTTTACAGGTAACGCAACTACTACCAGCATTTACGTAAGTAAAATAAGAAATAAGTACGCGAAAGGGGTAATTTGCAATTATTCATTAATTTATTTATTAGTTACATAATATATTATGTTATGTGGTTCCATCTTCCATCAAGTGGACCGTCATAAAAAAAATTATAAAAATAATTTGCCGTGCCGTTCTCCAATGTGCGCCGGCCCTAAAGCAATGTGCCCTGCTGTCGCCCAATAACATGTCTTTTGTAAGATCGGCTTGTTAGCCATTCAACCCAACTTAGGGATGTACACAACTTTTACATTTCGTCACGCCCTGTCCTCTATCCATGAATTATTACCGCGTTGACCCTCACTGAATATTTTATTCCTTTGGGACATGGCCGTGAACAACTGTTACGATCCAGATGGTGTATTCTTTTTATTAGAACATAATTGAAATTGGGATAGAAGTAATACCCGAAAATGACATTTATTTTCTCTATCATTAGAACTGTAGTTGCCTGAAATATTTCGCCATAAGCCTCTATTTGAAATAGTGGTATGGGTTATTGACTGAAAAGTATTTTATTTTCATCGCCATTTTTAACCGTTCCTGAAGAAGTTTATCTTTTTGATCGTGAAAATAATTATGTATAAGGTTAGAAATCAGCTCATAGATGGTTTATGGGAAAAAAATGATTTGAATCAGAATATAAATCTAAACCATTGGAATTTACCCCACCCCTTATCGCTAATACTTCACTTGCAGCACCTATAGTGTTGCCTGGACCGTCAGTCTGTCTATCGGCCTTAATATAAAAAATATATTCTAAGGTGAAGTGCACGAAAACGAAGTCGCTCAAATCAGCTACTCAGATATATCTTTCTGAAAAAATCCGCTTTCAAAAGCAATTTCCGACTGAAATAATCTTCAATGTGGTTATAATGATGACGCAGTGAAAACTTATCGGCGTCGAGTGTTAAACAAAGAGATAATAGACGCGAACAAAATACGTTTTCTGCTTGAAGAGCGTAACTTCGTCGGTGCAATAAACCAGATATCCCATAAATAACTTAACGTCACCGCCACACGCTGTCAAGCTGTTAACTTTAAAAACTCCATGGCATTTTCAATTAGCCGACCGAAGAAAAAAGCTATTTACACAGTACTGTGTCGTAGGTATTTATTTTCTTGCAGAAAATATAATTATACGCTAAAGTTGAGAGTTTTAGATGCGAAATAAAGGGTATGACCTACGGCTGAGATGATGACGTCTACATATTATAAAATAAATAGTCGATGTCCGCTTCTATCCATTTCCCTGCTAATCATCAATACTAATAATAAATTTGCAAGTGTAGGTATTGTATGTATGTATGTTCCTCCATAACTCTGAAACGATTTAACTGACTTTCATGAAACTTGGTAGATAAACATTTGGACGTACGGGACACAGGATAGGTTACTTAATATTTTTCAACGCGGACGAAGTCGTGGGCACCAGCTAGTAGTTCTATAAATTCTAAACTACTCAACGCATTTTGATAAAGGTTTCACTAATGGAAAAGGTGATGAAGAAAGAAGATTTGTGTATATAATTTTCAGAAAAAGTTGCGAAAAAAAGAAAGAGCGTGTCGATAGTGTTTAAATAATTAAATATATGTATAAAAACATTATATAGCCATACGAATGTAGCATCAAAATCTTAGCCGCAATCACTCACAACGATAACAGTGCTACGATATATTATGGGTCATGTTGCACAGAAAGGATATTGCAGATAGTATGGAGTCTTTGTACCGAAGAAATATTTACCTAATGTACGTACACACACATGATTTAATTTGTCTCATACAGATACAACAGCGATTATCTTATCTTATACTTTAATTTCAATTATCCTATTCAGCCAAGAAAACGCAGCCGCCAATTATGACGCCGGTTAAGAACTACATATTGCAGGCCAGCTGACAATCCACGATATATGATTAGTAGGGTATCTTTTACTAATTTATCCAAACACAAAATACACATGCAATTATATATTATCACGGTGGTCTTAAGGGGTTGATTACTGCCACCAGGCAGGTCTCCAAAGTTAAGAGGGTATCTGCTGCTACTAAAAGGTAGGTTTTCTGAATCAATCAATACTAATAATAAATCTGTAAGGGTCGGTCATGGAGTAAGTTACTTTGTTTTCAGAGATATTGTGTTTATAGGCTCTATACATGATACTGAAACTAAATTGACGATTTTTAGAATTTTTTTCTGTATGTATGTATGTATGTTCCTCCATAACTCTGAAACGAATTATCTAATTTTTATGAAACTTGGTAGATAAACATATGGACGTACGGGGCACAGGATAGGTTACTTAATATTTTTCAACTCGTACGAAGTCGTGGGCACCAGCTAGTTAAAAAGAAATGAAAATATATGAAAAACGAATTTCGAGCAGTAGATGACTTCTCTTTTTTAGGTTATGGAACTAGTATATGTATTTATATATTTTAAAACTGAATCAAAAAGAATATATTTTTAAATAATATATAAGTTGTTATGTCACTGCTAATAGTTTAAATTGTGGCTCAGCAGCGTAGGTTATGAAATCGAACCGTTTCAAGCGTCCCATTTATCATCTCAACGATGTTGTCACTAGGGGCGATAAAAGAGAAAAAAACATTTCTTGGATTCTTACAAATCCTTACAACATATTATATTAATACTGACACGACGAGTACAAAGCTAAGCTTTTATTAACTAAGCTCTTTGAAGCATTATTTTCTCAGTAGAGGCATAATGAGATGAGATTTCTATAATACATAATGGAGCTTGTCAATGGGTAAATTGGTATTACGTTTTTTAATCATTTTACGCAAATAATGAAATTGTTTATTTGTGTATAGATTCAGATCTGTGTTTTGTCAATCATAGCTGTTTGAATTTTTTACAATAAATATAATTAACTGATACACCAAGTCATAGTGAGTTTCACCTGTCATCCCAGGTATTTTTATCCCAACCGAGAATTTTGCTGGGAATATAAACTGTTGAATACAAATAAAAAAAAAATGTGTTTTTTAACTATCGACGACATTAAAATATGGTTCTTCAGTAAATTTTCTAGTATGTATTTCATTAATATACTGAGTGCCTGCAGATACTTTATATCGAAAAGATAAACCCAGGAAGTAATGTGAAAATAAAGAAAAAACACAATTTTGTAGTCAATCTATTTTTACAGCTTGTAACGCGTGCAGCATGTAATAACATCCGCAAAATTCCAAACACCGTATCCACTGTCTAACTCATAAAGCGAGATCATAAAACACCATAACAAAAGCTACGTAAAGTTCCTCGTCCAGCCAAGTTTGTTCCGCTTTCGCTAAAACTACGCACATTGTATGTAACCAACAAATGAAGGAAACACAATTCAGATGAGACAATGACCTTGTGTCCCCATTTCATTTATTGATCACATGCTAATCGCGAGACAAGAAGTGACATAGCGAAATAAGAGAAAGGATAAAAAAATTGTGTGTGTCCGTTCCGACACACGACTGGAGTTTACTCCTTTACGATTACAAAATTTAAATTTTAACAATTCGAACACGCCGAAAGAACAACATTGTTCTTTTTTTTTAAATAATATTGTGTAGATGGCGCAATATCTCTGAAACTTCAGATATTCTAAAATGTTAAAAAAAATAGAAAGTAACTATAACGCATTCGTGTGACAATTTTGATTTTACTACCATAAATTTTCATACCACGGGCTTATATACATATGGCTAGTTCTTATTATGAAGGAATAAGACGGAGGTTTTTAGTTTCACTTTTTTTACTAGATTTAGTGTGCAAAGTGGCCAGAGATCAAGGTTTTGACTTAAACAAGCTAAGGTTTTGCGGGTCAGACAATATATTGGTAAATATTTAAGATAATAGCCGTTTTAAAATTTTTTGAGCACAGGAAAGTGATACATGGCGCAGGAAAACGAAAATAATTCTTTAAACGTGCATAAAAAGGCATAATAGGTGACGTATGTATACAGGGTGGAAAAATAAGTCGGGCCCTGGAGGGAAACTGCCTTAAATCTTTAAGTTGACTCATTTTACATAAAGGAAACATTCCTTTATTTTTAAAAAGAAACAAAACTGCATTCAAAGATTTTCTAAAACTCTTTTGGCTTGCCCGGGACTCGAACCAACTAAAATTAAAAAAAACAAACACTCGCTATTTTATTATACTAATCGATAGGATTCTTATTCAGGATAAAATTAGTCTAACAAACATTTGGTCTTACTCTCGTCTGTCGTACAAGATATCCATGAAGAATACCTATTTAGTACACAAGTTCTTTAATGAAGGTAATGTAAAAAATGTTATTTATGAAAACTGTTATGACACCGTGCAAGAGCTAAGGGTTGTAGAAAATGTTATTAGGGGCACTTTGCTGAAGGCTACAAGAAATGAATTTCAACGGAAACTAAATTTGTGTATCCGGAACGAGGGGGCTCATTTCGAACAATTTATCAGTTAAATAATTTAAGTGTAACAAATTGATAACAAAATAAAGTTAATGTTAAATTTTACGATCATTTTTATTTTTAAGACCAATTGTTTGTTAGAGAAATTTTATCTTGCTTATTGTAAAATATGCCCTGGACATCTGTATTTGATAATGATGAAATAAACACGATAATCTACTTATTTGATGAGGTTTTTCACTTATGGTTCTTAAAACTTCCATTACTTTTCACATTGGACTTAAATTTGAACAATCTTGATTAAATTAATAAAATAAAACATTGAAATAATTTAAAAAAAATCTCTGTGCTATCAAATAAAGTATTGTAAACAACAAATATCATAAAGACGTTAATAGTTAATAGCCTTAATCTTACTAATATTAGTTAACTTGACTAATTATTCTACACTTAAGTAATTATTAATATTCACAAATATTATAAATTAAATAACTGTTTTAATTAAATATTAAAACATTTTTTTTGTGTAGCATAAAAATATATTTATTTAATCACAATATTTACCAGTTTCTATTGCGTTAGTCCCACGTCGGAACTCAAGATTCGAAGATTACTATGATTTTCGCTGTATCCATCCCCACGTTAAAAGCTGAATGTAAATAAATTTAAAATTAGAACAATCAACAGTAATTTTTTTTTAAAATTTAGAATGTTATAGAATTCGTTTGAAAAAAGTTTCACTCTGAAATCTGGCACCATGCTGATTTAATTTTAATTCAAATTGGCCAGTCCTATAAAAACGCCAATTTCATATTTAAACCCTTATTATTATAAATGCGAACTTTTTGAGGACATATGAATTTTTGTTACTCGTTCAAGCGATAATTAATGAACAGATTTCAATGAAAACTTACGCTACTAATGTACGAGTATGTAGTTTATGCATCACAATAACACATAAATGTGGCTATAACTTATATAGATATGCGAGCAAAGCTGCGTGCAAAAGATAGACCATAAATAAAATTTATTTGAAATTAGAACGCCACGTTTCTATAGTTTCTTTCACGTTTGAAAATGTTCTTTAAAAAAGTTTTTCTTTTCGGCCAAAGTCGAATGAAAGTGTTTTATCCCCTCCACAAGATATTATGAGGAAAATTAACTTTTCCGCCAAGTTATTCATTTTACAAGTTCATTTGAAGTGATATCTAAAATTTTGCGGAAAGATAAACTGGATGGAACAAGTTTATAATGATTTTGCACTTTGTTTGTTTTGGCTGGCTCATTTTCGTGTTGTGTTTATTCAATAAATACATTTGTAAATTACTTATACTTAACCTTATAGCTATTTAAAATATGGTCGGTTTTTGCGTGAATAAGGAAATTAAGGCATACTCTTTTCTTTTCATAGTCATTAAGTGGCTTACAGTCCACTTGATGGTAGGTGGCTCGGCCCTATAACACAAGCAAGGTCACAGGTGCTGTAAGTGTGCTGCCGACTATAGTAGGCTTAAGGATAGGGATTAGAAAGGGGGATAGTAAAATTCGAACACTCACCGAAATACAACAGCACAGTACATTCCATTATTTTACGGTGGTCTTGAGAAATTTGGTTGCGATGGCGGTCGTAGTGCTTCTGTAAGAGTGTCTTTACTGTTTTTTTTTTTTAAATCATCAATTGTGTACATAAAATAATTACATTGAAAAGTAATTAATATAATATATTTGCGAAAAGCTGTAAACATCATGTAATAACATGATGTATTTGATTAAGTAATATGTAAATTTTCGGGTCGGAAATTCAATGTGCTTCAGCAAATATATTCCTTAGTCGATATACTCGGACCAATCCATCAAATACCCCCCAATGAGTTCAGCTCATCGCCTCCATTATTTATTGGCAAACATAATTTCAAATATTTCGTACTCTCTCCACATCACATACATTACATAATAAGGGAAGTGTTTTTTTAATTTACTTTTAAATTTAATATTTCATTTTCGATATAGTTTTTTTTATTTTAAATGTTAGCTTGACCCTTTTTCTAAATTTATTAATATTATAAATGCGAAAATTTGTATGTCTGGTTTTCTTTTTTGTTCCTCAGTGACGCAAAAGCGGCTGAACGGATTTGGATGAAATCTAGCACACATATAGTTTATTAACTCGATTAACATATAAGATACTGTTTATCCTGTAAAAATGTTAGGTTCTCGTGGGATCGTCTAAAAAATAAAAAAATACCTACTCATATTTATTCTTTTTCAACGCGGACGAAGTCACGGGCACCTAGTAAATATCTTTATTTACTCAAACACATACAAATATTTGTATTTAATTGTTTTATCTATTATTAATTTTCTAATTACCAAATATTGTATTATTGTAATAAATAAATAAAATCTTCGATCATAATAGCAACAGTCTAATAATAATTTCTAATAATACGAAGTTGTTGTAAATCTTTACATAGTCGCTTCCCACTGTATGCACGCTTAGATCTTTTTTGTATATAATTTTCAGAAAAAATTGCACCCAAGTCGGAAAGCGGGTCGTTATTATAATATATATTGTATATTTTTGGTTTCAAAATTGAATTATCAATATTCAAAAAACGTTGACAATAGTGAACGTAGCGTTCAGCATTCATGAACCATAATTCATTAATATTAACTATTTCAATCTGTTTGTGTGTATGTGTGTTATGTTATGTCAATGTGTTACACTAATAGGGTCAAGGGACGAAGGGCATTTGGTCACTAATAAGGGTATCTACTTTAGAAGTACTTAAACTCTGGCCGAAGCTTTCCAGCCAAGTTTCTCTATGTTGATTAAGCTCGCCTTTCTTAAATAATTTAGAAAGGATTAACTGCTTGAATTTTTTGTTCAGTTGTTACATTGATGATTGAGAATGTTTATAATATTATTTTCGTAATATTTAAACAAAGTAAAATATTTTTTAATGTATAAATGTCTATATAGCTTATGCCTGCTATTTCCTAGCTATGCTGTCTTATGCTATGTTAGCTAACAAATGCTATGTTAAAACATTTATTCAATCTTTATAGCTCGTATATTTTTATCAGGCATTGATTTTTTTTTTCACTATTCGAAAGAGCTTAAATGAAGGATATATAATTTGCAGAAAAAATATTGCACAAGTGCGAAGCCGGGAGCGGGTCGCTAGTGTTTTATAAACTAAACAAGCTACAGTTTTGAGTGACCAAAAAAAGGTAATATATCAGTACGAACTTTCCTCAAGAAAACGTTGAAATTATACTTTTAATATTGATATTATATGTACATCGATAATTGATATATTATAAGTTATAATTTAAGAGTAAACTATTTTGTGTAATACAAGAGCTTAAAGTAAAGCGATAGTGTTAGGTCGTCGGAAATTCTATAAAGTTCGGCCTTAAGTTTTAAGTTTAACGAAAGAATAAAAAAGTAACTGTTCATACTTCGAAAGTTTTAGTTTTTTTATGAGTATAAAACTGATTCCAGTGATGTTGAAGACATAACACAAATTTTTTGCAATCTTGCAATAAGATGCGATAAGCAAGGTCTGTGTGATAGGGACAGTTAATAAAATTATTTAAAAAGATATCGTTGCTTATAGAAAGTATATAGATTATATTATTCATAAATAATAATAGGTACATTATTTACAATATCGTATCGGAAAGTAAGCGATTTACAGACAAGATATTTTGATTCAGGAGTGGAGCGAGTGAAACCCGAAAATAGTTTGAGTGTGTTTATATTTCTTATCACAATTATTAAAGGAAATAAACCAATTTAAAAAATGATTTTTTTTTATATTCAAATACCTATAACAATATATTTAGTAATTTCTCGTAACATTAAAAAAAATGTTGAACTCAAAAAAATTACTGCAATAACAACCCAAAAATGTATTTCTTTACCATGTCGACAGATTTTGAGTTGTATTTGTGTATTAAATAAAACAGTTATGTATTAGAATATTTTGTGTAATTTATGTACTTAGAATCTAGTTCATGACCGGAAACACCATAGTATATAATAAATCTGTGGGAAACACTGTATATCATCGGCCTATTCTACTCGAGATCGATAATATTAGTTCGCTCAATATTCCTCCAGTTTCTTGTTCGTTTCCCGCAAATCTAACAACGCTAGCAATAAGAATGAAGCAACAATAAGATTGGCGGTAAGATAAGAAATAACTAAGGGCTCTTGGTCATTCAACTCAGATTTTCCCCTGGCCTTAATTAGACGTTGCCAATGTAATCTGAAACGGCACAGTCCCTAAAGGACCTTTTTGTTTGGATTAAAGTGAAAGCTACCTATAATTTTGAGGGTTACACGTGGATTTATATTGGGAAATGCAAATCATTAATCGGTTTCGGTCAGCACTGTTCTAATTTTATATTGTAGACTGCTATAATTATCTAAAAATGTTTTTTTTTTAAATTCAGTTGTAGAACTCGCACTACACACTCTGCCAAGTAGCACGATATTAAAGTCCTTCCCTATATGCATGCACAGGGTTTAATCTACCTTTTTACGAAAATACATCGTTAAAAACCAGGTCATTGTTTTTTTTAACTTACATTTTGGAGAATTTGGCAATAAGAGTCATTTTTAATTTCATTAATTTCCTATGAATATTTCAGATTTTATAAAAGGGGATAATATCGAAAATTAAAAAGACTTTTTTATACTTTCATACGTTTTTATTTAATACTTCCAAATTTAAATATCTATGGAAACACGATATTTTCCGAGTAAAATCTATAATTTCTTCTTATGGTACAAGTTTCAACCGTTAAAACGAAAATAATAAAAAAACATATGGTCTGATCTCCACACAAAACTGACTGATCTTCTTAGAGAAGTCTCGACATTTTTAAATTCGTTGGCGTGTCGAAATAATGAACCCATGGTTTAAATACCTATCCACTCTCTGATGTTACGCAGCCATTCTTTTCCAACTTTACTCCATATTCCTAACTTCCTTATCAGTATTATCATGTAATATAGCAGTCAATATCATAAAGTAACTGCATGCATCACTGTAACCAGCAGTCCTAATAAAACTTAAATGTTAAGTGGAGTATATAAAAAGCAATTTTCATTTGGAAAATTCGTTATTACATTTTTTTTACAGAATTTATGAGAGAAAAATGTACAATATAAACCGTTTAACGTACAAATTGAAGTCGAAATGTGTCGGAGTGTGGGAGCTAAGCCGCAGTGACACTTTTATTTTGATTCTCTCCAACAAATTACCCCATTCACTCGACCACGTTCGCATTGTGCCACTACGAACTCGGAACTCGCTGTTGGCAGGCCGCTCTCACCGAATTTCTAATTCCGAATTGAAAATTTCAAAAGCAAATTTAGAAACTGACGCTTAACACGATTAAAGTGTTTGTGAACTTTGAAAACGAGTTCTAGTTTCGTTCATTTACTTTTTTGTTATTCAGGCTGACGGTTCACTTGATGATAGGTGGCTTATTATTATATGGTACCTTATTATTCTATAAGACAAGCAACGCCATAGGTGTACCAACTGCGCTGCCTACTATAGAAGGATTAAGGGATAAGGAAAGGAAGGCACAACAGCACAAATGCTGTTATTTTATGGTTGAATTCTGTGAGGGGGTGTCGGTGGCCATAATGATTGTTAATATAGGTACTGTAATCGAAATAAAAGAAACACATATTTAGATAGTAAGTTAGGAAGGATTTAAATAATAAATTAAGAAGGACCGAAGCTGTAAATATACATATATAATTGTAAATATATATAACTTAGTTGTAGAAAAATAATAACGGTAAACAATCCAATGTAATTCATGTAAGTGACATGATATAAGCGTATTTTTATATTATTTATTGCGTATAGACGATGTTTATACCAACAATTATCCAAAATAATAAAAAAATACTATTTATATAGTATGTACCTATATTTATATAGGTCCCACGTTATAAATATTTTACAACATTTATAACGTTGGAGCCAAGTGGAGGGAGGGCAAGTTACCAGTAGTAACGCATCCAGTTAAATGATGAAATAGTTCATAAATCACATATGACTCTTTACGACGATATAAATTGCGGTTACAATTTGTTACCGCTTACGTTATGACTTCATTCTATTACAAAAATTAATATCTTATTATTATGGGTTTCTCGTCATCATTATGAATATTTTTAGTATTTCCATATACTAACAGTTTTATACATTCAGTAGTATACTACGTTTCGCATTACTATACTGGGCAACGAGACAAACAATCGCTGCCTTAAAGAAGATTACCGCGAAAACAGCATGAGTGCTGTTTTGTTTCGGTGCCTCTTTATACATGATATAACTTTATTCTATCAAAGTTGGTACAGCATTGACTCATACCTACATTCTCCTGGTTCTGTGTTATAGACGACAGTTAGTCATTTATGATTATCATTTACCATGACTTCAGCTTGTCTCTAGAACTAGAAAATAAAAATAATGACAAAAAATGAAACAAAAATTGCCTCTCCATTGATGTTTAAAGGTCTTGTATAGTGACTAAGCCATAATTTTTATTATTATTTTCGTTTTAACGGTTAAAAATTGTATCATTAGGTAAGAAGAAATTATAGATATCCCTGGGAAAATATCGTGTAATTTGGTTTCATATTAATTAATTACTTGTATAATTAATTTGGTGTAATTTGGGTTTCATAGATATTTAAGTTTAAAAATATAAAAAGTATCGAATGTTGTTCCCATTTACAAAATGTGAAATCTTCACAGAAAATGACTGAAATTAAGAAAAACTTTTATTACCAAATTCTCCAGTGTAATTTGACAAATAACCTGATATTGAACGATGTATTTTGGTAGATTAAACCCTTAGCAGGCATATAGGGAAGGACATAAGACAATCATTTTAACTTTATATGCATACGAAGGCGGAGATAAAAATAGTTAAAAATACATTTCACATTATTTTACAAGTGAATTTCAAATATCGTAAGTAGTACATTTCGAAGTTACTTTTCCAAATAGCCACTTATAATTTGCTACGACTCTGGATAAAAAGATTCGGCTGGATAAGGATAAACTTACTTTCAGAGAGAGTATATTTCCAAGAGAAACTTATATCATGGAGACGTATCAATAAATCTCTTAAGTCATTTCTATACGGAGAAAGGTTCTGTAGAGGCAAAAGAGAAATTGGTTAAAGTATAGGATCGCAACAAATATAGCAAAAAAATACTTGTAGGGGGAAACCACGAGAGCAAATGTTCGGGCTAAAATTTGAAATCTATGGAAATAATTAATGTTATCAATTATTAAAATTAATAAAAAAAATAGTTTATTTCTCAAAAATAGGATAACCAGACAGCTTTTTTGGAGTAAATTTTTTAATTTTTAATAAATTAAATTAAATTAATAAATTTTTAAACGGAGTTTTAACCCTTTCCACTCCAAGGCTGTTTTTGTTTTTATTCCACCAGCTCCACGCTAAAATTACGTTTTTTTACTTTTAGTGTTTTTTGTGTATTTTGTAAAAAAAACGAATTTTTCTTATTTAATAAACTTTATTTTATGAGTAATTACATGATACTCTTACGATTCTAGAATATGTTTCATTCATTCGTGATTCAAACATTTTAGTAACAAAAATCCCTCCTGTTTTAAAATTTTCCGCAAAAAGAGGTATTACACCATGTCGAGTATCACTCGACAGTGGAGCTAGTGGAACAAAATCAGTGTCGAGTGACACTCGACATTGGAGTGGAAAGGGTTAACTCCGTTTAAAAATTGTATAGCCACCAAAGTAATAGAATAAAAAATCAAATACACAATCCATTTTCAAATTCTAAGCGTAAGAAGATACTCTAATAACTAGTTAATATATCTAACGCCATGTTCTAATAATCTATCTTCTTTATACTTATAAAACAGTTTGTCATGACTGAATACCAACGCACAGCCAAAACTACTCCGTGCAAATCTAGGTGCGAATCGCTAGTACTCAAATATGTATGTAGTAAGACAATAGGAATAACACAGAAAATGTATGTATAAATTCTTTCAATAATATAAAGTGAAATTTTTTCTAATTTTTTTTACGCATTAATTGTCTCCAGTTTGACTTAAGAGGTTTCTAAACGACAAAATTTCTCATAAGTGTAGGAAGTTTCATTAAAAGCTTCCGCCAATGGCGCACAGAATATCGCTTGCAATTTTTCATTTTGAATAAACACACAGCACGTTGTTTTGAACATGACGTGAGATGAAAATTCTATGCCAACATTCTGTCTACTTTTGTTGTTTGTTTTTCGCCAAAATACTACTACAAAAAAATGCGCCAGTCAGTATATCGTGTTGAAAAATGCACTGGTTTTTATCTAACGTGAAACTAAAACTGCCAACAGTGATTGAAGTAGATTCAGCGCTATGTTTAAACTAAAAAAAATGGTTGGGTTTTGAAGGTACACATTTTAATGTCACACCAGTCAACAGAAAAAGATGTATGCGCCCTTTTCCTATGAACTAAAGTAGTCCCTTACAATTTTCTATTTGAATGAAATAGCCAGGAAGGTACGTTTTGCTCGAGTTACTAATGAATGGAGTGAACCGCTTATTTGATTGAGAATTCGTTCATAAGCAATTTCCGTGACAGGAAGGCAGCCCCTTTATCGAAGTAGTATTGAAAGTGGAGGTATAGCCAACGAAAGAAATCTAACCTAAAAATAGGGGAAAAATGTTTAATAACGGTATTGCTGGTGAAAATAAGATTTAAGTAAAATTACTGTTGTATGGGTTTTTTTGAGATCTCTTCCGAAACGATATTAATGAAAAAACAGAAACTAATTTGGTGCTATTTTTTAGATTTAGGTAATGTGTAAATTAGAAAGTGAGTTGATAATAAAGAAAAACAAAACTGCAGTAGTCAGTATTCTTACCAGTGGTATACAATATTAATGTCAGGTATAGAATCCAATGTATGTAGGTGTACCTAAAGATTATCGTCAGAAAATTATCACTTAACACAAAGAGGATCTAACAATCGCCTAAAATGTTTTTCGAACAAATTTTTCAAGCATAAACTTTTAATGACCACAACAAATTTACTAATTAATTTGTTAAAAATTTTAAACTAAGAACAAAATAAATTAAGGCGTCTACTCTTTTTAAAGTATAAATGTCGTCTAAATAAGCGCTTTTTGTCTACAATCACCATATTACGCCTACAGTGTTAGGGAGTTTTGTTTGTTTTAAAAGTTTGTTTCGTGAAACCAAATTGCTTAAATGCTTCATTTCGTCGTCTCTAAATTTATTAATAAAGGGATGACATCGTCGGGACACAAATTATTTCGGGTCTTGCAGTTATTTCAAAAGAATTTTTAAGCCTTAAAACCGAGTTCGCAATACCGATTTGATGGTGGTGGTGTGTGGTTTGTTTGTGCGTATAAAATAAATTCGATTATTAAAAAGCATTATATGTATGAAACAATATTTATTTATAAAAATATAGCTTCCGTATGATAATGTCTACAAAAATAAAAAACTAGCCATTGTTTTTTTAAAATTATTTATATAATATTGCATTTTAATAAAAGAATGTTTCTATATACTTTTTATTCTGAAGTTCCAATTGAAATTTAGAAAAAAACGAGCCCCAGCGAAGCGTCGATGACTGTAACCGCTCTGGTGTGCTGTGCTTGCTGAACGCTATGCAGCAGTCTCAGTTCGCTTACCGCCGACTAGGATTCAGTCGACAGGAGCACGAGACTGTGGGCGCCTTTGCTTGAGAGAATATAGGAGATCAGCCTAGCAAATCAAACACAAGACTTACCACAACACACGTTTATTATAATAAAGGTTAAGACTAGGTTTTACACAAGCTGAGAGTTATAGATATATATTGATATGTGGCGCTGAGGGCGCACACCAAAATTATCGTCTATTCTATATAAGTAAGGTGTTGCACATTGAAGATCAGACGAAGACACTGGCTATGTCCCGGAGTAGCTGGTAAAAGTAAGTAAGGTATAACTACTCAGCTGAAGAGTTCTCCACGACGTCAGTTGAGAATGTACCTTGCAGCACCAGCCCGTGGATACTGGCAACCGGTGATAGTAGGTACATGCTAGTGGGTAGCACGGACTTGATCCTCCCGACGTGAAGTCAAAACGCCCGTGCAAAAGTCTTGCACGGACCCCGGGGACTCCCCTTCCTCGCACAAGTGACTTCAGGGATCGTGGCGAAGCTGTCACGGCAAAATACGTGACGATTGAAGATTATGATATCCGAGGGTATGCTATCAAATGACTAAAATCTTCACCAGGTCTTATTCTCGTATGAATCGTATCTCCGACCGTCTGACCGTGTCGCCGTCTGACCTTCGTGAGCAAGCAGTCAAGCCTTTGCTGCTCCTTTTATAACCTCGGATCTCCCACTCACTATCACAATTCCCACTCCATGTCCAAAAGCCATTTGTCGCGTTGACTTAACTACTTTGATTGACATTGACATTTATGTTGTCTATGCAACGTTAGCTCAAGCAAATCTGTGCATGTCAATCACTCTGTGCGAATTTTACACGTTACATGGCTAATAAAATCTATATAAATAAAAATTAATCTAAATGTATGTGCGCAAAACTTGAAAACGGCTGGACTAATCAGACTATATTTTTTTCATTTGTTCCTAGAGAGGTTCTTATGAAGAGGAAAATTAGAAAAGTTGCCCGAAACGCGCGGATCAAACTGTACTACAGGTCGATACATATTTGTACGTCGATACATATTTAACCTGAACTTAGCCAGCCTTTGACACAAAGAAGGCTATCGGGTCAGCTTGTTATGAATAAGATTAAAATCACCTCTTTTGCTTTGCAAAGATGTAGGTGGTTATCGTCGCAAAATAACAAAAGCGATGGCATAACAGCACATCTGTTAGACTTTCTGTAACTAAGTTACTTATTAAGTTACTTATTACTTATTAAGCTGAGGTAACGTGTTGTCGCTACTGAAAGTATTAAGTCTTACAAGTATAAAAAAGCTAAATAACTTACTGTTAAGGGTCCCTTACGGCAATCGAGGGTCGGGATTGTAAAAGAATTATATAGTAAACAATGCTCCACAACCTTGAAAAAAATAACACAGCTAGCCAATGAATGTTACTTTTTGCTGAAACATTCGAATTTAAGATAATGCTTATGGATAAGTGTAAAAAAAATCCAGAAAATCACTAAAAACGTGTAAATCGCACTCCCGTTTTGTTACAATTGTGTCGGTAAGTATCAAGAATTATTAAATGAATTTTATCAAATAATAAAGTTAAAACTATAAAAAAATAGATGCAATCTTCATTTCTTAATAAACATATTCCTATTTTGTGTAAAAAAATCACAAACTTGCCCAATTTTTTCGCTCAAAATTTTCATACAAATTACTATGAAGGCTATTATTATGAAATCACGCTCGGGCCACGGTTCAGTCTGGTTCAGTCCAGGCTGGCGCAACTCAAAGGAAAGAAAATGATGTATGAAACAGGTGGATTGGGTAATGCCGGAATAACCCGACTAAGTCAAGGCGATTGCGAAACCCATTAAGTTATTAGACATCACCGATTCTCTAATTTGGCCGTATTATACATCAAAACCACAATAAACCTGTATGTATAAGTTACTCTATGCAATAAACCATCGGCGGCCATATTGATGTGTTGCAATAACAATATGGCGTCTTTCATTTCAACTGCTTTGTTTGTTTGTTGTTTATTTTCGGATTTTTCGGCAAGCAGAGTATTGATTTTTATAAAACTTGCCAAAATTTTAGTGTTTAAATACTCTTTCTTCGTAGTGTTATATTTGGTGTATCGTGTTTAGTGTTCTAGATGCCGAAAGTAAGCTGCGAAATATGTGGCCTAAGAACGAGTCGCATTGATAATAAAAAACGAATATTTTTGGCCCAATTCCCGCTGGATGAAGATAGGTTAGTACATATTATATCTTGCTGCTGTTCTAAAACCATGTATAATATGGTTTATTGGGAGTTTAGTTCAAATTTTCGAATAAAATTGTGTTGCATATGTGTTGCATGTAAAATGTAAACAATAGTGCAGTGCCATTTTTTATCGACAATCGGCAAAAATTTCTTTTTGATTTTATTGCACTGAATGATAAGAAATGAACACATGCATACACCCCAATGTACCAATTGGTTTGTTTTAGTTTTATTTTGCCTTTCTTTTTTATTTATATGTATATTTAACTAAAAAATAACATTTATTATTCATTTACTTTCTAGGTGCAGGCAAGACTTTGAAAAGAAAAAAACAACAAATGAAATGCTGTTCCATGTATCGGAATCTCTGCCAATCCATTGAACGATGAAGTTTTCAGTGAACTCCCTCTCCATATTGCTAAAAATGCTGTAAGAGATGAACTCATGCATACACCCCAATGTACCATTTGGTTTGTTTTAGTTTTATTTTGCCTTTATTTTTTTATTTATATATTTAACTAAAAATAACATTCAATATTCATTTACTTTCTAGGTGCAGGCAAGACTGAAAAGAAAAAAAAAACAGCTGTACATACAACAAATGAAATGCTGTTCCATGTATCGGAATCTCTGCCAATCCATTGAACGATGAAGTTTTCAGTGAACTCCCTCTCCATATTGCTAAAAATCCTGTACAAACAACAAATGAAATGCTGTTCCATGTATCGTTCCAATCCATTGAATTACTTTATGAAATTATTATTACGTTATACATGACATAATCCAATTTTTATGTGTGTTACAGAACCTTCAACGTCGACCTTGGATACTGCCGTAATTAACTTAAAAAATAAATAGATCCTGCAGTCCTCAAAGATTTTATGTGAAGTTACTCTTGTGGCTAGGGAGCTGGGTGCCAAAATTTCTATATGATTTGTTCGTGTTAGGATGATGTACCATAAAAAAACATTAAGGACCGCGTCTGCCACCATGACAGCCCTGCGTTGTCAATTGAACGACGAACTAATCTCCTGGTATCAGTAATCCGGTTGTTCACGTCACTCGAACTGTTGAGCCTCCTCTTGTATCAGTAGTTCGGCGCTGGTGCTTTGTTTTCTAAGGTACTGTATGTACACATAAGGCTCTTATAATAATATCAAGGAACTTCAATAAGTGTCCATTATTCAACCTCTTTATTTAATTAGCCACTTGTTATCAATGTATTTTGTAGAGATTCCTTGTGCATCAAATGCTCTAAGTATGGCCATATCGATTGACAGTGTAACTCTTCCTAGCATTTGATTTACAATTTGATATATCTTTTTTATATTTTTAAAGTTATTATTAATATACATATTTATTCCTCTTATCTTACTTCGAAATGTAAAACAATCGTCATGTGTGTACATACATCAGTACTTTAGAAAACAAAAGTTTTTCACCAGCGCCGAACTACTGATACAAAAGGGGGCTCAACAGTCCGGGTGAGGTGTACAACCGTACTACTGATACCAGGCGGAACAAATCATATACCAAAATGGCACCCAGCTAACCATTGTTTTTTTCGTTCACTGCTTCTCTGCTACTCCGTCAGTCGGCGATAACCGTAAACTGTATGATAGTAATAAAGCGATGATTGTAATTATTTGTTTTTTTATTTGTCAATAAATAATATTTAAAATGATGTAAGGCCTTTTTTTGGGATTTTCTTAAAACCATAGACTATAGAGTCAATTATACTATCGACCTTATTTATCGTAACAATAGCACATCCTTATTTTTATGTTCGTTATGTTGGCAGCATCGTACTTGTTAATTTTGGTTAGGTTGGTATTGGAGCAGTCCATCTTTGTCATAGAACAGTGGATTTCATTTTCATTGTATGGGAGTCCCGTCTCTTAAAACGTAGTGATTATATACTCTTTGGTTCAGTCGGCCATGCGCCTCCGAAGTGAGAGCACGTCGCTTTGCGCCGCACTGACAGTTCGTGATAAAACCGTGTACTTACACAAAAAATGTCAAATATGTCGTCTTTGATGTTGAAATTATAGCCCAAGAGCCCAAGGCCAGACCTTCGTTCAGTGTGACCATATATGGCAGGATTTCCACCCACATAAGAGACGACGGTAAAGGTCTACCGGGGCAACGAAAAAACAAAAATTTTGGAAAAACCCTTCCCCCCTCCCTTAAACCGCCCTGTCTGTCCGGCGCGACTCAGCCGGGTCGTGTTTGGGCTCATCGGAGACGTCTCTCCGAGATAAAAAATTTGAACCCCCCCTCTAACCCCCTCAGCCGTAACACGGAAACGGCGCGACTCAGCCGGGTCGTGTTTGGGCTCATCGGAGACGTCTCTCCGAGATAAAAAATTTGACGCCCCCCTCGGACCCCCCCGGCCGTAACTCGGAAACGACGCGACGCAGTGGGGTCGTGTTTGTGCGCATTGGAGACGTCTCTCCGAGATAAAAAATTTGACGCCCCCCTCGGACTCCCCAGGCCGTAACTCGGAAACGACGCGACGCAGTGGGGCCGTGTTTGTGCTCATCGGAGACGTCTCGACGAGATAAAAAATTTGAACCCCCCCTCTAACCCCCTCAGCCGTAACTCGGAAACGGCGCGACTCAGCCGGCTCGTGTTTGGGCTCATCGGAGACGTCTCTCCGAGATAAAAAATTTAACGCCCCCCTCGGACCCCCCCGGTTGTAACTCGGAAACGACGCGACGCAGTGGGGTCGTGTTTGGGCTCATCGTAGACGTCTCGACGAGATAAAAAATTTGAACCCCCCCTCTAACCCCCTCAACCGTAACTCGGAAACGGCGCGACTCAGCCGGGTCGTGTTTGGGCTCATCGGAGACGTCTCTTCGAGATAAAAAATTTAACGCCCCCCTCGGATCCCCCCGGCTGTAACTCGGAAACGACGCGACGCAGTGGGGTCGTGTTTGGGCTCATCGGAGACGTCTCTCCGAGATAAAAAATTTAACGCCCCCCTCGGACCCTCCCGACCGTAACTCGGAAACGACGCGACGCAGTGGGGTCGTGTTTGGGCTCATCGGAGACGTCTCTCCGAGATAAAAAATTTAACGCCCCCCTCGGACCCCCCCGGCCGTAACTCGGAAACGGCGCGACTCAGCCGGGTAGTGTTTGGGCTCATCGGAGACGTCTCTCCGAGATAAAAAATTTGTCGCCCCCCTCGGACCCCCCCGGCCGTAACTCGGAAACGGCGCGACTCAGCCGGGTCGTGTTTAGGCTCATCGGAGACGTCTCCCCGAAATGAAAAATTTGACGCCCCCCTCGGACCACCCCGGTCGTAACTCGGAAACGGCACAATGCAACCGGGTCGTGTTTGGGGTCATCAGGGACGTCTCCCCGAGATAAAAAATTTGACACCTCCTTCAACCCCCTCAGCCGTATCTCGGAAACGGCGCAACGCAGACGTCGTGTTTGGGCTCATCGGGGACGTCTACACGAGATAAAATATTTGACACCCCCCTCTAACCCCCTCAGCTGTAACTCAGAAACGGCGCCACGCAGTGGGGTCCTGTTTGTGCTCATCGAGGACGTCTCTCCGAGATAAAAAAATTGACACCCCCCTCGGACCCCCCCGGCCGTAACTTGGGAACGACGCGACGCAGTGGGGTCGTGTTTGGAATCATCTAAGACGGCTCTCGGGAAGGCGAATTTTTTAGGGGAGACCAAATTTCAAATTTTGACAGTTGCGGTCTATTCGTAGGACCATGGTCAACGGTTACAGGTAGACCCCCGTGTGGGGTATCATTTGAAAGGTCTCAACGAGGGTAATCAATTGAAACTAATCCCCTCTCCCTCCCTCTTTTAAGTAAAAGTCTCCTACCCCCAATTCTTTACGAATTACACAACAAAGACCCTAAACCAAACCAAAACAATTAACTATAGCAAATGACAACACCCAACTCACAACCGCGCCCCCACGGACTGCTTGCAGACCGCGGCAGCACGCACGATCTAGTATTTAAATAGCGTAGAACAACATGCTCTTATTTATAAATTATGAGGAGACAAAGTACTAAATAGTATTTTGAACACTAAATAATAAAAATGACCAAATCCCATTTGCGTATAACGAAACGCATGATGGCGCATCTGTCAAACCTAATATCATTAGTGTCAAAAGATCACGCTAAATTTCAAATACCTATGTCGTCTTTGATCTTGAAATTATGATGTAAACTGCGCAACAAAAAATTACTCCTCGGAACTATTTATCTCCGCAGCTAGAAACTTTACAGAAAGATTTCTATCAGGCCAGAAACCCACGGTGTTCTCTGTGCATGCAAATACGAGATCCGCCTTATATTATTAAATCAATGGAAGAGAGGAAAGCAAGGGTGCAAAGCGCGTCGAAAGATTTGGAACCGAATGCAACTGATGAATAGAAGGTTTGTAAGGAACAGGCTGCCATAAGTTCTAATCTAAGGAGATCCTAAGTTTTCTAGGAGTCAGATTTTTTTACATAATCATCATGGTGAATTTACTACATATGGAACGTTCTCGAAAGCCCGAGCGTAGTTCTGGGCGCAAGGAAAGTTCCACACACGTCCGCACTTTGAAGACGCAAAGCGTATAATGATTTTACGGCAAATTATAAAAGCGTCCAATTAGTGACGACTTTTGGCAAGTTTTACGGTTTTATTGGAAAGTAAATCGTGTTCTTATACCCCTAAACGACATTTTAACTTACCCTGTGCATAACCATATCTATTCTGATTTATACACTCATGCTCAGGATCATATAATTGACTCCAGTTTGAAAATTAAAAATGCTTACAAACGTTTTCAGTACAATATATTATTTTTGTAATTGGGAATAACAATTTAATTTTGTATTGTGCAACTAAAATAATAATTATACACTAACTAGATCGTGCTTGCTACCGCGGTCTGCAAGCAGCCCGCGAGGACGCGGTTGTGAGTTAGGTGTTGTCATTTGCCATAGTTAATTGTTTTGGTTTGGTTTTGGGTCCTTGTTTTGTAATTCGTGAAGAATTGGGGATAAGTAAAAAGGGGGAGGGAAATGGGTTTAGTTTTAATTGGTCACCCTCCTTGAGACCTTTCAAATGGTACCCAACACGCAACCGTTTATCTAAAACCGTTGACCATGGTCTACTGAGTAGACCGCAACTGTCAAAATTTGAAATTTGGTCTACTCTAAAAAATTCGTCTCCGAGATGTCCCCGATGAGCCCAAACGCGACTTGGCTGCGTTGCGCCGTTTCCGAGTTACGGCCGGGGGGGTCCGAGGGGGGTGTCAAATTTTTTATCTCGGAGAGACGTCTCCGATGAGCACAAACACGACCCCACTGCGTCGCGACGTTTCCGAGTTACGGCCGGGGGGGTCCGAGGGGGGGTCAAATTTTTTATCTCGGAGAGACGTCTCCGATGAGCACAAACACGACACCACTGCGTCGCGTCGTTTCCGAGTTACGGCCGAGTGGGTCCGAGGGGGGCGTCAAATATTTATCTCGGAGAGACGTCTCCGATGAGCACAAACACGACCCCACTGCGTCGCGTCGTTTCTGAGTTACGGCCGGGGCGGTCCGAGGGGGGCGTCAAATTTTTTATCTCGGAGAGACGTCTCCAATGAGCACAAACACGACCCCACTGCGTCGCGTCGTTTCCGAGTTACGGCCGGGGGGATCCGAGGGGGGCGTCAAATTTTTTATCTCGGAGAGACGTCTCCAATGAGCACAAACACGACCCCACTGCGTCGCGTCGTTTCTGAGTTACGGCCGGGACGGTCCGAGGGGGGCGTCAAATTTTTTATCTCGGAGAGACGTCTCCAATGAGCACAAACACGACCCCACTGCGTCGCGTCGTTTCCGAGTTACGGCCGGGGGGGTCCGAGGGGGGCCTCAAATTTTTTATTTCGGAGAGACGTCTCCAATGAGCACAAACACGACCCCACTGCGTCGCGTCGTTTCCGAGTTACGGCCGGGGGGGTCCGAGGGGGGCGTCAAATTTTTTATCTCGGGGAGACGTCCCCGATGAGCCCAAGCACTACCCGGCTGAGTCTGCTGGTCCTCGCTGGTCGTTAATACCTGTGTTGGGGACATGCACATAGAAACTTTTAGCTTTTATAAAATAACGACGATCTGGCCGTTCGTGGGCTCTTGCTCTATGCATACGTACATGTGTGCGTGCGATGCGCGAGCCTCGATCGTTGTGAGAGTAACGCTAAAAACCTAAACTTCGCGCGGCGCGTCTCCGAAACCGGCCCTTAACAGATAATACATTGAAAAATAGATATTTTGTTTTGAGCGTAAGTTTAAAGTTAGAATTTTCTATAAATGCACATAAGTCCTTTATTTATTTGTTTTCAACCGTAAACTATCATCGCAAAAGAGAAAGAATCTCGACGTCGACTTGTTTTTATTTCATTGAAAACGCTTTATTTTTCTCTTTTATAAATAGACAGTCACGTTTCACTTGAAAAGGATTTTCGAGGATTCGTTACTTTTCAAATAATTTTGTTTATGTAGAAAAACAAGTTTAAGTGCTTTTTAAATTGTCTACTCTATTTTTTTTTAATATTTATTATTTAATAAAATATATATGTATATTATAGGAATTGTTTAGGATATATTACTTGAGAAAAAAGGATGATGACATACAAAAAGAAATGAGATATTATATACCATCAATAATAATATAATATCAATAACTTTGTTATAAATTGTTATCTAAATCAATTATAATCAATTATATTGTTATAAATATTTATAGTGACCGTATCAATATTAGACATATTTATTTCTAAAATAATTATAATGACTCGACAATTGCTTTATTATAAATTCAAAAGTTTGTGACGATGATTGAAAATGAAGTTTGGTGCACAGATAGTAAAAGTCTTGGATAATATCTACAAGTCTTGGCAGATTTATCATCAAAAGTAGATGGCGCCTTTCTATTACCAAGTTTTACATTATTGAACTAGGACATAGGCTTCCTGTACTAATAAAATAAGCTAAACTGCGAAACGAAACGAGTTTACCACTATACATGTAATACAGTATAACTGTTACGATAAATCTGAATATCGTAAATTTTAAGTAAATGAAGGGATGTAGGCGAAGACTGCCTGAAATGGAGCTATAAACGCCGCGGTTTAAATTGTGAAATACCCAAAAGTTTAATCGTCGGGTTCAGCTGTATTCTATTTCGAGTAATCCCAGAAATACGATGTCCGCTTTCGGCAATGATTAGTTTTTAAATACTTCTTCTATAAATGTTCCAGTATATTCTGAAGAGAATGCGTTTTTAATAAACGTTTTTTAATAACATTTAGAGAACCTCGCCGTTCCCGACAGTACGCCGGCATTTCAGGGGACGTCATGAGGGACAGTAGTTTCTCCTAAGGCTGCCAAGTTAATCAATGTCAAAAACACTTTTGGGCGCTTAAGTTACTTTACTACTAAAGTAAGTATTCGCGGAAAAAATCCTTATGACACATTTGGTAATACGTCCTTTTTTTTAACGTTGGGAAATCTGCCACTAAAATGGTCCTATCGTACAAGCCATTTTTTTTTGCATAGCATAAGAGCGTTGTCATTTTCATTTTCTAGGCATTATTGAAACTGTACAAATAAATAGTTTTTGTGTTAGTTAAGTAATAAGTCTGAAAAGAAAGTGCGAACAGTCCTAAGGATAAGAGAGACCACAGCTAATGGAAGTTGAAAATTTGTTGGTTGTTTTTCTTCAGGTCTAACGTACTGTTCACAGCCATTTTGGTAGTTTTACAAAAGTCCCCTGTGAAGTACAAAAGAAAGAATTCAAAACAACATGTTTCAAAGATATCTTTGTTGTTCTTGAAACAAGTTGTTCTCCGTAGTCATTTTAATCTTTATTTTACCAGAACCGGGTAATTTAGTGACATGTAAATGTTTAGTGAAAGATCGATGGTCCGACCGACGCGGACGTCTTTGGTCTGCAACCCGCGTCGCGTCAAATAAGCATACGTGCGTGATGTATGGCTGAATGCGAACTCAATTGTGGGGAAATGGACGGATTTTTCAGAAAATTCGGTTAAATCGAGGGTATTTCCTTGACGGAGATATCATATCAGCAGTTTTGTTATACATTTTTTTCTGTAGCTCATTAATCAGCTAGGAAATGCCAGCGTCCTTATTATTTTTAATTTTTTTTTTAATTTATTGTAATATATTTTCATTTGATTAAGTGACACTTGTGTGTAATGCCGATTTCATATTGTGTATTATAATATTGACAGAGATAAACCATCAGGAATCCTTTATAGTAGTCCTTTTGAGGTTAATATTTACATAAATACTGCTCTAATCCCATATCTATATCTATGTCTGTGCCTGTGTCTATGTCTATGACAGGTGGACTGACGACCTGAAAGGCTTCACAGGAAGCTTTTGGATGCGAAGGACAGAAGACCATGTGTGGTGGCGAGCGTAGGGAGAGGTCTACATCCAGCAGTGGATGGACACAGGCTGATAATATCTGCCATGGAGTACATAACCTCTCTTCAACGAAAATATATGTAGATACAGTTTTGAAAACTGTTTTGGGAGAAATAAAAAAAAAACTGTATAAATTATAAGACTACGACAATGTTATTATTTGTCTTTTGTTTCATGATTACATTTTAATAAATTAGGAAAAAAAATTTTTTACTTATTCTCATGTGTATCAATAGATCAAGTTATAACATAATTCAAATATTTCCTCCACTCGCACATAATTATGTATAAGATATTTGCAATAAATCACAAGCTTGACGTACAAATTGGTATCTAATCATCGAAATGTAGAGAAGGCATACGAGACAAAGGATCTACAAGGCTGAGTAATAATAGAGAGTTTATAGTGATTAACTTGGTATGGACTGTTTATTTCTGCCTACATTCAAAAGTAATTTTGTAATCATATTTTATCAAGGAGGTCAAAACTTTAAAAAAATCCCACTAGTTTGAGAAAACACATGTCTTAGCAGCCTGGGAGCTGTTTTGTTTCGGTGAGTGAGTAAGGAATGCTAGAGCCCAATCCCCTCTTAATCCCCTTTCCTTGATGTCTAGTCTAGGGCTAAGGCTAAGGAATACAAGGCATTGCTTGTAAATTAATTGGTAGCCACTAAATTTAACCATCAAGTAGATAGTCAGCCTGCTGCTGAACTTAACATAAAAAAGTAAAAAAACTCAACATTTAAAGGTAGTTTAAAATATCAACACAATACACATTTACACATATGTACACAAAAATTTGGTTGATGCTATGAAACATGCAGAAGTCGACACTGTTACATAATATTCTAATGAATATACCAAAAACTCTTTTCATAGCGATATCGGTCAAGTATAAATTTGACAAAATTTTTTATTGAAAATGTCAATGCAAGCTTTTCCATTTTCAATCGTTTTCTATGAAAAGCTTCCAATTACTAAGAGAATTAGTTGCTATTTTTGACAAAGTGGATTAAATGTTTAAAATAGGTTTTATTTTTTCTGTATCGAATGTAAACCGGTTCTGATATCTATATCTACATAAGGGTTTCTTTCCCGGGTTCCCGATCGATAGTTTCCCGGGAAAACTATCGATAGCGATTTCGGGAATATTACCCAGGTCAAAAAAATAGTTTTTGGAATTTTGTCTGTTTCTATGTATGTCTGTTTGTGCACGCTAATCTCAGAAACGACTTAACCGATTTGAATCCTATTTTCACTGTAATGATTACCTGGATTAAACTAAAGGATAATGTTAGGTTCCCGTGATAATTTTAAAAAAACGAACTACAGCGCGTATGAAGTTGCGGGCATCAGGTAGTATATAACAATTCACGGTCTAAAAAACATTGTGACAACCCTACCACAGCAAGACTACAATATATGAAGAACCATATGACCTTTTCCCCTTACCTTTACTCCACGCCCTTACTCCATCTGGCATTGACATGTCACATCAAATATTTTCTTTTTCTCGAACTCATACCTGATATTATTTTATAAAATGACGCCAGTTCACCCTGTATATAATACGTACTGAATTAATTTTGTTTTGTTAATATTTTGTTGGATGTCTTCAAACAAAGAAATCTTATGCTGTGATGGTTAGTTTAGTTTTATGTAGTCATTAATTATGATCATCGTCATCTTTATTTCACCTCAACCTATTTTATTTCTTACTATTAACATTATAAATATTTACTGTTTATAAATGCGGTATATTGTTTGATATTAAGTGCTGTGTGACTTATTATTAAATAAAAATAAAATTATATAATAAAAACTACATATAAAATAGCCTTGAAATTCGAAAGGTATCAATATCATCAAGTGTTTTAGAGTAGCAATTCTGTACCTAAAAATGTTCAGTCAGTGCAATAATATTGCATTGTCGGATTTGAAGTAAATAAATACGGTGGATTCATAATGGAAAAAGTTGAAAGACGTCTGCACGAACTGTATACAAGTTTTGATCAAATTTCATTTTGATTTCAGAAGGGATACGGTCCATTGATAAACAAATTTTTAGGAGACCCTCGTCTTATCGGCCACATTTTTATGTCTTATTTGAGTAACTTAACGATTTTTCTTCCGTTTAGTAGTTTTTAAGATTATCAACCACATACAGACAGTTTTGGCCAAGATAACATCTTACTAAATCCTACTTTGATTTCATTGATTTAGCAAAACTTAGAATTTCTACTGCATTAGTTAGTTTTTTTTTAAGTAAAAGGTAGGCAGGCAACGGTCCAATTGATGGTAGGTATGGCCGCCGTCGCCAATTAAAACAAGCACCACCATAAGTGCAGGTGCGCTGCCTTCCTTAGTAAAATAAAATATAAGAAATTAGGGAGGTGATAGGGCTCTGGTATACCTTACTCACTCGCCGAAACTCAACAGCACATATTTTACTGTGATGTTATGTAAGAGAGTGGTTACTGCCTCCACACGGATTTATATCTGCTCAATTTATAACTGCAAAAACGCCGCCCCTATTAAACAATATTTTATAATACTAGCTGGTGCCCACGAAAAATATTAAGTAGCCTATCCTGTGTCCCGTACGTCCAAATGTTTATCTACCAAGTTTCATGAAAATCAGTTAATTCGTTTCAAAGTTATGGAGGAACATACATACATACGTACAATACCTACACTTACAGATTTATTATTAGTATTGATATTAAAAATATTAATTTAAATTATGTATTAAAAATAAAACATTAAAACTCAGTTCAACGTGAGATAATTTGTTCTTCTAGAAACTATGAATATCAATTTGTTAATTTAGAATGTTCTGTCAATGCTTCCGCAAAGTAGGCAGTTTCCGAACAGTTTGGGGCTTTTAAATGTCTAAACAACCATTTTGCATCCAACGACTGCTTAATTAAGATAAGGCTGCGCAAATAAGGCCCCTAATTGCTGCCAATGGGCTCTGAAGCCTTCAATGTAATGGCCTCTTGGAGTTTTTACCAATATAAAATCGATGGACTAACCATTAGCGGCGTTTGAAATTGATTGTTGTTACTGAAAATGTATTAGTTAAATAATTTCATCATTAGTTATATAAAAATATATAACAGTCATAATAAATATGGTATGAAAAATAATATAATAAATTATGATTTTTTTAAATTGCTCCTTATTTTTTGTAATATACAAGTCGAAAAAACTCTATATATCAAGTTTTTGTAATATACAACTTGTATCAACTGTGTCGTTATTTTTTTATAATAAATTTATTTAGTAGTTAAAATATAAGTCATGTCACTTTCAAACTAAAAATAATTTATTACAAAAGAGGTAAAACAATGCGACTTTTATTCAGAATATCTGAAAATTTTAATAATTACCATATTAAAATAGGCAAACAATAAAATAAAAAAAAAAAAAAAAAAATACAGTGGCACTCCGGAAGTGCCGTACAGAAGTGAAAATTTGAACAATTACGTGTTTATATTTTGAATCGTCAGGAAATATTTTATTGTGCAGGAAATATTTTTAAATCAAGTGTTTTTATTCATTATTATAAACGAATACTACAAAAATTATACTACCCACTACTAGTAAAAATAGTAAGCTCTCAGTAGCTCCTCTATACTGAAAATGTTGACAACCTTTTTGGAATATCATTGGCCGTTTTCTATTTTTATTTGAAATTACTTACTGCTCTTTTATAATTGTCAACAGAGGCAACGGTAACAGTGTCGCGAGTTCAATGGTTTTTTACCATCTCAAAAATGCCCCACGCGCCTACAGTTTTCACTTCAAAAAAATAACAATCAAGTAGCAAGAGATACAAGATCGTCGTTACATTTTGTTGGCACGATAATTTTAAAGATTCCAGGAAAATT
Source organism: Synanthedon andrenaeformis (assembly GCA_936446665.2). Lineage (NCBI taxonomy): Eukaryota > Metazoa > Arthropoda > Insecta > Lepidoptera > Sesiidae > Synanthedon > Synanthedon andrenaeformis. The sequence goes on from OW387796.2 coordinate 5,974,286, forward strand.
TCAATTTAGTCTGAAATGAACCGGTTTATAAACAATTGTCAGTGCTCTACACTGTAATTAAAAAACATATTATTATCCCACAAGATTTGTATGATCGATTTTAATAGGGTCATTGTCAAACCAAAATTTGCTATGTGCAAAAAGTATACTTTTGAGGTATTGACAAAAAAAGTTTTCCTAAAAAATTTTACATGGAGGTTTATTTAAAACAATATTTTATTTGAAACTGAGGGTTGTTATATTTATTTGTCTTTTAAATAAAAAAATAATAGTTTATTCATTAATTTGATAATTGAGTAAATTTTGCACACAATTCTAGCTGCTGCACATTGCATAGCATAGTGCTCATAAGCACTTGGCAATTTTTTATACAATAGAGTAAGGCAGTGAACTATTCACTAAGGTCAAAATGTTAGAATTTCAAAAAAGTGCACGTAGCAGATTTTGTTTTTACATATACGGTATATTATTTTGTAAAGAGTTCCACAAATAATATTACACCCACATTTATATTTGAATGTGTTATTGGTCAAAGATTTTAAGAGATTGACTTAAATGAGTTAGTATTAGGATAAGTATTTCAGCCGCAGAACTTCCACTGCTCTAAATAGACCTCCCCACAACTTTCCCATAAGCCCGTGGATTCACCGTCGACCCGCGGTCCTTATCAGGTCGTCAGCGTAGGACGTCCACCATGTAGGTGTGGACACTGGACGTCCTACGCTGTGCTTGACGGTCCGTAGCCTCCACTCGTGAACCTTCCGGCTTCAGCGGCCGTCTACGTGTATGTGTGCACCCTCCACTGACCTGTAAGATCCACTGATCATCCACTGTGTATAATCCACTGGACAGGCTGTCCCATACCAATGTCAGATAATTTCGTGAACCATTTTCGCTGCCCTCGATAGTACCCAGAACTAATTTTGACGATGGCGTATTTTTATTCCATAGATATGTATTAGTAGTGTCTGTTTTATTCTATTTGTTGATGTCTTAGGGTGTGTAAGTTTATTGTGTTTTGAATCATGCGGAAATGTGGAAATGTGTATTCTGTAAATATTCCATGGACAATTTTAATCATTGCATGACTAATTTTAGTTCCGGGTACTTTCGCCCCATAACCTACAGCGCCAAAATGGCGTTTTTCAAATAGGCATAAAAATGGGTCAGTGGTGATATAAGATAAGTAATATAAGTAAAATAAATAAAAGAATTGTAATATTATTATTCTTATGTTTAGCTTCTACGACTTTTTATACAAGATCGTTAGCGTTTTCTCGCTGTAGCATGATCTCCAGAAAGATGCCGTCTTTTTCCTTTTTTGTGGCATTATCAATAGACGATCATTAATCAAACTCCGAAGAACGCCTGTCGGCTAGCAGCCACTGCGATATACACGATTTTCTTTTGATAAATTGACACTATGTTTTATATTGGATTGAAATATTTTATATAATCCCTTATCAATGATGGTTTTATAAAATTTGAAATATGGTTAAAATTATTGTTTACTAAAAAACAGTTTTGGTTTTAATGTTAGTTAAATTATAATGCAGACTGTTACCACCCTCCTAAAGAATACCATTAGGTAATACGTTTACCTTATAGAAGACCGTCGTGAAATATTAACAGGTGGTCAGTTGTGTTTCGGAGAGTGAGTATAATAAAATCGCTGTCCAGCCACTAAAGAATTTTGATGCAGTTTTTACTAATGGAAAGAGTAATAAACGAGGAAGGTTATAATTTGCAGAAAAATTACACCCATACAAGCCCGAGAGCGCCTCGCTATATAGGTATATTATAAACAAACAAATTAAAATCTGTTTTAAGATACAAGCCGCATGGAAAAATGCTTAATTTAACATAGTGATAGGTAACGGTGAAGGGTTGGTTGAGTTTTTTTGCTTTATTGAGATGACGCAGCACTGACTAGAGAAAAACATTTTTAGCATATTGTCAAATTATTAGATTTATTTTCACATTAAAGATTTCCAATTTGTGAATTATGTGAAGAGTAGAAAAATTAGAAAAACGTTCTTAAAAATATGGATTTCTAAGAATAATATCTACTACCTCCGACGTAGAAAAATATTTATCAAGATTCAGTAGTTACCATATGTTAGCACCTTCTACTTCGGGTACATTAACTAAACCACTTTATCCTGAGTCCCAATACTTGTATTGATCGAACGATACATCCGAACTTCAATTCAAACTTCAAGATGTGTGGACACGACATCGACCTTTCTTCGCGCACGCGTTCGTTCAACTGATACTGACCAACTGTTACCCTTTTTATATCCTACCATGGAATGAATGAACAAATGAGTGAATCTGCATGAATGAACACCTCTTTTGAAACGTCACAGAGCACTTTTTAATCAACTTCAGTCGACATAAATAGAAGACGCTAACACATAGTAATTCACTACGTTTCAGCAATCAAATTTGTTATTGAATATACGAGTACTTTTTCTTATTACAACATTAGGTTAAAGTTTTTTTTAAAGATTAACACAATTTAATTTAATAAGGTACACTATGTTCGTAGTATTAAAACAGCAGTTCTAACAGCATTGTTAGAACAGCAGGTGTGGTTTTGTATTTACAAAGCTTAAGATTTGCAAAGCTCCAACACTTCGTATTAAATTAAATCACACCAATTTACTTTCGCATTAGTGATATTTGGAAAGGTAATTTTTTTTAGAAAAGGTATTCCTGAAATTGGAATAACTATATTTAGATTAGTTTCATGAAGCTAATATTTAAAGTTCGTTGTCATGTATGTTCGGAAAGCAACAATAATAAATGTGAAAACTTATACGATTCAACTTTACTCCCCAAGGAGACAGTGTTCTGTCATGTCAACTGCGCTTATGTGAGGCTATAGAAAAAAGTTCAAGATAAAATATGGATTTAGGTGCCCTCTGGGCATAGATATAATTTGTAGTTTTTTTTTATTCATAATTATTTAAGGTTAAGCATTAAGCTTCACTTATTGCCGAATGTTGCTTTTTGACGAAAGTTCAAACAACTTGTTTAAAGGTACTCCCTGTAATCTGTATGTATATGTATAGGTAGACCTATACCATTTTATAAAACAAAGTCCCCCGCCTCGTCTGTCTGTATTATGTATACATGTATGTGTTCGCGATGATCTCAAAAACTACTGAACCGATTTTAATGCGGTTTTCATCTATTAACATAGAGATTCCATAGAAAGGTGTATAATTTGTTAAGACACTTTTCAAGTGTCACATAAAAACGACCTTGCTCGAAATATTTTAAATTTTTCAAAATTAAGGCTTTCATATAAAAAGTACCTACTCAAAATAAAACTAAAAGTATATGACTTAAAATAAACATATATTAACTTCTATAAGCAGGATACAGTCACATACGTACCCTCGTTTAACTAGGGATACCCTATACCCTGCATGGCCTCCCATTACATATAGGTATACAACCAAACATACGTTTGGCGGTATAAGTGTGTCCTTAAAGGGAGAACAATTTTTTTTTTCTGTTTATGTAAAACAGTTTATCTATTCCGTAGACTCGCCTGTTTTAGCGACGTTGAAGTAGTGACTGGTGAACAATGGAAAAGCAACACATATCTATAAAGTTTGGTCCAATGGCTTTTATGTGAGAACAGTCACAATGTTTTCCATTAAAATACCACGTCATAAAAAAGTAATGTAACATTCTTGACAAGAAAATTTAACATTATTGGATTTATGTTTCAGTGAGTTTGAGTTCGCTATGCAACTAAAGCACATGAATTTATGTACATTTTATGATAAGATAGATGTCTCAAAGATCTGCTCTAGGCCTGGAAGACCGGCTTCTATTACCGGCGTTTTACGAGCTAGGAGCTGCATGTTCCGATTTCTTTCTCGTTTCCTTAACCCTTTGGTTGCGCGTACCTTAAATCAAATGCAGTTCACTTATTTCTCCATCGAGGATAATCAATACAAATTTGGCATTTTTCATCACACCTATTCGAAAAACGACAATAGGCTATAGAGGATAGCGGGAACAAAATTCAATTTTGTCCCCATTGGACTTCTCTCCATAATGATTTTTTTTACACTCTGTTTATACATACGATTTTGAGATGTAGCTCCTTCTTTTTCTAATAGGTAGTGATTAAAAATAGTATGGAGCCAAAACATTTTATTCTCGGGCTATGTTGAATTCCTAGCTACGCTCGGGATTCAAAATAACGCCCTCGAAGAACAAAATATTAATTTGTCACCACATAACATAAATAACTATTTCAAAATCATTAACTTTTAAAATTAATTTATAAGTGTTACATGAAAATTATCAATTGCTTTATTTCGTCTTGTTTGTTCCACAAATCGTTACCAATTAGGTACTTCGATTCATTGTCAAAACTATACAACTGTCGATGACGTTTTGAACAATGAGCAAGAACTGAACTCTCTGAAGCCTACTCAATTAATACGACCAGTAATTAATCATGACCTCTCCGTTGCGAAAGAAAAAAAAGATTAATGGTATTTTTAAATCGAATCGTCTGGCTGTTAAGAAATATTCCGCATTGATTGAATTGAAGTGCAAATGCTTGGGAGAGGCGGAACTTTAAAGATATTTATTGCCAACTTTCATTTATTTTATTTACTTGAGTGTCGAAGCGTGAAATGTATTTATCTTGAGATTTTATCAAGTGGCTTCATTTTTCTCTTCAAGTTTAAATGTAATAAATTGTCGAATTGTATATAGAACACTACCATATATAACATACGATTAAAGCCCGTGTGCTACTGTGTTTTCGTGGGTAATTAAGGAATGCCGTATAAGAAACAGTAGATAAAAAATAGCCCTACTTTCTGCGGGGCAATTTACCTGATACTGATACCTGATGCAATTTTTGTGCAAATTATATATACAAACCTTTCTCGTTTATCAGTCTTTCCATTAGTAAAACCGCATCAAAATCCGTTGTGTGGTTTAAAAGAATCTAGAAGATAAACCCACAGAAGTGGACAGAAACTTTATTTTATAATATGTAAACATATATATGTAGATATGTTTGTATAGTGTATGTTTGGATAAAATATGTCGTAATATGTTTGTGTAGTGAGTCACAAATGGTGCTGGCTGAAAAGCAGCGCTGCAGATGCTTGTCCAACATCTCAGCACTATGCTGAGCCAGTATCCGATCCGAGAACACACACTCTTATTATCTGTTTTTTATTAGTTTCTCTCATGTGGTTTTTGTATTATGTTTGTGTTTTTTGTGTTTCGTGTAGTGAATAAAATTCTTTCTTTCTTTCTTTCTTTCTTTCTTTCTTTCTTTCTTTCTTTCTTTCTTTCTTTCTTTCTTTCTTTCTTTCTTTCTTTCTTTCTTAGATAGTTTCATATACTTTGTTCATGACCTCAATGATAGATAACCCTTAATCATTTTAACGACATTTAAAGTCGGAGTTTTTATATTAAAAATGTTGCTTTTTGATATAATGCTACCGTTCTTGAAATTGAATTTTTTACATAATATAAACTCAAGGTAAGTTTCTAGCGAAAGTGTAAAAAATACAAGGCGCATACTGTGAAAACGGCAGCTGCTGGCGAGGATCGATCGCATATCGAAATCACTATATAATCAACTTGGGCCAATCTAACAAGACTTATGGCACAGTATAAACAGACATCTATGTATCTCGTAAGTAGGTCTATTTTTGCTTTATACCTTGATTTTTATTGTAATATCAAAATTCATGTTTATTTTAAGGATTGTCAATAATTTTAATTATATTTTCTTGACTCTCGCTCTTGACTTCATAAGGGTGTATTTTATTCTCCAAATCATCTTCACAAGCTTTCCTCATTTATTGTTCTTTCCACTATTGAAAACCGTATCCACATCAGTAGTGGTTTAGAAGAAATTAGATAGATAGAGGTGTACAGCGTCTTCATTTTTATTATATGACTAGCTGGTGCTCACGACTTCGTCCGCGTTGAAAAATATTAAGTAGCCTATCCTGTGTCCCGGACGTCCAAATGTTTATCTACCAAGTTTCATGAAAATCAGTTAATTTGTTTCAGAGTTATGGAGGAACATACATACATACATACATACATACAGAAAAAAATTCTAAAAATCGTCAATTTAGTTTCAGTGTCATGTAGAGCCTATAAATACGATATCTCTGAAAACAAAGTAACTTACTCCATGACGGAACCTTACAAATTTATTATTAGTATTGATGATATGTATATAGAGATATTAGATATAGAATAGATTTAAATAGAATATAGAAAATAGAGATATCGAAGTTGTTTTTAATGCTTGATATAATTGAATATTAATATTGATTACTAAGATAAATATTATTATTCATTTTGATATCCTTTTAAATTTTTACTTGTGACTACCAATATTTCCCTCTTTATTCTAAAATTTCCTATACTCTGCATAGTTTTGTTATGCAGTTTAGATATTTGCATTTGATAATATTTGCATAATTAAGAAAATTTTATTATCAAGATAGTTTAATGCTATATTCCAAATCAGTATATAAATAATTAAATAAATAACGTTGGCGATGAATCTCTAATTCTTTATTATTTTTACTTCATTATTTTTTTGCTTTTACTTTTTATTTTTACTTCATTCTTTATTATTTTTGCTCACAGTTCCTGAATTTTGTATGTAGATACCCTACTCTTTTGTTTAAACTGTGCTTGAGGCTATGTGAAGCAAAATGTGTGGCTCTTGTTCAGTCAGAATTTGGCAAGAACAATGCAGACGTTAATTTAGAAATAGAAGTTCTAAGCAACATTATGTAGATTGTCCAAAGTCCAAGTCGCAAGTCATAACGTATTGTTAGCACCCTCTACTTCGGGTACATTAATTAAACCACTTTATGTTTAGTCCAAATACTTTTATTGTCCGACCGATATATCAGAACTACAATTCCAACTATAAGATGTGCGGACATACGACGACGACCTCTCTTCGCAAACGCGTTCGTTCAACTGACTGATACTGTCTTAATATCATACCACCTAATGAATCTGACCGAATGACCACCTCTTTTTGAAACGTCACAGAGCACTTTTCAATCAACTTCAGTCGACATAAATAGCAGACGCTAACACTATAATTTACGAAATATAATATATCATCGATAATTTAGCAAGTATTAAAGATATTAAATTTACCTCTGGGAATCTTCATCGTAATTGATAAGTTAACTATGTAATTGAATACGTACCCAAATTAAAACGATGTAATAAATGATTAAAGCAAAGATGTTACTATACAATACCCACAACTCCCACGAGAGGTGTACCTAAATACGAGTATTCTCAATTAGAAGTTACGCTCGAGCAATGGAAAATCACTGGTCTATTAATAGAGAATATTAAAAATCAACAGACAAATAGGTCTGGTGTGTGTGTGTGTGTGTGTGTGTGTGTTAATGTATACAAAGACGACCCATCGTTCAAGTGTGTGCTCGCCGTCAGAGTTCATTAGTGTTCGCACTCCATACGACAAGCTCGAGGTCGCTCCACTCGTGTGTACACGCTTTTAAGGCGTGGTCACATTATTAGGATGATACATCGGTTCGTCAAACTACTTATAATCTTCCTCGTTAAAATCATATAAAATTATTATATACAAATAGTCCTCTTTTATCGTCTATCCACTAGCGAAAATTCGAAAGCGAAAATCAAAATCCGTAAGGTGGTTAAGAAGAAGTTAGCGGAGAAAGAAACAAATTAACAGCCAGTTTATTTTAAAATTTTACTAGCAACTTGCCCCCGGCTGCGTACAGGCGCATTTTTTATTGCAAATTATATTGTATACATATACATTAAACATTAACATTATATAAATTATACATACCTTGTTTATCACTCGTTTAAATATTGAAATCCAGTATCAAAATCAGTTGAAACATAATTAAGTTGGTAACTAGCTTAGATTTGTCAATTGCGGTGCAGTATACTTGTAATTGATAGAATATTGTCTATTTCATTTTTGTTCTTATATTCAAATACGATACAAGGAAGCACCTCGTTTTTTTTTTCAGGTCCGCTCTCTCTGCGGCCATACCCTTTGTGTTCAAAACAACTCTAGTATGTCTTGTGTACTTATGAAAGTTTCTTCACTTTTGTTTCCTTGAATGTGTACTACAGTTAAAGGATATATCTTAAGGAGACAAAGAGTTAGTCTTACCTTTACAAGTCACTGATATTCTTCTTGTTAAATATTTGTGTGTTTACTTCAATTTCACTGTTGTTTTTCTTCAGAATTAGCCTTAAGAGCATTCATCAATTAAAATCACGCTGGAGTCAAAATTTATGATTTCAGTAGTTTCAGATGTTTTAGATGTTTTAGATAAGATGTTAACGTCATATTATTTGTAGTTGTATAATCTAGTAAATAGCTGAAAAATATTTTAAAGTGAATTTTCATTAGAACATTTTTAAACAGCCCTTTTTTTAAACTAGCGGTCGACGGCCTACGCAGATAAATATACAAGTTATTAAAAAAATTATAACACAATCTTTTAGAACATTAATGACTTCACATACTAAGTCCAAGAAAAAACAGAAATATCTCAAATTTGATCCTAAAATAACACGTTTAATATCACGAAAAATTACTAAGTGACACTTTTGATTATACTTTTCTTGAATGAAAATTTACAGAAATCGTATGTTTTTTTCGACTATTATCTAATAAATGATATGAATTTTTGGAAAATCAATATTTTTATAATTTGTCGCATATAATTTTACTAATATCTCGCTTCTGCGTCGACCGTCGACCGCTAGTTTTAAAAAAGGGTTGCTATTGTTATAGTTGTTATCCTATCAAGGTCAGCAACGAACGCTATCTGGACCGTTCACCTGTCAGTACTTCGTCCGCGTCCGATCGCTACGAAACTTCACAGGATTACCCGCTGGACTAATCTGAAGATTGTCTGAAAATTTCATCAAAATCGGTTCAGCGGTTTTGGAGTCCATAAGGAACATACATACACAATTACACACACATTGAGGGAACATACATACACACTTTGCCTTTATATATTAAGAAGAAGATTAAATTGCTTAATTACATTTATTTGAATAATATTATTATTCAAGTAATTCGTAGCATTCGTAGTACCTCGTAGCTACATTCGCCGTAGGCGTAGATTGAACGTCTAATAGCTACGAGAACGCTACGTCGCAGTTTATCGTAGCTGAGCAGGCAACCGAAGCTATTCTATTTAATATTCCTTCTGTAGTTCTAGCACAAATTTAAACAATAGCTCAATTAGAAAATTATTTCTAAGGCGAACAAATAAATATCTCTGCATTTATTCCAATAATAATAATTTTATATTTATTCCTATAACTGTACAGTGTACGTACATATCTGTTAATAGGTAGAATGGAACTAACTAATTTTATTAATGATTTTAACAAATTTTAATTTTAAGACAAATTTTGAACAATATTACTACCAATGAATTTATCGTGATGTACTAATTTTAGTTTTTATATTTTACTAGTTCTGTTCACCCGCTAATTAAAGAGCATTCATCAATTAAAATCTCAATATCTCAAATTTAATCCTAAAATAACACGTTTAATATCACGAAAAATTACTAAAAGTGACACTTTTGATTATACTTCTCTTGAATGAAAATTTTTTTTGAACTATAAACTAATAATTGATATGAATTTTTGGAAAATCAATATTTTTATAATTTGTCGCATATAATTTTACTAATATCTCGGTTCTGCGTCGACCGTCGACCGCTAGTTTTAAAAAAGGGTTGTTTAAAAACTGTTCTAATGAGAAAAGTATCCCAATATTTTAAAATATTTTTGGACAATTATCTAGATTATAAAACTACAAATAATATGACGTTAATATTTTATCTGCAAACTAAACACATCATTGGTTTATTTTCTGTCGAAAATCATAAATTTTTTGATTCTGATCGTGTAACGCTCTTAAAACTAAAGACCCAATATTGAAAGGGGTATTATGTCAGGCAATGTATGGCATGCGTTATATTGCTTTACATATTTTGTCAGACCGTGTATATGTTTTATTTTTCAAAGCTGACGAAGTCGAGGGCATCAACTGGTAAATAATAAATTAATCTGCAGGATAAATTATAAAAAAATATTGTTAATTTACAACGACAGAGGCAGTCTAGGCAAAGCCTTTCATGGATCTATCCTTAGATCGTTTCAGATGATAACTACAAAAGGCCTTTCCTCCTGGGTGAGGATTTAACTAATCGATAGTATAGACTATGAGAACATAAAACGAATTGACATGTCAAATGTTAAGCTATTAACTAACACATTATTTATCGTTTAAAATATAAACGTTAAAATTGTTTAAAATGGAATTGCAGTGTAAGTTTTTGCATAAGAATATTTATTTTATATGAGTAATAAGTAATTTCCAAATCCAGACCAGTGACAACCTTGAAGAGTTCATATCTAAAGTTGACCCTGCCGGGAATCGAACCCGGGAACCCTGAGACAAAGAGTTAACGCAAGCACCAACCACTCATCCATCGGGCTTGTCAAACGAATTCTTCACAAGTGGCTTTTAAATGCTGTCTATTAATGCGCTCGTCTATTAATGCGCTCGTCTATTTGATTTATATTGGCTGTAAGATTACTGAGGCCGTATTTCTGTACGACCTTATCTGTCGTCGTTTATATCTATGGGATCCCTTATTGGAAACGACTAAATTAGGTTTTATTACCTCACGTTGACCTTTAAATGCATCTGCAGAAGTATAATTCATCGTCACTTTACTTTTTTTGCTTTTGAATTGGCTTATTAAGTGTTATGTCCCTTCGATCTATGAGTTATTGAATAAAATAAAAAGTGAAATATCAATCAGTTTAACAACTAGAGAGTGCTCATACAACCTCGGTAAATAATATTATGTTAAATTGATGGGTAGATACATCACTTCAAAGTCAGAGCCGTTAGTATCCCAAGTTGGTATGTTTTGTGCAAAAAAATGTCGGGACACTTTTTTGAAGTGAAAACGTCTTTAGGCGCGTTGGGCATTTTTGAGATGGGAAATAAACCATTGAACTCGCGACCTGTTATTATAACGTAACCAACACCTCTGTATATAAGTATGTACCTTCCTGACGATTCAAAAAATACACACGTAATTGTTCAAGTTTTCACTTCTGTCGGCACTCCCGGAGTGCCACTGCTTTTTTTTCTCAAGTAAAGGTCGTCAGACAGGTTGACGAACTACTGCCACAGGTGCTGCAAATGTGGTGCCGGCACTCTGGCATCTTTTTACTCACTTACAGAAACACAACAGCACACACGTAGTTATTTCACGCTGGTCTTCTGTAAGACTTGTAAGACTTTGTATGGAAAAACAATAATAACTCTCCATGAAAATAACTCTGTCTGTCTGTCTGTTACCTTTACTACTCAACCGATCATCATAAAATTTTGCAAACACGTTGTCAGGGCTACATAAAATGACATAGGATACCTTTCATTCAGAAACAAAGTAATGTGTCTAAAGGATAATTTAAAATATAACCTGGTAACAGTATAACAGCAATGTATTCTCGCATTATATTGCTCATGTATTTTGTTAGTTATATTAGGGGTTAAAGTATGAAATTGCCGAATTGTACTGAAAAATAAAAATTCGTTTTTTTTTTAATTTAACATATTTATTTAATGAAAAATAATTACCATTATTATCTATACATTGCTGCCATCTAATAGGAAGCTCATTTATGCCTTTGCGATAGAACTCTGGTGATCTAGATTCGACAAACTGTGTGAAAGCATTTTGCACTGCCTCCTGAGAAGAAAACTTTTTATCACGCAGAAAATTGTCCAAATCACGAAAAAAATGGTAGTCCGTTGGAGCAAGGTCTGGCGAATACGGAGGGTGACGAATGGTTTCTAATTGCAGTTCCTGTAAAGTTAAAACGGTTTCTCGTGCTGTATGAGGTCTCGCGTTATCATGGAGCAATAATGGTGAAGATTGATTCATAAGTCGGGGCTGTTTCACTGCTAGTTTCGCTATCATTGTTCGGAGTTCGGCGCAGTAGACATCTGCCGTTATTGCTTGACCAGATCGGAGAAAGCTATAGTGAATAACACCACGCTGAGACCACCAAACAGTTACCATTACCTTTTTATTGGTAAGCTTTGCTTTAGGACACTGTTGCGGCGTTTGACCTGGGGTCAGCCATTGCATTTTCCGCTTACGATTATCGTAAAGAATCCATTTTTCATCACATGTCACAATTCGATCCAATATTCCTTCATTTCTGTATCGATTCAACAAGGCAACGCAAGTTTCAACACGCGTTTCTTTCTGCAGATCAGTCAAATCATGAGGCACCCATTTTTCATATTTTTTTATTTTATTGATTTGACGCAAATGAGTCAATATTGTTGGTAAGGTAACGTTAAACCATGCCGCTAATTCCTGGGTAGTTTGGCTCGGATCGGCTTCCACCATCTCTTTCAAATCATTGTTATTCACCTGTGTGGGCGGTCTTCCACGTGGTTCGTTCTTCAAATCGAAGTTTCCATCACGAAAGCGTTTAAACCAAAATCGCACAGCGCGTTCATTAGCAGTCCCCTCTCCAAACGCAACATTAATATTGCGAGCTGTTTCTGCCGCGTTAGTTCCGCGTCGGAACTCGTATTCAAAAATCACACGAATTTTCGAAGTATCCATCTTTATTGTCTAAGCTGAATAAAAAAAACAACTGAAAGTTGATAATCGAATGTTGCACATTTTTTAAAAGAAGAACTACATAGGTACCGTATGAAAAAAGTTTCACTCAAAAATCTCAAACCATGAAGATTCTATGTCAATTCGAAGTACCTATTACAATAAAACGGCATTTTCATACTTTAACCCCTATTATTTTTTATTTTTCAACGCGGAAGAAATCTTGGGCACAAGCTAGTATATTATAGAATGAACTCTCCCTTTTATGAAAGGAAAATTATGAAAGGAGTTTGTATTTGTGTATATCGCTAGAAAGAGGAATTTCTGAGAATGATTCAAGTGTATATAACTCATGAATACCTAATTTATATTTGTCGAGTTATTGTGGTATTTGATAAAAGTATCGGTTTTAAAAGGCCCCTTTTCGCGACCTTTACTTAATAATCTTAATAAACCTTTTCATAATAACCTTTTCGGTCTTAAGTGGATCTACAAAACATTTAAGTTTTAAGTTATAGATGACCTTTGGGTTGAGCAGGCCTGTCTAGCGACAGAAGACCACCGTGAAATAACAGCACGCGTGCTGTTGTGTTTCAGTGAGTGAGTAAGGGTTGCCAGAGCCCATTTTCCTATCGCTTCCCAATCCGTTGATCCTCATTCCTACAGTAACACTTGTGGCGTTGCTTGTGTTATACTTAGGCGACGGTAACCACCTACCATCAAGCGGACCGTCAGTCTGTCTGCTGACCTTAAACATAAAAAATAACATGCCGAAATAATGAATCTAATGAATAATGGATATATAGGAAAAATCTTGAAAATATTTGCAGATTAAGTAGCCGGTTAACTCACTTGGTATTTGTAGTACGTTTAGGGTTTGTTAGCAATTATCTGTTTCCCAAATATAATGAGCATATGTCGCACACAATAATAAAAGGGGAAAACCTAATGAGACTACAACACGTCTCTGTAGCAGAAATTAATATGTTAGGATGCTTGCGATGAGCCGACAATATTTATCGTGAGGTGCAAAAATATTGAAGTACCAACAAATTATTACAAGTCATGTATAAAAGTATTAAATCTCTCGTTTGGCGAGATTTATAGGCTTAAAATAATTCATTACATATAAAATTATAATACAATGATTACAATACAACATTTTGACATTGATTTTGATATTTCAAATTCAAATTCAAAGTTTCAATTTCAAATAATTCTAAAAATTCTCAAAATTAATATTACTATTACCTTAATAGTTACTATTAGTACTATTAGTATTAAAAATAATTGTCAATTTTGATTAGATTAAAAGTTGACTCTCCTTTGTTATCAGAGGTGATTGATCGTTAAAGCCATCACGCGTCCTTAATGGCCTTTCAATAGCACTACGTTACGTTAGTAGACGAACGTTGCCAACGTCTTTTTACATAGCTACGCTAATTGCAAATATATTTCCATAGAAACATTAGACTGCTCCATTCTGACGTTAAATACGGTGAAATAGTAAAAATAACTATAGTTGAGCCGAGAGTCGTTGGTTACTCTGTCAATACAATATGTATAGCTAAGTACTTCTATACAAATAAATTGTTGAATTTAAATTAACAAATTTTTTCTTAAATTTATACTAATACATAAAATTGAAGTGTCCATAATGTGAAAATAATTATTTTATACTAAATTTATATCAAATTATATACGGTACTTTTAACCTAAAACAATTTTTTAAATTTATGTTTCTAGTTTGTTCGAGCTAATCTCCAAAACGGCTGGATAGTTTTCGGCTAGACTTTCACTAATAGATAAGTGATGTTATAAGGAGTAACTTAGACTACTTTTACTTTAGAATATTAAAAGTATTATATATAGTTAGGTAGTGTCCAGTACCACTACCCCCCACCGGGGTTTAGCTAGCATAAAATAAAACCTTGTTTCAAACCACACAAAACCAGCATGGCATTCATGTCACCTTGTTTAAGTGTTATGAGAAAACTTCACATAATAAATTAAGGAATGCCTCTCAATGCTTCTAAAAGCGACAGTAAAAAAAATATACGCATAAGTTCAGTAAGATAACATTATTAAAAAACGATTTTTAGATCCATATTAGAAATCGTAATAAGGGGATTCCCCTCGGAAATAACAAATGATGTTCTATTAAAAATCAAATGAAGTAAAAGTTGAATAGTTGAAAGAAAAATTGAAATAGGAACGATAGAAAACAAACAAGTTGAATAGAATTATTGGTCTTATAAAAAATAATAATAAGTTCGTTCTTCGAAGCCCACTTTTGAATAATGAAAGGTAGTTTAGTCCTACGATTGGCTAACGAATATTGTGTACGTAATTTCCTGATGTTAACAAGGTTGTCATGGAGGTCGATGCCTCGCTCTGATATATTAATATCATATCTGAAGCGACAAACTATGATGAGGGTGTTTTAGCGATAAACGATGCTGATTTCATCGAATATTTTTAGATTGATAGCGACTTAAGTTTTAAGTCAAGATGTCTTAGAGAGTTCATAATGAAATTCTTTACTATTTAAATGTCTACATATATACTAATACATAAAGCTGAAGAGTTTGTATGTTTGGTTGAATGCGTTAATCTCAGGAACTACTGGTTCGAATTGAAAAATTATTTTTGTTTTGGATAGTCCATTTATCGAGGAAGGCTTTAGGCTATATAACATCACGCTTAATATAATTTTAGTATAAATTCGTTTTGCGTCGACTCTAGCGCCAACTGTCAGGGAATAGTGACATTAATTAAATATAATACTGGCAGACTGCAGTGTCAAAAAGTCTTATTTTCATCCCATCAGATGCCGCAAATAGCAACTGATTTTTTAAATTTGTTTTTGCGATATCTCATCCTATAATAATTACTCATATATTTTCTTTTTCAACGTGGACGAAGTCGCGGGCACCAGCATGTTATTCATATTATCCATCCATGTCTGTCTGTTACCTTTTCACACCTTAATTACTCATCCGATCGTCATGAAAATCTGCATATACTTTGTCAGGGATTCAAAAAAGGACATAGCGTACCTTTAATCCAGCAAAAAATATACTGTTCCCGCGGATTTATCTAAAAGTTAAAAATCCAACGCCTGGTAAAATTACAACAGCCATAAGAATGTTAGCCTAATTTTTTTTTTTAATTTGTCAACGCGGACGAAGTCGCGGTATCAACTATTTAATTAATAATAAAGTTATTGGTTACTCATATTGTACAGTTGGGGTAAGAAAAGGTTCGTCACATTAAAGTCGACATTTGCTTGCACCAGGGCAAATATCAGTCATGCCAAAATTTCATTTCAAACGTGTGTCAGTAGTCTGCTCAGTGCATTTAAAGTTCAAAGGATACTAAGAGTCTTTACGACTTGATAAAGGAATGAATTTGAAAACAGACGAACGGTTTCGTCCCCCGACTGTACATTAATATGTGGCTTTGATGGCTTTTCTAATTTTGATTGCTTACATTATTTTGATGATTGTATAGTTTTATCAAGTCAAAAATAATAAAACCTTTTCACATATTGAACATTTCTGAAGGTGATGTAAACAGCAACACTTTAATAAACTGAATAACTAAGTCTATGCTCAATTGAGCTTTGAGAAACTTCTAAAACTTTATAGCTCATAAAATACAAAGTTGATATTATCTAGCTTCAGTGATGGTCTATTGGGTTTTCTCTATCAACGAGAGACTAAAGGTGCACTCACACACATCAGTCACCGTCAAGTCACGTCACCGGACATGGTTTTAAAAAAAAATGTTTCTATACTGCTAGTATGACTTTGTTCCCACACGTCAGTCACCGGCACGTAACCCATCAGTCACGTCACCGGTCAGGCACGTTAAATAATGTTTCCATATAAGTGTCATACTTTTATCCCCACACACCCGGGACCGTCACGTCTCAGTTCAGTCAACGTCGTGCTACCGTCATTGCTACACGTGGCATTTTACCGTCAGGGCAGTATCTGTTCTGTAGCGTGACACACACCTAATCACTGACCAACCTGTAACGTGACTGATGTATGAGTGTTCAACGATTCAGTCAAACCGGCGACGTGACTAACGAACGACTTGACGGTGACTGGTGTTTGTGAATGCGTACACAAACCGTCACCGATCAGTCATCGGTGACTTGACGGTGACTGATGTGTGAGAATGCAGCTTAAGCCATTTTTTTTTGGGTTGCTGTAGATAAAATTATTTGTGAAGTAAATGTCTAAGCCGGCCCAGGTGTACCAAGATACGATTCAGAAAGTAGTAAAGCCTCTTAGCAAACCTTTTTTCAAATAATAAAGATCGGTTCTTTTAGCAAGACTGAAGACCAGATCATACAGTACGTATGATCTGATGATACAAATATAGTAACTTTAAATTTTTCACAAATTTTATATAGCATAATATATTTATATAGTAACGTCTCTATCCCTATGTATGTACGCTTAAGCCACGCAACGGATTTTAATGCGGTTTTCACTTATTTAAAGTGCGTTAAAGGATGAATAAAGTTAAAGGTTAAAGTTAAGTTAAAGGTTTTAATAATTTGTAGAAAAATCTATACTAGTGAGGTATAAAACAAAGTCGTGTTAGTTACACTATTTATTACTCGAGAACTCGATTTATTACTCGAGATTTGATTTGATGAATTTGTTTTCGTCCTGAAAAGCGGTATGGCCATTAAAACATTTAAAATATTTAAGAGAAAAAAAAATGGGAATAAAATCCATTTTCTCGTACATTTGGGTTTTTATTCTGTGGCGGCACGAAGTTGGCCGGGGCAGCTAGTGTTTAAATAAGTTGCAATCAATAAAAATAACGTCTTACTGTAAAAGTTTTAACACCATTTCAATAAGAAGTCACCTTGACACGTTTCACACATATATTTTTACGCTTGCTACGCAACCAGTAGAATACAGGGCTGTAATCTCGCGGTGCCCGTGGGAGGCACAATTTTCTGTTCGAACGTGAGCAGATAACGAAACACTTGTCTCTTGATACATGAGAAGTATACATGTCACCGGATAATTGTACTAACCGTTAGTTTGTAATTAATCTAGTGAGATTATAAACTGTCGATAGATTGTGAACGGACACTAAAATTTACAATCTTACGCTTATTATTTTCGTAAGTTTATAAACTGACCATAACCAGCCGTCAAATTGTGATTTTTGATCAACAACAATTCACTATAGATCTACAAAAGTGTACATAAGCAAAATATTAAAAAGTTTGAATAGACAAATGGAAAAGTTAAAAATGTGATCAAACTAATAGAAGAGTATAATTTACTCGGGGTCGCGGGGACGTTATGACATGACATCGGTGTCCCGCCACATGACACTTATGACCTACTTATCTAATGCTAGGGATACACGACGACACTTGACACTAGACACTCAGTGTATACATCGATTTTCTATGTGTGTCCACTGCCGTGACACTTAGTTACAGATGTAGTGTCGGTGTCGCTCAGTGTCCGTGTTGCAGCCGTGGAGACAGAACGTGCGCGTAAACAGTCAATACACTTGAACAAGGACACAAATGTCGACACAAAAAATTGTTTACCGTGTGGACGCAATCGACACTAGTGTCGACATTTGTGTCGAGTGTCATTGTCGTCGTGTATATGGCGCTTTAGATACTTATGGTGGTGCTATAATAAGTCCAAAACAAATTTTATACATAATAAAATAAAACAATTATCACAATGCATATTACTTGCATTACGAAAATACCTAGGCAAGGAAAACCTGAATATATGTTTTTCATGTTTAGTTGACTTGAGATTCCTGCGCCAAATAGCCAAAAAATCATCCAACCAAGGCGACATGTCCTCCAGGGAAAAGCTTCGAAATAAAACTTTAAAAAAAAAACATTCAACCAACGGTCTTATTTACATCGTCCCATAAAACTGGAAAGCAGTTTTTCTACGTGATCAAATTACAAAAACATATATTTTTCCTTCCAAATTATAGTCAATTAGTCAAAGATGAGTACCAATCTTTCATCGAATTAGAGCGAACACTACCAGTGATTGGGTCGTCAGGGAGCGAATCCTGCTAAATCCCCCTTTGTTGTCCCGCATTAATCAGGAGGATTTAGGTGGGATTCCCCTCTACTCAGATACATATCTGAAGTCGAAAAATTTACATTTTAATGGAACTCCTAATGTTCCTGTAATGCCGAAGCCGCTGTTTGTTGCTTTATTAAATCCTTACTTAGCGAAGTCACCTTTGACATTGTAACTTTAAGTTTGCTCTTAAAATTTTATACTCAATAAACCTGCGGTTTTAAATATGCGCCACTCATTTAGTTATCGTTGTCAGGTTTGCCAAAGTGAATTCCCGATAAAAAAAACTTTACTTAAGTATTGCCAGCTGTTAAAAAAGGTGTTCTAGAATTTGCTCGCACAAATTATTTATTTACTTACACTCTTCGCCCTTCCTTTAATTTCCAGAAAGTTCTCCAAGCGTCACTCATAATCGGGTTTATGTTTGCAAAACTGCACGTCTAGTTTCGGTCAAAAACCCTTACATTATTTCACAAACTATATAATGATACTTACGTACCATTATTTATTTATATCAATTCAAGTCAGGCTGTCAGGTTGTCTAACGTCAAAAACAGCCATAGACACACAGGACAGTTAAATAGTGAACTCTCTCGACGCAGTGTTCGAGAGACTTACAAGCGAAGTTTCTGGATTCCTACTCTTCATATAAATACGCGCCGTGCGCCGCCACAGAGCAGTGTTCAATCATAGAGCGAACGGATCGTTTCAACCGCGCGCGCGAATTTAAACCGATAATTAGCCAGAGTGGTTATAAAAAAGCTATATTGAGTGATTGTAATCAATATTTTCGTATTAACTAGTTATCAGTGTACTAATTACAGTGCTGTGATTTTTGTGATCTCCTTTACGACGTATTTAAGTCCCTGTGATTTACGCGAGTGTAAAGTAACCTTCTAGATTAATCCCTTTTCTAGATAAAGTCAACTTTGATTTCTGGCAAGTTCTTAGTAGTGCTTCTGGATAAATTTGTGGCTTCTAGACGAGTCTTAGTGGCTTCTGGACCAGTTCCCACCGCGTTCATTAGGCACTATCAGAGTTAGTTTACGCCTTCTGAACATTCCAGAAGTCTTCTTTTACGTTTACAGGGCACCTCTGTGCAGTTACTCTCGCCTTGTAAACATTCTAGAAGCATTTTTCCTTCACGTTCTTAAGGCGTTATTGAGTCAATCTCGCCTTCTGAACCTTCCAGAAGTTTCTCTACTGTTATTCTCGCTATCTAACCTTTTCCTAAGTTAATCTGGAAGGTTTCTTTGCTACTATTTTGAAACACTAAGTTCAAGGTTATAGTGTGGCTGTTAAAGTGTTCATCAACTTGTATTAATAAAAGTAGTGCTTCTGCATTAGTTTGTGGCTTCTAGATCAGTCTTAGTGGCTTCTGGACAAGTTTTCACCGCGTTCATTAGGCACTCTCAGAGTTTGTTTTCGCCTTCTGAACATTCCAGAAGTCTTCATTCACGTTTACAGGGCACCTCTGTGCAGTTACTCTCGCCTTGTAAACATTCTAGAAGCATTCTTCTCTTTACGTATTGCGCACCTTCCTAAGGTTTGTGGCCCTCGCATTTTCCTCCTGTTACCTAAACAACCTCTATTAAATTAAATAGTGTTCACTGCTCGCCTTTACCAGATCTTAAAGCTTGCTCAAACATTTTTGGTCCTTCGAGCCGGATCTGGTGAGCAGTTTCTAGAATGAAAGTCAAACACATCGAAAGTCTGATCGACGATCAAACTGCGTTAATGGTGTTTATTGGTACAGCCTACGAGAAGTTAATCTGTGTTGGTGATGAGAATGTGACAGTTCATCGAATACAAACCAGAAAAAATGCGCTTAAGGAAGCTTGGGCTAAATTTTCATCGAATCATGACACCATTAAAAGGGCCTTACGAAAACTAAAATCACATGATCAAAAAAAAATTAATGACAATGCCTATTTCAAGGAAGATACATATCAATTAACTCAAGAATCATACCTACAAGCTTCGGAATTATTCAGCGCATTTGCTGAACGGATTCAGGAAACTAGACAACGCTCGTCGTCAGTTCAATCTCAAAACTCTGGATTTCAAGTAGTGCCAGGACATGTTCCACGTCTTCCTCAGCTGGATCTTCCACAATTTGACGGATCGTTGTCGGACTGGCTTCCATATAAAGACCTATTCGAGTCAATGATTGTATCCAACGCTAATTTATCACCTGTTCTTAAATTAAACTATCTCAAACAAAGCCTAAAGGGCACAGCGGCCCATTTGTTAAAAAATACAGCGTTAGTTGCCGATAACTTTCAAAAAGCATGGGACGCTTTAGTGTCATTTTATGAAAACAAACGTTTGCTGGTAAACTCAGCCCTACAGATGCTAATGTCACTTAAACAAATGTCAAAGGAATCAGCAACGGAGTTAGAGACTTTATACTCAACAGTAACGCAAATATACAGAACACTGGAAACACTGGGGCGCCCAGTGCAAACATGGGATGATATCTTGGTGTTCATTACTGTACAACGTCTAGATGCTGAATCGGTCAGGGCGTGGGAACAACATCTAGGTTCATCAAAGGAGCCTCCAACTTGGCGTCAGCTCACTGAATTCTTAATGACTAGACTTCTTACACTTCAAGCAGTAGAGAAATCTCGAAAACCAAATAATTCTACAAAACAGCAGCCAGCTAAGGTTTATTATTCTTCAAACAGTCAAGAGAATTCTCCAAAATGTGTTATTTGCTCTGCTGATCATTTAATATTTAAATGTCCAAATTACACCAATCAAACGGTTCAACGTCGTCTCGAAATCATCAAAAGGCATAAGTTATGCTATAACTGTCTCGGTGAACATTTAATGTCAGCCTGCCGAAGCCTAAAACGATGCAACAAATGCGCAAAAAGGCATCATACTTCAATACATCGACATGATTTATCTGCTAAATCATCAGGTGAAACCCTCTCTAGAGAAGCGCAGGCTAACGTTGCTTCAGTTTATCACGTTTCAACCGCACCGCAAATTCTTCTAGCAACAGCTCAAGTCTTCATATATTCTAACAGCGGAGAAAAAATAAAAGTCCGAGCTCTCATCGACCCAGGATCACAACTTTCCTTTATCTCAGAGAGAATTGTACAACGATTGCATCTTTTGAGGCAGCCATCATCAATACCTTTGAATGGTATAGGCGCTATTAAAGCTGGACGAACACGTGGTTTGGTATCAGTGACGCTCCAACCTCATTTTAAGTCCAATCAAAATTGCATTATAATCGCTCACATTTTACCGAAGCTTACTTCAAGCATCCCAGCCACAAGACCCATCAATCTCAACTGGCCACATCTCAAAGGACTGACATTAGCCGACTCAGAATTCAAGTCATCTAGTAACATTGATCTCATTATTGGAGCCGACTATTATGGTCAAATACTTCAGGAAGGCTTGCGTAAGGGCCCGGCAGAATCTCCTACTGCACAACTTACGCTTCTCGGCTGGGTACTCTTTGGACCATCTGTATCATCTAACGAAGCTCAAATCTACCATGTCTCTATCGATGAAGAGTTGGACGAGCTCCTTCAAAAATTTTGGAAGCTTGATGAAATACCCATAGCATCTAAATCTCCACTCTCAGCTGACGAACAAGAATGCGAAGATCATTTTAAAGCAACCCATTCAAGAGATAAATCTGGTCGCTATATAGTTCGGCTACCTTTCAAAAAATCAACTAAAGTCCTGGGCGATTCAAAGGTGATAGCTCAACGAATGCTACAACGTCTTTTAAAAAGGTTGCAATCCGATGCTTCTCTTAAACAAGCATACTCTGAATTCCTGGAAGAATATAAGGCATTAAACCATATGAGATTAGTGCCTGCTTCAGAGCTTGAACCATTATCAGTGTATTATCTTCCTCATCATGGCGTGGTGCGGACAAGCAGTATAACAACGAAACTACGAGTTGTATTTAACGCCTCAAGCCGTACATCATCTGGAGTCTCCCTTAACGATATTATACATACTGGAGCAAAACTACAAACTGAATTAATCGACGTTTTAATTCATTTTCGTCAATATCTACACGTCTTTTTAGCAGATATTGAAAAAATGTACCGTCAAATTCTAGTACATGAAGACGATTGGAATTTTCAAAGAATCATTTGGATCTCTGATACTGATGAAGAAGTTATTTACACATTAACTACGGTAACCTATGGTTTAGCATGCGCTCCATTTCTGGCTCTACGAGTAATTCTACAATTAATCCACGATGAAGGAGAAAATTTTCCTGAAGCAATCGAAACGTTAACCAGAGGCAGATACGTCGATGACATTTTTGGAGGAGCCGATTCAATAGAACAAGCAGAGGAAACTGTAAACCAAGTCAATAAAATGTGCATGGCGGGCGGGTTTCCATTACAGAAATGGACTAGCAACAATCCATCAATCCTGAAGTCGATTTCCGCCGATAAACAATTGTTTCCAAATAGCGTGCCAATTGATAAAGACGCTACTGTGCATACTCTCGGAATGAATTGGAATCCCACTTCTGATACGTTTCATTTTACTTGGACCGTCCCGCCAATGAATAAAGTCACAAAGCGGAATATTCTATCAATTATTGCTCGCCTATTTGACCCTTTGGGTCTAATATCACCAATCATCATTACCGCTAAAATCTTTATTCAAGAATTATGGTGTTTAAAGATAGATTGGGATAACAGTTTACCATCTCATCTATCGGAAAAATGGATAAAAATTATGAATCAACTAAAAGAATTACCAATTGTCTCGATTCCTCGTTGGTTAGGATTAACTTCGAACGATTCAGTTGAGATTCATGGATTTTGTGACGCATCTCAACTTGCTATGGCTGCTGTTGGATACATTCGAGCTACTGATTACGAAGGAAAAATTCAAACTGCTCTTCTCTGCTCCAAAACAAAGGTAGCTCCATTAAAAAGACTAACCATACCAAGACTTGAACTATCTGCTGCTGTATTATTGACAAAACTTATCTCTCACGTGCTTCAAGTTCTAAAGGATAAACCGATATCAATTCATCTATGGACTGACTCTGCTATTAGTTACACTTGGATTACCAACCACGCTTCTCGATGGAAAGAGTTCGTGCACAATCGAGTAGTATTCATTCAAGAAACCTTACCCACTGCCAAGTGGCATTTTATTCCCGGTAAAGAGAACCCTGCTGATTGTGCTACACGAGGTTTGACTCCATCTCAACTTAATCAGCACTCAATCTGGTGGACTGGCCCAAAATGGCTTTTCTTGCCTTCGTCTTCATGGCCAAATCAAATAGATAAACCATCAAGCAATGAAAACTTAGAAGAGCGACCAGTTCAAGTAATAATAGCTACTACCAGCCAGCCCATGTCTTATTGGAATCTACTTAATCGATACTCAAATCTGACAAAGGTTCTAAGAATCACCGCTCTATGTAAACGATTCATTTTGCGCCTTAAAAGGCAAGCTGCACCTGTAGACATTGTACCTATAACTGTCAAGGAACTTGAAGAAGCAAAACTTCATTGGATACGAGTCACACAAGAAAATTTCTTTTCTAAAGAAATTAAAATATTAACCAAAGGAGAATTATTACCGCATAATCATCACTTGGTACGTTTGACTCCTTTCGTCGACGAACAAAAACTTTTGAGACTTGGAGGTAGGCTTCAAGCCTCTTCTTTGCCATTCAACGCGAAGCATCCATTCATTCTTCCAAAGAACTCACCATTTACTCAGCTCATTATCTCAGACGCACACCAGCGAACTTTCCATGGAGGGACATTAAACACATTATCGTTCATTAGAAATGAATTTTGGATTCTGGGTGGAAGAGTTCCAGTTAGTTCATTTATTAATAAATGCGTAAAATGTGCCCGTTTTAGACAAAAAAGAGCGCAACAACTTATGGGCCAACTTCCAAGTCATCGAGTTCTTCCGTCCCACTCGTTTCTTCACTCAGGAGTAGATTATGCTGGACCTCTGCAATTAAAAACTTGGCGAGGGCGGGCGGCACGTACTTACAAGGCTTACATAGCTCTCTTCGTTTGTCACTCTACATCAGCGATCCACCTTGAATTAGTCAGCGATTATACAACGGAAGCATTTATTGCTGCTTATAAGCGATTCACAGCTCGACGAGGCATTTGCGCAACCCTTCGGAGTGATTGTGGAACAAATCTGAAGGGCGCTGATTCCGAGATACAAAAGCTATTCTCATCATCAACAGCTGAATGCGGACAAATGGCTTCACTTCTGTCAAATGATGGTACGCAATGGATATTTAATCCACCAGCTGCTCCTCACTTCGGTGGGAAATGGGAGGCTGGCGTTAAATCCGTCAAGCATCACCTCCGACGCATAATTGGTAACAACCTGCTAACTTACGAAGAAATGAACACGTTGCTAACACAAATCGAAGCAGTCTTAAATTCAAGACCACTATGTCCACTCACAGAAGATCCAGATGATCTCAGTGTACTTACGCCTGGACACTTTCTCATTGGCAGGCCACTAGCCGTTTTACCGGAACCATCGCTGGAAAATCTACGAACATCTCGGCTATCTCGTTGGCAATTACTAAGGCAAATGTTAGAAAGTTTCTGGTCGAAATGGTCAAAAGAATGTTTACAACGATATCAAACGATCTATAAATGGAATCAACCTACTGCAACAATTAAAAGGGGCTCTATAGTTCTTGTAATTGACGAAAGATATCCTCCATCTAAATGGCCTTTGGGGCGAGTATTAGAAGTACATCCAGGTAACGATGGCCACGTTCGAGTGATAACAGTCAAAACGCAATCATCAATACTGAAGAGACCTGTTACTAAGATAAGTCCGTTACCTATTGAAAATAATATTATTTAGATAATTTGTTAAATTAATTCAACAAAGGCGGGCGGGAGGAATGTTAAAAAAGGTGTTCTAGAATTTGCTCGCACAAATTATTTATTTACTTACACTCTTCGCCCTTCCTTTAATTTCCAGAAAGTTCTCCAAGCGTCACTCATAATCGGGTTTATGTTTGCAAAACTGCACGTCTAGTTTCGGTCAAAAACCCTTACATTATTTCACAAACTATATAATGATACTTACGTACCATTATTTATTTATATCAATTCAAGTCAGGCTGTCAGGTTGTCTAACGTCAAAAACAGCCATAGACACACAGGACAGTTAAATAGTGAACTCTCTCGACGCAGTGTTCGAGAGACTTACAAGCGAAGTTTCTGGATTCCTACTCTTCATATAAATACGCGCCGTGCGCCGCCACAGAGCAGTGTTCAATCATAGAGCGAACGGATCGTTTCAACCGCGCGCGCGAATTTAAACCGATAATTAGCCAGAGTGGTTATAAAAAAGCTATATTGAGTGATTGTAATCAATATTTTCGTATTAACTAGTTATCAGTGTACTAATTACAGTGCTGTGATTTTTGTGATCTCCTTTACGACGTATTTAAGTCCCTGTGATTTACGCGAGTGTAAAGTAACCTTCTAGATTAATCCCTTTTCTAGATAAAGTCAACTTTGATTTCTGGCAAGTTCTTAGTAGTGCTTCTGGATAAATTTGTGGCTTCTAGACGAGTCTTAGTGGCTTCTGGACCAGTTCCCACCGCGTTCATTAGGCACTATCAGAGTTAGTTTACGCCTTCTGAACATTCCAGAAGTCTTCTTTTACGTTTACAGGGCACCTCTGTGCAGTTACTCTCGCCTTGTAAACATTCTAGAAGCATTTTTCCTTCACGTTCTTAAGGCGTTATTGAGTCAATCTCGCCTTCTGAACCTTCCAGAAGTTTCTCTACTGTTATTCTCGCTATCTAACCTTTTCCTAAGTTAATCTGGAAGGTTTCTTTGCTACTATTTTGAAACACTAAGTTCAAGGTTATAGTGTGGCTGTTAAAGTGTTCATCAACTTGTATTAATAAAAGTAGTGCTTCTGCATTAGTTTGTGGCTTCTAGATCAGTCTTAGTGGCTTCTGGACAAGTTTTCACCGCGTTCATTAGGCACTCTCAGAGTTTGTTTTCGCCTTCTGAACATTCCAGAAGTCTTCATTCACGTTTACAGGGCACCTCTGTGCAGTTACTCTCGCCTTGTAAACATTCTAGAAGCATTCTTCTCTTTACGTATTGCGCACCTTCCTAAGGTTTGTGGCCCTCGCATTTTCCTCCTGTTACCTAAACAACCTCTATTAAATTAAATAGTGTTCACTGCTCGCCTTTACCAGATCTTAAAGCTTGCTCAAACACCAGCGTAAATATAATATTTCCTGTTAAATTATGTATTTTATACTAATGTATTTTTTTATGTGGAACAGATTTTCAGCCCTTTTTGCGCCATTGAGTAACAAACGTCCAAAAATATAAACTTTCGCAATTATAACATTATTCCGATTAACGTTTATTAATCTAACTCTTCATCTTTACAAACTATCAAGTATTAAAAGGAAGAATTGAATGTTAACAACTTATATTAAAATAAGTTACAAAATATAAATAATACATATTTAAATGCAAATTTTATAACTATAACACTGTGGCTGGGGCGTCTTGATAAGAGGGTCTAAAAATAATGAAGAATACTGGGTTTTCCTCTTTGAGTCCATAAGAATGATATTGAGCATTTACATAAACGAAATAAAAATAAGCTCTCATTAATCTTTTTTGTTGTATAACGGCCTATCGGCAGAGATTCATTGCGTATCGCCTTGAGAGCTTAGAGAAACCGCTTTTAGATAACGAAAACCAAACGAAAACCGAGCAAGGAGCGTTTCAACACCCGTTTATTTTTTATCCCATAACCTTTCCTGCTATTTCGAATCGAAATATTGTTATTTATCACTCACATAGCCTGAACACTTTAGGAGCAGGATTGTAACTGCTATACCAACTCTTACGAGTCTACTGACCATTAAGTAATAAATAAAGTTTTTTTGAAATGTAGCAATAAAGGCAATAAAAACAAAGCTATAAACTGTAAAATATAGAATTATATAAAATACTAGCAACCCGCTCGCAGCTTCGCCGGGGATGCAATATATATACATAAACTTCCCGTGAAATTGTGTAACTGATGGTAAAAGCCGTATCAAAATTGGTTGCGTCGTTTAGGAGGAGTTAGCGGATTTACACAGACAGACGCGGAAAGCGACTTCAAATTTATATTATGTAAATACTAAAGATAGGTATAGGTACTAAAAATTATAAATTATCAGAAATATTATAAATATATCTATGTTAATTCAAATGGATTAAACATAGGTATACTTTTTATCCTGGAAAATGTTAGGTTCCTGTGGAATTTTCAAAAAACGAACAACATCGCGTTCGAAGTCGCGGGCACAGATAGTCTGAAATTAAAACTTAATATTATTATTTAGATTATGTAATGTCTATGCTCTGCTTACATACAGCCATAAACTTTCATATCTGTGTACCAAAGTAATAGTCAATAATTATAGGAGCACAAATCTCGAAGCTAAACTATGGCTGTCCTCTATACTTGTATTAGTTCTGTATTAGTTCACAAACTTGAACAAAACTTAAGACAGGACGCTTGAACTTCTCTTGAACATAGTATGTAACGTTTACGCTACAAAATTGTTCTTAGAAGTTTTCTTAACTAGACCTACATTTACTGTATTGCTGCTACTTTAGCAATCTATCTAGTGATAGAACTTAGCAAAAACTCGAGTGTCTAAGAAGACTTATTTGAACTCATGTGAGGTGACATTCATTTAAACTTATCTAAGTTTCTTCTCATAGAGATATAACTTAAAACGAGCAATTCTTGTATACACAATATTATATTTCACAAAGACCATCGCGATTTAAAAGCATATGTGATGTGCATTCTTGTTGATAAATTTCAACTAGAATGGACACTTGCTACAGGGTGTTCTGATTTATTAATAGTAATGTTAATTAAGGTTTTTAAAGTTTATGTTAAAAAATTATGTTTTAATTTATGCATATTGTATAAAGTATTATTTTTAATTTCTTAATATTAGTTATATTTGTGTATTGGATACCTTCATATATTAATAAAATAATAGATGATGGTAGTTACTTAACATTTAAGTTAATATAAAAAAAAGAAAATATTAAAAAGCCTAACACATCGCAGTACCAATAAGACAAGTAAACAGTTTCTAAAAAATCACTGTCTATGGCTTCCGGTTTTAATTAACTGGAAAGGTGAATTTAAATTTGGGTACCTAATTTATTCGGGTCAGGTATTTTTTTTTCATTTTGATTGAAATTGCGAGGTATTTTAAATGTGGTTTATTTGCATACTGACTGGTCAGAAAGCTTCTAACGAAAAAGATTCGGCGAGCTGTGATCTCTTTGAGCAATTGCTTCTAGGTTTATTAAGCATGAGTGAATTTTTATATCATTTCTGTAAACCTTTTTTATTATTATATTCAATTTTGTTCACAGCAAAACTATTCACAGTAGTATTTTCGAGAAAAATATATTCATTTTTCAATACTTAGATAGAAATGGCAGGGCAGGGGGGAGAAGGTGGCGTGTCTTAATGTACCTTACCCCCGCCCATAGACGACGTGAGGAAACACCGTGACTACCCACGGTGTTCCCTCACGTCGTCCATATATGCATTCTCCGTGGCGTTTCTTTATTTAATAGGTTACTGCAATGACATAATATTTCATAGTTTCCAAATTTATATAATATTAAACCTTTTGTTGAAATATATATAATTTTAGAGCTACAGAAATAATTTTACAGCTCAAAAAAATTTCAATATTTCTATAACAGTATGTATGATTTTGAAAAGAGAGCTTAAACTGTGTAGACAACTTTAATGCAATTATGTACGGTTTCTTGATAACTAGCAAACGAAATGTTTGAAAATTCTACATCTTATGTGACGCAGTAAATCTGGTAATAAAAAGCCAATTCAGCGAAGCTTCAATGCAATTTCCGTAAAAGACAATGTTGCCTACTGACACAATGTCACTAAAGCTGACGCAGCGTTCCTAAAAGCGATGTGAAGTCTATATGAAAATATAGACGTAATACATTTTTCCTTCACAAAGGCCAAGAAGGCTTACGTGTTTATATACGAAGATCGGTTGTTTTACAACAAGGTTGTGCTTTTAACAAGCAGTACCATTAAGGCACTAATAGTGCAGTCAAAATGGGTACTTTCTTAAGCCTAAGCTTATGGCTAGACCAAAAGGCTAGAAAAATATTATATATATGAAAGTTTAGACATTTGGTTTATTTATTTATTTATTTTTTTTTCATTTTCATTTATACTCCAAACATATTAAAAATGAATGGTAAGGCACAAAGCACACGTCATAATACAAAAGAACACTTGCTTTCGTTTCACTGAGCCTGCAGTAACAAGCAGCATGTAGTAAGGCTACTAAGTAAGTAAGTAACTACAGGCTGCTTGGTTTATGGCTATATTAATAAAATGTAGTAGAAAAGTTCATTTCCAAAGTTAAATCGAACCCGGGCCCCTGAGACGTTAGGCAATTACCCTTACCACTCATCCAACGGGCTCATCAAAGCTTTCCTTGACATTAAACGCCTGCTAGTCCTATCATAAAATATAGTCCTGCCTCTCTGCCAAACTGCCGCATAATCTACATAGATTATATTACGTATTAAATCCCCACGTTTCCACTCGTAGGATCTTTATTAATTAAGGTGTAGATAACCAATTAAGGTACAAGAAAAATATAATATTAATGAAATTATTTAGTTACTAATTGGATAATAAACAAGTTTGTTTGATAACAAATACCGACATCTGCGGTTACCTACGTGTTTCTGTTTTAAGTGAAATTTGTAGTAGCTTTAAATTATTTGTGTTTTTTTTTTATATATATTGTAATTTGAAGAATGACAGAAAATTTTTGATGGGCGGTGATGACATATGGCGATGAAACGTGGTCTCTAACTATGGGCCTAGTAAGAAAGCTGAACGTCGCTTCAATGAGCCATGGAGATTGATATGCGGCGAGATCAAATCAGGAATGAGGAGGGAGATCCGTAGACGTACGAAAGTTACCGACATACATACGACGGATCAGTAAGTTGTAGTGGCAGTGGGCAGGCACATAGTACGGAGAACCACATAGACTGGGGCCGGAAGTTTCTTGAACCGGCAAGCGTAGCGCAGTACATTCACCCACAAGCTGGTGGACACCTGACCTGTTAAAAGCCGCAGGTTGACTGTAGATCCAGGCTGCTTCTGACCGGTCCCATTGGAAAATTATGAAGGAGGCCTAGTCCAACAGTGGACGTCCTGCGGCTGAGATGATGATTCACGTCGAAAGTATTAAAGATGGGAAAAAAAAAAATTTAGAATCTCATAAATTGTAAAAAAAAACGCGTCTAAAATCTAACTGTAAAAGAAAATTGAGTTGCATTTTTGTAACTTCATAGCCAACGTTTATTTGCATTCGCTCGGTAAATATACGGTAAAATAGAGCGATCTGATTAGTTTAAATTAGCTGAACGTGTAGTGAGGCTAAAGGCTTACGATACGTTGCATCGCAAAGGTAACTACTAATTTATCTAATTGGGTCGCCATTTACTGACCAAATAATTTAGTTAGGAAATTCAGCTTACATTTGATTACGTACAGCGAATCTGTTTCGAACAGTTTAGACTTTATCAATGCATCATCCATCTTTCATTAGAATCCTAAATTTACAAGAACATTGACGGACATATTTTGAAGAATTTCATAATAAACACACTCGTTTATTTATTGTATGTACACAAACACATATTAGTAATTAGGAAAATAATAAGTTAAATTAAAATTCAAATATTTGCTGGTTTTATGAATAATGATCCTGTAGACAAGGTGTTTATGCAAATAGAATAAATAATAAAATCAAAAAAGTTTAACTTTGATAGCGTCTTATGCAGGTTTTACAAAACGGAGAACATTTAGCCACGCTACTATGACAATCCTTTAGTGGTCCTTTAGTACTAATTCTTGAGACTTCCATACACATTTATTTTCCCATTTTCCCTATCCCATACCAATCCTTTATTGATATTTACTATCAAGTGGACCGTCACCCTGTCTGTCAACCTTAACATAAAAAAAATATTAATAATCACTGGTTAAAACCTTAAATAGATCAAAATAACTCTTACAATAACTGAAATACGAACAAAATCATTTAGTTTTTAAGTTTAAATTTAAATATAGGAGTAACGTGTAACCTTAAGTTGGGATAGTTAAATATGAAATATTCAAGTATTTTTTTTAAGTAATGGAAGTTCCATTAAATGCAAAATAGTATTTTATTTGGAGCGAGTAAAGAGGGCGGCCCCGCTTCAAGTCGGAACAAATTTTTCGCGCCTACATTTTTGTAGTGAACGAGTTATTTGCACTTTACATTGTATGTGGATTTAAAATTGCTAGATGTGTTAGGAGCGTAGTTGCTGAATGTGTGTGATAAATATTAGGGTTTCAATTTCATGGAAAATGTATTGACTGAAAGCAAATTTTCGAAAATCTTTGAATTAAGTTTTGTTTCTTTTTAAAATGAAGGTATGTTTACTTTGGGTAATTTTTCATATCTTCAGTATTTAGAGAACTTTCCCTCCAGGTGGAGTTAAAAATTTACACCTGTATAATATATACTACACGTTCTGCTCATTAAACTCTTAGAAACTAAGATATTTGCCAACAATTAATACTAATTTATCGTAATGTATAACATTTAGTAATAACTATTTTCTCCTGAACTCACGGATATCTAACAAAGCTACTATCACTTTCACATACATACAATATTTGCGCAAATGAGACGGCAATATATTTGTGCACAAACAAAAGACAGCAACAGATATTTTCTATTTTACAAACTTTTTTTTAATTATACATTTATAATTAAGTCACTACCATTGATTTTATATCCGTGTTATTTTGTTTGCCAAAGCGCCCGCCCTCATTGCTCTGAATGTATGTTTTATTCAGCACCTTCCCTGTCTCTGATGTACCTACCGGTATCTAGATTGGGCGTGTACGACTCACAACTAAGGAATAAAAATTCATATCGCTTTTGTACTTATTGACGGAAGATATTGACTGTTAGAACTGGAATAGTTTAGCGAATCTCTAAAACAAACACGAGTTTGTATTGGATAATTTTAAGTAGTGGCACGACTAGTGGCAGTAGTCATTTGGGCAGCCCGTCTAGCGGCAGTAACCACCCCACTACGTAAGACCACCGTGAAATAACAGCACGTGTGCTGTTGTAGTTCGGTGAGTGAGTAAGGGATGCTGAAGCCCATTACCCCATCCCTTCCTTATCAATTATCTTGAATCCTTCTCTGGTGGGCAGCGCACTTGCAGCGTTGCTTGTGTTATAGGCGACGGTGGCCACCTACTGTCAAGTAGACCGTCGGCCTGTCTGTCGATCTCAAAATAAAAAAAAAGAAACAAAAAATATATTTCACTGAACCTTTTCGGTTGCCTATTATCTGTTAAGTAATTGATTTCTAATAAATCGGGTTCAATTCCTGGTCGCGTATGAGGTTGAGGGTATTCGGAAAAGTTTAAATGCATAGCTTACATATTCACGTCATTGTCTTAGAATTCTCAAATATTAGGTAATTTATTTTAGAAATTCATTATTTCCTGAAAAGATTTGTAGGTTTTAAACGGCTTTTAAACGATAACTTTTTAAACGGCCGAAGCCACGGATAGAAGCTAGTATTGCATAATGGAATACATTGTATAGGATGTTAAAGTAAATTCAACCGACAGAAGGTCAAGGCTCATCAATCAAGCTGATGTCTTAGGCGACATAGAGCGATCTGCGTTAGGCTGTTATGCAATTTCATTTGAATCTACAGCTGTTACGATTGTTCTGTAACAAGTTAAATTTCTAAGTTTATGGCTTTACTAAACTTTAACAAGGCGAACTTTTTGTTTAACATTACGTAAGTTGAAATAAAATTATACATTGCCCCTACAATATGTAAGTTTGTTTGAAAGATTTTATGTTAAGACTAGCTGGTGCCCACGACTTCGTCCGCGTTGAAAAATATTAAGTAGCTTATCCTGTGTCCCGTACGTCCAAATATTTATCTACCAAGTTTCATGAAAATCAGTTAATTCGTTTCAGAGTTATGGAGGAACATACATACATACATACAATACCTACACTTACAGATTTATTATTAGTATTGATGATACAGACAGACAGGCGATGGTATAACCATCGCGGATCGCCTATAACTGAAAGCACCGCCATAGAAAGTGCTGCATGTGTGCTGCCGACCATAGAAGGATTAAGGATAAGGGGTAAGGAAGGAAGGGATGGGGTAATAGTGTCTGGCATCCTTTACTTACACACTGAAACACAACAGCACATATGCTGTTATTTCACGGTATTCTGTAAGGGGGTGGTTACTGCTGCCAGAGGGGATACCCAAATGACTGCGAATTCTTGTGAATATAATCCACAAACTTAGGTTTAGGTGCTGTCCAGCACCTTACTCGTATATATTTAGTATTGTCAATACAAAATACGAAATATTTTATATTATTTATTAAATCCAACAAACTAAATCTTAATAGCATATTTATATTTTGTAATTTGTTCATGTTGGATTATTTCAAAATTGAAAATTGGTACGAATTGAGTTGTTCTAAAGAAAGAGAGAGAATAAAATTAATTTTACATTTTCTACTATATAAATCTTGATACAATATTGAACTTACCTGAAAAGAGGAACAATATTTAAACTTATTTCACAATCTCATTATCTTGTTTAAAATAATTTATAATTTCATTTAAGTATAGGTATTTTCATTTATACGCCTTGTCTCTAACATTCATCTGTACGTTTTCTTACCGTTATAGGTAGCCTGTTATATATTATATTATCCAATATAATAAATTTCCTCCTCTTTTTGTACCTCTCAATTACTGAAGGTCACAAAATATTTTCACAAAGGCTTTGCACGGTTGCAATTTTTTTCTGCAATTCTTCATATATAAAAATGTTAAGGTGTGTACGCTTCAAAAACTCCAGATAGACCTATTTTAATTCAGTTTTCACATGTGGAAAGAGAGGTAAACAGGGAAGATTTTTATTCAAAAAATTTGCAAGAAAAAAATGTTTTTTAGTTACGATTTTTAGGTATACGAAAATGCATTCAGTATTTTTGATATCATCACGAATATACATACAGTTTCATGATATGTAAGGATATCCTATTCAGAAATAGAAATGCAACTTCGCTTTATTTCAACGAAACGCAATTTTTTTTGGCATTATTTGGCAATGGGGAATTCAAATCATTTACGAGGTTTATTTATGTTTTGAAAAAACCCCTTTTCCTTTGAAAAACTGTTTCTATTTCTCTATGTATACGCTTACCTACAAAATACTGGTAACTTTATATCCTTATTATTAGTTAATTTTGTAGTTGGAAATAGACTAAAATGTTTGCGCCAAAAAGGAGAGGTTTTGTTATATGTTTATAATGCAAAAACAGTTGATATACAACAATCAATTATTCAAGACAAAGTGAGTCGTACATTTGGATTATATCTGTAAGTTGGATGGACTTGTTTATTAACCCGCCAGGGGGTGGGCTGGCAATGTTCCAAACAAGGATTAAATTGTGGCTTTTGGTTGCAGAGTGCTTGCTTCCAGCGACATTTTATTTTATTTTATACACAATTCAAATATATTTCAAGTGAAATATAAATTTCATTAAGTAAATTGAATCTGATATTACTCGCTCACATCTTTTTTACTAACTTAGGTATTACATCTATTTTGTCTTATACGCGCAGTAATTCGTTTTAAGAAAAACCCATGTTAATCCAGGTAATAAACTATATATGTGCCTAATTTCATCCAAATCCGGTCAGCCGTTTTTCGTGATTGAGTAACAAACATCCAAACATAGAAATTTTCGTAGGTATTTATAATATTTTTGCACATTCGACCAGTACAAGTATTTTCTTTAAGGCGCTTGGAGTCGTCAATAGTTTTGCCCGGATTCGGATGAAATTTGGCACACAGGTAGCATATTACCTGGATTAACATATGGGATACCTTTTATCCTGAAAAAGTTTTAGGTTCCCGAGGGATCGTCTAAAAATATAAAAAAATAGCATTGCACATTCGACCACAGCCACCGATAAAGAAAGATGTCAGGCACATTACTCATATACTTATTTTCTTTTTCAACGGGGATGAAGGCGCGGGCACCAGCTAGTTCATGTATATTTTATTTATGTATAATTTATATGTAAGCAAAAATAATTAGAATCCAAAGATTAATAGGTCGATTAAACTAATCACCGCAACGATTGTGGTTCAATTAACATATTAACCAATGAGCCGCGTTGAGTTCTGGCTTCGCAACATCGAGTTATTAGTTAGAATCGGTTAATGTCTTGACTCTGTTTGTGATTTGTTCCGCTCACTACATTTGTTACAGTAGAATTGCTTAGCGATGTAGAATCGTAATTATTTGTCACTAGTTATTGCACGCGACTTCGTCTGCGTATCTTTATGATATAGCCCGATAATGTAGCTTTCTATAGGTGAAAGAATTGTTAAAATTGGTTCAGTAGTTTTTGAGTTTATTTATGACAAACAAAAATACAAATCGTCTCTCTATGAAGCTGTCATGCTTGAAAATATGTCTAGTAAATAAAATGTATCACAAAAATGTTGGACACGAAATAAACAGAACGTTAACAGACAAAATGAATGAAGATTATCGCGCCTAAAGTAGCAAGGAACCTCTTAAATGTCACAATATTTCTTAAAAGTTGTTTATAGAATGTCTCTATTTGTTGGCATAGCTTCAAGGTTATTGTGCCCTTATATCAGGAAAAAAATGTTCACATACGCAGATGGTATACAAGTTTTGTGGGGTTATCAATATTTTTTTTAAATGCATCGTGGCTTTTTTTGATGCCGGTTAATATTACGAACAAGAAGATCGTCTTGTTTTGAACATCTTGATTGGAGAATTTAAAAGAATGGTTTGGTTTAAGCACTCGCTCCCTCTTTCGGGCAGCAGCTTCCAAGAAGCTTCGGAGAGAAGCGGCACGATAAGAAGAAGAAGACAGTCTTGAAACAGTGATAGAATACATTCGAGTATATGCCCCATACTTCTAATGGGACGTAGCGAAGTTTCGTATCCCAGTCGGTCTACACCTCTCAGAAATCAATGTATCTGATAATACTAGTAATGTACAGTGCGGCCAGATGGACGGACGACCTAAAGGGCTTTACAGGAGGTGGTTGGATGCGAAAATCAGAGCACTGTGCGTGGTGGCGAGCCTTGGGAGACGCCTACATCCAGCAGTGGAGAGACACAGGCTGATGATGATATGATGATGGCATTATAAATTAGAGCTGTTTTTTTGTATTTAATATCACCGTGCTAACATAGTTCGAAGTATATGTCACATTAATCCTAACTAATCTATTGGCTATTTTTAGATATTTCAGTTATGAATTTATTTTTTAAAAAAAGGTTAATCCAAAAGGCTACTAATTAAAATTGATATCCAATGTATGCAATATTTCACAATGAAATAAATCATGAATATTATGAACATCACACGACTGCAAGTTGCTAGAAGGTCGCCGCACTCCCTTGCGGTACTATTCAAATTGCCTCATCTAAGGATAACATGTTATTACAAATTTAAAACAGTATGAGAATTGTTTCTCTCGTCATTTCACACACGAGTCATTATTCTCTGGACTGAGCTGTGGTTATATTGTAATTCATAGCGTTGCATCGCCTTTTAGTCTACCATTTATCGATCCTGGCTTGCATCACGCCTTGTTTACGTATTTCAAACAATAAAATCCTTTGTATGAATATACTCTAAACATTACAGCTGCATGGATAGTTTTAAGAGGTTACCATAGGTACGGTCCTTCCAAAAAGTAAGTAATATTTTGCTTTGAATCGAGTTGTATTTGGTTGTTGAATATTTGAACAGATCTCACTTAATGGGAGCTGCTTACCAATTCCATACTACGGAATTCTATCATTACTTGTTATTTACGTTTGCTTGTTTATTTATTTACTTGTTGTACTTGTTATGGTCGTAGCAATACGTACAATAAACATGAAATTTCTGAGATATAACATGAAGGTTTCGATGGAAAGAAAAAACTGTAATTAATTTCATATCTAGTAAAATTTAATTATTAAAATGTCCAAAATTTTTGTTACATTTTTGAATTCTTGTTATTACTGACTAAAAGACAATTATGTTTTTCAATGAAAACATTCTAGCTGTAATGTATATTTCAAATGTGTTTGTCAATAGCTACAATCTATAAAGGTTTTTCTAAAATATTGAAATTGCTGGGGTTAGTTTTATCATTTTCGTGAGTTCAATAAGGCCCACGGATGTGTGAGTTAATTGTGAATTCCTATAATACTTGTATAATTAATTTCCGCAATGATTGAGAAGGCAGAGCACGTATCGCATAAATATGGACTTTAGTTTTCATTATACAAACCATGTAATCACAATCATAATTTTCCATTTCTTGAGCTGAAGAGGTATATTTTCGAATAATCTTTAAATTTGTTAACACTTCACCTAAGCTGTGTTTCTAGAAGTAGAATGAAAAAAGAAATAAAAGTAGCCGATTTAAACTTCAGTACAGAACATATTAACTTAAGAACAATGTACTTGTCGCTGAAATATTTTATTACTCTGACACGAAAAGTTTTTTGGGCAGTAATTTACTATTTTTATTTTCTCAGAAAATATTATAGATTTTTTTATAAATCTTACTTTTTTAAATATAATCTATTATGTATTTTTATATTCGTATACTTAAGTTTTAATATTAATTTGTGCCTGCTCTTAATATGACCTCTAAAATTCGACCCGCTAGCGCTTGTGCTTTAGACACGACGACATTACATCTTATCAGTACTGACATAATGGTTGATGAATTCAGTAAATTTGCGTTCAACCTAGTGGAAACTTATTCATATGCGGCGCCATGTTTGGCTTGTGAAATGATATTGATTACCGAATTCTATCTATCTTTGAATTATGGGGACTGTGTAAATCATAGTTCAAAGCAAAATTATTAATTATGGTTACCTTTATGTAAATTATCTTAATAGACATTAGTTTGAGAGTGCTGATGTCATTTCACAAATGGGTCATGTCATGACCATCGAAATAATATATCTTCAAGTTCGCTGGTCATGACCATATTACGGAATGTAATGATAATCTGACTGATCTGAAACTTCGGCTTAATAACTGTTATCTACTGCAGTCGTTGCCACGTCCTCTTATATATATATATATAATTCTTGTGCCACAGTGTTTGTAACCATACTCCTCCGAAACGGCTAGACCGATTTTTATGATTTTTTTTGTGTATATTCGGTAGGTCAGAGAATAGGTCGTAAACTATTATTTTATTATTAAAAAAAAGTTGTTTGTACGTTTGTGCACGCTAATCTAAGAAAACGCTTAACCGATTTGAATGCAGTTTTCACTGATGTATTGATTATTACCTGGATTAAACTATAGCATACTTTTTATCCCGGAAAAATGCTAGGTTCCTGTGGTGTTTCCAAAAAAAAAGTTGCGCACGATGTTGCGGGCCTGGCTAGTTATTATACTGAAACAATAACGAAACAATGACAATTCAAAATGCGTAGATTTATCGTATTTATTATATTAATAAAAGATGAATGAACGCGGGAAATAAGACACCTGTCGTGAAAATAATAACAACTTTAATTTTATCTCTAAATGAAAGCGCTCAATTGTCCAAGGCTTCGCACGTATATTTGTGCTCGTGAAAATTTTGGGGTCTACAGTGTTATTTACAATCGAATCAGGTAAACGAAAAATAGTTTTGTTTATATTTTGTAACATTCGCACTTAATGAATATTTGTGTTAAATATACATTAATATAATACACGTTATTGTAATTAAAATTTTGATTCGGTTTTTTTCACTGGTTGCTATAAAACGTGTACTATAGTTTAATCCAGCCATTAATTATGATATACTCAAGCGTTTACCGTTTCGCACAAATACGGTGCCAAAGAACGAGAAAGCCATAAATTTTTATGTTATAAAGAACTAGCTGTTGCACGCGACTTCGTCTGCGTAACTTTATAAAATGTAGCCAATGTTATTCGCTTTCTATAGGTGAAAGAATTTTCAAATTTGATCCACTAGTTTTTAAGTTTATTTATTACAAACAAAAATGCAAATTTTCTCTCTTGATAATATCTAATATATTCTATTTAATCAGGATGAGACGATAATCGCCGCCGATCCATCGCCGCTTTTTTGCCTTTTAAGCTATCGAAACAATAATTGTAAGAAGCGGAACATATGTAAGTAATTAATAGTATAGATAGAATATACAGTAAAATATATAGTTAGTAGGTTAGGCTTGCTTGTATTTAAAAGTAATAAAAAAACAAGGCGAACAGAAACTAAACTAAACGGCGATGAAATGGTGGCGGCGAATTGTCTTAAACCTTGCACAACTATCGACATTAAGCAATTGACAACAAATTGATTAACTTGTCTCTATGTGTTTTCATTAATATCTGAGATTTATTGATATCTAATTTATCGTTAATGTCTGTCATAAATTTTTATTCAGCTATTAATTCATTGTCTGATAATGTCAGCCTCGATAATCTTCTATAATATAAAAATCTCGTGTCACGATGTATGTTCGCGATAAACTCTGAAACTACTGAACCGACTTTGATCAAACTTCATAAGTATCTGTTATTTGGTCCAACTTAAAAGATAGGATAGTTTATATCTCATTTTGTTTATTATTATTTTTTAAATTATATAATATTATTAACATAGCGCCATCTATTGATACTTATTCAATACAGCAATTATTTATCTGTGAGTTCCATAAGGTTCTCACAGATGGCGGTTTAAAGTAATTTATCGGCTGGATTGCAAAAAGCACCCCGGGCGAAGCCGGGAGCGGGCCACTAGTTGTATTATATATTTTCAGAATAACTCCTTCGGTTAAAACGCGTCTGCGAAATTGCTTCCAAATTGAATTAATCATTTCATTTTTTGTCTTTGAAAGTTGCACTTCTAATTGGTTTTCTTTGTTGATTCAATCTGAAAATTGCATTATTAATTACAGAGAGTTCTGAAATTTAATTATTAAATTGAATTCAAACTGTAAACTAATAATTTAACAAATTCACTAAGTATCTATGCTAGATATTATCAAATATTAGGTGGTAACGACTGCTGATTAGTTTTTTTTTACTTTA
This sequence comes from Synanthedon andrenaeformis, assembly GCA_936446665.2. NCBI lineage: Eukaryota > Metazoa > Arthropoda > Insecta > Lepidoptera > Sesiidae > Synanthedon > Synanthedon andrenaeformis. Next base: position 6,015,421 of record OW387796.2, read on the forward strand.
TAGATATATCGCTTTTGGTCATAAAAAGTATCTTTTAAGTTTTAAACTATAAGAGAAAATATTTGTATTTTTGTTTATAATGAATAAACTAAAAAACTACTAGACCGATTTTAAAAATTCTTCCAACTATAGAAGTACACTTCCCTAGAGTTCATATAAAACTAATAATAATATTCAATGTCTTAGAAAAATTTATTAACAATAAATATTGAATAAATATTCCAACGGTTTAGAAAAAGGGTCAAAGACGAAGCCGTTGGCAAAATCATGTTCCTAAATACTACTTGTTCAGCTAAATGAACTACTAATCTCTGAATTACTCTACTGAACTGGATATTCCGTTAAACTTGGGCCGTTTTTCGCCACTAAATCGTATTATGGTTCATGCGAACACTCTAAGACATGAGATAGACCCTTGCAGCGATGCGCCGTCGAAAATTAAGAGTCATCCTCGTCCGTGGTTCCGACACCTGACATTTTAATTTTATATAATTGTTTTGTTACATTTGATTATATTTGAATATTTAGTTGTTGGTCGTGACATGTAATGTGACATTTTTATTATTATTATTTATTTCAATTATTTTAATTTTTATTTTGTTTTTATTATCATTAGTATTATAGTTTAGATTAGATTAAATTTAGTTTAATACATGGGATGTTGCTTGGAGCTCTTACTGGTGCATGTTCCGCCTAGTGCCAATTATTCTGAACAACGTGTTTTAATTTGATGCCTGCCTCGTTGGGGGCCTTGTTTAATAAATAAATAAATAAATATAGACTTTCTCAAAAAGGGTTAAAGCAAACATCTACACGTCACATAAAATTTAATAACTAATAGTTTGTGTCGCGAACGTGAAGACAAATTGCCTCGCTTGCGAGTCAACAAGCCACTTTAGTGGAAGAGAAATGATCTGTCGTCAGAAGAACCGAGTCTTTGTAAAAGACATTGTGCTGTGATGTTTACTTATTTTGTAGATAAAGACGAATGGCGAATTTAAACTCTAAAACCGAATTTGAGAAAGACAATCTGGGTATTAGGTAAATTCAGGTTCATAATGTGGTACTCGCGACTTCGTTCACGTTGAAAAATTAAAAATATATATTAACACATGAGAAAATATATGCTCCCCGCTTTGATTTCATTAAAACAAACATATTGTTACTCAATCACGGAACAACAGCTGAACGGATTTGGATGAAATTTGACACACATATAGTTTATTACCTGGATTAACATATAGAAAACTTATTATCCTGAAAAAGTGTTAATTTCTCGATTGATCGTCTAAATGCATAAAAAATCGGCGCAATCCTTTTTGCCGTCAACAGTGACGGCGCCACCGTCGTTACAGCGATAAATATGTCAAGCGTTTCTCACGTGTTATATTTTTAATTTTTCATTGCAGACGAAGTCTCGGGCACCAGCTAGCAATATTATAAATGCGAAAGTTTGCATGGTTGTTACTCAAGAACACAAAAACGGTTGAACGGATTTGGACAAACTTTGGCACACAGATTATTACCTGGACGAACATTAGATGATACTTTTTATCTTGGAACAATGTTAGGTTTTTGTGGGATTTAGAAAAGTAGTATAATTTTTAATAAGCAATTATTCAAATATTGGACTGATAAGCCACAGTATTAAAAGTTGAAATGTTGTTTGCCTTCAACATACGAGTTAATCAAAAATTTTATTCCAAACTGCTATCGCATTTCCGGATTAAATAATAATAATTATTCAACTATTCAAACTTCAACTAATTATTATCATTCGATAATTTAAAATTTGAATATCATTCATGATATTAAAGTAAACTTATTTTGCTAACAAATTTAAAAGCAGGCAAAACTTGCAAGAAATCTTGCATGAGTAAAGAACTGGGTACTTATGCATCTACACAGGTACTTATGAAAATGATGAAACTCAGGTCTATTTTTCACACAATATGTACATATGTTACTCACTCTTACTCACAAAAACCTAACTTCGCACATGGGTTCTAGAACCTGAATGAACTTTCGAACCTCCATCGGTTATTGGTCGGATGTTAAACGCATGAGCCTTACAAAAAACCTAAACTACTTAAAACTTAAATTACATAATATGAGGCAACTGACCCCGAGGGGCACTCATGTCAACGCATGGCGAATCATGGGTGGTAAAAACGGTCCCGAGTAAAGGGGAGGTAGCATTCCCTAACCTCCGCCCAGAAAAAATATTAGGAACAACTAAGGCACACTTATGCTACTGCTACACCTGCGTTAATGTTAACGTTAGTGTTAATGTCCAACTACGCGTTAATTAAGGCATTAAAAATACGCTTTGGCTACATTAAGGTTCTAACGCCGTTAAAAGCTAATTCATCCCGTTAACGCGCTAATACAAAATGGAAGTTGAAGCAGCTGCACTAGTTGCAGCAATGAGTGTAATTAATGATTATATGCATTTATGCAATTTAATAAAAAAGAAAAAACAAAAAAGAAGAAGATGGTGGATGATTCAAATGCATCGTCGTTGAACTCGGTCCTGCGGAATGAGACGATGTTAAGCCGTTAATGTAGCCAACATCGCGTTAAGCGTTAAATTACGCGTTAAAACCCTTTGATGTGTCAAAAAAACCGACACCCGAGCTATCGCTTAACGTCTATTGCCATTAGTATTGCCGTTAGCAAATTAACGCATTAAAATCTTGGCCACATCTGCGTAATGCCTTATTTAACGCACTAATTAACGCGTTAAGACGCAGGTGTAGCAGTAGCATAATACATACAGTCATGCTGCAAGGACCAAGCCAAAGTACGACCTGTGTCCGGTCTCATTCGTCAGGCGAATCATACGCATGCGCTCGCTTGAGGAATGGGACTGCAGGTACGTGCTGGGTGACACAGCAGCAGTTACCAACCAAACAATTAGAAAAATTGGCATAATAAATGTCCTAACACAGGTGTTCACGGGGCACGGTGGATTCTCCGAGTACTTGAATCGCTTCAAATGCAAGGAGAGTCCATCGTGCATCTGTGACCCTAGTGATGCGGAGACGGTCCCTCACCTGCTGACCGAATGTCCAGTACATGATAGAGAGAGAATGGACCTGGAAATTGAGATATAAAGATTACACAGAATAACTTAAGGCTTATCCTTCCAAAAAATTAAATTTTTGCAACATTTTGTAACAGTATTATTCATTATATATACGCCTTTTCTTCAGCGAAAAAAATATATGTTTATCTACAAGATATGAGGAATGATTTGTTGGGATTAAAAATTTTATTTTATTGAAATTGATTCAGGAAAAAAATTCTAAACTCACCCCTTTTATTTTCAGTTATAACAATCTCACTTCTACAATATTTATCAAAAGATTATGAAATTTTGTACACTTATGAAGATAACAATGTAGCATGATTTGTTGAAAGCGCTTTTTGAAAATTCGTAAAATTGAATTTTATATAACGTTTTTATCAAAAATATTTCCCCACTTACTCAGCGCTAGCCCGTTCTCGTCCATGAAATCAGTGCGGGGCGAGTCGTGATGCTAGACGGACCTGTGCCGCGTTGCGCTTCATCAAATTATTAATTTTTACGTAATAAACAAAGAATAAACATTTTCGTGGCAGAACAGACAGTGCATGATAGTGTATATAATACTTTAATAGGTTTTCTTTTTTGTCTTTTTAATTAAATCTTTAAAAAACTAAATATAAATTATGTTGTAATATAATATTCAATTTATTAATAATCTGAAATATTCAATTTGAATATTCAATTAATAATTCATCTGTATATATACTTGTTATCTAAATTTAATAAAGATAGGAAGTGAGCAAAGGAGGCAAAAGCGTAATATATCAAAAATAAACCAAACGAGGAAGGAAAGTTTTCATGAATTTTAATTAATTAATTAAATTAATTAATATTAATAATAATTAATTATTAATTAATACATATAAATTAATAAGCCTAATAAATAAATAAATAATAAATAAAGCCACTATAAAGCCGGATTCCCACTCACGTATCTAGTGACTCATCGAATTGTTCTCTAGAAGGAGCGGTGGGGGGTTTCCCTATTGTAGGTGGTCGCGTAGGGGACGCCCCCGTGACCTCCAGAAAAATCCGATATCCTCGGTACACCGTTCTGGTAAAAAGTTGGTGAGCGGTTCTCGGAAACTATGAGGGATAGAAGGGTGGCGTTTGCAGAAGGTCATAGAGGGTGATCGGTAGTCACCAAGGAAAGTGTCATCCGGTCTACCGGGGCACCAAAAAAAAGCCCCCTCCCTGGACCCCCCCGACCATAACTCGGAAACGGCGCGTCACAGCCGTGTCGTGTTTGGGCTCATCGGGAACGTCTCGACGAGATAAAAAAAATTGACCCCCCCCCCCCGCGGACCCCCCGACCGTAACTCGGAAACGGCGCGTCACAGCCGGGTCGTGTTTGGGCTCATCGGGACGTCTGGACGAGATAAAAAATTTGGCGCCCCCCTCGGACCCCCCCCCCGACCGTAACTCGGAAACGGCGCGTCACAGCCGTGTCGTGTTTGGGCTCATCGGGGACGTCTCGACGAGATAAAAAATTTGACACACCCTCGGACCCCCCCGACCGTAACTCGGAAACGGCGCGTCACAGCCGGGTCGTGTTTGGGTTCATCGGGGACGTCTCAACGAGATAAAAAATTTGACGCCCCCCTCGGACCCCCCCCCCCCGGCCGATACTCGGAAACGGCGCGTCACAGCCGGATCGTATTTGGGCTCATCGGGGACGTCTCGACGAGATAAAAAATTTGACGTAACCATGGTCAACGGTTACAAATAGACCCCCCATGTTAGGTATCATTTGAAAGGATGAGGGTAATCTATCAACACCATCCTCCCAGCCCCCCTCCGCTCCCCCCTTACTCCCCCCCCTCCTTTAAAATTACACAATTAATAATAATAAGACCCAAAACCAAACCAAAACAATTAGACATGGCAAAAGACAAGACAAAATGAAAACGTGAATAAATTTTCTACAAGCATTTGTTTTTTTTTTTTTTTAATTCTATTGACATGAATTTTAAAAATTATAAAAAAGGGCTTATGATAGCTTTTAGAAAAATCAAGCGCTGAATCAAAAATATGGAGAAAATAATAAATGTTAAGTGTGCCTTTTACAGTTCAATATACCCTAAAAAGCCCCACAGAGTTTCCATTTAATCCACTCAGCCGCTTTTTTGTCCCACTCGATTTTTTTGAAAAAATTGAAGAAGCAAGATTCTCGCTCTAAAAAGTTCGTAATCTTTATCAAAATGAAAAAAAAAACACTTTTTGTCTCAATTTATTGTCACTTCACTCACTTGGTGAATTTGAAAAAAAATATCAAAATTAAAAAAAAATTATTACCGCCGGCATTAGCGTTACCCAAACAATACGTACCACGCGAAGTTTGCACAGTTGGTGCAAAAACTCAATTGTTTTTACTGAAAATTAAAAAATTTGTTAGTTTTGATAAAAACTTTTGTTTGGCTCTTTTACCATATATTTTATATTCGTATAAAGAAATATACATACATCTATACACATAAATAAAATTGGAGTGTCTGTTTGTAATATTGAAATAACCGTTTTTTACTACATGAATATGAATATATATACGTACATACACCATATATGAGTACATACACCAAAATAAACCAACCACATAACCAAACCAAATTTTTGTCTGTCTGGGTGTCTGTTTGTTCCGGCTAATCTCTGAAATGGCTGGACCGATTTTGACGGGACTTTTATTGGCAGGTAGCTGATTTAATAAGGAGTAACTTAGGCTACGTTTATTTTAGAAAAAATCCAAAATAACATCCAAAATAACATTTTTTACAATTTTTGTCTGTCTGTCTGTTTGTTTGTTCCGGCTAATCTCTGAAATGGCTAGACCGATTTTGAAGGGACTTTTATTGGCAGGTAGTTGATGTAATAAGGAGTAACTTAGGCTACGTTTATTTTAGAAAAAATACACCCCTGGCCAAGCCGAGAGCGCGCCGCTATACACTCTAAAAACATAACCCTCGTTGTGGCGCAGACGGGTAAAAATTTTACTAGGTAACATAATTTACTACCTAAATAACAAAACACGCTTCATTGTTACTGAATTATCCCTCTACATTGTAAATAATTATAAATTTGTAGTATGTATTTGCAGTAAAGTAGGCTCAGTCGACTATGTCGTGCCTTTGTCGTCTAGTCTCCATACTACTCTTTGCCATCTCTGTGCGGTCGATCTCTTGTAGAGGGTGGCGCGGGGAAATTAGCCTAATAATTCAAGGCCAAATCGGCGTTATACACCTTAAAAGAAATTATGATTAATGACAAAAGGGATAAATTCCTAAAATATTGTACAAAAATAGCAGAAAGGGCGATCAAGAGAAATAAAGATTGAGACAGTAACGCCAACCTGTGATAAATTAATACAAATAATTTATTATTGTTATTAACATTATTTTGATAAATTTGTTTTACTATTTATTGTTTTAAACTATTTTAACCTTGTAATTAATGTAATTCTGATATTTTAAATTATTTTTTTTTAACATTCGATGTCTTCAAGTTATCTAATTGTTTAATCTGTAAAATAATAAATCTTGTGTACAATTATTTACCCTGACTCTGCTTAGAATTAAGGAAAATGGAAATAAAGTTAAGGGACATAATAGGACATATAGACATAATAGGACATATAGGCGGGAATTCCACCCGCAAAGGTATGAATGAGGTTGAATGACAGAAAGATCAAGTATGCAGAATGAAAGTGCGAGAGGCAAGCAAGCGAGAACTGGTATGAAAGAGAATTGTAGATATAGGCTTCAGCGCATGATGCTGGAGGGGGTTAAGTAAAAAAAAAAAGTGGCTAGAAGTCCCACATACCCCACCGATTTCCCCATGGTCATGATCGATGGGTATCTGGGTATCTGGATCGCAGATTTTCCCACGCAAAAAAAGGTCGCTACAAATATACTATGTGTAATAGGTTTTAAAAAGTCTTAAGTATTTCGTGTATGCTAGAAATATTAGTAGGCTATTTCACACGTCGACACACCAAAATGGACGAGCAATTCAAGTCACGTTACTGAGAGGAATCACGCTTCCGGGCGTGAAGTGTAATATTATTTACTGGAATTCGGTTTAGAAATAGATCGAAGAGATAACGTTCGCGACTCTATGTGTAGCTTTATTTATGTGTTTTAGTAGCTATATCGCTGCTTAAATTCTAAAGTGTCACAAGTCAAAATTACACTTTTTTACAGGAGAGCTAATCGAAAAAATAAATAAAATTATTTTTAGTCTATTTTATTATTATTAAATATATGTATGTATGTATATCAAATATATGCATATTATACATCGTTAGAAGCGTATTTTTAAGTAGCATTAAATGTTTTAAGTAGTTTTATAATAAACTGAACACTAGAGGAGATATAAGCATATAAGTTACCTTTGAATATATAAAAAAAATATCAAAATATACTAAATATGGAATAAAACAACTATAAGTCTTTTTGCAACATACAATATGAAGGATTGTGATTGTATTTTTGCAATAATTTTTTTTTGGATTTTTTTGATTTGTGCTACTTTTGAATTTAAGCAGCGATATTTGTTTTTTATTTTATTTTTGTAAAAAATTACTGCAATTATTTTAGTAATAATTAAAGAGTCCATCGATCGAGTGGTTGATGCTATATTTGGAGGACGGCAGGGCAAATTATTTAAGATTTTCATAGTACTCGTATTTTGTACCTTAACTGCTTTTAATTCATCCATACTAGTCCATACTAATATTATGAATGTAAAAGTAACTGTCCGTATATCTGTTACCTTTTCACGCCTTAACTATTCAACCGATCGTCATGAAATATTGCATACACGTTGTCAGCGATACAAGAAAGAATGTGTTAGAAATAATGAACCCATCGTTAAAATAAATGAAACCCACGTGGTCTCAAAGACCACCAGTCTTCGAAGACAGAGAAGAGAAACCTGTTCTCTGAAGTCAAATATAATATTCTAATATAAAACTGGTTCAGAATATTCAAGTACAAGTTAATGACACAGAAACTCTTCACCCAGAAACTTTTTTCATAACCAGCTAAGGAAAAGGAAATTCACATCTCTATTTCGTAACTAGATTATTAAAAAGAATTATTTTTCCATCTTTGTAATGAAAATATACATTTATATAACTAATAAAATTGGCAAATTTATCTATTTTTAATAACACATGTAATTTTTGACGTTTTTCAAGCAAATTGCTATCAGATTCAGCATTCAGATAAAATAAAAAATAATAATATTGAAACTACGTATAAAGATAAAAACATATACTATGTCACTGTACAAAAATAAAACCCTATATTAAGTAATATTATTTAAAAATGTATAAGCGCTGAATTTTTTTTGCAAATATTATACTTCTCGACGGCTTCTCGTTTATCTCTCTTTTCATCAGTGAAAACTGTATCAAAATCCGTTGATAGGTTTAGAAGAAGTTAGCGAAGAAACAGACAGAATAGGACAGCGACTTTTATGTCATTTTATAACTTTTTAATAGAAATATATAAATATATGTAGGTATAGATATACAGATATAGATTATTAAATAGAAATATCCACTGAATTTAAGATATTTTGCATTAATTAGTTTTGTGTTAGATGTAAAATTGTTTAAATATTTATATAATGAACCCATTATTAACATTTGAAACAATCGTGTTGATGTAATAAGGTCCGTTCCATGCAAGAGTTAACAACCGTCGCCTCGTCGGACTCGACAGTACAAGACAAGTGCTCTTGTGTTTGAGGGGTCGAGAGTGCAACTCAACATCTCAGCTCCGACGAAATTTCAGTCATAGGTACTTGGACTAGCCTATAGAAAAATTTTATTTAAATAAAACTTGAATTTTTAACTACCATTACGTAGTTAACATAATGGTAGTTAAAAATTAACGGATTCGTGCGCAAACACTTATCTGAGTAAAGTAATTCCGGCCACTCTAGTTTTCACTTAAGAAGTTGACTTAGAATAGTAAATTTGTCCGTTTTGGGATTCCAAAATTATTTGAAAAGAAAAATTTGATGAAATTAAAAGAAATATTGAATCTGGACAACTCGCAGTGGTCAAGTGGATGGTATTAACCTTAGTCTATAGAGTAGACATGAAAAACTATAAAACTAAAATATAAAACTAACGTCTGGCCAAAGTGTTATTGCCAAGAGGTCAAGCGTTATAGTGTTTATATATATTTTTTTATTTTACAACGCAGACAAAGTCGTGGGTACCAGCTAGTATTAAAAAAAAATTACCAAATGAAGAGTGTACGTAAACTCAGGCAGGACATTTAGTGAGATCGATAAAAGTGTGTTGTAATGTTGATTCTGTAGGGACTCGGGTCCCTCGTGGTTCGTCACTCGTTTCACTCTCGACTATGTGGCGCCACTCCACTACTTTAGAGACGGGCGTTACATATATCGATATCTATCAATTTGGCTTTTAAAAAAAGCGAGTGGTGACTGTCTTATGTTTTGTATGGTAATTGAAAGACAATTAATACAAGGGTAAAGGATGTATCCGACCATTACTGTCTCCCCGAGGTATAGATATAATTTGAATTGTAATAATAATATAGAGACAATTTATTTTGCTCACACGCTATAATATACTGAGTTAGCCAGCAAGCTATAGTCTGTTTTTTTTTTAATAACAAACGAGTGCCAAAAATTTTCACTGCATTGTCCATAAAATCCGTTTATCCAATAAGAACGCGCCTAAGGCATTGTTAGTGGTAGGACCACCTTAGGCGCGTTCTTATTGGATAAACGGATTTTAGGGACCAATAGCAATGCAGTAAAAAATTTTAATACTCGTTTGTTAAATAAAAAATATAGTAGTGAGCAAAAACTCAAACTTTATTGCAAATAGTGTACCTCTTTATTGCATTTTTCCCAATTGACTGCACATATATTTTGTGCAACAAAAAAAACAGAGCAAATATAATATAAAAAATTGAGAACTGCACCGCTATCTCTTGACCAAGGAACATTATGAACAAACTTTAAACAGTCTCATAATGAAAAGGCAAGTCAAAGCTTATCTATTCACATAAAATTGTTTTAACAAGAGAAAGTCTTTCATTAATCTTATATAAAGATACATGCAATCAGCATCGAGGGGATTGACAGCATCTATTCTAATTGAAGCACAAAGAAAAACACATTAAATTTCTTGTGTATAGTATCTACTTTCATAGTGTTCAAAAATGACAATACTATATTGATGAAAGTCAATTCCATTACAAATACTTTTTAAACTAAGAATTAGACCAAAATAAATCAGAATAAATAAAAAAAAAATACATAAATTCATTCATTGGCTTTTTGAGTTTTTATCTAATATTGATTTTATTAATCTAATATTGACCTTTTGTTTTTAAAATTAATTACATTCTATGTGAGTACACAATTACTACAGAAAACAATTTTATCGATATACTAATTATGTTGATCTTGTCATCACTAGTAAATAACAGGGAAAAGTAAGTCGAAATCGCTTTCTTTAGATATTTCAACATTAGCATTATTTGCGAATGCCAATGGGAGGGTTCGACAAAAAAATTGCAAAAATTCACGCCCTGAAAGTTATGAAAAAGATATTGTATTCTCAATGAGAATTCATAAACAAATACAATTCGTATTGTTGGCGTTGGATATTTGCAGCATTTTGACACATAAATAATATTGCGATTATAAAGAAGACATTCGATTGTCCACTTAATTTTTTTAAATTTATTTCGTGTTAAAGTTATTTATATTATAATGATAAACAGCGTATTACCCCCAAGAACGGTAAGAAAAACATATAATGCAATAATATAATAATAATTTATTATTACATTATTTAATTATTGATTAATTTATTTTCACATGATTTACACTTTCCCGAAAGTAGTCAACATCGCCGCTATTATAATGGTTGACTTTTTACAACCATTATTCGATCCTGACATATATTATATCGTGATGATAGTCACATATAGCATGCATTTGTATTTCTAAGTCTAAATAATTAATAAATTTAAATTTCTTATTGTTACAGGAGCAACAGTATAAACTTCAATGGAAGAATCAAAAAAAGGTGTTTTGTAATAAAAAAAAAAACATAGTTCTATGAATTAAGTGCCAAAATTATAACCGTTAACACCAACTAAGAATATTAACGAAAAAAAAACATTATTGTCAATAAAATAAATATACAATATATATAGAGGATTATAGAGGAATTGTAACATAAAAATTAATAAATCTATAAATATAACAACATACTGTACAAATTCACAGGCCTCATGTAACTGAAAACCGACTAAAGCAGTGTTGAAATTAATACTAAAAATCATGAAATTGAGTGTCAGTGCGTATCGCGCACACGCATCAGCTCACAAGAAGATCTTGACGTCATCGTATCAACAACATTACGGTAGCACAGCAGCGCCACCTGTATGCAGCACTCTGCAACCATCCAACTTCACACCTCAGGTTAGACACTTTATAATATTTATAGCGACAATTGTGTTAGTGTTGGGTCAATAAGATGAAAAGCTCTTCGAATTATAATATAGATCAAAACTCATAAATCAATGATTTTTTAAAAATACATCAATAAATGATTGATAAATAGATTAAGTGTACGCGCGGAATATCGCTCCAGTGACGTCACTTGACCTAACCGAAATCGTCGTATGTACCACACATCACTTATTCGTCTAGGTCAAGTGACGTCACACGTTACATTATTCTTTATTCTATATTTTAATAATTTTTTCACATTTTTGTTTAATTTTACTTGAATTTTTATAACCATAAGAAATGGAAACCTCTATTATGGAAGCCGCGTATAGTCTTTAAGGGTCAGAGTCGAAGCGACCCATTTGCATTTCGAAGACGCTTATTATACATAATTATCATATTAAATAAAAATATATAAAAATCTCAAGAAAGTTCCCCGCATTGTCCAAAATGTAGTTAATAACTAGTGGATGTCAAGTTCTGTCAGTGAGAACTGTACTCAACCACGATATTGAGTAACTCTATTTAACATAGCCTCCTTCGATAGTGTAACGTCACTGCAAATGCGTCACTGCAAATAAGATTAAGTTCAGAAACCAACAAGGTTCTCGACCAGTGACATCCCTTACTCACTGACCGAAACATAAATGCAAACACGCTGTTATTTCGCTGTTGTCTTCTGTAGGGTTATCTAAGTTATGACTGAGAAAAGCAGTGTGCCCTGCCATTATTATAAAATATTTTATTTTGTAAGAAAAAAAAAACTGAGTCGCAGAAAACTTACCTTCAAAAAGTTTTCACTGTTCACTTCAAAAATCGGAAGATAATTTGTAGCATAATTATGTTGTATCATTTTGATATCTTGATTTAATGGGCCATTTTTTAAAATAATTTATTAACTTAACTTGGGGGGGTATAATACTTTTTTTTAAAAAAAAGACGAAGTGTCAAAATTGGCTAAAAATATTTTTAACTTGATTCAATTAAACTTTATTTTTATATAGAAAACTTACAGAATCAATTTATTGAATTTATGACCAGGGTGTCGATTTTGTCCATTTTCGAATATTGTATCTTAACCTAAACCCTTTATCTCTTAACCCAGTGAACTGGATTTATTTTTATTATCTTTTTCAGAGCTGTTATAACTCAGGCTAGCGCTAAACATACACATACACACACACACACACACACACACACATCTACATATAAATATCAAAGCATGTCGGTCCTGCCAGTCTAGTGTTTTTCCCTATACAAAAAGTTCCCAACGTGCCTAAATATATTTTTGTCTTGTTATTTATTAAAATTGCACAAATTTGTTAGTTTATATTCATATTGGCATAAAGGTCTCTTTTTATTACAAAAAAAATCTTCACCTTAAAAAAAGAAATCCATTGGTAGAAGTTAGATAAGGCGGGATACAATAGTGCTACGGTGGTATTACTCCTGACCGCAGTGCGTAATGAGAAAATAATAGTCTTCTTTTGTACAAAATGAGATATTGATGTCTCAACTTACTTCTTCAAATATCTAAACATTTTTCGCCTACATAAAACATCCGTATTAAATAATGTCAAATATCAGCTTCTTTTTAAAATGAAATTTAATAAAAATACATGTCTACTTAATTATTGTTTTCAAATGAGCCCAATGACTCATAATTTAGTAAAGCTAATTTGAGCCCATTACCTAACAAACAAATGAAAACAAAAACAAAATCCACTTTTGTTTATAAATAAATTTATGAAATAAGAGATTACCGCAATTAATGAACTTTTAACAACGGTTTGTTTCTTAATAGTTACTAGATCTAATACTATTCCCATTAAAAAAAAAACCACTACATAATATATTACTTAGCTCCTTTGAAAATATATAGCATAATATAACAAGGCTTACAGAGAAATAGGCTACATCTTGAGTATTCACAAAATAATTTGCAAGCATTTTTTCGCTTAAAAAATATTCTCAAAAATCATTGTTGAATCTTAAAATGCACACACAAGACATTGTTTTAGTATAAAGAAACAAACATTCCATAGAACATTCGCATAATAAACAAAAACGTAATACAATCATTTTAAATGTACTACTATCAGTATCAGTGATTCTTGAAGTAAAGACGACAGTATCAAGATAAGAAATAAGGTAAGATACAGGTAGCGAAGTGTACGGTTCACCATACAAATGTTTATGAGGAGATTAACTTCAAGACTTGCGTAGGATACTACTTGTTTTTAAGTATCGTAATGTGCGAAGGGCATTTGCTGTAGGGCAGATAATCCCCAGTTCAACTGACTGGTCTTTTAGGTTACACTTATCGTCCATTTTAGTTCACCGACGGATGACAGTATTGAAACAATTCCATGGGAGTATCAACGATTCGGGCGATATTACAAATGTTGGCCGTTCAAAAGCGATTTCAAACTAAAAGTTGGGAAGTTTAAAAAGTTTTCGGCTCTTGTAACATGTCGCTTACTGTCGTATTCTATTTTCCCCATTTAACCCGAGATGTGAGAAGGCACAAGCGTAGTTGTATAACTCCCTGAGCGGTTATCCAACTTTTACATGCTTCACTTGTGGAACATGCACTACATTATCCATTAGGGTTTGACATTTAGTTATTTAACAACCTTTTTTCTTTAATATTTCTCTGTTTTTTATAAGATTAAATTAAGACTTAAAACACCAAAGTAAGAGAGGACATTGAGACTAGCAAATACTTGAAATTTGGATACATCTCTCTAGCCATAATTTATATAATTATAGCACTATAGAAGTGCTGCACAGAAAAGTTAAAGAAAAAAATAAGAAATCAATTTTCAAAAGAATACAAAATGGTCTTATTCTACATTCTTATTTTGCCATTATCTCGAAAACTATCTTTTTGGATTAGTTCGTTTTCGTCCTAAGGGTGCGATAAGTTCAAATTATCCTTATAAATGGAACTTATAAAGACACCAACAGACCAGTTCTAACCCATTGTCAATTAGCCCCAAAATCTGTCAATGTTTCCCTGGAAGTCAAAGTAAACCCCGCTTGACGTTAACTTTCGTGTAGGATAACATTATCAATGTTATATTTTTCTTTACATTTTCAGCGGAGAAAATGCTGGTAAGTATTAAATAAGTTTGTAATAAAGTCATATGAGCTGGCAATCTTATACCGATTCAAGTGGAAACCAATACGATTCAATCGGTTTGAATGCAATAAAGCCTTATATATTGAACTCATTGTTGCCTACGAGTCTATGAGTTTGTACTTCACACTTATTTAGGTTATATACTTATTTATTTAAATTGAAGTGACAATACCAATGAAGGCGAGAATTAACTTTATTGCAAATATTACTTTTAGATTTATTTTAACAAAAGCAGGTTGAAATGATTTAATGCGACTTTAAAAGTCAACAAAGTTAGGAGAGAAGTGTTCACGGATAAAACCCGCATTAACCCGCAAAATAAGGTTGATTTTTTTTATACTGTATCATATCATGAATTCATGTCTTTATGACAAAGGCGAGACTTCAACACTTTTGATCGACAGACACGCTAACGATCCACTTGATGGTCGGAGGCTACCTGCGCCTATAACACAAGCAACGCCATAGATGCTGCAAGTGTGCTGCCTGGCAAGCTCTGACATCCAAAACACAACATAACAGCATATAACTTCCCAAAACACAATAGCATACATGCTGTTATTTCATACTTCTGTAAGAAGGTGGTTATAGCCGCCAGATGGAGCTGCCCAAATGACTGCGAAACACAGTGTGCCCTGCCACTACTTTCCAAATCCAGCCCAAATTGCTATATAAATGTTTAGAATGGTATATAAAAAAAGAATGTGAATTAAAAAAAGAATAATGTAATTTTTATAATATTATTGAAAAATCTATGTAGCTGACTCGGCGAACTTTGTTCAGCTACAAAAATAATAAATGTTGCGTTAACTTGTTACTCTTGTTTTAATAGTTTTTCTGCTATTCGGGGCGGAGACAAATTCAACAATTTATAGAACAACAGTTCTTGGTAACTGGGTGTATTATGGTGTATTATTATTTGCCATATTTGTACTGTGGGTGGAAAAAGATTGAAAAGTGCAAATCGAATAGTTTGGGAACCTCTTCCCAAGTTCAAAAGGCAATCGTTCTCAATAAAAGCTTTCACCACCTTAATAACACTCGTGATATAAAAAAAACCTGCATAATAACCAATATCAGTATAAAAGATTAGGACAATATTTTCAGCCCTTTGTCCCGAGAGTAAATTATCTTTTATAAATAAATCTCTTTTTGGAGTATAAATGTTAATCCACCTGTAATTACTTTTCCATGGAGATTACTTTTAAAACGAATGCCTAAATTTTAAAGCGAGCAACATTCTGTTTAATTTAAGGGTTGTGGGCTGTCATCCGTTACAACACGCTCTCAAGTGTATTAACTTTTTACGTTTTGTATTTTAAAATTGAATGTGATATTTGATAATTGGTTAAAAAGGACAAAACCACAATAGGATTTTTTTTACTCTTGTTTTAGAATGACATGTGTTGTCGCGCTTCGGCTTCACACGGGTCCAGGAATTTAGCATACAAAATATGAAAGTTTCAAATGAGTTTCATGTTTTGTAAACTAGTAGTTCCTGAGATATGCCTCCACAAATAAACAAACTTATTAAATCTGTTCTCTCTCTGTTTCTCTATCTATCTCTCTCAGTGTGTCTCTTAATAATATTCGTATTGTACCTATAGATTATTGAATTTATATGAGTTTTGAATCATCACTTTCATTTACAGAAAATGAAGGATTAAAAAGTTGAGTACCAATTAGGTATATAATTAAATATATACAATACATGTAAGTAAAGTGCAATCATATTTGCTTCAAAACAGTGAAATAAGTTACTTTTAAAAGATGTTTTTTTACAAGTCACACCACATATCTATCAATAGGCAAATCTGAACATGCCTACGCTACGGGAACATTCACCAAATTGGAGGGAGAACAATTATTCGTTTCATTACGCCATTGGGAGTTCGCGGTAGGGCACACAATTTCGATGTGGTCTATTATAGCATCGAACGAAAATAGTGTGCGATAAATACACGAAAAATAATTAAGTCACAATATTATGGATTTTACGGACAAAAATTATTTTATTTTATTTATTTATTTATTTATTTAGATTACATACAGCCATTAATTTTAAAATTATTATTTTATTCAGTCTAAAAGAGATGATAATAAGACCAGAGGCGCTTAATCTGGTCCTGCCCACTTCTGCTACTAGATACTATTATGGCTAGATACTATTGAAATTCCTAACAAGGGCAAACTTTTTCCACACTTAAATATTATTTTTATGTCAAGGCTGACAAACAGGGTCACTTGATGATAGGTGGACTGTCGCCTATAACACAAGTAATACAATAGGCGCTGCAAGTGTGCTGCCGACCATAGTAGAATTAAGGAACACACTCATCGAAACACAACAGCACACATGCTTTTATTTTACGGTGGTCTTCTGTAAGGTGGTGGTTACTGCCGCCAGACGGGCTGCCAAAATAACTGCAAAACGCAGTGTGCCTTGCAATTACTTAAACCTGTCAGCGGCCTGTGTAACTGCAAAGTTTGCCTCATAATCAGACAGACTTTTCCGTCTAAAATAACGTCGTGTACAGAGCAATGCCAGCAATGCACACAACGCGGCATTTCACGACCGTGCTAACAAGCCCAATGGAACGGTGCGACGTAAAAAGTTCGTCCGTGAATGTGAAATTGTACGTTTAAAATTGAGCTGGCGTGCCGTGTTGAGGCGGTCATACACCATAGTAAGAGCCATTTGGCTTAATTTTAA
This sequence comes from Synanthedon andrenaeformis, assembly GCA_936446665.2. Taxonomy (NCBI): domain Eukaryota; kingdom Metazoa; phylum Arthropoda; class Insecta; order Lepidoptera; family Sesiidae; genus Synanthedon; species Synanthedon andrenaeformis. Next base: position 6,032,875 of record OW387796.2, read on the forward strand.
ACTTCACATTCACGGACGAATTTTTACGTTGCACCGTTCCATTTGGCTTGGTGTTCTGTCCATAAATAATCATATGATATGAAAGGTTTAAGAATAGAGGCCCTTTCCTCGTTGTTTCCGTTTCGTTCGGATCGTGCCTGGGCTATATTGATGTTGCTGTGTGAACGCACAACAGTAACCAATATAAATGTAAAATGTCGATAGGAAATGTTAGTATGCCCTTGCACACTTAATTTAATTGTAGATACTACAAATTCCATATGTAATGTTTTGTCTTAGTGGCAATAAAAGGACACGATTTCACTGATACGTGACGGTCAGTGAAATCGTGCATTTTTATTCAATAGAAAACCTCAAAAGGGTTTTACGAAATAAAATAAACTGTTCTCATGCAAGTCAAGCATGTCAATAAATAAAAATAAAATTATAGGTCATAACTTAAAGAAATCGTGTAAAAAAATTGGTAGATTTTCTTGCTGACTTCAATCAATTATTATAAATTTGAATACTTAATGTACATATTTTGATTAAAATTTAAGATAAATTAAAAAAATATTTTTTCTTAAAAAACATAACAATAAACTAACAATAACGACTTCGTCTGGTTAGGTAAAAATCATCAATGCTGCACAATAAGTAAAACGTATTTTACTCTTTTAGAGTTCAGATTTGCTGCCAAATAACTAAGTACCAAAAAATCTATATTACACTTCATAATTCCAATTAAAACTTTGCCTCATTAGTAACGGACAAATGCGGAAAATAAGTTCGCGTTTCGTTTTTGTACGCATACTAGCGAGACGCTCCCGGCTTTCTCATTTATATCTCTATCCATTAGCTAGTGAAAAATGTATCAAAATCAGTTGGGCGTTGTTACGCCTGACATCTTTAACGCTGTGACGACCGTGGTGCCACCACGACGACAGTGTCACCCATTTTTTAAATATTTTTAGAAGACGTATTATTCAGGTAATAAACTATCTGTGTGTCGATTTTCATCCAAATCCGTTTAATAGTTTTTACGTGAAAGCTTAAAAAGAGTGAAACGTACAAACATCCAATACATCCTTCGCATTATTATAATATATTATAATATTAGTAGTGTCAGCCTCTGCTATTTATGTTGACTGAAGTTGATTGGTTAAGGCGGAAAATATAGTAAAAAGTGCTCTGTGATGTTGCAAAAAGAGGTGCTCATTCATTCAGATTCATTCGGTGGCATGATATTAAATGGTATGTCAGTTGAACGAACGCGTTTGCGAAGAGGTCGTCATCGTATGTCCGCACATCTTATAGTTGGAATTGTAGTTCTGATATATCGGTCGGATGATAAAAGTATTTGGACTAAACATAAAATGGTTTACAGCTCCCAAAGTAGGATACTAGTACTAAGTTAATACTAGTATTAACTACATAGTAAAGTATACTTCATAAGAAATTATGTTGTATGCCGTGCAGAAAAAAACAAATGAAAGAGTTTTGTAGCAGAATGCATTTGATATCACGAGCTGTTTGTGCGCTGATGCGAATAACCGCATTTGTGGCCACAGTTCCGCAAAAGCGGCGGGAGAGAGAAAATAATTGTTTTTACCCTCAAATGGTTATACAATTTTAAATAAAAGGTCTGATTTTTCGACATTATTTTCAAATGGGTTACTGGTTGAGAAAAAATAGTGACCAATTGGGCATAGTGACTAAATGAGTAAAGTCTAATGGCATACTTATCATGTAAAATGACATCAGACCGTCAAGTTGGCTTAATCAAGGGAGTCATTTTGCATAACAAGTATGGCTGTCATGCAAAATGACATGCGATTGAACGAACCTGAACGTGTATGGCTGGCATTACATGCTTTCTATACCACGCATTCACCTCATTTCACCGCATAAACTTTATCAGATCTACAATGTACAGCGAAATCTGGATCTACAGCGAAATCTGGATTAATATGAAGTCAGGTGAAATGGGATTGGGATTGTGTTTATCCGGGTCCCCGGATAGAAGGTTGTATTTCATTAGATAGACAAAACGATCGGAATTAATGAATAGAAAGAATTTCGTAATCAAACAAGATGAACAAAACGTTTACATATTTATAGTCATTTCAGAAAAATTAAGGGATCTTTACTGGGAAGTGGTCAAGTACTTGCACTCTCGTATATTTACTTCTCTCAAGCTCTTCCAAATTCCTTAATTATTGTGATGCTGACATCTAGAGGTTACTGCCAAACTTGTCGCTACGTACCTCTGAAAACAACTTCTTGCAATTTTTTTTTAATAAAAAATATTTATATTTCTAATGTAAATTCACTGAACAATATGTAAATATATCAATAAATAAAGATTAAGTTAAAGAATATTAACCTTAAGTTTAAATTATTAAAAAAATCAGTGTAAATCTATGTGCCTAATATCTAAGAATAAACGCAACTAAGTTTGTCTGAGAGCTTTACTGACTGGTCTACGTTCTAAATGAATAATACAATGTTTGAAATATAGTGTAGTTACACACGAGGGATTGGCCGCGGCTTACTCGGGGGTTATACGTCCGTACGCGAATAGCCCATAAAAAGGCCTAAAGATGTAGAATGTTACAATAATATTTGATTCGCTAACGATACGAAGTCAGTATAACTTAGTTACATAAATAACTCTATACGTCAGTGTCTCTCCCAAATACTGCGGTAGATAGCTTGGCATTTTCGACCATTACTCTAAAGACACAGTAAATACAAATGCCGTAGGTGATCTACAATAAAATATTTTACTTATGCCACTTAACAAAATATGTATTATATTTTTATATCACAAATAACATTCTATAAATTATAGAGTAAATGGATCTAACGAATAAAACTCTCTTAAGTATATGGAAAAATTTAATAAGTTGAATTGTTTAAGATAATATTCCGACGTTGAATAACTTATAAATTACAAAATTATTTTAAAAAATTAAAAATAAGTAGTAAACAAGATAATAACCCACCATTTTGAATATTTGATATAAATTTATGAATAAAATAGTTGAAAATAATCGTGGAGATCACTAACTTTTATGGATTTTATGGATGTGAATTTTTTGCCAGGGGAAAAATGCTGTATTGTTCATAAACGGATGATGATTTTATTTTTAGTATAATAAAATATTTTTTGTAATACGTACAATAGGTGCACAGTAAATTCCACAGAAATTTTGATATTTTTATTTATGATATCTCTTTAAATAACATAAAAAACAAATACGTGAACTTATGGTTCGCTTTTGGTTACGCTTCAGATTGTATACTGTTTTTATATTTGAACTGTGGTAATCTAGTCTCCCCTGTTCGCATAATTCACTAATCTACTCTAACGTCTTTGTGGAGATTTAGAGCTCCACAGTGCACCTATAAAAACTTATTTTCAATGGTGAATTTTTATGTCTAATAAGGAGGTACTGGCATTATTTTATGAATGTTTTATTCAAATGACGACGAGTCCGCACTCATTAAATTTATGTCATTGGATAAAGTCATTGAACTCGCGACAGTGTCATGTAATGTAAGCATTGATGTAGCTGATATTAATTTAAAATAAATTAAAAAAAGAACAATAAGCAGAAAACTGCATATGAAAGTAAACTTACTAGATATGATAACAAGGATCAATATGGTATACACCTCTGACCAATAAACTAGTTTCATATCAACATCAAACATTTTTAATGGTCTGTCATTATGAAGTTCATGTTAAATAATTATGTTCTATTTATTGTAATTGTGTGTCAGTGTCATATTACATTCTCTCGTATTTCTTGCGATCAATAATTTTGTAAAGCTTAGTTTTCACTTCTGACATGCAGTCCAACGACTGACATGTTTTTTTTCTTGTCTTTATTATTGTAAGTGCACGGTGTCTTTCTTTATTTATCGATTGTTATGTCATAAATTAATAATAATTCCAATATGTATGTATAGGTAAACAGTTATATGAATGTATAGATTTCAATAGTTTACCTGTCTAGACTAGGGTATAGACATTTATAATTAAGAAAATGTTTCAAATTAGATGAATCAGTTATATATTGAGATCAGGCCAACAGTTTGTTTTCTATGCCAACATTAGGTAAGAAAGAAGAAATTATAGATTTTACTGGGAAAATACCTGGTTAAGTTTGAATGTATTAAAATACCGTACATTTTTATATTTATTCATGAAATCTGTAAAATTTTCAATCTGAATTTTATAAATCTGTAATATTCACAGGTAGTTAAGAGACTTTTATTACCAAATTATCCAAAGTGTAAATTAAAAAAAAACAATGACCTGGTTTTGAATTATTGTGTAATTATTCTATTTTTATAAATAAATAAGTAAATTTTTAAGAAACGTATAGTTATATAAACGATGCTTATTTGTACGCTTAACAGGTATATTGCAAGAAATGTTGGTGTTAAGGAGATTAATGTGCTATGCTCCTCAGGTTATGCAGGCGAAGGAATATGTGCATCCCGCCCGTGTACTCTCTCGCCTCCATGACCTGAGGAACACAGCTAATGCTACGATAAAGAAGAATGAATCAAGACCAATGAAGAGAGAAGCTTAGATAGAGAGAAAGTAGTTATTTTGATTTAGTTTGTGCAGTAACAACAAAAGAACGTGTAAATTCCAATACCAGTTTTTTTTGTATAGTATAAAATGACTAAATAAAATATAGTTATGAAACCATGAACATGAAAAATTTGAATGAAATGAATCTGATTTTTGGTTAATATTTTTGACAGTGAATATAATTTTAAAACTACACGTTTTGAAGTCAAGATGTTCATCACTTCTTTATTTGTTATTTGGGGATATGATTAGATGATAACATATTTCCCGATTATACCTACTTAGTATTCTTAGTATTGATAAATGTTTAAAAATGTTATTTTAATTATATAGTTAACCCGACTTAATAGTTCTGTTGAAAGCTATTTATTGTGTTTTACATCATTTTTACAACATTTTGTTAGGGCGCCTATCCCAAACAAAACGTTTTTTACGTTTTTCCTGGTAATTTTCTTCATAAGACTCGGATTTTATTGAATTTTGCACTACCATATCACTTGTTCAAATTTTTTAACCAGTGAGTTTGACTTATGACCATTGCGATGAAACCTATATTTGTCTTAATACTCGTACATTAATCGTATGTTCATTTTGAACTTATTAATTAATTACTAATATTTGTTACACATATACATATATGTCTATATGTGTAACAAATGTAATGTACACGAGTAATGTAATGAATAAAATTTACTCCAAGTTTTAATTATTTAGATTTTAATGTCATGTGTTATTGAGACGCTCGTAAAACCGTTTAATTTACTGTGTAAAAATTTAATTTCCTTATGCACAAAAAACCCCACTTGTTATTTGTTATGCTGAAGTCACGAACTTCATGGTAGAGCAACTAAAACTTAGCTCTGAAACAAATGTAGATACCTCATCTCGAGTGAGAGCTGAGTCAGACATCCCAGATTGGCGATAACGGATTTCGATGACGTATGTTTCCGATGCCAAACTCCCTTGAGACGTTGAGACTCGACTATTGAGACTGCTGACAAGCAAAGTGCATTTATATCAAGCCTGCATAAAGATAGAACCGGTCTAAATGTTTCAATACTTTTAACTTAATTGAATAGTGCAAGGTTGCAATATATTGTTTTTTTTTCTATTATATCTTATATCTTAGTGTCATTGATATATTTTTTACTAGCACGTGCTCGCGACTTCGTCCGCGTTGAAAAATGAAAAATATAAATAAACCACCTGAGAAGATATTTGTCATCTTTAATATGGCATGGCCGTGCACCTCTGCTACTGTGGCGACCCGCTGGAACATCTGCGAGACAGACATTACACTTCTCAACTGGAACATTACATTTCTCAACTGGCGAATCCCGGACGCCAGAACTCTCCTCCTACGCCCGGAACAACCAGACGGCGACGCCGCCCAGGCGACACCGACACTTTGACACTTTGCTGGGTGTGTTCCCGGACTTACCCGGGAACACACCCAGCACGTGCCGCCTGAGCTAGACACGCAATGTTCCACCTGGGGGTTCAACAGGAGCCGTAGCCCAAAGAACCCAGCATAAATGTTAACAGACATGTCTGTTGCTTTCTAGCGTTTTTCATAAGGTATGTACACTGCGATTTAAATCGTACATTTTCAGTGTTCACATATTAAAAGTAAAACGCTGCTTTTATTTGACGGTACAAATTAGAGGCAGCAGCGGATAAATAAACATAACATAAGTCATAAAACATTAAATTCAGTACTCTTCCCCCAATAAGAAAAGTTCTTTTGACTGTATATAGATGGCAGAAGTTTGGTAAGTTGAAAAAAAGATTAAAACATTAAACCAATAACTAATTAAATGTTGTTTTTATCGCTTTGAAAAATATCATAATTTCTTAAACTTATGAGCCCTTTGGATATTTATTCACAGGGAAAGATAACAAAAAATTCAGTTTATAAATTACGAGGAAGGTTTCTTGCCAATATAAGGTAATTTCTATAAAATTTAATTTCAGATGACTGGAACAATGTGACATATAAATGTTAGTTATTTGCATGCAGCTGTTATTGCACGCATTTTAAGAGTTTAATACACATGTATTTTTACACTTAGCACTACTTTACATTATAAACATTATTATGGTAAACAAAAAGTGTTTAATATTGAGTTGTTATTTTAAGTTTACCAAAATTAATAATAGTACTTAATAAATTGATATTATATCAACAGAGAATTGTTCACAATTGGAGTATTCCCGTTTGTACTGTATTTTTATTTTATTGGTAGTAGAGACATACTAGTAGATTATTTACTTTCAGATTTATTTTGGTTTCAGCAAAAATATAATTATGAAAACGCTTATTGTTTATGCGTTGTACCAAACACCTCCAGCCGGTACAATTTTATTCACATTTCGCCGTTAACACGACTTTATTGTTTTTTCTCATATTCACAATCGTAGCGCCACTATCCAGTACAATTTTATTCACAATGTAGCACATTTTGTTGTTGCATATGAATTTTCACGTTCAAAGCGTAAATTGTGTCTATTAAATTATGTTATACTTACTACAAAAATGAACAACCCGATTATCTACTGTCTTACCAGATTAAATTCTTAAACTTCCTACCCACAACTTTAGATAAAATAAGAACAAAAGATAGAGCCCTGTGGACGGCAGAGTGAAGACACTAAAACTACACCTTCGCCGTGTACATACACGGTTACAATGCAATCAAATTACGCCTTGCTTTATTGAAATATTTACTAGTGAAAGTGCCGAATCGCGTAGTGAATGGATGTAAAAAGCAGTTTTAAAAAAATAAGCAGAATCGAATTCTATATATAAAAAAAGCAAAAAAAAAACAGGATAAAAAAAACATAAAAGGATGGATCTATCCCCAAATACATAAATGAAGTCAAGATGTGCATTCAAATAGGGTAATTAAGTTTATCTACGAAAATTAATTGAGGTCTTCTTCAGGAGCTGTTGTAGCTTGACTATAGAAACAAAGAAGTTTTTTTTTAGACAGGCTGACTTAAGGATAAGGGATAAGAAATGGAGGGGATGGGCTCTGGCATCCCTTATTCACTCATCGATACACAACAGCACACGTGATGTTATTGGTCTTTTGTGGTTACTGCCGCCAGAATAATGCCCAAATGAATGCATTATTTTATATTCAAAATCAAACTAAACAGGTTGGTTCTCATAAATATGTATCTGACATTATGTTTGTGTAATTTCATTTAGGGAATCATTTAGGATACGTATTTTACATTTTACGAGTTGCCAACAAATCCCAAATTACGTAGGCTTTGTGGTTCAATTACAATAAATAAAACTTGGAGCTTTTTTTCAGCTGTTTTTAGATTAACGCTTTAATTTGCTTATTTTCCTTCACCTAAGCGTTAGTCGTACTCAAATAACATTAATTATAATAATTTTACCTCTTTCAAATTACATTTTGAAAAAGATTTCTTTGTAACCCTAGTTATAGCACTAATGAGGGATCTTTCCCCATAAGGAAAGCTTCACTATTTACATACTTATACTTATACAGAGTATAAGTTGTAGTTAGAATTTTTAATATTCTTTAAAAAAAAAATTCAGCATTAAACTACCAGGGCGAATCCAATCCACGATAGAGGTAGAAGAACGGCCAGAATTAATATACAATTAAACATCTTATAGAAAAAAAAACGAGTAATACTCATTTAATTAATGTTTCAACGCCTTAAAATAGACACAGTATACTAGCACATTATAGTCTATACAAGCGAAGTGGGAGATTTTTTACTTTAACATTACTGTGAGATATAATCGTTTAAAAAGGCGTAGGTATACATTTTAATCTTTATCGGATTCTTAAATTACTTCATCTTTATTCTTTCTCATCATCTGAAAAGTAATTAATCGAAAACACACCATTCACCTGCACCACATCACGTGACGGCGACGATATTAGAAACGCAGCCTTTGAGCTGCGCGCCAGAAGCCTCGTCAATCTAACGTCTAAGCTTATATTAAACATCCGGAGAGAACTACCTTAGGAAACAAAATGTAGTATTGGCAATTTTTATGCAAAATATTTATTCACTTTTCAAAAAAATAATAATCAACAAGTACAATACTAGAAATAGAAATAAAAAGCCAAATTTAATTGCCTAAAGTTAGAAAGCAATGTGGTAAAAAAAAATTATATGAGGGAAATAGGTATGTATAATGCATTTATGAGTATAAGCCATGAGTTACCATGAGTAAGTAGCTTTAAACATAAAAGAATACGAATGGACCAATGTTAGCAATACCTAATTAATCTCCGATGGATAAAATTTATTAAGTACTCATAGCTTAAGTGGACAATTTGTTTTTTTTTATTATGAGATTAAACCGAGACTGTTGTTACTACTATAACTAATAACATAAATAGTCATCGCTTTTCGCGTTTGTCTATTGGTATATTCACTAACTCCTCCTAAACCACACGCCGTATTTTTAAGCGGTTTTCATCGTGAATTAGATTTACATATCAATACTAATAATAAATCTGTAAGTGTAGGTATTGTATGTATGTATGTTCCTCCATAACTTTGAAACGAATTAACTGATTTTCATGAAACTTGGTAGATAAACATTTGGACGTACGGGACACAGGATAGGCTACTTAATATTTTTCAACGCGGACGAAGTCGTGGGCACCAGCTAGTATGTATAATAAAACCTAATTAAGTTTTTATGTTAGTAGAAAAGGAAATAATATTTTGCAACCAAGTCGCTGAAACTGTCCTCGTCTGTCTGTTTCTCCGCTAACTATTTCTAAACCATGCACATAACGGTTTTCACTTATGGGAAGGGGAATAATCGAGGAAGGTTTATGTAAAATGGGGTATATGTAAAATGTTTACGAAAACCTTCGTCAGTTTTCAAATTCATTCCTTTATTAAAGTCGTATTCTTAGTACTAGCAGACGACTGATAGACGTTTAAAATGAAGTTTTGGAATGATTGAGAAATGCCCTGGTGCAAGCAATTTTCGATTTTAAAGTGACGAACCTTTTATTACTCCGACTGTACCATCACTACACGGGAATGTTGAGCCACTTATCACTGTTCTTAATTTAGCCGAGTAATACAAATCAGGCGTACGTGGGGTACAAGACTGATAACGAATTTCAATCATATAAAATATTAAAATTATAACACGGCTAAATTAAGAACAGTGAAAAGTGGCTCAGCATTCGCGTGTGGTGACTGTACATAAAAAATATAAAATAAAGTCGCTATATGCTTGTCTCTTTCACCGCTAACGTCTCTAAACCACCCAAGAGATTTTGATAGAGTTTTCGCTAATAGAAAGAGCGATATATGCATACAATAAAGAAAGAAGCCATCCGTGCGAATTAAGAGGCGGGTTCGCTAGTTAAGTATGAAACATTCAAACATTTCACTATCTTTGTTTTCTAACTTAATATGATGTGCTCTGAATATATGAAAAACTTAAAAAACATGAGAGATAGAGAGAAAGAAAGAAAGAAAGATATCAAAATAAATCATTGAAACCTTCATATGAAAACTTTTACAAACATTTAACACTAACCCGTTCATTGCTTACCTATTGTTTAACTCTGTTGAACCATTTGATTGCAGTCCCGACGCTATCAGTGCACAGCACAGTACTGATATATTGTTCTCTTCACCGACGAGGATGTGTTGTTTTGCAAGCGTTGTTTGCGTCAAAATTGCAACGTCCAGTTTAGCAATTGTTTCCAATTGGAATATCCCTGAGAATAGCTGTAAAAAATTAAAATATTACGTTAGAAAAGTTTACTAAACAATGTGCTGAAGATAACGAAAGTTGTCATTGCAGTTTTCTTAATATTTCTTTGATCTTAGTATTCATACATACTCCATACGTATGCAATTAGTTTGTGATTCCGCTTTCATATTCATTTAGTTATCTACTTCAGCCTTAATAGGTTAGTTTGCTGTGTATTGTCCCCAAACAGTTTACTTTGATACTAAGTCAAAACTTAGAGAATAATCCAAATCAAACTTGTGAGTTAAGTAATAACTTTAGCATCTCATTGGTATGCGTCGTCACGATTCCCTTCGGTAAGTCTAACGCGTTTAAAACAAGGTATTGACATCGCATCTGAAGGATCATTTGACGATTTAACTTTAACACTTTAATGTATATACTTTCTAATTTTAACCAAATTTGTGATAGCGCTTTTTTTGACTGCTATCTGGGGCCCGCAAATTCATCCGCGTTAAAAAAATAAAAGATATAACGCCTGACCAGCCTGACAGATTGACGTCTGCCATTATACTTTTATCAAGCGTTGGATCTTTATTTTTAGAGAGCTATTGCCCGCGACTTCGCCCGCGTTAAATATTTAGCCTATGTCCTTCCTGAAATTTGATTTAACTATTAGTGGAAGATTTTTTTAAATCGGATGAGTAGTTTCAAAGATTATACCTTCCACATACAATACGAAGCCGAGAGGGGATCTCTATGTTGAGTATATAAAAATCAATCGCTTTGCGTTATTGTCGCAAACACTCAAGAATGGCTAGATTGATTTTAATTCGGTTTCCAACTATGGACTATATACCTAAAAATTGCACCCCGGGTGAAGCCGGGAGTGGGTCACTTAACTAAAATTAAAATATACACTAAAATATACATATATCAGAAATTCTATCTAAAATTCTCGCTTAAACTACTACTTGTAGTACTTATTACTACTTTTAAACTTAAATTTCAGTATTTTATCGAAATAAGAAAATGGATATTAGTAGAAGCGCTATTTGTTTCTAGAAACAACTGTAAAATAATCTCACTTTCCTAAAAAATCTTAAGTATAATATTTTTAGAATGAAAACTCCCTTAGGCGCATTGGGCACTTTTATCGTAGTATGGGGAAAACACTGAACTCGGCTCGGTCTGTGAGCGACACACTCAGGTACGTTTAATTGTATGAAATAAGCCTTCCCCAATTAGTACCCACTTCTTGGTTCATAATATTCTTAAATTTGTCAATAGTTCGTTAACAGATCTTATCCGTTACTTTATCGGTTCAAAAGTCATAGCGAATGTTTCACAGTTTTCACTTTTGACGTGTACTCCTACGACTGACAGTGTTTTCCTAGTATTCAATTATAATTGAGTTATAATTTATTAAAATACTTTTTTTGTAAAATCATTTAATGTTTCATTTCTTTTCCACATACTTTCTCTAAGTCACAATGTCTATTATTCGAGCGGAAAATGGTTGGAGGGAAGGTCTATTCTGTACAGTGTATTGTCATTGAAATTGGGTAGCGACGAGTCGACTGTAGAGTGATTGCTTCATGGTCACCTTTGATTACATGCGGAATGGATACCGATATTTAAGTTTGATCTAAACCGAGCAATATGTGCCTTTGAATACAGTTGGTTTTTGTAATGGAGGGTAGGGGTATACCTACAGAGTTTTATAGTTTAAACTAGTAAGGCTGTAACCTCGTCTTTACATAATTTATTGCGTTATTTATTTCTTAATTATTATCGACTTGATGGCAGTCCATTTATGAATACTAGATTAAAATAAAGCATATCTATACTAATAAAAATAAAAATTTAAGTGTCAAAATAACTGTTTATAATGTCAAAATAACTGCTTTTTACTAAATGTACTTACCCATATTAAAGTAAATACAGTACTCATATAAAAAAACCAATTTATTTTTACTTTCGTTTATCTGTCTGTTTGCTTAGGCTAACCTCCGAAATGGCTGGACCTATTTTGATGGAACTTTCACTGGCAGATAGCTGATGTTATAAGGAGTAACTTAGGCTACTTTTATTTCAGATCTTTCAGAAACTTCAGATCTATTTGGTCCGATGAAGTTATTAAACCATTGAATGGATATCTTTACGGTACGGTACGATGTCCCTAATACTCGTACGAAATCAGGGATTCTAAATATCCCTTTCATAAGCCAGTTAGCAATTCTCAAAAAGCATTTGCCTCAACAAAGATCAGTGTAATCCTCAGAATAAAAAACAGATGTTTAAAATTCATTAGACGAGGCCATTCCCTTTTTGTTTAGTATTCCACGAAGGTCTAGGGGACAATTAAATTATACTAATCCTCTAGAAAAACGGAGGATATACGCTAAATTGGGTCGTGCCAACCTTCCTAATATTACAGTCATTATTTAAATAGAACCAAACATAAGTAATCTATGTCCTATATCTATACATATTACAAAGTAAAGTCACTCTCCACTTCTGTCTGTTTTTCCTCTAATTTCTTCTAAAACACCCAACTGATTTTGACATGGTTTTCTCCAATGGAAAGAGCGATAAGCGAGGAAGGTATGTGTATAAAATTTGCAGAAAAAATGCATCTGTGCAAAGCCAAGGGCGGATCGCTCTAGTTTTAAATAATTCAGCTAAAATTCTGTCATGATTATTGTATTAGTCTACGTGTCTATGAAATTAAATTTTTAATCCTAATCGCAATATATTAACATTCTTAATGAGACTTTATTTAAATAAAGTAATTCAAGTAGATAGTGGCAGAGGGCACGCTGAAACAAGGGCGCACCCTTCGTAGGCATTAGAGAAAGCATTTCGCATAACGCCGCTATAGTAAGTACAACAAGTCGAGTATAGATGGCGCTGAAACGAATATTTCATTTGCACGAAGAACTGAGATAACTAACTCCGACAGATCACGCAATGCTCTTTATGGAGACGTTTCGGTGAAATGTAGTATCATTCAATTTGCGAGCGGCTATTATTTAAATGGTTAGACAGATATTAGCGTTTTCGTCGGGTGTGTTACTTTAAGTCAACAAGGGATACAAACATATTAAGTTCACAGTTCTATCACGGTAAATCTATATCTATCTGATATCTACTTATTCATATACCTACACCTTCTATGCCTATTTTTCTATATCTGTATCTTATATGTACCTATATATCAATGATATAATCATGGTATTGATATACCTAATAATCAATCATATTATATCTTATATAGGGAAACTTGGTATTTCATCTAATTGACAATGTGGGTGACTATCGTTTCCTATAGAAACAAGCAAAACCATGACAAGAGCATCCCTTAGACCCACACTGAAATTTAAAAGCGTATGTTTTTTAAATGTTATCTTCACTAAGAGCGTAATATGATTTTCAGTAATACTTCTAACTGCACTATATAAACCTATTGTAAAATTTCAATAGTATAAATAGTATGGATACTTATTTCCTTATTCCTACTTAAACAAATGAAAAAAAAAAAAAACTTATTTCATAATCACATACTCATTTGATAAAGCAATACTCATTGATCAAGTATTTATGTCTCTGGCGTACATTGAGTAAATATATATTGTAGATAATACAAGCTTCCTATTAATTGTCAGAGCTTCACAAGGCTTTCGAAAACGCATTGAAAACAAACATCATTTATCAATTAGCGAACATTGTACCTGAAGCACCGCAACGCAGATTAATTTCATTCCATTCCATAGGTAAATTCTCTATGATGCCTGCGTACCATCGCTTAATCTGATGATGGTTCACAATCAGATTAACTATTAATTAACTAAATTTGATCATAAGAACAAAGTAAATCTATAAAGTTCTATAGTAAATCTGATCATTTTTTGTTTTTAATAAAATTAATTAGTAATTGAGTGTCGAGACGACGACGCTTTGTCGCGCCACGACCTAGAACTGTCTTGTAAGGAAAGAACTGTCTTGTAAGAAACTATCTAAAAATAAAAACTGTCTTGTAAAAAAAACTTATCAATTATTCGAGCTCACAACGCAAAAAATATTCTAGTGACAAGGGCGCGAGAATATTTTGGCGTGATATAAATTACTATTTAATAAACCTGAGTTGAAGAGGTCTGCGCTTGAAACTTGAATTAAGTAACTTGTCTGAGAACTCAATAATGAGTTCCGTTTCCCGCCAACTTAACTAACTATAGTACTACTGAGGGTTTCAACTAACTCACGATTTATGTTGAAATTTTAATTAATCTATTTCTTCATTCGCTAGTGGAATAGCTTTGGCGTTATTTATTCTACTTTAATATCATTAAAGTGTATGGGTGTTTCGGGTCGGAGGGAAGCGTCTGGATACTGTACCAACTATAAGTTCAAATGGTATGCCCTTTAGCGGAGTGGACCAATTTAAATATCTGGGACATGTGGTGACCTCTTACCTGGGGACAAATCAGACTTGGAGAGAGAGCGAAGGGCGCTGTCTCTATACGAAGTTCATAACCCCCGATCCTAGATGCAAAAACGAGGTGTTATAAGTTACAAATAACTGATGGGCCAATTTTGATCCGGTTTTCTATTTGAAAATAATTTATAATGAAAATAAACTATATTTGCATGCCTCATAGAACCGTCATCCTAACTATATATAATATTATAAATGCGAAATTAAATGTGTTTGTTTACTTATTACTCTTTCACGCCTTAACTACTCAATTGATCATCATTAACTTTTGCATACTCGTTGTCAGGGATACAGAAAATGATATCCGGTACCTTTCATCGAAAAAAAAAGTCCCCGATAGATACATTATTGTACCTCTTGTATTATAGTACCAAATGTATTATTGTAGGTTATCTATTATATCAAAGTTAGATACATAATTGTACTACTATTGTGTGCAGTCAGCGTCTAAGGGTTACCTCTAAACTCCAACACGAGGTGAACGCAAGGTCTGGTAACTTAAGAATTCCACGATAGACTCGCGTAAACGCATAGGAACACGAACAATGATAAATACCATATAAATTTGTTTAAAAGGTCGTTAAGTAAGCCTCGTGTATTACGCGTTGTGACGTCATGGGGGCGCCATTAGAGTCGCGAGACGACATCTTGACGAGTTGCTCCGCCAATTTGCAGTAAAGGAATGAAGTAATGGGTTCTCAGGTCAAATTTATACGACACATTGCAATTCGTACAGCCAAAATTCATAAAAAAATCATTCGAGTCAGCTAATATCGGTGGGATATGTTTAATTTCTTGTCAAGAATTTAGTAATATGGTTACCGTTTAGGTGGTATTCCACCTGTCCGTCTGTCCTGTCACCTTAACAATAAAAAAGTAATGTTCCCAAGGGGTCATCTAAAAAAATACAAATCCAAGGCCTGGCAAAAGTATAACAGCAATTGAATATATGAGGCGTTACATTGCTCATATATTTTGTCGGTTATATTTTTTATTTTCAACGCGGACGAAGTCGCCGGCACCAGCTAGTTACACATAAAACTGAAGCAACATTAACTTCTTTGATTAAGAGCAGAATTCTTATTGACGAGTAGTCTCTCTGGGTCGTTGCGCCTTGTTAAACGTCAATGGACTAAGAATAAATGTGATGAGATTACATTTCATATAATATAAGTAAGTCATTTAGACCACTTTTTATTGACGTACCTATTTACATACACACACACAACACGCACACAAATGCAATAAAACTATGCCCCCCTTTATTTATATTATTTACTAGTGAAAATCAATTGCGCAGTGAAGGGGTGTAAAAACCAGTCTTCAAAAAATAAAAAGCAGGATGGAATCACATTTCACATGTAAGTAAACTTGGAAACCAATGTTTTCAATATAAATTAATAAATATGTATTTGGGTTCACTATATTGTCCGCAAAATTTGGTCTAGGGTTCATATTTGGTCTGAGAACTGAAATAATATTCCTTGGTAACCGTTTGGCTGGTTAGAAAGGTATGCATTCATAATGATCTTATAAGGGATGTCAGAGTTGGAACGCTTAAAAAGTATTATGAAAATTATTTCATTTTCCCTTATTCCACGTCCCGTCAGTTTTAAAACGCAATCTCATTCCCACAGACTTGTGTTTCTAATCTACAATGGCTACCCTATGCCTGCTTGCCACTTTGTATCATGAAGAATCAATTCTCAAATTTTGAGACATCTCTGGATCTTACCACATGAAGACGTTTGCTTCGACTGATCGTAGTATCTACCTTAGTTTTTAGTTGTCATTGTCATTTATTGCTACTGTGATTAAAACAATTCGAAAAAGACAGAGTGCCGTGCCCATGGACGGCGCTAGGAAGCATCGTGGGTTTTTTAGTAGGCAAAAGTCCCACATATATAACCGATCTCCCCATGGTCGGTGGGGATCTGATTCGCAGTTTCCTACACAAAAAAAAGCCTACCAGTCAACACAATACGAGTAGGCACGTGATGAGTATCATGCCTATACAGGGCTTGAATTTTGAATGTTATAGAAGCATAAGACTTATCGACTTTAGTATTCCGTCGTAAAATTCCAAAAATTTTACGAACAAATATATGGTTCAGGAATATTTTTTTCTGTATCCACTCATTTGTACCGCACCAGGAAAACGGATGTGCAGAGGAAATCGAAAAGTTAAGATCCAATTGTGATACTTCTTATTTTAAAGTAAAATAACATTTATTCAAAGAGTACTTCGCATGTATATTATATTCCCATATTTATTCTAATCCAATAAGGAATTGATAAACATTGGAGATTGACTACGAACAAAAACGGTTTTTGGTGCTCAGTTTTTTTTTTATAAAATTTGATTTCATCAAAATTTGATTGATTTGATTGGCTAATTGGATTTTGATTATTAATTTTATAGCAATTAATCAAAAACCGCTTAGCCGTTCATTGCCCCGCTTGTTAAATCCTCACCTTTCAAGCGTACGTTACACAAATGTGTCTTCAACATTTTCCTCTTTAACTTACGTATCTTGAAGACGAGACTCGAGTGATTAATAGCATTGTCTCTCGCCGCGATTCATCTCTACATTTCCAGCTAACCTACTTACAGACGTCACAGGATAACTGCCATCATTACGGGATATATTGCACTTATAGTTCACTTCGGAGATTATTTTAAAATGGTGTATCATTTTTCAAATACACTTTTCAAAATAAAGTGGCATATAAGATCACCGTGAATACAGCATGTGTGCTTTTGTGTTTCGGCGAGTAAGGGATGCCAGAGTCTATTACTCCATCCCTTCCTTATCCTTAATAATTCTGTGGTCGACAGAGCAATTTGGCTTGGCAAAAACACCTTTGGCGTTGCCACCTATCGTCAAGTTTATCTACAGTCAGTCTATCTGTCGATCTTAGAAGAAAAAAAATACCTAATATTTTTTTTTTGTTACAGGTACGGAAATAGCAGATTGAACATGACAACGTAAGTCATAGAGAACAATACAAAAAGTGGATATTAAAGAGATGGGTACGTTAAACTAATAAACACGGTAACTGTTAACGGTAACCACAGTTAAATTAAATTGTGGTTTTTCTTAGCTTTTATTACACTGAAATTTACATTGTAAATTTATATTTTGGAATTTGTGTTCTTTAATTTAGTCGGTAACATGCATTTTCGCATATCTCTATATTTACTAGCAAACCGCGAGCTTATTAAGAAAATCTCATTAGTTTTCTTTGTCTAATTAAAATCATTACTTTGCTTACAAATGATTCACTAAGAAACTCTGGGATTAAACTTCCACGGTACAAAGTTAACACCATTTTCATATTTACAATGTTAAGAAGTACGCTGAAGAAGCGTTAAATGACATACATAATTATACATTGAATTACATAAACATTACAAACTCATATGAGTTTAAATTAATGTATATATATTTACATATTATATTTATATGGACATATATTTACATATATGTATGATATAAAGCTTTGGTCCCTCTAGCTCTAAAATCGTCGGTTATGTTATTTATTTATATATTTGATTTACCACGACCACGTTTTTACTTAAATATTAAAGTAACTTTTCTTTTAGATAGAAAAACTTGAACTCACATAATTGATTAATAGTAAAAATCCTAACTTATATAGCTAAATCCCATTTACATATGTACTTGAACTTTTCCAGTTTAAAAAAAAAGTTAAGTAGGTACCTACCTAAAAACAATTTTGAATTTAATGAAACACTTGAACCGTAGCCAACAAATTTCAACAAAATATTCTTGTCACGGTGCTCTTCATATAGAAAAAGGTTTAAGGAGTCTCCAGGAAAGGTTATTGGACGACACAGGACAAGACGCGAGGAAAATTTGAATAATTTTCATAGTCCCGTCAGATTGTAAGCGAATTTTTGTAATATTTCTCTCCCACTTGTTTACGTTCCTGTTTTATGAAGACTTCTTTTAATACTGTGTGTATAGTGAAGTTTATGGGAAACGGTGGGGTGAAACTACATAAAATACAATATATATTCATACTTATGGTGTAATATATGTTGTTATAAATTGAAGATTGCCTTTGTTTGAAGCTCCCAGCCTACATAGATTTTTAAACCCAAATATATTGTGATCTATACCTACTTTATTCAAATTGTGATTTCATCGCCATGAACAAAGTTGTTTCGCTTTTAACAAAGTTAGCAGATATTGTGAACGCTTTAATAATAATAATAATAATAATAATAATCATTTATTTCAGATAAGTAACATCCATATTAGCTATTAACAAAATAATAATAATAATATTTTACAACCATATAAAAATTATATTAAATAGTAATAAAAAGGTAATAATAATTATTATAATATATATTTACAAGCGAAACAAAAATAAGTATTTAAAATTCACAGATGCTGCAAAAATATTCTATTTATTTATTAATTTTTTTGTATGTCATATTTAGTCCCATCCAAAATGATTGTATGGGACAGTCTACCTTATCTATAATTGTTTTCAGAATGCTATTGGTACTGCCACGTATCTTGTGCCATAGGGACGCCACCCTCTTTCGTCTTATGGCGTAAAAATCATCTGTGTGATTCTGGGCAAACATTTCTGAAGCACTACAATAGCGTGGCAGCCTCAATAACATCCTGAAGGCATTATTATATTGAATGCGTAGTGCATTGTACGCTCTTTGAGTATATGACACCCATAGACTGCTCGTGTAAAAGACTTGACAATATGCCTTAAATAGGGTAATTTTAACTTTATTATTACAACGAGCAAATCTGCGGGCAATCATGTTAGAACGTACTGATAATGCCCTACGCTCCCTGTCTAAATCAAGATCATCTTTAAAGTCTTCAGTGACAATGTGTCCCAAGTATTTAAATTTATGTACTCGTTTCAGTATATTACCATTCAGTACAACTGGAGGTACATAATCGAGGGCACATCCCCTGGACCGAAATACCATGATCTCACTTTTATTAGGATTATATTTTAGACCATGACAATTCGCATACTCTTGACACACTTTCAGCAATCTCCTCAGGCCATTAATCGAGGGGCTCAGCAGCACCATGTCATCTGCATAACTAATGTTATTAATACAAGTACCGTCTATATAGCAACCTGCATGCATGTTGCTGAGCTTCTCTATCAAATCGTTAATGTACAGATTAAAAAGTCTAGGTGAAGTGAGCCCCCCCTGTCTTACTCCACATTCCATCTTATACGGTTTGGACAATGTATCACCCCATTTCAAGTAATTTGTTTGATTGCTGTACCAAAATTGAAGAATATTCAGCAATTCATAAGGAGCACCGGTTTTTATTAATTTGTGCCACAAGATATCATAAGATACCGTATCAAAAGCCTTAGATAAGTCTAAAAAGCAAGCATATACTGGAGTTCCTCTATCTGTGTAGTACCTAACGGTATGCTTTAAACTAAACACTGCGGTCTCAGTAGATAGTCCCTTCCTAAATCCAAATTGTGCGTCATGCAATTTTAAGTGTTCTTCAAGGCGGGCATCCAACAAGCCGTCAAGTACTTTAGCTAAAATAGTAGCAAGTGAAATGGGCCTGTAATTATCTTTATCGGATTTATCACCAGTTCTATTCTTCAGTATTGGTACAACCAACGTTTTTGTCAAATCTGTCGGCAAATAGGAATGCCTAACACAAAACGTGTAAAACATAGCTAATACACTTTGTATATGTACACCCGCATTTTGAAGGTGTTCAACACTAAGGCTGTCATGACCTGGTGATTTACCTCGAACCATGAAGCGAATCACTTTTTTTACTTCTTTGACTGTAAATCGAGAAAACTCACTACATCCATGGAGCCCAGTATCGAACACCCCCCGGGATGGTCCCAGTGAAGAAGATATATCAAAGTGCTGTTTAAATGTTGCAGCAATTTCTTTAGGTTGATTTAAACCATCGACATTCATAGGCAAGCCAGGTCGTATATTGGCACTATTAGTAGCCTTCCAGAAATTTTTAAAATCTTTATTAGTATGATGTGTAGCAAGCAAGTCCATTTTTATCTGATCCTGGTGGTTTTGACACCATTTTAATTTGTTTTTAAAAGCTTTTCGACTCTCATACATATCATTATAAACTGTTCCTACACATGGCTTACCATATTGCAACCATAACTTTGAATAACAATTCTCAATAACGAATTTTCGTTTCTATATATATGTCTACATGAACTGCGTTGTATTAATTTATTCTGTTTATACTGATGCAAAGTCAGATTCAAGGCTATTAACTCAATATCTGTTAACCTCTTCATGTTTCTATTGCACATTCTAGCTTTTTTCGGTTCTGATGTATTCCAAATTCCGTCTCGATGTAAAGTATGTCAAGGCGAACGTTTATTTTACTTTATGAGAGATAACCTAAAATTAAACTTAGCTAATTTGACAATAACAAATCCTAAGTAGTTGTAATAATTTATTTTACAGGGTAAACACTAGCATTATTTTTTAAAACACGTGCCAATGTGGCCCACTTGTGTCGCGATAGTTGTTTAAAATCAATACCTACTAATAATAAATATGTAAGGGTCGGTCATGGAGTAAGTTACTTTGTTTTCAGAGATATCGTGTTTATAGGCTCTATGCATGATACCGAAACTAAATTGACGAATTTTAGAATATTTTTCTGTATGTATGTTCCTCCATAACTCTGAAACGAATTAACTGATTTTCATGAAACTTGGTAGATAAACATTTGGACGTACGGGACACAGGATAGGCTACTTAATATTTTTCGACGCGGACGAAGTCGTGGGCAGCAGCTAGTCATTAATAAAATATCAAAATTAAACATTTATCCGTTGAGTGCTGGATTAGCTTTTTTATTTTTATATGGGCAAAGGTCGCCTACAGGGCGTGGGAGGCTGGGATGCAAATATAATGTCACCCCTCACACAAATAAACACAATTGATTCAAATACTTTTACAGGAAATTCTGATTACAAATGAGGTCAAATGCAAAGGCCAATATAAAAAGGAAATATACATATAAATCTCTTATTTATAGATATATGTGTAGTGCAAATCAATTATGTTATATTCTGTGATCATTGTTTGACGAAACATGTAGCCTACGATAAATTAATAATTTCTATGAATTACAGATCTAAGCAAAAGGGATAGGGGATTAGGCCCAGGAGGGGATTAAATTTTTAAGCAGAGTATATTTCTAATTCTAACCTGTGTTTTTCACTGTAATTATTTCACAAAAGTGAGCAGTATTCTATCCACAAGAGTGGGTTATAAAAGATATTAAATTGTATTTGAGTATAAAACCTAATGCACCGAAAGTTTAAACATTTATATTTTTCAAAAGAACATTTCCTGCTTTAGCAACGCTCCATTGGTCTTTTACATTAGTATTTTGAGTTTTTAGAAATGAACTTGAAATTGACCGCGAAAAAGGCCAAGAGTGTCATGGCGTCTTGAATGACGTCACACCTCGCGAAACAGTCGAGTTTGTTTATGACAGTCAATTGTGTCAATGACAGCTACAACATGGCGTTTCGCGAGGTGTGACGTCAGGTTTCCATGCGCTTCTCTGATCGGTGTTTAATGTCACGTGATTAAACGCCTCATTTTGTCGATTTTATTTTCCAAAAATATTATTAATCTTTTATTATTTTAATAGAAAAGTTGTTTTTTTGTTTACTTATTATCATGGTTAATCATTAGAAACTCTAAGCCATCCGATTTATTCTTAGTGGAAACAAGCCTATTAATTTACATTTTTTTTTTACTTTCAACCTACAAAATAAACAAGGTTTTTTTGTGTGGATCCCTACGGACTTTCTGAACCTATAAGTTTAAAGCAAGCACTATCACTTATTAAACGCGTGATAGAAAATTGTGACACTCCTTAGAATACCACTGAATTATTAATACAAGTCGGTAAAATCCTCAGAGGACGCGAGACTCGTCAATGTTGGGAAGAAGTTTTGTTCTTGTTTTGTCCGAAGAGGGCTGGGCTGATTGTCTACCCCTTAGGGAACGTTTTGAGTTTGTGCGTAAACCTTGCAAACTACAATAAGTTTTGTTGTAATAAAAATAGTTTTATATTTATTTTACATCTCTAGGTTCTAATATTACAAGGAAGTAAAGTTTGTATGTTTGTTAGGTACTTTGTTTGTATTGTCGTGAAGCGACAGTTAAAATAAAAAAATGAAATAGATATTTACAGATATATTTTAGAGAATATTTACAAAATATATATAAAAAAAAATGGATGAATTGAAAGTTGTGTAGAGTCTTATGAATGAAATACAGGTGATTAAATAAAGATTTAAAAAAAACAGCGTCTGGGGTGCAGTGGTGAAGTGCGTCCGGGGTCTCAGCACTGACTCCCGGAACGATATGATGCAGACGGGCAGCGGCGATGGGTGCGTCCGGAGTCTCAGCACCGACTCCCGGAACGACACGATGCAGACGGGCAGCGGCGATGGGTGCGTCCGGGGTCTCAGCACCGACTCCCGGAACGACACGATGCAGACGGGCAGCGGCGATGGGTGCGTCCGGAGTCTTTGCACAGACTCGCGGAATGACACGAAGTGAAGCGTGCAGTGGTGAAGTGCGTCCGGGGTCTCAGCACCGACTCCCGGAACGACACGAAGTGAAATTTGCTGTAGTGAAGTGCGTCCGGAGTCTCAGCACCGAATTCCGGAATGACACGAAGCAGATAGAGGCAAGACAGGCCAAATTTTAATATTGTATCGCAGAGAGGAGCGACAACACACTCATTGATTTTCATCAGTCTAGCCAGCTGGAAAACCTTCGAAATAATATTTTAAAAATTAAATTTAGAAAATAATAAATATATATGGCCAGGACATTTCGAATTTAGAGGTGAGGTTGTATATAAAAAGGAATAAAAAATGAGCGAGAAAGCAACAATGTAATGAGAAAGCATGATGTCAAAATATTATGGGAACTATGGCGACGAAATAAATAAACAAAGAGATTATGTCAAAAATATATAAATTTACGTTTTTGAAATTATATGAGGACTAAATGCATGTAAAACGTATGATAAAATATAGGAAAAAGTATAGCAGACATTCTGAAAACAGGCTGTCGGTAAGATAATAAGGAAACAAGGGAAAAATGTGATGTAAATGATACGTGAATGACATGTAGGCCGAAAAATATATAAAATACAGGATCTGAGGCGTTATCCAGGTTAGTAGCGCATCCAGCAGTGATGTATGAAGTGTATGAACACGCTACATTTCCCCGACAACCCCAGAAAAATTTTCGACCGAGAAAATTTTGATTAAAACCAGACAGATCCAGGGGACACAGCTTTGCAGATTCATACATCATCAGACATGCTCAAGCATTCATCTTCAAACACACCGTCTTCTATCATTCTGGTACGGGTGGAGTTCACATTCAATGACTGCCACTCGAAAAGGGTGATCCCAAATGACGGGTAAGGCTTATTTAAGGAGTTGTCAGCCGCTCCTTTGTAAAAAAAATAATGACCTAGGGCTTAATTTAACGAGTAGTCAGCCGCTCGTGTAGAGTGCTAAGTATAGCACTTAAGAGGTGAAGATAAAACTACGTAAGACTCATCTTACATAGTTAAACTTCAAGCTTTAGAGCTTGAAGTGGAGGCTTCGCGGCATTAGCATATGCGTAGAAGAAATAGAGCATTTGCTCCAAAACTTTAGTTTACAGGCTTAAAAGCTTGTATAATAAAATAAAATAAAAATTTTGAATAATAAATAAATGAGATGAAATGATTAAACTGAGTTTAATTAGGTTTTAA
The DNA here is from genome assembly GCA_936446665.2 of Synanthedon andrenaeformis. NCBI lineage: Eukaryota > Metazoa > Arthropoda > Insecta > Lepidoptera > Sesiidae > Synanthedon > Synanthedon andrenaeformis. The sequence continues at coordinate 6,057,516 of OW387796.2, forward strand.
TGTCTTTGATATGCCATTTGCCCTTAGTTCCGTTGGTGTCTTCGAGAATATACACTAACGGTGAAAGCTTTTTAGAAACTTTACTTGACGAACCAGCATTTCCTAATACTCGATTCTTAAGCCAAACGGTATCACCGACATTAAATTCCTAAAAAAAAAACGTCGAAGTTCATAATGAGCACTATACATAGCGTGCGCTATGTATAAAGTAGATTGAACCTTATTTGTTCAGCCATAATTGTAAAAACACAAATCAAGTTTTTTTAAAAGAAATAATCAGAATACAAATAAAGTTCAAATTTACCTTATTTCCTTCTGTAAAGATAAAATGATATTAATATGTTAAATGTAGTGAGATGAAACAGCAAAATGAAGAAAATAAAATTTCGAAGGTTTTATATTGACAAAGAAATGTAGGTCCAAAAATAAATCCAAAAAAAATGCACTAGAAGAAGTTATTTTAGAATTTAGGGGGGTGTGGGAATTTAGAAAAATTAGTTGGGCGCCAAACTGTCGTGAAGCGACAGTTAAAATAAAAAAATGAAATAGATATTTACAGATATATTTTAGAGAATATTTACAAAATATATATAAAAAAAAATGGATGAATTGAAAGTTGTGTAGAGTCTTATGAATGAAATACAGGTGATTAAATAAAGATTTAAAAAAAACAGCGTCTGGGGTGCAGTGGTGAAGTGCGTCCGGGGTCTCAGCACTGACTCCCGGAACGATATGATGCAGACGGGCAGCGGCGATGGGTGCGTCCGGAGTCTCAGCACCGACTCCCGGAACGACACGATGCAGACGGGCAGCGGCGATGGGTGCGTCCGGGGTCTCAGCACCGACTCCCGGAACGACACGATGCAGACGGGCAGCGGCGATGGGTGCGTCCGGAGTCTTTGCACAGACTCGCGGAATGACACGAAGTGAAGCGTGCAGTGGTGAAGTGCGTCCGGGGTCTCAGCACCGACTCCCGGAACGACACGAAGTGAAATTTGCTGTAGTGAAGTGCGTCCGGAGTCTCAGCACCGAATTCCGGAATGACACGAAGCAGATAGAGGCAAGACAGGCCAAATTTTAATATTGTATCGCAGAGAGGAGCGACAACACACTCATTGATTTTCATCAGTCTAGCCAGCTGGAAAACCTTCGAAATAATATTTTAAAAATTAAATTTAGAAAATAATAAATATATATGGCCAGGACATTTCGAATTTAGAGGTGAGGTTGTATATAAAAAGGAATAAAAAATGAGCGAGAAAGCAACAATGTAATGAGAAAGCATGATGTCAAAATATTATGGGAACTATGGCGACGAAATAAATAAACAAAGAGATTATGTCAAAAATATATAAATTTACGTTTTTGAAATTATATGAGGACTAAATGCATGTAAAACGTATGATAAAATATAGGAAAAAGTATAGCAGACATTCTGAAAACAGGCTGTCGGTAAGATAATAAGGAAACAAGGGAAAAATGTGATGTAAATGATACGTGAATGACATGTAGGCCGAAAAATATATAAAATACAGGATCTGAGGCGTTATCCAGGTTAGTAGCGCATCCAGCAGTGATGTATGAAGTGTATGAACACGCTACAGTATGTAGGAGGTAAGTTTCGAAACTACTCATCCTATTTAAAAAAAAAAACTTTCACCAATAGAATATATAGTTACAAACTTTCAGGATGGACATAGGCTAAATATTCAAACAAGGTAACAGCTATCTAAAAATAAAGATTCAACGCTTGGCAAAAGCATAAAGTCAGGAGTCGAAGTATATCAGGCGTTATCTCTTATTTTTCAACACGGACGAAGTTGCGTAACATATTTTTGAAGACAAAATTGAGTAGTATGATTTTTACGTTATATTTTATACGTTAATAAAATAGATAGAAAAAAAAAAAGATTTAGTTACAAATCGATAAATCGACTTCCTCTCGGGCCAAAGCACCCGCAGGTGTTAACACGGCTTTACCCATGTAAATATCAAATATACGAGTAAATATCAAAATTGAGTATCCATTCAGCTGGCATATTATTGATAAAATCGAAGGATTTCATGAGTGGGACGAAGCGACGTAACGATAGAAATGACATTTTCAATTTAAAATCAAAATGCGTGTATGTGATTGAAAAGAGATGAAAATTACATGAAATTAAAATAATCATAAATCTCATAAATAAATAAGAAAATAATGCATGAGAACGCATGTTATTTACGTGATCAAAATATAAAATATCCCAAACGGAAAACGATCTCATTTATTAGAAAGGGAAAGGGAATTAAGTTATTATCGTATAAGTACGCGTATGGATTTGTCGAAAATGTTATTTTTATTGCGTGATATGTTTGCGTAAACGCGATCTTCCTTGAGTGTGCTTCAAAAAAAAAATACTACACTAATTCAGGATTTCTTCAGTACAATTAATTAGACTCTAGCCTTTTAGATAGGTGTACCTAATGGGTGGAGGGACTATATCGTGACATGACTAAGTTACATATTAAATTAGGACAACAGACGTTCAATAGTCAATAGTGCATAGTATAATGCGAATTACTGCAGTAGATAAATAATTGTTTTCTAATTTATCTTATTGTTAATATTCATGTCTCATTCAGCCATCTTATCTATACATGTATGTATAGAGTCGGTTTTAAGAGTGTCCGGCAGGCAGACAATGGCCTACTTGGAGGTAATTGGCTTACAAGAATTCGTTGTAAGAATTTAGTTTACAAAAAACAACTTTCTATCCCTAAAACCACAGAGCAAATAATTGCCGCGCTGCCCGCAATAATAATAATATTCGTATTTCGAAATTGCGCTGAGCGCAACTCAGGGCGTATTTTTTTAACTCTTACCATTTTTGTATAATTTGAGGATAATTTATTTTATTCTTTTTACCACTCCTACAATTTGGATTTGAAAATTTCTTTTACCTATCTTGAAACTTATTATATATAAAAGATTCCTTTAAAGATCTCAAATTTTGATTTGTTAGTAAATTTTCCTGGACTCTTAATTGTTGGTGTGTTCATTTTTTATGAGTTAGCAATCAATGATGTTATATGTATGAGGGTCACGTATCTACCCTTGAAACAGTTGCTCACTATCAAGCAACTAACACTGACCTGAATTTATGAGGCGTATACACGTAATATCAGTTGATAGAGATTTATAAGAATATGTTATAAATAACTTACATGAGCCAGTAATAAATGTCCTTAACACCTTTATGGGGGCTTTTAGTGAGATCTGCTTGAATTGAAACAGTTAAATACTAACATTAGGAGACGACACTCTTGAGATATGACGTCATGTTATAAACCATTAAATTGACTAGGGTCAGTGAGTGAGGGAAAATCTGAAACAAAGAACAAAGATGTACGAAAAATTGTTAGGAACTAAAGGTTTTAAATTTTTTAATTATGAAAACTGCATTCTGACTTTTTTAAATTAACCCGTTTGGCGGCAGTAACCACCGCCTTACAAAAAACTACAGTGAAATAACAACACGTGAACCCATATCCCTTTCCCTTCCCAATATCTTATCCTTAATCTTACTAAGGTTGAAAACACACAGGTTGACGTGTTGCTTGTGTTATAGGTGACGGTAGCTTCCTACTATCAAGTAGACCGTTAGCTTATCTATCAAGTTTAACATTAAAAAAACCAGGATCCAAATCGGTCAAAACACAGATTAAACTTCTAAACACTCCTGTTTTGCGTCGGGCGTCAAAAAATAGCTGAATGAAGCTGAAGCTTTATACAAAATGAAGTAATTGAAGTAACAAGGAACGCCCCAGACATATCTGATGGTTCTAACAATATTTGTTAGGGAGCACATTAACCCGCTGAGTGCTAATGACACCGGTGGGGCGCCCTCGACCTCCCTCCAAGTCTGCAACTAGTCGCTACAGAACAACTGCTGACAATTATCTCGACACAATAAAACACAGTTAACAATTGTCATTATTGCAAGCGAAAGAATTAATTCCTTCATTTGGAAAACATTTACAATTTCGCTCATTTATGTTGTACTTTTCTATGGAAAATCAAAAATCAGATCAATCGTTTTTGTATGGAGCCATTGGGTTGAAACTTGTACCATTAGGTAAGAAGATATTTTAGATTTTAGTGAGAAAATATCCTGTAATTTGTTTATGGAGTTTCATAGATATTTAAGTTTGAAAGTAATAAAAAAGTTTAAAAGTATTAAAAAAGTATTTTTATTTTTTTACGAATGTTTACAAAATCTGAAATATTCTTATAATAACAATATTGATAATAAGAAAAGCTTTTATTACTAGTACCAAATTCTCCAGTGTAAGTATATAAAACAATGGCTTGGTCCTTTTGATTGATTTTCACTGATGTTAATCTGAATTATTCTGAACGTTATTCTTCAGTCGAATGTAATCGAAACTGCTTGGGGAATCAAAACACTATTTAATTGGGTACTAAGTCAGGTTTATTAATATAGGTTATAATTGGATTCCTCTACTTCATTCCCAATTATGGAGACTATTCGAACCATAACAGATTTATTTCTCATTTTTATTATTCACTAGCCGCTACCCGGGACTTCGTAAAATGAAAAATATAACACCGGAATAATGCTTGATAAAATTATCCTTTATGTTAATTCAGGTAATAAACTATCTGTGTGCCGAATTTCATTCAAATCCGTTGGTCTGTTTTTGCATTATTAAACAACAGACATCCAAACATAAAATAATAAACGCTTTAATAATATAAAAATAATTAAAAATTAAATATTTTCCATGAAGCCGTCATTATGTTATGTGCAAAATTCTGTCTAGTTTTTGTTTATTTTTTATCTGACTTGTTCGGTAATAAATATCTCGATGAAACGAAGCTGCAGAGTCCAGAACACAGGCGTAGAATTGCCTGCCTGTCGGTTTTTGACATGGTTACATTTTGTAGTGTGCACAGTAACTTCATGACTTAGTTCCTCGTTTTCGGAACTAAGTCATGAAGTTCCTGTGCACAATATACAAAATGTCTTTGGTCTACTAGACGAGGAGTTATGTTGTGGACCTGCCACCAATTCGCACAAAACACGTTGCGTCTTCTTTTAGTGTTTCCTGAAATATACAACTTTGGACTCTTTAAGGACAGAGTGAATAGCGAACTCCATCTTCGACCTATAAGAATAAGAAGAATAACAATAAAATTATTCTTATTTTTCTTGTAGTTTTAAAATGTTCTTTTTATTTTAAACTAGCGACTCGTTCCCGGCTTCGCCCGGGTGCATTTTTTTAGTAAAAACCTTCCCTGATTATCCCTCTATCCATGAGTGAAGACAGAATTAAAATGGCCCAGCCGTTCTCGAGTTTTGCGCTTAGCAACACATTTAGGGATTCATTTTTATATTATAGATAGATAATATTCACGAGCTGTCATGGCAAACTTTATTTATTAACTAGTAATCCAAATCGTAGAAAAGGTAGATCTTAATATTTATTCTATGTTAAGTAAATATAAAACTGCACTTAAATTCAATAACAATCACAACAATTTTTTGTTATTCTTATCTTCGACCTCATCTTCACATACCATCAGGTGATATTGAGGTCAATCGCTTTCGCGTATACAAATAAAAAACAAATTGTTCTGAGTTTCACAGTGGATAATCTAATTTCCTCATTAGCACTAAAAGTAATTTTACACGATACATTAAAGCTGCCTTCAAATTCTGTCTGTGAAGCTATTTTGCCACATAACGTTCGCGTTTTATGTAAGAACTTCAGTTCCTTAAGATTTTATACTTGGCTCTTCTTAGAACAGTAGTAAAATATTTACGACGCATATCCAGACAAACGCTCCAAGTTTATAACACTTATCTATCTGAAGCTTATATTTAAACACACTGTCCACGGTTTAACGATCGATAACTTTATGCCTGAAATGGTCAAATATTATCAATAGTCCTAAATTCTATAAAGTAATAAAAATGAAGTTTGTAGTGTCAAAATAACTTCTTTTTACTAAATGTATATCAACGTACTAAATCTATTTTAGTACAAAAAAAAGTCGCTTCACGCCACTTGTCCCTCTGTACGCTTAGATCTTTTAAACTACGTAACGGATTTCACAAATGGAAAGAGCGTGAAAGAAGGAAGGTTTATATTATACTAGCTGGTGCCCACGACTTCGTCCGCGTTGAAAAATATCCTGTGTCCTGTACGTACAAATGTTTATCTACCAAGTTTCTTGAAAATCAGTTAATTCGTTTCAGAGTTATGAAGGAACATACATACATACATACATACATACATACAAACATTAAAAATTATTAAAAATATATTACAATGTTTTTATTTATTATTTGACCCAAAATGTTTGTGAGCCCTGAATGTTAGTTTACGTAGACAAACATACATACATATAACATACATATACATACATACATACATACATACATACATACATACATACATACATACATACATACATACATACATACATACATACATACATACATACAGAAAAAAAATCTAAAAATCGTCAATTTAGTTTCAGTATCATGTATAGAGCCTATAAACACGATATCTCTGAAAAGAAAGTAGGTAACTTACTCCATGACCGACCCGTACAGATTTATTATTATTAGTATTGATAACTAGCTGTTGCACCCAACTTCGTCAGTGTAATGTTATAAAATATAGCCTATGTTAATCGCAGATAATGTAGCTTTCTATGGGTGATTTTTTTTAAATCGCTCCAGTAGTTTTTGAGTTCATTCATTACAAACAAAAATACACATTTTTTCTCTTAATAATTTCAGTATAGATTTGCAGAAAAAAGTCCGTGCGAACCCTAATGCGGGTCGCCAATTCGCCAGTATGTAATAAAGTATTCAACTTTGATTGAACATTAACAGTCCATTAGCAAGTTATTTGATATTATTTGAAAAGGTACAAGTGAGCACTTCATTTCATGTATGGGCGACATTTGATCTCAGACTTCATCACAATTTGTACAAGTGGGTAAAAGAAATTAAGGTGCTTACCTAAACTAACATTCAGGGCTCACAAACATTTTGGGTCAAATAATAAATAAAAACATTGTAATATATTTTTAATATTTTTTACACAGATCTAACAATAATTAATTAAGTATTTATTTATGTTTACTTACATTCAGAATAGTTGTAGACGAAAAATGTAAATTAAGTAGATGGTTTTAATGAATGAATTAAATCAAGTTAAGCACCCCTTTACAGGACACCATCGTGAAATAACAGCATATGTGCTGTTCTATCTTCTATGGTCGGCAGCGCACTTGTAGCACTTATGGTGTTGCTTGTTTATAGGCGACGGTAACCACCTACCATCAAGTGGACAGTCAGCCTGTCTGTCGACCTTAACATAAAAAAGTCTTTAAAATGCCTTTATGTTTTCCTATATGCCTTAGTTGTTGCGTAGTTATATATATATATATTTTTGAAATTTTGGAGTATTTCTTAAGGTGGAAACAAAGGCTAAATATACTAAAAAAATACTAAAGAAATAGACAACGAAATTGCTGTGAAGAAAAGCTTAAAACGCAATTGCTGTAAAACATTTTTTTTGTATATTGTTCTAATGGTAAAAAAAAACAATAATTGCCTATTAAACATTTCATATAAGCGTTGAAGGTCATATCATTAATGTCCAAGTAAATTCCTTAATAGTTAAATTGTGATTCTTAAGAAAAAAGATTGACAAAAAGAATAGTATCCCTAGTTTCTTTCGGGGTTTCTTCTCAGGATAGTCATCTTGGCTTTTTTCCGAAACCCTGGTAAATTTAAATTTATAATGACGATCATAAGAGCTTCTTGGAGAAACCTAATTGATAAATAAATATTTTGATTTTGATTTTGAATTATTATTTAAAGCAACTTCAAAAGTTAACAATCACGACATAACAAATATTGTATGTTCAAATAAAACAATTCAAAATTTAAAAGCAATTCTTTAATATTCGAAGAGACACCACCGTTCAGAGGGCCTAGTGCGAGTTTTACTCGATCAAACGCGACGAACACGTAAATGTCAATTTGTATGGGAATGAAGCAGCGCCACCTGGTGGCTCACGTGTAAGTCTGCTTCATTCCCATACAAATTGACATTTACGTGTTCGTCGCGTTTGATCGAGTAAAACTCGCACTAGGCCCTCAGTGCTTATGCTACTAAAGTCAGCCTAACTTTGCGCTTGGACACAAGAGATAATTTATAACATTAAAAAATACTGTACACCTCTTGTTATGACTTAAAAAAGCAACAGCCACTTTTCATTTTATTGCCGACTAAAGGTAGCGATGCGTGAAATTATTTTTGTTAGAAGCCCCTCACTGCGGCATGATAAACATGAAAGAAACGCCAGAGGGGTCATTTCCGCGATGGCCAATTTTAACCACATAGATTCCTTTGTTTATAATTATTTGCAAAAACATTTTAATATGTGTCGGTATGATTGTTTTCTGGTTAAGGCACAACACGTGAGAGGGCATTGTCATTGTGTGTTACTAGAGGTGGTTAATATAGCGCATAGATAGCGCCGCAAAAAAAACAAAACAGTGCCACTCCGGGAGTGCCGACAGAAGTGATAACTTGAACAATTACGTGTTTATTTTTTGAATGGTCAGAAAATATTTTATTGTGACATGTGACATGTGAAAATGTTGTAGACCTTTTTGGAATATCACTGGCCGTTTTCTATTTTTATAATTGTCAACAGAGGTAACGGTACCAGTGTCGCGAGTTCAATGGTTTTTTCCATCTCAAAAATGCCCAACGCACCTAAAAATGTTCGCGATGGCGTAATCTATAAGCTTACTATACCCATTCTAACTTCTAAAAAAATATCATACATATAATGTGGTAATTGGAAAAGCTTTTTAGACTGATACACTATTAATAATTATTACAATAAATTAAATACATTAGTCACCTTAAGAATTTCACCATTATAATAGCCCTGTACACCATACAATTTAAATGAATATCTTTAGCTGTCATAAATTAAGTGACGGTAAACAGACGCAAAAAATATAGACATACACTATGCTCTACTACCCATGCGAAGCCGGGGCAGATCTTTAGTGACCACTATTTTACTAATACAATTTACCATCAAGTGGTTTGTCAGACTGCCTGCCACCGTATATCATAAAAAGAAACTTTAAGGCCCTTCTAAGAGCCGATGGCCTTGCGCGAGTAAGCGGAGCTAAGATGTTTCCCCCGTACGACCCGCAAAATAAGATAAATATGGATAGTGGCTTGAAAAAAACATTATTTTAAATCATTATTTGTCCAGAATATAGGTCTAATCCATACGAACATTTTTAAAAAAGAATCATATAAATATTCCTTGTCGTTTAAAAGCAGATGCAAATTTTCAGCCGAAAACGACTTCATTTTAGATTTTTTTTTCACATAGTAGTTAAACAGTTTGAACGATATTATTTGTACCTTATATAGATAAAATATCAATAAAAAACATTTTTTTTTTTCGGAAATTTATGTTGACTTATGAAAGAGGAGATAGCCTCTTAACATCCGGTTTGGAAACCGATTGGCTCATAGTATCGCCTTAATGTAGTTACGTAAGTTTGTGAAATGAGTTATGTATTCTTTTATTTCGTAGAGCTAGTTCCCTCTACCCATTGAAACACTATTCGTAGCGACATCCGTAGCCATTTGTAAAATATTGTAGCAACACTTCGTCTACACCCCCAAAAGCTACAACATAGATCATTGGCACGTAGGTCGTGTATAAAATTAAGTAATTTTTATGCAAATATGTTACATACAGGCAGACAGCCTATTAGATTTAATGTTATATTAAAAGCTATGAAATATGTTGTGTTTTAACTGTTACATATTCATTACTAATATTATAAATGTGTAAGTAATTCTCTCTGTCTGTTACTTTTTCACGCCTTAACTACTCAACCATGGAACTATCATTAAATTTTGCATATACATATATACATTGTCAGGGATACGAGAAAGGACATAGGGTACCTTTTAACAAGAAAAAAAGTACTGTCAAAATAAAACAAAAGGTCAAACGTTATATTGCTTATATATATTTTTTATTTTTCAAAGCGGACGAAGTCGCGTTCAAGAAATAAATTGTGAATTACTATGAAGAATGAATGCCAATATCGAGTTTAATTAACTTTCAATTAGTCTGGCATTAACAAGCATTATTAAGTTGAGGGTATTTCGTGACCTACATTAATATGTATGGCTAGGTGTTATGACTTATATAACGTTTAGTTTATTATTTTATTTTGATTGTTGTACTTACCCTGTATACTAGCTTACTCCCTAATTTTAAGACATTAATTTTAAAAGAAAACAAATTATCCTCAGACTTATGAACTACGGTGCCATATTTGACAAAAAAAAAAGTAGCTTCTCGGAGATAATCGAACGAATTTAAAATTGGAAGGATTTTTCTTAAATATTGTGTAAAATATAAAAAAAAGAAATAAATGTGGCCGATTAAAACTTTAGTACAGAACTTAAGTTATTTAGTAAGCTTAAAAACAAATTTAATTGAAGCTGAAATTTTTTATTACTTTGACATGAACCGCATCACAACCTGGGAACCACTCGAGCACCTGACACATCAAAAGTATATTGTAAATTATTTATGTATCTATTAAATTCAAAATCAAAATCATAATATTTATTTATCAATTAGGTTTCTACAAGAAACTCTTATGATCGTCATTATAAATTTAAATTTACGTGGGTTTCGGAAAAAAAACCAAGGTGACGATCCTGAGAAGAAACCCCGAAAGAAACTCAGGATACTATTATTTTTGTCATCTTTAAAATATAAAATAACAACAATTACACTTAATTTAAAAAAAAATTACAGTATACATAAAATACTAAACATAGTATGAGCTCCGAATCGCTTAAATCCAGGCTCCGTTGTTACTTAAATAACTAGTGATTTTATAAAAGCCTTTCGAGAGGTGTTTGGTTTAAATGACACTTTTAAATTTGTTTATAGATAAAACTCTGATTATCTCAGGTAGTTTATTATAAAACCGTATACATTGACTCATAAAAGTATTACTTATTTTGTGGACTCGCGTTTTATGTAAATCCAAATTATTTTTAAACCTAGTATTGATATTGTGTACATCACATTTTTTATTAAATTGACTAATATTTTTATGCGCATAAATTAATTTTTCATAAATATACTGACATGTAATAGTTAAATCTTTATTTCTTTGAACTTTTCTCTGAGGGAAGACTGCGAATCTAGTTAATAGATGGCTCTAATGGCCATCTATTAACTATTCTGTAAAATGAAAATAGTATTTATGTCCGCAGTGCTATCCCAAAGGAGAATCCCTAACACATTGATACTGTGGAAGTAACTAAAATAGACAATCCTAGTAGCTGTATCGACATCTGTTAGGCGTCTAATCTGCTTAACTGCATAAGCCTTTTACTTAATTTCTCAATATGTAAACCCCATTGTAATTTAGAATCTATGGTAATACCTAAAAATACTGTCGATTCAACGGGCTCCAATTTTTCACTACACAAAATCACATTAGTTCCAATATTTTTAACATTATATCGTATAAAGCTTCAGTTTGGTAATAAAATTAAGAATTCTTTAATACTTAAGTTATGCGAGTTATGAATAATTTTTAGGAGATTAAAAACTTTTTTCAATTAAAAGTTTAAAGAATCTGATTTCCCTCAAGAATTCAATTTTATGTTTCCACTTTTTTTCTTACGAGCTATGCGTTTATATTGCGTTTTATTGAGTAATAGCGGGTCGCCCCCGGCTTCGTATGTAAATAAATAAAACTGTGCCGAGTACTTTCAAATGTTACCAAAAAAAAAACAATTGCAGCTTCGTTCGACTTCAAAACCATGTCTTAGTTTTTATTCTACACTAGCGACTCGTTCCCGGCTTCACCCGGGTGCATTTTTTACGTAAAAACCTTCCCTGATTATCCCTCTATCCATGAGTGAAGACAGAATTATTATTATTTATTTTATATGTTGATTAAAATTTAAGTATTTTGATTAAAATTTAACTACACGTTCATTTAAATTTAAGCATGAGCTTTTTAATCTACTAATAATTTTAGTTATCAAGTGTTTGTGATATTTGTAACTATTTTGCTATCTGTACTTTTGTATTAGTGGCAGCGGGGAATTCATATTCATACTCGTGCGAAAGGGGAATTCTTTGCAGGTATTTAAAAAAAATATTGGTTTGCCACGTGCAAGTGGAGCATAAGCCTTAAAATCGGCCCAGCCGTTCTCGAGTTTTGCGCTTAGCAACACATTTTTATATTATAGATTTAAATCTCATTAGCAACACTCAAATTGCAATGCGTATTGCTTTATATGCGAAACAATAATTAGAATATAATGTAGACAGAAGAATCGGTCTTAAGACCGGAGTCTTTAATTTAACTATCTTTCTTTAAATATTACGATAAAAACAGTTCTTTCATAGCATATCTATATTAATATTATAAAGGGGAAAGATTTGATTGTTTGCACTGAATAGGCTCCGAAACTACTGGACCGATTTGAAAAATTCTTTCACTGTTGGGAAGCTATATTATCAGCGAGTAACGTAGGCTATATTTTATAAAGTTACGCTGGCGAAGCCGCGTGCAACAGCTAGTACTACAAAGGGTACATTGAATTCCACAATTTTAAAATGAGCGGTTGCGGGTTTCTCTAGCGATAGTAAGCATCTCTAGGCTATCCTATTATAGGCGACGATGGTGGCTACCGTCTCCTATAATAGGATAGTATACTATGCCGATCTAGGATAAAGGATAGATAATAGGATAAAGGATAAGGGAATAGAAAGGCATAGGGTAATTAGGTCTGGCGTCCCTTTTACTCACTCACCGAAAACAACAGTACACATGTTGTTATTTCGCAGTGGTCTTCTGTAAGGGGGTGGTTACTGCCGCCAGACGGGCTGCCCAAATGACTGCGAAAATGCAGTGTCCCTGCCACTGAAGCTACTTCTTTGTGTATCATTTTAACGAATTTAAATTCAATTTTAAGAAAATGGCGATGAAAATGCTATATTTAGTTAATGTTGGGATTAGACTCGGTCAAAAGTAAGATCAAATAAATACTCAGTCGGATAAGTGAACGATGAAAAAATCCCGAAAAAAATATTGTACATCTGGTGTAATCGAATCACAGTATGTAGACTAAGCGTCTACATCGCCGCTAGTCTAGTCTACAGACTAAACGAAATAAATAAATAATAAACAATATAAATAACTAGTTGATTCCGGCCACGCTTGACTGTGGCTCAGTCAGCAACGTTCCATGGTTGCCATAACAACGGTCAACGGTTCCATGGTTGCCATAATATGAAAATTATCTTATTTTTATAAGAAAATCGGTATTCGTTGGAATTTTTGGGGAAAAAAAGTATATAATATCATTCCTTTGTTTAAATGCAATATTGTGTAAAAATGTAAATGCAATGTTGTATATATATATATTAAAGATTAGATTCAATTATAAAAAAAAAAAAAACTACACAATTCATAACTTGAAGACGTCAACTAATACATACTTGCTATATGTAATATTATTCTAAATGTGATAGTAACACTGTCTGTCTGTAAACTTTTCATGGCTTAACTAATCAACCATTTTAATATATAAAAGGCAATGTGTTTATATATGTTCCTTATGTAATCCAAAACCGCTGATCCGATTTTGATGAAATTTTCAGACAACCTTCAGATTAGTCCAGTGAGTAATCCTGTGAAGTTTAGTAGGATCGGACGTGGACGAAGTCGCGGGCACCCACTAGTTTATAAATAAAAATGAGGATAAAAACATTTTATAAAAGCTTTTATTGGAACCAAAACAATATTATCCTTTTTGTGTCACAATTTTTTTCAACACATTACAACAATCGTCAAACAGTTTGTTTTATTGATGCAGCGTATTTAGTTAGAATGATTATCAAAATCAAGTAAAATTTTTACTTGGGATAGCTTCTATAGTACTTTAGTTTATATATTATACTAGTGGCCCGCTCCCGGCTTCGCACGGGTGCAATTTTTTACTCAATCCAGCTGATAAAATTACCTTACATCGCCATCGTTAGAATCTTTTGGAACTCACAGATAAATAATTGCTGGATTGAATAGGTATCAACAGATGGCGCTATGTTAATAATATTATATAATTTGCAAAAAAATAATAAACAAAATGAGATATAAACTATCCTATCTTTTAAGTTGGACCAAATTACATATAGTTACGAAATTTTATCAAAATCGGTTCAGTAGTTTGGGAGTTCATCGCGGACAAACATGTGACACGTAATTTTTATATATATAGACTAGTGGCCCGCTCCCGGCTTCGCCCGGGGTGCTTTTTTGCAATCCAGCCGATAAATTACTTTAAACCGCCATCTGTGAGAACCTTATGGAACTCACAGATAAATAATTGCTGTATTGAATAAGTATCAACAGATGGCGCTATGTTAATAATATTATATAATTAAAAAAATAGTATTAAACAAAATGAGATACAAACTATCCTATCTTTTAAGTTGGACCAAATAACAGATACTTATGAAGTTTGATCAAAGTCGGTTCAGTTGTTTCAGAGTTTATCGCGAACATACATCGTGACACGAGATTTATATATATATATAGATATGGATAGAATGGTTGATAATGCTATTTCAATAGTATTGATATAGGTAGGTATGGGTTAAAATCATGTGACATCGTTAAAAGTTTTCGAACTTTCGCATTTAAAAATTAACTAAAAACTTAGTTTAACAACTGATCACACTCGGTTGTACTGTGGCAACATTTCCACTAAGTAAGATTCAGTAGTAGATTGGCGGCGGCACTGTACAGTCTTCCGTTGGGACCGCGCAGCCGCCCGCCCGCCTTTGCGCTTAGGCGGCGAGAAAAAAAACCACAGTAAACAAAGTTACACAAACAAACCAATTAGGATCGACCGCTGGAAGTGGCGGACAAACGTGATAGTGATGTTAATGCCAGTAAATGGCAGTTAAAAAAAATAAATTAGTGCGTTTGCCTTCAGTGGTAAGAGAGTTAGTTACATGTGAAATGCACAAAAGGGATTGATTGGTAGAAGCATGGTTACAGGTTTTTACATACTGCATCCGTAGTTTGTGTCGCTTTCATATTATGTGTATTATTTTTTTCAATATATGTGTATTATTTTTTTCGCCGGTTCCACCTATCCCTATTGGTAGGATCCCATAAGTGGATTTTTTTTTTCATTAATTTACGCCGTTATTTTTATTGTAGTCCTATGTGATTTTTTGCAATGAATATGCGAAGATAATGTTTCAATAAAGAATTTGTAGTGCAAAAACTTATTGAGATATTTAAGGAAACTTTTACTTCTAGTTAATGAAATTTCTTTTCTTTAAAATAACACAGAACGAATAATATCGTATTTTATGTTTATTTCATTGTGTAAAAGGGGATAAAAAGTTATTCAAACAACTGATATTTATTTATATCTTTTATAGGTATATAAACAAAATGAAAATATATTAACCAAAGAATCAAATGGAAATTATTCCATATAAAGTTTAAAAATATTCGTTCCTGTATCAATCTTGGCTATTTTTATATAAGCCATTTTATTTTTATAATAAGCATTCATTTATATCCTTTACAATTAAAATCAGAACATTATTACTTTAAAATATGTCAATTTTATTTCATTAAGTTTATTTGTTTATTTATCTAGTGACCAGCTCCCGGCTTCGCCCGGGGTGTAATTTTTGTATATACAAACGTTCCTCGTTTATCCCTCTTTCCATAAGTGAAAACGGAATTATTGTAAAATCGGTTGAGCGGTTATGGACACCATAGAGGACATATAAGCCATTGACTTAAGAAGATTGACTATTTGAATCGTATATATATATCGTATTTTTTAAATGACAGCACAGCAGTGACATTGACATCTGTCACTTCATTGATCTCAATTTTCATAATTGTCGCCTTCTTGAATAATATTAATATTCGTTTTTTTCGTTTCCGTTGGAACCTCGGAATAAAAAGTGTGCAGAAACACTCCTATTAAAATGAAATCTGTAAAAATTTCAAGTCAATCCATCGGCTAGTTTTCGATTTTTATGGACATTAACAGGCGGAAGCTAAAGTTTTATAATTTTGTACATATAGATTTAATGTTACAGTAAATAGTATCACTCAGAAATGGCTTAATTATTTTAAAAAATACAACACTCTTTTCTGTCCGCATGCCGGAATGTCCAAAAGGGCAATAATATAAATTGGTGGACAGTTTTAATGCGTAATCAAATTAGATTACCGAGGCTCGACCATCGAAATAATATAGCTTTGCAAGCACAAGCAGGCTCAACAAAGATATTATATTATTTCGATGGGCTCGACCAACTAGATCAGATGAAGACGATCGCCATTTTGTTTTATTCATACTGTCAATTCTATTCAGAATTAACGAATATTTTACATTCTTATATTTAGAAGTTGTTATATAATATAAATGTTTTTTTCCGCATTTTAGAGGAAAGTGCAACACAAGTCTCGGCTGAATTAGCAATTGACTTGCTCGTTTGTTTTGAAAGAGGCTCGGCTGACGCCTTGGCCTTTTTAATACACTTTGGGAACTTAGATGAGTGATATTATATCTAAGCTTGAAAAGTACTCTGCTACGCGTCGTACATCCAATACTACTCGTCCGACAATTGCTTTACTTCCGGCCTATTATTTATATTTTGGTAGTTTATCTATATAAATAAAATCGGAGTGTCTGTCTGTGATTTGCGAAAAACTGCCTCAAACTAAGCTTAGAGAGTCATTCGCATGCTGTTAAAACGTAAATAACTTTTTTTAGAATTTTTGTCTGTCTGTCTGTCTGTCTGTCTGTCTGTCTGTCTGTCTGTCTGTCTGTCTGTCTGTCTGTCTGTCTGTCTGTCTGTCTGTCTGTCTGTCTGTCTGTCTGTCTGTCTGTCTGTCTGTCTGTCTGTCTGTCTGTCTGTCTGTCTGTCTGTCTGTCTGTCTGTCTGTCTGTCTGTCTGTCTGTCTGTCTGTCTGTCTGTCTGTCTGTCTGTCTGTCTGTCTGTCTGTCTGTCTGTCTGTCTGTCTGTCTGTCTGTCTGTCTGTCTGTCTGTCTGTCTGTCTGTCTGTCTGTCTGTCTGTCTGTCTGTCTGTCTGTCTGTCTGTCTGTCTGTCTGTCTGTCTGTCTGTCTGTCTGTCTGTCTGTCTGTCTGTCTGTCTGTCTGTCTGTCTGTCTGTCTGTCTGTCTGTCTGTCTGTCTGTCTGTCTGTCTGTCTGTCTGTCTGTCTGTCTGTCTGTCCGGGGTAATCTCAGAAACGGCTGAAGCGATTTCGATGAAACTTTGCAGACATGAAGAGGGGGTCGTCAGGAGTAACATAGGCTACTTTTTGTTTATGTAAATTGCGGTACATACACCAAAATAACATTTTTTACAATTTTTGTCTGTCTGTCTGTTTGTTCCGGCTAATCTCTGAAATAGCTAGACCGATTTTGACGAGACTTTTATTGGCAGGTAGCTGATGTAATAAGGAGTAACTTAGACTACGTTTATTTTAGAAAAAATACACCCCGGACGAAGCCGGGAGCGGGCCGCTATAAACAATAAAAAACGGGATCTATGCAATATATTCGAGTTTTTCAAACGCGATATTTTTTCTTTTACTGAAAAAAAGTTACTAACCCTGTGACAATAAAAAAAAAGAATTTTTTCGTTCACAACAATTGCATTTGTTGTTAACAACTGAAACGAAGGTTCATGCAATACGATGAGTTCTCCTTGCGGCGTATCTTTTCTTTGGCTGAGTCTCTCATTATGAATTATTAATAGGAACGGATTTTTTTTTCGCTAACATTCTAGAAAATTCTAGATGTTTATAGAAAATTCTAGAAGTTTTTAGAAAATTCTAGAAGTTTCTCGAAAATTCTAGAAGTTTCTCGAAAATTTCAGAAGTTTCTAGAAAATTCTATGAAAACTTTCTTCACTTTTTCAGATAATTTAATAAGATTTTTTGAAATTTCAGAACATCGTCAAAATTTTTAGAAATTTAAAAATTTGTTAAACCTGATGGGTGATTTATTATATTTATTTCGAAGGAAGTAGAGTGAGGCTATTTTAATGCATAAGCATCATTCTCATTAAACTCGAAAAGTCTATGTACACGTGTTAAAAAAGGTGTTCTAGAATTTGCTCGCACAGATTGTTTGTTTGCTTCCATTCTTCGCCCTTCCTTTAGTTTCCAGAGGGTTCTCCAAGCGTCATAAACAATAAAAAACGGGATCTATGCAATATATTTGAGTTTTTCAAACGCGATATTTTTTCTTTTACTGAAAAAAAGTTACTAACCCTGTGACAATAAAAAAAAAAGAATTTTTTCGTTCATAACAATTGCATTTGTTGTTAACAACTGAAACGAAGATTCATGCAATACGATGAGTTCTCCTTGCGGCATATCTTTTCTTTGGCTGAGTCGCTCATTATGTATTATTAATAGGAACGGATTTTTTTCGCTAACATTGTAGAAAATTCTAGATGTTTATAGAAAATTCTAGAAGTTTTTAGAAAATTCTAGAAGTTTCTCGAAAATTTCAGAAGTTTAATTTAATTTAATTAATTTAATTCAGGCTATCTTAATGCATAAGCATCATTCTCATTAAACTCGAAAAGTCTATGTACACGAATAAGTTGAAACATTTATCTTTTCTGTCTAACGATCATCACTCAGCTTGATAGACAGCTTTAGTATTCATCATTCATCATCGAAGTTTTGAGATAGAATATACCTATATTTCGCCGAACTGCGTTCTCTTATCTCAGTTGAATTGAACTAATATACACAGGAAAAAGACAAAGTTACGCACAATTAAACAAAAATCAATTCGCTCACGCAGACAACATTATTAAATTTACGTTTTTTAATATTATAAAACAAAGTCCCCCCGCCGCGTCTGTCTGTCTGTATGTTTGCGATTCTCAAAAACTACCGAACGAATTTTTATACTGTTTTCATTAATGGGAAGAGCGTTAAACGAGGAAGGTTTCTACGTTTAATTTGCAGAAAAAAATTGCACCCGTGCGAAGCCGGGAACGGATCGCTAGTAATACATAATGAGCGACTCAGCCAAAGAAAAGATATGCCGCAAGGAGAACTCATCGTATTGCATGAACCTTCGTTTCAGTTGTTAACAACAAATGCAATTGTTATGAACGAAAAAAATCTTTTTTTTTTATTGTCACAGGGTTGTCAACTTTTTTTCAGTAAAAGAAAAAATATCGCGTTTGAAAAACTCGAATATATTGCATAGATCCCGTTTTTTATTGTTTATAGCGGCCCGCTCCCGGCTTCGTCGGGGTGTATTTTTTCTAAAATAAACGTAGCCTAAGTTACTCCTTATTACATCAGCTACCTGCCAATAAAAGTCCCGTCAAAATCGGTCTAGTTATTTCAGAGATTAGCCGGAACAAACAGACAGACAGACAAAAATTGTAAAAAATGTTATTTTGGTGTATGTACCGCAATTTACATAAACAAAAAGTAGCCTATGTTACTCCTGACGACCCCCTCTTCATGTCTGCAAAGTTTCATCGAAATCGCTTCAGCCGTTTCTGAGATTACCCCGGACAGACAGACAGACAGACAGACAGACAGACAGACAGACAGACAGACAGACAGACAGACAGACAGACAGACAGACAGACAAAAATTGTAAAAAAAGTTATTTACGTTTTAACAGCATGCGAATGACTCTCTAAGCTTAGTTTGAGGCAGTTTTTCGCAAATCACAGACAGACACTCCGATTTTATTTATATAGACTAGCGGCATGTTCCCGGCTTCGCCCAGGGTGCATTTTTTTTTACGTCAAAACCTTCCCTGATTATCCCTCTATCCATGAGTGAAGGTGAAGACAGAATTAAAATCGGCCCAGCCGTTCTCGAATTTTGCGGTTAGCAACACATTTAGGGATTTATTTACTTATATATTATAGATAAATCCCGATTTATCTGGGCCGATTTTAATTCTGTTTTCACTCATGGATAGAGGGATAATCAGGGAAGGTTTTTACGTAAAAAAAAAAATGCACCCTGGGCGAAGCCGGGAACATGCCGCTAGTAATTAATATATCAGATATATTAATATATTATATCAGATTTATATTAACTTAAGCAACAGTCAAATTTAAGTAGTGGCATAACACACAGCGTTTCGCGATCATTTGGGCAGCCCGTCTGGTGGTAGAAAGCATCAGACAACTCAGAAGATCACCGTGAAATAACAGTATGTGTGCTGTTGTATTTCAGTGTGATTAAATGGTGATAGAGTCCATTTCCCTATCCCTTCCTAACCTCAATCCATATGGTTGGCATCATATGGATATCCTACTATGGTTGGCATCGCACCATATGGCGTTGCTTGTTATAGGCTACGGTAGCCACCTACCATCAAGTGAACTATCAGCCTGGCTGTTGACTTTATATTAAAAAAAATAAAAAACCAGATAGCTTTAATCATGGCAACTAACACTTAGGTAATTTTTTTTTTTTAAACTTTTCATACGGCTGAAAGAAATCTCAGTCAACATTATTAATAGATATTAACCTACTCAAAAAATTATCTCAAAATATTTTAAAAAAGCACTTCGCAAACGCAATAATCAGACAGGAAATCTCTCAGGAATGTCCGAAGGACTCTCCTCCATCCTTCAAATGTTTTATTTTACTTCCAATATCTCCTATAAAATAGAGAGAAACGAGCTACGAATATATTACGTAGTAAGGGCCCCCTTTCGGCATTCCTCCTGTCTGCCCTGCGCCCTTGAAACTTTACGTACGAGGGTTTTTTTTTTCGCAAAGTGTCCTCTAAAGATTTTTTGTCCCTCGACGATATCGGTAGTTACGTAAACATCCGACGAAATAGTTCTGATTAGTGCCGTTAAAGGTATATTTGTTTCAGCAAACGACCCGATATGTGTACAGATACCAACACATTTCTTGTTATGGGCGATACTCGCTACTAGTTTGCAATCGATACTTAAGCAAAGTGTTCTTATTTCTTTGAATCTAAATCATTTTTCATATTATAAAAGAATGTGTAGATTGTTTCATGAAAAACCATCTATCAGTCAATGAAAGTAGCGATGAAATCGGTTAAGCTGTCTTTACGTATCAGTTAAACTTAAAAACATAATCGATTTTGTACGATAATTTGAAGGATACTAAAGGTGTAGCAAAGCATACACCTTCAGTCTCCTTTAATTGTACGATTGGAATAAGGATTAGATTAGGGATTTTGAAGCTTAAATGAGATGAATTACGGTATTGTTTTCGCAGTAATAAACTAGGCAGCCTTACAGGAGATCGTCATGAAATAAACAGCGTTTATGTTTCGGTGATCTCATCTACTGTAACGCGAGTTTATATACGAAGAGTTCCTACAAAATCACTTTCAAAACTCACCCTTCATACTTTAACACTAAATCACAAGTGAAATATCTCAAAGAAGGATAAAAGTGTCTGGACTTCTTATATCTAGCTTTATTAAAACAAAAAGACTTTTGTTCGTGACATCGCTCGCATTAAAAGTAGCTTATTATTATCTTTCTGAAAAGTTCGAGCTATCAGCAATTTTTATGTATACAAACCTTCCCCATTTATCTCTCTTTCCATAAGTGAAAATAGGTTGAGCAGTTTTGAGTCCATAGAGGACAAGCATACTTAAATTGTATCTATACTAATATATAAAGCTGAAGAGTTTGTTTGTTTGATTGAACGCGTTAATCTCAGGAACTACTGGTTCGAATTGAAAAATTATTTTAGTGTTGTATAGTCCATTTATCGAGGAAGGCTTTAGGCTATATAACATCACGCTTAATCTATAATTTTAGTATAATTTCGATTTGCGTCAACTCTAGCGCCATCTGTCAGTGAATAGTGACATTAAATATAATACTGGCAGACTGCAGTGACAAAAAGTTATTTTCATCCCATCAGATGGCGCAAATAGCAACTGATTTTTTAAATTTGTTTTTGCGATATCTCATCGTATAATAATTACTCATATATTTTCTTTTTCAACGCGGACGAAGTCGCTGGCACCAGCTTGTTTTATATATAATGAAGTAGATATGTATAGATATAGATTAAAGTATAGATATCTTTTATAGTCAGTCTTTCAATTGCTGCATAATGTGAAACTTTATCCATACTAATCATCAGTACTTATAATAATATTATAAATGCGAAAGTATGGAATGTATGGATGTCTTTGGATGTATGGAAATTTTTTACTCTTTCACGCAAAAACTACTGAACCGACCACCATGAAATTTTACATACACGTTGTCTGGGACACCAGAAAGGACATAGGGTACCTTTCATCCAGCAAAAAAGGACTATTCCCGAGGGATCATCTAAAATTAAGGAAACTAACTCCTGGCTAAGTGTAATAGTAATAACGATGTCAGGCGATATATTGCTTTTTCAACGCGGACGAAGTGGCGGGCACCACTAGTATTATAAATGTGAAAGTAACTCTGTATGTATGTCTGTCTGTTACCTTTCATGCTTTAACCACTCAACCGATAATTATGAAATTTTGCATATACGTTGTCAGGAATACCGGAAAGGACAAAGGGTACTTTCATCCAGAAAAAGGTACTGTTCCCAAGGGATCACTTAAAATAAAACCAAACCTAAAAATCTAACTTCAGTTGAGTTAGAATCTATTTAAATCCATTTCCAACATTTTTATCAACTATTTCACTTTGTTTGGATAAAATCGCTTGAGAGAACAAAGCTAGCAAGTAAACCGGTTGCAAAAAACGATTTTTCTTAGTCACAAGTAAGTGGCCCGAATAATACCACAACAGTTTGTGTCTAAAGGGGAATGCCCACTTCCCATTAGTGTTTTGGCCACATGTTAATTGTGCTGAACAAAAATGATTCTTACACGAATGTGATCTTTAAAATAGATTATAAACAAAATATTTTGTATTTCTTGAATTAAAGATGGGAAAACGTTGCAATACTTAAATATTGTTTGACCACATTTTGAGGTTATATTTCGATATTTAGAGAGGCAACTATTATTATTATTGTTAAATATCTATGTTTTTAATTAGGATGTACATATTTGTTTTGTTATATCTATGTAACAATAGCAAATCATGACTTTGCAGCTTGGTCGTGTCGTCATATTGACACTAAGTAAAGGTTGGTATATTGTACGGTTTTGAAGAGTTGATAAATGTAATACTAGCGCTGAATAAAATTAAATAAACGATAAAAACAAGAAATTCCACACAAAACGTTTATGAGCAAATGAAAAATAAAACTTGATTAAAAAAAACGAAAACGAACGAAATCACAACCACAGATTAATAAGAGTAGTACGTTCGCACAGACTATAATAATTAAATGAAAGACCAAAGAATCACAGAGCCAATCTGGTTCTAGGTGTTTGAGCCGTTTTGTGTCTTTTTATTCTTTTGGTACATTTTACAGTATTTTTTAAGTTTTACTTGATAAAATAAAAATTCATTTGTTACGTGTTTGTACCAATAAATTCGTGACTATCAACTAAATTACGAGTATTATAAAAATATCGCAAGATATAAACAACATTCACCAATAATTCAAAGAAATAAGAGAATTATATTAATGAAACATAATTATTTAATAACATTATTTAATACATAACCCATATTAGATAACTCAATTCTATCTATATAACCAGGAACTTACCACAGATTCAAATTGCACCACAGAGTTATTTTTGGTTACAGAGGACGCTCGAATCAGTTGACAAAAGATACGGAAATCATGAGTAATACTATTATTATTAATAAAATTATTCCCATCTTTATTTCTTTTAGTATATAGCAAAATATTACATAAAAAATAGTACTTTTTTTTTCAAATAAGAATGATTACTGTTCATGTTACTTTATAAGTGGCCAAAAATGGGCATTGCCCTTTAACAGAAGCATTTTCTGTTTGGACAATTTAACAAAGAATTCGCGGATTTGAGATGGGAAGCGAAATAGTTTGATACGCTTCACAATATTTATCTCAGGTTAAGGAATTTTATTGTCGTAAAATAAATGTGTTGGTCAATCATTCATTTGCCAACTTTAATTTTACACACTCTTAATGAATACTCTGATGGTTTAAATAATCAAATTAGTAAGAAGTATTGTACATATTATGATTAAATACAATGTTTCTAGAGTTATTTCAATAATATACAATATTTATAATAAAACTAATGACCCGCACCAGGCTTCACCCGGGACGCGGAAAGCGACTTCAAATTATATGTACTATGTAAAGATAAGATAAAATTTAAAAGATTTGTATTTGTACCTATTTGTACCTGTTAAATTTAAGTGTGTGAAAAGAAATTAGACAATTGTAAATTTCGTTTTTATTCCATTCGCTTAATAAAATTATTAAGACATAAAAAAAAAACATTTTCTGTCTACAATTTATCCAAATTTGAACATGTTCGTTTATACACAATCTGCTTACTTTAATCATTTTGAAATTTAAATAACATGCATATATTCGTGTAACAGCTGTTACTCAATTCCTCTTGATTGTGATTTATTCTTTTATTTTAATTAAGAGAATGATTATAAACAGGAAAAAACAAAATAAAAGAAATTGTAAAGCAATTCTTTTATTCTTTAACTGCCTTCTTTTCTTTTGTAATGATTTGCTCAACTTATACTAATAACTAATATTCATACTAGCTGGTGCCTGCGGCTTCGTTCGCTTTAAAAAATAAAAATATATGAGCAATATAAGTTATATTATATTATATAACGCTTGACGTCTATTTGCTATAACACTTTGGCCAGGCATTAGTTTTTTTTTAGATGATCCCTCGGGAACAGTGCTTTTTTCTGGATGAAAGGTACCCTATGTCCTTTTTGGTGTCCCAGACAAAGTGTGTGCAAAATTTCATGGTGATCGGTTCAGTAGTTTTTGCGTGAAAGAGTAACATGAATCCATACATCCATACATCCATCCATAGTCCGGATTAGTATGGATTAATACTATTATTTGTATCTGTAAACATTTATTGGCAATGCTTGGTGAAATATGTATCTATTATAATTATCTGACAACGTATAACCTATATTTTGAGAAATGAAACGTTATCTTATCTCGCTGTTTCATCTCCGTTATGCCTTTTGGATTCACTCCGAATGAAAATAGGTTAAAGAAATCTTTATCTTGTGTATTAGAAAAATGGACGCATAAATAGTACAAAAATACATTCAAACTTATTCACATGATTAAGATTTATTTATTATATCGTAGATTGTTCTGTGTTTCATTGATATAATTACATACCTACTACATATATAATATCTTTTTATATCTGTATCTATTACATATCATATCATAAAATGAATCATCTTCTAAACCATCCAACGGATTTTGAAGGAAAGAGAAATAAACCATCAGTATTTTGAGTACTAATGAGTAATGCCTACTCATAAGTACTTAATACATTTTATCTGTGTACACGCTTGTGGAATATGTGTTAATTTTTTTTGTCTTTTTTACTATATTTTTGTTCTTGTTTCTGTTTGTGTCTTAAAGATTAATAAAATAAAATAAAAAATAAAATAAATTTGTTCAATAACTCTTTAAAGATTTGCGTAAACAACCTTAACTGTAAACGTAAACTTGGAATGTAAAATTTATTGTACATTTAATGGCGACATTACTTTGATATACTTTGAATTAAGTACAATTCCTTGTACTTAAAGTAGAATGAATACGTTCCGTTTCACAATGTTATTGCATCGTTCCCCATAACCTTGTACCGATTTAAGTAAAGAAAACATTACTTAGAACAAGTAACCCTGTATTTGTGGCTACGTCATCCCGAATACATTGAATTCGTGAGAGGCAGGACTGAGAGTGTTTTCTTCACATTTCATCGACCTCATTACCTTTATTGATTACTAGCTCGTGCCCGCGACTTCATCCGTTAAATAAGGAAAAATATAAAAACCTGAATAACGGCTGACATCTTTATCGCTGTGTCGATGATTGCGCCGATTTTTTTTATATTTGTAGTCGATTCCTGCGTAATCTAATATTTTTTGGGATGAGTATGATATTTGTTAATCCAGGTAATAATCTATCTGTGTGCCAAATTTCATCTAAATCCGTTTAGCCGTTTTTGCGTTATTGTGTAACAAACATCCAAACATACAAACGTAATTATAAAATAAAGTCGTTGTCTGTCTCGACTAACTTCTAAACCACCCAACGGGTTTTGATATGGTTTACCCTAATGAAAAAGCAATAAGCAAGGAAATTTAAATATTAATCAATACTAATAATAAATCTGTAAGGGTCGGTCATGGAGTAAGTTACTTTGTTTTCAGAGATATCGTGTTTATAGGCTCTATACACGATACTGAAACTAAATTGACGATTTTTAGAATTTTTTTCTGTATGTATGTACGTTTCTCCATAACTCTGAAACGAATTAACTGATTTTCATGAAACTTGGTAGATAAACATTTGGACGTACGGGACACGGGATTTTTTTTTTTTTTTTTCGACAATCATGCAATCGGTTCTAAACCATAAACAGATGTTTTGTGAGCTTTTATTGACCTGTAAGGCCAGTCCTTCCAATGAGGGGCTCGCCTTTTATTTTATATTATTTTATTATTTCACCAAATGTGGTAGCGCTTAAGCCTTTTGACCTTTCGTGTTTCGCCCAGCTCCACGGCTAGGGCGTTGACATGTCTGACTATTCTTGTCCTATACGCCTTTGTTCTGCACTCAATCTCCTGTCCTATGGTATTCAACTGCAAACACTCGTGCATTTCAGAACTCCTGATAAACAGAGGTGCACCCGAGATGGTTTTAAGTGTTTTGTTTTGGAACCTCTGAAGGATCTCAATATTTGAGTTCTTAGCTGTACCCCAAAGTTCAATACCATAGGACCAGACTGGTTTGAGTATAGCCTTATAAATCAGCAACTTATTCCTCAAAGACAAGGATGATTTGGGTCCCAGGAGCCAAAAATGTTTTCGAAGCAACAGCCTGAGCTGATCGCGCTTCTGTAGAATGTGGTGCCTCCAAGTCTGTTTACTATCAAGGTATATACCCAGGTATTTGGCTACCTTACTTTGCGGCAGTGTGTCTCTTCCCAATTTCACAGGAGGGCAAGCGCCTTTTTCAGGGTAAATGTCACATGGACAGATTTACTGGCACTGGCTTTTATGCGCCACTCTGACATCCATCTGTCTACCTTATTTAAGTGGTTTTGAAGGACCAACGATGCAATGTTAGGATTTTCGTGTGTGCATAACGCTGCGGTGTCATCTGCGAATGTTGCAGAGAGAACTTCCTGTGTGGTCGGTAGGTCTGCAGTGTAGATTAGGTACAAGATTGGACCCAAGACTGACCCCTGAGGCACGCCAGCTCCAATATCAAAAAATTTGGAGTAGGCTTCATTAACCTTCACTCGGAATATTCTGTTTTGCAGGTATGTTTTAAGAAGGGCATAGATATTGTGGGGTAGCTGTCTTTTAATTTTATAAAGTAGACCTTGATGCCAGACTTTGTCGAACGCCTGCTGCACGTCCAAAAACACTGCCGAGCAGTACTCCTTTCGTTCCAGGCCTTCTCTGATTTTATTTACAACTCTGTGCACTTGTTCTATCGTTGAGTGTTTTGCTCTGAATCCAAATTGGTGTTTTGGAATGATATCTCTATCCTCGAGCAGCTTGTTTAGCCTCAGGGCAAGAATTCTCTCAAACAACTTTGACATTACAGGCAGGAGACTTATGGGCCTATGGGATGATACACGATGTGGTGGTTTTCCAGGTTTGGGGATCATTATAATTTCGGAAACCCTCCAGAGATTGGGAAAGAATCCAGTTCTTAGGATTCCATTGAAGATTTGGGTCATAAATACAATAGCTTTCTTTGGGAGCTGCCGCAGTATTTCCGCGGTTATTAAGCAGTAACCTGGAGCTTTTTTTAGCGGTAAACACTTAATAGCGGTCCAAATCTCGTGTGGTGTGCAACTTTGCAGAGGCGGGCTTAGTTGTAGGTCCGTGTCCAAATAATTATGCACTTCTTTGTCTGGTGGTTCATCGCCTTCATTTGGAGTGAACACTTCAGCGAGATATGATCCAAATGCTTCAGCTCGTTCGCTGTCTGTTCTGGCCCACTTATTGTTGTTCATTTTTATAGGGTGATGCGTGGCTTGTGGAGCATTATTGCTGGTCTTTACAGTGTTCCAAAGAGAATATTCTGTTTTTGCGGATGAGTCAAGATTTTCAAGCCTATTACGTAGTGTCTCATCTTCAACCTTCTTTAGATACTGTTTCAGCTCTACAGATGCCCGATTAAGAGCTTTTTTGTCGGCAGAATGGCGACTAACGTGCCACACTCTTCTCAGTCTCCGTTTTTCCAGGACTTTACTTCGGATCTCTATGTCGATATAACTTTTTTCCATTTTTTTTACATCCATCGGTGTGTTTGTCCAGGCAGCAATTTGAATAAGGTTTGTTAATATTTTGGTAGCTTCCTCAATATCTTCATTGGTTTTTAATGCCACTTTCAAGTTCAAGTTGCTTTCGATGTAACTTCGAAAGTCATCCCAATTCGTTTTTTTACTATATAGTTTTTCTTTAGTAGCTTTTTCTATCAGCCTAGTGCTTATGATAGCTATTAGCGGTGTTTGGTCTGAACTACTATCCAAGCAACTTTCAACGCGTAGGTAATGGTTAGAGAGTCCCTTGTAGACCAAAAAGTCCAACAAGTCAGGCACCTTGTTCGGGTCTGTCGGCCAGTAAGTAGGTTCGCCAGTACTAAGAATATTCACTTTGTTTTTGTCGAGACTTTTTTTCAGTTCTCGACCTCTAGGTAGTGTGAGCCTCGATCCCCAAAATGTGTTCTTAGCATTCCAATCGCCACCACAAACAAATCTTTGACCAAGAGTTTTGAAGTAGCTCGTAAAGGAATCTTCTTTTATAGTATGTTTTGGTGGGCAGTATATAGCAGACAATATCAGTGAGCCATGTTTATCTTGAACAGCGATTGTTGTTGCTTGTATTTGTTCAGTCTTATATTCTTCCAAAACGTTGTGCTTTAGGTGTTTCTTTATGAGAATCGCCGTTCCCGCATGAGCGGTTCCGTCTGGGTGATATGTGCAGTAAATACAGTAATTTTGCAGGGAGAATATATGGTTGGATGTCAAATGTGCTTCTGATAACAAGAGAACATCAATATCATGTTGTTTAAGTAGGACCTCTACATCATATTTGTGTTTCACCAATCCATTTATGTTCCAAGTTGATATTCTCAGAGTAGTCATTTTACCGAACAAGCTTGGTGATAACTGTTGTGAGTAAGTGCATTATTGTAGACATTTGTTCTAAAAGTTTATCTAGCTTTTCAGCTTGTTGTGTGAACAGTGTTTCAAGTTTTGATTGTTTTTTTGTAATGTCTGCATATGACGGTTTGTCCTCGCCATTGCTGGAATAACTTATTGGATTGTTCTCTGCCTGTGGTTTGTTTTCAGGATTTAAGGAAGTCATATGGTTTCGTTCGTGAGTTATCATATTTGCTCTCGATCTATTGCCCATTTTTCGCTTAATAATTTCCCTGTACACTGAACAGCCTTTATAATTCGCTGGATGTGAACCTTCGCACAAGGCGCATTTTGCTGGACTATTGCGATCCTTTTTAGGGCATGTTGACGTCTTGTGTGGTTGAGCACATTTCACACAGCGATATGGTCTCATACAATAATTTTTAGAGTGACCATATTGCTGACATCGTTGGCATTGTGGGATGGAATTTCTTTTCCTAGGCTCTTCTATTACAACTGCTTGGTGATAGATAGTCTTGATTGATTTTACAGCATTATTATTTGGACTAGGTTCCAGGTTAACGAAAAAGGTCATTGTTGGAGTCTTATCCGGACCATACTTTACGTTGATTATTTCTCCGTGCACTTTGTTTTCTGTTTTCTCTATCTCCTGTTTTATTTCTGTAAGTGGCGTCGAGTGATGTAAGTGTCTTATAACTATTCGGTAACATCGTTGGTCTTTCCTATTGAATGTATGTCCGATAAGTCCCTGGTCACGAACCAGATTAATTATTTTCTTATATGCGTCAATGTTCATAGAATTAACTCTGAGTTGGTTCCTGTTTGTAATTTTAAATGTAAATTCTTCTTCACTAGCCACGGTGTTCAGCAGTTCCGTTAGTTTATTGACGTCTTCAATGCCATATAGAATGATTGGTGGAGGCTTGGTTGGATGCTTTTGTTTATTTTCAAGTTTTTCATCAGTGAGGTCTATTTGCAATCCACTATACATGTTATGTGTTGTAATTTTCTCCGGTGATGGTGTTTGTGCAATTCTTTTTCTTTTAGTAACCCTGGACGTTGGGATCCTTTGCCAAGGTGGTGTACTCGGTTGAGAAGTAACATATGTCATCTGTTTAGGTTTAGGCTGAGTATTATTCTCAATAGGTTTTGACATTAGTTTAGTTGTTATGTTGGTAGTTTCAGAGGCACTACCCAGAGAATTACTTCTGGTTCTAGATATAAATAAACCTGGGTGTAAGGTTTTTTGTATTAATTTTTTATTGTTGTCAGTCGCGCCCCATGCCTTGAAAGCCTGGTCACCCACTTCCATAGCATCTTCTTTATGAAGCATAATTGTGCCCTCCCCAGAATACGTAGGGCTGCCCAAGTTCTCCGGGAAGAACTCAGGGAGGGATTCTCCGGACTTGCTGGTGCCCTCCTGGGGTAGTTTTTCTTTCAATTGTGCTTCCATGATGATTCTTCTTCTGACTCTGACCAGACATTTTAGGGACTATTTAGGCCCCAAGGCTCGCTGTAGCCTCTTCCAGTTAGCAAACTGGGTGTGTGGTTATACCGCCATTGCTCGGTCGCCAGAGCCTCGTTCGTTATTTAGCAGGGGGTACCGCGTAAGTATTAAACTTCCGCCGCCATAAGGCGCGAGCAGGTGAGGCTGACTTTTGGGTAGGTATAGATGTTGAGTACCTTCTCCCCTTACCCCCCTTACACAGGATAGGCTACTTTTTTTTGTTCAACGCGGACAAAGTCGCGGGCACCAGCTAGTATTATATAAGTTTATATAAGGAAGTTTATATGTGTATATAATTTGCAGAAAAAAATTGAAGCCGAGGGCGGGTCGCCAGTTCACTATAATTCATGATATTAGGTCTAATGTTATTTGTAAGAGTGATAATCTATTAATGTTACCTATACCGAAAATATTTAGGGCAACAGTTACAAAAGTATGCGCAGACGAATTCGCCAGAAATCGCTAGTTTTAACAAAGGCTTGTAAAAGATTTTTTTACGATATATGAAGTCACCGGCGATTATCGTGTCTAAATATCCAATTTTGCGAGGGAGTCACAGCCGATTTCGTATTCGAATGGGGCGAATTTTGACAGGGATATTTTATAAAAGAATTGTTCTTATCTGTTAGGCACGTGAACGAGTCGTATCTGTATTTAAGGTAACCGAAAACCTTGTTAACAAGATTATTTATTGATATGCAGTTTGAAAACATTTCTTTTAATTATCCACATGATTCCTAGCTCTTGTGGACCAGGGGCCCTAGCCAAGAACCAAACCAATGCAAACGTTTCGTTGCATTCTTACGAAACGTAAGAAATAAAGCCCGGTGATTGGTCTTTGTAACTCCCACATAAAATTTTGACCAATCGCAAAGCTTTCTCCCAGCGTAGCGTAGCCTGAGCGTAGCGTTTACGACTGTACGTTTGCTCTTGGCTAGGGCCCCAGTACTGCCGTGATAGACCAGGGGGCCTAGCCAAGATGTACATTAAAGAAAACGCTCCCTAGCGAACTTTACGAAGCGAACAAAATAAAGCCCGGTGATTGGTTGTTGTAACGCCCACATAAAATTTTGACCAATCACAAAGCTTTGTCCGTAGCGTAGCGTAGCGTTTACGACTGTAGAAAGCACTGCGTTTGCATCTTGGCTAGGGCCCCAGGTTTCGGCACCAGTATGTAACTACTGGCAAGATCGCTCAGCGAGCGATATTTGGTGGATAAGTTTAAAAAAATTGGGCGCCTCCGTCGTCACAGCGATATTTATTCACGTGTTCATTATTTTTGAACGCAGACGAAGTCGCAGGCACCTGCTAGTTTCAATATGTTTTTTTTACTAGCCCGAGCAAAACAAAATCAAAAACAAGAAACACAGCGATTCACTATGATTTATTGAACTATGACGTCACTATCATAGTAAGTAAGTATATGAATAATATTGTTTTGTTCGCGGTTAGTAACCTTAACATTGTTTACGTTGAAGGGTATTTTCAGTTTTACTTGCTCGTGACTCGTGTTCCTTTATATCGGCTTAAGCTCTCTCAGCACCACTACTCTAAGCGACGTCCATCTATCAAGCTACACGTCAAGAGACCTACATCAAATACGCATCCACTATTACACACCATCCTATCTACGTTTAGTAAATAAATAAAAATGTTTTCCTGCTTCCCTGTAGTAAATTTGATTATTATTTAGTGTGTTAAAAGATTGTATTTACTTATTGAGAAGTAAGTGGAATTTTATAAATCCATATATAGTGCTGTATAGATCCATATATCCATATTTAACCGCGAGGACATATTTAACCTGTTTTTTATTAATTTTTGGCTTGTGTTTTTTTTATTATGTTTGTCTTTGTTGCGTGAATAAAGTTCTTTATTTCTTTTTTTAATATATATCAATGCTTACATACTTTCCATATAATACTTGGGTCTGCTGAACAAAACCCACAACTCTCCCCCCTTTTCCACTTGCCGCTTCACTCCCCCCCCCCCCCCTACATCGTAAAATTTGTCACCGTTTTTAAGTATTTTGCGAAAACTAATAGATGCATAAAAAGTGTCAAAGGCAAAAATTATCCTCATTAAATTCTAAACAAAATATGTTCTATGCATTATTTTGATTAGCTTGACGGTTTTCAAGCTATAGCTAGTTTATATACTAACTTTCAAAGTTCGAAAACTAGCTGTAACTTGAAAAACCTTTTCATTTAATTACAAGAAGTATAATTCTGGAATAACAATGTACGTTAGTAGTGTAGGTTTTTAAAGATTTTTCATTGTACGTAAAAAAGAAAATCCCTTTATATAATATTACAACAACAACTTGCACTTTATTATAATTTGTAAAAACATTTATCGTGCCGGCTTACTTCGGTACTGTTTACTCGACAGTCCGGGATTACGGGCCCAGTAAAAATCCACACCCTATATACAAACAGGAAAATGTTTGAAATAACGTTCAAAAACACTTTAATATTAAGCGATTAAGTTGTATATACGAGTAATATATCAAAATGGATACTACATTCAATAAGTTTGTTTGTTACAAGGTTTATTATTTTCTTGTATAAACAGCAAAATAAAATACCTTTCCTAATTTTGTATATTATGCTATTATTATTAGGTATTAGGTATCTTATTATTATATTAGGTGAGTAAAATAATTATTTTTTACCTCATCATCATCATCATCATCATCTCAGCCGCAGGACGTGACGACGGTGGCGCCGCCATGGAGCCCAATTGTTTATATTTCTAGACGATCCCTCGGGAAACAAAATTTTTTTACGGGATAAAAAGTATCGTAAATGTTAATCCAGATAATAAACTATATGAACGCCAAATTTCGACCAAATCATTCAACCAAGCGCGAAAGAGCTAACAAACTTTCGCATTTATAATAATAGTAGGATTTATTCTAATATACATATAATATAATAAATATGAAATTAAATGGAATATGGTCATAACTAATTTGTCAATATATAATGAACTCTCCGTTCTGGTCGTTAGGCAACAATTACGTTATGCAAACTGAACGTTAGTTAAGACAGCTTAAAGCTAAACACTGTTGCCAAATTTCCATTACAATCTTTGTTTAGTTAGTTAACCATTGTTTTGATACGTTTATTGTTTAACAGAAGCGATTTTCGTAGAGTTGATACTTTTCACCAAAAATTATTTTTTATAACCTATGGTGATAATGATGATGATATACTAGTTCGCCAATAGCCGCGTCCACATTAGCCCCACGCACTCGCGAGGGAGCCTCGGGGTATATTAACCCGACGCTATCGCGCAAGCCATGGCTAGCGAGCAAAAACCGCGAGCTTGCTTCGCGAGCTACGGCTATTGATTATTTTATTTCGCATTTCGAATAATTCGAGATATTTCGCCAATAATTTAAACAAACTGCTTTCGCTTGATTTAGCAACCAGTAACTTGTTACTACTCCCCTAAATTCAAAACACCAGGCCGTGGACACCGTTCCGATCGAGGGATTAAAGCCGATTGATTAAAAGTTTGAAGGTCGTACTGAAAAATGGCATTTAAGTTTGTTTATAATTAACAAATTAATTTTGATGCGGAAAACACCATCAGTTAGATAATTTTTCATGGAATCTGTACTAATATTATAAAGAGAGATTTGTATGATTGTAATGAATAAACTCAAAAACTACTGGGCCGATTTTGAAAATTCTTTCTCATATAGAAAGTGACATTATCAGCGAGTAACATAGGCCATATTTTATAAAGTTACGCGGGCGCAGTCGCGTGCAGCAGCTAGTTTTATATTATATATATAATAAAACCTAATTAAGTTTTTTCTTGGGCGAAACCGGGAGTGGGTCGCTAGTAATTGTATAAAGTATAAAAATTCTATAAAACAAAATATTCAATTCAATAAAAATTCGTACATTTCTTTATTAATATACTTTCCGATTTATTAAATACAGTCTACACACCTCTAGTATATAGACAACCTAATTTTCAGTACTAAAACACATGAAACCCTTGCTTGTGTTGCTCATTAACTGACTCAATCGAATTGGGTCACGAGATTTTTCCATTGTCAAATGTTTAAATTTCGCTTTTCTCGTGTTTCATTGTCGCTCAAGTTTCATCTATAATCCCTCTATTTACGGAACAGTGTTTTTTATTAACTGTGACAGGTAGTTTGACAGTTCACTTGAAGGAAGGTGACTACCGTTGACCTCATGACATGGTAGTCCCCCCTAGGACTGGTCCCCTGATATAGCCAGCGTACCTCGGATACTTTCGGGTACGCCGAGGTTTCGACAGGGAGTGTAGCTCTCCCCACGCTGGATAGCCGTGGCTGGGCACTGATATCATAACGTCCCCGCTCATCTACGGCCGCGCAGTCGTTTGGTTTTAGCAACACCTTTATTAGAAGGTATTAGTTTTAACCGGTAGTCCGGCAGTCCGGCATAACCTCGCAGTATTCCCTATCACCGCCGGGTATCCATGAGGATTTCCCAACGTTAAAAAAAGGTGACTGTCGTCGCCTATTAGCATCATAAAGCAACGCCTTATGAGTTGCAATTGATACGTCCAATTTATTGTATCGTATAAAGCAAAACTAGAGGATTGGTTTTAAATTCCATCTCAATCACAAAACTGGTCTGTTCCCAGTAGTCATAGTGAAATTAAATGGATGTAACAATTTTATATCTACAGATGACAGCGTACTTGCATTCCTATTGCACAAGCACATGTTTAACTGCCCCTTTTTACCATCAAAAAGCACCTTCATCTTATATATTTATCTTATATATAAGGTTTTATAGCACCTTTCATCTTTATATAAATATATTAAAATTACGTGTCACGTTGTGTGTCTTCGATGAAGTCCTAAACTATTGAACCGATTTTGATAAAACTTCGTTAGGACAGTTTATATCTCATTTTTTTGCAAATTATGTAATATTATTAACATATCGTTGGACCATCTGTTGGATACATACTCAATCCAGCAATTATTTGTTATAATTATCTGTGAGTTCCATAAGAATCTAACAGATGGCCGTGTGAGGTAATTTATCAGCTGGGTTGAATAAAAAAATTGCAGCCACTAGTATAGAATATTTTTTGGAAGAATTGAATTCAAATTAAAACATTAAGTATTTTATTTTTTACTTAACATTCTTGGTTTAGTAAAAACAGCCTTATGTTTTTAACAAAGCCAGAATGTTGCTTGCTAACTACTTTATGCAATATTAATAAATAATTGAAGTTTGTTGAGTTTACTTTCAATGTGGATTTACAAGTCTGACAAATTTAGTTTGTAGCGAATTAACAATAAGCCAGAATTAATTAACATTACAGAATTTATATAGACGTCACTAGTAGAGTAAACAATATGTTATCCAAGTGCATCGAATTTGGTGCATGTCTACACTGGAAACCATAAGAACGGCCATAATTGGATTACCAACAAGAACTTGTATTCAAACGGCATTCACACATGAGGGATTATTACAATAATCGATTTGTTATAATTTAAGTACGTTGACGCTTCGGTGAAAATTTCCAAGTAAATCTTGTTGGGAGTTTATTAAAATCACATGTTAAAATATTATCTAACGAGTAAAAAAACTGTCAGTTATAGGATTGCACGTCAGAAGTGACAATTTCTTACCTTCACAAACTGAGAACAATATTTGAGTTTATTCATTACAAGAATACAAAAATATATTATATCTCTCTCTTTATAATATATAATATACATGAAAGGTAATACCATCGAGTGGACGGTTGTTGGCCTGTCTGACGACCTTTCCATCCTAAATCCTAAATATTCAAACTACCGCTAACTCATCAATATTAGGAACAATATAAATTAGGTAGTTAATAGCATTGTTATCCTCCACTCTAATGACTCATGGTATCTTCAGTAAAAGAACATTATTATGCATGATAGATGATCTGTGATTGATTTATTCTGTGGTGTCTGACGAGATATTAAAAAGGAAATGATTGTTCCAACTTTTATTAACAAGTTAGATTCACAAATGAATATATTACCACTTTATAAAACGCCCGCGTCTTTGTAAATTATAGCCTATGTTACTCGCTGATGAGGTAGCTTTCTATAGGTGAAAGAATTTTCAAAATTGGTCCAGTAGATTTTGAGTTTATTCATTACGAAAATATAAATCTTCTTTCTTTATAATATTAAGTATAGACCAGTATATATATAGATTAATATTTATGGTTAATAAAACGCATAAATCAGGCTTCCGTCACAAACAAAGTTATCTTCACTCGTCAAGTCGCATCAGTTTCAAACGGAAATTCTCTAGGGGCTTTTCCCTTACTAACAGGTTTAGGACTTTACAGCCCTTAAAACAAACTTAGCTTTAGTGTAGAATGGCAAATTGGTTTTACATTAAATATGACTCCAAGGCTGTGTCTATTACTAGGATTTATGTGTTAATGTTGAATACCTATAACTAGCCTTGAGGTGAGCCATGAATTACATCTTTTCAACCTTTTAATTATAGCTTGTTAATAATACAATATAATGTTTCATTTAATTCTAAGTTATAATGTTCAAATTATTATATAATTTGAATCCTATTCAACCTAATATTTTTTCCATAACAGCCAAACTAAATGCGATCAATTTGCATTAAAAACTAAAATAACATTTTATTAAATGATAGATTAATTCTCTTTAAACTTATGAGTTTTCTCAGGTGATAAAACATTTATTCAATCTGTATTGCTTATTTATTTTCGTCAGATGTTGATGTTTTTTTAATTGTATTTTTAGATGATTTTAGATGATTCCTTAGGCGGTACTTTTTTCTGGATGAAAGGTACCCTATATTTTTTCTATACCCCTGACCAGGTATATACCAAATCTCATGACGATCAGTTGAATTAGTTGATTGGTTAAGGCGTGAAAGCGTAACAAACAAACAAATAAATTATTTTTGTCAAACTAAAGTTATATATAAGTCAGTATTTTATATTTTTTTAATAACACTGATTTGTGTTTTATTTAAATTAGAATACAGTTAGATAATTGCAATTTAATATAGAAGCAAATTTCGTTGTATTACATTTGAGAACCAAAAGAATAAATTTGTTAGAATAAC
Source organism: Synanthedon andrenaeformis (assembly GCA_936446665.2). NCBI lineage: Eukaryota > Metazoa > Arthropoda > Insecta > Lepidoptera > Sesiidae > Synanthedon > Synanthedon andrenaeformis. The sequence continues at coordinate 6,095,618 of OW387796.2, forward strand.
GATGATGAATAAAATATAAAATAACATGAAAGAAAATTAAAGACAGAACAAACAGGTCGAGAGAAGCCAGGGTTCAAGGCCAGTAGGGCAAATGGATTATCGCTTTACTGCCTCGCCTGCTATCAAATTACGCAACTTTCTTCTTTGTGGATCGGCCATAAAACTTATTATGCCTTGAGATGAATCGACGCCTGATAATAATCAATACACAATCATATCTGTTAGTATTTTTATATATGCAAGATGACAAAACTCACAAGTTGTTCTTCAGTTTGCGACGTTTCTAAAGTTCTATATTGGAAAATAAATAGAATAAATATTTCCATTCTATTTCCTCAAGAGAGTGGCTTGGATGGATGCAAAGAAGAGTGCCTAAAGAGTGTCGTAATGTTTGTAACATTTTATAAGTAATGAAAACACTTCAACGGGGTGTTTTCATTAAAAATTCAAATATTTCATAATATTTCTAAACGAAATTACACATAAAAAAATCCTCGTGTTATTAAAGTAATATAAAAAAATATATATTTAATGGATTTACTTTTTAATTCAATTGATGACGAACTGGCCGTTTTTATTAAACATGAAACAGTGAAAAATTTAATTTTCATTTCCAAGCAAACGTAGTTAGGGTGAATTAATCAAATTATAGGAGATAATCAAATTTTACTGTTTGTCCGTCTTCTCTTAATTAATTTGATTTGATTGGCCATAAGGATCTGCTGGGAAATTTACTAGGTACTAAGGCATCGGGAAACAGCGCATTTATAAGTGTAAGGGCCTCTTTCACCATCTGTCAAGTAGGCTAAGTTTGTGCGGTGCGGTAATGTTTATTATTATTATTTTCTTTTTAATGTTTAGGACATTAAAAAGAAAATAATAAAACAATATCGCCTATCGAAGGATGCACTAAACCGAGTGCATAATTGAATAAAACATAAAATTATTTCTAAAAGTACATAATCAACACTTTACTTGTAGTTGGTTAAAGAGGCCCTAAACTTGCTAATATTTAAATAAAAAATCGAAGATCTGACTAATAAAGAATGAGAGCTGGTGGCGAGTAAACGTTTATTACTGAGATTTTAAATTTAAAAAATCAGATGGCTATAATATGCGCATTTGTTGCGTGTTTTCTTCATCGAAATAATATATCTTTGCAAGTTTCATAAATACACTTTATTTCCAGTAAAATATGAAGCAGCATCTTATAGAAGAGTAGTTTCTATATTACTACAGGAACAATATACTTTTTTCTAGATGAAAGGTACCTTATATCCTTGCCTGTATTCCTGACAACGTCTGTGCAAAATTTCATGATGATCGCGGTTGTGTAGTTAAAACGAGAAAAGGTAACAAACAGACAGACAGGCAGCGTTACGTTCACATTTATAATAGAAAGAAAGAAATAAAGAAAGAAAATAAATTAAAAAATCATTCATTTTATTAGGATCGGCAACGCATTTGAATTCTCCTTGACGCGGTTGTATTTCAAGGTTACAATAGCCACTTACCTACCATCTACCTTCAAGTGCAGACATCCTTCGAGTCGCTTTTCATCGCTGAAACTCCTTGACATAACTTCGCATTTTACAATTTACAGAAGAGCTCTTTTAATCTTTAAAAAACGCCTAAGAAAATGAAGCTACTAAGAGACCGTCAATAATTTTTTACAATAAAGTCTTTATACATAAAAATCAATTTAAGTATGTTTGTCTTCTATTAACTTCAAAATCGCTTAATTGATTTTTAATTCGGTTTTCACCTACGGAAAGAGGGATAAACGGGGAAGGTTTGTGTATATAAAAATTGCACCAACGGGCGAAACAGGGAGTGATTAATAAAATCATAAATATACAATTTCCCGCGACCGGCAAACACCTTTTACACTTTTTTTTGGACGGGAGATGACATTTACGCACTATCTCTCGTCGACGGGGACAGACCACGAGGGGGAGTGTGGGACACGCTCCGTGAAGTGACTTATCACCGGGAATACCCACTAAAAACCCCCGGATTCCACCATCGGCGGTGATGTGTGGGTCTGAGATCACAGTGAGGCCTTATCAGGGCCCCTGTATCCCGGATCTCGGGGCCACATACAATAAAATTGATACCGCGGTAGCTACGCCCCTGACAATAGGTCCTATCCACCTGCCGTCAGCTTCTATTTAAAAAGTATATAGAAACAAACATAGTTATATCGACTTAATTTTACTATTTAAACATGTATAAGTTAAATTAGTTTATCACGTTTCGTCACTCCGCTTCACTTACTCTTGCGGTAAACTTTAGTTTACAGCGTATTAGAATTTCGTCCAACCTATTACATTTCCCAAGTGTTCCGTGCGATAATATAAATTGGTGGTTTGAAAATTGCAAGCGTTTATCAATCTTGTGGGAAACTTGTCAGCGAGCTACAACGAGGGTGCGCGAATTAGTTTCGGAGGAAAAGAGAAAATAGTTGGGACTTTAGAAGCTACATTGTGTAACTAATAGCATAGCCCTCACTTGATAGGTACGAAAAGGCGAATATAAGTACAACTGACGATCTGTATCTATCTGCGTTAACTTGAAAGACTATTAAGTAAACATAGGTTTACTATTAAGTAATTGGTCTTTAATTTTTTCTAAACCTCTATATTAAATTTTGTATTATTGTGCAAGGTGCATGTTAAGCTTGTGTGCATGTGACTCGTAATTTCATAAATAAAAAAGAATTCAATTTAAAAAAAAATTGGGAATAATAATAATTATTTTAGAAAATTAATAAGACAAAAATTTTTAGAACGAAAATTAACCACACGTCACGTAGAAAGATTCTTATAATAAAATAAACGCATTAGTTACCTTAAATTTTCTCGTATTTAAAAAAAATATTGAGGTAAGTAGGTATTATTATTTTTTTAAAAATTCTTACCTAAAAAATTATTATTTTTGATTGTGAAATTGTATGTTTTTAATTTAATTTACCCAAATTTTAAATTAAAGCATATAATTAAGAATTAAGAAAAACTTAAACCAATACAGGTGATATGTTTCAAGTATTTTTTTTTACAGAAAACACCACACTTACCTAGCTAACTTACATACTACGAGTATAATTATCACAAAGTTTTATAGCAACCAAAGGTCAAGCGTTATATTGCTTAATATATATTATTTTTTAACGCGGACGAACTTGCCGGCGCCAGCTAGTATATAATTGAAATAAACACAAAAAAAAATCTATATTCTATTTACAGAATGTTGATTAATTTTACACAATTTACTTTGCCTTGTGCAATGCTGCAAAGTGTCTGAAATGTTAACTTCGTTGTCGTAGTTTATTTTATTTTATTTTTCTAGGAACATATAACATAGTAATTTAGTAGAACATGGCTTAAATATTTTTTTTATAAAGAACATTAGCTATTTTCGTTGTAGCATAGTTCTTACTCTTAGTTGTTGCTAGATAAGTCAGTATGTCTCTATTACTCTTCCAGACAAATGGAATTTTATTTCAGCTCACTGTAACCCGCTTCGGTTTAAAGTGCTTTAAATGTTAAGCTACTTACATAGCTTCGAAACTTCATGAATAAAGAATCATGCTTTAGTTCTTTATTGCAAAATATTCCTACATTTAAATGGGAAACTTATTTTTAGAGGAGAAACGTTTTTATTACTTATTAAGATACATATTGAATCCATACTAGTCCATACTATATTACTTATTATAATATATGTACAATATACTATATTATCCATCCTACGTCCATGCGTATATTATAAATGTGAAAGTAAAACAGTCTGTCTGTCTGTCTGTTAGCTTTTCACGCCTTAACTACTCAACCGCGATCATCATGAAATTTTTCATACAGGAAAGGACATTTCTGCATTTCTGGGCCCAGCTTCCCTTCGGCCGCGTACGAAACCGGAGTTTCGTAACCAATTGCGAAAGAGGAAAAAATCTACTTTATACGATACTAGTTGCAATGGAAGACTTTTTTGAACTCTTACGAAACCGCGATAATCCTTTCGTAACTGGTTGAGAGCGACAATTTTTATGTTTTGTACGACACTAGTTTCGTACGAGGGATTATCTGAAATGGATAGCTATTGCAACAAGTGAGTAATAAAATAAAAAAATATACACTATTCCAATATGTTTTATTTAGTTAAATTTGTATCATTATAACAGATACTGAAACGTGTCCAGAGAGAAAAAAAGTACCTACTCTTAACTGGCATAACTAAAAATGGAAAAAAAGAAGCAGAAAAAAATTAGAAACGAAATGGAGATATCAGTTCTATACAATGACCTACAGTAATTTTGTTTAGGTTCAATTCTACAATAGATTGTTTTATCTCAGCCGCGATCTCTTGGTACTCCTTGGACATTTTCGTTTGTTTCTTAAAAATATTAAATAATTTTGTTTCTTTGCATAATATATCCAGCAGTTGTGCTAGCGTCGGATTCTTTCGCCCGACGAATCTATTTAAACGACTATGCCAACCTTCTATATTATTTGTTGTTCTTATTTTTTCTTCAGAACAACAACACACTTTATCAAAGTCAGTCCTTCTCATCCATTGCTTTTGAAAATATTTATTGAATTTTTTAACTTCGTCCCCAGGCGGACTTTTAGTCATCACATAACTGATACCTGTTTTAATATATTCTTTGGGCAATCGAGCAAGGCTAATACATCTCGCCACGTGTCTTCTTTTGACCCTCGTAGTAATCTTTAAGCACTTGGCTTTTCGAAATAAACACCTGTTAAGGTGGTAGTAACATCCCTTGATGACAACTGAAGGAAAGACTCTTCGAATGGCTTTCATAGGTGCCAACTCAAAGTCAACCGTTATTTTTTTTGGTTGCCAGTTTCTGAATTGAGATTGTATTAATCTAAATACAATTGTGTAAGTTTCAACTTTTTTATCAGGAAGTAAGCAATATATTAATGGTATTATATTTGACGTAGATTCATCAACTCCGTGAATTGTGTATAATTGTTTGAAACCTTTAGGGCACGAACTAAACGTACCGTCGCCTAATATGTGCAAATATCTACCCATTAATGGTATAATCTTTTTACTACAAAACAGTAAAATCTTTCTATCGTTATCTTCATATTCAGCCAGCAGGAATGTTTTGAATTTTTCGGGTATTATGACTTCTTTAGATGACTTGAATTGTAGTTTTGGAGCTCCAAGAACCCTCTTCCTTTCATTATAAAGCCCGGTCTTAACGCTTTGAAAGGTGGGAACCGTTTGCAAAAAATCAATTCCTTCATCTTCCAAACTAAAAACCATGCCTTCGTATTGTTTTTGAATACTGTCAAAATTATGAGAACAGTTTATCTTCAAAGTATCCATTTCTTTCAAAATCTTATTGCCACTAAAATCTTCTTTACAGGTGTCATAATGAATTTTAGTTTTTACCACTTCATTCCTATCATTGAGAGTGACACTACCCTTACAACCAACGCTACTATTGTTAAAACAGAGCCAAAAAGTGCCACCGTTTGAGTAGAATTTCTTTCTGTGGTATCTACGACCATTATTTAATAATGATCTCCCACCTCTCTTCGTGGAAATGAATTCCAATTCCATAATTACCAATATTACTAATATTGTACCTTCAATTCACCACTTAAATTGCATTATCAGCTTATTTAGGATTTTTTAAATAAAATATCAGGAATACATTGAGTAACTATACATTCAACACAGACGAATGACATCGATAAAATTCAAATTCAAATTCAAAATCATTTTATTCGAAATAGGATTTACAAAATCGCTTTTCGACGTCAGAGAATGACACGTTCACTACCAAGGTGTGCATTCCTCTGTGGAGAAGAACGGCCAAAGAAACTCCACAGGAATCGCATCTTTTATGTTTCCAATTGTAAATAAACAAATATTACATTACATTATAATTGTAAAGTATGTTTTATTCTTATCCATTATGCTGAGTTGGAGCAACCGTAGACCAGACGTCATTATCTTCCAAATAATCATCTACTTTGTAATATGCCTTTGAATACAACGAACTAAAGAAAGAAACAATGACACTGACAGTACAACCGGCCAATAATCGTAAGAAGGTTTAATGTTATCATCATCTAAAGAGGTGATATCATTATGAAAATCCATTTTAATTACGTATGAAGAAAATAAAGTACGTTTTCGAAATTCATTATTTAATTACAAATTCCTATACCGAAACCAGTATCGTGTAAGGAAAAAAACCTATTTCCTAGTAACTAGTATCGTAAAAAGTAGATTTTTTCCTCTTTCGCAATTGGTTACGAAACTCCGGTTTCGTACGCGGCCGAAGGGCCCAGCCCCCCAGCTTTACAAAGTTTAAGAGTCGAGTATATAAGGCGTGAAAACGTACCAAACAAATACACTAACAAACAAACAAATATTATTATCTGACAAGTTCTAATACATTTAAAAAATATAGAAAAAAAAATCAAATAGAAATATATCGCTAGTATGTCAAATGTAAATTCCCAAATAATTTTGTAAGGAACCGTAGTGGCGCTGACATCGCTATGTTGCCTTTTTGCTACGTGCTCAATTAGCCATAAAACTATAGACATTAGATTTTTTTCTTATTTTAATCTCGTTTCAAGTTAACTTTAATTTCTAATAAGTAGCCAAAATCTCGTGCTTTGAGTTTTCACAGACTCTTAGATAGCCTAGAATAGATAAAAATGCTAAATGAAATGTAAATTCCTGTAAATAATAAAAAGAAATATTTGAAAATAATGTAATATACTTATATTATGTGATATGTTTTTATAATCAAGTAATAAACCGAGAGAATTTATACAAAAATGTATTCAGACGCACGTTTGGAAGAAACTATACCACTTATAAGAATACAGGTGAGTAATATTATTTGTAAAATTGTAACGAATTTTGCGTTATAAAAGAAGTCTTTTGTTGTAATAAAAATATCAGCTATTGTTTAATGTTATAAATACTAATAAGTAAGTATGTACTTATACAAAATTTTGTGTTACATGATATTTAAATATACGTAGTGGTAATTAGATTGGTTCTAAAAATATTATTTTGACATGACAGTTTTTAATTAAGAAATCCTATATACAATACATAAAAGAAAATCTCTGCCAACTCATTATAAATAACCCAACGGACTTTGATACAATTTTCATGGGATTTTCAAAAATACAAAGAGCTATAAACGAAGATTTTATATATTTTTTTTATAAGAGTCCAGTCATATTGAACGAAGTCTATGTGATTATAATTGATGGATCAATAGATCTCTCTCTCTCGTCAATACGAGTTGTCCTGTTATTGTAATTAATATTTATTTTTGTATTTTTAGTTCACAAATGGATTGTATATTTATCCGTATTTTACCTATACATGTGAAAGGTTCTATCAAGTTAACAATTTTCGGAGAAATTTCTAACGAGTATCATTAGATGTTTTTCTTCTTCTTCTCTTTTAATGTCTTGGCTCCATCACATCCTCTCCGTTGATTTTGTCCAGTGTCATTTGTAAGAATAGCAATTTAAAATAGATAAGAAAAATAATAATCAAATTAAAATCATAAGTGGTCAAGTCAAGTCCACAATTTTTCTCTAAATTTTCCAAAACGGGTCCTTCAAGTCCAAAGCAGTCAGGTAAGTCCCCAGACGGAGGTTAATCTATGTGCGTGATTGTCACGTGTCAAGCGAACGCGCCAATCGTTAATGTGACACGAAGTAACAGAGTAAAACGCAATGTATTGAGGTTTGAAATGGAGTTAACCTGACTGCTTTGTACTTGACGGACCTGTTTTGTAAAACTAAGAAAAATTATAGACAACTTGACTGACTAGTCTCGGGATCTGCTACTTTTGATTTTAATTTCAATTTTGCCTTTTTAAAAAAGGCTATTATAAATTGCTATTTTTTACTAATGACACTGGCATCGGAGAAGATCTGATGGAGCCAAGACATTAAAAGAGAAGAAGAAGAAGAAGGAGGTTTGAAATGTCATCTGTCAACTGCATGATAAACCCGAGCACAGTTCAGCACAAAATGCATGACAAATCCACACACTGTTTTATGAATAAAAACTTGTATAATTAGTTAATATTTAATAAAATATATATTAAATATTAACTAATTATACACAAACGTTCTTAAAATTTGTAACAGGAAACTTGTTTAGTAAAATTTATTTCTAACGAAGATAATTTTGGAAAATGTAATAATGAATTTTTACATTTTCCAAAACCTTCAGACCGATTTTGTCTACATCAAAAATTGTTAGTCAAATGAACAATATTTAATTATTTATTATTTATTGAATGCAAATTGAATTCAATTGTCACCAAAATGCCGATGTTTAGAAACTATAAAATATTTTATAGAAACCTGTACCTAAAACTTGTAAGAACTTTTAGGAATTCATTATAATATATTTAGACTTAAAGAGAATGAAAGGAACATTTAATTTTAGGAATGAAATTTTGTTCTATTGGGTCAATTAGGTCGCCTATTATAGTACGAGATGGCATTAGAAATATATACCCTCATCTACAATTTAATTATGGCAAAGTATATCTGGTAGATGATACTTACATTGATAAATTGCCAATGGGTTGCCTAATTAAATCCGGTGCCGATGTTGTTAAATAAAATAAATTATAATTAACTCTCTCCATCCCTATCTGTCACATGGAGTAGCGCACGCAACGCTTCTCTGTCACTCTCCACGCTCTCGCCGAAACTATTAATTACTTACTTAATTATTTACTTTTTAATTTTTTTTATACTCGTAATAAAAAATTAAGTTTTCGGCGCCAGCGCGGAGAGTGACGGAGAAGCGTCTTAGGTACAGAGAATTGAAATATAATGATCTATTTATTTTCTAATTTTTTTTTAAAGTGAAAACTTGTTTAAGAGGGTTGGGCACTTTTTATGTAGGGAAAAACAGTGAACTCGCGTCGTCAAGCTCTGTGAGCGACACCCTCAGTGACGTTTAATTGTATGAAATAAGCGCCATCTATCCGAGTAGTAGTAGTACTTCTTGTTCAAAACGTGACTTCGTCAATAGTTTTTTAAGGTTAACAGATGGCGACTGACAGTTTTTTCTATAAAAGTTTTCAACCTTTAAACATACTACTTTAAAAAGATCGTTTTACATTGTGACCTCTTCAGTAATCGAACACGAAGCCCTGGATTACTAAATCACTTTAGTGGTGGATTACTAATCACAAAAGGTCAAGTGAATTCCCACTAATTATTACATTATATAAGATTTAACGCCAATAGATAGATTAAGATTACTAACTTACAAAGGGGTGAAAAAAAATTACTTTCTGCAAGTTATGGGTAAATTTTAAAATCGTATTAATGACAGTATGTATATGTAATTTTTGATTTTTTTTTCTTATTATTTACAGGCAGAAGAAGGAACTAGTCGCACGTCTGAAGGCGAAGACAATGATGGCAGTGAAATCAACGCTGGATCTTCTAGAATATTATCGGCAGCCACGTCAAGGGAAGAAGATGACGACTCTAGTAACAACGCGAGCAGTGAAAGCAAGAGTCCCGGTCAAAGGTGAGATATTTCTATACACATACAGGATGTCATTTTTTTAAGTTTAAAGGGTATATGGCCATACCTAATAGTGCAACATATTAAAGTTAATATCTTAGTTTGTTACTCATGTAACGCTACGATATACATAATAGTTGGCATCATTAAAAATAACCCTTATTTAATGATTGTATAAACCTATATCCGATATTTCACGCCTCTTTCCAAAATTCTGTAGATATACCCTAATTAGCCATACTTTCAAAATGAAGTGCCTGTATAAAATGTAAGATAAATTTACATTTTCTTGCCCTTAGTAATTAATTAGATAATCTGGCATGCATCTGAAAATGCCGACCGATAATTCAAAAAAATTAAGCTTTCTTTCAGGCATGATTTACGATAATCTTACGATAATTTCGTACGAAATAAACCATTTTTTTAAATAAAATATAACTCAAATTCTTGGAGATTTAAGATATATATTATAGATTATAGGATTTTGAAAGTGTATCAATTCTTTTCCGAAATTACCCCGTATATATAATAAATTGATTAAATGTTCTAGTACTGATAATATCAATATCATCAAAATAATATAACTGCAAGCATTATTTACTTAGGCCCTTATTTTAACTGTATACAAACTCTTAACTCTTATCTACTGTATGTCAGTCCCTTAAATATATATGAAACCAAATAGTCGTATTACCTACCACTTTTATATAAAACTAGCTGAACTCAGCCCCGCTTTGCTGGGACTCGTTTATTTTCCGTTTTCGTAATAACTTCGGAATAAAAAGTATATAAAACACTTTTCCGCTTAAATTTAATCTTGTGTATAAATTTCAAGAATCTATTGGCTAGTTTCTGAGTTTTGATGACACAAACATACGCAAGCTGAATTTTTTTGTAGAAATATTGTGCGACCTCTTTCGCACTTCTTTTTCTTAAGCGTTAGAACAATGATTCAATCTTTATCGCTCATATATTTTGTTAGGCGTTAAATTTTTATATTTATTTTTAGTTGATCCCTCGGGAAGAGTATACTTTTTGTCTGAATGAAAGGTACCCTATGTCCCTTTCTGTATCCCCGACAAACAGTTTTATAGCGCATTAAAAATATACCTACATATACCATCTTTTTGAAATGGCTTTACAAGTATACATTTTATACATACTTCAAGTGCAACATAAGTGTTATTAGATTGAAATATTAAATATCATCGATCGCTCACCGTCTGGCTGACATTTTCAAGACTCCAATTATAGGATGCACTTCGACTTTATAAATTGTGTCAGAGAGATAAATGTATACCTAAAACCTTACATGAATATCTATACAAATACTTATTATAAAAAGGTAAAGTTTGTGTGTTTGTTTGTATATAGGGAGTAATCTTCGAAACTACTCATCCGGTTTAAAAAAAAATCAATTGAAGTTCTAAATGTTCTAATAGGGCACCAGCTATCTAAAAAAATAAAAATCTGACGCTTGGAAAAAGGTCAGGCGTCAATGTAGGTCAGGCGTTTTATTTAATTACCTAATTATACTTAATTGTATATGTATCCATTTTTTTCTTTTCTTGTTCCCATTAAACAAATGTAAAATCCGTAATTGGCTGTTAGTTATGTTTATTTTTGGTCTGTCAATTTTATATTAATAGCTGTGGATTTTGAGTAAATAAAGTTTAAATATTTTTAAAAATTCACTTAGTTCTGAAGTTAGTCAATAGGTGGCGCGAGAGAAGCCGTTATGAATAAATATACTCTGTGCTTATTGGAATATGAACTTTTTTGTTCACGATATTCCTGCATAGAGCCGACTTCTCTTCCGGTTCATTAGATAGGATGTTAATGTAAAGCGCTCGATCGAAGGAAGGTTAGTGTTTCCGGAACGACTTTGTGTTGTAGTTGTGTAATGCGCCATTTAAAATCTAACCAGTTGACTGCACTCATAAAGAATAAAAAACAATGGTTGAGCAGAATTAAATTAGGTAATCGATTGGAAAAAGTTGTAAGAAAAAATAAAAAATATTATATTAAGTTATTGGTGATAGTTATGTTAGTTAGGACACTATCGTTTCTGAAGTTTAAGAGAGAAAAAAAATACTGAATGAAACTAGAAAAAGTTTCTAATAATAATTTACACAATACGTAGACACAGTGATGATAGACTTTTCAAAAGATTTCTGTAAAAAATTCTTTTTAGTGTTATATTTACGATCTGTATCTAAGTCTAAGTAAGTGAAATATATTTAACAAGCGAGCCGCCTCCGGCTCCGCACGTAATTTTTTTTCTGCAAATTATATGTAAGTAATAAACGCTCCTTCCCTGTTTACGCTCTTTACAAATAGTGAAAACCGTATAAAAATCCGTACCATAAATCCTGACATTAATAATACTTATTATGTATTATTTTAAGTAATCAAATTATATTTTACATAAGCAATATAATATGCTCGTATCTTTTCTTAATCTACAAAATTCATCTAATATATTTTAAAAATTACTGTCTTTAAATCATTTTGTGAAATTTATCTTAAATTTCTTAATAAAATTTTACCGCATTAAATTATACTACGTTAGTGTGAAAACTTGGATGACCCTTAAACCTACATGTATACTTTGTGTATACTAAATATTTCTGTACAATGTACGGATATATTTATGGAGTAAAACGTGTTTGAGAACCGAAGATCTTATCGTGAGTATTGTGACAGTGTAAAAATATATTTTATAGGCACATATCTCGCTGGCTTCACGCGATCATAACCAAAATACTGCAGCATTCGTGACTTCTTATGATCCAATGAAGATAACTATGTGGCCTTTCCTATTTCTAAGGAAGACTTCTTGTGATATCCAAGATTGCTAAACCTCTCACACAGTCACATGTGTTTCCCTCGCTATTAGAGAAAATGATTCATAGTCATCATCATCTAATGTATTGTAAGCCATCTACTGCTGGATATATCCAGACCTTATAGGTTTATAGGCTTCCTTATAATTTTCAAATAGGACCAATCGGAAGCAGCCTGGACCCAGTTTTAAACCCCAGCGTTCGACCCAGATCGTTTGTTCATCTCGTGAGAGGACGTCCTACTGGCCCCACACTATACTTAGGTATTTTTGAACGGATTACAATAACAACAAGAAAATTTCAAAGTAAAGTAAAGTTAATTTCGGATTTGCACATCGATTCTTACAGATTATATTAGAACAATCCAGCAAAAGTCAAGCAAAGATGCTCCTTTTTACTATAAATTTGTGCTGCAAGCTCCCTCGGGAGTGTCTAAAGATCCAAAAATATAAATATAAGATACTTTTTACCCAGGATAAAAATGATCCTATACGTTAATCCAGGTAATGAACTATGTGTGAGAAATTTCATTCAAATGTTTTGCGTTTATTGAGAAAAAAACATCCCAAACATACAAACTTTCGCATTTATAATAATATAATTGAGGATTTATAATAAATGATGTTATAAGGATTAAGATTTCAACGCTCTTTCAAATTTTAATATATTTTTTTATGGCTGGAAATGGAATTTATTTAAGCCTCTGCAACAAAGGGAGGTATACTTTATATTATTAGCTAATTTATAAATTGCATCTCCATTTATGTCAATGTCAACGTCGACCTTTGATACTAGAATAACACAAATCGATATTGGATAGGGGAGAATTAACGTTGGAATCTCTGTTCTTTGTTTGTTTAGGGGCATCTACAGAACAATCTATTACAATACATACGTGGATTTATAAGACTGTTTTTTTTTAAATTAAATTTTGTTAACAAAATTTACAATTCTACAGAAATTATGTACCTTTAATTAAAACTCTTTCATAGAAAATTGGCAATATATAAAATAACATGTAAAATGATAAATGATAAATCTAAAAACCACTGAGGTTTAATCCCGTTTTATCATTTGTAAAATTATTTTGGTGGTTTACTATGGTCAACATTAAAGTTCGGCAGACAGGCTGACGGTAGGTACACTTGATGGTAGGAGGCTTTAAAAGTGCTCTGCCTACCCTAATACGATCAAAGATAAGCAAGGTACCTTCACAGTGGTCTTCTGTAAGATGGTATTTACAGCCACCGGACGGACTTTTCAGTTTATGACTGCTGAACACAGTATGCCTTGCAAAAATGCAAATTGTGATTACATCGGTTGAGTACTTAAGGCGTGAAATCTTAACAAGCAAACAAAGTCACTTTCACATTTCTAAGATTAGTTTAGGATGTTACTGCAAAATTTTACCGAAATCTGTTTAGAATTTTTTTTATGAAAGAGTAACAAACATCCATTAATTCTCATAAAGTTTTCAATTTATAATATTAGTGGGTAAGCCACTATAATAAATTGCTTTTCCCATAATTGCTTATAAAATAGCTTACCTATAAATAAGCACGAACCGCCATCAGTTCATTTTTCAGTGAAGTTTATAATAAAACCTAATTAGGTATTTATTTAAGTGGGAAAAAACAACATTTTGCAACCAAATCTCCAATAACGTCCGCGTCTTACTGTTTCTCCGCTAACTGTAAAGTCGCTTTCCGCTTCTGTCTGTTTTTCCTCTAATTTCTTCTAAACCATCCAACAGATTTTGATACGGTTTTTCACTAATGGAAAGAGGGATAAACGAGGAAGGTTTGTGTGTATAAAAAATTGCATCCCGGGCGAAACACAACAGCACACATGCTGTTATTTCACGGTGGTCTTCTGTAAGGGGGTGGTTATTGCCGCCAGACGGGCTGCCCAAATGACTGCTAATTAGGCTGTTATCTAATGTTTGACTTTTCTAGTTATACCAAATTTTTATCAGTGATTCAATCTCAAAGACTAGTACGTGGTTAGGTTGTATAAAGATTAATCAATCTCTTTTATTTGACCTTAAGTGTGGGCTGTAAAACAAAAAATTCCATTAAGCGGAAGTTAATTTAATGAAACATTTACCGAAGTCTTAATTCAATCGCCACCGAAACAATTCGTATGTCGGTAAATTGGAATTTGCGCCCACAATTTTATTATTACGGTTTTGTCCTTGTCGTTTGAACTACGTTCTTGTAACTACAAAACAAACTAATAAGAGTTTATGTCTTGAATGACTAGTACAGACATTGAGGTCTGAAGGTTTTATGTCAAATGAAAGAGTCTAATTTATTCCTTATTTTTATATACGTGCAACTACTGTTCCTTCTTGTACGGTTTCTTTGTTGTATATTAAATTTATTGAAGTCACATTTGTAAAAACACAACATTCATTAATTCATTACTACCTAAGTAGTTTTTGTTCAAATTGTTTAAAACTCTATTGAAATGATAATCGAATATGACTGGTTTCTTTTTATTAGCTTTTTGTATTTTTCCATCGTGTTTCCGATTATTTCGATCGCACTAATAATTTTTATGATATTTTAACATTGGTCCTCTAGACATATAGACCTATTGGTTAACTCTATAGAGTTATGTATATTAAAATGTATAATACATACATATATATATTTTGATTAAAAAAATTATGAGCTAAAATTTTGACTCATAATTTATTGTACTAAAAATTTAACTGTCTGAAATAATAACGATAAGAACATCGTTTATTTTACAAAACTACCAATCATGACAACAATATTTTACAATTAACATATCCACAAATATAAATAAGCGCATGAAGCAATTTAAAACTGTGATTTTCTTAATCTAGATTGATGACGAAGTTTTCGCCATTCACGACAAATGCGAGGCCCGATGATATGTAAGTGGGCAATTATAAAGGTACCATACCATGGCTTTGGTGACGCTTAGCTGCGATCCTAGAAAAGAGCACGAAATCATCACCCATTACGTATCTGTTATGTCCAAGTCAGTTGTTATGGCTATTCGAGGGACGTTAAAAATTATTATTGTTATTAAAAAGTTGTAATTTTTTTTTTGTTAGTTTTATTGGACAATTTAAAAGAATCCAAAAGACAAATTATATTTACAATGGAAGTTTGTTAATTTTACAATGAAATTTTAGGCTAAGAATGTAAACCATAATAATAGGTTAGACAATAATGAAAAGACCACGGTCTAGTTGAGATCTGCAAAGAAGAAACCGCTACTTAAAAAGCTTGTTCTTGAAGACAGGAAACTTAGATTCTAGTAAATTTAAAAATCCCAAGCATTGTATCTCTAAAAGCCTATATTTTATTAGCGTTTGTTAGAAATTTGATGAAGGTTGTATCTTTATTAACGCGAAAATCGTTTTATCTAAATTATTCAATTTAAAACTCCTTCCTTTTTCAAAATATCCAAATTGCAGTCTGCAGTCATACTTGCATTTTCACGTTACTTTAGTGACAAAAAATATGATTCACAAAATTAGTGCACGTCAGAATAACGTAAATATATTGAATTTTTTTTGCAACCCGTGAAAGGTCGTGTAACCCTCGAGAGTCATAGCAACAGAGTGATACGTAATTGATACTTCAGTATCGCCTATCACGAGAACTATTATATGTGCATAATAAACATAGTGATGTATGATATATGATTAGTTCACTACCCTGCACAGCTGAACGAATAGACCACTTTGTAATGCTATCCGTTTCTATTATGACACGTAATTGTTCTGTCCGTGAACGACATAGCGAGAGGCTGACTTTTATTTTGTGCATGTTATGATTTTTGTGAAGTCACAGCAATTTTGAGGGACATTTGTGATGGAAATTTGACGACTATACTCGACATTATTTTGAATGAAAACTATTTTGATAATAATGTCAAATTAAATTTATGTTGAAAGAGAAGTCGGCAAAGCTCCGATCACCAATAGATTAGGACAACCCATGAACAAACTTCACACTACACTGTCGCCTGTAACACGATGCGTCCCTTTATAGGCGACCGATCATTGCATCGAGCTCGTCAAGCTCTCGCAAGTCCATGCAGGACACAGAGAGGCAAGGATCTGACTCAAACAAACGCGGCCATAAATGGAGGCACGTCCAAGCTGTCATGGCCTACTACCAGGCTCTCAGGAAAATAAAGAGGTTCGAAACGTGTTCGGACAACGGTAAAGCCGCATCGTTGTCAATTGTTTATCTATTGTTTGTTTATGATTTCCCAATAATGTGTTACCTTCGTCTCTATGTAATAGGATCTTCGAGAATGCACTTGGATTATGTGTGTTTTTCTTGTAAATCATTGTGTTCTAACTAGATCACCTTGCAAATTGTCTACTTTCTTACTGTCACTTGGGAGATCAAAAAACGTGTTCATTGTTTATTAATTAATTGCATTTGTATGGACGTTAATTATTGCGATTGTCTTACAACTTAGTTATCTATTAAAACCTGACTAGCAATTAGTTTGAAATTAGTTTTAGAAATGGTTTCTATAGAATTCTTATACGACTCACTAATCTCACTCTACAAATATTACTTTATTTACCGACTTTTTTGTTTTTCTAGTGTGATTTGCCGCATGACAATAAAGGTAGTCGTTTGCACGTTTATAAAAACAACACATCGAAATTTGTGCAAGGCACTGAATAACAAAAGAGTTATGTCTAGAAGCATTTTGATTTTTTTTAGATTGTATTGTTCAATGTCCTTTTTAAGTATAACTAAGTTCCCGTGATATAGTTGAAAGAATTCTCACAATCTAACTTTTCTTATCAAATAACAATAAAATTAAAATGAATGACTTAGTGAACTTTCTCATCTACCGACTCGTTAAACTTTCTGGACGCATGGCTACTTTTGCTTACCTCGACTTTCCTCAAACTTTGTCTACTTTTCAATAATATGTTTCATTAACTTCCCTTTTGTGGAATAATCCAGAACGAAATCGAACCAACGATGGATGAAGCTGCGAACCACGGTCCAGTTGAGTTCTGCGATGCAGAAGAAACCACCGTTGAAGAGAGAAGACTCGTTCTTGAAGAGATTTTCCACACGTCAGATACCAGAAACTCAGGAAACTGTGAGATTATAGTAGATTTAGCTTTCAAACAATCTCCAAACACCATACACGTATCACTTATAGCATCAGCCTTTATGATTACTTTGTAACCAGACTACTAGACACTATGTTTCACTTCTATGTATGAAGGTATAGGCTTTAGTTCTCCACAGGGGCGACTTACTAAGTATTTGCATTGTTTTCTGATAATGCCAATCTAAAGTTTGTAACGATTTTTTCATATTCAAAAGTGTAGACTGTTCCCAACCCTGGAATCTTTGTTATCAATGGTTTCGATATTGAATTGAATAAAAATATATCTGAAAAAATATTAAAGACAAACTAAAAATTTACTTCATAAAAAACCTATAGACATAGTTAACTTTGCGTGGGTTCCTTTTGCTCACACTCACTCTGTGTATGTAAAAATGAGTTATATCAATATCTAGTGATAGTACAATCATGTAGACTGCTGTACTCGAGACAAACCCTACGGAGTTTTTAGATAAACTTTATGTTGTCCCCATCAATAAAAAAAATTAAAAAATAATTAAATACGGCACACTTGAATAATTTCATATTTTGCAGAGTAAAGATTTTCGCCATCCAGAGGCGCCTTATCCAAGTACCTAATGGTGATGATTACTTAGACATTTTAGATTGATCTACTTTTCTTAGACAAGTAGGCTTTTAGATGTTTTCCACCACTATTACTCTAGCTTAAAATGTTCATAGTTAATATTAATCCAATGTTACAGCCGATTTTATTTATCATATAACCTCGTAGCACTTTTTTCTTAATCTTTTTATTTCTGAAAGGAAAAACATTTTGCTTACGAGCTCTATGTTATAACCATTGCTGTCTTGAAGATGTTCCATTAACAGAAAACTCTTCTCATAACATACTGTAGACGTAATTTTTGCAATAATATATCAACAAATAGAGGTAATATATCAACCGTTCGAAAAGAATTTAATTTTTCAATAACGTGCAAAGTTGATACATTGTTTCAAACATTTCAGTGTTGAAATTTAAAATTAAAACAGATGGCGAACTTTATTAAGTGCTTTAAATGTCGATTCGTATAAAAGGGAAAACTATTCGAACATTCTTTGTCAATACCTAACCGTATATTTACCATTATCTTCAGGTAATCATATTATAAATTACCTGGTCTCTTTTAGTATTATAAAGGCTGATGCATCCTAAACATCCTATTTCTCTATGTATTTTCAATCAATATAAAAAATACAAGCAACTGATCATAAGTAACTAACACAGTATGTTTATAAATTATACTAACATAGTATGATTATAAATTATAGGTACTCTGTTACCAACCTGGTCTTGAGAATTATGTTATAAAACAAAATTTATAATGCAAGAGCATAAAGATAAAGGTAATTACTAATATTCTCCTTTTAGGCATTGATGAGTGAACACAACTTGTCATATAAACAAATTAATTGATTCTTGCAAATAAAATCCATATGAAACTTGTTCATTTCAGGCTAATGTAGATTTCAACCTACATATGTGACTCATTAAGTTAAAGTATTGTAATCAGTGGTTGACTATTCAAATTTTGCCACCTCTATCTCTACAATTTGATACCCTAGTTCACAATTACAGGTATTTTGTCAATCAAATTGTAGCTTTATGTTTTATGTACTATCGTTCCAATTACACCGCCCCTATACCATAATTAGTATGATTGTGAACTAGGGAATCGATATGTCAATTCCTAGATTATTTATACTACCCAACGATTTAGTTACGATTGCACAAGAAATAGTTTTTGGGTGAATTTCTAAGCGAATAAAAGCTCAATCATGTGTTAAACTAATGAGGTGAAGTAAGGTGTGCCTTAATATTAATTTCTGTAAGATTTTTGCCCCTTGAACAGCTCGTCTTGCGGCAGTAACCACCCCCTTACAGAAGACTACCATGTAATAAAAGTATGTGTGCTGTTGTGTTTCGGTGAGTGAGTAGGGGATGCCAGGGCGGCGATGGTATATTCACCTACTGTAGGCGATGGTATATCCACCTCAGCCTTCTTAACATAAAAAATGCAATATTTCTAAAAAAAATACAAATTGATCTGAACAAAAAATAGAAAAAATAAAGTCGAAATCGTCTAGAAATTTATCTCTTTTGGCAACATGGTACCTATTTTTTAGGGTCATACGATCACTTCCTCATAAGAGCATTGCACCAATTATATTCCGGATCTTAAACACATAATTATAAATTTACAAAATGTTTTTCAATTAACAGGTGGAAGACACAGGATCAGAAGGTGCTACGGGTGAGCACAGATCAACTAACAGACAGAGGCGGAGAAAAGTACGAGCGCCACGCACAGTCGTCAATCCAGATGAGAATTTCTATTTCTACTGGCTATGGATGATCACCATCTGCGTACTGTATAATCTTTGGACGCTGATAGTGAGGCAAAGCTTCCCAGAGTTGCAGGTACGTTTTTTTTTCTATTTCCTTCGACATTTTTTTCATATTGGCTTGCCATGTTCGGCAGACAGCCTGACGGTCCATTTTTGATGGTAGGTAGTGGCTTGCGTCGCTTAATGGTAAGATTGAGATGGCATCCCTTTACTTTCTTACTGAAAAACTACAACACACCTCCTGTTATTTCACGGTGGTCTTCTGTAAGGGGGTGGTTACTGCCGCCAGAAGCGTTGCACAAATGACTGCGAAACGCAGTGTGCCCTGTCACTATTTTCAGCTCCAGATCAGAGCCAAATTTGAGAAGTTCATTTCCAAAGTTAACCCTGCCGGGAACTGAACTAAAGTCTGACGATTTGAAACTCTGACGTCATTGGGACCAAACCCCCTGAAACACTGAAACAGAACGTTAAGGCAAGATAGGTATTTAGGTAGATATTACAATAAAATTAATACTATAAATTCCAGCATTAATAATTTCATTTTATCTTTAATTTAAAACTGTTATAAAACAATACACAAGTGGACATCGGATAAGATTACAAATATAATTAAGTAGGTACGCTATTCGAAAGTCCTCAACCGCTTTGCTAATGAGGATGCAATCTGCGCTTACAAAGCCTGTTTGAGGTCAAACATCCGACCTCACTAACAACTACTGAAAAAAAGTGTTTCCGAAGCTATTGTTTTAGCAAAGTAAGTACTGCTCAGAACTTATTAAATTTCTATAGGTGATATCAAGTTTCATAAGCACATTTTTTTTAACATTAACCATTTAATATTAAGATAGGTTTGTAATTTTCTCTCAAACATCTAATTATTTTAACGAATTTGATAGTTAAGTGTTTTCCTCTTTATTATCTTTTTTTTACTAAAGTTCTGTTCCATCACCTTAAAAATTTCGAAGGAGGAAAATAATTAACTTATAGAGTTATGTAAAGTTAAAATATAGTCATAAGTAGGTAATATAGGTGAAATTTGTTTTAATTTAGATTTGTTATCAATTTTTCCTGAACTATTTATATTGCGAAACTTAGAAACTTATATCAAACTAGCTGTTGCACGCGACTTTGTCCGCGTAACCTTATAAAATTGCATTCTCTCGTCTCTTGGGTACTGTTGTGTACAGATTGTTTTATCATATTAGTAATACGTCATAGTGAAAAAATGCCTAAAAAAACTTTTTCTTCCACATCGCACGATGATTTAATGGAAGGAATATCAACACTGCCTGTGATGATTTTTTTTTCCATTTTTTTTTTTATATATTAATGTTAACTAAAATTTACTTTTGTGTTTTATTTTTCTTAAAATACTAGCAAGATAAGTCACAAGGAAAAAACTAGTATTATTATATGTTAAGTTAGCAAGGTGCAAAAAATACAAAATAAGAAAAATATAAATCATTTCCCTTAGCAATTTTGTGCGCAATTGTACACATGCGCCGATTGCCCCCACTAGTTTCGCGGACCGATCTTAATAGAACGCGCGACCTATAATATAGAAATGCCCCTAAGGGACTCAAACTTTGATTTGTTATTAAGTTTTCCCGCACTAGGTATATTGCGATCAATAAAAAATTATGACTGCTAATTTGAATTTGTAAAAAGGAAAGCTCTCTTATTCACCGTTTAGCGTTCACTCGATAATTTAAAGTGTGATTGAACTATTTTTGAATAAATTTATTGGAAGCACCATTCGTCGGTCGTGTCGTTGCAACCAATGCAAAACTTCAACTCTGAAATGTACCATTGTTATTTCTGTTCCAATTTAGAATAACTACGAATTTGAATTTAAGATTTCATTGTAGAGTGCGATGAACGCTCTCGATTTATAAATAACAATGGAAAAGCAATGAACAGCAATGAATACCTACATTTTCTTTCGAAGTTAACAGATTTCAAGTTAAAGTATTTCTTTCCTTTGTTGAATAGAAGGTAGGTATAAAATGTAATCTTAACTATCTTTATATATAAAAATTCAGTTTCCATGTGTTTGTTTATAAAAAAATTTCGAAAATATTTTACATTTTTATGTTTGCAGTTGAGAATTGTAATTTTGCGTTTTATTTATTTTTTCTTACCTATATCTTTACATATATTATAATACGATAGTATAAAACAGTATCTTTCCACCGTCTGTCCTTCTGTATGTACGCTTAAATCTTCTAAACCACTCAAAGGATTTTAATACGGTTTTCACTTATAAAAAGAGGAATAAACGAGGAACGTTTGTATATATAATATTTATCTTTTCTTTTCATAAACTTCTTTTCATTTAAGAGTAACTCCTACATAATGAGTCCTACTCATAATGAGTACTCGTCGAAATACTAACATTAGTGCGACCCATATTTCTAATTCTAAGTAATATAGAAAGTATTATCTTTGCAGTAGACAAATGTCGCAAGCCAATAACACTTCAAATCTCAAAACCTCGCCTCTAAGTTTGTTCAACTTCAGATCGTATGCACTGGCATTGAAATCCCTTTCTTTATTTCCCTAGTCGACTGGATAAGTAAATACATGAAGTGATAGTGGCGTCTTAAACACTCCCCGGAGACATTCGAATTTCATTCAACATCTTTCGCACACAACTCAAGACACAAAAATAACTTTAGAGACAGTTCACAATTGTGAACCCTTTTCATTCTGTCGAAAGTTTAAATTTCTATGTCAATGCGACGCTTGAGCTGTTGTTATCGATGACGTTTGTTAGTGGGGTGAAAAAGGGATTTTCAATTTTCGTCAATCGTCGACAGATATACTGTGAGCTTTGCATTTCTGTTATTGATTGGTTTTATTTATATATTTAATGTGCCTACTTGGAATCTTTCGTTCAGTTTATCTATATACGGTTGTTTTATATTTTTTTACTAGCTGTTACATGCGGCTTCGCCCGCGTAACTTTATAAAATATAGCCTATGTTACTCGTTGATAATATAGCTTCACAACAGTGAAAGAATTTTTCAAATCGGTCCAGTACCTATGTTCGGAGTCTATTCAATGCAAACAAACAACAGTAGTCTTTTATGAGTATAGATAAAAGAACCTAACATTTTTTCAGAAAAAAAAAAGTATTCTATATGTTAATCCAGGTAATAAACTATATGTGTATCAAATTTCATCCACATTTGTTCAGCTGTTTTTGCGTTATTGAGGAACAAACATCCATACATCCTCACAAACTTTCGCATTTATAATAATAGTAGGTTTACCTCGGCTTTATACGTCATAAAAGATAAAAAATTACCTATGTCCTTTTCTTGGGTTATATTTCGTGTGTGCCTCTATATTCTCTGTTCCTCTTATCAACTGGTAATTCCAATTTAGACATAAGTCTAAATTTAATTTAGATGTTATTAGAATGAAGATGTTACTCTAAGAGTATAACGTATGCATATTCTCTACGAAATACATATAACCCAAAAGCTTCGAATGAAAGTGCTACTAGCCAGGACACTTTTTAGAATTTAAATAAAGCACTAAAAATTTCATTTATTCAGCTCAAACATAATGAATAATTCACTACATTTATAATTTTAATATATTACTTTGAATATATTACATTGCAATGGTAATATTGAATTTTATAGTAGCTTTCTGAGAAATATGTAGTGACTCTTGAGTGACTCTAAACAGGTAATCCAGACAACCGTCGTTTGTCGTAGACACAATGACATTCAGACGACTTTCGCAGCAAAATTCACCGTGTATGAATAATAGTGACCTCTTGCCTCAGACCGGTCATCAACTTTACCCAGAAAACTTGCAGAACTCGATACGATTGCTTTTAGCATGATATTATTACTTCCTAACTTATTTTATTATCTTTCTCTTCATTATAATATGTAGTAAAAATATCGTATTAACGATATTTAGATTTTTTATTTTACAACACTTACCTTTTTTGAAATAATTATATTTCTGAATGGTATGTTTTATTCATTTATTTAGTCATTAACTGATTAACTCATCAACAGCCCCACATAGGTACTCGTTCAATATAATAAATGAGATAGAAAGATGCTTTAATTATTTTAAGTATCTCACTTCACAATTTATAATACATTCGTCTAAAACTTCTAACAAATCTAAGGCAAATATTGTTAACTGTAAAATTAGAAATAAAGTTACATAATTATACTCGTATTACAAAATATTCATTGTAATGTAATGTATTGTCTTATATAAAGGTTTAGTAGTGGCAGGGCACTACTAAAACTTCGGTGCCATATTTTAACTAGAATAACTAGAATATATTATTGTTTGCAGATAATGTGTCATTACTTCTGGCTGACATGTGATGGTATCAGCGACGCCGTCTTCGCCCTAGACCTTGTTGTACAACTGAGAACTGGCTATTTGGAGCAAGGATTAATGGTAAATATATTTTTAATGATGGCAATACAGAACGGACGAAACGTCGAAATAGCTGCTCAAAAGTATAAAAGATCATATAAAGCAAAGCTTTGCAAAGCAACACCTTACAGCTATCAACGTACACATCACATTTGGCGGAGAATAGCCGTGTGTGCTTTCTACAGTCGTTTACGCTACGCTAAGAGAAAACTTTGTGATTGGTCAAAATTTTATTTTGACGTTACAACAACCAATCACCAAGCTTTCTCTTAGCGTTCTCTCTTGTTAGCTCTTGAAGTGTTTGCATCTTGGCTAGCCCCCCATATGACTAAACTAGCGATCCGCTTCTGGCTACTCATACTAATTTTCTTCTGCAAATTATATACACATACCTTTCTCGTTTATTGCTCTTTCCATTAACGAAAACCATATCAAATTCCGTTTAGTGGTTTACAAATTTATATAGTCTTTTACAGTTTCATTTGCCCTCTTAATACTCTTCAATTTTATGCCAACATATAAGCCAAAAGTACTTAAGTCTGTTCATCTTAGCGACTTATTTAAAATGCATTTAAGTAGCGAAGCTCTCTTTTCTTTTCCGATATTAAATTACGAGTTCGTCCACAATTTTTCCCGTTTTTTAACCTC
This sequence comes from Synanthedon andrenaeformis, assembly GCA_936446665.2. NCBI lineage: Eukaryota > Metazoa > Arthropoda > Insecta > Lepidoptera > Sesiidae > Synanthedon > Synanthedon andrenaeformis. Next base: position 6,120,611 of record OW387796.2, read on the forward strand.
GCCTCTCAAAGCGTTCCCATTAATTTTGCAAATTTTATATTTATTCTTTATAAACGTCCAATTCTTTGGGCAATAAAAACGTCTCAACCAATCACTTTTGTAATAATTGAGTCGGTCGGTCGGTAAAAATGACTCACTTAAAAATACCAGGAAATATATCGAAGCCTATTTTCCATTTTTTTATGAAAACAATTTAAAAACGACTTGTCCTTTTGGTTTCTTTAATGATGTGGCAGGCATCATAAAAGTAGTTATAAACTCATGCAATTTCGGAGAGGATGTAACTCTCCTATATTACTATATTTTACTTTTATTTAAAAATTATATACGTTTCATACCGCATTCGTTTTTTTAGTTACAACTAATCTCTATAAGTTGTGTAATACTTATATAGCACGTATATTCGCATCTTCAAAACTTAATATCATTGCTAAGACGTACAATATGGCGTCTTTGATTTATTGTTAAGGTCAGCGTCACTTTGGATACAAATTTATAACGTACGGTACCATATGTCGTTTGTAGGCCGTACTAGTTTGGCTACACTTTTCTCCAGCTCAAAGAATAGGCAGTCTCATAATGCAAATGCCATACTTCTGATAAGTAATATTAAATATGTATTTAATAGGTAAACTTATTATGATTTTGGACGTTGTTAATCATCATCATCATCAATATCATCAACCGACCCCAAGCGTTCATTGTTGGACATAGGTCTTCGCACCATCCAGCGAGCAGGTGGTCGGCCCACGGCGCTTTTAACCACATATTTTTTTAAACCAATTTAACTTGCATAAAAAACTTTTTTCAAAGACTAAATAAGAATCTTTTTTATGCAGTCTGAAAAAAAAATCTGACTAACTTTAAATAAAACCATCACATGTACTAAAGTGTTTGCCTGTCCGTCATACATGCACCATTTCAAAAAATCTAAGCATTATTTTCTTTTACAGGTATACGATTCTAAGAAGCTTGCGAAACATTATTTAGCATCAAGGTCTTTCCTTTTGGATATCGCATCTCTAACGCCCCTAGATCTTATTCAGCTGAAGATCGGCACCAATCCAATTATACGATTTCCTAGATTTTTTAAAGTAAGTAATAATAAGTAAGTAATAATAATAAATGCAAAAGTTTATGAGGATAGATGTATGGATGCTTGTTACTCTTTCAAGCAAAAACGGCTCAACGGATTTGGATGAAATTTGGCACACAATTTATCACCTTGATTAAAATGTAGGATACTTTTTATCCTAAAAAAAAAGGTTAGGTTTTTGTGGGATTTTGAAAAAACGAACAACAGCCCTTCCAAAATCGAGGGCACAGTTAGTAGTAAAATTATAAGTCTCGGTGACCATACAAGTACATATAATATTTAACGTCAATTAAAAATAACAATTTCAAAATTGAAATCATTGTGAAAAAAAAAATAGATTTTCAAATTTTTTATAAAATCTGAATAGGATAAAATGAAGTCATTAAACTTCAGTCAATTATTAAGTTTTTTAATTAAGACTTATTTGATTTAGTTCAATTATTACGAGTATATTAGTTGAACTGATATATTTTTTTAATTAGATGACACACATTAGGGATGGAAGGTTGTTCATAATATACTTTGAAAATAGAGGTTTCACAATGAGCCCCAAGCTTTTGCTACACGTGTGAAAAGGGTAGCTAATATCTACGTGACACTAGCAAGATAAGGCTGGGATCGTTAGTCATTGCTTACTCTAAAGAGGAATGCGTGTGAGAATAATGTGAGAATAAAATGTGCGGATGACACACGATTCTATTGTGTATATGTGTGTATATTCTATTATGTGATTCAATATATTATATATTATTACCTACAGATTCTAGATTTATTTATTTATTTATTATTGAGTTATATATAGTCTCTCACAGAGAGAAACATTACATGTATGAATTTAAATTATATGAAAGCACATTTTTAGAAATTAGTTAAATTAGTCAAATGAATGAGTCAACAAATGTCAATGAGATCAAAATTACAAATACCATTGCCATGCTACAAATCGATAAAAAAAAAGAAATAAAGTATAGTAGGTATAGTACGGTATACTTGTTTCTATACTTTGCAGTAGGTAATTCGAATTATTTTGCTGAAATAAATTATTTTGCGTAAAAAAGGGTTATTAGCTCAGTACCTAAAATGTAAAATGCCACTACTTTTTTTTTACCTATAACGCAAAATGCCTAAAACGCTGATTTGGCTAAAATATCTTGTGACTCAAGGACTAAGGAGCAGAATGCCAAAAAGCTAAAAGACTAAAATTCGGATGACCTACTATGACCATACATACTTAATGATAAGCAGAATGGCTAAAAGGTTAATATAGAAATACTTATAACGTTGGTAGTCAGTATATTAGTTCCAGAAATGAGGTCAGTAAAACAGTACTGAGATGGGGAGATGCCTCGTCATGAATCCCATTTAATGGTCGACAATAAATCTAAACTGTACCTGTTTAATTGCTACTTGGAGGGATCTTTATATTATTGCTTGTTATAAAATTTTATTATATAATGAAATTTTGAACAATCATTAAAATTATCTACGTCCGGATTATTGTAAGCGTTATGCATTCAAATAATAAATTAACTCATCATCATTATCTTCAGCCCACAGGCTGGTAGATATATTTTTATGTAAAAGTCGTCAGACATGTTGATCCACTTGGTGGGGGGTGGCTACTGTCTGTGCAGCAAACAGACTTAGTAGCACTAGGGATACGGTAGAACTGGGCTTTGGCATCCCTTATTCACTAAAAAAAAGTACACACCGAAGCACACATGGTGTTATTTCACGATAGTCTTCTGTAAGGGGGTGGTTACTGACGTCAGTCGGGCTGCCCAATTTATGACTGTAAAACGCATTTACTTGACTGGGCCGTCCAAACCACTCTGGGCTGTGTTGATTCTCCAATACACGTAGATCTACGTGATTCATATCATATTTTCCAGAGAAATGCCAAAAATCGACCCGAGTGACTTGCAATTTATGGACGAGACTTTTTGTCAGTGTCTAGGGCCCAACTATATTAACTGCCTTATTAATATTTTAAATCAACTAAATATATTAATTTAGTTAGGTACTCAAACCGAAAAAAATAAGTTCCGGTGTACCATAATTACTTACCTTGTTGAACATGTAAATAAATAATAGCTATAATAATGGTTCATTACATTAATATCAACCATGTTATTTGTCCTTTTTCCTACCGTTGCATGGCTTGGCAATTTTGCATAATGTCATAATGTCTTTCAGAACTCCCCTAAGAACGCTCCAATTCAAAAGTTAGAGAAGCTACAAATGCAGTTAAAAACTAGAACTGTCATAAACGCTTGTTGGTGTGCCCCGGGGAATCAAATAGCTATTGTGATCAAAGTAAAGGATTGAAGGGAAAATATCAGTTAAAATCGGGCACTGCTTTCCAGACCCCCACACAGAAGTGGATTAGTGAGCAAGAGATGTTAAGAGCCCATTCCCTTATATCCTCCTCATCCTCTGACCATTATTCTACTAAGGTCTGTAGAGTATTCACCTAATAACAGGTGTTAAGAGCTCACTTGCCAAGGGGAGCTGCTCACCAATTCTATACTACGTAATTCCATGATTACTGATTAGTTATCGGTCTATGAGTAATCATGGAATTAAGTAGTATGTCATTTCGTCATCTAAGACTTGCAGTGAGAATCAAAAACTGAAATTAATTTCATATTTAGTATAATATAATTATACTAGAATATAATATATCTAGTATTAATTTCTAAGATGTACGGAATTTGTGACATTTTCGCGGGTTGAATTCTTGTAATTACTGACTAAAAGCCAATATTGTTTTACCAAAAAAACTTCCTAGCCATAATGTACATTTAAAATTTTGACCATAGCCAATTGTACTACTATTTGTGTATTTGTATAAGCAGTGTACTCTAGCTATCTCAAACATCCTCCCCGAACAGGTATAAAAGTTTGTGTTAAATTAATTGCTTTTCGCAGGTGTATAGGGCAGTAAGTTGTTACTACATAGTTGAATCTCGCACCGTTTACCCCAATTTCTGGCGAGTCATCAACCTGATCCACATTCTCCTCATTTTGGCCCACTGGTTCGGATGTTTCTACTTTCTGTTGTCAGAAGCTGAAGGATTTCAGGTTTGTAATATTTATTTTTATATCTTTCCAAAGATATACTTAATAATAAAAGATTTTTGTTGTTGTTTGTAATGTAAACTCAAAAACTACTGCACCGATTTTAAAAATTCTTTCAACTATAAAAAGCTACATTATCAACGAGTAAGATAGGCTATATTTTATAAATTTACGCAGACAAAGTTACATGCAACAGCTAGTAAGTAATAAAAGCTCGGACTTCCTCAAAGAATAGCGCAGTTAATTGAATACTCCATTTCCTTGAAAACGACTCCATTTAATTTCATTGTACATTGGCACGTTAATTAAGTCCCGAAGGTCCACCTTAATTGCGGTGACAGTAATTACTTAGGTGAACATTATGGGGTTGCCAGCAAATTCATAAAAGACTTCTTAGGAACTGTGTAATGTATGTACGATGTTAACACAAGCTATGGTCTAACTAAGCTATGGTTTAAGCCTTCTATAGTCCGCACCGCATTTGCAGCACCTGTGACATTGTCTGTGTTATAGGCGACAGTAGCCACTTACCATCAAGTGGACCGTCATCCTATCTGTCGATCTTGACATCAAAGTAGCTATAATTAAAATTAGTAACTAACCCTCTACTTTCTATTAAGCCTAAACACGTCATATCTGCTGTAAGTTGCTGAGGAGTTGGTTATTCTGCAGACTACTTGATGCTACAGCACCAGGTCAAGGTGACCAAGTTATGGAAACACCACCGAAGTAACAGTTTAATAAATTTCACATCTATCGAACATGTGGAAGTTAGTGAAATCTCATCGTTACGTTAACTAGTAAATGAGATGAACGTCTTCAAACGCCTGAACAGATCTTCATAAATTATAGCTGAAAACAATCCCAATAGCGTCAGCTTTCAAACAAAAAAAATGGATCAGAGTCGGTCTATCCGTTTGGGAGCTACGATGCCACAGACAGATACACAGGCACACACGTCAAACTTATAACATCCCGTTTTTGCGTTGGGCGTCGGGGGTTAAAAAAAAATTTTTTTTTTTATTGTTCAGGGAGATTGGGTGTATCCTCATCGCCCTGGAGACTACGCAACTTTAACAAGAAAGTATCTGGGATCATTGTATTGGTCAACATTGACTCTCACGACTATTGGCGACTTACCAACACCAGAGACGAACGCCGAGTAAGTACAAATATGTTAAGAATATTTATTATGAGATCACTAAATGCACGTAAAAATATAAGAGATATTTCATATCTACTAAATAAAGTGTAATGAAAGCCGGTTGTCTATTATACTATTATATAATTTTTGATTTTTGTATTCGTTTTTAGTATTCTTAAATACCAACCTGTATTAGAAAATAAGACAGGGTATTTTATTGCATTTTACTTTTTGACTATGGTTACATCATATACGAATCTTAATAATATATTTTTAATTAAAAAATAAAATAAATGATAAATACTAAGAAGTAAATAGAATAAACTAAGAAGTAAATAGAATAGAAATAAATTAAGATTGAGAAAAACACGTTACATTTTTTGAGTTGTTTTATTTATTTATCGAGCAAATAATCAAGTAATGGATCCAACAAACTGTAAAGGGAAAAGGAAAAATTCCGTAGAAACAGATCGGTGAAGGACAGCTCTGTGCGAAAATTCCGGTGAAATAAATTTCTATCGGGACCTTACGTCACTGCCTCTTTTCACTGTGATAAAATAAACAAATATAAATTTTTGAAATATATTTTGCAAAACAGTACTTATGTCTTTTTATTAAAAATTTATATGTTTAAATTTCATACGTTAACAGATAAATCAACTGAGATCGGTATGGTTTAACCTCCATGACTTAATAGTTATTCATGTAGGGAATGCAAAATTTATTCGCTACTGGCAACATATTCAGTGTTAATTTATTCGTAAAGTGTAGCAACATTTTTTACTTATAGCCCGTTCGTTCGTGAGCCACTTTTTCCTCACACGGGGCTGCTCTTGTATTTTTACCGGACAATATATTTTTTGCTAATCCAGTTTGTATTCAATAGCGGCCTATGATTTCCTATAATTATAAATGTTCACAAGAGTGCATAGTGTGAGTTTTACTCTATCAAATGCATCGAATTTGATAGAACGCGTAAACGTGAATTTGTATAGGCATGAAGCAGCGCCACCTAGTGGCTACGTGTAGCGCTGTTTCATTCCCATACAAATTCACGTTGACACGTTCGATGCGTTTGATCGAGTAAAACTCGCACTGCACACTAAGGATTGTGGATTATAACACTTTTTGATAAAAGGGATAAATATATATATATTATTGAAAGTTATTTTAATATAAACATAAACTAATATAAGAATTGTGTGTTAGCACGCACGGAGGCCCCAAATTTCTGCCACGTCGCGGACTGAAATCCCGCCTGCTGCAATTTAAATCGAATCGAGGGTACGTTATGCACACTCGCCATTGGTCAGATCGTGTATTTTAATCTCTCCTCATTGGTCGATTTAAGTAGTTCTAAATTCGGTTTAAATTTTGTGAAAATGAAAGCACTGCGTTAAACCGAGTTTGAAACTCCGCTGGTTTCCACAGTTTCACTTTTCGGTGGCGTATTTTGAATACAATTTGCGAATTAATTTCAACAATACATTTAAGTTACTTGCGGAACGTGTTTTCAAGCTTTAAACCGTGTTCTGAGCATTAATTTTCATGTTTAGCAAATACAATATTCTCGTAGAAACATGTATATATCTAAGTTATTCTTTCATAACATTCAATTTTAAGGCTATTTTAAAATAAATGGATTTATGGAAAATAAATCCTATATTTATTCTGATTAAGATAAATTTCTTATTAAGAATTAATTTACGGGATTTATGGGAAGGGAATTTCAATTTCAAGTAACGCTTGTTTCAATTTCATTGAAATTACTCTTGAGTAATGCTATTCGAAGATGGTGAAACTCGTACGCCTTCTTACCGGTGACTTTAAATGGCGGTTAGCCTACTTGACACTTTACTCAGAGATGTTTAGAGAGGCCCTGAGTCTAATTACGTAATTGCTATTTTGTTTAATGGGACGACAATCTGCGTTAATCGTATTCATCTAATCAAATACTTAGATAATATAAAACAGCATTTGTTTGGACTTGATTTGCTTTTATGCAATTCAAATGTAGGTTTCGCAATTCACTTAACAGAATTAAGTCAATATAGACAATAAATAATAGTAATGGAATGATGAATTGCACATAGAAATACGATATGTAATATTAATATTGGAGTTCTTATTAATTTTTGCATCCATCGTAATAACTATGTATAATGTAGGCACTTCACTTATTTTTAACTTTCTTTTATAAGGTTACATGAACTACTTATGTTACACAGTTGAGTATATGTTTTGAATTTACAATTTATACGTTTTTTTTTTGTTTCCAACTTTGGAATAAAAAGTATATAAAGACAGTCTTTTGTTATAATGAAATGTTGTGTAAAAATTTCAAGTCATACCATTGCCTAGTTTTCGCGTTTTGTGGACACTAACATACAGAAGAAAAAATTAAGTACCTACTCAATCTGTAATTATGAAAGTTAAAATGTACTTGAAATTGATTTTACTTCAAGGAAATAGGTATAATAAGTCCAACAAAAATTTCCTGTTGGTACCTTATGGTACCTGTTGGTAAACTTTTCTCTTCTCTACATTGATTTCTAGATAGATTTAATATCTTTAATATCTGAACGCTAGAATTGTTCTTTGAACTACGATTTTTAGGAGACAATTTGTTTTTTTTTATCCTTCAGAATCTCACAAGAAACGTTGTATTAAAGTTGACAATAAATCTAGTGAGAACGTTATTATGTAGGAAGTGGCTCGGCTCGCGTAATAAATAACATAGCAGGTCAAAGAATGGACAAAACTGTCCGGCAGAATATGTGTGTAAGTTATGAGCTCTCCAGGCGCCCCTTAACGTATCCCCAAAACACTGTCCTTAGCCCAAAAACACGCCTAGGATACGACAAATAAATATTTTAATATTTACAGTTAATATTTTAATATTTTAACGAAATTAGAATTACATTTTAATATAATTCTAATTTCGAATTGTGACAGTCAAATGTAAATAAAATGTGTCTTGTTACTTTTTTGCGATTAGTTTCAGCGTGACATTTTCTTCACATTTAGAGAAAAAGACAATATTTAATCTATTGATTAAATAGAAAAGCCTCAAAAGCCTCCGTCTGCCTTGACGGTATCTGAGCATACATGAATGCTACCGTCGCCTATAACACAAGTAAGGCCACTGTTTCTGAAAAAAATACTGCCTGCCGATAAAAATAGTTTTTTTTTAATAATATAAAGGTGGCAGACAGGCTGGCGGCTCACTTGATGGTAGGTGGTTACCGTCGCCTAAGGACACAAGCAATACCAAGGGGAGTGCTAGTGCGCTGCCTACCCTGTAGGTTTAAGGATAAGGTATTAGGAAGGGATTGGGAAATAGGCTCTTCACAAATTCAAATATTTATTTTGATCATATTCTTATAATTTATAAAATACATTTTTTTTAACAAGAAAATTTTACATAAATTCTTTCTTACAAAAAAACACTGAGCTTGGTTTGATTCGATCCTTAAATAAAGGTATAAGATGGTGAGTTTCTTTTAAGGAAAGGTCAAGCTTATCTTACGGGGTCACTGAAAGAATGACAACTTTTAAAGTTCTTTTGGTTCGGACTATGGCGAAATCAAATTTCTATCCGTCTCCGAACTAAAAAGTATCTAATATAAGTATCCAATGTAGATTTTTAATTTATTGCGATAAGATTACGGTAGCCATTAAAAGAGGAAGGCGTCCGTCGACACGTAACGTATTCAGTGCGAACAGCGAACACGTCTTGGGGGAATTTTATTAAACCCTTAATGCTCTGAAAGTCTGTGGGTGCTTCAGTGAATTTTTACGTGGACAAAGGAAACCCCTTGTAACTGATTCGATAAAGAAAGGTATTCTTATTTAACTTCTGGTTTTTATTCGTGTTTCTATTTTATTCTACCTATGTAGGTACATACATTGAAACTATTGTTAGACAAAATATCGTATGTCTAGTCTAGTTGTAGTTTTTTTTTATTAAATCATCTAGTAATCGGTTGCTCCTTAGAATACTCAGTGATTTTGAGGATATATTCATTATTCTCAAATCGCGCTCGAAACACAAAAGGGTTGTGAATATAAAAGGTTTGTTAATATATAAAAAAAAATGCAAGATAAAATTTTACATTGTAAAATGGAATAATTTATTTTTTAAATTTTACATTACAAAATAAAATTTTAAATTAATTCCTACAGCAAGAAGGCTGTGATGGTTTTAATTAAAGCGATTAATTTCTGTAACAACGTCTAGAGCCAGCGAACATTCCTCCGGCTAACTGCATGATTAATTTGTGTCGAAGACAAGGCGTCCAATTCAAATTTGGAATTATCTGTCATGTTGGAAATTCCTCGTGACTTTAGAAACTGGTAAATTTTGTATTGTTGAAGTTTAGGTGTTCTGTGTCGTAAGGGTAAAGTCTGCGTAACATACACGAATATCACAATGTTTTTACACACATTATTTGAAGAAAAAAAAAACGTATCGAGATGAGACATTAAGTTTGTATTTAATGTAGACTAATATATATTTACAAATATTTATGGAATAAGATATTATGTTGTCTGAAAATGTTGCCATTCCTTTTTTATATTGCAGAGGCATAATAACCTAGGGAGTTATTGAAATTGGCAATTATTTTATAATGTTACGATCAGAGTATGGAACATTCTCGATAGCGTAAGATCTGGACGGCGGAAAATTCCACACACACTTAGTCGCGCTCGGGGCGGCACAATGAATAGGTGACCACGCCCCCTCTTTGATTCGTTTCAAAGCAAACTGTTCCTTATGGTTGCGACATAAGGTTCAGATTCCTTTGACAGTAATAGCCTTCGAGAAGCTTTGATAAACTTGTTTACGACTTTTAAAGTTTCCAGTAATTTCCACAACTTTCTGCGCGAGTATAAATACGGGTGCGATCGCTCGAGAGAACAGTTGTGCGATAACTAGCGATACATTAACAACACTTGGGAGCTTTTACGAAGACATTTGCGACAGTGCATAGTTGAGACGTAGAGTGAATTAGCGACGACTTTTGGCAAGTTTTACGGTTTGATTGGAGAAGCTCTGTAATATTGGAAGTCATCTTGGTCTGTATTAGTAAATCGTGTTCCTATACCCCTAAACGGCATTTTAACGTACCCTGCGCGTAACAACTGGTGTCAGAAGTGGGATGCCGTTAATGCCACGGGACGAAGGAACTCGTACTCCACGGACAAGGAGACAAGTGGAAATGGATGCTGCGAGACAACGAGGGCTTGAGGAGCCGGAGGAAGGCACCGATGCTGAACTGCTTCCTACGGCAGCACCTTCATCGTGCCCGTCGATGGACCTCGCTGCGCTGCTAGCTGCTGTACAGAGCATACAAGCCAGCCAGGAAGCTGCTCGCCGTGAACAGGAAGCCGCTCGCCGGGAACAGGAAGCTGCTGTACAAAGCATACAAGCCAGTCAGGAAGCCGCTCGCCGTGAACAGGAAGCCGCTTTACAGAGCATACAAGCCAGTCAGGAAGCCGCTCGCCGTGAACAGGAATCGGCTAGCCAAATGTTGCTTTCAAAATTAGACACAAACCTTGAAGCAATCTGTGACAAAGTTAAACAGGTAGAGTCCGAAGTAAAAGGGGTCTCACTGAAAGTCGAAGGCCTGGAAGAGAGACTCGACCAAAACGACAGTCGCCACCAAGCGCTCGCCGAGAAAGTGCAGAAGCTGATGACGAGAGAGGCAGTTCTCACTGCGCCGGTACCTACACAAGGCAGATTGGACTTGCCACGGTTTGATGGCACATCGTCCTGGACAGCCTATAAGTACCAGTTCGAAACCCTCTCTAACTGCAGCGGTTGGACCGAGGATCAAGCATTCATGGCGTTGACTCTAGCCTTAAGAGGAGACGCCCAACTGATTCTGGAGCGACTCCCTACAGAAGGAAGGTCTCTGCAAGCCCTACTGGAAGCCCTAGAGATACGGTATGGTGACAAGCATAGGGAGCACACGTATAGGGCTCAACTACGCGATCGCATACAAAAGCCCACGGAAACACTCCAGCAGTGGGCTGACGAAATCGAAAGATTAGTTCGACGCGCCTATATATCGACACCGAATGCAGTGGAAATAACCCTGCTCCAAGCATTCGTAGACGGCTTAAGGGACGGCGAAGTTCGCGCAGCGGTGCGATTGGGTCACCATCAGAGCCTGAAGAGTGCACTGGCACATGCTCTAGAAGTGGAAGCTGTACGGCGTGACACAAGGCCATTCAAGGTCAGGGAGCTGGTAGCCGAGGAGCGAAAGCCTCGCTATGGTCCGACCTGTTATGGCTGCGGTGAAAAAGGGCACATAAGGGTGGACTGCCCAAAGAAGAAAAGAAAGAGTGTCTCAGAGATGGAGACCCAAGTTGACGAAGGGGCAGTTAAACTAAGCGTCGCCAGGGCCGCGGGGCAGGCACTTGCTTGGAGAAAGAAAGCCCCTGCTATTACTATCAGACAAGCTTCTAACGGAAACAGTTTAATCATCGAAGGTACGCTGAACGGGAAAACGTGCAGGTTCACAATAGACACAGGAGCATCGCGCACCATTGTAAGACCTGAACTATTAAAACGAACTATTTCATGGAAGCAACGATCTTCAACATGTCAGCTGCGAACAGCAACGGGCCAGCCAGTACCTGTCCTCGGTGACACAGACATAGAAATTGGAATTGGTAGTCAGTTGTACTCAAACTCAGTGCTAATTGCCAATATTACTGACGACTGCATATTAGGATTGGATTTCTTAAAAAATCACCGTTGTATTTTGAACGTTGACCAAGGAGTACTCAAATTTCCTGATCAAGAAGTTTTCTTAGAAGGATCGACCCCGTGTACACTCTATTGTTTAAAGGATGTGAAACTAGCCCCAAGATCAGAAAATCTAGTAATGACGAAATTCTCATCTAACGTCAAGAACGGATTATGTGTCATCGCGGAGGATGAAGGAACACATCCTAATTGGATAATGGCCAGAACACTACTAATGACAAACAGGATAGGCAGAGTAAGAATTTTAAATCTCAGCAATGAAGAGGTACAGCTGAAAAGAAACTGCATAGTTGGAAAGTGTCAGGAAGTGAAGTACTTAAGACGTATAAGCAGTACAACAAACGCAGGAATAAGCACAGATTACCAGGTATCGCAGTTATTGGATCCGTTGAAAGGAAATTTGTCGTCAGTTCAGTTGAGACAAGCTCAGGATCTTTTAATGCGGTTCAAAGACATTTTTGCCGTAGGCAATGATTGCGGTAGAACAGGACTTGTGAAGCACAGAATAGACACCGGCGATTCAAGACCTATACGACAAAGACCTCGTCGAATCCCGTGGGCAAAAGAAGCTGAAGTTGCAGATATGATAAGGGATATGGCGGCAAACAATATCATCGAACCATCTACAAGCCCCTGGTCGTCACCTGTGGTGCTGGTGAAGAAGAAAGATGGCACAACCAGGTTCTGCGTAGACTACCGAAGGCTGAACGACGTTACCAAGAAGGACAGCTACCCTCTACCGCGTATTGATGACACTTTAGATATGCTCAGTGGAATGGAATGGTTTTCTACCGTTGACCTTAAAAGTGGGTACTGGCAGGTGGAAATAAGTCCAGAGGATAAGGAGAAAACAGCATTCTCTACGGGCATCGGAAATGGACTTTGGCAATTCAATGTCATGCCGTTTGGTTTATGTAATGCTCCCGCAACGTTTGAGCGCCTTATGGACAGAGTTATGGTGGGTCTTCTGGGAGATGTTTGCCTGGTGTACCTGGACGACGTAATCATCATGGGTCGTGACTTCAAGGAACATCTCCAAAACCTTGAAAAGGTGTTCAACCGTCTACGTGAGGCAAACTTAAAACTGAGTCCCAAAAAGTGTACCTTCTTTAGTAACGCAGTTAGCTATCTGGGGCACATCATCACCAAGGAAGGAGTTCAAACAGACCCAGAAAAGATCAAAGCTGTAAAAGATTGGCCTACACCAAAGAATAAAACGGAAGTCAGATCCTTTCTTGGCTTATGCGCATATTACAGGCGCTTTGTCAAGAATTTCTCAATAATAGCCAAACCCCTCCATCGCCTGACTGAAGATAAACAAGTGTTTTCTTGGGATGCAAATTGTGACAACGCTTTCAAAGAACTGAAACAGCGTTTATGTGAATCCCCGATTTTAGGCTATCCGACACGGAATGGAAGATTCATTGTGGATACGGATGCCAGCAACACGGGTATTGGTGGCGTGTTATCACAAGTGCAAGGAGACAAACAAGTTGTGATTGCATACTACAGCAAAACGCTTTCCAGACCAGAGAGGAACTACTGTGTTACACGTCGAGAGTTGTTAGCTGTAGTGAAGACCTTGCAACATTTTCACAAATATCTCATTGGACGTGAGTTCACCTTAAGGACGGACCATGCTGCACTTAAATGGCTCCTTCAATTTAAAAGTCCTGAAGGACAGGTAGCACGGTGGATTGAGCAATTGCAGGAATTCCATTTTGCAACAGAACATCGAAGTGGAAAAGGTCATGGTAACGCTGACGCTCTATCGAGAAGACCATGTCCTGAAACCTGTAAACACTGCAGGAAACAAGAGTCACAGGAATCTGTAAGAATTGTCCGTACCCAAGGATTAGACGACGACTGGTGTGGAGAAAATATGAGGAAGGCGCAAGAGGAAGATGACGACCTGCGATTAATCTTAGATTGGATGAAAAAAGGAGTGAAACCTGAGTGGGCGGACGTATCAGCTTCCAGTCCTGTTACAAAAAGCTATTGGGCTCAATGGGATAGTTTGGCCCTGGAAGGCGGAGTCTTATGCAGGAAATGGGAGTCTAATACCGGACATCAGGTTACGGTACAGGTTGTAGTCCCTCGAAGCAAGGTATCTCCTCTGCTACGTCATATTCATGATGGGGTGTCCGGTGGTCATCTTGGAGTGAGGAAAACCCTTTTGAAAGTGCGACAGCGATTCTACTGGGTTCATTGCCGGGAAGACGTAGAAGATTGGTGTCGTAAATGTAACGCATGCGCTTCAGTCAAGGGACCGCAGACAAGAAATAGAGGAAAACTGAAGCTCTACAATGTAGGAGCACCTTGGGAACGCATCGCTATTGACGTGGCCGGACCGTTTCCTGAAACTGAGGATGGTAACAAATACATCGTTGTAGTGCAGGACTATTTCAGCAAATGGCCAGAAGTATTTGCAACCCCTAACCAAGAAGCTAAAACCGTTGCCAAGAAGCTAGTTCGCGAGTGCAGTCTCAAGACCGGTGAAAAAATGAAAACCCGTTATGATAGGAAATCAAACATCAACGGTTTTGAAGAGGGAACTCTCGTATGGCTTCACAATCCCCTCAGAAGAAAGGGCAAAAGCCCAAAGCTACAAGCACGATGGGAAGGCCCTTACAATGTGGTTACAAAAATTAACGACGTCACCTACCGAATCAAAAAGGGGCAAAGAGGAAAACCGAAGGTCGTACACATTGACCGTTTGACGAAGTATCACGGTACGAATGATGATCGGGACGATCATAACTAAGAGGGGGGTAATGTTACGATCAGAGTATGGAACATTCTCGATAGCGTAAGATCTGGACGGCGGAAAATTCCACACACACTTAGTCGCGCTCGGGGCGGCACAATGAATAGGTGACCACGCCCCCTCTTTGATTCGTTTCAAAGCAAACTGTTCCTTATGGTTGCGACATAAGGTTCAGATTCCTTTGACAGTAATAGCCTTCGAGAAGCTTTGATAAACTTGTTTACGACTTTGAAAGTTACCAGTAATTTCCACAACTTTCTGCGCGAGTATAAATACGGGTGCGATCGCTCGAGAGAACAGTTGTGCGATAACTAGCGATACATTAACAACACTTGGGAGCTTTTACGAAGACATTTGCGACAGTGCATAGTTGAGACGTAGAGTGAATTAGCGACGACTTTTGGCAAGTTTTACGGTTTGATTGGAGAAGCTCTGTAATATTGGAAGTCATCTTGGTCTGTATTAGTAAATCGTGTTCCTATACCCCTAAACGGCATTTTAACGTACCCTGCGCGTAACAATAAGTAAATAAAGCTTTCATATTTGATATAAGTATATTCAAATAATCTTTAGAAGAATACCATTCCTACTTGAATATTTAATAAAAAAAAAGTGTAAGTAATGTAAAAACAGGCAAATTATTTCGACGTTTAAAGATTAACTTACTAATATAGCTCCTAACTTTATAGGCAACCATTTCCTGTTTTATTAACTTTAAAGTAAATCCGTTTTTATGTTCTAATGTTTCTTTATTGGTGTAGTAAGTAGGTGCCGATCTTCATAAAAAGATACGCCTTCAAAATGATCCATGAGCGGGCCGTCAATTAATTTTATCTCAAATCCGTCCCTTTTTCGCATATAATATACTCTCCCTCCCAATCTATCTTACTTTTACGTGAAATACTTACATAATAATGGCCGTCGCCACCATGAACAATGCTATTATTCACAAGCTATTTAACAAGTACCAAAATTAACATTTAGGTACCCACACGATCTGACTAGTAGCGAGTTTTAATATTTATAAGACAATTTTATTATTGCACAATTTATTTAAAAAAATATATATCACTGCACCTTGTTTGTATCGTATTAAGACGTTTTTAATAAAATAATAACGTTTTTGATTAAAATAACTATTTTTAATCAATTTCAATATTTAATAAACTGGCAACATTTGTTTTTTTTTTAATACGACGCAATCAAATTAATTATTTAAGAAAAGAATACTACAATTAAAAATGGCGGCGGCAGAAATTTGGAGGCTGTTCGCTTCGCAGCGACAAAGTTTAGGTAATTAAAGCTTGATGTGAATAATTCTATTTTCATGAATATATTTCTTTTGTTTATTACCTTTTATTACTTTATCCATTGATATTGATAGTTGACGAGTTATGAAAGTTTTCGAACAGCCTTCACAGATTGTAACCGCCATTTTGAATTCATGTCGCTTATTATTATTTGTACATTGCTTTTGGGGTATTTCATTATTGCAACTGTTCGAAAACTTTGCACAATTTCTTTTTTTCTACGCAAACTAATCATTTTTTATTTGTGTCTATAATTTAAGTTATTATTCACTGCCTTTATATATTTATTTTGCGTTATAAGCGGCATTATTTTATAAGATTTATGTAACTTAAGATTGTTTTTCTTTTTCACCAATTAGTAAATTGCCTTGTCTGAAAAATAATTATTAAACGATATGAAATTATAAATATTGCCTTTCTAATTAATTGGTGTTAATAACCTTTAGTCAGTTATTATAACAAACTCTAGGTTTTATTTATAATAAATTATAATAATAAATTAAATCAACATTCTTAGTAATTAAATATTAGGAAGAGGATAATTTTGCAATTACCTATAATTTGTTTTAAACCCTTCACACATGTTTTTCCATTATTCGTTTAACTTTGTATTTGTATAGTGAAACTTTTTTTAAAGTCCCATTGAATCTCAAACCTCGTAGCATCTTCGAAATGTCAAAATTGCAATTATGGTGACCTGCTGAAATTTTTCTAAAAATTTGCTGAATGTTAGAGGGTATTAAAGTTAATTTAAATTACTTAAATAAAAAACTTTTCTCATATTTAAAGACACTTTTTCCTTTCCACCGCAACTAACTACATAGCTAAGCCATTTAAATATTCAATCTAGCAAAAATATAGGATAAACATTAAAATTGAAATATTATATTAATATGGAATATATTAAATATTAAAATTTAATATTTCAATTGAAAATATTTTTTTTTGCAGATATATATTTACAATCGTCAGTTATTTGATCGGAGTATTCATTTTTGCCACAATTGTCGGCCAAGTTGGCAACGTGATCACGAACCGAAATGCCAATAGGTTGGAGTTCGAGAGGCTGTTAGATGGAGCCAAAACTTATATGAGACATCATAAGGTAATTATTAATCAAGACATAACTCTATTTTTACTGGAGAGCAATGTGCCATACGACGCTACGAACGAATAAAATGGTGGTAACTGGGAAAAATTATCCCATTTGCAACCACTCGTGACAAACATGGTGGTGGCGAATGGGAAACATACCAATTCTTTCTCTCGTACTTAAAGTCCACACACACAAGATTGATACTTGCCACGCCAACATATTTGGTTGCTATTATGTTATGAAATATCCAGAAATAAATAATAACTTCCTAATAGGGCTTAATAGGCAATCAAATGGTGGATCCCCGTTTGATTGCGTCCTAGGTGCAAATACTGTAATAGAAGAATAATAATATCTATAATAGAAGTCTTTGCCTGGATGTCACAAAAATAGCATACATGACTTTCATAAATGCTATTCGGAATAAAATACATTTTTATTTATTTACTTATAACTAAGGTTAATATAAAAAGTACATGTAAAATGATAACACTAAAAACCACTAAGGTTTAATCTCGTGTTATTAACTTAAATTGCTTATGTATTGCTTTAACATAAATTTAATATTTTTAATCGTTATATTTGTTACTTAGATCTGAATGAGTTTTATAGTTTTGAAACTTTTGCATGTATTAATGTAACGAAATTAAATTTTGTTATATATTATAGAATAAACTAACATTTTGCGATTGTGATATCAGGTGCCAGGGGGCATGAAGAGGAGGGTTTTGAGGTGGTACGATTACTCTTGGTCACGAGGTCGGATACAAGGTGGCGGTGACATCAACACGGCCCTAGGATTGCTCCCAGACAAACTCAAAACTGAGTTGGCTCTGCACGTCAATTTGAGCGTTTTAAAGAAGGTTATTGTTGAAATTTTGAATTTTACTATTATTATTTTTTTATAAAAATTTTAATTGTAATTTTTGTTTCCTATGTTTTTGTCGTATTATAGGCCCTTTGACGGAGCCGGCCGTAGGTTCCAAATTCTCAATTTTTAAGTTATAAGTAAGTTCTTAATTTTCCACATTATCACATTAAGAGAAAGGGAAAGAGACGAAGTCAAGTCAGTGGAGTCAATTTATATATTTTTTCCTTGAATTACGTTTTATGTTAATGTCCTTCGTGCAGCGAATAAATGTCTTTCTTTCATTCTTTTAAAGTAATATTATTAATTAATACCTACTGGTGCAAACGATGTTAATGATAATATTTCACCGAGTAAAAAGTAGTGTTTCTGAGGGATTATAAAAAAAAAGTCAACACTTGAAAAAATTGTGCGCTAGAGATTGAATAAATGTTTCAACACGTAAGAAAAATAATAATAAATAATAATAATAGTTTGCAAGTTTTACGGGTACGGATTTTACTTCCTAAAAAAAATACCTGTATTTCATTATTATTATTTTTAAATTTAACCTCTCTCTGAGATGAATGTTTGAGGTTGTAACAATTTGATTATAAATTGTTTGAGACTACAGAAAACACAGTCGCTTGGGGGCGAGCAAGGTGATAGTGCCTCAGAAAAATTTATAATATTGAGTCGACTGCTGAAGCCCAATTGTAAGAGTGTAGATACTTACACGAAAAATAAAAACATTCTTCTGTTACGCTCTATTAGCGTGATCACGCTCGTTGCTTTTGAATCCAAAAAGGCAAAAAGACTGTTGCCCTCTATAATGAAGCGAGTAATCTAATAAATTGTACAAGGAATGTACAAAATTTATTTCAAAATTGCCCGCGACTTCGTACGCCCTGTTCGTTTTTTTTTCAGTCGTGTTTGCACATCTTTACATAGTACCTATAAAATATTCGCTTCCCTCAAAAAATCTGTCCCCCTGTCTGTACGTTTAGATTTTTTAAAGTACGGAACGGATGCTTAATGAAGTTTTTACTAATGGAAAGAGCGTTAAATGATTATGGTTCTATATATAATTCAACGCGGACGAAGCCGCGTGCACCAGCTAGTTAATAAAATAAATATTAGTATTAAGCTTCGTAATTATTATGTTATTATCGTTTACGACTTTCCAATTCATTTTTCGTTTCAATAAATTTTGTGGTTTATGAAAATTTCTGCGGATAATAAATCTTACTAAGATCTAACATAGGGGACTATAATAAAACTTTAAAGCGTGTATAAATTTCAGGTGACAATATTCCAAGAGTGTCAACCGGAATTCCTTCACGACCTCGTGCTGAAAATGAAGGCATACATCTTTACTCCGGGCGATTCAATCTGCAGGAAAGGTGAGACTTTGTGAATCGTAAAAAAAAATGTAAAAAATCTTGTTTGAGCAGTTAAATCTATGGATTATTCAAAGTAGAATCATGTTCAAGAACTAATGAGACTTCTTTTCCCAATAGTTCAGCGGGACAATAATTACTTATAATATATTTTTTTATTTTTTAATCCCATTAGTCCCTACTTATATTACATTTTAGGGAAAATATATTGCCAATAAAATAAATGCGAAAGTAAATTTGTTTGTTGTTATGCTTTCACAGCTAATACTCAATCGAAATTTATTGGGTCCTCATAATTAATTAGACACAATAAAATATCATCTTTAAGTACTTTTAATCCTAATTGTTTCGTAAGAATTGAAATGAAGCTTAACACAACTTGTGCTTATATCTTATAATGTTTGCCAAATATAAATTATCCTAGCTGGTGTCTGCGCTTCGTCCGCTTTGAAAAATAACTCATATTCAAGGAATCTCCGATTTAAAAATTATTTCACCAATAATTAGAATAGAATTTCAAGATGGACATAGTCTAAATATTCCACGCGAGCGATATATATATATATATATATATATAAAAACAATTAAAACATAACAACCAAAAGGAGAAGGCGGAATATTTGTGCACAAAATAGTATTTTGTGGACAAATACATATTTCGCCTTTGATTGCATTTTAGAAACAATATATTTTTATTATTCTAGAAATAGTAGTAAAATAGAAAAGTGGTGCCTCTTAAACTATAAATAATAAATTTTTAGCTTGGTTTACATGGAAATATGATAAAATTGAAACGAAACTAATTTTCAATTGGTTAAATCGCATTAGATTTTCCATTCTTAAAATGTGCATAAATTCGGTTTACATTCGAGATGTTTACTGGATTTGAAAATGGGATTTCATTCACAAGAACGAGTGAACTACTCGTGCGGCTTATAGAAGCTATGAGCGTGTAATTTTCCCACCAATATCAACATTTTGTTATTCAGAAAAATATTACAATTTAATTACAATTATTCTGAAAAATTTTAAAGTTGTCTCGAAGATATTGGAAAATATAATTTTTTATTTGGACAGTATTTTATGAGAAGATTGGTGTGTAAAGAAATAAGTTTCTTAGGTTTAATATTTAAGAAAGATATAACTTCTATGAAAGATTTTCGAAGACTAGATTTTGGCAAAAAATTGTATAGGAATATCACAGTAATACTACGACAAAAACTTTTTCTTGGTTTCAATGTGTAAAACCATTGCATAATATTTTCAGACAAGGAAAGCGATGTGCTTACAATTTTTATACTCAAAAATACGAATTTGGAATCAATGCTTTTATATTTTGATATAAAATTGTAGTGTTAGTAAGGTATGAGAGTATCTGGCAATAATCACTATCAAGTAATTCGTAAGTAAGTAAATCAAATAAGTAGATACGCGTTCATAGGCGAGATATGGCTAAGAACATCGAAATAATATATCTTCGCTGGCTAATTGTAAGAATAATTAAAAGTGATATGTTTATGATAAAAATTTACAAAATTATTTCAATTTGCATTGAAATTTAAAAAACTAACAATGCAAGATTTTTGTAAACTAAACTGACGGTGCTCCACCTGAAAATAAAGTCATAGATCATGAAATAACAGTTCTAAAGTACAATATATGTAATAACAAAATAAGAAAAGTATTTCAGAGTCCGTTTCTCTTGACTCATACGCATAGTGTTTGGCAAAAACAACTTACCATCAAGTTAGTCGTAAGCAGATCAAATAAGTTAAGTTAAAAATAAATCCGATGGTTCATATTAAATAAATTTCAGGTGAAGTGGCTCGAGAGATGTTCATAATAGCTGACGGCATATTGGAAGTCATATCGGAGACTGGTCGAGTCCTCACAACAATGAAGGCTGGAGATTTCTTCGGCGAAATTGGAATATTAAACCTAGATGGCCTTAACAAGTAAGTGTTAATTTTTTTTTTTTTTAGGTAACTAGCTGAACATGTAGCACGCTGTGGCTAAAACGGCGGCGTGCAAGTGTGGCGCGCGCGATACTAGACACTACCTATACATATGTAATGTAGTATTATTATTATTATTTTCTAATATAAAAGTAGCCTAAGTTACTCTTTATAACATTAGCTATGAACCAGTGAAAGTTTCGTCAAAATTAGCCCCGCCGTTTCGAAGATTAGCCGGAACAAACAGACAGATAAATAAAAAAAATTAAAATAAGTTTTGTGTTAAAGTACCGCATAACTTTGATATAGCAACTATTTTGATAATTCATATTATTGGGTATAGGTAAATAATTTTATCGATAGCTTCTAAAACTCAAAGCTTCGGATATTTGCATAAGGGGAGATGCCCCATTTTGGAAATTAAGATCTGATCAAGTTGCTATTTCTAAAAAAAGGAATTCTTTATAAATGAATTTTAAATCCATCACATATGCAGCGAATATCCGGCCTATTTCTTGCAATGGAATTATTATGGTGACGATCTTAATCTTTTTAAGAAAAAAATGATATTAATAACGCTTCAATCAAATAAAGCACAATCACGATAAATGTGATCAAATAAACACAAAACACCATAAAGGACACTAAGTGCGTTCCTCACTTGTGTTCAAGAATATAAAAGACGAGACAAAGGTTATTAATGAATATTATAGCCTTTGAAACCTGTCAGTGTCATTCTGAAAGTTGAGAAGGTAAGAGACAAGCAAGGTGAAAGGTCAGAAGAATGAACCCTCGAATCAAAACACAATTAACTATTATTTTGAGGCGAATATAATAAATAGTTTCACAACAGAGATTATCTTACTATACTAACGTCCCGCTCCCGGCTCCACGCGGTGTTGAAATTTTGAAAAATCCTTACTTAGCGGATGCTTACATCATAAAATAAATATATGTTGCAAATTTCAGTTTTCTAGACATATTACTTTGGCTATGCGTTGATAGTCAACCAAGATAAAAGATTTTATAAGTATATATGATTTATACTCTGGTAAATTTGTATTTTTATCTCTAAAACAAAATTAAAAAGACAATCAGGTTCGTCTGTCTAAAAAGACAAGCTACAAGCTATTTCAATACTCACAAAATATTATCAAAATCGATTCAGATGTTTTTTGGCCACATATAAAAATACATTAGTACTTTTTCATTTCTAATGTTAAGCATGAAGAACAGTACCAAACAAACTTGAAAACATTGTTAAACAATATTGACATAAAATCTACTACAAAGATTAAATGCTTATTTAAACATCCAAATTTGGCGTCAAACCAATAATTACTTCTATGAATATTCATTTATCAATCAAAATGGTAATTTTATTTCAACTCAAATACGGTTTTAAATTGGTTAAAATTTTCATTCTGATGTATTCTAATGATATTGATTATTAATCAACTTTACCCACGTCTGAAGATAATTAGCTCAATAGAATAGATTCATATTATTTCACCTACTTACTTACATAGATAGATACACCTATAATAGGCAATTACTTTATTTTCGGGATCAAGTAGGAATCCAATTGTTGTATACCAACTGTTGCGCGCGACTTCGCCCGCGTAACTTTATAAAATATATCCTATATTACTCGCTGATAATGTAGCTTTCTATAGGTGAAAGAATTTTTAAAATCGGTGCAGTAGTCTTTGACTTTATTCATTACAAACAAAAATACAAGTCTTCTCTCTTTATAATTTCATATTAGTATAGATGTAATGTATCAATTAAAAAAATACACCTCCACAAAGGTTGCTTGAACATTATTCATTCATATATTTTATTGTAAAAAGACTATCCTGTCATATTATAAACGATGTCAGACAGGATATCGGTCCACTTGATAGTAGGTGGTTAAGACGAGGACTAACCTAACATAATATACCTAGCGAGCAAAAGTATGGAATCACTTACTTGAAATTGGTTCCGCGCGTTCTTGAGTACTGAATAATTCATGGGTGGCCAACCTTTTTGGCAGCTAGGCCAAAATTTTCAAAAGAGATTTCCTAGCGGGCCGCACTACCTAATTTAACCAAATTCGCGGTGTGACTTAGCTCCGCGGGCCACAAGTTCACATCCAGCGGGCCGCATGTGGCCCATGGCCATGTGTTGGCTACCCATGGAATAATTTGTTAATAATAATAAAAATGACACCATTTTAAAGGTTAAACTGTTAACTTTAAATTGATACCAAATTCATTTAAATCACATACTCGTACAAACAAATATTGAATATAGTTGAAATGTGAATAGTTATACTTAACAATGTTTTCAAAATTCGCAGGCGTACAGCGGACGTGCGTTCCGTTGGATATTCGGAGTTATTTTCGTTGTCACGGGAAGATGTTTTGGCCGCAATGAAAGATTACCCAGAAGCCCAAGACATACTCCAGACCCTGGGCAGGAAACGTTTGCAAGAAGCGAAGAATATGTCACGACAGAAAGTTAAAGGTATATTTATTATTGCGACTGAATATAACAGACGTTCATAAACCACTTAATAGGGCCCGTTTTACCATCTCTGAGTAAAGTGACAAGTAGGCTAACCGTCATTTAAAGTCACCGGTAAGAAAGCGTACGAGTCTAACCATCTTCGAGTAGCATTACTCAAGGGTAATTTCAATGAAATTGAAACAAGATACTTACTCGTAGCTTTACTTGAAATGTAACTAATCAACGCTTTACTTGTAGTTGGTGAAAGAGGCCCTTAATCTGGTATTTACTATATTTTATTATTAAAGAAAAATAGGAGCTTAAATCAGTATTTTCCAGCAGTTATTTTGGAATAAACATAAATTATGCAACTTAAAAATTATAGCTTAGTATAAATTTGAACATATAAATTTCAAAAAAGTCTCCCTTCCAGGTGAATTGAGTCCTGATAAAGGAGCTGGAGACGACAGCGGTCCAAAGCGAATAGTTCACAAACTGCGTAGTGACGTCAAGGTATTTAATTTGATACAAAACAAAAGCTTAGTTAATGCAATAACATGCTTTCTGTGTATTTCTGTGTCTAATATTATAGATGCCAGATTATTTTTATTCTTAACTAGCGGTCCGCTCCCGGCTTCGCCCGGGGTGCATTTTTTTACGTAAAAACCTTCCCTGATTATCCCTCTATCCATGAATGAAGACAGAATTAAAATCGGCCCAGCCGTTCTCGAGTTTTGCGCTTAGCAACACATTTAGGGATTTATTTTTATATTATAAGATTATTTTATTAGAATAGGCTGCACTCTTGCATTTCCCGATTCTTGTGTTTCTGGCTTTTGGTAAGATTTTCTTGTCATAAATATGTGCTCAAATTAGTGGCAGAGCACATTGCGTTTTGCAGTTAATTGGGCGTCCCGTCTGGCGGCAGTAACGCCAACAAGACTATTGTGAAATAATAAATAAATAATAATAATAAATAAATTTGTTAGCTGTCGATCTTAACATAATAAAAAAAAATTAACTGCAGGGTATCCGCAACGCCATACGAAGTAGATCTCGCGCCGGACGTCGTTCCGGGGAATCCCTGGAGCTGCAAGCGTTGGCCGGCGCCGAAAAAGCTGCGGTCGACGGGAAGGTGTTGCGTAGAATGCCACGAGTCGAAAGCGACGACTCGCAACAGCACAATCAAGAGGTAAACCACAGATTTACGTCTGTTTTAGTAAATCCGTGGTTTAAATATTATAGCAATTAATATAAATTATAGCAAGGCATATTAGGAAATATTTTCTGTACAAATATTGGAGTGACCACACACGCAGCTATAATATTATAATGATATAATATATTTCTATGACGTCACCAACGTATACCGTAATATATATATATATTATATTGTGACGGGCTTTAAGCAGTTATTACACTTTTCAATTTGTAAAAAACCAATTTAGGAACCTAAGTAGTGAACTATTGATCACACTACACTAAATTGATTTCTAAATCGAAGACATGGAATTGAAAATAGATAAAATCTAAATTGGATCCAATCTGCTCTAACTGCGATTAGGACTTCCGATTTCCTAAATTGGTATCTTACAAATTGAATAGTGTAATAACTGCTTAATTAAGGCGACACATCGTCACGTGACAACAGACAATAAGACAAGACAGTGATAAGACAGTAATGGTCAGTGGTAATAAAAATATTGTGTGTGACTGACATGTGAATGACAATCTATTAAAATACACGCAACACTATATAACAGTATCAATAACAAACGAGACATCAACATTTGCCTCAATCACATCAATCACTTGTGTTCTGTTTTTCTGCTCCAATTTAATATTTGTGTATAAAATAGGAATAAAAATAAAATTAGGAAATTATTTCTGGGAATGAAACTTACTATCTTATAGGGCATATTTTTTACAAGAAATTTAAACCCTGATATTTTCTTACCTATACACTATGATATAACTTTTTACAGGATATTATTATTAATGGAGAGACGACCTCTGTTAGTAAAGAAGAGAAATGCATATCACCTATCGGGGCTGGTTTGCCTTTATTGTCTAGGTTAAAATTACTTAAGGAAAAACAGGTACGTAATACGTAATAATACTTTATAGTATATTAAGTTTTAACACAAAAACACAGTCACTTAGTAGGTGATTATTATGATACCTTGGTACCTTACCTTAGTACCTTAGCAGACACTTTGAAAATAGCAACGCACTAATTTGACGACACGTTTGGTCCAGTGGCTAGCAACCTTAGCTGTTAACCAAACGGTCGTGGGATCGAATCCCGCTAAGGGAAAATGTTTATGTGTTAACATTTTACCTGTAGTGGATGTTTTGTATTTATAGTATGTATGTATTTACAAAAAAAAAGTAACCTATGTAGTATATCAACTGTCTGGTATCCATAATACAAGCATTAGTTGCTTACTGTGGAACTAGATGGTGCTGTGTGGAATTATTTACTTATTTATATTTATTTATAATGTGTTTGAGACAACATTTGAAAATATTTACAAGTCAATTATTTAATCATTCCAAGGTTCTAGATGTTATTAAGAACATTTTGAGCTAAGATGTTGACGCTATTAATATTCTTTTAGGATCGTGAGGAAAAAGCAGGAAAACAAAGACACTCGTCATCATCTGTAGTTTCTCCACCGCCAGCTCAACCCACCCCTTCAACCAGCACAGCTCCAGACGTTGAACCTGAAGTAATAGGAGCCGGCCTTCCCCTCCTACAAAGACTTCTGCTACTAAAAGCCAAAGAAGAGCGAGAAAAGAATCAACTCACACCAGCTACTAGCAACCTTCCATCTAGCACTGAAACAATTAGCCCTAGTTCAATAAAAAGTCCCCTAAGTCCCACTGTAAAAACGCTAAGTCCAATTAGAAAAGGGTCCGAGTCAAGTTCCCCCGGTAAGTTACAAAGCCCCACGGCGAAAACTTCTAGGAAAAATTCGTCAGGTTCAAGCGACGGTGCCCCACGTCCTAAAGTTAGCTTTAGGGATAAAATATTGCAAGTTCAAAGTGACGGAACAGCAGTGTGTCAACCGTTGAATAAAGATGTGAGTGAGAAACCAGCCGCTGTCGTAGAACCGACTCCTAAAACTGAGAGTAACTTAATCTCAATTCCACATTCAGTTGTGAGTAAAATCAAATCACCCGCCAAAGTTGTAGGAACAACTTTCCGTGATAAATTAAAATTGCTACAAAGTGGAAACGTGACGAAAGAAAACGAAACAACACCTTCAGAAAAAAGTAAACCGTCCTCGATAGAAAAGGCTACTGTGGAAATCACTCCGTTACAGACTGAAATTAGTGAAGATATTAAAAGTAAAAGGCCTTGGTCGAAACTAAAAAAGGCTGCAATTTTAGGCGAATCTAAAAGTCAAAGTAAGTCTAGTATAGATGAAAAGAAGGTCGAAGAAACCGAGACAGTTAAGGAACCTAAAGAAGACATTAAAACTGAAAGTATAGTAACTACAAACGTTCAACTTGTAACGACAGCTGAGCTTGTTAAAATAGACAATAATAACGTTGATGTTGATAGTGATCATAAGCCTAAGATATGTTTAACAGGCCCTTTGGAACCCGTCCAAGAAAAACCTTTAGATTTAATAACTATGTCTCCCAAGAACACTAATAACACAAAAACGGAACTTAAAATGTCGTGTTCAACCCTACTACCGAAACCTAAAAAGTACAGATCCATCGATGATCTCTCTCCAGAGTATGGAGGACTTCCTTTTGTGAAGAAGTTGAAAATATTAAACGAAAGACAGAAATTAGCTGAGTTAGAAAGAGTGGTCAAATTTCGCAGCTCAAGTCTCGACTGCACTAGTTCTTCAGAAGATTTGTTATGTGACACGTTGACCAGAAGCCACTCCGAAGGTAGTACTATGGACAAGAGAAAATTCAAAAGAAAATCAATAGATTCTACGGGAACCCACGAGTCTAATGAAACTTTAGAAAGGCGTACTTTGAAATCAATTTTAAAGAAATTGTCTGAAGATGTGACACCAGCAGAAAGTCCAGAAAGAAATAAGGAATTGAAAAGGCTAATACGTGCGCCTACAGTTGAAGGTTACGCGGCAAGACATTCAAAGTTTTCGAAGAGCGTTACATTTCATCGTCACACTTTAGCGTCTCCTCCTAGAAGCGCATCTTCTGATAACAGAAACGAAATATTTTCGATTCCAGATACACTTGACACCTCTAACAAAATTGTCTCGCCGACAGTAGAAGCTGTTACTGAGACGCCTACACAGCAAGAAGTAGTGCCAATTAATGATACAAACATCGTCACTTCAGATTATGAAGTGAACATACATGCTGAATATGAGTTACAATCGACAATGGATCCAATGTATGATTTCAAATCATTAAGACCAGAGGAGATAAAAGTGCCTTCAGAAAAACCAAAACTTACATTAATTTCGGCTGTTGCTAATCAAAGGAAATTATTGCGTGGTAAATATTTATATGGTTTTTTATATTTGCTTATATTTCAAAATTCATTCAAGATTTTTTTTATAACATAACTCAAGACCTGTATTCCAATACAGGGTCCATTGAAGAGCAAGAATATTTTGGCGAAGTTTTGCTCGGAATTAAGCAGGTGATTCAAGGTCACTTGCATGACGTCCAAGGAAAGTTTCAAGAAAGGTAACTGTACAATCTTTACTAGTCTAGTTATTAATACTAATGACAAATTTTGTGAAGATATTATGTTTGGAAGGCGGTTTGCAATTTTGTTTATTTTAGAACACTATTATTTAACAAGATGGCGTCTTTTTAGTATTATGATCTCAATACAGCTTTGTTTCGATGATTTAGTTTCAAATTTCCTTAAAACTTTAGCGCACAAGCTACGGTTATTTCACACGCTGAACTCCATGTGGGTAAAAAGTATGTGAAGATATTTGCTTGTATGTATGCTTGTACTTAGTTGAACTACAAACGACATTTTAGACAAATTATAAATGTTCTGAATTGTCCATAAAAGTATCACACATAGAAATAAAGCTTTAAATTTTTATTGCAGACCAATATAACAAGGCGCTGAGAATATTTATGCTTTCAGATTTAACAGTTTAGAGAACGAAGTGCGAAAACGCGACGAGATTATAAGCCAGTTGCAAAAACGTATACAAGAATTAGAAAGACTAGGTCTATCGGGAGCAAGTCCTACTAATCAACTGCCGGTTCTTGAAACTGATGGAAACGAAGCTGAAGACATTAATCAGTCAGTAACAAAGAACGGTAGTTCTGGAAGTGATGATGTATCTGGAGCTGAAGAAGGATTTATGGTACTTTTTCTTTTTCTATGCATATACATTTATACTTAGTTTATATGTGTTATTTTTAATTATACTAAATATTTAGAAATTTATTAATTCATACTAAATATATAGCTGGTTCGCCTAAAATAATCTGGTATTTTTACCTAGCTTAAATAATATTCTAAAAAAAAAATTTCTTCCATATTTTAATTACAGTTTAATTTTCCAATGATTTTTTCTTTTAAATATTTTTTTTTCACAATTTAAACTGGATTCAAATCGATTTTCAGCGAGGTGACTCCCTTGACACAGTATTTGCAACATCACCGCCTACTGTTGGCGAAGAAGAGGATAAGGAAAATGTTTTAGAGAAACAAGAGACAGTAGTGGAAACAGAAGTTGTTTCAGCAGAAACTATATCTGAGGATAAACTAGCAGAATTGACTGAGGGCATAGAATTATCAAAACTGTCATATTCTGAACTCCAGAGTTTAGCGGAGACTATAGCAAAGGCCGACAAAACATCTTCAAGTAAAGAGCAATGGACAGTTAGTAAATCGAAACGGCTAGACCTAAATCTGGATGGAAAAGCGGGAACGTATTCGAGAAAGAGAGCAGCCAAGTTGAGGCAAAGAAAGTCATGGGAAGACCAAAGCGATCAAGAAAGCATGGAATTACATGATTTGACAAGGTGAAATCCAGTAACACAATTTTAATTTCTCTGAAATGCCATAATTTTTCATTTCTATTTGGGCAAGGCTTTTATGCTGAAGTAATTTGAATTTGGGTAACATGAACATGTTTTTGAAATGCTAAAGCAAGGGCATGCAGGAGACGACGGAAATAATGTAAACAAATTTTCTTGTAATAAAACAAATAGTTAAATAGTTGTTTATACAGAAGCTAAATGAAAAATGGATGATATAAATCATAAAAAGGTTACTAAAACCAGGGACGCTAGCCAAGAGCAAACCAATGCAAACGCTCCCTTTGCGTACTTACGAAACGAAAGAAATAAAGCCCGGTGATTGGTTGTTGTAACGCCTACATAAAATTTTAACCAATCACAAAGCTTTCTCCCAGCGTAGCGTAGCCTGAGCGTAGCGTTTACGACTGTACGTTTGCTCTTGTCTAGGGCCCCTGGGGCTTTAACCAAGGGCCAAGAGCTTAATATTCACTCTTAAGGCTTTGGGGTTAATAAAGTCATTCAAGAGAGAGACCATCAATTCTCCCTTACTAAAAATCTGATAAATAATTTTGCATTTTATTTTAGACCAATGTCTCCACAAATGACCTCCGAAAACCGTTCACTCCTCAGTCCAGAACAAACAAGCCTTCGTTCCACTAGGCGGGGAATCCCATTTCACTTCTTCGGTTCTCACTTAGACAGCACCAAGTCCAAGATCAAAAAGACGCTCTCAGTTGATACTGGCATGCATCATACTGGACGAAAAGATATCAGTAAGTTTTTCAGGGTTTTCTTTTGTTACATTGTAATACCTTTTATATTGTACTTTTATCTAAATAATATTATAAAGATTCATATTTAATATTACGTTGGTTTACAGCCATTATAGTGCATACTGCGTTTTACAGTCATAAATGAGGCAGCCAGTTTGGCGGCAGTGACCAACCCATTATAGAAGACCACCGTTAAATTGTTATTTAACCATTTAGCATGTGTGCTGTTGTTTTCCGTAGCGAGTAAGGCAAGCAAGACCTCGTTTTCTTATCCCTTGATCATAGTGGATTAAGGATTATCCTTATCCCTTATCCTTAATCCCCTATAGTCTTTCATGTAAAATCTATTAGGCACACAGATAGTTTATTAGCTGGATTAATTAGGATACTTTTTATTTTTTTATCCTGGGAAAAATTTGAAGTTTCCGAGGGATCGTCTAATAATATGAAATATTGGAAAGATTTTTATTTTTGAACGCGGACGTAGTTGCGGGCACCAGCTAGTATTTTAATAATTGATACTTAATTGGTAAAATTTAATTCAGAACTGGGTCGACAGCGATCACAGCGCAAGTTCAGTTTGGGCTCGTTCTTTGGATATAAGGGCGGTGCGCATCAGAAACCTGCCCACAATTGCAATGAAGTGGTACTTGACATTGGATCTGACTACAGTTGGAGCGACACGTAAGTGTCCTATATATTTTTTTAATTCCACTTTACCAAAAATTAGAAGAAGAAAAACAGATTTTATAAAAAAAAATGTCACGGCAAGCAATTAATGAAATAAAGGTGCCAAATTGCAAATACAGCTACGTTTACCCTCTAAAAAGATAAGTTAATAATTATTCATCATAACACTTTTAAAGTTTTTTCTTTACACTGTACACATGTGAAGAAAATATTTTAAATAAAAATACAAAAGCAAGTAGGCTCAGGCTCACCTAGTACATACTTTTAATAAAATATTCCTCTGTAGTTTCAGCGATTGTATGAAGTATGTATTAAAGTAATGATAGGGAAATGTTGGTAATTTCAGGACTTCTACGTCGTCAAGCAGTGATTCCGAGTCGATGCCTCGAACTCCGATGTTCGAAGAGTTTGTCGAATGTGGTTCGAGAAGAGTTCGCGCCGGCAGCTCCAGTCTTGGCAGCGTGTCGCCAATAAGGGGTGAGGAGTTATCATCATCTAGTTAGGGGTCATCCATTAATCATCTGAGGCTCGAAAGGGGAGGGGGGGGGGGTATGTAGTGAGATATCACGTGTATTTATCTTTTCGTTGAACGCGCGATATCTGAACTGAAAATCTAACTGTGTTAGATGTTATGTTAACTTTAATGTATGTCTGGACATTTTTATCACGGTGATTAGTTTTCCAGAATTAAATTCCATAACCTCTGTATTTAAAGATAATATTTTGAAAATTTGTACCAAATTCTAGTCTAGTTAGTCTAAAACCTCACCACATATCACCAGGGGGGGAGGGGGGTTTAAAAATTTGCCAAAAAAATCACGTGATTAATGGACGACCCCTTACGTATATCTAATCGAGAAATACCTTAAAATTGGTAAGTTTCATACATTTATCCCTACCAGTGAGGATGCATTAGTAGGGATAGGTGGCGACTAAATAATAAAAGATTGTGAAGTAGTGGCAGGACACACTTTCGCAGTCATTGCGGAAATCAAGCTGATGGTTGCCACTTACCATCAAGTGGACCGTCAGCCTATTTGTCGAGTTAAACATTTTAAAAATGTAATAAATGGTTTACATTGCAATGAATTGTTCTAGGAAGCGGAGGAGATTGGGAAGTGATGATGCTGGCTGAAGAACTAGAGAAGAGAGAACGAGAGAAAGAAAGAGAAGAAAGCAGAAGACATCATTATCCCACCACACTTAGGGAGTTGGAAGAAGTAAGAAATTTATCCATAAAGATCAAAAATAGACATTTATAGACAATAAGTTTTGAATAAAAGAAAGTTTTTCCTTTTGATCGAATGAGTATTAAATATAGATTTCAATATATTAATTTTTAATAGTGCAAAAAATATCTTAAATATATTAAAAGGTATCTTAAAAATATTAAAAATAAAACCTATTAATGACAGTTTATATTTGCACACTTATGATGAATGTTTTTTAAAAGATATTTGTAAACAATTCTTTGGATATATATATGTACCTACATATTTGTACAATCCAACAGTGGATTGGATTATTCTTATAAATTATAGTGCTTAAAGCTTTTAACACTAATTATACCAATTCTCACTTATTTCCGAAATCCCTCAATTGCCTTAAAATTATGTCTGCTTCGACTTGCTTGTTTTATAATTATGAAAATCTTGATTATATTATTATTAGAAACTATAAAAGATGTACCCAATGGAAGTGAGTTTTAGTTAGCAAGGTTAACTTAACTCTATACACTACTAATGACTGCCTTTAATATTTCTCTCAGGAGAGTGACACTCCTCAAAGGGAGGACAGTCTGGATGAGTACTCTAACATTGAAGACTCAAATTCCTCATCGACAATGCACCTTCTTTCCCATTCTACAAGTGGAACCTCACAGAAATCCATAGAGACATCGTTCACTGAAAGAACAGGTCGCTCAGAGACAAGGCATCGCGTTGGTTCAGTAGGAGAAGCGGTAAGATTTACTTTTATATCTTACGGTCGTAATTTTTAAAAACTTAAAACTGCGTTCTATTTCCATAACTTAATTTGAACACTAATATAAAAAGAAGATAGAAATATATATTAGCTACGATTTTAATGGGTATCACATGATCTATTAGATTAGATGATCCCTCGGGAATAGTCCTTTTTTTCTGGATGAAAAGTCCTTATCCTTTCTGGTGTCCCAGACAACGTGTATGCAAAATTTCATGGTGATCGGTTTAGTAGTTTTTGCGTGAAAGAGTAACAAACATCCATACATCCAAACAAACTTTCGCATTTATAAGATTAGTACGGATTGTTCATACCGCTTTGTATTTTCAGCCACGACCAGAATCATCGATTCACCAATCGAGAGGTCTTATCCTGCGAGCAGCGAGCTTAGACCGAGAGACTGCGCCGACGACTTCGCAAACGAGACGCTTCGGTTCACTGAAGAGTTCGAGCACTGATTCGCACAAGAGACTCTGATCCGCTTCGCGACACGGACCGCGCCTTGGGTCCGATGGTCCAATAACTGGTCCAAAAGACACAGAGATAAAACATAAAACTGACGAAACACTTAAAGATGAACAGATTCACATAGATTCTGAAGATAGAGATGGTGTCAGAATCGATGTAGTTTTCGAATTGTCTGTAGAAGATAATGAAAATGTAATAGAAAACGATATTGGTATTCAAAATAAACGCGAAGAAAATAACTCAGATATGAAACAAACACGTTATCCCGGTGAGAATATAGCTCAAAATGATATGGAAATTACTGTAAATGCTCAAAGTGATAAAGAGCAAATTGTATCTGTAGGAGATATAAATAATGATTTAGATATAAGATATCAGGTTAATGGAGGTGAAAATTTAAGAGAGATTATAAACGGAGGCGGTAACGAGAGAGATAATCTTGTAAGTATTGTAGCAGGTAACGATCAGCGAACAGTGAGCGGTCAATTAATATTCGTGATCGTTTTATTTTATGAAGAATTTGACAGTTTGTTTATTTTAATTATATAGTTTTTAATTAACAACACTCCAAATAGAGTTCAGAATCGCTAAGTATAAGTTATAAAGTCCTCTAGGTATTATGGCTGAAGTGGAATATTTCACCTGGAAATTCATAATCTATTAATAGTCCAGTCAATTACCTAACTTTTCTCGTATAAATTTGCCAAAAAGCACCGATTTGCACGAAAATTTGGATTAAGGTTCTACTTACTCCCTAATTTTTACTTAAAATCAGCCCATCTATCCAGTTTTGGGTTTATTTTCAATGAGAAGTAAAAAAAGTAAGTAGAAAGTAAGTAAAATCTAAATCAATTTTCTTTTTGCAAATCAGT
This sequence comes from Synanthedon andrenaeformis, assembly GCA_936446665.2. Taxonomy (NCBI): domain Eukaryota; kingdom Metazoa; phylum Arthropoda; class Insecta; order Lepidoptera; family Sesiidae; genus Synanthedon; species Synanthedon andrenaeformis. The sequence goes on from OW387796.2 coordinate 6,155,355, forward strand.
GATGTTTGGTAATTATACAATATGACTGGACTATAATTCGTGTTTGTGAGAGATTAACACATCGAACAGACCTATAAAATAAAAAAAATAAAAAACTAATACAAAAGCCTATTTCTTTTATTCTAATTCTTTCATAGATTCACATTTAGTAATCATAGTTCAATAGTGATTGTGAACTCTTTTTAACCAATGATTAACTATGTATAACGAATGATTAATAACTAAATTCTTATATTTAATTATGGATTGATTTTTATATGTAATATTTTATTAGAAAATTTATCAAAAGATTTCCCTTATACAAAAATTAACTCCGGTTTGTTATTTGCATATATATAAATAAACATAGAGGCACAATTCAATTTCAATACTTGCCCAAGGAAAAATTAAAACAATCAAGAGACAAACTGCTCTGCCGTGTCCCACCGATCTACCGTATCTTAAGATACATGAGTTACGCGTAACAAAGCTTAATCGAATTATTGGGGTCCTTTTTATATAGTATATATTTTTATTTATGTTTTTCATATTAATTAGTGCATAATATGAAAAAACACTTGCACGTAACTCGCATTTTTGAGAGTTTTGCTATATCCTTAAATAAAAGAGATCGCATAACTTTCTGAAGGTTTTGTTTTGTTGTTGTTTTCTTGTTTTTTAGTAATAAATTGTTAAAACTAACAGTCTTTCCTTAATAGATGACTGCAATTCATAGTAATAGATTATTTTTTAAATTTATAATTGACTAATTCGTAATAAATAATTTTTTTTTTTCTAATCACAAATTAATAAAATATATTTAAGTAAAACCTATTTCCCGTACTTATATAAAAGATACCAGGGATAGCCGTTTCAATAAACCTCAATAAACTGTGAACAAAGTAACGCAGTGTCACATACATACTAGTATGTTACACGGTTTGTATGGGATTCTATGCCGCTTCAAAACTAAAACAGCCTTTTGTAATTATAGTATTATTAATTTTTAAAAAAGCCTTTTGTAATTATAGTAAAGAATGGACCTAAAAACAAAATAATAATAATATGTTAACCTCCAGATATGAGGGAAACAAGGTAATTTCCTTCTAACTAATTTTTCTCAAAATGGTATTTTTCAAGTTACGTGAGATTGGTGTGACACGGCTGATGCTAAGTGGGGAATTATTATTATTACGATTATTATTATTTTCATTACATGTATATCACATTACATACATTTAATGTCACTGTTAATGTTTAATATTTTAACGTAAAAACATAGTTAGCCAATATTCCAATTGACATCAATGAAGTTTCTTTAAAAAAATTTGAACTTAAAATCTATATAAAAATGTAACTTAATCATTAAGGATATAGTGTCCTTTAAAATGTTAAATTATACTAATGTTATACCTGCGTTTTTATTTTAATATACCTACAAACATATAATAATATTTTAATATGAACTATTAAAGTATTATTAAGTATATTTCTCACTGGCGTTAATAGATAGTAGTAAGCCATCACAGATTTCCAAAATTGAAATTTATTTATTTACCTTTATCCTATTGGATGCACAAATTAAACTTGTAAACTTTTAGTTATTTTTTTTTAAGTCTTAATTTACCCCAAGATAAGGTATCTTCGCACCATTCATCGATAAAAGAATAAATGTTTAGCTTAAGCCTTAAGCCAACGTTTTTTTATATAAAATTATAATAAGATTACTTAAGAATTAATAAAAATGAAATTGTAGTGCCAAATAAAATTTATTCATAAGTAGTTTTTTAATAGTTTATATTAGGTATCTACTTAACTACAATCTGATTTAACAGTATAACTACATATTTACCTAGGTTGTAAAACTTATCTAAATGTTTTGTAAATATAAATATAATTAGGTGTTATAATATAAATAAGTAGGTTTTATTAATTAAATATTGTTATATTAAAAACAGATGTAATAAATATAAACGATACACATTTTTTTAAATAAATAACAAATGCATGTGTTTAAGGCGCTTAGTGCCACCAAATGGGTAAGTACTCCATTAAGTCCTTAAGTCTAGACATAGTTTATGTCTAGACCAAGTTGTCAAAGCTTAGACAACATTTGGTACATTTTTTTTTCGTATCAACAATCTTCTCTTTAAAAAAAATGTTCATTAACCAAACATTGTGTTTTTGGCATAAATGTCCCAACTGCTCCTAAGCGGGTGAGAAATATTTACTTACACGCTAAAAATAAATAATATTTTATACTTTAAACAAACACAACATAGCATAATGTAAATCAATCAACATTTTCATTCCAAACATTGGAATATACTAATTGCAGGCCAACGCCATTGACGACTCCAAGCGCCTTAAGCAAAATATTTAAATAAATTAGGTGGTTATTCTATAAAAAAATATATTAAATTAAAACTAAAAGAAGTATTCAAAAATCTAGAAATAATTATTCACCAATTTAAAAAATATATATTAGTTATTCACGGTATATTATATACTTATATTTTTTTCTTTTACTGGTAATAATTCTTAAACAAAAAACACAATATAAATTAATAATATGTCTTATATATAAATAATTAATTTAATTGTATTGGTATGTACTTATAAATAAAAAAGGAATTTAATGCTGGCCTATAAAAGGTTAAACCATAGTTAAAACAATAAACGCAATTATTGTTAATTATTTCTACTAATATAAAATTATACGGCAATTTTTTTAAATCAAATCTTGAACTAAAAGTCAGTATTTTTTTTATTTCATGGGTCCAAACTCCTTCTTTCTCATATATATATTTTTTTATTTTAAAACGAAGTCCAACCACCTAGTATATGGCATGATTTAAAAGGTAAAACCAAAATTATAGTGAGATATATAAATACTTTATAAATAGATATTTATTATTACGAATATTGAGATTTAAATTTAGTTTTAGCGGTAATGAGCAAAGAAATGAAAATAAAAAAATTATCAATTAAATACAATTTGTTTTATTAATTTTTTATGTACCTAAGTAGGACCTACCTACCTATAATCAACAGCGAATTAGGTATAAAAATGGGAATGCATTTTTCTCAAAAAAATTATACTAGTTCGATGATGGTTGCAAACGGGTTGCAATAACAGCTTCTTACAGTCATTATGGCCTCATATTATTTAATCCTCCTTTGTTGGACGGACTCTATTATTGTACGAAAAATTAAGATGGCGCTTGTGGTGTGTGTAGCATCAAATAGTAGCATCGAGGAGTAAGTTAGACAAAGATAGATAAATAGAAGATATGCTATACTAGCGCCATCTGGCCACTTTTAGAACCCTTTTTGTTTTTTTTTTTTTTATTGTTGGACCATTTTTTCTGGTTGATTCAACTCTACCTTTATCTCTTACCCAGTCAGTACTACTTTACCTAGTCCTTACCTCTACTCTCCATAAACAAACCCGCAGCGAGTCATTGTAAACTGTGATAGCCTCTCGCTAGAGTATATGTTCCTTGGTGATAGCTGGAACTATACCACAGAGTACTTTATATAATAAGCATTTTAACTCTTGTCAATCAAACAAATGTCAAAGGTCAAAGCAAGCAATTGAATTGTTGACATTGACATTACTATTGTCAATACAAACAACGAAACTAAATTAATTTGCTGAATATTTATTTTAGATTGCACAAAGAAGAAATAAATACTTGCAGTGTTGTTAATACCTATAATTTAGTTAACTTTTTGTCACAATTTTTCTTGTTACTAATTACATATTTGTTCTAGAACCATTAGCCCGGACCAAAACTGATGTCTGTAAAAAATGTCACCTCACAAACAACCGAGATCTCTCTTCGATTTAACGATTGATTGTTGCAATAATCTTATTGATGTGACATGTTTTCACTTAGGAGTAAAATATTCAGATGCTGAACATAATGATTATACAACATGCGAAGAGTGTAAAATGGAAATTGCTTCATTGAAACAATATTTAATGTTGATGTTGCCTTATAGGTAAGTTTAGGAAATTTTGTTGTAAATCTTATTTTAAGTACTTAAGTTTGTTATAATATGTTTATATTTTCAATTATTAGCGACAACCTGTAACTAAATTAAAGTTGAATCTTTTGCAAACAAAAATTATTTGCTGACCTTAAAATAAAAAAAAACCTGCATAATCCTGAATGTTCTTAATGTTGCTTTATCATTAAGAATTAACATTCACGATGAAGTATTCGCCTGTTCATAATTTTTTTTTGTTGCAGGCTATTTGATGTCCTTTGTTCACGGCGAAAAAACATTATTAGTGATCCTAGATTACAACTCACTGTTTTAATGCACCCACTTATGTCCGTGTTCCACAAATGTGACTATGACAATTATATTCCCCATTCATTCTGGCTGGAAAACCTTCCTAACTTAAAAAAGTTGGTTGTTCTTGACCTCAGATTCATCTGTACAGATGAAATCCTTGAAGTGATTAGTGCAAATTGCCCCCTCCTAGAAGATATTAATATTGTCTCCAGAGTTGGCATTTGCAAGTCAGTTTTCAATGCTTCCGTTCTGTGCAGGAACGTTTCCGACACTGGTTTGTCCTATGTAAAGAACCTGAAGATGCTAAGGAAACTCGCCGTGGATCCACCGAGAAACGCAAGAGCAATTCGCGTGGGCCGTTTCGTTTCGCAGTTTGGCATCATAGATCTCATCAGACATCTGCCTCATTTAGAAGAGATAAAAATTGAATCTTGCGATATAGGCGCTGCGTTGGTCACTTCGAAAGCTGAAATACCCCCTCTCGCATTACACAAAATGAAATGTCATTTCATATCAGCCGAAGGCATAGAGAAACTCCTCAGGATGTGTCCTCAATTGCAAGAGTTGTCCGTAACTAATCTCTCTGAAAACAACAAGGACGATATATTGAAACAAATTTCGATCTGCAATTTGCAACTCAATAAGTTGAATCTATCATTTTTTCCATTTACTGATGCCTTGCTTCATATGTTGTTGGTTAAAGGACGTTATTTGACACATTTTTCCCTGTGGGACGTCGATCACTCGATAACTTTAGACTCAGTCGTAACCCTTGGAAGGTGTTGTCCGAACCTGCAATCCCTTTGTCTTGTTACACAATCTCGATGTTTAAACGTGCCAAAATATTTTGATTCAGACAAAATATTTACTGAACTTACCTCGCTCACAATAGGGAACGACAATTTCGATATTGACGGCATTTTGAGGTTTTTTCTCGCGTATTCTTCGCACAATTTGGAGAAGTTGATTGTGAAATATCAAAAAAAGTTAAATGTCGACGTGATAATGTTGCGACTTTTAGAGCAGGGGAGCTTGAGTTCTCTGCGCTACTTGTGGTTAGATTGTACGTTAAAAGTTTCGAAGGATGTCATTATAAAAATGATAAAGAACTGCGACTGCTTGGAGACTTTCACTGTGGACAGCCACGAAGATATGAAAGATGTACACGAATTCATTTTAAAAAACAATTACGACTTCAAATTAGGTAGATATTAAGATAAAATATTATTATTATACTTGGTATCAGCATGCTCTTTGGCAAAGGCCTCCCCTAGAACTTGTCACAATCTTTTGTCCATAGCTTTCCTTCCCCTGCCTTTTCCCCGATTTCATCCTCCTATCTTTTTCTTCATCTTCCTTTTTTTCTCTTTCCATCGCGAGGGTACCATGTCACATCTTTCAACCATTTGTTTTCCTATCTCCTCAGTGTATGTCCAATACAATTCCTTTTCAATCTCTTCACTATTTATGTGATATCTGTTACTTTTGTCCTTTCTCTGATAACTGAAAGTCTAAAATTCTGTCTTTTAAAAGAAACATTGTAAAGTCAGATAAAAGTTTTATTTATTTGTTTATTATTATACTTTGTAAACTGTTAATTTGTCTAACAATAAACGATTTTACAACTCTAATTGTGTAATTCTTGAGACCCTTAGAACTTAATTTTAATGAAAGAAAAAGCTTGTAAAAAATATCTCTTTATTTGAATAGCATATATTTAATATGTACAGCCTGTCAAAAATTTATATAAAATTGCTTATATTATGTGCTAAAAAAATCATATCGGATAACAAGAGCATAAAAATAACGAGGTCATAGAAGATTGTCCATTGGTTGTATAAACAAAAATGCTGCTCATCATTTTTCCCTTTTTTACTATTGAATAAACGCGTGCGACCCCCACACAATATGTTTATCTAGTGTTAATAATCAAGAGAACGAGAAAATGCTATGGTAAAGTTTAATTTTATAGCACTCGTTTGTGAATTAATAAAAATATTTTAATAAAGGATATTTCGTCTTATTTATTAAACACATTGCGAACCAAGGTAGAGAAACTAGGAATCCACCCAAAAAAAGCCCCCAGTAATTATTAATAACTCATTATTTGTAAAAAAAATAGTATTTAAAACAAAAGTACATATTTTTTCACTTTTATAATCGACAATAAGCAATTGAAAAACATATAAGACTTTATCTATGTAAGTAGCCGCGTGAGTGGATAGTAAGTTCACAGTTTTTTTTTAAATGTAGTCGTCAGACAGGTTGATCGTCCAACTTGACGATGGCGACACGATAGGTGGCTACCGTCGCCATTAACACGAGCAACACCACGAGTGTCACAAGTGCGCTGTCGAACATAGTAGGATTAGGGAGAAGAGGTGGGGAAATGGGCTCTGGCAATACCACATACAAAATATATTATGTAGGTATTACAATTTTTTTTTCTCACCATACTTTACACCCTTTTTAATATTTTGGTAACATAATTTAAGTACAAGGACAACACTGGATATTGTCAACTTATTCAAAACGAGCTAAGCAATGTAGTATATATAATATAAAGATAGACATACATAACTAATTTATTTCATCTAATAAATTACTAAGTTAAGACATCAAGTTATTACATAATGAATTTATGCAATGCTATTATTTAAAGCCAACATTTTATATTGGTCAAATCATAAAAAAATAATAATAAAACAACCCTGATATCATTTTACTAGGTAATATGGTTTATTAGTATATTATATAATATATATAATAGGTATATATATATCGGATATTTTCAAGTCAGGGTTGTTACAGATGCAGAATTTTCAACAGGATTTTTAGAGGATCACATCCGCAAATGAGGATGCGGATTTCAAGTTTTTTTTTTAAGTAAGCTTTTGGTAGAAAATTTTAAAAAAAACCTAAAAGACATCTGCCATATTTAGGACTACCTCCATATTTATTTCCGCAAACATATTCGCATTGTCTATTGCGGATGCTAAATCGATGCGGAAGTTCCGCATTTGCGGATGCGAATATCCGCAACAACCCTGCACTAAATTACTCGGAAATAAACTAGATATTCTTCATTATCATTACCATAGCGATGTCACATTCAAAATTAAATTAGAAATTAAAACATTTCTACTGATATTAATACCTAAAAAGATATGTACACTTAAGTCGAAATTGACATGATATCATTTATTTTTGAATTATTTTTTCAATGGATAATGATAAGTATAGTAATTATTATATAATATTAATTATAATATTATTAAATTGGGAATCGAGCACTGCATTACAGCAGTGTCAATTTATGCTAAATACGTCACTTTCCTATATTCATAAACATTTTATGAATATAAGCTAAGTAACAAAATGTTTCGGTAAGCAATTATAATTATATCATCGTTTTCAAACCAAAATCTGCCGTGCAAAAATATATTTGAGATTACCAAATTTTTCAAAAAATTTTTTATACAATATACACGTAATTGTATTTTGTCTAACATCATCATAACCAAAAGGTTTAGCTACTCTTAAAAAATATGTTATTTTTAAAGTTCTTAGTACATATTGATAAGGTGGCTAATGCGTTTTTAAATGAGTATGAAAAATTTCGACATAACTATATAGTATATTTTATTTTATCCATCCTAATATTATTAGTGAAAGTAACTCTGTCTGTCTGTTGCCTTTTCACGCCCTCACTACTCAACTGATCATCATGAAATGTTGCATACACGTTGCCAGGGATATAGGAAAGGACATAAGGGTACGTTTCATCCAGACAAAAAGGACTGCTCCCCAGGGATCATCAAAATAAAATATTTTAAAAAACTAGTGCCTGATCAAAGAATAAAACTTTGTTGTGCACCTCGTCCGCGTTGAAAAATAATATTTATTTTATACTAGCGGTCCGCTCCCGGCTTCGCCCGGGGTGCATTTTTTTTACGTAAAAACCTTCCCTGATTATCCCTCTATCCATGAGTGAAGACAGAATTAAAATCGGTCCACCCGTTTTCGAGTTTTGCGCTTAGCAACACATTTAGGGATTCATTTTTATATTATAGATGATCCCTTGGGCAAATATAAAATTTATTTTATATGATCCCTTAGGAACAGTACTTATTTTTCTGGGCGAAAGGTGTCCTTTCTTGTATCCCTAACAACGTGCATGCAAAATTTCATGATAATCGGTTTAATAAATAGTTAAGGTGTGAAGAGGTAACAGACAGACAGACAGAGTTACTTTCACAATTATAATATTTAGCATGGAAACTTGAACACTCTTAAGAATTAATCGACACAGTAATTTTCGAGTCCATCATCACTATAAGGCTAAGTTCACAAGTTCTAACTATAAACCTCTACCATGAGTTATAATTTATTTATTTTCAAGGAAAACTCAGTGATATTTATACAAAAAAAAAATCTTAATAACTAAATGACTATTAATTTGACACCATTGTACAAGTTTCCGCATATTGAATCTATATAAAATAAAATGAAACCATTTCTAACCACGAATAATCAATAATTAAAAACAAACTACGACTAAAGAAAAAGAGTACGGCGAGAGCGTAAAATATTTAAATATGGAAAATTGACAATTTGACATTGACAGTTTTTCATATAAATGTTTTACGCTCTCGCTAGCGAGTGCGGTCATTGTAAACTCATGGTAAAGGTACAGATAATGTTCAGTTGATCCGTGCGGTCATGTGAACTTAGCCTTAAAGTTTCACTTGTCTTGTGCAGCCGATCGATCAGGTGGTGATGGCGAGTGGATCGGCCTGGGTCTCCGTATGCTATGGCTCCTTGGCCGTGTTCGAGGGCTGCTCAGACTCCTTGTCGTTGTCCTTGTCGTCGTCGTAGAACTCGTTCTTGGCGTCCACCGCCTTGTCAGCGTCCTCCTGACTGATCCTCACGTCGGGGTCCGGTTCATCCTTGATGCGGTACTCCTCGGGGAAGAAGTCGCCTGGAAATTTGGCAATTACTTTTTATTTAATATGTTAACGTCTACAGACAAACAGGCTGATGGTCCACCACTTGATGGTGGGTGGCTACCGTCGCATATAACACAAGCAAAAATTAAAGATGAGGGATGGGGTAATGTAATGGGCTTTGGCATCCCTTACTCACTCACTGAAACACAGCAGCACATATGCTGTTAATTAACGGTGGTATTCGGATGTAAGGTCACGGATACCTACAATTTTTTTTCTGCAAATTGTGTAGGTACACAAACCTTCCTCATTCAGGATTATTTGTGTTTAATATAATAAATTACCTGGTATGTGGGTCATTTGCACCGCAGGCGAATGTTGACACATCTTCAGATTGTCGTAAACGTGTTTAGTTATTGTTTCCAGGTACTGCTTACTGTTGGCGTTTGCTGTACTGTAATTTTTTAATAATAATAATAACAATAATAATTCTGGTCAGTGCACCTTACCTCTAATCCGACAAGCAACGGAAGACAGAAATATAAAATTACAAAGAAACAAATTCAATCAAAAATGCGTTACGTAATACTTAAACGTGTTTTTTTATAGCGACATATTATATTGTATATTACATCCGACTGCTGGACGTAAGCACCCTATATAGCCCTCTGTGGATTAGCAGAACTTCACATAATATCATCATAGAGAGTGCTGGCTATAATATGTCTACATTGTATATCAATTTCTAATCCACTTGTGAATTTCGAATTGTAGTAGGTATATATTTCTTATACAGTATGCTCCTATTGGTGGAAAGTTGAAATACCTGTTAATGTCTGGATGCAGTTGGAAGTCGGGTGCAAATATTTCAAGATACTCCGTGTAGGGTAACTCGTTCGATATGTTCTCATCGACTAACAGGGACGTCTCGTATGTCCAACAGCGTGCCACGTTGCGTAAAGTGTAACTGGAATTAAAAACAAACATTAATTCAATGACTAAACAATTCTAGACTTTAAACAGTTCATTAGGCAGAGCCAATTTCGAAAAGGTTTCTGAGATATGGGCAGGCTCCGAAGTTAAAGTCGGAAGACAGGCTGACGGTCCATTCGATGGTATGTGGCTACCGTCGCCTATAACACATGTAACAATCACAGGTGCTGCAAGTGCGCTGCCGACTGCAGTATGGTTAAGGCCTTACTCACTCACTGAAACACAACTTATATTTATAATTAGCGACTTTTTCCGCGTTCAAAATTTTATATAGCTTAAAGCCTTCCTCAATAAATGGACTATCCAACACAAAAATAATTTTTCCATTCGAACCAGTAGTTCCTGAGATTAACGTGTTCAACCAAACAAACTCTTCAGCTTTATAATATTAGTATAGATATTATTATTATTTTTTTAGGATAATAAAACAACTAAGGCTTAACAATTTACTACTGTTTAAAAGATTCTGCATTGATTTTTAAATGTTTAAAAGCACTTGTTATTTTAGAAGCAATTTAAGATGTCATTGATTGATTTCATAAACTCACCCGCCTCCTCCGACAACTAAAGTGGGTACATTGAGGTCCTTAACAAACTTGACGCAGTCCCCATGACCCCGGGTGGACAATGAGAAACAACCAAGCCGGTCCCCTGCAAGTGAGTCCGAACCGCACTGTAGAACTATGGCCGACGGTCGGTAGAAGTCCATTACGTAAGTTATTACTGGTTTAAACACCTGAAAATTCAAAATTTCCTTAATACTCACTATAATCATCATATAACTCCACAAGCATTGGAATTAGACCTTTTCAACTACAATCCTGCCCGCTGTACCCGAAAAAAAAATAAGAACTAAAACTTGGCATCAAAAATTAAGTTAAAGGAACATAAAATATACTTAAAATAACTAAGTAACATAAAATATACTTAAAATAACTATAACTAACATTTTTCTCATCCTAATTAATCTAATCTATTCTTTCATCCATCTTAATTAATTAATCTAATCTTTTTTTTTCTTTTTATAATATAAAGGTGGCAGACAGGCTGGCGGCTCACTTGATGGTAGGTGGTTACCGTCGTCTTCTCTTAATTAATTAGTCTTAATCTGCCACAAGCACCTTTAGTACTTTGAATAGCAAGCATATGACATATATTGGAGACTTCAAAATTACTGATCTGCTTCTGCTAGCTTCTTTTTCAGTCTGTGAGATTATATTTCACAATATTTTCACCAGGAGGTTCACCAGAAGCATCCTAATTAGGAAATTAAGATGCTCCTGAGATATCTATATATATATATATATATAAATCTCGTGTCACGATGTATGTTCGCGATAAACCCTGAAACTACTGAACCGACTTTGATCAAACTTCATAAGTATCTGTTATTTTGTCCAACTTAAAAGATAGGATAGTTTTTATCTCAATTTATAGTATTTTTTTATTGCAAATTATTTGTTTATTATATGCGAATTATAAATTACCTTAAACCGCCATCTGTGAGAATGTTATGGAACTCACAGCTGTTGTTATGGAACTTATTTTAAAAGTTATCTGTGAGTTCCATAGGATTCTCACAGATATTGGTGTAAGGTAATTTATCGGCTGGATTGCAAAAATGCACCCCGGGCGAGGCCGGGAGCGGGCCACTAGTTTTTCTTATATTTTGTGATGTCTAACTAATTAATTAAACCATAATGAATGATACACTAAACAAACTTAACATTTGGCTCTGGGGCTGCTCTGCCAACTCAAACTTGAAAATCCTTCAGAGATTGCAATCTAAATTACTTAGAATTATGGTTGATGCTCCCTGGTATATCACCAACGAGAGGATACACCGAGATCTAAAGATCCCTACAATAAAAGAGGATAATTTCCTTAGATCATATAGCTAACCATATAAATCAGCTCGCTGTGGACCCGATTGAACAAGAATTCACTTTCTCCAGGCTAAAGAGGAAAACTCCATTTCAAGAACAGGACATAACTCAACCTTAGCATCCACTGGCCACATCGCCACAAAACACTTATATTTTATTCAATTTATAAAACTATTGCTGAATGTCCTAATGAGACAGATTGCAGTAAAAGATGGAAGAAAAAAAAATTAACAAACCTGAAAGTAACTTTGATCGTCAATCCCTTCCTTCAATGGTACATTAACAGAGTAATATCGGCCACTTTCAGCGCCTATTTCATACATATCTCCTGTGCCGGGGAAAAAGTAATTGCCATACTTGTGGAAGCTCACTGTCATTACTCTGTCTGTGAGGTAGAAGGCTTCTTGTACTCCATCCCCATGGTGGACGTCTATGTCCACATATAGAACTCTCGGGTGATACTTCAAAAGTTCGAGTATTGCAATTACTATGTCGTTAACATAGCAAAAACCTGTAATAGTTAAATTAGTTATATCATTACCTATGTGTCAGTAAATTTCAATTTTTAATGTAATAGACCCCATTTTAATATACAGATAGGTAACTGTCATTATTGTAGAAAATTATATATTACTAGCTAGTGCCCGCGACTTTGTCTGCCAAATTTCATCCACATCCGTTCAGTAGTTTTTACGCAAAAGAATAACAAACATACATACATCCATCCTCACACACTTTCGCATTTATAATATTAGTAGGATTTAATACAATATAAAAATAAGTCTTCTGTCCAAACTGAAAATCTAACTAACTTCAATTACCTTTGTATAAATGAATGGCTCCAATTTGTTAAGACTAGTTACAGATAGTCAGTACAAAAAAACATTAGTACTTGAGTATACTTATTCAACTTACTGTAGAAACTAAATTTAAAGAAAACTTTAAAGGATTTCCCAAATATACCTGAAGGTTCAAATTTTTTCGCATGATGTAGACCACCCGACCAATTGATAGCAATATCACAGGCATTGTTGTTCAATTTCATAGCACCCTCAAGAGACGCTCCGGTGTACATTGAGCAAAAATCAAACAGGCCTTCGAATACTGGACAGTCATCACCAACATTGTAATGAAGCAAATCTTTGGAATAACCTGTGGAATAAATCAATTTTATAGTTAAATATGAATAAGACAATTAAAAACTATGCTTACTGCTAATTAAATGTGTGCTAACCCTTATTATCCATAACCCTACTACGATTGGCATTTTACAATACACTTACAGCACCTGTGGCGTTGCTTGTGTTAACTATAGGCAATAATAGCCACCTACCATCAAGTGGACTGTCAACTTGTCTGTTGAACTTAACAAAAAAAAAAAACTGATTTTTTTATATTATAAAGGGTGGCAGACAGGCTAACAGTCCACTTGATGGTAGGTGGTTGCCTAAGAGCACAAGCAACACTATCGGAGGTGCTTGCCTACTCTGATAAATAACTGGTGGACCTGCACCTCTAAGTATATTCATGTGTGGATTAGAAATATTTTTCGTGTGATAGCTATCAGTTAGTTGGATTTATAACACACAAAGAGATGTAGCCAATCTTTGTGTACATCTTTTTACAGCCGGTAGAATGCTCTGAGTTGTTCCAATTAATGCCTATCCTGAGTTTTTACCTCTATACAATACTTCATAGATGCACAGTTCATCCTCATTACTTGGATAAGATTCCACCGTGCACTGAACAGATGAGTAGACACTTCATCCCATGAACTTTTGTAGAATCTCCCTTTTGAGGTGTTTACAATTCATAAGGTTTTCACGGGCTTCTTTAAGCAAATAATTAACAAATTCTCGCCGGGTCAGCAATGCACCTGCATACCCCTGGTGTTGTTGTCATCACCTTACGAGTGATGATAGGCCATCTCCCATCAAGTAGACTGTCAGCCTGCCGGCCACCCTTATAATATAAAAAAGGCATTTATAGAGTGTTAATGTTTTAAATAATGTTAGGTATTATATTATATTCTAATTTCCTTTGGATATGTAATAAAATGCTGTTTTATTAAGTAATAATAAACTTTACAATAAAACATACTCACTTTGTATATTTTGTGGTGTTACATTTTGCAGAAATTCAATGTAATCTTCACTGTGAAATCTACACATGTCGTGAGCACTTGCTCGGTACGGCTTGTATATTTGCATCTTTTTATGAAGTCCATAATTTAACACCAAACTATGTGTTACAGATAACCTGTGTGGTTTCATAGGATGTCCCGGACCATAGTGGAAGTTACCAACGTCTGGGTTATAGAAGTAAGCCACCCTTTGTTGAGTCATAATGGATAAACAAATACGTACTCTTTCAAAATTAAAATAATGCCAAGAACCAAAGCGATAACAAGTAATTGTTTAGTCAATTGTATGTCGCCTATCATAATTCAGAACCGAAGCAAATAGCAAGAAACAGATATTTGCCGACAATTTAGTATTTTCATTTTTGGTTATATTTTATAAGAAATTAAATTAAGACGTGAAATTGTTACACTATGCAAGCGAAGAAAAACACAAACCTATGATATTAATAATAAACACTTCTGTTCTCCAATAAAATGGTATTTATTTATATAAAATCACTAGAGAATAGGAAAGGAAAAGTTACGATTTACATTAGTATTATAATTTGATTATAATAAATAATCTGTTATTAATTATTTTGATCATTTATTTGTATGTATTTGGTATGGAATAAATAAATTTACGAATGAATGAAATCCACAGAACAATGTAAACAATTAAACCATAGACAAATTATTATTTATATAAATCAATAAGGAACAGATTAAAATGTTTTAGAAACACATTTCTTATTTAGTTTTAGTGCCAAAGTTTTTTTTTAATTGTAATGTATAAATTATTCGTTTTAATGGCTATTTATTATCCCATCACATTTTTCGAAGATTTTACCGAAATAATTCGCAACCTTGCTAATTTTATTATTTATTATTAAAGTAGATATAAAAAGAATTTTTAAATTGCCAAGACATCACTAATTGGATTACTCAAGTAAATTTCGATATAGTTGCATAATTGCTTGTTATTTTATAAACTTATTCTAGGGTATTATACACTCATACTAGAGACCAATTAGAGACTAGAGCGAACGCTTAAATACACAGACTAGAAAAGTGATAGATAATAAGCTATATTTTTTACAGGTCAATGTAATAATCTGCCTGCGACAGAGTATTAAATATTGTAGTTTGATGTTTTAATTATTGTTTAATACTTTCATCATACATTTTTTTGAACCGGTATATCCATATTTTTAGGTGAGTAATAATAATTATTATTGTTTAGACACAATCAAAGAGTATATAATCACTACGTTTTAAGAGACGGGACTCCCATACAATGAAAATGAAATCCACTGTTCTATGACAAAGATGGACTGCTCCAATACCAACCTAACCAAAATTAACAAGTACGATGCTGCCAACATAACGAACATAAAAATAAGGATGTGCTATTGTTACGATAAATAAGGTCGATAGTATAATTGACTCTATAGTCTATGGTTTTATGAAAATCCCAAAAAAAGGCCTTACATAATTTTAAATATTATTTATTGACAAATAAAACAAATAATTACAATCATCGCTTTATTACTATCATACAGTTTACGGTTATCGCCGACTGACGGAGTAGCAGAGAAGCAGTGAACGAAAAAAACAATGGTTAGCTGGGTGCCATTTTGGTATATGATTTGTTCCGCCTGGTATCAGTAGTACGGTTGTACACCTCACCCGGACTGTTGAGCCCCCTTTTGTATCAGTAGTTCGGCGCTGGTGAAAAACTTTTGTTTTCTAAAGTACTGATGTATGTACACACATGACGATTGTTTTACATTTCGAAGTAAGATAAGAGGAATAAATATGTATATTAATAATAACTTTAAAAATATAAAAAAGATATATCAAATTGTAAATCAAATGCTAGGAAGAGTTACACTGTCAATCGATATGGCCATACTTAGAGCATTTGATGCACAAGGAATCTCTACAAAATACATTGATAACAAGTGGCTAATTAAATAAAGAGGTTGAATAATGGACACTTATTGAAGTTCCTTGATATTATTATAAGAGCCTTATGTGTACATACAGTACCTTAGAAAACAAAGCACCAGCGCCGAACTACTGATACAAGAGGAGGCTCAACAGTTCGAGTGACGTGAACAACCGGATTACTGATACCAGGAGATTAGTTCGTCGTTCAATTGACAACGCAGGGCTGTCATGGTGGCAGACGCGGTCCTTAATGTTTTTTTATGGTACATCATCCTAACACGAACAAATCATATAGAAATTTTGGCACCCAGCTCCCTAGCCACAAGAGTAACTTCACATAAAATCTTTGAGGACTGCAGGATCTATTTATTTTTTAAGTTAATTACGGCAGTATCCAAGGTCGACGTTGAAGGTTCTGTAACACACATAAAAATTGGATTATGTCATGTATAACGTAATAATAATTTCATAAAGTAATTCAATGGATTGGAACGATACATGGAACAGCATTTCATTTGTTGTTTGTACAGGATTTTTAGCAATATGGAGAGGGAGTTCACTGAAAACTTCATCGTTCAATGGATTGGCAGAGATTCCGATACATGGAACAGCATTTCATTTGTTGTTTTTTTCTTTTCAAAGTCTTGCCTGCACCTAGAAAGTAAATGAATAATAAATGTTATTTTTTAGTTAAATATACATATAAATAAAAAAGAAAGGCAAAATAAAACTAAAACAAACCAATTGGTACATTGGGGTGTATGCATGTGTTCATTTCTTATCATTCAGAGCAATAAAATCAAAAAGAAATTTTTGCCGATTGTCGATAAAAAATGACACTGCACTATTGTTTACATTTTACATGCACACAATTTTATTGGAAAATTTGAACTAAACTCCCAATAAACTATATTATACATGGTTTTAGAACAGCAGCAAGATATAATATGTACTAACCTATCTTCATCCAGCGGGAATTGGGCCAAAAATATTCGTTTTTTATTATCAATGCGACTCGTTCTTAGGCCACATATTTCGCAGCTTACTTTCGGCATCTAGAACACTAAACACGATACACCAAATATAACACTACGAAGAAAGAGTATTTAAACACTAAAATTTTGGCAAGTTTTATAAAAATCAACTCTGCTTGCCGAAAAATCCGAAAATAAACAACAAACAAACAAAGCAGTTGAAATGAAAGACGCCATATTGCAACACATCAATATGGCCGCCGATGGTTTATTGCATAGAGTAACTTATACATACAGGTTTATTGTGGTTTTGATGTATAATACGGCCAAATTAGAGAATCGGTGATGTCTAATAACTTAATGGGTTTCGCAATCGCCTTGACTTAGTCGGGTTATTCCGGCATTACCCAATCCACCTGTTTCATACATCATTTTCTTTCCTTTGAGTTGCGCCAGCCTGGACACAATATTAAAAAGCTTATTTAATCTCATTTTGATAAAATCTCTTTTAGTTACTTAAAACATTCCCGGTGTTTCGTAACCTCAATTAGATAAACTTTATTTACATACCTACTGGAAAACATCTGTTACATAATAATTCCCTCACATTTTATTTATCTTGTTGGTAAGTTATTATCTGTACTAAATTAAGAACAAGTATTGAATGTTTGACCTACGTGTTACCTTTACCTATAATATGTGTACAATATGGTTAAGAGTATACGTTCAAATTTTACCGACAAAATTACTTATAAAAAGGCTTTAATGCTCGATAACTAAATATGCATGATGGGTGACTCACTAAGTAATATTGAAAAATTAGAAAATATTCAAATAACTTAAAATTATTAGTTGACAACAAAGTTAAAAATTACTAGGTACCTAACAAAATTATTTAAAACTTGTAAAATATTACCTATGAGTATAAAACATAAATACACAATAGTCATGGCAAACAGGACTCAGTGTTAGCTAAGTTGATGAATAAACACTATACAGTGTCTTCGGGAAAATCAGTAGTTCCTATGGTACATAACTATTATGGTGACAGAACCATAAAGGTGTGGTCGCAATACATTCTTGATAGTTTGCAAAACTATCAAGAATGTAAAAAGACATTGCAAAAGAGGTAAATAAGTAAGTTGTAAATTAATTCAATGAAATTTAATTTACTGGGTATTTAATATATTAATTACTAAAAATTTAATTAGGTACTTTAAATTTATTAAGCTTAAGTAATTTGATCCTATAGACAAACTGCTTTCCAGTTTTATTGGACAATGTAATTATTATTAAGATACATAACTTTTTATGTAAATATATAAATAAATAAAAATAATATAAATTAGGTAGGTAGTTTAAGTGTATATTGTGTTTTATAGGCATTATCTGAGCAGCCCTAACAGCACAGCATTTATCCATTAATCACAATCACATAGTGTGACTAACGAAATGAGATACATAATAGTGTAGTGATTTGATATAATTAGACATGATTGTACTGACACTTTTTTATAGTCTCAGATTAAATAAGTTACTACCGTAAATATAGTACAGTACAAAAAAGGTTTTATTTAAAAGAAACCTTATGATATAATGTAGCCATTATCTTGACGCATTTGCATTGCTGTTAAAATAAAAGCCAATAGTGTACCTGTTCAAGCAAATTTTTCAATATTTTGTCACTTTATCAAAGAGTTGACAATAATATAATATTTATTTATAGTAGTTATCTCAAAATACTGGTTATATAATTTTCTTATTCAGTAATGTCTGTTCACATCTCTAAAACGGAATAGTTCATTTCATAGATAGAATAATTTTTCTTTAACCTCATTATTGTGTAGCTAGTTTGGACTGGACCAAATCGTTTTTATCCCAAAGTGCTTCACTTAGTCCTGTTAAGATGAGGCTAAATTAATGTATCCCTTTTCTCGGTAATTTTTTCATTTAAATATTTGCAATTTATTTATTCTTTGTCCTTTGTGATGTCCTTATCTCGCATAAGTTTTCATGCAATAATTGTGTAACTAAAAATGTTGCTTTCATACATGTCAATTTATTCATACACTAGCTGCTGTCCGCGACTTTGCCCGCATTGAAAAATAAATTATATGAGTACTTTATACTAACGCACGTCCATTTGTAAACCAAAACCATGGAATATTTTCACTCTAGACAGAATGTAAATGGCTTTGAAAAATACTGGCCTTTGAAACAGATACTTGGTAGTCATTTTATAAATTACTGTTATGACTACGTACTACGTACAGGCACTGACAAAAGAACAAAGATTATCTATAAAGCCATCATTATAACTAATGAATTATATCAAACCTATTCTTGAGGTAGTCTAATTTACATTAGTACTTATTTTTTATGTAATTGTATTTGATATTTTTTTATGTAATTGTGGGAAGGCAGGCTGTCAGTCAACTTGATGGTAGGTGGCTGGCTACCGTCGCCTATTAACGCAACGCCATATATGCTGCAAATACGCTGCCGATTTAGGTGGGTGGATGTTCTGTCATGTGAACAGCCATGTCCCGGAAAGGGATAAAGGATAAGTGTTTTGGTGAGGATAGGGAAATTGGTTCTGGCAATCTTTACTTGCTCATTGGCTACAAATTTTAAATTTAAAACGATCATGACAACATTTGGAAACCCATTTATAAATTTTCATGATTCTTTATATGAGTGGTATATATAACCACTCATATAAAGATAAAAACGTGCTCTTAGTAAAAATATGCGTAAAACTATATGTTTAAAAAAATGTTTGTTCTCCTGAAAGTTTGTCTAAATTTTTTGCGTTGTCTCAATGGTCTTCCATTAGTTTCAAAACTCAAATCATGTTTGTCTCGTTGATGTAAATAAATAAATACAAATTGTACTAAAAAGAAACAGCGCTCAATCGCGTTTTGTTTCTATATTTATATGAAGCTATAAAAAGCGGCTGTTTTAGGGATGCACTTATAAACTGTTCCTGTCTTGTGGGATTTTCAAAAAACGAACTACAGCGCAAGCGCATATGAAAGTCACAGCTTAACGCTATGTAAATATGAAACAATGCTGAAGAACAATATAAATCCACTTTCTCGTCATTTTGTTTATGATTTTTCTATGTGCCAGTACAGTAAAGGTAAACACACAATATAACGGTTTATATAACATCAACCGGTCTCAGACCGGTACCAGCTGTCGGTTGCGGCGGACATAGCTTGAAATTATTTGAAATTCGAATTTTATTTTTGTTCGTGAACGTACCTAACCATGAAGGAGATAGTTTATATATTAAGATGTGCTATTGTTTTGTTAATAGCAGACAGCACTATGGTCAATTTTAGGGTGCTTGCGAGAGCGATGTCTTCCGTTGCGAAATCCTTCGAGGCCAATGGCGTGGTACCAGATGTCATTCCCAGAGCGCCGCAGGCCTTAGCAACTGTGAGTATGGAAATTAATATAATAACGCATTCTTTGGTTTTCCCTTGAATTGTGGGTATATTTATACTATATAATAATAATAAATTTTAATTCGAGTTTGTCTGACAGTCAGTAAGGCCTTTGTTTTATGGGATGTGGAAAAAAGGGAGCCGCCAACCTGTCTGCCACCTTTATATTACAGAAAAAAACTTTAACGACTATTTACCTAAAGGTAAAACGATTATAGGTGCTGCCAATTACACCCATTAGATTCCAAAAGTGCGGCAAGCAATTTAAAAAAAAACGCTGAATAAAATTGTCGTTGATTGTGCTCTCCCATCATGACAACGCTTCTGCGCATCGTTCTTAATTGGCCATTACAGCAATCCGCCTGAAGCAAGGTTTCAGGTTCATGCACTTATAGCTAATCTACGTAATTCGATTAGCTCATGTATAACGATTTCGCGAGGAAATTGTCATAATAACCTGCCTTCATATATTATTTCACAGTTAATTCTAAAAAAAATACTTAAAATATTTTAAGCAAGTTAAGCCTTTTTAATATATATAAGTAAAGACTCAAGTATAGCCTTTTTATTATCATTGACACGCACGTCGCATTTTCTGAGCGGTTTTTCTATTTTTTTCCCCTTAAGAACCTTCTCCGGATTAGCCGAATTGGTCCATCAAAAATATCATAATTGGATAAAAGAAAAAAATCAGAGAGCATTGATGCCTCAACCACCTTATTCACTGGACTTGTCTTCATGTGACATTTCATGTCCCAAAGATAAAGAAAACTACAAAATCCTGAAAAAACGTTAGGTTCCTCTTGGATGTAAAAAAACGCATGCGAAGTTTCGGGCTCCAGCTAGTATACTCAATATACGTGACTTTGTTTACTCTGAACAATTTATGCGAGGAAGTGCATGCAATTTATATCAAATAAACATTTGCTGGTTCTCGTTCATTATAATGTCATTACTCATTATGTATGCGTATGGTTTACTTGATTATTATATTAATAGTGCTTCCGTCAAATGATGTTCTCATAATAATTGGTGCTTATTCTAGCTAGATGTTAAGTTAAAATTATTTCTTTAAGTGGACTGTTTTTAATGGCATGTGACTACGTTTGCCTATAATCACAAATAACATCGGGGGCTTAATTAAGAGAAAAGAGATAGGGCTCTGCCATCCCTTAATACACATCAATATTAATATTTATGAAGAGGTATAATTTTTATGTAAGGAATGCAATATTATCAAAGGTTAATAAAACAACCTATTTATTTCTATCATTAATTTCTAACATAACCATAGAAACTAACTAATAACAAAAATATTTTCTTAAGGTAATTAAGTAAACTTTGATTCAAATAATCTAGAATCAATAACGTGTGTGTCCACCATTAGCTTCAATAACTTCCAGCAATCAACTCCTCATCGATCCTAAGAGACGTGAACATTTTATCCGTACCCCGCAGACCTTCCTATACCTGATTGCAGTATGTTTCAACATGTAAAAATTTCTTTCACTAATAGTTAGGAATTTCAGGATGGACATTAGCCTAAATACCTTATATACTCGATACTTCTATAGAATTATTACTACGTAAAATCAATAAAAAGCAATTGCCTAAATCATCTTTCTAACACAGTTTTCTGTAGTAACTTACCATTCCGCTTGGTATTCCCTATCCTAGGCGACGGTAGCCACATGCCACATTCCATTAAGTGGATTGTCAGCCTGTTTACCGCGTATTATTTATATAAAAAATATCAAATTTCAGGTGAAATATCCAAGTGGCGTTGAGGTGAAAGAGGGAAATGAGTTGACACCCACTCAAGTGAAGGACATACCGTCAGTGACGTGGCAAGCGGAGTCGGGACAATTCTACACGCTAGCTATGACCGGTGAGAAAGTTTTGCCTTAATTATAATAGTAGTGCATGTTGTATGTTGTTGTATGTTGTAGTGCAAAATCCACAGTTGTAGTAGATTGATGTTTAAATGACATAAAATTTCTCCTGTAGATCCCGACGCGCCTTCCCGCGTCAACCCGAAGTTCCGCGAGTGGCACCACTGGCTGGTCGCCAATATTCCTGGCGACTCGGTGTCCAGCGGCGAGACCCTTTCTCAGTACGTGGGCTCTGGACCTCCGGAGGGCACTGGACTGCATCGATATGTGTTCCTCGTTTACAAGCAGCCTTCCAAGCTGAGCTTCGACGAACCACGTCTTACTAACAGGTACACGTCAATCTCATCAGTGAAATTCTCTATTTTTGGATATGGGCTGCGCTTACGCACTCAATTGTGCGAAGTGAAATGACAGCATATGTGCTGTTGTTTCGGTGAGTGTGTAAGGGTTGTCAGAGCCCATTACCCCATCCCTTCTTTAATCTTTCTATACTTGCACTTGCAGCGCCTATCCTATGGCGTTGCTTGTGTTATAGGCGACGGTAGCCACCTACCATTAATTGTCGACCTTAACAAAAAAAAAACATGTTTAGTGTATATAAGTGGCAACTTCTACTAATATTATAAATGCGAAAGTTTGTGAGGATGAATGGATGTATGTTTGTTACTTATTCACGTAAAAACTACTAAACGGATTTAGATGAAATTTGGGACACAAATAGTTCATTACCTGAATTAACAACATGAATTAAAAACAGGAATTACCTGAATTTGTATAGCATATACTTTAGGTTCCCGAGGGGTTGTCTAGAAATATAAAAAAATTAGGCGTCACAGTCGCCTTGGCGGCGCCACCGTCGTCACTTAGTAGTTTTGGCTGTGCGTTGATAGTCTATCAGGACAAACCATTTTATAAATATGGATTTGTTTGTGTATGATTGAGATGTTTCTTGTTTATCTTTAGGTCAGGGGACAATCGTGGTGGATTTAAAATCGCCAAATTTGTCGAAAAATATAAGCTCGGCGATCCAATAGCCGGAAACTTTTATCAGGCGCAGTGGGACGATTATGTACCGATTCTTTACCAACAGCTCGGCGGCTAGAACAGAACTTGATTGGTATCTGTTCCATTGCGATAATTCAACATGTCATCTGTCAATCTAGATTTCATTGCTCTGTGGCTGCTGTCTTTCGCCCACAGAGTAATTAAAATTCAAGTGTCTATGATCTTTTTTCTTTCATCGCAATGGAAATTTTTTGGGAAGCGTTGTGAGACAATAAAAACACGAGTCATTCATTACAGATTATTATTAATAATATTCCATAAAGCATTTATGTTTTTAAAATACAATTGTCATATTGTATTTCTGGTTTTTGTGGAAGATATTGTGGTGTTTATATTTTAAATTCTCGCAACGTGTTTTGTTTATGGTAATAAAATTAAGAAGTTGTCAAAACCAGAGTATAATTTAAGAAACAATTGAATGTTAAACATTTTTGGTACTAAAATAAGATAATAAGTAAATATATAACATTAAAATTAAATTTAGTATTGTAAGCATAAAGGTTTGTCTTATTACACACATTTTAAAAGAAAAATTGGGTTTTATTTTGAAATTTCTTATTTGTTTAAAAGTAAAAAAGTTGTTAAGCCCTGACGCCAGATACAAAAGATTAATAAGTTTATATAAGTTTGACCTGTGTATCGTAGCATCATAGCTAGAGACTAGAGGTAAGGAGGCCCAACTCTATACATGAGAGAGTGTCCCTCGAATGCGCTCAAGTGGGCGGCGCTGTAGTAGAATTGGGGCGTGGCGCTCTAGTAACATTTTATTTACGGTGGTTTCATGGGCTACGAAACCAACCAATCATATCAAACACCAATGCTACACTAGCGCCATTCTGGCCTATTTATGAACCACTATTTAATGCTTTTAGCTTGTCACTTTTTCAGTTTAACACCCATGTAAGTTGATCCTCCTTACCTCTAGTCCCCATGCTCAAATGGATGGTGAACATCCAGAAGAGAATTTAAAGACTACAGAATGTATTTATAGAGCCATTTAAAAACGTAGGGTTAAAACTTATTTGGCGATTTCGTCGATAAACTGGGTCTAGCTACGCATCCAGATCAATAACCTGAATAGTTGAAAAAAAAATGTCAAATGAGTATGAACCTATAAAAGAGAAAAAATAATAAAAATATTAAGTTACATAATTTTTTATTTAGGTATTTCCATATTTAACCGTTACATTAGTACAAAATTAAATATGTGGGTAAGTATACTCTTGAACATGAAATTTAACAATTCTAAACCCCCAGGCTCTTATAAAGCTGTGGTACGTATTCGTCGAATTGTGCGCGGTAAAAATTGCCAGCAACCGGAGCACCTAAGTTATACTTTTTAGCAAACATATTGGTTGAGAACGATGCTCGGCCGTCGATAGATCTGAAATTTAAAATGGAAAAAATTGAAACTTATCTATACTAATATTATTAATGTGAAAGTATTAACTCTGTCTGTCTGTTTGTTACCTTTTCACGCCTTAACTACTCAACCGATTACCATGAAATTTTGTATATCTAGGTATAGGTACACGTTGTTAGTGATGCAGGAAATGCATATGAAGATATGTTTTCTCAGGTTTTTTTTTCAACGCGAACGAAGTCATGGACACCAGCTATATTTCACAATATAGGAACACCTGCTATATTTCGGTGGCATTTCTATGACATGGTAATCTTGACTTGATGCTGCGGGACAATCATTTCCTCAGCAACTTACAACAAATGTGGCGTGTTTGGGCTCGATAGAAAGGGGTTAATTTATAATTATAGATGGTATTTGAATACAACATCCTTATTCTTTCACAAAAGTAAAAAAAAAATCCACATCCTTTCCAGGCAGCGATAGGTGGAACGAGCGAAAAAATCTTTTGAAACTTTACTTGCGTTGTCTTGTGCTGCGACCGTTTGCTGCGATATAATATCTCATCTATCTAATGATAAGTACATGTTTGTCTGCTTGGTTATCACCAAATTAGGCACATAAAAAAGTTTTTGGTTATAACTTACTTGTTTGTAAGTCTTTTCTCGTCGAAGTTTAATTTTCCAGGCTGTTTATACAATATATACACATATCTGTGTATTCCAGTGCCTTCTGGAGGTCCAGAGCCTATATAACCAGATAGAACTTCGCCTTCAGAGACCTTGTTGCCAGGAATATTGACCACAAGCCAGTGATGCCATTCTCGGTACACCTTTTCTGGTCCATCATAGTTGTCTGGATCTGAAAAGATTTATCTTCTATATAAATAAAATCAGAGTGTCTGTCTGTGATTTGCGAAAAACTGCCTCAAACTAAGCTTAGAGAGTCATTCGCATGCTGTTAAAACGTAAATAACTTTTTTTAGAATTTTTGTCTGTCTGTCTGTCTGTCTGTCTGTCTGTCTGTCTGTCTGTCTGTCTGTCTGTCTGTCTGTCTGTCCGGGGTAATCTCAGAAACGGCTGAAGCGATTTCGATGAAACTTTGCAGACATGAAGAGGGGGTCGTCGGGAGTAACATAGGCTACTTTTTGTTTATGTAAATTGCGGTACATACACCAAAATAACATTTTTTACAATTTTTGTCTGTCTGTCTGTTTGTTCCGGCTAATCTCTGAAATAGCTAGACCGATTTTGACGGGACTTTTATTGGCAGGTAGCTGATGTAATAAGGAGTAACTTAGGCTACGTTTATTTTAGAAAAAATACACCGCGGACGAAGCCGGGAGCGGGCCGCTAAATGTATTGCTAAGCTCAAAACTCGAGAACGGGTGGACCGATTTTAATTCTGTCTTCACTCATGGACAGAGGGATAATCAGGGAAGGTTTTTACGTTAAAAAAATGCACCTCGGGCGAAGCCGGGAGCGGACCGCTAGTAAAAAAATATAATTTCTCTTCTGTTTATTTAATATACTTTTGTGCAGATATTTAAAAAAATGAAAAACATTACATCTAAATCTTTTATTCGAATCCATCAAGTTGACCGTCAGCCTTTCTTCGAACCTTAACATAAAAAAAGTCTAAAAATATGAACGGCCCTGAAAATTTGAAATATCTAAATAATATTTGTATTGTATCCTATGAAATATAATATAGGTAGTTAGGTTTAGTTAATTCTTAATACATAACTTTATCTAACTAATACTAACCAGTAAACACGAGTGTGTAATATGCGTTAGGGTCCGCTTGATAAGTGACCGTAGGCTGATCTTTGACTTTGGTCGGTGTCAATTCATTTCCCTGTGAAGCTTCCACACCGCTGTTATATTTCAACTGGAATCAACCATAAACTCAAAATTTTCAATCTGTCTCCTTTCATTTCATCATGACTTCGTCTCTATGAACCTTAAGTACGTCACACTTCTAAATCTATATCTTATACGCTGGAAATTTAATTCATATTTAAAAAATAAATTTGTTCTAAAAAGGAAGAAGATGAAAAAAGGGATCATATTGACCATATTTGTTTCGAGGTATTACGCCAATTATCGATTTATATTTTTACTAGCTGTATTTATTTATAAAAATAGCCTATGTTACTCTCTGATAATGTAGCTTTCTATAGGTGAAAGAATTTTTAAAATCGGTCGGGTAGTTTGAGTTTTTAAAATGAAATAAAAATTGTATTTTTGATTGTAATTAATAAACTGAAAAACTACTCGATTTTCAAAATTATTTCACCTATGGAAAGATACATTATCAGTGAGTAATAACATAGGCTATATTTTATGAATATACGCGGACGAAGTCGTGTGCATCAGTTAGTTAATACATTTTTTTTATACTTAGTATAGTATTATAGTAATTATATATAGATAGACGAAAACGTCAATGTATTTCAGGCTTTATATTGCTTTACATAATTATTTCGTCGGGCGCTATCTTTTATTTTTCAACGCGAAGTCGCAGGCACCAGCTAGTAAATAATAATAAAAAATTCAATAACAACAACAGCACTATTTACCTATAGATAATACGTGGTTAAGTAATATACCTACTGTCAATGATAAAACTTATCTACTATGTAGGTATCGATTTAAATGTTTATAAGATGTGGTTTTTTGATTGATTGCCAAGTTACGTAATAACAATTTAACATGACCTTCATGCTTTATCGTGTATTATTTATGTTTGACATTTATCACAATGCGATAATAAATCACAAATTAATATAATTTCTACTTGTGTATAATTTTATTTTCTATATAATCTACAATCTAATACGTTCTTAAGAGATTTGTTTATATTTTTATTATTAAGATCGTCAGAGAGGCTAACGGTCTTCTTGATGGTAACTGGCTCTGGCTACCGTAACCTATAATAACATCTATAATGCCGACCATAGTAGGATTAAGGAGGGAAGGGAAATAGCCTCTGGCATATTAACTAAATACTAGTAAATACTACCCATCAAGTAAATCGTCAGCCTGACTGTTTGATATAAAAAAATAAGGTTGTGCTGGCTCATGATACACTTTGTGGTAAAGAGTTACCGTCCTCTAGCGATGCAATATGACTATCAAATATGGTGGATAAGAGTCAGGGGACATGTGCTCGTCATTACCCAAACGCAACAGCACAATGTGTTTTTATTTAATTTCATTAAGTTTATTTGTTTTTGGCACTAAGTAATAACACAATTATGAGTCTCCTTCTTCTCAGCGTGCCACTTCTCTGAATTGAATAGATAAAACAAATGTAACGATAGCAAATTAATTAAATATCTATGTTATATAATGATATTATGTTATGTAAGATAACTATATTTTAATGAAGAAACTAGCTTTTGATTTCGTCTGCGTAACTTTATAAAATACTAGCTGAACCCGGAACGTTTCACTGTTACCATAAAATCGGTCAACATATGAAAATTATATTTTTTTAAAAAAATCGGTTTCCATTAAAATCTTGGCAAAAAAAATCCTATACAAGATTATTCATCTGTTTAAATGAAATGTTCGGTAAAAATCCCTCGGCTAGTTTTCGAGTTTATGAAGCATACACAAACCAACTTAACATTTTTTTATATACCTAGGTAGCCTATGTTACTCCCTGATAATGTAACTTTCTACAGGTGAAATAATTTTTAAAATAGGTGGTCCAGTAGTTTTTGAGTTTATTCATTACAAACAAAATCTTTTCTCTTTATAATCTTTTCTCTTTAATTGGATAGATAATCAAAAATAAAGTTCTACTTACGGATATAGTTTCATTGGGTGCTGTAGGTATCACATCTGGAACTATCTTGCTGGATTCAAAGGCCTTGGCTACCAAAGACATGATGTTATCTAGGTACAAATAAAATATATAATTTGGAATATTTATTAAAGTTACAAATTTATTATATCTATATCTATAATAAAATCGTAAACGAGCCTTGTCTGTACATTAATTAAAAAAAAAAAAAAAAACAATTTGTAACTAGACACTGTGTCTTGTTTGTGAGTTTATGTATGCTAATCTCAGAAACGGCTTAACGGATTTGGATAAAATTTGGCACACAGATAGTTTATTACCTGGATTAACATATAAGTTACTTTTTATCCTGAAAAAAAGTTAGGTTCCTGTAAAATTTTATAAAAAAAAAAACGAACTACAGTGCGAAGTCGCGCTAGTTATAAAATAGGTGTCAGTTAGTCTACCTACTGCCGCACAAAATCATAAAATAATTTACTAACAGAAAATATAACGTAGGTATCCTTCTGTATAGCTCAAAGATAGCTTGACGAAACTTGAAGAACGAACGACTTTCTGTTGAGCCAAAACACGCTATATAATATGCTGTAAGTTGCCGAGGAGTTGGGTGTCCAGCAGACTTCTTTATGCTGCAGCATCAGATCAAGGTTGCCAAGATCAAGGTTCATTATCTATATATGTCGTGCGTACTTATGGCGATTGATTAGCCTTTATATGACGACTACATGGTATTAATTAGACGCTTGTATAACACAAATTAACATCTATATATGCCAATGTAAAGTCCAAAACAGTAGGTACATTTTGTTTAAATTTAAAATTTCTCTTTATTATATCAGTATACGATAGATTAAGATAATCGAAGTTCGAAACAAATAAACAAAAAATATTTTTTAAATAAAAATAGGTGCTTACCTTCTTCATGCACAGCACACACTGAAAGAAAAATTATACTAAATATTTCTCGATAGTGCAAACGAATAAAAATGCGATAACCAATCAGACAGACCTATTGTTTGTATCCCATTACGTTTTGTGAATAATGTTTCTACTTATAACATACATGAACAGTTATCGCTGACTTGAATCGCGCTTTGTAGCTGATATCAGTAGGTAGGTAACCTTGTAGTTTAAAAAGTAAGTTAGGAGGTTATCAAAAATGTTGTATAACTGGTTAATCTGAATTTTTAAGTAATTCTTTTACCTACTTACTTATACAATGTATTCATATTGATGTGTTGTCACTTCAACAAAACAAATAAAAAAAATACGAGGCGATTAATTTTTATATACATACTAGTGCCCCGCTCCCGGCTTCGCACGGGTGCAATTTTTTATTCAATCCAGCCGATAAATCACCTTACACCGCCATCTGTTAGATTCTTACGGAACTCACAGATAAATAATTGCTGGATTGAATAGGTATTAACAGAAGTTATGTTAATAATATTATATAATTAGCAAAAAAATAATAAACAAAATGAGATATAAACTATCTTATCTTTTAAGTTGGACCAAATAACAGATACCTACTTAGGTATGAAGTTTGATCAAAGTCGGTTCAGTAGTTTCAGAGTTTATCGCGAACATACATCGTGACACGAGATTTATATATATATATATATTTTATATATATATTATATATATATTTTTTAATTTCTAATTTAAAAAATCAATTAACTGAAAGACGGTGTAAAATAAAACAATATTATATTAACAAACATTTAATTGTTTTCAAAACAAAATTAGGCCATCACGAAATCTAATAACAAAATTAAGAAAGACAATTTATATTATTAATAATGAATTCTACTCATCGTGAACGCGAAACTACGAAAAAACTACAATTTCTATACATAATAATATAATATTTATTAATTTACAAAAAAACATACACTTATAAAACTAAGTAAGTAAGTACCTATATTAATTTACACGTGACTTCTTGTGTTAAGTCTAAAATGCAACTTAGCTAAGTAGATAACATTTATTTTTTTTACAAAAGAAGCGTATTCTGAAACAACTCTACACAGATAATAGGTAAGCAAATAATTATTAATGTCATAAAATAAATCAAGGCGATTATCTGATACTATCATTATTAAAAGTTTATAAAATGAATTAAAAAAAAACATGTGCGTTACACATATTGTACATATAGGCTACATTCATAATTATGTTAAAATGATTATTTTTAAATTAATAAAAATTAGTAAAAACAGGAAGCTTAATATCGTTATTAAGTTATAAATACAAATTTTCAATTTATAAAAGAAAAACAAAAGTTAACGACTAGGAATCACAATCAAACAACAAGGGACACCTTTATTTATGAATAATATTATTCTTTTATTATACGATAAATTTATAAATAAATATACTATATATATAGTAAATATTATAATATAATTTCAATGTACAAAGTTATTGTTTTTACATGACAATTTTTATTTAAGTGCGAGTATTGAATAACTTGAATGACACGATTTGAATCAAATATGGCGGAATAATCTAATAATTTCGATTTGCTTGTTTAGACTATTAATTATTAATTTAAGAGAAATTAAGTTTATATTCGTTTTTAATAAATAAAAAATTGCAATTGTACAATATTAACGTGAGTGGCGAGCACACTTATGTTCGCCAAATTATTAAAGTATATAATTGTACACTTGTTTCAGCTGTTATGAACTAAGACGTTCATCTGGCGACAGTAGCCACTTCGAGAACGATCAGCAGGAGTGCTACTATGTTTCGCCAAATTATTAAAGTATATTATTATACACTTATTTCAGCTGTTATGAATTAAGACGCTCATCTGGCGACAGTAGCCACTTCGAGAACGATCAGCAGGATTGCTACTATGTTTTGCCACATTATTAAAGTATATTATTATCCCTTTATTTCCTTATTACTTTTGTGTGATTAATAGGACGCCATTGCGATTCCGTGTTTTATCACAGGTTTATCAGTGACATTACATTACATATAAAGGGCTGTAAGCCTGTACATCAAACATTTTCATAAAATATACTTGCCAATCAAAATATACATACGAGTTTTATACAAATTACAAATATCTGAAACTGACCGACAACAATCTTGGTAAGATTGGTGGCATTTCACTATTCTCACGAAGTTATTTTCACTTGCCATTTTCTATTACTCGTTGGCACTGAAAACAATCACGTGGCGTTTCTGATTCGTTTTAAGGACTGTCAGTTCAGATAGTTTCAAAAGTTTTAATATCTATATATGCGAGTAGACGTTAGGAATTGTTTAAAAAAGGGAAACGTAGGCAATAATAATGTTTCAGAGCTGTAAAAACGCTTGATCAAGTCCATGGAAGGTAGAGGTAAGGAGGACCAGCTCTGTAAATGAGAAAGTGTCCGGTCTCCATTACCTCTATCATCCTTGATCAAGTCTTAAGTCTCAGTATGTTTGAAACTACAATAAAAATTAGATTATTCGAACTACAATAATTATTAGATGAAATTTACAATAAAAATCATTATCGAAAAATGGGACATTTTGAATGGTTAAATGAAATATTGATGTATTTCTGAATTACCTTTTATAACTTTGCGTATTACTTAATTGCTAAAATATTGTTTTTCTTTGATATAGGAAAAAAGGAAGACGTGTTGTGTGAAAAATTTTAAAATTACCATGTAGATTATAATTATATGTATCAATAACATAAAAACATATGATAAAAGCAAACAGTACGCATATCTTTATGACTATTCGTATACGAAGTATACAATACTTATTAAATTATTCCTTTATTTACACAAAATTCCCGGCCTGTTCTCCAAAGCGATATTTTTAAAACTACTTAATTTATAATTTGGGCAAATTTTATTCACGAAATACGATGAAAGCTGAGTCTTTAGAAAGCTGTTTAGCCCAACAAGCATTATTTCATAAAAGAAACTAAAAAGAAACATAAAACCTGTACAAATAATTACAACGTGTTAAGTTCATTCCAATATTACTTTTTCTTAGTGAATTAGTCTGTCATTTTAAGCAGGTTTTTATTAATTTAATACAAATACCTTCTGTATTGCTCGTACAAGCTATTGCTCGTACTTTTGGTATCGTACTTTAGCTGATCCTGCAGTAGAAATGGTAAAATCTTTATCAAATCTATTATCAAATTTAAAACAGTGAACTCAGTGTATTTAAAATGTATTTAAACTAAACAAAAAAAGTTGTATTGTCATAAATTTCGTAGATGAAAAGAGAAGGTTTAAAAGAGGTTTCCTTCTTATAGAACCACTTTGACGATTATGTCGTGGTAATAATATAAAATATGTTAAAATATATAATCTTTGTAAATGGTCTAAATTTTCTGCTACATGGGATAAAGGATATTTTGATTTTGGATTGACATTAAATTTCACTGGCATTTTACGGTCATTTTAATAATGTACTTAATTAAAGAAGTAGATACTATTATCATGAAAATTTTGAAGCAAAAAAAGTTAAAGCCCAAATAAATTAAAAATTTAAAAATTATTAAAAAACAATAAGAACAAAAATATCAACACAGTTATTTTATATTCAATCAATGCAATCTTATAGTCATTGAACTTCATACAACCTAGAAAAGGTTTTGATCACTCAAAAATTATTTACATAGTTTTCCTTGTAACATTACATATATCGATGATTGTATTTTACTACTCAACAAGAAAAAAAAAACAAATATTAAATTCTAGACACATTTGCACGCATAGAACTTTCCCGAATATTAACCGCCATTCACACAACTTGAACAGTTGCAAATGCACTAAATGTTACTTTTTTTGGTGGTTCAACACTGCAAGTCCTTACCACCGACCTTTTTGCACCATCCTGTCCATTCATTTTGAGTACTGGTTTCAAATTAGCAACATCATTGTGAGATTGAGCTTTGAACCTCCCAATCGTATTGCTCGGAGTCCCCAAATCTCTCAGCTTATTCGTCAATCCTGTTATCCTGTTTGAAAGATTCGAATAGTTTGTTTTCTTCACTTCGTTCTGTTTTTTTGGTTCGCTCAGTTTCATTGGTATTTCGAGGTGCTGTAAGGAAGTATATTTGCGATGATCAGTTGTCAAGTTTCTCTTCACGTCCACCGGTCGAGGCAGCCTCGGTGGCCTTTGCAGATAGTTGTTGGGCCTGAATTGTATAGGTGCGAGTTTAGGTTTGTCGTTCACGCGGTAGTATTGCGGCACTGGTTCCAGCCTCTGTGGTTTCGGTGCTCGGAGTGTTAACGCCATCGCCATTCTGGTCGGTCTCGCGAGACTGTCGAAGGCTGTGGTCGAGAACTGTGAGCGGCTGTTCCTCCACTCCTCGCGGTCTGATTCGTAGCCGGTCGTCACTGGAAAATTAAACGAGAAATAAATGTTAGTGTTTAATCGAAATTGTTAAGCGCAATCGTGTTTCAAGCTAAATATTAAGGATCTTAGTGCCGTCAAATGGGCCCATTAAGCCAATAAAAAGAACAAATTTGGTAGGTACTTTTTTCGTATCATATTTTTAATTTTTAAAAATTTTTGACCAAACAATGTTTTTATTTAATTAAATATTTTACTGCTTCTAAGCGGGTATGGCGATTGGAAATACTTATACGCAAAAAATCTGTTGTACTTTGAACACAACACAATATATGTAAATCAATCAACATTTTTCATACAAAACATCAATAGGTACTAATTTCGGTAAATAAACGATTTAAATGCGCTTTTCACTAATGTATTATAGCAATCTTTCTGTAACATTTTGTGTGTCTATATTATTATGTGAGATGTATATGTCTAAATTACGTCAAAATTGCAAGGTTTTAAGTACGTGCATAACTTAAAATTCACATAAAGTAAACATTTCCGTGCACCTTTGAATATTAAACGGCACTTGACAAGTTGATGACCTAGAGCGCATCGTTCTTTGCGAGGATGTCTGTATCGATTTAGGAAATCTACTGGTAGGTTATTCTTATTAGCTTTTATCGGTACATCTATTTTGAAATTATTTGTATTAACATCTTTTTTTAATGTTAACGTCGACAGACAGGCTGACGGTCGACTTGATGGTAGATAGGTGGCAACCATCGCCTATGACACACACCACATGTGCTGCAAGTGCGGAAAATGGACTCTGGCATCTCTTAGCATCTCTGGCACTCAAAGAAACACAACAGCACACATGCTACTATTTCACGGTGGTCTTCTATAAGGGGATGGTTACTGCCGCCAGACGCGCTGCACAAATGATTGCAAAATGCAGCGTGCCCCGCCACTACTTTACAAATCCAGATCAGAGTCAACTGAAAAGTTCATTTCCAAAATTGACCTCACCGGGAAACGAACCCGGGACCCCTGAGACAGAGCGTTAAAGCAAACACCCTAACCACTCATCTAACTGGCTCTACAAGAAAGAAAGAACATACATTATAAGTATATCGGGTACGAGTAATTGGAACCCTTGGCCGTGTGCTACATTATTCAAGCATGAAGGACGACATGGCTACAAATATCGTTCCCGCGCAGCTCCATTTACAGTTCCTACATACATTTCCTATGCCTAGTAATTTATTTGTTACTAGCTGTTGCACGCGACTTGGTCCGCGTTGAAAAAGAAAATATATGAGTAATTACTGTACCCGTGCGCCGTACACCGCCACCTGTTAGATTTTCGTGGAACTACAGATAATAAAAACAAATTTGTCCGCGTTGAAAAAGAAAAATATAGCCTATCCTGTGTCCCGTACGTCCAAATGTTTATCTACCAAGTTTCATGAAAATCAGTTAATTCGTTTCAGAGTTATGGAGGAACATACATACATACATACATACGGAAAAAAATTCTAAAAATCGTCAATTTAGTTTCAGTATCATGTATAGAGCCTATAAACACGATATCTCTGAAAACAAAGTAACTTACTCCATGACCGACGCTTACAGATTTATTATTAGTATTGAGTATTGATGATAGCCCATGTAATACTCGTTGATAATGTAGCTTTCTATATGTGAAAGAATTTTTAAAATCTCCAATATTTTTTTTAAGTTTATTCATTACAAACAAAAATCTAACTAGATAACTTTTCTCGCTTAAACTCTGACATTTAAGGCTGGAGCAGACCAAATGCGTATGCGTAGACGTAAGCGTAGACGTGCGCGTACCACTGAGTTGTAATGTATGGAACTGTATAAGACAGGACACACCGCTTGCGTAACGTAGACGTGCACGTCGACGTGATGCGTAGCCCTACGTAATGCAGCTCCCAAGACACAAACAGGCTACGTGACCTACGCCGTACCTTACGCAGAGCAGAACGGCAACGTCGCGTTGATGACGTTGTATTCAATGGCGCTCCCTATTGGACGTCACACCAAACAAGTTTGTACACGCACGTACCTTTGCTGTGCGTTGCCCTACGCGCGTAACTACGCAGTCAGTTGTATTTTTTTACAAACAATACCGGTCGGTACGTAGTGCTAATGGTGTTTTGTTTTGTTAAATGAATACGGAAATAAAAGAACAACTTATTGAAATTGTGCGTAAATATGTCTGTATTTACAACTCAAAAAATAAAGACTATCAAAATATTTCATATAAAAGTTTATAAGCTTCTTCCTCATCAGATGAACTACTTGGTCCATATACCCAATTTTCATCAGACATTGTGCACAACATAACACAACAAAAGCGTCGAAAACAGTAATAAAATGTGGCTGCCGCAACCGGGCACGCAATGGGATTCCGTTGCGTACTCAGCTCGATTGCGTAAGCGTAAGCGTAGACGTATGCGTAACCCGGTGTGACATCGGGTTACGCCGTAACTACGCGCATGACTACGACGTGGTTACGTCGTAGTCACGCATACGCATTTGGTCTGCTCCAGCCTTTAGATGAGACAGAACGCACATATATATAAAGAATAAAATTAATGATTTTTTCATTTACTAAGTATGATTTAAGTTGAAGTTTTACTAATTAAGTTTAAGCTTCTTTGACCTTTATTATACAAGCAGTGCTGATTGCTTGGTAAACACGAAATTGCTTAATTTTGCCGCTCAACGACAAACTGCCTCTACTTTTTAGGACATGTTGATACGTGACGGAATGATGCACAGAGTACCTACATTAGTTCTCTTGAATACTTTTTCAATGGAATGGTCAAACGATAATGTTCTGTATAAATAACCAATATAAGTAAGTACACCCACATGAGATTATATTTTACAGATTCTGTATTGATGTTTGGAAGATCTTGTTTATATAGTATATATAATTGGAAGTAGCTTTACACGTATGTCTGTCTGTATGGCCGCTAACACCTCCTAAACCACGCAACAGATTTTGATGCGGTTTTCACCATAGGTTTTTATAATTTTTCACGGTAGTTATATATCTATAATAAAACCTAATTAAGGTTTTATTTAAATAGAAAAAAAAAAACAATATTTTCTACCCAAGTCGTCGAAAAATTAATTCACATGGCTGACGTAGGCTAAACCTTAAATGATATATAAAAATGATGTAGGTACTAGAGAATTGCAATTCTTTTATTAAAACTTTAATCTTATAAATATTATAAATCCGTCATGTCTGTTTTTCCGCTAACAACTTCTAAACCACCTATTCGATTTTAATTCGGTATATTTTTTAGCTCAACAGATTTTACATTATTTCTATGTATATTAAAAATAATGACGTATTTTTACCTAACAAAGTCAACTCCTATATAGTATACAGTATATTAAGTTGTACAAAGTGACGATATTCTGTTGTATCTTAAACATTCTTATTAAATTAAGGTTTTATCTTTTAATTTATTTCTTTTGAATCTTTTAAAATCAGATCACAATTAATTTAAAAAAAAAATCAAAATAAAAGTAAATTAATGAAGTACTTTAAACAGTGCCGGATTAACTACTAAGCAAAATCCGCGTACCAGATCTCGACAGCTATAAATTTTCAATATTTTGAAATGAACATCTCAGAAAATATTGTTCAAATATTATTCAAATATTATTCTTTTATGTACTTAAAAGTTTAAATAAAATTATCTTTATATTATATAAAAAAAATAATAAAAAAAATAGAGCAAATATATTTTAACATTTAAAATCCACATAACCCCTTAAACTGGATATCCTAATTACAAACCAAGGGCCTTCTACTAGATAGAATTTGCTATATAGAATAAAGTAAATGAAGTAATTTATATATATACATATATTCATATTAAAATAAATTGTGTAAAAAACTTATTGCTCTGTGCCCCAGCAGATTTCGCAAGGTTGATACGAGGATATGACGAGTATACGACGTGGTCTCTTGTATTGTAAACATATTTGCAATACACTTGCTAAGTACACACAACTCTTCAACAAGACGCTGTCAACAACCTTCTAACAGATTCAATTTGCCTACTCTACCTATTCAGACCTATTAAGTGTTTGAATAAATAGATATTAATAAAAACTGCATACATACGCGTCTTTACTTGTGATAAAATAGGAAATTATTACTATGAATTATAAATAATAATGAATTATAAAGGCTTTTATAAAGCTATTATTTTTACACAAAGTCATTTGTATCTTTATTGAGCATTAATTCTTTGAAAACGTGTAAAAATGTAACCGCCCGCCGTTACATTGTAATTATTGTTTTTTTCTTTTATTACATTCTACATCTACAATATTTATAGACAATTTCCCATTTAAATTTATTGTTTATTCGAAAAAAGAGTATCCTCGCAAAGTTAGAAGCTGACACCAAAAATAAAATTTAAAACCCTATTGGACACCAACTATCATGCTGTTGATACTTAGAAATCGTACAAGGCTATATAGTATGTACAAATATTTACATAGTATAAAACAAAGTCGCTTAGATCTTTTAAACTATACTCAACGGATTTTAATGCAGTTTTCATTCTTGGAATATAACGAGGAGGAAGGAAGAAAAAAATCCGTGCGAAGCCGGGGGCAGGCCGCTAGTTCAT
This sequence comes from Synanthedon andrenaeformis, assembly GCA_936446665.2. NCBI lineage: Eukaryota > Metazoa > Arthropoda > Insecta > Lepidoptera > Sesiidae > Synanthedon > Synanthedon andrenaeformis. The sequence goes on from OW387796.2 coordinate 6,194,108, forward strand.
TATAAGCAAGAACATCGAGTGTAAAAAGTATATATTTTTTAATAGTATAGGTACCTACCTATAAAGTACATATAGTAAGAAACAAGAATATTTTTAATATAGGTACTAATCTGTACTAGAGCGGATGTTAGAAGTTTGTTTACCAAAAAACATCACATTAGGTTTACCTCCAAAACTACTGCAACAATAAAGAAAAATTCATACACTATATGAAAAGTACTTTATATCAGATAGTAATTTATTAATAGGTACATTTACATTGTCCAGGTATTATTTATTATACAACGCTACATTTCTCGTTAACGTGAAATGCAGCCTGAAATGCTCAATATATATTATATATGTTGTGTTGGTTTGTGTATTACTCAAAAACTCGAAAACTAGCAGACGAATTGACTTGAAATTTTTACACAATATGCAATCAGCTTTAAGGATTAATCTTATCTATTTAAAACCCTATTTAAAAAATTAAAAAATAAACCTTTTTACGGCGCCATCTACCGAAAGCGAGAACTAACTCGCCAACGAGAACCGATATCACATTTAAAATGGAAATTAGACGTTGTTATGGCAACCGAGTTAATATAAGACTGAGCCACAGCGAAGCGTGGTCGGGTTGAGCTAGTAATTAATAAGAAAATAGAACTTTAAGAAAAACATGTAAGTGCAAAAGGGAATTGTTATTTTCACTCACTTCCGCAATAAATTCTTACCTAACAAAATGCAGACAGTTAAACAAATATATTTTGTATTCTATTTGTAATGGCCCTTACCTAATGTGCATTTCTTGTGCAAAATTACTCTGTGTACACAATTAATACTAAACAAACAACTCTGTAGTGAAATACTGTACACAATATATGGTTTGCAAATTGCACAATCATTTTAAGGACCTATTATCTAGGTACGTGAGGTTAGTGTGAAATGCTACTTAACAATTGTTAGAAATAAAATATTTTTAATGTTTTTGTAGATATTCTTACTAAATTGATGTTCAGTAAAACTGCAAAAATTTCTGTGTCTCTATCATGTAATTTTTGTGTCTATCAACCTATATACAGGGTTACACTAAATATCTAATTATTTTCAGGCATATAACCTATCTAAAGAAGCCATTGTGGAAAAAAGCTCAAAAACTTTCATATTCGACTCTATATTTTCTATATCTATAATAATATTATAAAGAGAGAAAATTTATATTTTTGTATGTTTGTAATGAATAAAATCAAAAACTACTGGACCGATTTTAAAAATTTCTATAGGTGGAAACCTCTAGAACTTTTATATATTATATAAAAGTTATGCAGACGAATTCACGTGCAACAGCTAGTACACGATGAATAATTTGTGTTAATATAAAATCCAACACTGTTTGATCGATCAGCTTGATAAACCTATATTTTGACTGATCTCTGATGCGTATTTGACCGGGAATCGAATCTGAGTCTCATTGCATCAAAACGAGTGTAATCTAAAATATGTTATCTTCTAAAAATCTGATGTTTTTATAAGTGTGGTTAGCAGTGAAAAACTTTTTATCTATCTAAACATTAGCGCTATTCGCATTTTGTTTCTCAAAGATGAAAAATTCTCAGCGCAAAAACACTGAAGCCAATAAACTAAATTATTCATGATCGTGGCGTAATGAAGAAGTGTTGTTCATAATGCATACGATTTTCTGTTTGTTACTATTCAATAAATTGCATTGCAGAAGCGCTGTCCTAGTTAAGTCAGGCGTTTGAAACAATTTGCAAACGATTCTAGAACGATGGAGTATTGCGTAGGATGATCCACAGATATGACACTGGATGTGGCAAGAGCGTGGCCGCCGAGAGGAATCTTTGACTTAACACAATTACTTGACGCTTTGAAGGGATTTTTTTTCTGCAAATTAATATACAAATACCTTCCTCGTTGATCACTCTTTCCATTAGTGAAAATCCGTTGCGTGCGTTATACAGAGGCAGATGCGAAAATTTATGTAAGGATACGGAAATTTATACTATGTAAGGAAGATTAAAAACAACTTGATTTCTTCTTGAGCACAGAGAATGTAGGTGCGAGGCAAAATTATTACAATGATCTTAACTTGTCTTCTAATTTTTTATATAATAAAAAGTGATAAGAATGGAGATTCAGGTATCGATTTTCTTTCAATAAAAAAGGGACTACAAAGTATAGGATAAAGGCTCTGACATCCCTTTACACACCGTTTTTCTAGTTTATACTGCAATAAGCAGTTTGCCTTTCCTTAATAGCCTCCACTCGGAGATCGATATAACATCCCATTGCTTTTAATTACATACTTCATCTGACACTGGAATTAAAAAATAAAGCAAGTAAATTAAATGATGAGTGGGTTGATTAAATCATCTATTTGCTTCCATAGTGGAAGGCAAAACAGAAAAGATCGGAGATTTGGGAATTTAGGAGATGGAATTTGATACTTTAGCTACATATTACATATACCTATTATATATATATATATATTGTATATTCGAATTAATAATATTCACATTAATACGCTCAAAGAAAATATTACTCGTAACGTACACGTATTGACGTAAAACACACGGCGGTGTACACCAGCCACACCCAATTCTTATAAATAGAAATACAATAAGTAAACAACAGCCGCAGTGACAATATAAAATATGTTGCAATTTGGAATCTTCTTTATGGGATAAAATCGTTAAACAATTTAGTGCATTATACAATATTAAAATTTGTCGCAACTTTTTTCTCAAACTTCGTGTCGCTTCTAGACTAAAAGTTCAAATCTCGAATCTCAACTCTGTCGCATCGTGTCTGAAAGTTTTGTAACTCTGACATCAGACACTCGACCACCGTTCATGGAAATTAGTTTCGCGAACTATCCGTGATAAACGCAATTGTTCGACAATACAACATTTTATTTAACTGTGCACTTTACTTTCTTTACGTAATGAGCTGAACTATAGTAAAAAAGGTCAAATTCAATTCATTCCTTTTTTGTCAAAGCTTATTTTATTTTCCAATTTGTTTATTGTCACCGAATAGTCTATTTGTAAGAGTCGTGCCTTTTTATCAATTGACATCTTTTGCTAAAACGTTTTCAAGTCAACTGAAAAACCCAAGATATTATGGATCTCAAGTAGTCACTCTGTAGCTTACTTTTAACTTCAACATGAATTTTTAATGTAAAATTTTCAAAATTAAAAAAATAAAAATATCAGAAAGAAAATGAAGAGTTGAGGATATTCAATTATATGGGGCGGTAGGCAAGCTAACTTGGTGCTAACCTTAACACGAGTAATACAGTACTACTGGTTCAGTACTATTTACTCTATGACAGTACTTAGCGTGGCAAGTGCACTGCCAACCTTAGTAGGATAAAAGATAAGGGAACGTGGGCTCTGACATCCACCACTGGTGCACTAAAACACAACATGCTTTTGTTTCACAGTGATCGGTTTCAGGGGCTACCCAGTTTATGACTGCGAAACGCAATGTGTTAAACTGTCAATAATTGCAATTGCAATGACACTAAATAGCAAAAGATCTTAAAGCAATAAAGAAATTAATTTTCCCACTTTTTGCAGATTAATAGGTATTGTAAGACGAAGAACCCTTGAAATTGGATATCAACTGCATCAAATTAACCAATCACTGCCTCTGTTTGTTAACAAACCAAATTCACACAGTTCCATCAGAATTCGAGTGCACGTCTGAACGACGAACGTCAGAGTGACTACGGAATACAAAGCATTCTCCACAACTAACCTATTAGTTAAAGTTTCGTTGAAGCGATTGTACAGCAAATTCTCCACAAATTTGGAGAAGTGAATGACCCGTATTATGCAAACAAATCGTCAAACGTTGGCCTTGACTTAATTACATTTTAACAGTAACATTACAGATTCACCGGTCGTTCAAAGTGAATTACAAGTTGACGAAAGTGTTTCGTAAATGTAAACGCATACTTCAAATAGATTATCCAAGAATTTAGATTTAAAACGTAAAATTAAGCAATAAGTGATCGCAACTAAATCATAGCCAATATATTCATGATCATAAAGTTGTTTGTGATCATAAACCTTAACTTCATCATAATTATTTTTTTATTGTAAAGTTCGGCAGATCTAAAAAAGCTCTACTTGATGGTATTCGTGGCTACCGTCGCCACTGTGCCGCAATTAGGCTGCCAAACTTAGAGGGATTAATGACAAAGGATTAGGGAATTATTCTCTCTGGTATCTTTTACTTACTAACCGAAAAACAACAGCACAGCGGTGGTCTTCCGCAAGGGGTTGGTTACTGCCAAAATACTCGCCGTATTTAACTTATGACTGGATTAACGTTCAGAAGGCTCAGCTGAGGAACCTGAGCCTTCTGAACAGACCAGCAGACTATCATCATACATACAGGTATACACAGAGAATCTACGCGACTGTGGAAATTATGATCTAGGAGTTTAAAAAATATTCATAATATTTGTTTAACAATGTCCCTGTATTGCTGGCTAGCGAGACCACGAACGTATGTATATTGACTAAAACTCACCTTTATTATTCGTTGACCAGAAGTTGCTCGGCGGATTGTTCTTTTTTGTCTTATTTTCTCTGAACATAAGGATATCCGGAACTTTATTCGATTTATTATCCTTTGGAACGACATCAGGAACTCTTTCAACATTAACCCTCACATATTCTCCTTTCAATACTTTCTGGTTGTCTTTGTTATAAAGTACTGGCGGCGGCGGAGCTTTGGGCTTTTTGTGGAACAGTCTTTTTCTGTCAGGCTTCGTAGGAATATCTATGTCTGTATAAATAACGCTATCTATCTCACCGACGTCACCTGCGTCACTTCTGATACCAATAAGACTCATCGGTTGATCGAAACGCGAATTTATATTCTTTTGTTGGACAGATATATGAGTTATTCCATCGTTGTCAGTCGTGCGAAGATTAAATTCGTCTTTCGCTTTGTCTATTAGCTTGTAATCGTCAACACTGTTCTTTCTACCTTTAAAAACGTCATAAGTTTTCTTTTTGGAAAATAAGTTATCAGTACTAGCATAATTATTTGTATTCTTCGTCAGTCTGTTCCTCATTTTAAAATATTTGTATGTGAAATATATTCTCTTAAAGTCTTGTTCACTCTCGAATTTCAGTGCGATTGCTTCCTTAATAAGGTTTTTGGTTACATAAAAGACTAGAGTGTTTTCACAATTTGGATAGTTCTCAATATTCACACAATTTACAATGTCATCTATATTTATATTTTCGTATTTAGTCGCTTTTATTTCTGTATAGTCTTTAATTAGTTTCTGTTTCTCCTCGTCGCTTGTTTCCTCTTTAGTAAGAAGCTGAAGTTGATCCTTTTCATTGAATCCAACTATAATGTTGTTGTCGTGTATTGAAGGCGTTTTGGTTATGGTCATAATATCAAATTGTTGGGCGTTACCGTGAAGTTTCTGTCTCGCTACAATGGTGGCGAGACCGCCACAACGGGAGGTCTTCTTCACCGTCATATTTGACCTGGAAAACGATAAAACCAAATATAATTATCTCAATGTATTATACATATATTTTATCTATTACTATTCTACTAAAAAGTAGTTTTAAGTGCTTCTCTATCTCTTGCTAATCCTACTATTGTAGGATCTTATCCTTAATCTTATACTTAATTATCAACAGAGTATTTGCAGCACCTGTGGACAGTGGTATTGCTTGTATGTTAGATAATAGTAGTGACCTACCATCACATGGACCGTAAGCCTTTTTGGCGACCTTTACATTAAAATAAACTATTAATTATGAGCTTTATGCCTGTTATTCCGAGAGCGATGATCTGTGATTAATGTTTAAAAAAAAGCGAAAATAACACTTCCTGTCTGACTAAACTACACGTATCATGGCCAAAATAACGAACCGATCTTAACGGAATTTGGTATGCAGATTTATTTTGAACCCTGGGAAAAAGCGTGGGTTTCTTATTACCCTTTTAGCTAAGCGAAGCCGCTAAAGGGGCTAAAGGGGTTTTTACGTAATAAAAGTTCCCTTTCAAACATTAATCAATCATTCTAATCTTATCAGGGCTCTTTTGATGTTGCGGCGAAACATTTTTTTTAATAAGTGACTGGATTATTTCATATTGCACAGTTTATTGATTTAGCCAAAATTAGATTGTTTATTAGATTTTTACCATTTAATTTAGTTAGTTTTTTTTTCCATATTTATTGCAGCCAGTAGATATGTTTGCTGTGCGAAAGCTACATTCAATAACTTGGTCATATAAATTTTTTTCTAGCATCCAGGAAACAAAAATATACAAAAAAAATTTTCTTTGAATTACTAAGTAAATCCTGTTCTGAAGTAGTGTTTCCATGAAACTATGTCGAGTTGTACTTAAAAAAATACTATTTCCTTAGATGAAAAGTACTCGTGGGTGCGTTTTACTCTCATTTCATTTATTGTTGGGAAAAACACTTGAATAAAAAATTTCCTGTAATACATGTAAATACATTTTTACGAAAATTGCTTATAACGTGTCCACAATACAGCTACACCCTATTTTTTTACTATCAACATATTTAAATTTTAAAGAAATTAAATACACTGAAAACTGTCTTGGTAAATTTGTCGAATACAAATTTCGCAGTCTGATTTTCGTTTGTATTGTTTATGTTATTTATTTGCTAAAACATTATATTAAGCTTTATTGGATGATGTTTCCTGTCTGATAGAAAGTTAATGATTTAATAAAATATTCTCATATTCTTTATACTCAATTAAACGTTCAAAATAACGGCGGATCACTTTCAAAACCGTAGAAATTAATGTGTATAAAATTTTTTTTACGAAAAGTTATCACGTTAATGAACTGCTTTCACTTTTTTACAATTTATTCTTTAAATACATTTCACGTATCTCTTTGTGTGTGCACTTTGAATCATTTTTGATTGCTTACAAACATATATATTTAATGGATAAAATATATTATGTTTGATTCAATACAGACCCCATCGCTTCGCTTAACTGTATTCAAGTACCTATTTTCAGTCTATCGAGAGAAATAGAAAATTTTGGTCCCGTACTCAATAAACGAAATATAACTTCAAGGTTACTGTCGCCATACGGCTGCCTAATTTTAACTGCGAAAGGCACTACTAGACTACACCTAGACCAAAACAAATGTTGAAAAGCTCATTTCTAAATTGAAAACGTTTCAGTATGAAGTTAGAATTAAGATTAGGATTTTTCTTTACTAGTGGTAGGATGCAATTGAGTTCCGCAGTTATGAATTGAGCAGCTTGTGTGGCTGCAGTAACCATCCTCACAGAAGACCTCATGACATCGCGTATACTGTTGTATTTCGGTAAGTTTTTTAAATTTTTTCTCTCTTTTGTTTACACTGTAACTTGGCAATCTGTCGATTAATGATGAGCCAATCATTTGTAGTTATTTTCTTTTTTTTCTTCTTTGGATAGGAACATCAAAAGATTTAAATCTTTGGGAATGTCCATTGATTTCCTATCTCCCAATTTAAAATCAGTTCTCCATATTGGGAACATTGTGTCTTATACTCCCTGACCCTTCCATTTTTGTAGCCAGCTGATTAATGTGGGTATGTAGCCAGTTTTGATATTGTTTCGGTAAGTAAGAGATTGTTTTTATATATTACTAGCTGGTGCCCACGACTTCGTCCGCGTTGAAAAATATTAAGTAGCCTATCCTGTGTTCCGTACGTCCAAATGTTTATCTACCAAGTTTCATTAAAATCAGTTAATTTTTCAGAGTTATGGAAGAACATACACACATACAGAAAAAAATTCTAAAAATCGTCAATTTAGTTTCAGTATCATAGAGCCTATAAATACGATATCTCTGAAAACAAAGTAACTTACTCCATGACCGACCCTTACAGATTTATTATTAGTAAATAGTATTGACTAGGTTTTGCCCGCGACTTCGTCCGCGTCCGATTGCTACCAAACTTCACAGGATTACCCGCTGGACTAATCTGAAGATTGTCTGAAAATTTCATCAAAATCGGCTCAGCGGTTTTGGAGTCTACAGGGAACATACATACACACAATGCCTTTTATATATATATATATATTAGCTCGCGCCCGCGACTTCGTCCGCGTTGAATAAGAAAAAAGTAACCTATCCTGTGTCCTGTACGTCTAAATGTTTATCTACCAAGTTTCATGAAAATCAGTTAATTCGCTTAAGAGTAATGGAGGAACATTCATCCATACATACATACAATACCTACACTTACAGATTTATTATTAGTATTGATATTGATATATATGGAAGATGTAGGTAGGTAGGTGGTTACCGTAGCCTAGGGCTTCGGGGGTTAAAAAAAAGTTGTTTAGTTCTCATTCTCTAATTAATATAATGGTATAAAATATTGCTTAACCAATAATTAACAGTTAGTTAACGCGGAAATCATACATTTAACTTCTCTAATGTTGTGTTACGTCCGGCCTCTTGTTATAGGATGTTGTAAACACTCGACTTTCACATTCTATCTAACATTATCTATAATGTATAGTACTTGTTGGTAAATTAATATGTAATTTGTTAAGCAATAAATCAATTATATAACACACAACAAGTATTTTTATATACATAATATTTACTATTGTATATTTTGAAGCCAACGAAAGTTTGTATGTTGGGATGTTTGTTAATCAATAACGCAAAAACCGCTAAACTAATTTGGATAAAATTTGGCACACAGATACTTTTTATCTTGAAAAAATATTAACCTCCGAGGGATCGTCTAAAAATATTTAGAAAAAAAGGCTGTGGTTAACAGAGGCGGCGCCACCGTCGTCACAGCGATGAATGTGTCAGGCTTTTACCAGCTAGTAATATTAAACTACATTTCCAGTAATCAAAATAATTTGAAAATTGCTTTTTATATAAAAAAATTATTTTGCAAAATACTAAAAATTATTTTCATTTGTAAGTAGGTATAGGTGATTTCCTGCGAAAATACAGACAAATTAAATGCAAGCATTGTTTAAGAAATAAATCTTTGAAACGACGCGAAATGCGTAATTGTGTGAAAAAAAAAACATTGTCGCGGGGAAATTGATGGGACAAGTTGCTGGGAATGTTAGATAAAAGTTAATTTGCTAAAGACCTGTTGATTGTTTCCGCGTCCGGGCTTCGAAATCTACAATCTGAACTCAGCGAGGAATATAATAAGGCAAAAAAAAGCTAAAAGAACTCAATAGAACTAAATACAAAATTAAAAGTGAGAAATTTTTATGAAGATCGTCATAAGGAAGAAAACGTAATTTTATTTCTCTTCCATAAGAGAGTTATTGTTGCCAGATGTGCTTTTTTATGACCTTTAAACGCAGTAATGCCTAAGATTTTTCCTTTTATCATTATCTCAGCCGCAGGACGTCCACTGCTGAACATAGGCCTCTCCCATAACTCTCCAATAGGACCGGTCAGAAGCAGCCTCGATCCACCGTTGACCCGCGGCCTTTATTAGGTCGTCTGTCCACCTTGTGGGTGGACGTCCTACACCGCGCTTGCTGGTCCGTGGCCTCCACTCGAGAACCTTCCGGCCCCAGCGGCCGTCGGCTCTCCTTTTATAATCTGGTCAAAATTTAGCTCTGAACAAATAAGTTTTGGCAACCAGAACCGGAAACCGGTGTTAATATAAGGGCTTTGCTAAAGTCTGAGCAGAAAAGTAAATATAGAAAATTAGTGACTCGCCTCCGGTTTCGTACTAATAGTTTTTTGTTTTCTGCTAATCGTATACACAAACGTTTATCACTCTTTTTAATAATGAAACCCGTATCAAAATCTATTGAGTGGTTTAGAAGAAGTTAATGGACAAATTGGCAGAAGCGGACAGCGGACGCGGTAGCACAGAACCAATTAAAAATTCGATACAATTTAACTAACACTTGTGATAAATCTTATTTTCTAATTAAACGACAGGTCGCCTAAATATTGCAGCGATTCGGAAATGCACTGAATAAAAGAAATTATGTAAATGCGACTTCCCACGTGCAATCAAAACAATTTAGGTAACACCTGACTTGGTGTTTGGTTTAAGTCATGAAATAAAAATGAATATCGAAATCAATCGTTTCTGGAAATGTCTACGACATATTTATTAATTTTTCATTTTTCTTTATTACTGTTTTTTATTAGAGATGGGTTTGCTCTTGGCCAACATCCAGCTATGTAGCGAAGATGAAGGCTATGATGGAGCGAGCTCACCCAGAAGATGCCTATTCACTCGAACTTGCATATTCGAGTGAATGTTTTACATGCACATGTTTTGCATGTGCAAAATTTCACAGTTTATAATTCCATAAAAATGGAAAATTCAACAATAAAAACAAAAAAATTCAATGATCACATAAATGTTTTAACAACCTCTAAGAAAAAGAGGCGCGGGCGAAGTCGTGGTCATTTAAGCTAGTGGTATTTTAAGTATTATCATGTAATTTCAACATCTACATCCTTTCAATAATTCAAAACAAGAAAATTATTGTCAATTGTTTATAATAAAAGATATAAACAATTCTGTTGAAATGTGGTTTAAGGTACTCATATAGAGTGATGTAGCATAAATTCTGTTTTTGCGACTAAATTAGATAAAGAATATACTCAGAATATAACAAAACCTTTTTTTTAAAATACTTATTATGTTGCAATTTATTCTAAAAATATGTTCAAAAATATTTATTTAGATATTTCCTATATGGCCATAAGCTTATCGTTTGGACCACGCTTCAATGTTAATTCATTTCTCGTCTCCACGAGGAAGCACAGACTTTTTACCAAGAATGTCACACGCTAAGCAACCATTGTGTTATTACTCGTATATATTTTTTTCTATTACGCAGACAAATGCGCTTTCTACTATTAGATTATAAAGTTTATTAGGACTTCTATGAAAATATCAATTCTTAAACGTTAATGTCATTTTTAGGGTTTTTTAGAAGTCGTTGGTAATTTAGACGAAGGTAAGTACCTTTTTGGTACTTTAGATGAAGGAATATAAAATATTTATAAAAAAATCTGTTTTCAATGTCAGCCCCTTGCCGCGCTCCAACACGTAACTTAAAGCGTATGAAACTTGTCTATATTTCAATTCCCAGTTATATCCTTTCAGGTGATGTTTTTTTTTTATAAATGTTCTATACTTATGTCCAGCAGTGGACTTCCTACGGTTGATATAATTAAGTTGAGTTTAAGTTAGTTACAATTACATTGAAGTTGATCAAATACAGTTAAAATTGAGAACAAGGACATTAATTAATCGCTCAGCCAAATAAAGTTAGCTCTCGGTTCATCGTTGGCCCTAGAACAAGTCTCACCTCGATTTAACAATTTAAAAAATGCTGTTTCGCACCTTTTAAGGCACAATCTTAGTCCTTTGGTACTAGGTCAATGATATATAGCCATGAAAGTGGAAATTAAACCGGTCCAATACAACCATCAATGTTTCTTCCGATATATAAAAAAAGGCAGTAAAGGACGAATCCTATTTATATAAAGTGCGTGGCTGACCTTATTTCTTTATGGCCAGTATGACTAAGTTAAGAGTATATCTGGTTTTTATTACCGTGTGAGAATAACACAAATGTCACTACTTAATCCTATTCTATACTAATATTATAAAGAGAAAATTGTTTGTTTGTAATGAATAAACTCAAAAACTACTTTTGTAAGTGAAAATTCTTACACTTATTGAAAGCTACGTTATCAGCGAGTAACATAGGCTATTTTATAAAATTACAAGGACGAAATCCCCGAAATTCCCGTGGATTTTCTAAAAATATAAAAAATATGATGGCACCACCGTCGTCACAGCAATAAAGAATTGAGCCGTTATATAATATTTTATTAGGTGTTATGTTTTTCATTTTTCAAAACACAGACGAAAACACGGGCACCAGCTAGTAAGGAATAAATTAAGAAAAATAATACGAATATAACTGAAACATTAAATTAATTACAGGCTCAAATTGGTCGCGGCGATGTTCCTCATTAGTTGTTTCGACACAGCGCTCAATTAATTAAAAAAAAAATTTGTTAATTAAGACATTATTGTCGAATATTAAAAATTTATTTATTACGAAGACTACTTCCAACACTCCACAAGCTTTCTTAATATTTTAGTATCCATCTGTGTAACTCGTATATAAAACTTAATCGTTTTTGCTCCATTTTTCCATCTCAATATCTATTAGTCCTTATATATACTCCTTCTCGGACCATGGATTGAAAACGGTATCAAATCCATGGTTGCTACGACCAATAACTAAATAATTATAATGAGTAGCTAATCATGGGATTGTGTAGTATAAAGTTGGCTCTTGAAAAGAGGACCATCATATTAAAGAACATTCCAAACCTGCTAAATGCAATTATTGCAGTTGTTTCAAATTATTGCAAACAAAGCCCACTTTATTATCTTAAGTTTCATAGAAGAAAATAACAAGTCTTCAAATGAAACCCACATAATAATGTATTTAAGAAACGTCCGCATCTGTCGGTTTGGTGACCGCGTAACCGCCATAATACTCGCTCATACGTAGACAATGTGACATAAAACATGCATCGCAGATTGTGTTACAATTTTACGTTTTCTAGTATAATCGCCTTTATTGCATTCGAAATAAAGACGCAATGCATCCAAAGTTAACTGCAGAGCTAAGTGAGTTGATACACAATAAGGGTATTGTCTGCTGAACGTTGTTCTCAGAGAGATATCAACAGAGTTTCCAGTGCCGTCGAGAAAGTCACCTTTCTCGAAGATTTCAAATGCGGAGGAACTGTGAACTTGTCAAATACAGAGAATATACCATCGGGTGTTTAATTCGATTAAATCTCACTAATATTATAAATGAGATTTTTATAATGAACGCTGCCAAGGATTGAAACTCTGCGTTTCCGAGCTCATATAACCCAAATCTCTTTAAAGTTCGAGTGAATAGACATCTTCTGGGTGAGCTCACTCCATCGTCGGCCTCGTCTTTGCTGCACCAATTTATAACCACATGAATGCGAAAGTTTGTGAGGATGGGTCTACGTCTTGTTACTCTCACGTAGAAACTACTGAACTGATTTGGATGAAATTTGCCACACAGATTACCATTATTACCTGCATTAACAGATAAGATTTTTAACCTGGAAACTTATTAGGTTCCCGAGGGATCGTCTAATGTGGGTAATCTGCGTGCCGAATTCATCTAATTCCGTTCAGCCCTTTATGCGTGATTGAGTAACAAATATCCAACATACAAACTTTTGCGGCTTCGCATGGATGCAATTTTTTTTTGCAAATTATATACACATATCTTCTTCGTTTATCGCTCTTTCCATCAGTGAAAAACCGTATCAAAATCTGTTAGGTGGTTTAGAAGGAATTAGCGGAGACACAGACAGAAGTGGACAGAAGAGAATAATAATTTGCAGAAAAAAGGTATTCGTGCGAAGATGAGGGCGTGGGCGGGTCGCTACTTAATTATTAATTAATTATAAAAGAAATACTGTCAAGAGTGTACAGTGTCAACATATATTTAAAATATATAATATTTTTGTATTTATGTTATGAAATATATATCTATTTTTGTTATTGTGATTTTTAAATCTAATGAGATAATTAATAATAAGTTGTGCTTATAGTCATTGTTTTAATATAAAGTAATTCTGTTCACAAATTTGTCTTCATTCTCATATTATGTACATAATAGGCCAATCTCGTTTAAAAGTTACACATAGTTGCGTTTGCGCACAAGTTGTATAATTAACACTCAATATACTCAATGGATGTCTATCACACCGCACAAAATTTACTTTACCTACTTCTAAATACGAGTCGAGAAATGTCCGGTACAAAAAAGTACTGTTGCGAGGGATCCTCTAAAACTAAAAATTAAAAATTAAACGCTTGAAAAAAATATATGAGCAATACAGAAAGATTATATAATAAATACTTTCACACTTTAATAAAAATAATAATGACACACATAATAAAAATTAGCGCACAAGAAGTCACGGGAAAAAAGGGAACAAAAAATAACCAAAGAAAATAGAAGACAAAAATTAAAAATCAAAAAAGTTAGAGCTTGAGTTAGAGTAAACATTTAAAAAATTCAGTAATTATACTTCAGTGTATGTTCGGTGTGACAGTCGGCTTCCATAAAATGTGCGTCCAGTTCCTCGACTTTTACTTTATACGATATGTTGAGAAAGTAGTTGTGGCGTGATGAATGTGTCATCACGCGCTTACATCTTTTATCACGAAACATGGCTTCACAAAATTGAATGTTACTACAATTGTAATTATACGACAAACACTATTTCAATATTAATAAACATTATAGACTATAAATTATAATTATGAAAAATTATAGAAAATTTCTAAAATATTTCTCTGCGTAAAGCATTTATTTTCAATTTTATTTTTATTTTTGGCCCACCCTAATAGCTACTAATAACTATGTAGGTATATTGAAGTTTTTAAAGATGTTTAATTTTAAAGATGTACTAAAATGTACAATCTGATAACTTGTTCAGACCTTAGATAGAATATATAGGTATATACAATAACGATATTAAAAAAAAATCAAAGTCAAGCGTTACCTTTGGAGAATGTTTTTAACTATAGAAATCCGACTATTGAAAATTTTATGAGCGACATAGACATAAACAATTACCCATTCTTTTTCCATAACGGTGATATTGGTGCTCAAGTAATGTCAAAGCCAGCAAATTATTACAATGTTGCACCCACTGTGTGGTCTAAGCATTCCCACAATGGATCCTAATGTTCAGATTACGGGCTTTTTGCACGCAAATGCACTATATCGAGGTACAGTCACAATATGAGCGGAGCGTCTACCGATTTTACGTTAGGTTTTTATAGGCAAAACTGTAATAAAATGTATGATAAAAATCTGTCTCTACAATTTAGTATAGTTTATTTGTAGCTTAAAGAAATGAACTGGAAATTAGCAGTAAAATACCAAGTCATTTCCTTTAATTAAAGCGAATAAATTAAAAGGTTTTTTTTTTAAATCGTATGCGTAGTTTCGAAAAATACCTCTTACATACAAACAAACATACAAACTTTATCTCTTTTTAATATTAGTAGAGAAATGTACAAATCATGAGAGTATATTATATAAAAAATTTGTTATACAAAAATGTTATAATCTGCCGGACCCTTTTTTTTATTCTAAAAATGTATAATTATAATATATTAAATGTAAAATTACAAAAGAAACAGAATTATAAATATTAAAAATGTTATAATCTGCCAAACCTTTTTTTGAATTAAATTTAGAACTTATTTTATTTTAACACTTTTATGACATTTAAATTGCAATATTACGTTAATGTTTTCGCTATCTGCGTCGCCATCACTGCAATCGTACCCTTTAGATGTGAATCGTTGTAACAGCGTTATGTAATGTACATTTTGATATTACACGCGTTATCATATTGGGAATCCTACCTCCATCTTTACGGTCGCGGTTCCGGAGTCATAAACTTAATGTTTTGTTTTGCTCTTTCTTTGTAACGTTACGTTCAATAGATGTAATCTGCATTGAATTATTACCAATTGGTTGTGTTTGTTGCCACGCTCTTTGTATAACAGTAGTTTTCTCGAAGGATGGCGGTCATTACGTAGATATGGTATGTATTAGGGAAATATTGACAGATCTATCGTTCAGTTTTACTTAAATATTCCACTGCTTTTACGCTGGGAGTAATGGAGATGTTATTTAAGTCATAGATAAACAAGAGGAGATAGCTTATACTTTTTAGAATATTGTAGTCGAGTACTTTTAGTTTTCATGCAAGTAGTTTTAGTACTTATTCAGAAAGATCATGTAAATCTAAGCGGCTAAGAAATGTTTTTATACATTGATAGTGAGCATGCGTCATGAAGCAATCAGTTAATGAGGCGTCAGAAACAAAAAATGAAAATGTACATAATTTCCAATCAATGGACTCAGGAATTTCACCTTTCCATTCGATTGATCATGAGCGTTACACGAAACAAGAGGGCGTTTAAAGGTACATATTATAACTTACTTCACAGCGTGCACAGACTATATGAGTTACTTTCAAAGGCCACATATGTATTTATTCCCTGTATTTTATATGCCAGTATTTTACCTAATATAAAATACTGGGAAAAAGTATCACAAAAAATAAAATAAGTATGTATTTAAGTAGAGAGGTATTAGAGGCAAGTCTGGACTGGACTCTTGATTAGAGAAGAATAGAAGGAGTGCGACAGCACAAGTCTAACTACAAATACTAATATTATAAAGGAGTAAAGTTAGTATTTTTATATGTAGGATAATCTTCGAAACAAAAGATTCTTTCACAATGAGATTCAAAAATATCTTTAGTTATAATAGAATTTCATGATGGACATAGGCCACGCTTGACACGTGTAATATCAGGCGTTATAATGCTTTACATATTTTATAGGCGTTATACCTAGCTTTTATTTTTCGTAGCAACTATATTCTATTATCGTTGTTTGTAGTAGTAAAAGTTGCGAAGAAACACAGGTTGAGGATTGCATCATTGTGCCGCAGTAGGTACACATAAGCATTTATCGGCTGCTGAATATGGCACACATCATAGGAGAAGTTATTAAGAAAAAGTGTAGGATTAAGTCTTATTAAAGAGTAAAAAAGGAATTCCAAGCAAAATTCATTGAATGTTCGTCGAATAGCATCGACATTCAACTGGGTGCTCTCATCTTAAAATTATTAACAATAGGACGACATGACAACAAAAAAGCGAATCATTGTTTACAGATGGGAAAATTAAATAAAAATACAACTGCAAGTAGGTATCTAGTTATAACAAAACTCCCCTTAAGTTGGTCAAGGTGCGGATGGTAGAATCACGCACAATATAGGTACTCGTACAATAATTGTTTTCTCAGCGAATATAATTTTACTTGGATAGATTTCGCAAAATACTTATTTGCTCATTCGCAACTCAACGTTTGATAAATCTTCACTGGAACACCTATATCATTTTTTTATTTTAATTATAAGTAAAAATTACTTATAGAAAACATAAATTGACATAATAAAATAATATGTCGTTATATATTAACATGACTCTTTTACAATATTTTGCATAATAAATAATATTTAAAAAAACAATATTTTGCAACCAAGTCGCCGAAAAATAAATTTACATGGTTTACATAGGCTGAATCTTAAAAGATACATAAAAATGTTGTACTTTGTAGTTCTTCTAAAATTCTTTAAAAAAAGACCTGGATGCAGAGATATATTATTTCGATCAATTACGATTGACTCACAGTAACCATATCTTTCATTAAAACTTTAATCTTTACATATTATAAAAATCCGTCATGTCTGTTTCTCCGTTAACTACTTCTAAACCACCCATTGGATTTTAATTCGGTTTTCACTTATGGGAAGAGGGATAGATGAGGAAGGCATGAAATATTGCATCCCGGACGAAGCCGGGAGCGGGTCACTAGTTTATTATATATTATACTAGTATATGTTATAAACATCCACTAATTAGAATGACATAAAAAAACCTTGCGCGCCTCACTTAACTATTGTTTTGTCTATTCTCGCGTACAGATCGCTACGAAGATTAGTTTTTCTCCATGGTATCATATCCCGCGCTTACAATGCAGTGAAAACGAAAGTTTCAATCACTTTTTGTTGGTGTTCACTTTCATCAGGTGCCGAAGGCGCAGTAATGAGTTTTATCTCTCAGGATCTATAATTATTATGGACTGAAGACATCTTGTGACATATCAATAGGGTGTTGAGTCGTCTTTGATGGACGTATGGGCATTGGAAATTGCACGTTCTCTATAATTGCACTTGAGATATGTTGCAAAAAGCTAATTCTGAGCGCTATTACAAATTAAGGACCTATTAAGGACCTAAACGTGGGAATTGGCTATAATTACACTTATGTCATCTATGTATATATAAAATTCTTATAGACCTATAAAAATGTTGTGTTATTTTTCTTTTTTTTAATTTATTTATTTATTTATACAACACAATCTAACATTTGTTTAACAAAGGTGTAAACACAAACTCATTAGAATTTTACCGTACACCATGATTAAGTTTTAATTAGGTATAATATAATATGTATGTATTATTTATTATTAATTTTTCTAATTTTTTAACAGACACAACATGTAACATGTAGCTGTACATACCAGCAATTGGCACGCAAATGTAAAAACGTGTTTGTATAATTTATGTATGTGACTTAGTAAATTTGGCTGCTGTTTGGTATTCCCATAAAATAAAATAAAATAAAAATTGTTTTTCCTGTGTGATTCATCAACGCAGACCCTAAACCACGGGGGCTAAAAATTTAAAATTTTGCCACTAAACTACACTGAAGTAGGATTTTTGGAAAATCCACCCCTAAATGGGTTAAATAAGGGATAAACGGTGGTATGAAAACCCGTCATTTTCAAAGTTGAATACAAGAAATTGAATACAAGCTTCTGATTAGAAATAAACTTGCAAAGATATATTATTTCGATGGAAATAAATAAATACGTATTTGAAAATATACGACTAAGAAGGCGAAATAGGTATATGGGGAGTCCGTAATTTTTAAAGTAAGAATATGAAATTTAATATTAAAGCTTCTCAGCAAACATAATTAAATACCAACGTATTTAAAAACAATATTGTGTTCGATTCATTAATAAGATTTCAAAATAAACTTCTCTTCAATATCAAATAAATTACTCTTTCAATTTTTAATTATAAATGCCTTTTTTTTTCTTACAATTGGTAATTAAAAAGTTAATTTACGGCCATTTTGGATGCACAATTGTTTTTTATAGATAAATTAGTAAGTAATTAGTAGGTAAATTTTGTGAGCAGTGAAACGAGACGGCATTGATGGCTCAACTACCTTATTCGCCGAACTTGGCCTCGCGCGACTTTTTCCTGTTCCTAAAGATAAAGAAAACTATGAAGACGTCTAAGCGTGACCATTCTGTAATTCTATTCTAACTATTAATGAAAGGTTTATTTAAATTTAGAATATTACCTCCAACGTACAAGCAAACATACAACTACCAGTTAACGAACTCTGTTTTTCTGTTAGGTCAAAATTGATTAGCAAATGTTTTCATATCGAAATGGAATCAAAGGAGGTTTTGGAGCGCGTGACAAGAGGTCCATGTCGCTATTCGTGAGTTCGCATGCGGTCGTGCCACAAACCGAAATAATTAACCAAATGACATACATAGGTAAATCTCCACCCTTCAAGGTTAAGGCCAACTTGACCCCGCACGTAGCGTTCACAACTAGATTGTCTCTGCGTGACACATATACATGAAAATAGATGTCTTATTTTCCAATAAAAACCGTTGTCACTGACATTTATTCTCTATTAACTTATTAGTCTATTTTTTTTATTTTTTTTTTCATGTATATATCTATAAACAATAAATATTATAAAAATATCATAACTGGTAGCGGGGCAAAGCCCAAGCTACCGGTGGTTAGGCTGCAGAGTGAGTAACCTGACAATTCGTGCCAGGTTGCGTGGATTGGATGAGTGGTTAGGGTGCTAAAGCTCTATCTTAGGTTTCGATTAAAAAGTAAAATGTGCATACCTCTTTCTGTGTAAATTAAACAGCATATGAAACCTCGTTACACAATTAGTTATAAAGTAAAACCAAAACACAGCAAAAACACTTGTCATAGCTCTTCAAAATAAGACACGCGCGTGCAAAGTAACATAAATTTGTTATGAGATGTGAATGATGCAGTCACCGTGACCTTAAACGACTTGGCTCATCACACATCACATGGAACACAATGCATTGTGAATCACTATGGTTTATAGCAAGTGGTCCCGTCGAAGTTGTCATGCATTTGCATGCATTGTCTTCTTTAGTAGCCTTCGGTGTTTTAGGGCCGTTATGACTGACAGGAAATAAGTACTCTCAATATACTTATATAGTCTTAGGAAATAAGTGGTAATAAATTAACACAATATCATGTTTTAGAGAGGTTTATTTTAAATGTATTTCAGGATATAAACTAATATTATAAAGAGAAAAGATTTGTATTTTTGTATGTTTGTAATGAATAAATTAAAAAACTACTGGACAAATTTTAAAAATTCATTCAAAAATTCAGGGACTAACATAGGCTATGTTTTATAAAGTTACGCGGTCGATTCATTTGAGGACGGAAGTACCCACATAGTATGTAGGTGTAGAGTATGACATAGGTGCATTTAATTAAAACAACGCTAAAAGAAAGTGTGGGACGATTTCTAAAAAAGCATCGAATGTGGTTATCATAAACACGTCAACTCGTGGGAACATATAACAAAGGGTTGCTTTCTAAAGTAAAACAATGTATTTTAACATTAATTCACAACAGAATAAGGTGCTTAACTTAATGAATATAATTAGTTTATTTTAATTTAAAATATATAGGTATAAGTGTTTATTATCATAGTTGTCAATTGTTAGCACCAAATTTAAATTTTATAAAACCATTTGTATGATGGAACAGGAGATTTTCAAATTAAGAACGAACGAAACGTGCAGAACTTTTTTTAATATAGACTAATAATGATAACATATTTTAAATAAACACTTGTATTTTGTTCTGTGACATGGTTCAAATTATTATTTTTTTGTATTAAAATTACTATTATATGTACTATAATATCCGTTCCATAATTCGATGGAATAATTTGACAGGTCCTAATGTCAAATTTTAAAATAATGTTATAATCCGCGCGCAATGAGAATGGGATGGAACCTTGTCAAAGTAAATCAAAAATGACAGTTCGCAAGTAGCGTTAGCAAAAAAGTTCTGAATATTAATTATAAATTAGTTATTTCTACGATCTATCATAGGTTCATGAAAATACACAAAAATGTTTCATGGTTGAAATCCTTTTAATAATAATGTTTAGGTATATTATTTTACAGTTATTCCAATTCTTCAACGCGACTTTGCCGACGCTACGGCTGGCCGGCGGACCGCGCGCGCCTCAGTTCCAAAAGGTCGCATCTCATTCTCATCGCGCGCGGATTATACCAGCGTGTTTTCCGTAGTGCTGGACTAATATCGGTTTTACTTAAATAGTTATGACATTTTACGATAAAAATATTTTTGATATTGTTTTATTGATTCAATATTCGTATTATTGTTATTTTAAGTCTGAATTTCGTTTAAAACAGGATTACTAATGACCAAGTCGATTTGGAATAAATAAAAAAACAATTCACAATTTATATGTAAATAAAAAATAATATAATGCATTCCATAGCATTATCACCAATAATCATAGCATAATTGATAATCAATCATAATTATAATCAAAAATTGTAATAATCGAAAAGAATTGCGAGTCATAGGACGAACTTTGCAAAAAATATAATTTAAACAATTAAATAATAATTAATATTAATTCTAAACTAATTAATGTTCTGTAAAGCATTGATTACGGTTTTATAAAACCGCCATATTAGGTTTTTAGGCCATATTTTTGTATGGTCAAAAACCTGCAACCCAGGAAATGTCCAATTATTCCATCGAATTATCGAACGGAGTTTAGGTACCTACTACAATATCTTATACATTATTACAACTAATATACGTAAAAAAAATTTTAAAAAAAGAAAAAATATTAATAGAAACTAAATTGTCAATGGAGAGGAATAATTTCTGCTGCCAGTAATAACAATTAATTAATTAATAATTAGGAATCTGGAACGTGGCGTGGAATGCGTCGCGTTAGGAATTATGTTGCATGATACACGCAAAAATAAGAATGGTTTTAAAAAAAAATTAATAATTACAAAAAAAATGTAATGATGTAATTTAAAATATCTCGTTAATTAATGGATAGTGTTATTTCATTTATTCATTACAAACCATCTTAAGTGGTTTAAAATTATTGCTGGTTTTTTTTTTCACGGTGGTCTTCTGTAAGGGGGTGGTTACTGCCGCCAGTTGAGCTGCCCAAATGACTGCGAAACGCAGTCTCCTACCACTGCTTAAATTAAATTAACTATACTTAATTGTTTTCATTATTCTATGACACAATTGAGAATTTGACAATTTTTTTAGTAAAAATAATATTTATTAAATTGTTTCTAAATTCAATAATTTATTTATTGAATGTAAATATTTGATCTAAGTTTTCTACAACATAGGTACCTACTACATTTTTAAATATAATAATATGATAGTCGGTTGTTTTTCTAGTCTTTTTTAATTTTTGTGTTTTTATTTATAGTATTTTATTTATCCTTTTCCCTGCATTTCCATCTTAAAATTTTCAGACCTTTCATTAACAGCATCAAACTTTTCTTTGATCTGCAAAAGATAAAAATGTATGTAACATAATATCTCATTAAAACTTTAGATATAATCACGAGAAAACGTGATGATAAGAGTAATAATCGTATATGCGATAATCGAAAAAGTAGATTACTTCACAAGAGCTATTGTGTTTGAATCATTATCTCGTATGTGCCGAATCAATGTTGACCCCACGACATAGTCTTGTGTTGTAACTACATATATTATTTTAACTGAATTAGCCAGTACAGTTGTAATACAGTTGTATTTATACAATAAAATTCCAAAAAATATAAGAAATATTAGAAATGTGGCAGTGTTCAAGAAACACTTATGTAGTCTTCTGGTAGAAAAGGCATATTGATACCTTCAACGAATTTCTAAGTGATGAAACTATTACCTATAGTGTGAACGATACAATCAAAGACGAAAAAATGTTTCTTCAAAAATTATTAAAAAAAATTGGGCGCCACTGTCGCCGTGGCGGCGCCACCGTAGTCACAGCGATAAAGATGTCAGATATTTTCTCATGTGTTATACATTTTTCAAGGTATTTTTATATGTATTTATTTTTCATTTTTCAACGTGGAAGTTTCGGCCACCAGTATTTGTAGTGTACAATAATTTACCTGACTCAATCATACTCTGCGCAATCGGTAGTTTGTAAGCCGTATGAAATTGTACACTACAATCCGACTATCAAGTTTATTTGTGTGGACAATGTTATGTGATATGTTACGAAATAATCATAGTTTTGCACCGCAATTTGGAAAGGCTACACGTCAGACGTCACCGCTAATAAAAGAGGTCATCCGTAGCCATTCCTTTTTTTTGGCTGTCACATTCACTGTCAATTGAATAGTGAAATTGACATGTTTGAAGAATCGTTTGAGACAGCTTTATTTATTTTCAAATGGCAAAGGAAAAAAATTACAGTTATTATAAAAAAATAATTGGCTATTTATACTATTGGCTATTTGCTACTTATAGAAATATACTGTATATTGACTATAAGTATACCCAATAATCTAAACTCTACTTGTTATGGCGATAGATGACGTTGATATATAATATTGTTTTAATCTGTATTCTCACTGTATGTGGAGAACATTACCTACTCTCCTCTGTGCAAGGTATAAGCCACAGAACAGGATAATTTTCTTAGCATAATTTGTGTAGGGAATGGGACCCACGTGCCCCCATATTTAGAGCACCAGTGAAGTCGGCAGACAGTCTGATGGTCCAATTGATTGGTAGATGGCTACCGTCACCTATAAGACAAGCATCACCACCGGTGCTGCAAGTGCCCTGCCGACTACAGTAGAGTTAAGGATAAGAGATTATGAAGGGATAAGGAAATCGGCTTCAGCATCCCATGGGCATCCCTTACTCACTAACCAAAACATAACAGTATACTCGCCGTTATTTCACAATGTGTAAGGAGTGGTTACTGCCGCCAGATAGGCTGCCATTATCTAAACCAGAACCAACTTTTCAAAGTTGATCGAATCGAAACAACAGAGCGAGAAGACAAGCACTCTAACCTAACCACTCATCCAAGGGGTTCGTCAAACATTAATGAAGAACAGAGAATGTGGAAAACCTATTTGTATTTTAAATGGACAAATTTAAAATCTGTTCTCATAATCATTTTATTAAAAACTAGCGATCCGTTCCCGGCTTCGCACGGGTGCAATTTTTTTCTGCAAATTAAACGTAGAAACCTTCCTCGTTTAACGCTCTTCCCATTAATGAAAACAGTAAAAAAATCCGTTCGGTAGTTTTTGAGAATCGCAAACATGCAGACAGACAGACGCGGCGGGGGGACTTTGTTTTATAATATTAAAAAACGTAAATTTAATAATGTTGTCTGCGTGAGCGAATTGATTTTTGTTTAATTGTGCGTAACTTTGTCTTTTTCCTGTGTATATTAGTTCAATTGAGATAAGAGAACGCAGTTCGGCGAAATATGGGTATATTCTATCTCAAAACTTCGATGATGAATACTAAAGCTGTCTATCAAGCTGTGATGATCGTTAGGCAGAAAAGATAAATGTTTTAACTTATTCGTGTACATAGACTTTTCGAGTTTAATGAGAATGATGCTTATGCATTAAGATAGCCTCACTCTACTTCCTTCGAAATAAATATAACAAATTACCCATCAGGTTTAACAAATTTTTAAATTTCTAAAAATTTTGACGATGTTCTGAAATTTCAAAAAATCTTATTAAATTATCTGAAAAAGTGAAGAAAGTTTTCATAGAATTTTCTAGAAACTTCTGAAATTTTCGAGAAACTTCTAGAATTTTCTAAAAACTTCTAGAATTTTCTATAAACATATAGAATTTTCTAGAATGTTAGCGAAAAAAAATCCGTTCCTATTAATAATACATAATGAGCGACTCAGCCAAAGAAAAGATATGCCGCAAGGAGAACTCATCGTATTGCATGAACCTTCGTTTCAGTTGTTAACAACAAATGCAATTGTTATGAACGAAAAAAATCTTTTTTTTTATTGTCACAGGGTTAGTAACTTTTTTTCAGTAAAAGAAAAAATATCGCGTTTGAAAAACTCGAATATATTGCATAGATCCCGTTTTTTATTGTTTATAGCGGCCCGCTCCCGGCTTCGTCCGGGGTGTATTTTTTATAAAATAAACGTAGCCTAAGTTACTCCTTATTACATCAGCTACCTGCCAATAAAAGTCCCGTCAAAATCGGTCTAGCTATTTCAGAGATTAGCCGGAACAAACAGACAGACAGACAAAAATTGTAAAAAATGTTATTTTGGTGTATGTACCGCAATTTACATAAACAAAAAGTAGCCTATGTTACTCCTGACGACCCCCTCTTCGTGTCTGCAAAGTTTCATCGAAATCGCTTCAGCCGTTTCTGAGATTACCCCGGACAGACAGACAGACAGACAGACAGACAGACAGACAGACAGACAGACAGACAGACAGACAGACAGACAGACAGACAGACAGACAGACAGACAGACAGACAGACAGACAGACAGACAGACAGACAGACAGACAGACAGACAGACAGACAGACAGACAGACAGACAGACAGACAGACAGACAGACAGACAGACAGACAGACAGACAGACAGACAGACAGACAGACAGACAGACAGACAGACAGACAGACAGACAGACAGACAGACAGACAGACAGACAGACAGACAGACAGACAGACAGACAGACAGACAGACAGACAGACAGACAGACAGACAGACAGACAGACAGACAGACAGACAGACAGACAGACAGACAGACAGACAGACAGACAGACAGACAGACAGACAGACAGACAGACAGACAGACAGACAGACAGACAGACAGACAGACAGACAGACAGACAGACAGACAGACAGACAGACAGACAGACAGACAGACAGACAGACAGACAGACAGACAGACAGACAGACAGACAGACAGACAGACAGACAGACAAAAATTCTAAAAAAAGTTATTTACGTTTTAACAGCATGCGAATGACTCTCTAAGCTTAGTTTGAGGCAGTTTTTCGCAAATCACAGACAGACACTCTGATTTTATTTATATAGATTATATATGTCTATAACAATGTAAACGCTAATCTCCGAAACCGGCCTGTCCACTTACCATTTTTGATAATAATTTGATAATTTTTGATGTGATTGATGCTTTTTTATAAAAATATAGTATCAGGGCGGTATCACTTACTGAACTTACTAACTTGAAAACTAATCAAAGTTTTTACTGGACAGGGGCAGCTTACGCGTAAAATGTCAACTGAAACACCCACCTGAAACAAAACAGATATTTTCCTGATAATTTTAATATATAATTATTGTTTTATTAAATTCTGTAAATTATTAGTTTTTTAATTCTATTTTAAACCATCTTTTTATATTTTTTGAAGTCTGAGAAGGTTTCTTAGTATGCCAATAAATATTGGCCTAGAATTATATACATCTACTTGTAAGTTTATTGGGCACAGACCTCTCCTCAACACGAGCAGTAATGGTAGTTCACTAGACTATCACCGTCCATATCTATCTACTTACATAGATCTACATTTCATAAAATAAAGTCGCTGTCCACTTCTGCCTGCTTCTCCGCTAACTACTTCTAAACCACCCCGTGGATTTTGATAGGATTTCTACTAATGGAAAGAGTGATAAACGAGGAAGTTTTGTGTGTATTAATTTGCATAAATAATTGCATCAGTGCGAAGCTGGAGGGGGTCCCAAGTTTTTTTTTTTAATTTAACAAAGGGCGACGGCGAATTGACAGGACATCGCGTAACTAAGTTAGAAGATTATAAATTCTCTAATATTTATTTATATTAGAAATTAACACAAAAGTTCAGTCTCCCAAATGCTGCTGATAAGGGTTCTGCTCGGATCTCGGGTTTCGAAATGAAACGACCGACCGCGCCTGTCTGGGTCGATGTCTACAGACTTTTACAATGGATTTATGCTAAATATATGTTTGAATTTAAGATTATTTTCTAATTCTTTACGATCTATGCAATAGGTACACACGCTAACCAATTAAGTTTTTATGTTTTTAACTTTTACTATTTTTGAAGTCACATTAACCATTTCCGTTTATTTGAACTAAGTTAGTGTTAACCATCAATGTTAATTTATAACAAAAACTAAGTAAATGGTAACCAAATAATAATAATATGTGAAATAAAAATGTAGCCGACGTATTTTACCGATGAGATGGCCGGACAAAAGTAGCCCATTTGTCGAATACGCAATGTAAGAACGTACCGCAACTTCCTCTTTTTTTGCTTATATCTATTGTATCTATTTTCTGTTTTCATCATGAAATTTAAAGGAAAAGTGACGAAATATTATAACGAGACTGATTCTTAATTTAGACATTACATTCTAGATTATGTACTAATTATTGTTCCGCATATTATACAATGTGCATAGCAATTTGAGTGTTGCTAATGAGAACTAAATGTATAGAAAAGAAACTACGACACGGTTTTGAAGTCGAACGAAACTGCATTGTAATTTTTTGGAAACAATTGAAAGTTTTTGATGGCACAGTTTTATTTGTTTACATAATGGGCTTGTTACAAATAAACCTTCTTTTGAAATGTGCTATGAGGACGGTTTAATTAGCGATATCTACATTTTTTTATGGTCACTTAAAGTTGGACTAGACTAATGAGAAATCTTCGTCGCAGAATTCTTACTAGCAGAGTACTTATTAGGTATATTTGAAGTTAAGTAAAAAAATTTATATTATTAAAAATATATAATATGAAAAAAATAGATGCATGAAATTTGTTTTTTCTTTTTTTTACATATAGAATTGGATATAAAATGTTACAAAAAATGGATTAAATAAAAAATTTGAATCAGAAAATAAGTTTTTAATTCATAATATGTGTACCATGACGACTTCTTGTGGGACTTGGTGAGAAAACGCTTAGTCGGGAAAAATCTCATCTACTTAAGAAAATATCTTATATAAATGGCTACTCGAAAATTTACATATTCAATTATATATTTAAATATGGCGCTGAAACGTGGTCTCTAACTATGGGCTCGTAAGAAAGCTCAACGTCGCTCAACGAGCTATGGAGAGGTCTATGCTCGGGGTTACACTGCGAGAACGAATCAGGAACAAAGATCCGTAGAAAAATTAAAGTTACCGACGTAACTCGGCGAATCAGTAAGTTGAAATGACAGGCAGAACCTAGTACGGAGAGCCGACGGCCGCTGAGACCTGAAGGTTCTCGAGTGGAGGCCACGGACCGGCAAGCGTAGCGTACGACATCCACCCACAAGGTGGACAGTTGACCTGAAAGGGCCGCGGGTCGACGGTGGATCCAGGCTACTTCTGGTCGGTCCTAACGAAAAATGATAGGGGCAGCCTATATCCAGAAGTAGACGTTCTACGGCTGGGATGATAATGACGATGATAAATATCCACAAACATAATGGTTGCAAAATTGCAAATAGATCTATACACTTGTCAAGGATTTCCTATATGTATAAAGAAACTATTGCTTTATTGTTTGAATGAACCCAGCGTATTGAATCGGCAACCACCTGTGACCCCGGGTGGTCATCGTGACATTTGTCAGTGACAGGTAAACACGATTTAATCGCGTCGCAACACGATCAAAGCTGCGGTGCGCCTGCGACGGTGAATCCGCACCCTTTCACTTTCCCGTCGCGCGAGTCCATTGTCACACGTCAAACGATACGTCAAGCTTTAAACGGCGTTACAGTGTTTTATTTATCATATTGAAGCGAAGAATCATTTACATTTATAAAATACTAGCGGCCCGTCCCCGACTTCGCACGGATGCATTTTTTCTGCAAATTAAATACAAATGCCTTGCTCGTTAAACACTTTCCATTACTAAAATCCACATCAAAATCCGTGGTTTCGGAAGCATTAGCGGGTAAACAGAGAGACAGACGCGGAAAGCGACTCAATGTACACTATTTAAGGATTTCGCTCGCGTCGGGAAAATTATGAAATTCAATTAGGTAAGTATAATTACTGTTTCATTTCATTTACTTATTTCAGATAATAATATTATTATTCAAAATAACAAACTTTTGTGAGTAACTATAAAAGATTTTTCTTTAGAAATATATAATGCCTACTCTAGAAAATGATCTAACAAACTTAATAAATAAGATATAGTGAATAAATTACGAAAAATAATGTTAGTTGAAGAACAGCATAGATAACTGCGAAATTTTAAAATTAGAAACATTTCAAATCAATGCAGAACTCTTATTTAAAATAGTTTACTTGCTATCGAGTTGATGAAGTATGTTTTACTAAAATGTAATTATTTTAATAAAACATACTGCCGTTTTGTGTCATCCTTATGTGTAATTAGTGAGACCACAATTCTGTGAAATAATTCTGAGAATAGTTCTTTGCATGTCAATTATTTAAGTTAAATAAATAATTGTTTACATATTATACATTGTTATCGTAGTCTTGTAGTGTTTTACAGTGTATGTACGGTATGCGATTTCGATTGAGCACATCGTCTATGTTAAGGTACGCAAGTGCGCACATTTGGTGATTCACCTCTTCATACTGATTCAAAAGCCAACCAAACTATTGGCCGGTAAAAAGTCTGTAGTCTGCGGGGACTCTTACTATACGTTTAATAAAACATCTCATGCATAAGATGCAATGGATACGTGCATACAGTCACACATACCTCCCACAGGGGCGTATAGCCAGTCCGGCTGGTTTTTGCAGTTCAGAGAAATGAAAGCCGATGCGCACCCATCGGGCAAATTGCTACCAACCTGCGTCTGCGCACATTTCCGGATGACGCGGAACTGGGAACTATTCCCCATACTATCTATGTGTTCATTAATTACACGAACCGGAACTAATCGTTTGAAAATTATAGACGATTGTGTGATTGTCTTGTTTTTAGATGTGCTCGAATGTATATATTTCTTCTTACTATCATTTCCTTATAACCTTATGACGACAAAACGAAATATTATAATACTAGATAGTGCCCGCGACTTCGTCCGCGTTGAAAAAGCAATATATCGCCTGACATCGTTATTGCTATTACGAGCCAGGAGTTAATTTAATTAATTTTAGATGATCTCTCGGGAACAGTCCTTTTTTTCTGGATGAAAGGTACCCTATGTCCTTTTTGGTGTCCCAGACAACGTATATGCAAAATTTCATGGTGATCAGGTTCAGTACTTTTTGCGTGAAAGAGTAACAAACATCCATACGTCCAAACAAACTTTCGCATTTATAATATTAGTACGGATTCAAAGAAAGCTAAAAAGGCTTCCTAAAACACTGGATTTTTTCTATTTGCTTTCTTGAGTGGGTGAAGCATAATTAAAAATATTTTCTTAATTGTATACTTATACCTATGAGGGAAGATCCAAAAGTTCGTGGAATGAAAGGGTTTTAATTCCACGAACTTTTGGACCTCCCCTAGTTATGTAGTATTTCTGAAATCTGATGATTTCAGATCAGCGCGATTTAGTTACTAAGTTAAATTTGTATCAACTTATTCTACTGGAATCTGTATCTCTTGTTGCAGCTTATTTTGCGTCTTAATACTGGGTTTGAAGAAAATATATTAAACATTTTCTACGAAGCCTATCCTGGTAGAGTAGCACACTTAAGCCATTTTCATTGCGGACTGACTAGATATCGCGAGTCTTCTAATTAAAAGGGAAGGTTTATGTATAAATATATAATTTGCAGAAAAAAAATGCTTCTGTGCACTGTGTGAAGCCGGGGTTTTTTCTTAATCTATAGTATCTCTATATACTTAAATGTATACTTAATATTATAAAGATAGAAGATTTTTATGTTTGTATTAATGAATAAACTCAAAAACTACTGGGCCGATTTTATAAATCACTTATAGATTCACTTATAGAAAGCTATATTATCAGCGAGTAACATAGGCTATATTTTTTATAGTTACGTAGACGATGTCGCGTGCAACAGCTAGTTAATAATATAAATAACAATTGCGGACCGCTAGTTATTGTAACATTAACTGACTAGCTTTTGCTCGTGACCTTATTCATAGCCAGGTTCACAATAAATACCTTCAAAAGAATATGTTTATTTCTCTAGTTAGCCCATCGATGTACTTTAGCCACACCGCATTCGCGATTCTAATGCGTAACCTACATGTCGTTCGATTGTTAGTATGTTAATACTACATCGTATATTTATACCTACTTGCGATATAGCAAGTAGGAAGTCTATATATATATATATATATATATATATATATATATATATATATATATATATATATATATATAAGTTCGTATAAGTTTTATATCTTCTCACAGATAAATGTGTTTCTTCACCACTAGAGCAAGCATTTCTAATGTTTACATGAAATCGAAATGAAGGCGAGGCACACTGCATTCCGCAGTCATTAACTAGTCGTCTAGCGGTAATTCCCGATCCCTTTTGGAAGACCGCCGTGAATAACAGCTTGTTTTCTACTGCTTATCCCCTATTCTTAATTCTCTTAAGGTAAACACATTTGTAGCCGCCATAGTTTTGCTTGTGTTACAATGACAGTTATTATTGTGTTACCATCGAGTATAACTTCGGCCTTCCTATCGAGATTACATTTTTTTAAAACACATACGACTGGGATTCGAACGTCTGTGTTCCAATGGTCTGATTTTTTTTGCAGTTGTAATATTAATATGAACAGTTAGGTACAGGGCTGCATACAAAACCCTACTATACGAGAAGTATAAACCCATATCACATTATCCCAGTGCTTCTTTGTCTCTGCTCTGCTGGTCTTCTCATGTCTTTGAAGATTGCTGGTCTACTCCGACACGCAGAGCTTAAAATAAATCTAAGAACGGTTTGGACTTCTGTATACCAGAATATAGATAATAATTTTATTTTGTCAAAAGAAAAATAAATTTATTCAAACGAACCTCAAATTAATATTGATTCTTCAGATACTTATTCCAATTATGATCTGTGAAATCTAGGAAATTTTTTAAAAAGTATCAATATCACTCGTAGTAGTGCCTTAACACGTCATTGTTTGCAATCCTCATTAGATTGCATTGTTATATTTGAAGTAGGGTCTCAAGTGTTTTGAATTACATTACATGAGGCATTTTAAACTTGTAAAATGTTTGTGAGAGGGTATAATAAAATAAAAAATTGAAACGGATCCTAAAACTTACGTATACCCACCACACGGTCATAATTTAGAATTATATCAATACAAAATTAGAAACGACTTCTGTTCACGTTCCGAAATGGATATAACGTGTAAGTAGAACATAAACCATTTTATTTGTTTCCTTATTAGATTGTTTAATGAAGCGCTGTGTACTTAAACTGTGTGGTATACGCCTTTAGGTACGTACTTAAAACTCGATCCCGCTATTTCATTTAACCTTCCAAAGGCGATGGGAATGAAAGTGTCAATGTAAGATTTATTCGCCGATTGAACTTGTGTTGAATTTTATGTTCGCATTTAAAAAGACCAGTCTCTGTTTAATTCATTACTTAGGCACCAAAGTTGAAATCAATTTATTATTCTCGTATATACTTACTGTGGTTTATTTTCTTCGTAATATCTACATTTATACTAACATAATATTTGTATTTTTGTTTGTAATGAATAAACTACTGGACCGATTTTGAAAATTCTTTCACCTATAGAAAGCTACATTATTTGCGAGTAAATAGGTTTAGTTTTTATAATATTACGCGAACGAAGTCGCGTACAACAGCTAGTCTATACTAATATTATGTAGAGATAAGATTTGTATGTTTGTAATGAATAAAACTACTAGAGCGATTTTAAAAATTCTTTCACTTATAGAAAGCAACATTATCAACAAGTGACATGTTATATTTTATAACGTTACACGGAAGAAGTCGCGTGCAACAGCTAGTTATAATACAAATGTGAAAGTAAGTTATTTGTTTATATAGAGTATATAATATATGCTTTCACGCCTTAACTATACTTAACCGATTTAAAAGAAAAAAAGTAAGGATGTAAATAAAAGAGTTCATATTCCTTTTAGAGTATAGGACCTTCAAAAAATTACACCGCAAACCAATATTGCAATATTAAAATAGTATAAAGAAAGAACATTTTTCAAAAGTGGCGTAGGTACACATCTAATATTTTAATAAGACATTTGAAAGTTGCCTCACTTTGACATTGAACTTAGACCGTTTAAAAAACCAATTGGCAGATTTTTTTGCAACGATTAGCGGCCATATTTGTTATTCTCGTGACGGTAAACGTTTCGTATGTGATGTCTGTATAGATCAAGTATAAGTATCAAGTTTCTGTTTTGATACATTCAGTAGAAAGGGTCTCAACCTGTTAGATGAGTGTTTTTAATTTGTTATCGTTACAAGAGTTGTTCCGTGGTTACAAGCAAGCAAACACCCTGTCATAATGTTAAGAGATTGACAGTGATCGTCTAAAAATATAAAATAATAGGCTGTGATTTACATAGGCAGCGCCACCGTCGTCACAGCGATAAATATTTAAGGCTTTATTGCTCATATATTTTCTTTTTCAACGCGTGCACCAGCTAGTAATATATAATCTACATTTCGAGTAGTCGATGTTTCTGTGGGATTTTCAAAAAACGAGCTACAGTGTTTACGAAGTCGCAGGCACATCTAGTTCTTAACTAAGTCTACTAAGCTAAGTCCTTATTTGTACAGGCTAGAAATTAACAGCAACGCCAAAGTATTAAGTAATAAAAACTATGATTCACTATTATGTCATCCAGTCTAAAATAATACTCCCACATGAGGTGCATATACCTACTTATAAAATTCTGTTGATATAACACAGTATCGACAAAAAAAAACGATCAATTCGCGTTCCTTGTATGCTTTTTTGTTTATCTATGGTAATTATGGTTTTTTCCATGAGATTATTTACATTGACTTATCGTCCAACTGTTTCTATTTAGGATTAAATATTAGATTAGGAGGGTAATGGTTGTGGTTTCGCCGTGATCGAATAGTTGGCTGTGAAGTCCTTTTTTTCTTTCACGTATTACCCACCTTGCTAATAATTTTGGCCCTCACATTTTCCTCTCGGAAGTGAAGTGAATTCATCCGCGCCTTATCGATGAACGTTGAAATACATGTAAACAGTGTCTGCCAGTTGGATATTTAGAGGTTCCTGCAGGAGAGCTCACCGGAGCACCGGTATAAGGTACGTGCATTTCCTACTGCTACCTATCCTGTCCTTCAGACAGTCATACTGTTCGCTTATAGCCGCAACCAGATACAGTCCACTTAATCGCTAATAGGGATTCATGACGTGCTTCTATCGCAATCCCGCCGCAACGAAATTTAGATTTCGTCAACCCCTTTAGGGTTTTTCATCGCGCCTCCACTCGTAGTAGGATTAAGGATAAGGGATTACGAAGGTATAGGAAAAGGGATGTCATTCCCTTACTCACTCACCGAGTTACTGCCGCCTGACGGGCTGCACAAATAACTGCGAAATGCAGTGTGCGTTATGCCACTACTTTAATTGCAAAGGTAGGTAAAGTCGGGCTACGAAAACCTTCGTCAATTTTCAAATTCATTCCTATATCAAGTCGTAGACTCATAGAACCTTTTGAAACTAAAGAACTAAGCACTCAACTGAAAGACGTATGAAATGTAATTTTGGCATGACTGATAAATTGCTTCGGTGAAAGCAAATGTCGACTTTAATGTGATGAACCTTTTCTTAACCCGACTGTACATGCATTTTCAATGTTTCATATTCAAGCCTTGTTACAAGTTGAGGTTAAAAAGGAAATTACACCGAAGAAGAAGAAAATTGGTAAAAACTCGGCAAAATATATATCCTACTCTAGCGACCTGCTCCCGGCTTCGTATATGGGTGCGGGTTTTTTCTACGAATTATATATTAAAAACCTTCCTCGTTTAACGCTCTTTCCAATAGTGAAAATCGTATCCGTATCCGTTAAGTAGTTTTTTGAGATTATCGTGAACATACAAACAGACAGACGCGGCAGGGAACTTTGTGTTAAAATATATAAGGATCACATCGCTGTAACAATTTTGTATAAGCAAGCATAATACTAGTCCCATGGGTATTGCTTGTGGACACACTTCTTTCGTGTAATGGATACTAAAACATAACATTTTATTATTTTCAATTTATTATCCACTTACGAATAACCGTTAGAAGATAATTCGAAACTTAACGAAGAGTTGACGCCATTGGAAATGAATATCCATCGGGTCTGGAGAATCGTATAATTACAACGGACGGATATAAAACCATCTGACACAAGGAAAGAAAAGAAATTATAATATTTATGTTTTTACTATATACAATTGAAAAATTATTATTATGTTTCAGTCAATTGCCTATTGTCTCCTTAAAAAGGTGACCCACTTCCGTCTTCGTGTTGGGTGCAATATATTATCTATACTAATATAATAAAGAGAGAAGATTTATATGTTTATAATGAATAAACTCAAAAACTACTGGACCGATTTTGAAAATTGTTTCACCTATAGAAAGCTACGTTATCAGCGAGTAACATAAGCTATATTTTTTTAAAGTTACGCGGGCGAAGTAGCGTACAACAGCTAGTAATATATATACAAAAACTTTCCATAAGCGATACCGAATCAAAATCGGGCCTAGGCACTCTTGAGTTTATGCGAGACTAATGCACGGCGATTGATTTTTATGTAAAGAATATAAATATGAGACTTAGCAAATCAAATCTGGTATATTAAGCAGAAAATTACCCATTTTCCTGATTTTCGATTAAGGTGAATGTTTAAAATCAAATCAGATTCTTTACTATCCCATAACTTCAATGATTTTAAATAATTTTATTGAGCTATAAAACTAGTGTTAAAGCCCACTTTTGCAACTAGGCTAAACTCAACATTATAAATAGCTTGAATGCAGCGAAAACTTAGTAAATGCAGATTAGCCATGTCTGCTACAAAACTAATTTGCACTTGACTAAAAACTAGGTCGAATGGTCGATAAGTGTATAGTTCGGAAACTAACTAATCTAGTCAAAAGTTTGCCAAGTGCATACGTAATTGGGCGAACGAAAGCGGATAGGGCACGTCTATGTTTGAAAATTTATTTACGTGTTCATTGCTGTAATTTGATATTATTTCAATGTTCGCTGCTGAGTTTTTTGTAATAAAAAGTAAAGTTCTGGTATCCCTTACTCACTTATGGGGGTGGGTGGTTACTGCATTACTTCACATTATATCCTATACCTACTTTGAGGTTACATAATCGACAATACGTATGAAGATTTCTCGCAAGTCAATCTTTACGCACGTGACGATAGTCACTAAATAAACATTTAATTGCATCAAATATGTGTCAATATAATTTATACTTAATATTTGGAAATAGTGAAATGTTTAATTCATTAAATATTAAAGTTAAAGCAGGGCTCGAATACCATTATTTTTTTAGAAACGTTTACGACTTTAATACCTAAAGAACGGTTTAATTTGTTTTCGTTCGAACGTTTAAAACGTTTTTAGGCATGAACAAAATTTCAATCGTTTTCGTTTTATACCAATTTTATTGAGGCTTTGGCTTTACCAGTGCAGTTCAGTGCGTGCCACACGTTGACCAAGGTCGCGTCCACTGGATTAAACCGTTTTTTGAAAATGTTCCTATTTCGTTTTCGTTCCGAACGTAAAGTTGCGAACCAAACTAAAAGAACCGTTTAGAACGTTTTGAAAACGTTATTTTAAATAACGTTTCCAGGCCCTGAGTTAAAGGGCATATACTTCGACACTTTAAAAATCAACATAGTATGGATATATTCAATCTAGTGATATATGACTTCAAATTCGTTACGAGGTACTTTTTTATTTCATTCATTAAAATCGCACACTCTAACTTGTCAGTTAGATTTGTCGTTTTCACCCTCCCAGATGCTTCTCTACTTATTCCTGTTGGTAGTAGCGTCACGAGTATACTACGCCAAAGTAGATCTAGTTGTGGATTTTACTAAGTCTTTCCAGCGGGTAGGCGATCTAGCACTTGAGCGTTTGCTCTCCACCTGACCCTGAACCACTAGCCATCCCATCGAATTTTCCTTCCTTGAGATGTGGACAAAGAACCGACAAATGACGAAAGCCTGTCCTTAACTTTGAGTTTATCTAAAATTGAGTTATTGGTACGAAACGCTGTCCACAGGATATTTAGGAGGTGCCTCCAGCACCAAATCTCCAGTGCGTCAATCTTACGACGGTTCTGCAGTCTCGGGGGGAAAGACAAGGGATCTCATAAGACGGACTTTGATCGTTTTTGTAATTCTCTCTAAACCCTTCTCTGCCTCTGAACATCAGATCTAGTGATGGCGCATCGTCTTATTTCCAACTCACAGTTTGCGATGTTCTGAACATTAATCATTCCGTTATTTCCAGCATGTCACTTTTTATATATAGCCATCTATAACCTATTTAGGCTAGAACTGTATTTTTTGTAATTTGGCTGTTAGAGTAGGCCCTATATTAGTGTTTTTAAAACAGGGAAATTTTTAAACTTTTTAATTTATGTATGTATTACATACTAACTTTCATTCTTTCGCAGTGAGTACAAAATGTTTGAAAGTATATTCTTTTAAGTGCCTACCTATAAAATTAGTAAGTTATTCTAAAATGAACTAGGAAGCGGTTTACATTATATTATAGGTAGGTATTCCGTATAATTCCAAGATATCGCGTGAGCCTGTCAAAAGTTCAAACGGCCAACACTTCATGTTTAAACTGCAAGATACATAATTCGTGGGAACCAATGTACCTGAGTCATAAATGTACCTATAAATTCTAAAAATCAATTCTAAAAAAATGTATACCTATTTTTAAATAGTGCCTTCAGTGTACACCTGCATTCTAGAGAAATATTTCTTTTGGTTTATTTCGAAAATATGTCACCGAATAATTCTATCTATAATATTTAATGAGTAAAGAAATATTTATTTTTCTGAAAAAAGTTAAGTAAGTTGTAGGTTTAAGTAAAGTGCCTAATTAGTTAGTTTACTTACACTTAAAATGCGGCCTACCTGAAACAACTAACAATATTATTTTACTGAATGTAGATATTTACGAAATAATGTAATATAATAAATAGTTTATTTCAGACGAGAGATTTAGATTTTATTCGGACATAAGTATTTTTTGCTATTGAAATCGGCGGTCACGCTGACTTTTTACAAATTTTTTTAGGGGATAGATAAGATCACTCTGGCTTCCCCTACCTACAGCGAGGGTAGTGCCATTTTTTTTATATTTTTAGACGATCTCTCGGGAACCTAAAATTTTTTTCAAAGTAAAAGTACCCTATATGTTAATCCAGGTAGTAAACTATCTGTATACTAAATTTCATCCAAATCCGTTCAGTCGTTTTTACGCCAAAAAGTAACAAACATACATCCATCCATACTCACAAATTTGGAAATCAATAAATAATTTTAAATATTTTTAAAATTATTCCCTCAAAATAATATTATCAACTTATCAGATCGGAAACAGGTCAATTAATTACATTAATAAAACAACAAGTCGTATTATCGGTGCGAAAAGTGTTTTGTTTAATAAAGAGTTTGTTATCGTTGTCAAAATCAATGTTACAGAAATAAAATCGCGTGCCGCAGTGTCATAACAATAGGTCGAAAAGTCGGAACTATCAAAACCTTCACCGGCTTCCCGCTCGAATGAGGCGCGAACCGTCACCTTGAAAATATTCATTATTCAAACTTTTGATAAGAATCGCTTTATTAGAGACCATTTTAGAAACAAGCAGGGTATAATAGTCGTAAAATTTGCAAACATTAGTTTATAAATAGTCACTATAAACGAACAGCCCCGGGTTTCGCACGGATATAATAATTATGTAATAATAATATTTATTTCAGATAATTATCCATCACTAATACTTACTTAATATGATAATAATTAATAATAATAAAATAACAAAAAAGACTCAATATTAATATTAATAAATTTGTTCCTGCAAATTACCTATATTCACAAATATCTTTACAATAGCGAGAAGTTAGCGGAGAAACGTACTTTATATATATATATATATAATCTAAATAATATAAAGTTCCAGTTCACTCATATAAATGTACCAGATGTAAATGAGAGGCGGCGTGTATGTTGGCTGGCACACCTCTTTGGGAGCTGGATGCCGAAGTGCTGGCGGCTTGGTCGTCAAGTTGAGGAGACACCACCAAATATGGAAAGACTGGCCTTTGTCCGCCAATTTTCTCCTTGACCGAGACCTGGGCGGTATTCTTAGGTGAGACTACCGATGTAACATCTCACACAAGAATATGGTCAAAGTATAAAAGGATGAGGGCAAATCGTTCCGGCGTGTACTGAAATATACCTGATTGGTAGGTGCCAATACCTGGTCAATACCTGGCAGGTACCAATGAAAAATACCTGGTGCTAGGTACTGAAATATACCTGATTGGTAGGAACCTGAAATATACTTGATCTAGTTAACAGCTGAATTGCATCGAATGCATAATTTTACAAGACGTAAACAATAAAAATGAAAGCACACATCGCGAATGTCTTACGCAATTCGTATCAGCAAAACGAAAGGTCGACGACATTACACCAGTGGTTTCTAAGGCTACTCGTATTATTGCGCGCAGAGACTAACTAGACACAAAAATAATTATATCTAATGAATAGATGAATAATAAAATACAAAATTATAACAGCAATCATTGCTTACGACTGATTGGAGGCTGTAAAATTGCACTCGCGTTACAGCAGTCCTGTTCCAATTCCAATTAGCGACGAGTAACGTCAGCAATAAATGTGTAACGCGTATAGGACCAAATAATAAATATGTCGCTAACTTTAATGTGTATATATCACGCCTTGACTTACTGTTTGTACCTGATAGGTACAGTGATATCTAATTCAATCCAAAATATAAACCTTACTAATATTGTAAATGTAAAATAACACTGTTACCTTTTCACGCCTTAACTATTCAACCAATTTTGCATACACTTTCTCAAGGATAGAGGAAAGGGCTTAGCACAAAAGTGTAATAGCAATGCAGATGTCAGGTGTTATATTGCTTATTTTTTTTTTTTTCAAAATGTATATAATACTAGCTGATATACGCGAATACGTGCGTACGAAATTTCTTGATGATCGATTGAGTAGTTAAGGCGTGAAAAGGTAACTTTCACATTTATAATATTGGTAAATATGGATTGCGCAGTACCAAATTTAAATCACTTGCAGATGCAGGTTCAGAATGCAGATTCTGTGAGAAACCATGCGTCATAATACTATATTACTTAAAAATATGGATAATGGTCTGAAATAAACGTACTAACTGTTATTTTCTTAATATATAAAAAAGGCGATGTGTGTATGTTCCCTATGGACTCCAAAACCGCTGAACCGATTTTGATTTAACTTTCAGACAATCTTCAGATTAGTCCAACGGGTAATCCTGTGAAGTTTGGTAGCGATCGGAGCCGGGAGCGGGTCGCTAGTAGTATATATTATTATAAAAAAATATGTCATACACTTTTAAAAATTTTCCACTTGAAAAACTTGAAGTTTAAAAACACTGAAATCATTTTAAAAATTTCAATATTAGGTACTATCCGAAAAAAGGCAGTTAAGTTGAATCTCTTCTCCAATTACGTCGTTTACGTATTTTAAAAATATTTAAGTACATTAAGCTGTAAATTGAGATATAATTTCTTTTAAAAACAAGTTTTAACCGATTAGAAATGTACAATAATAAATAAATAATTTCCATCATATATTTTCCGCTTTCACATCAACTTAGTCTTATTTACAAACAAAGGGTAATGTTTATTTATCATTTGTATTATTTACTTTCTGTTTTCATAAATATGGGAAACGAGGCCTCATAAAAACTACACTTTATACTTACTTACTTTGATATAAAACTTCAATTACATAAATCTGCTATTACAAATTAAATATTTCTTCAACATTTTTAATTTATGTGAAAGTCGACAAACAGGCTGACGGTCTACTTAATGGCTACCGTCCCCCATAACACAAGCAACGCCACAGGTGCTGCAGTGTGTGGTGCTGCAGACCATAGTAAGATTAAGGATAAGATAAGTATTAGGAATATTATAAATCTAAAATATTCAAAGGAAATTACTCAAATTAAGAAAGACTTTATTACCGAATACTCCAAAGTGTAAGTTAAGAAAAAACAATGGCCTAGTTTTGATTTATGTCCTTTACAACTTACTTAAGATGTCTGTAAGATAATTATATGTCAGATTTCTTTAATTTTTAATCCATTTAAAGAAATTTGTTAAGAAATTGTTTAAAATCGCGTGCAAATGTCGTAAAAAAAAGACGTATTTTTATTATAATGTTTAATGAATAAGTTGTATTTGCTAACCGTACCAAGTACAAGCGGAAATCTCTCTCCAAATAAAACAAATAAATAAAAAGTTTAAAAGTAAACGTTATATGGCTTTCTCTCGGACGTTAGACGAAACCTGTTTGTTGGGAGCGGTTCAGATGATACTTAGAGAGAGGCGGGATGTTGCGGTAGGTTATGTGAAATGAAACCTTTGTCTATAGGGCGTTTCACTTGAACATTGTTTACACTAAATTTGACTTGTACGTTAGTTTAGTGGTTAAGGTGTTGGCTGAATTTAAGAGCTTGATTTCTGACAATCTTGAATTGAAAGGTTTCCTATAGGGAAGTTACTTGTTTTAATTTATTTTTTCAAAACCATAGTGCAATTTTCATAATAACATGTCTTCAAAAAATTCTAAGAAAAAGGTTGTTTTTTATTACACTATATCAGCAAACAAATAAAAAAGAATCAATATTCTATGTCATTTACAATGATTTTTGCGATGAGTCAAGTAAAGGCCATATCAGTTGAAATCATAATACCTATATCACATATTGAAATCAAAATTAACCAAGCCGTTCTTGAATTGTGCCTTAACCGAATTAGTCTAGCCATTTTCGATTTTTACATTTAGAAATTAATTTTTATTGATATAGAAGATAATAATAAAAAACTGAAGTATACATTTACAATAGACTTAAAATTAGTGTAGTATTAGTGAAATTATATCTTAGAATATTCTCAGTAGTTTCCGAAATTGTCTAATAAACTAACTAATAAATTATTTACCTCTTTGAAATATTAGTATGTCAATAAACACCAACAACACGAGTGTGCGAACACCGCCAACACAATATTTTCCGCAAACGCATCTTGAACTTTCTCTCCGTGAGAACTAGTCACAATTAATAGACGATTTAATTACTAATTCATTAAAATGACAAAGTATTTTTGAACTATATAATGCTTTTTTATATTAAGACCGGCAGACAGCCTGACGGTTCACTTGATGGTACGTGGTCTGTAATTACCCTATAACACAAGCAACGCCACGGGCGCTGCAACTGTCCTGCCGACTACAATAGGATTAAGGATAAGGGATTGTGAAGGGATAGGGAAATGGGCTGTGACATCCCTTACTCATTTACCGAAACACAACAGCACACGTGCTGTTATATCATGTTGTTTGTTTTCTGTGATGGCATTAACCTTGTTCTCTGTGCGTACCTAAAAAGTACCGTACGAGACTTCAGGCTCAGTCTAGAACTGTGTTAGTTATAGATTAATTATTGTACATCTACACTAATATTTATTTTTAGAATCAAAACAACAGAAATCAAAACAAAAATACAGAAAAGTACCGTGTTTGTGTATATATAAAAAATTCAGTGCCGGGCGTAGCCGAGAGTGGGTCGCTAGTACCTTATAATATAGAGGTCTTATCAAGGACTCTTCCGGTGGGAGTTTAACAAAATTCATTGTTTTTTCTTCTTTAAATTTCATTACTAGCAAAATGTTCTTTCACTACATTACATAACATTATTGAATATATCTTCTGAAATTAGTTTTCTCCTCTGTAAAAGGTAAGGGCAAAAGTTCACCAGGTTAGGCCACGCTGACATGACTTCCCGCATCTTTTAAGATTACTATACTTCTCACACGATGTTTTCAACATTAAAACGAGTGGCTTGTGCGTGATACTTTCCTTCCTATGCATATAGTAAATGTGAAAATTTGTGAGGTTGTATGGATGTTACTCTTTCACGCAAAAACGGCTTATTAGATTTGAATGAAATTTGGCACACAGATAGTTTATTACCTGGATTAACCATCTAGTACACTTTTTATAGTTGAAAAAAGTTAGGTTCCCGAGGGATCGTCTAAAAATATTTAAAAAATGGGCGTGATTGAGGAATAAACATCCATACACCCTCACAAGCTTTCACATTTATAAAATTCGTAGGATCTATACTCATTACAAAATCGTGGTCTGCCTTTATCTGTTTCTTAAATTCGGGCTCTACCTTGTCAGCAGCTTAATGACAGTTTCACTGGGCAAATAGTGCTTATTTTCGCAAATTGTCTGCAGATAAAAAAAAAACTAAAAATCGACATAGCACGTTAAACGACTTAATTACAAGAAGTGAGGTATCGGGGAGCGCTCAAATTTGTGTTCTGCGGACATTTACAAGGAATGCGGTCAGCCAGTGTAAACATTCCACGTGAACGTGGGCATTACCCGTGGCATTACTGCGGATTAAGTAAGAACTATTCGTTTTTGTCTTTCAATAGGTCTCGTTGAGACAAACATAGTAATCTGTGAGACAAACCCTTTTTAAATGAAGGAACGCATTCCAATTTCAAACGGACAGATACATATATACATTTATATTTAAGTGTTATATTTAATGTTATATTTAAGTGTCAAATTTTTCAGTATAAATGCCAACAATGACTTCCATTTAGTGCCAAATTCGACGAAACGCAAGGCCCAGATTTTAAATAAATCAAAATTGTGTTTGTTTTTTTGATTTAAATTATATTAATGACTATAGTGGGTCGCCTCCGGATTTGCACGATATTTTTTTCTGCAAATTATATATAAAAACCTTCCCTTAACGATCTTTCCAATAGTAAAAACCGCATTAAAATCCTTTGCGTAGTTTAAAATTTAAAGTTGGTATTTATTTTTTAAGTTATATAATACCTATACAGTCAGGGTACGAAAATCTTTGTCAGTTACAAAGTTCATTCCTTAATCAACTTGTATAGACTTTACAGT
The DNA here is from genome assembly GCA_936446665.2 of Synanthedon andrenaeformis. Lineage (NCBI taxonomy): Eukaryota > Metazoa > Arthropoda > Insecta > Lepidoptera > Sesiidae > Synanthedon > Synanthedon andrenaeformis. The sequence goes on from OW387796.2 coordinate 6,238,196, forward strand.
AACTTTTGATACTAAAGCACTAAACATAACGACTGACAGACGTTTGAAATAAAATTTTGGCATAACTGATAAATTGCCCTGGTGACGAATCTTTTGATATCCCGATTGTGTTCTTAAATTTTATTACGATTCTGGTGTAATAACTTTATATACCTTAACCTCTAAGAACCTTGCAGGTTGGTGAGATCACGTTCCTTCATACAAATGATGTGTAAACGGATTTAGATAATTAATTCGTAGCTATTCAGGTCGTCTTAAATATTTAAACGCCTTCCAGGAAGCGATGTTTAAATTAGATACTCATCACTTTAGATCTACAATCCGTGTTAAGGTTTACAGAAACGCTTCGAATATATCTAAGCACATTGAAGCGGTTTTAGAAGATAAAAATGTATTAGGATACTAAACTTGCCTTCTTCCATTAGTGCTTAAAATTTAAATAAAATACTGAAACACATAATTCACTTTTTGTGTTGCGTTTACTGCGAAAGTTTCTATGTTTGGATACCTGGATGTTTGTTCCTCAATAACACAAAATGGCTTTACGACTAGGATGAGATTTGGCACACAGATAGATTTATTACCTGGATTAACATATACAATACTTTTTGTCCTGGAAATATATTAGATTTGAAGGGATCGTCTCCTAAAAATAAATTCAAAAAAATCGCTGTGACGGCATCACCGTGTTCACAGCGATAAAGATGTCAGGAGTTATACATTATTTTTCGTTTTTCAACGCTGACGAAGTCGTGAGCATGAGCTAGTATTATATAAACCTGGTATATTATAAAATAAATATGGAATTATTAACCCAAACGAAATAAAGTTTGTACAGTTGTATAAACTCCGAGACGTCGCCAAACATTCTGTTTAGTCATAAACAAAATTCGATTTACGCAATTGTATTGAAAAAACACAATAACAGAAATCGGCATATAAAAAGTTTGCGTCACAAATTGATGCTTTCAATGCTCTGCGCCTTTCGTCGGTCCAAGCTCTGTACATAACCAACAAATGGGGCATACGCGTCGAAATTTATTGTCAAGCAAGACCACCCGCTGTTTTGCTGACGCCCGAAGCTGATCATTACCGATAAATAACGACATGTTTTATTACAAAACAATCGAATATTAACAGTTATTCTAGAAATGTATCTACTATAGTATAAATGTGAAAGTAACTGTATGTCTGTCTATTTCGTTTTGTTTATAGTCGGCATTTTTTATACAAGCCGGGGGCGTGTTTTATATATTTTATACACGCCCCCCCGGCTTCGTACAGAGGCGATTTTCCGCGGATATTTTTCCAATTTTTCTCGGACTTTAATAAATTGAATTTGAAAAAAAAAATGCCGAATTGGTACAGCCGTTATCCAGTTAGTTCTGCGCTTAGCATTCATTTAGCGATTCATTTTTACTTATAATAAATAAGAAGATACTTATAACAATTCGTGTTTATTTTGTAGTAAACAACAACAGCAATTAAATTTAATAATATAAAAAAAACTAGGTGTAATATTATAATAAGTAGTATAATAACTATGAAACAACATTGTGTGTGTTTGTTTGATACGTTTTCACGCCGTATGGTTATACGGCGTGAATATATAACTATATAATATACTCATAGTTTACTCAACCGATCATGTCCTTTTCTTTCCCCGAGGGATGTGACTGAGGATTAAAATAATAAAAAAACATTATTTATTTATTTAGGATGTCTTTTATGAGGTAACAATTTGAAGTTGAATGCCAATGTCTATGTCAGGAGACCATGCTGTTTTATTAACATCAATATCTTATCTTCTTTGTAAAAGAAGAAATTATATTTTTGTAAGTTCTTTGTAATTTCTGTATCTCTCTTTATAGTACGTGTTTATTGTCAGCATACATAGTAGCATTAGGTCTTTAGTCTAACCAATTTTGCTTTGAATTTTGAATGTGTCTTATCTTCTTTGTAAAAGAAGATATTATATTTTTGTAAGTTCTTTGTAAGTTGTATATCTCTCTTTATAGTACGTGTTTATTGTCAGCGTAGGTAGCCTTAGGTCTTTAGTCTAACGAATTTGGCTTTGAATTTTGAATGTGTCTTATCTTCTTGGTAAAAGAAGATATATCTTTTTGTAAGTTCTTTGTAAGTTAGTGTATCTACGTGTTTATTGTCAGCGTAGGTAGCATTAGGTCTTTAGTCTAACTAATATTGCATCGTAACCATTGCTCATCAATTCCATAACACCAGAAGTTGTCGCGAAATTCTTATGCCCATGTTATGCCCACGTTAACCGTGCCACCTAGATTGACAGTTGAATTTGACACCCTGTCATAGTTACATTGCCTCGTTGACATGCGACTTTCTCCGCATCTATTACATTATGTGACAGGAGATTACATAAAGTGACTTATAGTACAAGTGGCGATTACCATACTCCTTCATGTGCGACATCATTGGGATACGTAACTGGCTCCTTAACTTGCTTAGATAAAATGTGAGGTCGTCAACAAACAGACCGGAACACAAACGTAAAAAGACATGCTTCACTTATGCTAACATAATATTGTATATATGAAGAGTGAATTTTTGAAAGTGTTGAATAAATTTGTTGGTTTTAATTTTATACTTGGACACGAGAAACATCGGAGATTTTTTTAGTGTTTCCACTTCCGTGAATAAAATAGTGTTCTGTATTTAATTATACTAGGTTTTGTTAGCGACTTCGCTTGCGTAGCTATTTTTGTAAATTATATCCTACATGTTATTTTGTTGTATAAACTTTATTATCGTATTCAAAATCCGTTCAGTGGTTGTTGCGTGACAGAATAACAAAATATTCTTAAACTTTTGCATTTATCATTTATTTATTTATTAACTCACGACTATGATAACAGGCATGCCTAATGCCTATTCAAATGGTGAGTATTCACCTACCTATAAAATTTGATATTTTTTTCTATTTTTTTTTTTTTGCGTTTATTTAGATTTTAAGGATTTTAATTGGTACTTATAGCTTTATTAAATTTATTTGATCCAATTCTTATTAAGCACTGATTAAAGATATGGAATATTGTTTTAAATTTGAGTTCGTTTACACAATAACATTTCATATAAGTAAAATAACAATAATCAAATTACTTACTTTACCTACTTAAAAATTTGAAAAGCACGTTGTCACATCTTTTTAAATAAGTTTTTTTTCGACTTATTAAAAAAACAATATTTTTCGGGCGAAGTTACTGCACTATGTTTTGTTTGGAATTATTAATATGAGTCAAATTATTGTTACCTAGTAGTACCTACTTCTAATAGGTAGGTATTCAATTATTTGAATTCAATATTCAAGGGAATATTTGAATTGTACCTGTTTTAACATACCAGCAAATAGAGCTGGTATAACTATACAAAAGACTATTTGAAATAATAGGCTGCACTTGCCTCTAATATATTATGTTTCATACTCGACCAAAACACACGAAGTTAAGCCATTAAAACAACTGAGTAGGTAAGTATTAATGAGTTATCTATCTATCTACTCCAACCATAGGGTACCTAATTAGATTGCCTTTCACTTTTCACACATTACATAGGTACCTACTATACTATCAACTTATAAAACTGTTTCGTTTAAAAAAATCAAGGCGTAGGTGATAAAATATATACCTAATTTATATAATTTTCTCTTCAATAATTATTTTTTTATTTAATCAACTGGATCACTCCCACCAACTGGACTTCAAATACAATCAAAAAATGCATTTAACCTAGCATCAACCGTCACAATACTTTTATAAACTATTTTATAAAATGGTACTATGAAATGTGTCTTTGATTTACCCCAGTGAAAGCGAAGAGCTAACAACTGTGGCTGTAATAATATAAGCCAACAAAAAATACACACATTCTACTGTACACGAGGAGAGTACTCATCCGTGGCGGCTTCTTTCGTGGTTTATATCGTGTGGTTATAGGTGTCTTATATCGAAATTATTCCAAATCCAAACATTTTCAAATGAATTAATTTTTTTTTACCTTACTAGCCGGCGCCCGCGAATTCGTCCACGTTGAAAATAAAAAAATAAAACGCCCGACAAAATATTTAAAGCAATATACTCGTAATTCCTGACAAACTTTTGACAAGCGTTAAATTTTTATTTTTTGATAACTGGGTAACCTATTTGAATATTTAGCCCATATCCATCCTGAAATTATATTCTATCGGTGAAAGAATGATTAGTTTCAAAGATTCCCTTCGAAGATCCAACAAATATACATACTTTAAATACCACTATAATATTAATATAGATTGACAAACTACTACGCAAAAGTATTAATAGGAAACTGTTTATAAATACTGTAGGTAAGTAAAATTTACTCGTAGTTTGTAGTCTTGTAAAAGCGACCCTTATCAATCACTGGGTGTTTCAAAATTTGTCCTTTACGTTGATTGCACGTATGTATAGGTAGTAGAGAAAGGTCGGTAATCAATGAAAAAACTAGTAGGTAGGTATTGGCTATATACCTATAATTTCAAATAACTCTTAGCTAATATGTAGGTACGCACACAATAATAAGCTAATTAAGTATAATAAAGTTTTACAGCATTTTTAAGTCGCATGTCAGTAGCAAGACATTGTATTGGAGTCGTTCGAGTGCGTCGAATAATTATAGCTTCGATAATTGCCTAACGATAATGCATGACAATGTTTGTTTAACAAATTGCAGTTGCTAAATACAATTGAACCTTACAAATGAATTGACATTTAAAGAATTTGATTTTTTTTTTGGGCCCAAACACGTTACATCTGCTGTAAGTTGTTAATGAGTTTGATATTCCGCGTGTACTTGATTCTGCATCATTAGGTCTAGATTACCATGTCATGGAAATACCACCATGGAAGTAACAGTATACAAAATTTCACATTAATCGAAGATGTCTTAAAACGCCTGAACAGATCTTCATAAATTATAACTAAGAACGATCTCGCTCATGTCACCTATCAAACAAAATAAAAATCGATTCTTAAGGAGTTTAAACTCCAAAAATATCTAAAAAAAAAAAAAACAATTTGTCTACACGAGTATCAAATGAAAGACTCGTCAACAATCATTACCGATTTGACAATCCGATTCGGCCGATAAACCAATACAAAAATTTAATTCAAGGGCGTGTCATCGCTTCCCATGACGATTGCATCATCACTTCCGTACCTATACAACTTGTTCTGGTAACAAATGGCGCATTACAAAGAATTTAGACAGTCCGAAATCATAAACAACCAAAAGCTATGAAAAACAATGTATGAAAAACCTATGAGAGGAGAACGTTTTACTCATAAATATATTGTGGTTGGTCACTAACATAAAACGAGGTTTAAACGAAAACGTGGTTAATGGCTTTTATATTTTATTAAGCATTTGGAAAGGAAATTACAAGACACTTTTTAACTGTTGCCGGAAGAAGGGAGACATAGACTAAAATACAAAAGACTATTTTTTAATAACATAAAACTTTAATAGTCACCTTAAAAGAAACAAGCCATTATTAAAAATTATAAACTAACCCCCCCACTTTAGAGAACTATTATGTTAAATTTGCATTCATAAAAAATATGAATATTTAAGCTTGTGTAAAAAAATGTGTTTTTGTACAAATAAAGATTATTATTATTATTTACATATTTATTTTCATCTCTTAATTCTAAATTTTTTACAATATAAATATTAAAAAACAATAAATATCGTAAAAAACCTAAAACTAGAACTCCGCAGGTAGCGGGGCAAGGCCCAAGCTACCGGTGGTTAGGGCTGCAGAGTGAGGAACCTCCTGACAATTCGTTTATTATTATTACTTTCTTTTAAGATCTACACGCTATATCTGCTGTAATTGGCTGAGGAGTTGGGCTTCCTGCAGACTATTTGATGCTGTAGCATCAGATGAAGGTTACAATCTCATGGAAGTACCACCAAAATAACAGTATACCAAATTTAACATAGTTATAGTTAAATCTCTTCGTCAACTAGGAAATGGGGTGATGGTTTGGAACGCTAGAAACGACTGAACAGATCTTCATGATTTTGATCGGCTTTCAAACAACAAAACCGATCGACACACACACACACACGCACGCACGCACGCACACGCACACACACACACACACACACACACACACACACACACACACACACACACACACACACACACACACACACACACGCGCGCGCGCGCGCGCGCGCGCGCGTACGTTAAACCTATAACACCCCGTTTTTGTGTCGGGCGTCGAATTGCTGTTACTACAGCCAGACGGTCTTCCCGGCTTAACACCAGAACACTATGTTCCCTAGCCACTTAATTTTAAAATCAATATGTTTACAACAAAAACCGAGCATGTTAGGTATATAATGAGAATAATAATAGCTTTTGAACAAATTACTAATCCATGTTGGAATCATCGGTCACACCTTGATTGAAGTCATCTTCGTTTTATTTTTAGAAATAATAACAAAACTTGTATATTTGCCCGCAGTTTTAATTCGTTCTCGTTGAATAAAACCGAATGTGTGCCAATCGCCTACTACTAATTTCTGAAGGTGGTATATCGCACTCAAGAAAATAACATTTTTTTATTCTTTAATAATTTTGCGAGATGACTACTAAAATATATATTTAAAGTTAAAAATATATTCACATTTCGTACGAAATAAAATCGTGCGAAATGACAACTAAACCGAAGATTTTCGCATAAACACCACATGGGCCAAGCTGGTTATGAAAAATGATTATGAAAGTGGATGAAGTTTTATCAATATTTGCCATTTTATCAATATTAACTTTTTACTTAATTACTAGTTGTTGCACGCGACTTTGTCCGTGTTACTTTATAAAATATAGCCTATGTTACTCGCTGATAGTGTAGCTTTCTATAGGTGAAAGAATTTTTAAAATCGGTCCAGTAGTTTCTGAGTTTATTCATTACAAACAAAAACACAAATCTTCCCACTTTATAATATTATTAGTAGGCATAAATTATATTTACAGATAATCTCAATCTTACTTTTAAGTTACTATTTGGTCCTTTACTTTTTTTTTTTCAATTAAATGTCTTGATGTTAGATGGTTCGGTTTTGACATATCTCATTTGGGACTTTTTGGAAATTTCTAAAATAAATATTTTTATTGTTCCCAAAATTTTCTACTTTAATTATATTTATGGACATTTTTCAGCTTTAAATAAATATTTAGCTTACTATTTCCAAAATGTCCCATGCATAACACCACAGAATATTATGCGAATTTGGGCAGCGTTGAATTTAAAAAAAAATATTAAATTTTATATTATTAATTTTTCTATAAAGAGAATAATAAGCGCCAGTCATATAGATAGTTTTTTTCGATATGAAAAAAATCAAGACCTTTCAATACATAGGTACCATTGACAAATTAATCCAAAAATGCGGTAGCCATTTTGCAAACTCGATAGTAAGGTCATGTTGTAGGCAGATTGTGACGATGAATAAATTATTTGCGTATTCAAATATGTTTGAACTAGTTATTCCGTCTAGATAGGCATTATATCTGATGACATTAAGAATACATTAAGACAATGCAAATTTAATTTAAATTTATATACATAAATTTATTTTAAACGTTTATCGGAAGTGCCAGGTTAAATAGAATTAAAGTCTACTTACATGTATAATATTTTATTGAATTTATAATTTATCTACAGATTATCAGATACATGATAATCTGTAGATGAAAGAATTTTTAAAATTAGTTTAACAGGTTTTTTTTCATTCATTACAAACAAAAATACAAATTTACAAATCTTCTCTCTTTGTTATAATACTAGTATTTGGCCGCGACTTCGTCCTCGTCCGATCGCTACCAAACTTCACAGGAACACCCGCTACACTAATCTGAAGATTGTCTGAAAGTTTCATCAAAATCGGTACTTCAGCGGTTTTGGAGTCTATAGGAGACATACATATACACATCGCCTTTTATATATAAGAAGATTAAGTATAGGTACTTCAATATATACAATTACAGATTATATCTTAATCATCGAAATGCTGATATTAATAGATAATCTATACTAAATATTACTTATAAAGAGGAGATTTGATTGTTTGTTTGTTTGCATTGAATAGGCTCCGAAACTACTGGACGGATTTGAAAAATTCTCTCACTGTTAGGAAGCTATATTATCAGCGAGTAACATAGGCTATATATTATAAAGTCCCGTCTAACAGCTAGGGTTATATATAATTACTAGCTGGTGCCCACGACTTCGTCCGCGCTGAAAAATATTAAGTAGCCTGTCTTGTGTCCCGTACGTCCAAATGTTTATCTACCAAGTTTCATGAAAATCAGTTAATTCGTTTCAGAGTTATGGAGGAACATACATACATACATACATACATACATAAATACATACATACATAAATACATACATACATACATACAATACCTACACTTACAGATTTATTATTAGTATTGATGGTAAAATGATAATAAATTTACATTTTGACAAATGAATCTAATAATCATCGATAAAGGAAATGTTTGGGTAAATATACAAATTACAAATGTTAAAGAAATAGTGGAATAAAAAAAATTACTTAATATTAATCTTAAAATCTTCATATACAAATTATGTTATGATTTCTTTTATACCTACTTATTATTGACAACTGACAACAGTTTTTTGGGTAAAATAAAGCAGCAATATAAGAAAGAATGAAAATCCTGCTAATATTATAAAATGCGAAAGTTTGTGAGGATGGATGTTTTTTACACTTTAACGTAAAAACGGCTTAACGGAATTGGATGAAATTTGGCACACATATAGTTTATCACATGGATAAATATATAGGAAACTTTTTATCGTGAAAAAATGTTAAGTTCCCAAAGGAACGTCTAAAAATATAAAAAAATGGGCGCCACTGTCGCCGTGCCGTCGCCATGTGGCGACACAGCGATAAAGATATCAAATATTCGCGGACGAAGTCGCGAGCACCAGTTAGTTAATCCTTATTTTAACATAAGGATCCTAAAAATGTTGTTTAATTTAAAATACCGTGTCACGATCGATAACAAAGTTCAAATTGAGTGACGTTTTTCTTTCGTCAACATTTAACTTTACAGATCATGAACATATAATTTAATAATCAAACAATGTCGATGTATCTTTGTCGATGATGCAAGATATTATGTTACCACGAGTGAACTGTTACCATCTTTGACGACGTGAAAAAATATGATTTATGAATTGTCACCGGTTTGGTAACAATAGATATACTAATGACAATTAATGAAGTTTGGAAAGAATTAAAAAAAAATTGTGCCTTGACATCGCTCTGGTGCAATTTTTATTAAATATTCTATACCTATAGTAGCTGTGCCCGCTTCGTCGTACGCGTTGTAGTTCGTTTTTTGTAGATCCCACAGGAACCTAACATTTTTCTAGGATCAAAAGTATCCTTCATGTTAATCTAGGTGTTAATCAGATGTTAACTATCTGTGTGCCAAATTTCATCCAAATCCGTTCAACCAAAGATACAAACTCATATCATCCAATTTCACGTGGAGGAGAGAGTGTCGGCAAAAACCACGTTTTATCTGCATACAGTGTAAAAGCGTTAAAAAAATAATAATTAATTTTTTTTTTTTTCATTAAAATATGGCTAAATCCTACACAATAATATTATAATAGTGCGAATACTTAATTTAGTTAATAAAATAACCTATTGTAGAAATAATTTTAGGTTTAAAATAAAAGTGGGCCAGTTCCGACGCACGACTGGAGTTTACTCCTTTACGAACGATAAATAAATAATTTAATAAATATAATTAAATCATATTAGGTAATATAATATATTATACGTACTTATTATATTATATTATATTAATATGTATTGAAGCATATTGTAGCTTGTAACGCGTAACGTGTGACACGTGACATTTAATTTTACTCGCATAAATTTTCGTACCCCGGGCTTATATATATTTATATGAAAATCGATTCTTAAGAAGTAAACTTCAAAAACATTTCCTAAAAATAAAAATAAAAATCAATTTGTCTACAATGCAATGCTCCTTATACATACGAGTATCAAACAATAATTGTAGAAATAATAATTGTAGAATAATAACACCACAGTTATAAAATATCAACCTAATAATAATAAAGTCCCGATTAAACACACAGTGTTCCCAATTGTTCTTCGGATTTGAAATTGGGAGATTTTTCATTGTTACTCTTGACAGATTGCCAAGTTACAGTGTAAACAAAAGAGAAAAAATAATAATAAATATATAATTAGTAATTTATTGAAGAGGGCTCGAAAAGTCGCCAAAATCGCCTCATGTAATCAATGGATGCCCTCTTGACAACTTTTACTGTTGACAACTTAAGAAACAAGTGCTTATCTACGTTTCTTAAAAGAAAATTATTTTCCTTTCGATTGTAGACATATGTATGATAGATAAAACTTAGACCAACATATTTAAGTACTAAAACCCCTTAGTTTTTATAGACGCACTTACCTTCTGCACTTTTCTCGGCATAATTATTAATAATGTTTTCAACGCGTAACAAGGTCGAACACATGTGGCGTGCGTTCAACAGATATCGCCCGATTACGGCCGTGAAATTTGGAGCAAAAATCTAGATTTTTATCATTAAGCACGTGGTACATGTGTCATACCGTTATTTGCCGAGTTAAAAGAATAATTGAGACAGTTTTATATGTGAAAATGTTATTTTATACATCGACATGTAAAGAAAGTAATAATATTAATCGCCAATATTAATCGCGATCTATAAAAAAAACATTCGACTTTCGCTTGTTCGAAAGTTTTAAATGATTTTTGGATAAGTACTTTGGAAACTTTAAAACGACGCAGGATACAATGTGAATTTTTATACATATATTTGTGTAAAAATGCAGATGAGTTCGCTGATTAAAATAGTCGGAAATAAATTTAGCGTGGAAAAGATCAATCAATAGACTATCAGTTTTAGTAGTCGGATACTACATTGCTGTTATAGTCTTTGCCTGTCTGGCGGCAGTAACCATCCGCTTATTAACACTGAAATAACAGCAATAAAATAAGTAAGTGCAGTTGTGTCAGAGAAAGTAATAAAAGTTTTAACACAAAGGTAATTATAGAGAAAAAGGGAAAGAAAATTAAAGTTCTTTGAACGATACTTCTATGAATACTTCATTTGAAAAGCACTACATTTACACGCGATTAAACTTTTCTCATATTATTCGGAAGACGTGGTGAGAGAGAATATTAAGTAGAGAACCCCTAATTGGCCGTTGAAATTTTTTTTTATTTATTTTTTTTATATTAGCACTGTGTGTTAATGTTAAAATGTGATAATTTGCAGTTTAAACAAAATTATCACTACACACTAAACAGGAATCCATTAAAGTTAAAAGCACTTAAATGAATAACATTTTTAAATTTTATTTATTTATCCTTTTTTTAAAATTTTTATTATGTTTTACAGACGCACACAGCACATGAACTTAAATTACATACTATTATATTATATACTACTATTACTATTATATTATATTATAGGTAAATTTTCAACTTTTCACAAATGACATAAAAATGTAGGTCACAGCGAGTTTTTACTTAAAATATTTCTAGCTGACTTACTTCTGGTGCGACGTTTACGTTTCTAGATCCGCCATTTTTAATTTTTTATACACAAGTAAAACCAAATATATCGCGCGTATACTCTTAATTCTCGTATGCGTCAAAAGTTAAACTGAAAATAGTCCCCCGTTTTCGTGTGAAGCGGCTATTCTCGAAAGTGTTGTTCGTACCATTCCGCTGTTATTATTTCTTTTATTGTACCATTTCGTGATGCAACTATTGCCTTGAACTTTGCAAAAACACAACAAACAGTTTAGAAAGTAGCATCCAACTACACAAACAAGTGTAGTTTTCACAACAAGTATTTTTCTCTTTAAACGCTTAGTACTAATAAATGAGGAAATACTACATAATAATACTTAAGAATAACAATACTTAAGAAATACTCTTAAGTTCTTAAGCCTACTGTACACTTTAGCTATAACAAAACACACTTAGGAGACTACCCGTAATTTTAATTGTTATAAAAAAATAAAAAAATGAACTTATTTTATTTTTCAATCTCATTCTGTAAGAAATGTATGGAAGTAAACAGTTTTTTTTTTGCGATTTTTGAAGTTTCCAGTACTCAAACCTCAGTTGGTCTCATAGGGTCAATTAATCCTTATGAGAGTTATGAGTAATAGATTCTTTTGGCGCCATAAAAACCAAAATTGTCCTTTCTCGCTGACTGTATCATTTTTCCAAAACCTTTGAATATCGATGGGAATTACTATTAATATTATGGATACTCCCCTAAGTGTATTTTGTTCTAGCTATAATGGTTTAGGTAGCTGCCCTTACTGAACCAACCTCTATATACTCCGGGACAGCTCTAGATGAGTAACTGGCATATGGTTAACATCGCAAATGGTCCACTAGTCCACATCTCAAAATGTGTATGAACTTGTTTGATGTTTGATTGAATGATATTAATAATCGTATCTAATATTATAGCTTTTTATATTTTTCTGTCACTGAATTGGCGCCGAATGAATGCTAATTACACACCGATACGAAAACAAACAATAAAAAGCAATTAAATTGGCACGAGTAAACGAATGAAATTAAAAGAGGAAAAGATGGCGGCCACGAATGAGCATGCAAAATAACCTTTAATTTTTATAATATTTAATTATTTTTATATATTTAATGCATTTAATCAAATTTGTTTTCGTGTACTGTATCCAAAAACATTTGCAATGACCATTCGGTACGAATGTTCCGAAACCTATTTTGTTTTTTTTACATATTCTGAATATAAAGTGTATTTTTATTGTTGACAATTTAGTGGGCTGATTAAACAAGGTTGAATTTGTCAATTCTTTTATCACGAATTGAGGTTTTGTAAAACATGGCGGCAACGTTACCGAGAAGGTCATAAGTACATACGTACGAAGAAGGTAATAACAACATACAACTGAACAAATAAGTATAGAAATGTGAAATAATTATGTACCTATTCAATGTTGCGCAAAGTGTAAAATTATAATACATACGTAGATGGAAGCAAATAGATCGATGCAAATAATAAAATTATATCGATTATGTTTTAGGAAAATTGTACACATTAAGGCGAGGATTTAGTTTAGCAGAAAAGCTTTATTTACGCCGCCTTATTTGACTTCTTAGAATAAAATAGAATCGGCTGGATACTTTTATTTCTTTTATTTTTTTTTTCATATTTTACACAATGTTCAAGAAAATCTTTCCAATTTCAAATCTGTTCGGTTATCTCCGAAAAGCTAGAAAAATTTGTTTTGCAATGTTGCTCCTTAATTTATAGTTTATTAGGTTACGCTTATTTTGGTAAATCGGTCGAAGATTAGTCATTGTCTTAAAGTTGTTTTAATTACCTCCGGTCAAGTAAGTTTTGTTTACAAGATTATATGGAAAACTAAAAAAATATTTAATATTACAAAAATATTCTATACAAACGGTAAGTTTAAACTTCTACCTTTTAGTGCTAAAATGTTTTTTGTGTGGCATATTCATTCTTACTTCAAGTTTTTTTTTTACAATAACTAATTTTTTAATAAAAATATTAGTTGCAACAGGATCAAATTCAAAATTATTTATGATATTTTAGTACGATGTTTAATTGGAATAGCTTTCCTAAATTTATTGGAGTCAAAGGTTATTGAGTGAATTGTTTGAGTTGAACTCAAGACCTTTGCTGGCCTTTTCAAAGATGGCACAATAATCATAAGAATGACCCCCTCTGATGGTCTGTCTATTTATCACACATCTGATAAGAGGGTAGGAAAAAAGACAGACGTTTTTATTTTGAAATCAGAATGAGATTTATCAAGCCTGTGTATCAAGCCACGATATCAATCAAGTTTATCGAATGTAACGATGGACACGAATCTTGAAAATACGTGCTAAACTTGAAGCCTTTTGTACTGGATCTTCAAATAATCTGGGCTCAGAAAGTGACAAATGCTGAAGTTCTGCATAGAATGCAGAATAATAAAGGATCTTTAAGTTCCGTGAAAGAGAAGAAGTTACAGCTAGTGAAAGGTACGAGGAAAAAGTTCAAGGCAGAAATATCTGATGGATACGAATTTCGAAAATATGTGCTAAAGTCTTCAAGCCTTGTGTATTCTGGCAAATGCCGAAGTTCAGTATCCAATGAAGAAGACTAAGTAATTTTTGAGTGGGTACTGTGAAAGGAAGGAAGGAAAAAAACTGCAAACAGTTTACACACTTAAGAAAGAGGAAGGTTGAGACTTAAGAGCCAGACTCTGTTCTTTGTTCCAGTAAAGATAACAGTTATTATGGTCCACAAACTTCACGCAGAGAAGTGGCACATTACTGGGAAGATTAATAAAAAAAATATGACAGCATAATATGACAACAATAATTATACTAAACGGTAAAAATGTTGCAAGTAATATAAAGTAGCCTGTAACATGTGCGGTGTCGAAATAAATTCAAAAGTGGCTGCCACAACTCACATGTAAACAAAGTTGTTTAATAGATTCATCAATTGGTCAGTAACAGAAGGCGAACTCGACTTTTTCATTAAAATTTAAAATTATAACGTCAAATAACTGGAATTTCGAGGCTTACCGGCTCTCTGGCGTACGCATTATCATATCGTGGAGGCCGTATCGGGGTGTAGATACAAAATAAGTACAAAATGTGTGTTGGTTACCACGCGTCATCACTTTAAAGTTAAGTATCTTAATTAATAGTGTAAATAAAACGCGAATGTGAAGATGTTTTGCGTTTTATTTTCGATGAATAACAAAATCCTATAACTCTTTTTGTTCTCATCAACAATTTGTTATAAACAACATACAGTATTACTTCATAAATTGTATTAAGTACTGGCTAGTGTCCGCGACTTCGTCTGCTTAGTGCTTAGTACCTATTTCGAGTACATACGTAGCCTATTTTTTTTAAGATTTCAATAATCTCCATCCATAATTAAATAAAATTAATAATCTTTTGGTTTCTCATACAATCTTTCATCCCTTATTTCACCCCTTTCAAGTAAAATAGCCTATGACCTATGTTCTTCTACAAAGTACCTGGATTAACATATAGGATATATAATTTTTTTCTGGAAAAATGTTTGGAAATGTTGGAAATTTCCACAGGAACCTATTCCTGTGGAAATTTAAAAAAACGAATTGCAGCACGTACGAAGTTGCGGGCACAGCAAGGGTTTAAAGGGTAGTTTAAATTCGTCCCACATCTACTTTATGTTAGTCTAAGTTGAAGTTTTCACACTATTCCTATATTAAACCGAATAGGTTTATTTAAACGCATGTTTAAACCACTTGAGTAAATAATACACACCTAAGTGCTATTCTGTTTATGAGAACATTAAGCTAAACGTTAAAATAAGATATTTGAAATGTACCTAATTAAAGTTTAAGGCCAATGGCAGGTATAGTAAGCTATGAAAAATATCCGCTTATGAAAAATAACCAAATTATAATTAATTTTTATGTCCTTAAAATTACGTTAATTCCCTTCTCAAAAAAAATTGATATGATATTTTTTTTCAGCGCAACGAAAGCCAAGGGCACAGACAAAAAGATTACAAGCTAGAGCATTTTAATAATCCGCCGAAATGTCTGCAGTTGGTCTGCAGTGAGCATTGCTTTTTAACCCCCGACGCCCGAAGCAAAAACGGAGTGGTTTTAAGTTTGACGTGTGTGTCTCGTGTATCGTAGTTTCCAAACAGATGGATAAATTATGGTCCTTTTTTTCGTTTGAATACTGACGTAATCGAGATCGTTGAAATGAAGATTTCTTCGAGCGCTTGAAGACCATCAGTCCATTTCCTAGTTAACTTCTTCCACATGTTCGATTGATGTGAAATTTTGTATACTGTTACTTTATTGGTATTTCTATGATATGGTAATCTTGACCTGATGCTGCAGCATCAAGTATTCTGCGGGATACCCAATTCCTTAGCAACTAACAGCAGACATAGCGTGTTAGGTCTCTATAGAAAGTCAGGGGTAAATTTACCGGTTTCTAATAAAAAAATTCATAAAAATGGCAAACCGGATTCTACATTTTCATTTCCAAATAGATCCAAATTAAGACTACATATTTATCTATATTATATGCTCATGTAATGTTTACGACACAAGGACGACTTCAACTATCTAAATTTAATCGACACCCAAGCGCAATATATCATAGCATCATTGACACAGTGTCGGTTATTGGAACACGAGTTGAGACGACCGATACAAGCCGGTTCCGTGGGGTCAACACTTTCACGAAACATCTCTTCTCTTTTTTTTTCTATTTCACCAATACGTAATAGAGAACGTCTTATTTATCAATAAATAATTAGCAAACCTTTCTCGTACGTAGAAAATTTGTACAATATTGAATCGTTATAATAGGTATTTATAACCTGTAAGATTTAATGTGAGATTGGTTTAATTTAAACATAAAATTAAAATACTAAAACTTAAAGTAGTTTTTATGCACTCTATAATTATGAACACTATTATTGCGGAATAGAATAAAACAAATTTTATTCGAATTAAATGAAGCTATTACAAGGAAGTATTTAAACATCATACCTCTCAGCAGCCTTTAAAATCTTCTTAGTTTTTCTAATTCAAATAAACATTACCAGAAAAACACAAATGCAAATTAATATTTATAGGATTTTTTAAAAAAATCTTCAGCTTAATACAATTTCCAAAAAAGAATGATGATACTTACAATTAGATAAGAAAGTTATCATTGCATATCTGAGTGGCAGGGCATACTGCGTTTCACAGTCGTTTGAGCAGCACGTCTGGCGGCAGTAACCAACCCCCTTATGGAAGACCACCGTGAAAACGTAAATCTTTATTTAGACCTTTTTTTTTTTCAAAAAATAAGGAATACTGATACATTATACATATTATACATTATGTATCGTATCTACCTACGAGCATATTTAGTAGACCTGGTATGCATTGTAGATAAAGTTTTATAGTTTTTGCTGTGTAATAAAAATTGAAAACATTTATATGCAGATATGTAAAGACAACACGTTTTCCGTTTTTCTGTAACTAGTTGAGGCACTTAAACGATTTCTTGTAATAAATAATATTTAAACAAAACCAAGAAGAACTTCAGAATGTTCGATGTTTGTTTTAGCAAAAGTTCGAACGACAACTTTGAAAAGTTCGTTTCCATAGTTGGCCTTGCCAAGAAATGAACCTTTCCCGGGTTAGAAGCTAATCCTTTTAAGTCAAAAAGTTAATTAACATTTTAACCTTTCAACCAACGGACTCGCAGTGAGTCATGGCAATTGGCAACGGGTCGCGTTTGATTTTGAAATCGGATGGGAAAACGGAAGTTTATATTTCACTGCCACTTATTTATGTTCCCTTCTCCTTCGAGTATGATCGAATAAATCAAATTATAATAATAATCAATCTTAATTTCTAATTCATTTTTCTTGATTACCCCTAACAGATAACCATTGTTGCAGGGGGTCAGTAATTTAATGTGTGTTCATGTGGTTGAAAATTTTTATATAAAAAAAAGTTAAGTTGGTTTGTGTACCGAGTTTTATTCGGTTTTCACATGTGGAAATAGTGAAAAATAAACGGGGAAGATTTTTATAATTATATATTAAAAAAAAAATCACCCCGGGCGAAGCCGGGAGCGGGTCGCTAGTATAATATATATAAAAATATATAAAAAGCTTTTTTAATATATAAAAATCTTCCCCGTTTATTCCCCGTATATAGTGTGGCAGAAGAAAGTTAGTTTTCTTTCTACGATTAGTACTTTTCTGGCTACGGTTTCTGACAATATGTAAACAGTTGAAACGAACTTTTGATAGATTAGCATTGATCTGGATATTACTAGGTTGCTTCTGTACGACAGTAACTATGACTGTCTGTAGTTATCTACAATAGAAAAATCATATCTTCATATTCATAGATTTACAGGAAATACAGGAAAAAATATTTCAACGCGGCTAAAAACCCACAGTAAAAAGCTAAAAACAGTAAGCTAAAAACGCGGCAGTAAGGATAGGTAATAAATATCAGGCGCAGTTTAATGATCTGGAACACTATAAAATATAAAAATTGTTTTATTTTAGTATATCTATAATATAAAAATGAATCCCTAAATGTGTTGCTAAGCGCAAAACTCCAGAACGGCTGGACCGATTTTAATTCTGTCTTCACTCACGGACAGAGGGATAATCAGGGAAGGTTTTTACGTAAAAAAATTTACTTCGGGCGAAGCCGGGAGCGGCCCGCTAGTACCTAATGAAAATAAATCATTTGAACCAATGGAGAGAACCCAAAGTGTGTAGTTTCAAATATAGGTAGGTCTAGATTCTAGATAATTCAAGTGTAGTTCTACTTAAGTATTAGCTTTTCTTATGTATATATATCTTATCCTTAAAGCCTTCGGTATTAAATAATTACAATAAGAAAACCTTTACCTTTGTCTCTTTTCGATGCCTATAACAATTTTATAAATTTATTTATTTAAATACTATTCTTACAAAGTATTAAACCAGTATAATATAAACTATTACTAATTTTGTTGTTTTGTTATTATTACTTTTGTGATGAAAAGTTAAACTCGTTATATATCGATAATGGATAATAAAATACGTATATATTAATATATTATTATAGGAACGTAAGTAAGTGAGTATAAACCATCACAGAAGTAATTAATTCACCAATCACCAGAAGTTGTTTAGCTTTACCTGTCACGGAAACGCGAAGGGAGAGCCGACCCGTTCTTCCGGGCATCCAGTTTTCACATCCACTCCCACCACCCTTCGAGAAAAGTTTTTCTTTTTTTTTTTATTAAAAATATTTATATAAAATAATCTCACAATATATATTCACATCATTTTTTTTAACTATCACCAATATTAAAAACTACATAGCAGTCCACTTTCGCGTTCGATAAATAGTCGTAAATCCGTATTCGACGATAGAATTAATTGGCGGTAATTTCGCCGAAGCGTGTGTATGAATTTAAAAATTGGAATGTCACCACTGATTTGTTTCGTTCGAAAACCGGTGTCGAGAAGCAGCGTGCTCACAGCAAAGAGGTTGGTTATCAACTAGTGTCAGACGGTGCAGTGCAGGCGAGGCAAAGCGTGCGGCCAGCGAGAGGCTGGGCGTTTAGACTATGTGAATGTAAATTGTAAATTGCAGAGGCTTTTCGATTCACTGTATACTTAATCGTGTAGTCCATTAGCGCGATGAGCGCGTGCTGATCATCAAAATAGTTTTTTTTTATATATTATATTAAACTAGCTGTTGCAGACGACTTCGTCCACTTAACTTTATAAAATTATAGTCCATGTTATTCGTTGATAATGTAGCTTTGTATAGGTGAAAGAATTTTTAAAATCGCGCATAGTTTTTGACTACAAATATTCTCTCTTTATAATATTAGCATAAATAAAGTATACATCGCCATCGCTTAATATAAACATTTATAAACATACGAGATGTTGTACCTACTTTCCTTAAATACTAATTAAATGTAGCTAAACTAGCGGCAGGCAGAAAGAGCAGGTAATTAGCAAGTACCTTAGGCTCAGAACTTTTCAGTTAGTCTGGTACTAACAGGCACACTGCAGTCCTTAGTTATAAACCGTGCAATCCATTTAGCATCAGTCATCACCTCAGCTGTAGGACGTTCACTGCTGGACATAGGCTTACAATTTTCAACCTAGATCCATCGTCTACCCGCGACCCCTAGGTCATCGGTCCAACTTGTGTCGACGTCCTACACTGCGTTTACCGAACCGCGATCTCCACTCGAGAACCTTCCAGCCCCAGCGGCCAGAAATATGGCCGCTGGAGCGCAAGTCGGCAGCGCGCTTGCAGCACCAGTGACGTTATTTTGTTATAGGCGACACGGGAGCCACTTATCGTCAAGTGGACCGGTAGTCTCTTTGCCGACCTTACCTAACTTAAATAAATTTTACCTAATAAGTATGTTTTTATCACATTAATATCACTATAACTAAAAATTTATTAATTAAAAAGAGTTTTAAAAAATGTATCAGGAATTCAAAAAATGTCCTACCTGAAATTTGGTCCCAAAACCAACGTGTGGTTCAATAACCTATACCTACTTACTTAGTTTTATATTATAGAATATCGTTTCTCAAAATCAAAGATTCTTCTAAAATATAATATAAGTTGTAACTATAATGAAAAAACTAGTTTACATTGTTTTGTGTTTTTATTCGTTGTTTAAATGGGTTGTTTGTATTATAAACGTTCATTATTGCGTTTTATTTCCATCAGGCGCACGTAATCGCCTTAAAAATACATACGTAGCCTTAAAAATACATGTATTTTTAGATTTCCTTTTAAAAATACAATATTCAGGTAGGAACACACTGTTAAAATATCTTACATTAACCAGGATTTTACACCAAAGATTTACAGTGTATTTGATTAAGTAGGTATACAAATGACATGGTTGATGGCGTAATAATGACACGAAAGGAATTGAGGCGGTTACGAAACAAATCCAGTTGAAATTATGCTGGAGAATGGCACAAAATATAAAATGACTTGGTAAGGTTTTCACATACTTACAAAGTCGCTTTATTATAGAGATTACAATTCAATATTCAAATTACAAATGCAATGGACCATCGCGAAAGGCCTAAGTTTTGTACAGACGGGGTAAGAAAAGTTTCGTCACCTTAAGGTCAATGAAGTCACACAGAGACAATAGTCAACTGTTTGACTGACTGCAATTTGAAACAGAATCATCTCGCGCTTGCAAATCTCCAACCTTTACGGCCATAAAAGTATAATTATTTTGGATATAATTAGAAATAAAAATAAAAAAAAATTAAAATAGAAATTCCATGAGATACAAAAGTTACCTTTTACATATATGTACAATCTTTTTATATATAAAAATTTCAAGTTGGTTTGTGTACGCTTCAAAAACCCGAGAATGGGTGGACCGATTTTAAATCGGTTTTCACATATGGAAAGAGGGACAAACGGGGAAGATTTTTATAAATAAAAATTGCACCCCGAGCGAAGCCGGAAGCAGGTAGCTATCAATAAATAAAATACTAAAATTATTCATACACTTTTATTTAATTATACATAATATATAAAATTCACTCTTTCCCACACTCTTTTTTATCATAATTACATAGCTTTGGTTACTGTGAAATCTAGATAAAGTTTTTGAATAAATGAAATCCATCAATCTTAAAAAATATCTTCAAGATGAATGTAAATTTTCCCACAAAACTGTTTTAGAAAATTACTGAAAAATTTACTTCAGACATATCAATTTACCATTCTACTTTTTTTTCTTATTACACTAGTTAAAATCAGTTTAAAATAACATTTGAACTTTCTAACTAGTACCTCTCTTGTTAAATCATTCATACAAAGTTTACAAACACATCAACCTGTATACATTTTTTATTTACTTATTTAATCATTATTATATAATTACAATTATACTTTCCTGGATTTAAACATTCTTCTTACAAAATTGCTTCATTTGTTCGGTACTTACTACCCCACTAACACCATTAGTCATTCGGCAGAATTACTGGTATTTGCGTTACTTATTCGCCGTCGACTGAGAAGACGAAAAAGATCGTCATCCATCTTTTTCGTCTTCTCTGTCGTCTGACTGTCATCGTCATCAAGACTGACAAACGGTCAGGTTTTTAATACACCTTATCAAGAACTGTTAAGTAATTCTAAACTATTTAAAAATTACTTACTTCAGAATGCTTATACGCACAGAAAAAACGTACGCGGCCGAAGCCAAATTCTTGCATCTCTCTGTTGGAAAAACTTTTTAAGAAGTTGTTTATATAAAAAAAATATAATAATAAAGTGCAAATTTAAATTATTCCCTCCTACAAAAGTTTTCTAGAAATGTTTGTGAAAAATAATTCTTCACAGGATCTCTCCCTGACAAAATTTAGATTCAGGTTTCCTAATCTACTACCCAATGCCTGTTATAACATCCATATTAATATCGAGAATAGAACTGTAATGTTGCATTATTCCCCCATGAATGCCTTTTTACTCATTCCTATTTTTTTATTAATTCTACCTTTTTTTAATGCACACTTAAGCAGTTATTACACTATTCAATTTGTAGGAAACCAATTTAGGAAATCGGAAGGTGTAATCGCAGTTAGAACAGATTGGATCCAATTTAGATTTTATCTATTTTCTATTCTGTCTTAGATTTAGAAATCAATTTAGTGTAGTATGATCACTAGTTTACTACTTAGGTTCCTAAATTGGTTTCCTACAAATTGAAAAGTGTAATAACTGCTTTACCCTTCCCCTCAATATTAAGAACTCCTTACGGCATTCATTACTAATACCATACATAACTACAGAGATTACTGTCATATAAATTTAAAAGTCAGGGCAAGCTATTAGTCTATTTTCATTTATAGAAGTAATCAACCAAAGGGAAATAATTCCCCATTGCCTTGTCCCTAAACAGACAAAGGAAAATAATAATATATTCCCATCACAAGTTTTTTTTAATGGTTTAAACTATATTTATTTAATTTTATATGTGAAATATAAAATTTAATCATAATAACTATACTTAAATCATAAAACAAGTAAATTCGATATTCTGCCCAAATTAACTAATTTTTTTTATTGAGTTCTATACCTTTTCTGATACCCACCATGTAATATTGTCTCCTATAATTGAGATTTTATATCTTTATTAAGTATCAGCGTAGGATTCTGCATATCAAGTTGACTCTGAGCTATATCACTCAAAGCGCTCTGTATCTTCTCCAGAAGTATTTCACCTTGCCGTACCACCTGATGGCAAAATCATTTTTCATTATGCACACAAGAAAAACATTTAAGTCATACTGTTATCACTGCAATCAATAAAATTGTAGGGAGGATAATAGGGGAATGCAATAAAGATTTCAAAATGAGAATAAATCAAAATGCCCTACAATTAAATTGTATAAGTCATACAACAGAATAACATCATAACAGAAGTACATTAGCAATTAATTGGTATAATGTTAAAAGGAAATAATATCACTTCTAAAAGTCTAGTGATCTAGCAAAAACACAAGCAGCAACCATCAAGCTAGCAAACATAAAATAGTTATTTGTTGATTATAATTATAGTTAATTTTTTTAGACTTATTTGAAATTCTTGACTATTGACAAATTCTAAGTTAGAATTCGAAGCATGTTGAGACACTCAAAACACTAGAAACAAATGACTATGCTATCTTGTGACACTAACCATACTCTTTTTATGTAGGTCGACAGACAGGGTGATGGTCCACTTGATGATACGTGGCTACTGTCGCCATAACACAAGCAACGCCACAGGTATTTCAAGTTTGCTGCCGACTATAGTAGAATTAAGTATACCTAAGAAATTAGGAAAGGATAGGGTAATGGGCTCTGGCATCCGTTACTCACTCACCGAAACACAACAGGGTGGTTACTGCCGCCAGACGAGCTGCTCAAATGACTGAGAAACGCAGTGTGCCCTGCCACTATTTAACTTACAACTTACTTCTTCTAATTGTTCAGCCGCTTCTTTATTCTCAGCTTCTAATCTTCTTAGACCTTGCACTTGGAGCTCTGTAGAACTTTCCTCGCTCGGCAACGATTCTATAAGAGCGTCGATGTCTTTTGCACATCGCGATATAAGCGTAGCAAACAGCGTAGCATAATCTTCCTGATTTTGTTGCTGTTGAGGCGTTTGTGAACCGCTACGATCAAAACCAGGGAATTTACTTGGGGTAGAAAACTGCTGCAATATTCCAATACTGTTGCAAAAATGCTCAGCTTGCTGTAAAATAATAAAATGATTGATAAGAGATCGTAAAGAATTTCGACTACATAGTAGGAAAGTAAAAGTTACAGTTATCACTTACTTGATTTATAGTGTCCTGAAGTTGTGTTAATCGATCGGCCATTGTCAATATTGAAATAACTTATTTTATTTAGGTAATTCAACAATTTATCCAAAAATCGGTGATCAAAAATCAAGCTTTTTATTTAGATAAGCAAAATTGCAAAACCAATCACATGACAGTTTGACAATGACAATATTGACAATTAAAAATATGAAGTGAATGGAGAAATAGAGAATGAATGATTCGATTATTTTCATAAAACTCTTCAATAACAACTGTCACTGTCAATATACAGACCACTTATATATTTACAGGTCAATGCTATATAGGTACCTCTCGTTTAGAGAGTACTATATTCCTTGATATACCTATCAATAGTTATAGTTATCTATCAATATCAATCAAAGCTCAAGTAGGTACCAATCTGAATCAAATCAACTCATGCACGCAAAGACATTATACCATAGCATTATACCTAAACGGACATACGATACAAGCAAGCATGGTATCTCCATCATACATGTACCAACCAATGACTAAGGAACAACATAATACCAACTCAACTAGACTACACAGTGAGTGAACTCTCCATACTACAGAAGATAATTTTATTCTAATAAAAGATGCTAACATCCCTTGAGGGATATTACCTACCTATATATTACCTAATAATCAAATCACATAGGTACCTAGTTACAATCTTACTATTAGTTTATGATCAATATCAAACACTAAAATAATATCGCTTCTTAGTTCTTAGGAGACACTATATTATAATCTATTTCTTATAGTTAGGTTAGTATTATTTTGAATTTTGAAATTAAACCGACGTAACTTTTTTAGAATTAGAATTAAATTTTTAGAATACACGTGAAATTAAAATTTTAGAAAATTCTGATTAGTCTTGGGAGCTACTTACTACTTTTGATTTTAATTTTGCCTTTTTTTTTACTTTAAAAAATACCACTTCATATTGCTATTTTAACAAATGACACTGGCAATATTATGAAAGATCTGATGAAGCCAAGACATTAAAGAGAAGAAAAAGAAGAATTAAATGCTAATGTTGTCTTAATACTTATTTTTATATCGTTCAATTTTCATAGGTAGTGAACATATATTTTAAAATAGGTTTTAATGTAACAAAGAAGGATTTAAAAGTAAAACCATTTAATCACATAATTATCATTCATTATAATTTAAGCAGTGGGTGTAGTAGGTGTACATATATTAGGACTAGAAGTAAAAATATCACAATCCGTTACAACTAATAATAAATAAATATGAATTCACTCTTACAACCTACGACTCACAATAACTGGGTGTTTTATAACTATTTAAGTACATAAGTTTTAAACAGGTATACCAACAAAACAAATAAAAATTAGGCACAGTATTACAAACTTATAGAACAATATTGAAATGTTTTGCAACACTTTCAAAATGTTTTAATTTTAAATCAATGCTTAAATATGTTTAAATATTAGTAATGAAAACATTGATTAATTAAACACGTTAAATAAGGTATTTGCCTATTTTCCAAAAAGTGTTTGAAGTTGAACTTAATCATTGACCAGTTTTAAGTCTTGCATAAATAATAACTGGATACCAATGATAAAACACAAAAAAAAATCATTCAAATGTTCCCGCTAAACACCCATACGTTGTCACGTCACGTATGACGTCGTATCGTATTTCTCAACAAGGACTGACGTGACGAGGCTGGAGATAAACTATTACCTACCTATCATGTACTTTTGTGAAGATAATGATGTATATTATATACTGTGAAGATCTTAAAACTCTTATCTTGTGAATTCTTTAAACTTCATTATTGAAAAATAGGCAAATTCCTTCGCTATATTAAAATTATTACAAAACATTAAAAAATCCATATTAAAATGACTAGATGAATATCAATGGTATCTACATAATACGAGATTGCTAATCTGAGATTTTAGTTTAGAGTAGGTAACCATTTTAAGCTACGAATAAATAGAGTAGTTATTATTTATTCGTAGATTTTAAGTATAATTTGTGCAAAACACACATTATATCTCCATGATAACTATTTTTCATTAGTATTAAATTTATAAAATAAAAAAAGAAGATATTTACTAAATTGTTACAAGGAAAACAATATTACTTTTTCAACACTAGGTACACAAGCCTTGAACAAGGCCTTGAAAACAATAAAATTTATGGGATTGACACATGCCGTCGCTTAATCACGTGATACATCCCATACATTTTGTTCTTTCGAACTTCGTTATCGTTTTTAAAATGTTACTTTAACCAAGGCCCCTGGTTATTATGACTGAGTCTACAGAATTTTTAGTGTGATTACAACACAATAATACAAAATCAATAATCTTTTAGAAAATTACTTCCACCCTTAACATATTTTCCATAAATGGAAACAAATAAATAGGTAATATGACTTACATAGCAGTCTTTTAGGATTGATTATTGTTTCGTCTTTAGCAGTACGTGTTTAGTTTTAATATAAAATATGAAAATTAGTAGGAATTAGACCAATGTTTGCCAAGGTTAACCTAGGTTTCCTACAATGTATTTGGGTACTAAGACAAATTCTTGACTGTGTGACTTAATGCGTTCTATTGACTGACAGTGGCTTGTTTCATTACTATAGGTAATTACTTTGTTAATGACTGCTTTCCAAAAGGCGCTAACTAATCTTAAACTAGCTTCTATAGAGAAGCTATCTATAATCAGGGCTCTATCTTTGATAAATATAGATTTAATTGTTCATAACAGTAACAAGCAACAAATTAACCGAATTACACAGAACATTATACATAACATTATGATTAAATTTAAGAGGCAATATCAGTTTTTCAGTACTACAACACTTAACGAAAGTAAAAAAAAACTACCTTTTGTTTATATACAAAAAGCATCAGAACTATTAAGCAAAGCAAGAACTAGCAAGCAAAAATATATATATTACATATATATATTTTTTTTCAATAAACAACTTCATGTTACTTTTTTATTGCATTTATGGTTTTAATAACATGAAATTTCGCTTTTCAGATACAATTTTTTTACATATGTCTTGAGTCTACAAAACACCTTAGAATTAATCTATAAAAAATTATGTAGGCTATGGGTATCGATTTTACTCATAATATACCTACTGTCTTAATTTTGAAGAAATATACAAATGTGAATGATATGATTTTTATATACACAATTATGAAGTGTAAAATCATTACATTGTAAAATATCACTTTCACAAAGAATTAAAAAACTATAGGTTTGGTATTATATATAAAAAAATATAAGAAAATAAACTTTAATAGACTAGAATAATAAGATTCAAATTTATATAAAGCTTTCATATGGTTTGACTTGCCAAGAAAAAAATTATATTCCACTGAAATGTTCATTCAGACTGAAATGATTACAATTTGTAATAAATTTTTAAATGTAAGCAAAAAAAAACTATACAATATATATTATTCTGGGTTGTGTAGGATACAAACTAACACTAACAAAACTATTACCTATGGCAAAAATAGGAAGTATTGCTATAATATGTCTGATATTTTTATATAAATTTACCTAATGGGCAGTTTCACTATAAGTGGATCATTTTATATCTAAAACTTTAGAATAAAATTATTGTGCCAAAAGACCCAGTTTGTTTCTTAAATCCGAGTCTGCTGGTAAAGCGACTGCCCATTTTCTTAACCCGACAAGAAGCACAGAGCTTAAAACTAAGATGGCCCCAAAAACTGAATATTTACTCGGTATCTCATTGAAGAACATCACTTGCCATAGAAATGCAAAAACTATGTCAGCGGAACGCGCTATAGCCACGGGACCAGCCTGCTCCATTTGCAATGACATCGTCAACAATATCTGACCTAAATAACTAAATAGAGCCAGACATACAACTAAAAACCTTTCAGTGCCGCAATTTGGCATACACAAAACTCCAACAACAAATGAATAAAACAGTGTTTGCACTATAGCAAAAGCACCAAAATTCGTCATTATAACAGAGAAATGCAACCCCTTTAAAACTCTCAACAAAACATACGCATTAGCCCCAAATATTGTTGATATGAAAGCGGCAACTGCACCCCTTAAACTACTGTAGTTTTGACTCTTTTCGTTGGTAGGATCCTCGCCGAACAAAAATGGCGGATGAGTTATTAAAATAACGCCAATAAGAGTGAGTATTATAGATATCGTATTCCATATACCACACGGTTCCTTTAAAAACACCCGTGCAAACAGTGCAACAAACACTGGCACGGAAAAAACAATTACCGAAGCGTCCGCAAGTGGCATGTTACGGAAGGCATAAAAACTTAACATCAATCCAATAGTGCCGACTATGGATCGCAAGGCAAGTAAAACGCGCTTCCCATATGGAAAAACTGGTTGTTCTGTGTAGATGACTATTGGTATAGTCGGTAATAGCACTCCGATGAATCTGAACATAGCTAGCTGCATAGGATCTATGTTAACAAGGCTCTTCACGATAACTGAACACAAAGAAAAAAATAAGGACGATAAAGTGGCCAAAATAAGACCAAGATAGGGACATCGTTTTATAAGTGGCCTTTTGTTTTCCATTAGATTCGGCAGAGTCTCGTCCCCACTGCCCGCCGATAGGTCGACGAGATGCTGAAGTTCAACGTGTTCTGGCATAGCTCCAGTCTGAAACCGCACCCAAATATTGAAATAAAAACGGTGTCGCAAAAAAAAACTAATAAACAACCTACAAACATATACAGATAAATAAATATACCTGTGCGAATGATACGTATAATGATAGTTAAGTATTCATGTTGGTAAGTAATGTTATATTATTACGTTTATGAAACAAAAACACTTAACTATCACTTCAAAAATATTAAATTAATACTCATTGTAATTTTAATAAAAAAGTGACAACTTGATTGAAATAAAATGACTTGAATATTTCATTTCAGTGCTGCCAGATCAACAAATCTATTCAGCGCTAACAACACTGGAAAAAGCGCTAGAAACTACAATATTTACGGTTCGTAAAAGCGCTAGATTCAGCGCTAAATCTATAGAAAAAAAAAACATCAAAAACATTAGTTTCAAAATGAAATCATTCGTTTTATTATACATAAATTAGGTATATATCTAGTCACAATACGAAAAAATTAAATCAAATATAAAAAAGTTATAAAAATTAAATTAATATGAAAAGAAATTAAAGTTGGTTATCAACCCTGTTCGTACTAGAAGAATAACGTTAATGGTCTTTATATTTTGATCTATATTAAAGATAATATAGATTCTATATTGATCTATATTAAAGTTGAAAAAGTGCTAAATCATCCGCTAGGCGCTAAAAGTCTAAAATGGGCGCTAAGCATATAAAAAGAGCGCTAGATCTAGCACCGAAAGCGCTAAAATGGCAGCACTGTTTCATTTCATTCATTCACATTTAACTGTCAAAACAAAAAAACAATGATGCAATGATGCTAGCTAGTGTTGTCCACTAACGAAATAGTAGATTCTGTTTTGTCAGAATAGTAGATCTCACGTTCGCTCATGCTATTTATTAGGAGAAATATCCAATAAATCAGGAAATGGGTAAATTTTACATAGAATAAATACACTAGTGAATAACTGTTTAATTGCTAAATAATAGCCAATAACGTAAGTGAGTAAGTTTCTTTGATGTACTCTTATTTTTTGTATAGTTAACATAGTAATGTTGTGACGGATTACAAACAGGTAGTGTAGTGTTATGTAGCGGTCCCACGGCCTGCTTTCTTGCAGGTCATATAGCGTCAAGCTGGGAAGACAGGCCGTGGGAACCGATGCATTCGATAAGGTTTGCAGTGGCTTGTCGTCGATCGTCCCGATACTTCGGAAGTCGATAAGTAAATAAGTTCAGAGGTGCGTCACTAAAACTTGGCCGAGAAATGTCATTCGTGTCATAGCCATATTCTGTGTGGGTGTCATATGCACTGTTATATATGATTCCTGTCATTGTCATTATATTATTATGTCAGTCAGTGTTTTGGTTTCGTGTGATAGTTGTGTTTACTTACTGTTTGGCGGGAGCGTGAAAACTGAAAATAATAAAATATTTTATTTTGATTGGTCTGTGCCATAAAAGATTATATCGCCAAAAAGGTGTATTTTCAATGGATTATCATATTAAATCAATTTACATTTAAGTTATGAGTGATGCTGAACAATATAAACTACCGACTATTGCAGAAGCAATATTGAATCAGTTAGAAATATCTTTGAAAGAAACCGACAGTAAACGACGTAAGGTTTGACTTTATCTGAAAATTATTTATCGACTGGTGGTAGAGAATGTTCGACTTCTATTACCTACATAAATAGATGTTAATAAAACAGTATAATTACTACAGAATAAAGGCTTAAACTTCTACATAATAAAAGTAATGAGTATCTTCTTCAATTTTCTCACACTTTCATTGATTAAATTCAAATTTAACAGTTTCAGATGAAGATTTGTTGTCTTTATACTCGGTTTTTGGTGCTGTACTCCAAAGAGCGCTTGATATTCTAGAGAGATATCAAATTATTGATGGTTATATTGCAGTAAATAAACTGAGGTGTCTTACAGAAATCAAAGGGGAAAAAGATAGGTGTTACCGAATATATCCTAGAATAAATTTTTGTCCGTGCTTAGCTTTTAAAATTCAAGTTATAGAAAAAAAACTTGAAGTGACATGTAAGCATGTACTGGCTGGAAGATTGGCTTTGATTTTGGATAAAATTTGTTATCAAGAAGTGACATCTAATCAATATTTGATGTTGGTGAAATCTATGTTCCAATTAGATGTATGAAAAAATGGATGAAGGCACTTCACAATATTATTTTACAGCATCGATGGATTCAGGAAAAGCCTTATGTAGTCTGTTAAAGGCTTTACAATTCCAAGAGGTTAGTTCAATTAAAATACCCATTATGTTAATGATATCTTTATTTGTATTAGCTCATACATATTAAGTTCATCCCAAAGATGGCTAAATAAAGTGATATCTTAAATTTTTGAATAGATGAGCTTAAATATGAATTTGGAATTCATAACCATATGCCAGATATTTGAGATCAAATTAACGCCAGTTTTGCATAACACCAATTTCATAATATGTAAGGTCCACTAATAAATATATGAGTTTTAAAAATTAATAATATTGAAACCATTGATTTTTCTTTTCTTTAGTCAGCTGTATTAACTGCTCTACCTCAGGGTTTGAAATTTACAGTGGAAGAGAGCAAAAGTGTTCAAGCTTCCGCTTATATCCCGACGAATAATTTTACAGAATACAACTTGAGAGATAATGTCGAAGTCATTATAAAGGTAACTACAATTTTTTTGAATTCATAATCGGATAGTTGTACTGGCCATGTGTGCCCAGATGCACATTTTATTCTGCAGCTACTAACGATCCTAATATCCTCAATGTTTTCAGATAAGCATTGCAGTGCTCGCTGAATGCCTAAACATGTTTGGATCCAGTGAAGATACCAGTCTAAAAATGTATTATAGGTGTGATGCATCACCATTGTTATTAGTGTATGTATTTTTTTGTTAGTTTTAAGTATGAGGTTTTTAAATTTTCTGTTCATTACTAGCTGGTGCCCGCAACTTCGATCGCGTTAAAAATAAAAAATGTATAATGCCTGATGTCTGCATTGCTATTACACTTTTGCCAGGCGTTAGTTTTTTTTTTTTTTAATTCTAGATGATTCCATCACCACAGTACTTTTTTTCTAGATGATATGTTCTTTCCTGTAGGTATCCTTGACAACGTGTAAGCAAAATTTCGGTCGAGTAGTTAAGGCGTGAAAACGTAACAGACAGACAGAGTTACTTTTACAAATATAACACTGGATTAATTAAAGAATCCCCTAATTATTAAGTACATCCCCCCATGTATAGGATGACTAAATGTTGAGGAAAATGTTCTTCCCACATAACTATTAGGTTGCAGCCTCAATCGGTTGACAATGTAACCACGGACTGTGAGATATTCACGCAAAGTGCAGCCTCCATACTGCAATTAAGAGACGACGATAGTCCAGAAATTGGAAAGGTTGTGCTCAAGGCACCCGCACTTTTAGGGATCCTAGCTCAGATCGAGAGGTCCAGCGACACCATAGAGCTCAAACTGTCACAGGATCACCCAAATTTCAGCTTAATAACTCATGGGCTGCAGGTAATTAACATTTTATGACAGAATATTTATTTTTATTAATTAATACATTATAATGTTTCATTTAATTTTAAGTTACTTATATAACATAAAGCATGCTGGCTGCTTTACCTCGTTGTATGGTAAGGCTAGTCTGTTGATCGAAGCCAGCCAGGCCAGCAATGTTGATTTTTCTTTTTTTATGTTAAACTCGACAGACAGGCTGACGGGCCACTTTTTTTAAATTTGTTAATTTACACTTTTTTTTTTCATATATATTCTTTAACCTTTTGAGTGGGGGGAAATTTCCAGTATCCCCCTTGGATAACAAGGGTCCTCGTCAGTAGTATAATATTTACTTTTCTAAATCTTATCTGAGTATAGTATATCTACATTTACTATGTTTAAATACTGTTCATGTTAAAATATGTCTTTTGATTAAAAATTTCAGGATAAATTGTGTATAGACATACCAAAGAATTCCCACATGGTTCACAGCTTTAGTTGTGAAGAGGCAATCACACTAAAGTACGATTTGCGTCACATTAGACTTATTATGAAGGATCTCGCTATATCAACGAAGGTATTATATTATTATAATAAAAGTATTTTTAAATAATAATAATCTTTATTTCAGACATGTGGACAGACATATTTAAAACTTGATGAATTTTTATTATGTTAAACTCGACACAAAAGCTGTTGGTCCACTTGATGGTAGGTGGTTACTGGTTACCGTCGCCTATAACACAAGCTGCAAGTGTGCTGATAGCAGGTATAGGTAAATAGGCTCTGGTTAACCTTACTCACTCACCGAAACACAACAGCAGACGTGCTGTTATTTCACGAAGGTCTTCTGTAAGGGGAGTGGTGACTATCACTATTTGATCTGTTGTAAACACAATTCTAATTCGGTAAACTTCGGTATTAATTCTCTGTAAACGCGTATGTCTTCTTATTCCAGGTTGTTCTCAGATTTAGTTCCAACGGTCTTCTGTTGCTTCAGATGTATTTAGAGAAAGACGACCAGAAAAAAATGTACTCTGAGTTCAATATTGTGCCCTTGCTCGACGATCGTTAAGATTGCAGTTTTAAATTTGAACATTGAATATTTATTTGAAATAAAAAAGAAACTTTGCAAAATATATGTCTATATATATTTCATTTTCCAAAAATTACAATACACCATTTAAGGAATGTTTATAAATTAATTTCACTAAACACTTTAAATTGTATAACTCGTATTGTTGCGTTGCGATACAAACTTGTATATATATTATACATAATATATAATAGTATAAATAATCCTAAAACTAATCTGTATTGGTGGCGAGAAATATGCAAAAATGGCGATAATAAAGTGTCCTATTCGTACTTTACTTCTGTTAAAGTTATTGAGTACAAAATATAGGAGAAAGTGGGTAAAAACTCGCTGTTGTCTATCTGCAATACTCGAAGTCTCTTTTATTATTTTTTATTGTCTTTTTACATTTCAATAAAGAATTATATTTGTCACCAATTGACAAGATTATAAATGCAAAAGTAACATTGTTTTCACTGCTAAACCACTGAATCTATTTTGATAAAATTTCGTACGGAAACAGTTTGAACCCTAGCCATCCCAGTTTGGACGCACGCTAGCTTAATAAGTATTTAGGTGAACTTTTTTTTAAAGCTAACAAATGTACGGACTTGGCTTTGAGAAATAAAGTTATGAAATTAAATTGATATTTGTTGAGATTGGTCAGCTTCTAGTAATGCCAAAATGAACTATTTACTTTTGGTTGTATCTAAAATCATTTTCAAAAATGTCGGAAAACATTTCCTCCGTACGTAACGCAACTGAGCGAATATTATTCTTGTGCAGAGAGCTTTTACACAAATACATATACTCCAACTATTATTTTATGACTAATTTTCATATTAATATTTAAATATTCGACAGTAAAGCACTTCCATACTTTTTATATTGCACTTAAGGGCGAACATTACCCTTAAGTACTTCACTGGTTCTTTAAAGACATGGAGACAACATTCTCAGTATTTTATTAGATAAATTCGCATAGATTTTAGTAAACTTTTTCATTAAATATAAGAAGTGCTTTATTGTTTATGATGCTTAAATAATGTTATATTTAATATCAATTCCAACAACATTACATCGATAAATTTATTCTAATAATTTTCATATGAGTGTGTTTATCCGTCGCGAAGGACCATCTACTTTGCCTATACCATTTATAGTACAATGAATTCATTACCAATTTTATTTATTTTATAATATCTATTAGTCTCTTTATTTCAGTTCAATATTTTTTAAATATTTTTCTTTAATGGATGTTATTAACATCAGAAGTATCAACGCAACGTTTCCCATTTGATAATCTCATTTTAGAATATTTAAATTTTTAATAGTACTTTCCATTAATTTGGACAATGATTTTTACAGTAATTTAGCACTTAAATTCTTCTATTATTTAAACTAGACACTTTAATTGCCTTCGAATAAAAAAGCAAACAATTTCAACAAAATGTTTCTTTTTTCTTATTAATATTTATAATTCGAACACTTGATTAGATATTTATAGTCAATGAGAACAGCAATACCTATTTTTTTTTTTAAATAATGACAGAATTCGACTGAATCTTGAATTATTTTCTTTATAATGTTGTATTTCAACGATATCATGTTAAGACAGTAGAGCGTTTGAAGGGTATTACTATAACTGTTAATAATAATTAATTCGTAGCTCATTTTATTATTACATTATTTAATGGCAACACTATCTGACCCCTGTATCCTAAAACAACAGCTAAGACTAGATTCATTTTGAAAACTTTAGTTTCCATCGTACACCATGTAGGTACACAATAATGTTTACTACAAACTAAAGGTGAACTGTTAACGTTATTTTACGTTAAATATTGATCAACGATTGAAAATTATTAATCAATAGTTAACATTAGCTACACATTATTGAAAGAGCTAAACTAAGTATTTTTCTTTTTCAAGTTTCGGATTATCAATATTCCGTTTATTATACATACGTTTATTCATTTGAATAAGTTTAAAACAAACATTCTATCATTTGATAGTTTATACTTTTATGGTGTCCTAAGCTTTTTTTTGCTGTTTTATTTCCCGAATAAAAAAAAATACGAAATATAAGTTAATTTTGCTGACTGCGCAAGCCAGAATTTTTTGTGTCTATGAAATAAAACTATTACAAGATCTAAACTAAACGACCAAACGACACATTAATCTGTTTAACTGTTAATATTGATTACCGTCAACAGTCCACCCCTTTACAAACATAACAATATGGGCCACAACTAAATTGAGTATCTCATTATGACCGAAACTAAGCCTAAATTAGATTGACTGACAATAAATATTCACAGAATTATGCAAGTTTGTAAAAATTAAAATTACCATTTATTAGACTTAAAAGTAATGTTTGCAGATAAATAATTATGTTTAGTTTAGTGCGGTTACAGTTAATAAATTAAGTACGACGAGACCGACGAGTTATGTAATTAATATAAAACACTAATATTAAATTCGACTAAGAATATAATATTGATAAGTACATAAAGATATGAATATAAGTAATGAATAATGAATTGGACTAAGCCGTCGCCTTTAAACTTCCATCTATAAATTAAATCAATCTAAGCTTAAAGTTATTTTCTACAATAATTTAAAAAAAAAAAACTGTAATAAATGACAAAAGGTCCACAAAAATATATTGCACCTTTTTAAAATAATTTTACCTAATTGCACATAATCACAAAGCTAAGAATCTTCGTGCGGCCCCTTATTAGAGACGGTATGGTCAACGCTTTTCATATAAATCCATGGTATTAGGGGGCGTTACCGTTTATTCAATACCAGTCTCCACACTGTTTAGGTTTTGTGTTCCAAGATAATCTTGACTCGCATTTTTTAAACGCTAAAAATTGCATTTAGATACTTTATTTAGTGCATTTATTTTGCTTATTGACGTTTTTACTTTGGTTATTAAGTACACGAAATCAGAGCACAATGAGGCTTTTCTATCGCTTTTTCCGATAATGTTTACTCGACAACGTGCAAATCGAAACTGGCGGCCGAATGCGCCTTGAGTTGCGGTCTGCGCAATTACGTGGCGTGAATATTATTTAAAAGTATCGACTCTAGTAAGGGGCGGCGCGATTCTTTGCTCTGTGCACAGAATACAAACATTAAAAAATTAATCGATTTATTGTTTAATAAATATTACACTTATTATAACTTACAATAATTAAATTAAAAAATTGTCTACATTGCACATTATGTTTTAATTTGAAGAAAAAAAAAGTATTAAAGTATTTTATCGTTTGGTACCTATACAGTGGAGCGTAGCCATAAACAAACAAGACTAACTATGTATATGTAGACAGATTAAAGTGTTACACAAAAGCTTTTCGTAGATCACTGAAAAATT
Source organism: Synanthedon andrenaeformis (assembly GCA_936446665.2). NCBI lineage: Eukaryota > Metazoa > Arthropoda > Insecta > Lepidoptera > Sesiidae > Synanthedon > Synanthedon andrenaeformis. The sequence continues at coordinate 6,274,902 of OW387796.2, forward strand.
AACTCAATTTCCTTTGCAAGAAAATGCAATATCTGGATAAAAAAAGCGTCCTTTAGGTTTTTTTTTCGTGTATGTGTCAGCAAAGTGCATGCTGACACATGCATAGAAAAAAATAATATACAGATACATAATATGTACCCATTTTTCTGTACAGAATGTTAAGTCATAGAATGTTAAAAGTAAAAACTTCTTTAGACGCTTTGGGCACTTTAGGATGTTGAATTTTGTATGAGGGTAATACACTGAACTCGCGAGATGACGTCAGTGTAGCCAAAAAATACAATTATTCGACGTTAGATGGCGCTGCAGTTTATTGATACATAATTTCAAATAAAAAATACTCCCTAAAAACATATTCCTTAACAACCCAAAATAACGTTTACAATTTTGTGAAGCTAAGAAGTTTTTACTACTGACGTGCAGTCCTGCGACTGACTTGCTTTTTCATGTAATCATTCTTAAATCAACGATCATACCTGTCAACAGTAATTTGTTTCAAGGAAAAATAAAATAAAAACGAATGTCAATCACTATCCAGTTACAGACGGATCAGTGATGTGCGATTGACAGCAAACCATCATACACTCAAGTCATAACTTCATACCATTCAAAACAAATGGCATAATTTGCTTGTTTGAAATCAGAATATCCCGTTCTTACATGACTGACACGACAATCATTCAGTAAGTATTGCATCAGTCAGACTGAGCGTCCCGAGGAGGGAGGGTAGTATGATCAAATAATGGATTTAGTTCACAATAATTAGACAAAACTGTATTGATTGTCAACTGCTCTTATATCATGATGCGCACCGCTTGCCAACAATAGTGCCTCCAATTCTGCTCTGCGCATGCGGACATCACTGCCGTGAGTGACTCCCAACTGAAAAAATAAACATAAAATACAATATATAATCTGCCCTTACTACAATTATCCTACTAAATTATAAACGCGAAAGTTTCTGAGGATGGATGTTTGTTACTCTTTTACGCAAAAATGGCAACTGATTTAGATGAAATTTGGCACACAGATACATAGTTTATTACCTGGATCATTTTTTTACATCATTTTGTCTAGATGTAAAAAAATGTGCACAACTGTCGCTGTGGCAGCGCCACCGTCATCAGGGCAAAAATGACATCATATATTTTCTCAGGTGTTATGTTTTTTATTTTTCAACGCAAACAAAGTCGCGGGCGACAGCTAGCCTAGCTATATAGTTTTTCCTCGTGAACGTTTTCACTACAATAAAAATGAGGCTCTAGTTGTATTTAATTAATAAAAACATATTATGATTTTGTGCATTAAATAATATTAAAAGCAAAATATTTAAAAAAACCAACACTTACCACAGACAATGTGAGCACACAAACAGTACAACAGGCAAACCAAAATAAAACAGCAAAATAAAAACAAAAGCCATTCCACATTAAAAGTTTAATAATAAAATTGACAATTGAAATTACGATTAAAGCTGTAAAGAACATTCATTGATTGTTCGCTTTGTACACATTACAATAAGGCTAAGTTCCGATGACCGCGCGGTACAGTGTGTCTTGCTTACATAACCGCGCGGTACAAGTTCTACAAACATGTTTCGATCTGTTCAGTTGATCCGCGTGGTTGAGACGGATAGACGCATAGATCAAATAAATGTTGATGCTAGACTGCCCCGCGTATGCTTGCACCGCGCGACGCCGCGCGTTCATCTGAACTCAGTTATAGCCAAACTCTTACCCCTTACCACGAGTTTTGCAATATCTAACTGACAGTGTGACTAAAAATAAGACACATCAAACATATTTATTATGTTTTCATTTAGTGATAATAGTAATAAGGGAAAAATGGTCTCTTTTTAATATAAAATTGTCTTTCATCACAGACTTTGGCTGAGTGGTGAAATATTTAAATGCTACAAATCAAATTGACAAACAAAAATCATGGTAGGGACATTTTATGTCTTAAGCTAAGTTTCCGCGAGACTATTCATCTTTAGTCCTTCATGTCTACAACGTCCCTTTCATAGAAGAATTCGAAAATTACTAAATAAACTATGAATGGATGAGGGCTTTTTTAAAAGTCCTATAAGAAATTATTTTTATGACTGGCATTATTTAAATTTCATAAATTCATATAAAAACTTAGTATACCATATACATTAGTAGGAATACTAATATACAATATTATTACTAATTTATATTATAATATTAGAAGTATGATAAGATTTTTCAACGCGAATGAAGTCGCGGGCACCAGCTATCCATATCATCTATATGGAACATTTAAAATATGTACTTCGATTTGCGAATTCTACTGTCGAAAGAGATGTTTCTCTATTTTGACGACAAAAAATAAACCAGTAATCGAAAAAAATAAAACTATACAACACAAATTATTGTCCCGTGTAATCTGTTTAAGTGAGGCTTAAGCCGTGTAAAAAATATTGCATGTTACCGATTTGTACCATTTATTAAACTATCTAAAAAGAAACAGTCTCCATACATTTTTAATGTTTTTTTTTTAGTCCCCTTAATATGAAACATTTGTCCACTTATATACTAATGAACAGTCAGACGAGAACTAAACTATACATTTACTATGGCTATGGAAAATTTTGTGATGCATAATCTAACTATTTTCTTCTACAAATTCACTGGTTGAGATAAAAAAAAACTCAAGGAAGTCACAATACAAAAAGATACAAAATATCAAATATTTTTGAAATAGATTTCATATCTAAATACTTTAATTAGAGCAGTGTAGGTACATATTAAAAATCTAAACAACATATTTACACCTTAACCCGCACATTATGTAAACAAATAAGAAAATTTTATTATGTACACGATAAAAATTATGAATTTACAATTTTTTTTATAAATAACTTATGGGTACATGGGACTATGTTTTAGAATTTTCTAATGTACGAAATGATAAACATTAGTTACTCGTTATTTATTTATCGTACTTAGCAATACACAAAAAACATGACATATTTATAAGATATAATATGAAGGTTTGGATGGAAACAAGAAACCGAAACTAATTTCATACCTAGTATAATTAATTTCTAAAATGTGCATAATTTGTGACATTTTTGCGGATTGTATTCTTGTGAAGGTCAAAAATGTGTTTCCATGAAAACATCAAAGCTATATAATGTACATTTAAAATTGGGATGTCAATAGCTGCCAACTACAAAGTTTTTTTTCTAAAATATTGGAATTGCTGGCTTAGGTATGTTGCAGCGAATGTGTTCTGTCTTCGGTTATTATAGTATTAAGTTGAAACAGCAAATTGTCACTATTAGCTAAGCTCAAAAGATCTTTTTAGCATATTTTCGTTTGACAACGAAGATATGTATCACGAAATACAAACAAGTAGTACAAGAGCTACGTGGCCCCACTTACCTCATTTTGGTATGGCTGGAATTTCAGGTATGAATGCTGTTTTATATAAGTACTTACTAGAGGCCCGGCTTCGCAAGGGTGCAATTTTTTATTCAATCCAGCCGATAAATTACCTTACACCGCTTATGACCTGTTAGATTACCTGTTAGATTCTTATGGAACTCACAGATAATTATAACAAATAATTGCTGGATTGAGTAAGTATCCCACAGATGGCGCTATGTTTTTCGACGAATCTTTGCTTTTGTTCCGAGGTCGTTTAGTTTTTAGACAATACATTAAAAATAAGAAAGCCAGTCAATTTTTACGGTGTCAAATTTTACGAGCTGACAAATGCTGACGGTTACGTACTTAATATTTTAATGTACGCAGGAAAAGAAGATGATGATAGGACTCTAGTTGGAAAAAAGACGCCAAAAATTGTAATGAGACCATACTTACTCAAGGGACATCATCTGTTTATGGATAACTACTATAATTCAGTTGAATTATCAGAAAAGCTATTGAATTCAAAAACTCATTCTATGGGAACCTTGGGTAAGAAAAGAAAAGGCAATCCAAAGGATATCAAGAAATTAAAGAAAAACGAACATGTTGGGTTTGTAAAAACAATGTGTATGTATCTAAATGGGTGGATAGGAGAATAGTTCGCATGATTACAACACTGAATCAGCTCAAATTAATTGAAATAACTAACAGATACAGACAGAAGCGTACAATGCATGAGGAGGTAGTATTGTACAATAAATTTATATCAGGAATAGATCGAGCCGATCAGATGACATCGTACTATACTCTTCACCTAGAAAATCTTTAATGTGGCATAAAAAGTGTTTTATTATTTGGTGGATTTGGCAGTAGTAAGTGACAAAACGTTCAAAAACCTCGACGTAACTAGCCGTTAGTAGTGTATTAGAAAAGATTTGTGTACAACTACAATGAGTGACAGAACGTTCAGTAACGTCGACGTGAAGATACGTTGATCCGCGATATAAAACACAAATTGATGAAAGTACGACTTAGAATCCATTGACGTTGACGTTTAATGACTGTTGTGTTATATAGCGACATCCATAGTTAATGATATTAAAAGAACGTCTATTAACGTTAACAGATTTTTTATGGATACATAGTGATTAGTGTACCATAAGACAAAATTTTAATATTGCTCCCCTCCCGCGAAAGTGTTAAACATCTTGTATTTTGAAAATTGTTATTCGCTTGGACTAATTTGCTTTGAGGTATCCGTAAATAGAAACTTTATGGAAAATAGTTCTTGCTTATTTGTTGTATTCATTGTTTTGATCTCATGAATCTTTCTGGCATATGAACCATGATTTTGGTGCTGCTCTAAAAGACTAATTATTTTTTAATTTAAATAGAAATATTTTAAAATTGTATTTTATGTTTTGAATTAATTCACCAATAGTTTTATAGCCGTCTTTTTTAAACGTGGTTTTGTCAGTCCATAAAATTTTATTGAAAAATTGGGTATCTACGATTATTTAAGTTGTATATTATGTAGATGTAGATGTAGGGTGCAGTTCATCCTTTATACCTTCGAAATTAATATTTGGCATAATATTATATTATAAAAGAAATAAAAGAAGTTATAATTTCATTCCCGATATAAGTTATGTTTGAAAAAAAGTATTTATTAAAACTATGAACTCTTTGTATATTTACTTTGCAAAATGTACTACATATTAACTAATTTTATAACTATGCATTAAAATATAATTATCCAATTACAACAAAAATCCCTTCAAACACTATCTCCTTACTTTTCGGAAGCATCTTACAATAAAGTTTTTATATATCTAATACTCTCAGTCGCAATAGCCCGTGAACTCACACCCAGCGGAACTTCCGTCGTGTCTTGGGGAGATGTTAGGGCCATCGGATTAGTCTGGCTACTTAAAGTTAGGTTTAAAATAGTGCGCTACATAAAAATATCTAAAAACTAGGCATTCCAAATGAGGTAGATTAATATTTTTTTTGACGAACTTTGAAGTGTCTGGCTAAAGTTCGGGGCCACGGAAACAGTCTGGCACCAATGAATATTGTTATCTAACACTATTTTATATAACATATATAAAAAATCAGCCATTCCAATTTAGGATAGATATGTAGATACATTTTTTTGTACCTTTACCACTTGATACCTGAGAATTGGCCGCCTACCCCCAAATTAGCCAATACTCATACGGTTATCTTATCTTATAATACTAAATGAGGAATTCTTGTATACCACGACGATCTCGCATACGGCTCTAACGATTTTGACGAAAATCTAGGGTTAGAATCTAGGGTTTTTTAGGTCTAGAAATCGATCTGTCAGGGTTTTATCTTCGACAAAATTCGTTTTAGGTAGTTTTTTTTAATGGAACTGTTACAAAACTAATACCGTTTGCTCGTTTTATAATATTTTGAATTATTAATTATCAATTCAAGTATTCTTGAATTTTATTTTTATGATGTTTCATAGATTTTCTTTCTTACAAAATACTTCAAACAGCATTCATAGATGAAATTTCAGCAATTCCAAAATGAGGAAGTCTGAGACCACGTAGCTCTTAATATAAAGGAAATGTTTTCAAATGACACTGTGTAAAATAACAGTACAGGCAATACAACCAGTCCTATGTTTCGTATGCTATAGTCTGGCTGGGAGTTTAAAAACTATGTGATTGAAGCACATGAAAGCAGTGGGAACGGCAAGATTAAAAAAAAATGCATGGCACAACAAAAGCGAAACACAAACAAATAACATAACAATATCAAGTCTATGACTATGACATATCTATTTGTTACTTTGACAGTTTAAACGTCAGTCCCTTTAGCACCTTATAATAATGTTGCCATAGCAATTCATTACATTTATTTTAGTTTACATTTAAACAGACGATTGGTTTTAAAGCGAATCTTATTGACGAGAAATAAAGGTGTTAAAATAAAGAAAAGTTCTAAGAAATATTTTTATTTTTGAAATTTCAATTAACGTATAAAAGTTTGATTAATAATTTCCAAAAAAAAAATTGCAACTTTTTTTTAGAGATTCGGTAAAATCGGTGGGTCTGTTATTATGCCTCTTTGACTTATTTATAATACACCACGTTCAAATCGATTTTATATTCATAAAAAAAAGGTTAAGAAATAGGCACATTAAAATTAAACTGTACTGTGACCTGATTGGCGAGTATTTTTTTTTACATATTTTAAACAGTAATACCCTTACATACAAATAAAGAGTTCTCCAATTGATAGATTGAGTATATGGCAAAAATAACAAAAGTACAAATCTACACTACCTATGTATACCTATTGTAAAAACAGAACTACAAACTTTTTTTTTAACTAGCAACATTTACAGTGCTACAGAATATATACAATGTGCAGTGTCATTTATACATGAACAAAAGATCACTACAGTAATGTTAAAAGCTAAGTAAATAAAGCTCAAGTTTACTACGTCAATGACGTACAATTACTATATCTAACTCATAATAATATGTATTTATATAAAAAAGAAAAACAAAATTATTGTCTAACATTCGATTAAATTATAATATGAAACTATATACACTATTGTTGCAAATGCAATAAATTAATTATTCATTTTTTTCCTTACAGTTTGTTAGACAATAATAATTCTTTTTGAGTTAACATGGCCACGGTTGGATTTCTTATGTTTATTTTGTGCAGAACATTACCCTTAGTTGTAATAATATCAAATATGAAGGTATATTTATTCCATTTAGTTGTTATTACGAAACTAAATTGTCTACATAAAGTAGAAATTTAATAAATACATTAATAAATTACTGTCAATTAAAAATTGAAATAAGCTTAAGTGACAAAAAATTGTCAAAGATCAATCAACTCCCTTGTAAAATAAATAATCTACTGATATGCATTTCCGTTAAACATCTATACTAATAAAAGAGTTTATTTTATCTGCTGTTGCAGGACACCTGGCAAAAGTGAAACATCAAAAATATTTTGTTTAAAAAAAACTTCACAGGGCTACACCGTCTAAGTGAAAACTATGAAACATTCATTACCGCTATGAACACTTTATCGACATCTGTTAACATCTTAAACTATTGGCGAATAAGCATAACTACTATGAACCAAGAAGGGCGTACTAATTCAGGTAGATGGCGCTTATTTCATACAATCAAACGTCACTGAGGGTGTCGCTCATAGAGCGTGACGGACGGCGCGAGTTCACTGTTTTTCCCATACAAAAAGTGCCCAACGCGCCTAAATTTTTCACATCAATCAAAAAAAGCAGTCGGCTTTAAAAATGTTCATTGCGGCCATGTTAACTCAACACTGAACCTAGATACGAATGTTCTATATGAGAGTGTGAAGGCTCACTTGTTGTCTGGCCGCGTCCTGGCTGACGACGTATTCGGTGAGCGTGACGTCAGCGGCCCCGCCCGACTCCAGGGGGATAGGGTTGGCGCGAAAGTGTTCCAGCATGTCGTGCACGTTGGGGAACCACAAATGTTGCACCCTACATTGGCCCGTCTCGCTCAGCGTCATGCGCAAATGTTTTGCACGACCCTGAAAACATTGCAACCGATAACTCAGTCTCAGTACAAGGTTGTTGCAAATTTGAGCTCTCTTACTCTCTACATTCTAGAATGTATCAATTATACTGTAATCACTATAAATTTTAAATTTCTCCTTTTTCTCTGTTTGTATACGCCAATTGAGTCACACATAAATTATAGGTTTATCATTACTCTTTGTTTCACACCAGAGGTATTTATACATTTGACTGTGATAACACTGTCCTAACCCCTTACTAGACAATACGAACATGCCTTTATGTCAAACCAAATAGTGGCTATCCTTTCGTTGCTACCCATAATCCAATATTCAGTTGGAAATGAAGTATAGTCTCCATATTGCATATAGAGTGAGATCCCAGTCTTGGATCTTGGACTAATACGCTATAGGTCTACGAGCTTAGCTTACGAGGTGATTATCGCGCCGAGTAGTCAGTTACAAATTCCGCCAAAGTGTTGACCAAATGTTAGCCGGTCTTTTAACCTACCCCAAAAGATGTTATGAACCAATGTCTCTGCTTTATATGGTAAAGAGTAACAGAGTTTGTGGTGGATGAATGATTTGTGAGCAGTTGGTTAATGTGTTGTGAAGTGATTTACCTGAAAATTAAAGGTGAGCACGTATTCCCCGCGACGAGTCTCGCTCTGTCGCACCAGATAGCAGCCGTGAGCGGCCGCCCCGCCAGCCAGCACGCTAGCCGCAGCGGCTGCTCGCGCCAGCGTCCCGTGAAACCACGGCCACTCGCCCAGAGACACGCGCGGCGATGATTCGCACGCCTCCTCCGCTATCGAACCTGCACCAAACCAATCGCTTTTATCTTCGTAGGGGCGCGTTTACAACAATAAATTTCCAACTCTCATCGCCACCTCAACGTAACGTTAAAAAAAATAAGATCTATTGTGTTTTTTTTTAAGTTAAGGTCAGCAGAGAGGCTCCACTTGATGGTAGGTGGCATGGAGAATAGAGGTAAGGAGGCCCAACACTATACTCGAGAAAGTGTCCGTCGAATACGCTCGATTGGGCGGCGCTGTGGTAGAATTGGGGCGTGGCGCTCTAGTAGCATTTCATTTACGGTGGTTTCATGAACTACAAAACCAACCTATCATATTAAACACCAATGCTACATTAGCGCCATTCTGGTCAATTTATGAACCACTATTTAATGCTGTTTAGCTTGGCACTTTTTCAGTTTAACACCCATGTAAGTTGGTCCTCCTTACCTCTATCCTCCATAGTAGGTGGCTATAGTCGCCTATAACACAAGCAACGCCACACGATTTTACTACGATTAAGGATAAAGGGATGGGGGCTCTAAAATCCCTTACTCACCAAAACACACCAGCACACATGCTGTTATTTCAGGGTGGTTACAGCCGCCAGACGGGCTGCCCAAATGATTGTGAAACGCAGTGTGCCTTTGCCACTACTTTCCAGTACCAAATCAGGGCCAACTTTGAAAAGTTTGGGTTTCTAAAGTTGATCCTACCCAGAATCGAACCTGGGAACTTTAACCTGGATAAGTTCCAACGGACTTGTTTGTAGAATCAGTATAGTAATCATTGTTCCTTTAATATTATCTTGGTCACTTGCTTGATCATGACAGATTTCTGCTTCAGTTTTTGATCTGCCCCTAGGATGAGTGGTTCGGGTGCTTGCCTGAATGTTCCGTCTCTGTCAGGGGATCAATTCCTGGCAGAGTCATCATTGGGTAGTTTTGAAGATTACCTCCTATTTACATATCAACATACATACTTTACCTCTTTATAATATTAGTATAAATCCTACCTAATTCAGCTTCCTCGGGGGTGTCTGCTGCTAAATCAACATTACTGGTACTTGCAGGTAAGTCCCTTCTGGGTGGTAAGTCTGGCGGGGCAGGTTCCGGCATTCCTGGTAGCGCATCCGGTGGAGGTTGTGTTGTGGGTGGTGATCTCATACAATATTTTATTGTTGCCAACCACGATTTCATATCGTCTACATCTGCAGCTTCTATTACATATTCCATATTGTTATCAGCCTGAAAGTTAAATGCAAGTCACAATTAGGAATTTTTTGTTACAATTGCATATCTGCTTTACTGAAGTCTAATGATTAGTGCCAAACTGTTATAAGATATAGAAAAAACTGGGTTAGTCCAACTAGTCCTACTATTTGTCTATGATAGAACAAATTGGACAAAAAAAATCCAAGTAGTTCTACTGTAGTGTGTGACAGATTGGACTAGAATAATTTTAATAGAGCATGTCCAAATTGTTCTACTGCTTATTTATAATAGAACAAAATAAAAAAACATGCAATAAGTTCTACTATCCAAAATGTTAAATAAATTATATGATAACTATAACAAGAATGGACAAAAACCAATCAGTTATACTAGTCAATATAATTAATTGGATTCAAATAAATTGCATCTGATTTGTCCATCTAGTTCTACTTTATATTTTGCAAATATTAATTGACCACTTGGATTGTATTGATTAAATATTTTACTTAAATATGTGTCACATTTGCTTGGTAAACCAACCACAAACATGATTCATTTTAATTTAGAAACGATGACCTAATTATCATATTAATAGATTGTATTCTAAGAAGTTCAATACGTGTTATCATAACTCTTTATTGTACAAAGGTTCCAACCAAAAACGCCATTAAGTGATCGCTAAGGCACCCTGCTTTGTTTCAAATTAACTCTAAAGACGTCAACAGACCAAATGTTGAGTAGACAACTAATAAAGTAACAAGCTATAATAAAAATTATAAACTAATCCCCGACTTTCTTTTGAGCCCGAACACACTATATATCTACTATAATTTGTTAAGGAGTTGGTTATCCCACAGACTACTTGATGATACTGCATCAGGTCAAGGTTACCATGTCATGGAAATATGACCAAAGTAACAGTATATCAAATTTCAAATCAATCGAACCTGTGGAAGTTAGGGAAATCCCTTCGTCAACTAGAGAATGGGCTAAATAAATAAATATTCTTGTGTTTCATAGTGATAGGCACATCCAAAAGCACCATAGAAAGATTAAGTTACCATGGAAGACAATATTTTGAATAAAAGTACAAAAATGTGTATTGATTACCTTCAATACAAAAGTATTTTCATGATCCGGCATCTCTAAGGCAGTCGTCTCCCTAGCTTCTGATATGAGGAAACAAAACACACCACTCCTAGGTTTTTGAGCCTTCGGCGGCGAGTAAAATTCTAACATATAACCACCGACTGTTTTTACCAGAGCTAATCTACACTTTTCCCATTTCTGTGGCCCTCCAGGTTGCTCTAAGCTTTCAGGAGTCAAATAATTCACCAATCCTTCCTTTCTACATTCAACAACTATCTTAGCTAGCTTCGTCTTGCTTTGCTTATTCAAATTAGACGATAATTCGACTTCATCCGAATTCTGTTTGTGAAAAAGACCTTTGCCTCGTCGCAAACCTTTGAATGATAACCTCCTGAAAAAAGGTTTGTGCTGTGTTTTAGGCGAGTCTGTGTCCTCTGAGTAATCGCTCTCATCGTGACCGGTATGAGTCCCGTTTGGCACCTTGTGTTGAGCTTTTAACTTTCCGATTTCAATCTCGAATTGTTCGGAAAAAACATCTACAAATTTCTTCAGTAACTCCTTGTGCGATATTGTAGGTCGGGATACATCTCCAGCACCGGTGTGTATATATTGCAAACAAGCCTTGGCGAAGTCCTGGGCGGAAGATTTGGCCTGACGCTCGCAGAACTCGACCCATCCTTCGGGATCACCGTCGGACGGGCCCGCCATGGCAAGCAACTTCTTTAGCAGCTCCACTTGGATATCTTGGAATGTGTATAATTTAAGCACCACATTAAAACGTATCTTAAATTGAAATAATCATTCAATAATCACTCATTTTACACCACTCAATTTTTGACAATTCCGCAATCAAAATAAAATCACTTCAGTCTCACGATGCTATACAAGTTTTCTTTGCGAAAACAAGTTTTGTTGCCAGATTACAAAATTATGTTGAATCAAGTTGCGGTTGATTTGTAATTTCTGGAATGTCAGAAAAATTAAAAGATGTTCGGAACATCTTGATTAGTAATTTAAATATATTTATGATAATAAAAAGTTGTAATCGTGTAAATTATATTTTAAAACTAACCATTTTATGTGATCGTGGCGTCATCTGTAACATTTAGGGGATAAATGATTTGTAATTAGTTACAGCACCCCGCAACAGATGGCGGTAATGATAGGTTTCACGTTAAAAATAGTGTGAAAATGTAACAGCTAGGGTAACAGACAGACAGTGTTACTTTCACATTTACAATATTAGTATGGATGTCAAATCAAAAGATATAACTAGAGATGGGCCGAATACTCGGTTGATACTCGGTACTCGGCGTACTCGGCGGGTTTTTTGATACTCGTACTCGGCCGAATAACTCGGTTTGAATGCCGAGTATACTCGGTTTAAGAAAAGCAATATATTTAGGTAGATATAATTAAAATAACAGTGTTCATCAAAAAGCATTTATTACTAATTTAGGAAATCTTTGACAATCTCAATTAATAAAATCAAAATCAAAAATTCAAAATTATGCTAATGAATGAGTAGTAATGAGACAAAATTAAAGAGTAAAGAGAAGTGTTTGTACTTGTTTACGCGCGCGAACTGGGAATTTCAAATTTGACTGAACCGAGTTACTCGGCCGAGTACTCGGTTGAAAAAAAATTGAACCGAGTAAAACTCGGTACTCGTTACTCGGCAAAAGTGTTACTCGGCGCATCTCTAGATATAACCAACGCCTGACATAAAGCTGTTATATAGCTTTTGCCCGCGAGTTCAAATGCGTCCCCTTTTCTTAAGCGTTGAAATATATGTTCAATCTTTATAATTGCTCTTATGCCGGCTCCCACATTATTGCCGTGAATTCACGCGCGAATTCACCCCGTGAATTCACGGCACAAGTCGTGCCCTCCACATTCACGGGTTAACACAAACGTTCGTGAGACCCGCCGCGAAATGGACGTGGAAGCTGCTGCTGCAATAACTTTGTTTGCTGTGGCAACATATACCTACGTCCAAAACAAGAAATACCGTGAATGTAGATGTGTACGCGTGAACGCCGCGCGAAGGAGGCGCGAACCCTTTGTCGCGGGACAAAATACCGACTCTGATCGGGGAACAGGCGTGAACGCGCGCGAACCCCGCGAAAACCGTCCACATTCACGTTCACGCCTGTTCACGGAGCTTCACGGCACTAATGTGGAGCCGGCATTAAATTTTTGTTAGGCGTTGATCTCTTGTTTTTATTTTTAAAAGTAAGTACCTTCTTTTTTCTGAATGAAACGTAACTATACCCTATGTCCTTCTCTGTATCCCTGACAACGTGATTGCAATCATGATGATCGGTTGAGTAGTTAAGGCGTGAAAGCGCATCAAACAAATAAACTCACTTTCGCAATTATAATACTAGCTGGTGCCCGGGACTTCGTCCGCGTCCCTTGGGAACAGTACTTTTTCTGGATAAGATGTCCTTTTTAGTATCCCTGACAACTTGTATGCAAAATTTCATGATGATCGGTTGAGTAGTTAAGGCGTGAAAAGGTAACAGACAGACATACAGAGTTACTTTCACATCTATAATATAAAAATGAATCCCTAAATGTGTTGCTAAGCGCAAAACTCGAGAACGGCTGGGCCGATTTTAATTCTGTCTTCACTCATGGATAGAGGGATAATCAGGGAAGGTTTTTACGTAAAAAAAAAACGAGTCGCTAGTTTTTAATATTATAGTATGGATTAGTTAAGACTATAGTTAGGATTTAGCCAGAATCTATTAATAAAGAAATTGTTACTGATAATTATGATATATACTAGGTAGTTCTATAATAAAAAATTTAAAAAAAACACATTTCTTATGTAGGTAGGTACTTGGTCAGCAGAACAGACTAAGAAGATTGCTCTAGAAATATATACTCAAGGATCATTTACATGCGTCATATGAAGAACTTTTCACATAAAATTCGTCTAGCAGCTGATCGTAAAGTGTGCGCGTTTGTGTGTGTCAAATTTCCAATAATCTTATTTTGGCGCGCATCAGACGCATCGATGATGGAAATATGGGCGCCATCTTGCGAACGACGCGCGCGAGCGGCCGTTCACCTGAAACGCGATGATAGTTTTACGACAATGCTATATTTGCCATGATAAAAATATTAAAATCACTACCTTGACCAAAATAATAAATAGGAAATATCGGTCGACTCTCTTCCTAGCAGTTAGATTTAATTAAATAAAATTTATTAACATACAATAAAATATATGTTATGCGCCACTTTATTCCATTTTACTTAAATCTTTTTGCTTTACTTCAGATAAAATAAACTTCTGAATTTTTAGTTAGTGTGTGCGCGAGTGTGCCTTTTGAAGAACCGTTTGTTGTTTCTGACTTGCCAAATGACCCTAGACTTGTGATTATCCCTCTATCCATGAGTGAAGACAGAATTAAAATCGGCCCAGCCGTTCTCGAGTTTTGCGCTTAGCAACACATTTAGGGATTCATTTTTATACCTATTATAGATTATCAATTATTGCAGAATATAAAAAGAAATTATACTATTTTATTTAATTATTATTATTATTATTAATTTTTGGGACACAAACAGAAATAAAAACAAACATATAGAAAAACGACAAAAAAATTATCTAACAGTTATCATTTAACATATTCCATAAACGTGTCCACAGACAGTTAATTTATAAACTTACATGTTAAATTATATGTTAGTTTTATTATGTTGTGTTATAGTTAGAACAGAAACTAAACACCAAGACAAAAAAAAATATATACTTAGTCAAAATTAAAAACAAGCTATACAAAAATTATAACAAAAATTTAAGAAAAAAACATTCAATCAGTATTGAATGCAAAACAACAATTAAATAAATAAATCAACCAGGCAGGTGTAACTCCTAAGGCTCGGATGTAAGACCCCTCAACTGTACTCTAAGCTGCACAATAATTGTGCAGCTGAAAGGATCCACACCTAAAAAGTGTTGATTTTGTAACTTAATTTGTTCTATACACATATGTATTGGCCACATAGCTGCACCTAACGATTTTTGTCACATACTTAATTATGTACACGTAGATATGTACTTATTGACCACATAGTTGGGAATTGGGATTTTACATGCGTTTTCACTAATGGACCTATGATTTGCAGAAAAAAAATTGTGGGTCGTTAGTCTTAGTATAGAGTCCTCCTTTTTCTCTGTCTGTCTCTCTGTATATATGCACAAATCTAAATAAAACTGGATCAGTAGGTACCTAAGCATTAAACTTACTTTATTTATCATAGAAACTATTACAAGTCAATATTCTGGAAAAAATATTAGGTATTGGTCAAAAAGAAATAATTTTAATTTTCGAACAAAGCCAGCGGAGAGCTCTTCCCGCGCTTTATTTACGTTTATGGTGCTGCGCAGGCGACGACAGCGCTAACGACGCCATCTTCCTGCAGCGCGTTTGTCTGTCAACGGCCACTCGGTAACGCGGCCGCTCCGGATGCACCCACTACAAAAAAAGTTTATTATAAACTTTCTACCACTACTTTATTGAGACAATCTGGCTCACCCACCTACTTCTACACAGCTTCAACGTTTTGTTAGATGGTTTACAGATTTTGTGATAGGTGAAGTTCTAAAGAACATTCACACTTAAATTTTTGTAGTGGTAGGCATTAGCATTTCTTATCTGCTAAATATGTTTGGTTCCTCCTAAAAAGAGCACAGTGAAATATGTTATGAGGTTTCGGCGTGTAACCTATCTAAGATGTAATTTTTGCCAGAGCCCATTATCACCTTTTTTTTCAATCCATTTCTTCTACAAGGATCGGCAGAAAAGTTACTCCCACACGTGTTACCTTCTTGTATTTGTAGCACATCGAATTGTTAACCTGCTTGCCCTTTTTATAAGAACAAAATTAAGTAAAATCAAAGAAGTAGGTATTTTATTATTATTATAAATATTTTATCTATTTATTATGGAGTTGGACGACCTTTGTGAAGTCAAAATGAGTAGGTACCCCAACGGAATACTAGGTAGGTACTGAGCTATGTGTTGTAATTGTAGCTTTGTCGAGTTGGGTGCCCATTTGAGGAGATGAACTCGAGTGGTGTAATTAAATTTTGGATGTAGGTAGATGATAGCATCAATTAAATTACATATACCTACCTAATTTTGAATATACCTAGGTACCTACCTACAGTATCAAACTAATATATCTATTTTGTTAACATGGGTTTTCTGAATTGCCTCCCGCTATGGAAGCCTCCATCCCGCTATATTTTGGGTCCGTTTTTAAATAAAATGTTTTTTCTTCATATCTTTTAGAATTCATACTAGCTGGCTGGTGCACGCGATTTAGACAACTAGCGATTTAGCATTAGGATATAACCTATTACAGGTAGTCTGCATAATCTTCCTCGTCTATTGTTCTTTTTATTAGTGAAAATCGTATCAAAATCCATAGAGTGGTTTAGAAGTTGTTAGCGGAGAAACAAACAAAGGCGAACAGCGACTTTATTTTAGGTATGTATATGTATGGATATAGATACTACAAGTGAAAGAAATTTCTGGACACTTAAATAAAGTGAACATCCTAAAAAAGGCATAACTATAAAATCTCATGTCTTCATAGTTAGGTAGGTATATGTGTCATGATCCTACGAATGTGTTTGTATTGACCAAGCTAATCCCGGTACATTCCCATTTCGTCTCGAACAATTCGTACAATGAATGTATCTTTTCACACATCTATTAACTGATCATTTTTCAGTTTTCTTTTTTTAAAATCCTTCCAAGCATACGTGGGATGACTGTGAAGCTATCTTCAAAGCACCGCCCAGTGTTTGCCTCTCTTTCGCGCTCGGCTTTATTGTAAAGGTCAGAGCGAGATAGCTATCCGTCGATGCGATCACGCCCATGGCTGAAATAAGCTCTGCGCTGGCGCAACTTTACTTTGTATATTATTGTAGTTTAGTTGCTTGGAAAAACTTTCTAGCAGCTTTTATATTTTTGTGTTGAATTTATTTTGAACAGTTAGATTTTGCTTTGTTTTGTATTAACAAAAGTTGTAATAAAATTTAAGATCCTAACGCCGTTTTTGGAAATGTGCGTTTAATTTTTATGACCTATCTACATATTCTTATTAAGTGAAGGTCGTGAGACAGTGAGATGAAGTTGCCCTGGCAATTTATAATAATGTTGATAAGAAACTAACAATTTATGTGACGACAATAATATTAGGTAGATAAACAGTGGGTATTTTTTTCTGGATGAAAGATAGGGTAAAACCGGGATAGATGCCCCACTTTTTGAAATAGCCACCTAATTTTAAAAATATTAATTTTATACGAATAATTTCTATTAATGTAGCTAGCTCAATCCTTTATGTTGAATTATTATTATTATTTTTTAACCTGTCAAATACAGATTTTGTAGAAATTAGCTTTTCGTGAAACCTTTTTTTTGAGGATAGAGCCCACCTATATACTGAGAAGGATAGATGCCCTTCATAGCGTGTAAACGAAAAACCCAAACTAAATGTTATTAGGTGTAATAAAAAACATTTTGGTTTTTTTTAATCTTTTAATTGTTGTCATTAAAAGATAATTCCAATATCACACAAATAATCATAATTAAATTTTTAAAGCGTTTATTCAACAAAAATATAAATTCTAAATTGTTGTTATAAAATTGTAATATTAAGTATCAACATGCACATTGCACAATCATACTTTTTTATATTGAAATAACATAATATAGATATCTTCATTATTTTATCCAATTTAATAGAAGTTTAGCCGGATAGTGCTTTTATTTTTCCACATTTTTGAGCAATAATTTTTGAAAAGTGTAATCCCAAATTGTCGTGATATTTCGTTTATTGGTTTTTTGTCCATTTCATCGAAAGCTGACTGTAGGTTTACTGTAGTCCAAGAACATACTCGAGCTCGCACTCCTTCCTTTTCTTTTATATTTTCGTGGCATAGTTCTGCTAAAATCAGTAAAAAGTCCAAATAAAAATATGCGTAAATATTAGGTGCGCAACTAAGTTCTCGCTGTTTTTTTTTATTGAAATGCCACTTTATTGTGAAAAAATGGTTACAAATGAATCATTCAAAATATTTCCCATCGCTAGCGACAACTTTTTCTCATCTTTCTGGCAGAGCTCGAATACCGTCACGGTAGAAGTGTTCGTCTTTCGAGGCTATCCACGAATCAAGCCATTTTGAGATGTCTTCATATGAGCGGAACTGCTGATTAGCCAGACCATGTGCCATTGAACGGAACATGTAATAATCGGACGGCGCAATATCTGGGGAATATGGCGGGTGGGGTAGAACTTCCCATTTGAGCGTTTCTAAGTAGGTTTTAACGGGTTTGGCAACGTGAGGCCTGGGGCCCTAGCCAAGATGCAAACGTTTCGTTGCGTACTTACGAAACGAAAGACAGAAAGCCCGGTGATTGGTTGTTGTAACGCCCACATAAAATTTTGACCAATCACAATGCTTTGTCCCAACGTAGCGTAGCGTTTACGACCGTAGAAAGCACTGCGTTTGCATCTTGGCTAGGGCCCTGGGGTTACAACAACCAATCACCGGGCTTTATTTTGTTCGCTTCGTAAAGTTCGCTAGGGAGCGTTTTCTTTAATGTACATGTTGGCTAGGCCCCCGGGCATTGTCATGCTGTAAAATCACTTTTTCGTGTCTCTGCTCGTATTGTGGCCGCTTTTCGCGCAGTGCTCGGCTCAATCGCATCAATTGAGTTTGATACCGTTCCCTAGTGATGGTTTCGCCCTGTTTCAACAGCTCATAATAAATTACACCGTCCTGGTCCCACCAAATACACAGCAAAACCTTCGAAGCGTGAATATTCGGCCGAGCCGACGATGTAGAAGCATGACCGGGCAGTCCCCATGATTTTTTTCTCTTTGGATTGCTGTAATGAATCCATTTTTCATCACCCGTGACGATGCGATGAAGAAAACCCTTCCTTTTTTGGCGCTGGAGCAGTTGTTCACAGGCGATAAAACGACGCTCAACGTCTCTTGGCTTCAAATCATAAGGAACCCAAGTTCCTTGTTTTTGAATCATTCCCAACGCATGCAATCGCTTAGAAATGGCTTGGCGGGTAACTCCCAATGCTGAAGCAAGCTCATTCTGCGTTTGGCGCGGATCCTCATCGAGCAATGCCTCCAATTCAGCGTCTTCGAAGTTCTTTGGCCTTCCTTCACGCGAACGGTCGTCAACATCGGAATCACCGTCTTTAAAGCGACGGAACCAATCACGGCACGTTGTTTCACTTAGAGCAGCATCTCCGTAAACTTTTTGGAGTTCTCGATGCGCTTCAGCCGCCGTTTTCTTCGAATGAAAGAAGAAAAGCAACACTTCCCGCAAATGACGATTATTTGGCACAAAATCACACATTTTCGCACAACCAACAGTACCTACACGACGCAAAAACAAACCCACTAATGTGTCAAAGCGGTTTTTTTACCATATGTCTAAGCTTGGTTAATGACGTTTTGGTTATGTCATAATCGTCCAGCACTTACTAGTAGAGCCATCTCTTGAAAAACAGCGAGAACTTAGTTGCGCACCTATGTACATAAAAAATATAACAGACACTAAAATATTTTAAAAATGTACACTTAATTCATATATGGTTTATGGAGGGATAGCTGCCTCTAAGGGCACCTATACCGCGCAAAATCAGGGCAACTATCCTTTGTGATAGGGATAGATGCCCAAGTATTTTTTAAATAAATTATAAACAAAATAGCATCTACTTACACCTAGATGCAGACTCAATGAACCAGTATATTGATGTTATAAAAAATATATCGGAAGTTATTACTAATTATAAAGTTATACGACGCAAAATACTAACCTTTGAATCTTTGACGTGTTCGTGAATTTCGCCGCGGATAAAATTACACTCACGAGCGAAACGCGTCCTCACCGCAAGATTGTCCGTGGGTACCTTAGGTGGAGGGTGACTGCGGTTCCTATACTTACACAATTAATTCTTAGTCGCGAGTTCGGGAAGTTAGGTTTTTAGAATGTGAGGCATCTATCCCGCTGGGGCATCTATCTCCGTTTTACCCTACTCTATGTCGTATGCAAAACTTTATGATGGTTGGTTAAGGCGTGAAAAGGTAACAGACAGACAGTTACTTTCACATTTTTATATTGGTATGGATTTAACAAAAAACTGGTAGGTACAAGCCAGTCTATTAAATAAAAATTTGATTATAATATGTGAACCCACTTAATTCATTATTTTGGAATGCAGTTAAGTTTGGAAAGCAGTTCCTACCTACCTATAGGCACAGATAACGAATATGGAAACCAAAATATTCTACTTATTAGAAAAACTAGAACTAAAAACACATGTATACTAGGTAGGTACTTAAGCAGAAAGATTGTTTATAAATGGCGAACACCAGGTATCCAAGTCGATTGTAATCAGGTCTGTCGATTTGTTTATATTTAGTATGGATTGACGATCTCTATAGGTAATCTATCTACATAGTAGGTAAATTCATATACCTACTAATCTACCTACTGCAGAGTATTTTAATATATATTTTGCAGTAAGTGCTACACATTAAATTTATTCTATGTACGTACCATTGTATGTGAAGTTATAAGTTTAGTAAACTTGTCTATATATATAGTAGGTAATGATAGTAATTTTAAAAGAGATATTTAAGAAATAAAATAATTTACAGGCTTTGAACTTTAGCTATCATTATCTAGGTATCATTATTTGGGTAATTATCATTGGACTATTAAATTTGGAGCACAGATAGGTAGGTAGTTTAGGTATTACCTGGATTAACATATACTATATGTTAATTCTATATGTCATATAGGATACTTTTTATTATCCTGTATAAGGCTCAAACATAGTGGTACTCGACCATGACATGTAGTACACGATGGTAGCAATTTACAAAAATTTTAAATTCACCACTGACTGAGCTTGTACCACTAACAAATCAGTATTAGCGGGAAACAAAAATAAATCAATGAAAAAAATGACTGCCGCCTAATGTTCCATTTTTAAATGAGAGTTCAAGATAAAAAAAAAGTAACTTAAAAGGCCAGTCTTTTAATGAAATAATACGTTAATTAATACTAAATATATTTGGCTTAGGATTGGTTACTATAATCTGTAATAAAAATATTAATACTAGGTATTTTTCTGTTCGGCGGAGTTGCGGAAGAGTGTTCGTCCGACCTCGCAACTTCGCCTTATAGCGGACGTGAAGGACGCCAAGAGGTTTAGTCGGTAGGTCTTCCCCAATACCATCTCGGGGCAGGAGTCCGACATAACCCATCGGTCTGTCCCCAGGCCGGTGGGTATCCATGATGGATTCCTCTTGTAAAAAAAAAGGTATTTTTCTGTTCCGCTAATTGTGCCGGTGTGTGTAGGTACTTATATGGATACAAACCTTCCTCTTTCCATAAGTGAAAATCGAATTTAGCTTAATCCGTTGGGTGGTTTAGAATAGTAAGCAGACTAATAACTTACGGCGATTAATTTTTATATTATACTAGCGGCCCGCTCCCGGCTTCGCCCGGGGTGCATTTTTTTAAAGTAGAAAACCCCTGATTTTCCCTCTATCCATGAGTGAAGACAGAATTAAAATCGGTCCAGCCTTTCTCAATTTTTGCGCTTAGCAACATATTTAGGGATTTAATATTTTTATTTATAAAGAAGATAATATGTAAGTAGGTATTACATATAAGAAGATTAAGCAAGTCAAGCACCAGGTCATTTGTCTTGAGACTCATTTGAGCTTTTATTACCTACTTAGGTAGGTAAAATTGGGCAACTAAACTGACCGTAACTCTATGATATGTAGCACCTGACAAAGTACAAGGGTATAAGAGAGGAACTGACATCTCTTACTCCCTCCGAAACACAACAGAACACGTGCCGTTACTTTTCGACGGTCTTTTGTAAGAGGGTGGTTACTGTCGCCACTGGGTGGCAATCCATTTTATGACTGCGGAACGTACTTAATGTGCTCCCGACACTACTATTTTCACACTTAAAGTAATTGAACTACACTTAAGGTAATGAAGGCTTGGGTTTGGTCAGCTACTAATTCTTCCTAAAAAATATAGGTATTTAGTGTTACCTATTGCAAACAGCCTCAAAATAAAATAAGAAAAATTAAGTGTAAATAATGGGTTAGAAAGCTTTATAAATACATCTCAGTAAGACTTGATAGTGCATGACCTTGCGTGGCAGGCGATGCTCACGCTCTGTGAGTATTATGTCGCGTAAGGAAGCGGCGGAAAGGCAGCGGGAAGAGGATCCCCTCTCCCAGCCAACCCGCCGGAGAAGGCTCGGGCGCAGGCGGTTGGCCTATATCCGCCGCCTTCCACCCTGACCGGGACCCGGGCGGTGTTCTTGAGGGAGACTGCCGCCCGTTGTAAAGTCCCCCGAGATAGCCGGCGTACCTCCACTTTCGGCTACGTCGAGGTTCTGACAGGGAGCACAGGCCTCCCCGCGCTGGATAGCCGTGGCGGGGCACCGAAGTCGTGTAATAACGTCCCCGCGACCCCCCGCCCATCAACGGCCGCTTTGATAGAAAGTCATTGGGTCTTAGCCAGTAGGAATCCAGCATAACCCGACAGTCTCCCCTACCTGCCGAGAGGATTTCCCAATGTTAAAAAAAAGTATGACTATTTCGCTTTATGTCTAGATCCCTTCAAGACTAAATAGCTGTCTGACCATATTATACCTAACCTAGGTACCTGCGCGTCATGTTATCAGATTGACTTAATATCTATAAGTATGACATATTATAATAATCGTATCTAAAAGTGGTAGGTACCTACTTGTAGTTCAACCTTACATTTAAGCATAGGTAACTAACTCATTTACCATGGAATTCCAGAACCTTTAAGAATTAATAAATTGTCATTCACAGATTTTTTTTCTTTTTTTCCAATATTGTGAAGCAGTGATAGCCCAGTGGCTTATGCGCCCGGATGCCTTTTCTGCAGGTTCAATTAGTTACCTATAAGGCCTATACCTCTAATTTTTAGTTTTCATGAGTTAATTTCAATGTTGAAAAATGCACTTATTATTCAATGTTTACTTACACCCATTGTTTATGTAAAAGTCGACAGGCAGGCCGACACTTGATGGTAGGAGGTGGCTACAGTTGCCTATTAGCACAGCTCAAGTGCGCTGCCGACTTTAGTATGATTAAGGATAAGGGATGGGTTCTCGCATTTCCACCAGCACACATTTGCCTCCGGCCGCCATCGTAACTAAATCTATCATTGATTTGCTTACTAATCAAATAAAAAAGAAAAAAGAAAAATATCAATTAGGTTTCTCAAGAAACTCTCCTGATCGTCATTATAAATTTAAATTTACCCTTTCTTCCATCTGACATTCAGAGGCTGCCATCCTTATCTTGTCGAAATCCCCCTTTTTTGGACCAAGCATTATAAAACATCCTTTGTTAAGCTAAGGGCACTGCCAAAGTTTTGAACTCCGGCGTCAGTATTTCCGAGCTCATATAACCCAAATCTTTTCAAAGTTCGAGTGAATAGGCATCTTCTGGGTGAGCTCGCTCCATCTTAGGCCTCATCCTTGCTACACAGCTGGTTGTTGGCCAAGAGCAAACCCATAAAAAATAATAAAAATAATAATAACAAAAATTTTAAAGGATTTTTTAGGAAAAATCTCTCCAATCGAGCAGGTAAAGTGAAAGCAACAAACAGGGCAGTGAATAAATCGTAGTGGTAAAATATAAAGTTGCGCCGGAGTAGTCTATTGGGCGGTGGGCGTATTCTGGGCGGGTGCGCTCGCGTCGAAACGTCCCGACGACAGAAAGGTTTCTCTCGCGCCGCGGCCGCCCGTGCGCGCGCTTTGATTAACGTGCACAAAACTGATTTATTGTGTCCCGTTGAAAAAATAATCACCCCAAGGTGCCGCAAGGAAATGTGATGGAAGGCCAGGAGTGGCGAGCCGAGTGGCAACAGCCGCGACACTTGGACGGTATGTGCCTATTAACACTATAATAATATAAACGGATCTATCAGTGTTTGAATTTCATAGCCTTTGTGGCAATAGTGAATTCGGCTTCTATGCTCATATGAGCATAATAAATGGCTATGTTATTTGAATTCAAAAACATATGTTTTTGAATTCAAATAACATAGCCATTTATTAATATCGGCACTTAATTACTAATTCACGAATTTCACCACACCCAGAGAAGATATCTTTTATCAGTATTACAATATGCGTTTACTTATATGCCTTTTTGTAAACAATTTTGATGTAAATGACTTTTTTAAATTAAAGATTAATTATTTTGATAAACATGAAACATAAAATATACCCTTATAAAATATTGATCGAACATTTTGTGATTTTTAAAGTGTAAAATTAATTTTTTTACAATTCCTTACGAAATGACGTAAAAAGAGATTTAAAAAAATCCATATTTTTATAAAAAAAAAGTTGTTAAGGAAATATAATAAAATTAAAATACGACTGCATTAAATTTAAATAGTTTATGTTGTAACCTATACCTATACTATCGTACCTAAAGTCCAGAATTGGTAGAAAAATTGCACTTTTAAAATAATATATTCTTTTAGCGATTATTTATGTTAAAAAACGTGAATAACTAGATAGTAGGTAGATGAAATTGTGCTAAATTAGTATTTACCGATATTTTGTGACGGTAAAACAGGATTAATACAATTTTTTTAGATACTCTTATATATTATTTATTACTAGCTGACCCTGCAAACGTTGTTTTGCAAAAAAAATTTTTTTGGGATATAAAAATAGTTTACAACCTATTCTCAGACCTACCGAATATAAACAAAGGAGTTTTGTTATATACAACTGTGACACGAGAATTTTATACATAGGTAGGTATATAAGATTATCTACCTTTTAAATCATGCAATTTAGTTGTTTTTTTATTGTAGTAATCATAAAATGTTCTCACAAAATATAAAAAAAAATTTTTATTACTATTCTCTAATCCATTTCTTGTACCTACATAAATGCATAACCACCATGTAGATAACCAATTCGTCTTTCGTCGCATGTCGGTAAAGCAGCGTCGGACGAGCACTTTACTTGTCGATGGACAAACGAAATGAATGAGTCATAATGAATGAACGCAAACATTTTCAATATATCTTACATATTAACTTTTTGCTTTTTCTTTGTAGCCCACTTTGAATTTGGATATTATTCGCACATAGGTATATAGATTTGAGTAGTTTTAAAATCTATGTGTAACTGAAAATGCAAAATAAATTTTAATTTTTTTTTCTCACAATGAAAAACAAACTTATTTTAATTATTATTATAAAGAGGTAAAGTTTGTTTGTGTAGGTTCGAACATTAAGGTACCAGGTACCTTAATCTTCGAAACTACACATCTCATCACAAAAATAATCTTAGTTACAATAGAACTTTAGGGTGGACATAGCCTAAATATTCGACCACATAGGTATTGGGTATGCTGTTATTTCATGGTTGTCTTCTGTAAGGGGTTGGTAACTGCTGTCAGACGGGCTGCAAAAATGACTGCGAAACGGATTGTGCCCTGCCACTACTTTTAAAATAGAAACCAGAACCAACTTTGCAAAGTTTATTTTCAACGTTGACCTTGCCGGGAATCGAACCCGGTACCCCTAAGAAAAGAGCGTTATGGCAAGCACTCTATTAACCAATCCAAAATGATAATAAGAATCTATAAAAATGTAAGGAAGTATTTAGCTTATTTACTTACTTGTTTCATAAAGTATAATACTTTGTATTGCTTAGTGGTACAAGATTTATTCTGATAATTAAATTTCATTAAATATTTGGACCATGGTGGCATTGAACGTTAAGTGGGCGATTTTTTTCCATCGTTCGCTCGTTGGTTCCACTAATTACTACAAAAAATCATTTGTCGCCCACCCCTGTAGACTCATTAATATTATGTTGACATTTTTGTAACGAATTCACTACGTGGCCTCTGAATACATAGATTTTATAAAACAAAGCTTCCTAAAACACTGTACCTACTTTTAAACTGTACAAAATTTTTCGCGGTCCCTAGACGATCATGCGGCATGACATGCGTTTACGTGAATTATCATGCTGCATGTCATGCCGCATGATCGTCTAGGGACCGCTATACAATCATGCGTGTATGTCAGTCATAGATTGCAGGATGAAAAATAAAAGGAATTGTCAATCAACCGCCAGCACGTAGTTTGCATGTCATTCGCATCAATCAATTAATTAAACGGTCATGCATGCATGACAGCACGTAACGCATGTCATGCTGCATGATCGTCTAGGGACCGCTTAAAGAGCTTCTTAAACCTTTGTTCTTTTAAACTATGCAAAAAATGTGCGCTTTTAGCTATTAGATATTTACAAAATTTTCTTTCATTAGATTCAGTTATAATTAAATAGCGTTGTATCCAAGTACGATAACCAATAGTTTCTAAAGTACGAGTAGGTAAATCTAACAAACAGTGAGCTAGTATAATATGTTTTAATATTACAAATAACCGCCGCCGGCTTTTTCGATCTTTCCAATAGTGAAAACCGCATCAAAACCTGTGGGGTCTTAAGCCCATCACAAACGTAGCTATAATATATATTAATATACCTACCCTCTATAATATATATTATGGTATACGTTGGTGACGTCATAGAAATATAAATTATAGCTGCGTGTGTGGTCACTTCAATATTTGTATAGAAAATATATCGTAATATGCCTTGCCATAATTTATATTAATATAAATTATAGCTACGTGTGTGACGGGCTTTATATCTAAAAGAAGTTATGGAGAAACTGAAAGAGGCTGACAGCGAATTTGGTTATAATATGTACTGGCGACCAAAAATCAAAATCAAATAGGTTTCTCCAAGAAACTCTTATGATAGTCTCTTAAGAAACTCTCAAAATTAATCAAATAGGTTTCTCCAAGAAACTCTTATGATAGTCATTATATAAATTTAAATTTACCAGGGTTTCAGAAAAAAAGCCAAGATGATGACGATCCTGAGAAAAAACCCCAAAAGAAACTCAGGATACCATTCATTTTGTCATCTTTAAATAATAAATATAACGATTACAATTATTTCAATTAATTATACACAAAATCAAAGTAAATATATTACAATACCTACTAAACATGGTAAGAGCTCAGATTCGCTTAAACCCCGCCCCCGGCTTCGCATGAATGATTTTTTTTCTGCAAATTTATATACACAAACCTACCTTTCCTCTTTCCATTATTGAAAAAGAGTATCGTTTAGCGAGAAATGTCTGTGTACACAATTTGCAGAAAAAAATTACATCCATGCGAACACGGAGACGGGCCGCTAGTTTTTTTTTGTATTATTTAGGTATAGTTTAAAAAACTTCGTCTTATAAAAAGTATTGTGAGAAAATTAAAAAAAAATAACGAAGCTGTAATTTTTTTGCTTTTTTCAACCGAATAACTTATTGCCTTTTGGGGCAAAGTTTGCTCATGAACGGGACTCCTGAAAATTCAAGTAGAGACCTTTTTAAGTGAATGTACCGTTTTAAAAACAAACTTAAAAGTGTATATTGAACACATGATTCAGATGATGAGTTGAGTGAGTTAACAGATGTTGTGTACCTAGGTGAGGAAGGGCAGATTGCGAAAAGGTAAAAAATAGCAGCGTGTCTACATAACGGAAGATTTATGCGTTCTCAATGGGAGCTTGGAGTGTTAGTCAAGGGTTCGTGGAATTCCAGTTATCTTGCTCGCCTTTAAATCTTTATCACACGGTCTTTTAAACTAATTAATATTACGGTTATTTGCGAGTTTATAAAGTAAATTTATTCATTAATAGTCACAAAATAGAATTTTTTGAACACACAAGTAGATAATTAGTTTTAGGAAGCTTTGATGCTACTGCCCTAATAAGGTCTTTGGTTAGAATTTACACATAACCGACTTAACAGCATATATAAAACTCAGATGGTTAATTATAGAGTTAATTGTGAATTCGGCATTAGTACATGCGATTGCATATTTATCTCATAACATCGGCATCTATCATTTTATAATTAATTTGATATTGTATATTTTTTTAAAGTGAATTTAGTTACATACCAGTTTGAACTGATTATCCTACTAATAAAGAAAAAAAAATCCTGATATAGACGCTAGTGTCTAACAAATATAAATATTTAAAACTACCTTTTGAATTCTGGATGAAACTCACTATTCATGAGGATGGGTTGAGTAGTTACGCGTAATTAATGGTAACAAACAAACTCACTTTCGCATTTACGGTATTTTTAGTTAGTATATAGAACATATAAATTAACCTGCTTATGTCAGGCAAGCTGTTAGTTTACTTGATGGAAGATGGTCACCGTTGCTTATAACACAAGTGAAGCCACATAAGTGAAGGATAAAGGAATAGGAAGGGATGTGGAAATAGGCTATGACATAGCTTATTCACTAACCGAAACATAACAAGTACCTACACACTATCATTCTGTTATATCATGGTCTTTGTTACATTTTATTAATAATAATTAATGTTATAAAATTCTCGTGTCACAGTGTTTGTAAAAAAACTCCTCCGAAACGGCTTGAAATTTTATGAAATTTTTTGTGTAGGTATACACGGTAGGTCTGAGAATAGATTGTAAACTATTTTTTATACACAAAAAAAAATTTTTTTTTGGCAAAACAACGTTTCCGGGGTTAGCTAGTTTTATAATATAATTATTAATAGTATCTGTGACACATTTTTCATTTTCATGTTACACAAATTGACAAATAGCCTGAAAATTGCATATGCCTTTGACGTGTCAGATGAATAAACGGAATAGGTCAAAGCATATTTTACAAGATTAGCACACGACACTAACAATAAGTACGAGTATAGTCTTAATGACTTTCAAAAGAAATGTTTGGATCGCGGTAGCATTACGCTCTGTCATTGCCAGGGCCACCCGCATGCGACAACTTAGAGGCGATGCGATACTTTACTTTGGATATTTTTTACATTATAAACAAAAAAAGTGTTTGTTTACATTAACGGAGACCGTGGGGTCAGTTTGTAGAGGAAACTGTTCATTTGATTTACGACCTTTGACATGTGTTTCCAAACTATTTACAAATACCTACTTAGGTTACTTACACAAGTAGATTGGTGATTATTTTATTTGTGTATAGTGATATACACTCGAGAGCAATAATTCCGGGTCATCTATAAAAACCTTAATAGGTATATCGGAAACTAGAAAGGAAATGGATCTATAAAAACCTGGTTATCTATAAAATCTATAAAAAAATCGGGTCATTATCGGATACAAAAAAGGAAATTAATGACAAAATTTATTTTTAATAGTACATTTTATATTACGAACCAAATCATCGTAAAGGTATTTTGTCCGAGAATCATCATGGTTCATCATTTCAGCCTAAGTAGGTACGTCCATTTCTATAAGCCCCTTAGAAACTTTATAGTATACCTACACATAATTTTTCAGTAGGACCGGTCTCAGAAGCAACCTAGACCCAGCGTCGACCCGCGACCCTTTTTAAGTCAGCGGTTCATCTTGTAGATTCTTCTGATGGTGCCATCTCCTAACGGAGGTTGGCGATCATCATTGTAAATTTGTAATTATAACACTGTCCGCAGCTGCTCTGAACAACAATCGCGTGCACAGCCCGAAAAACTTGTAGGTTTTTAAGTCAAGACGACACGTTTGGTCTAGTGGCTAGTAACCCAAGCTGTTAACCAAACGGTCGCGGGTTCGAATCCCGCTAGCGGCAAATGTTTATGTGTTATTTTATCTTTGTATCTGAGTCATGGATGTTTTGTATTTATAATATGTATGTATTTACAAAAAAAAAACTATGTAGTATATCAACTGTGGTATCCATAATACAAGCATTAGTTGCTTACTGTGGAACTAGGTGGTGCTGTGTAGAATGTGTGATATTTATAAAAAAATGCCTTGTCTTGCCTTGCCTGCCTTGTCTTTGGCGCCCTTGTGTTTTACCCTGTATTGTTGCTGTTGTGTAGATAAGCCTCTAACTATTGTGCTTACTGCTCCATGGTCTTCAAACACTTCTTTCTAATTCTGTCTGTCTAGTTTAATATACAAAAAAAAGTGTTTAATTAAAATTTAAGTGTTAAAGAAAATGTCTATTTGTGTAGGATAAAAAACTAACCTATTTTTATCGCCATAACGTTTCTTCGACATTAATTATCAATAAAGGAAAGCCAGAATTGCCAGAAAGCTTTATTTTTAGCTTTTTTCGTTAAGCGAGATAAAATTGTCATAAAGTTACTTGTATGAAAAAAGTGAACACATTTCAGAGTTCGTCAGCTCGTCATCGCTCTCCACACGTGGGCGGCTATCTTATCGACTTTTGTTTTACACAAGCCATTACACTATGATTGTCGTTAATTTTTTTAATAGTTTCGGAGCTTTAGTACCCATACATTCATTTATTTTGTAACTTATATAAAACTAACGGTCCACCTCCGGCTTTGCACGGATGCATTGTTTTTCTGATAATAATTGTTTACACAACTTCCATATTGATCGTTTTTACATGATTGAAAACCGTATCAAAACTCGTTTGGTGGTTTTGAAGAAGTTAGCGGAGAAACAGACCAGACGCGGAGAGCGACTTCATTTTATATAAAGTATGAATGAAAGTTAATGATTATTGTGAGTCAACCGCATATACTAAGATATGCCATCGCGGAGTTTTCTTTAAGAGTTTAGAAGAACTACAATTCTCTAGTTACACCATTATTCTCTCTTAAGGTTTAGCGTGCGTAAGACATGTAAATTTATTTTTCGGCGACTTGAAAACTTAATTAGGTTTTATTGTATAATATAAACCTTTCGTAAAATATTATCTAACTGATGGTGAAAACCGCATCAAAAACCGTATACTGTTACTTCGGTGGTATTTTCATAACCTTTACCCGATCCTTCGAAGATCAGTTAATCTAATGAGTAGTTTCGAAGATTACCCTCCTCCCCCCTGTACATACAAATAGGTATTATTAGTATAGACATAATTTCAAAACACTTCAAATTCTGAAAGAACTATTTTTTGGTACACAACTAAAAATCATACGAAAACCATTAACTATATAGTCGCGAAGAAATATTTAAAATACAAATGAGACTGGCAGTATGCATAAAAACCCTTGCTTCCTCTTCAGCCGGTCGTAAAGAAGCGATTATGCCGATCCGTCAGTCATCGGCACGAGGCGCGCGTCTGACGGAATGTTGTCCCAGTGACGGGAGTAATTCGAAATTCGAACGATGGGACTGTTCGCTATTTGAATGAACAAAACGATAATTTTGTTTGTTGTCATGTCTGCTTCAAAAGAGTTTGTTACTCGTATGCGTTAGGTGCCAATAATGACGAGGTATTCTGCCTACATGAATTACAGATCTGTGCTTGGATTTGGAAGATATCTATGTTCCAAATCCAAGCACAGATCTTATTCAGAAAACAGTTTAAGAAAAAAAAATAAAGTGTAATTTTTTTTTAGGAATTAATTTTATTTGCGACAAAGGACAATTTTAAAAACTATAAAGACAGAAAAATGGGGTGTAGGTAACTGTGTCGTGGAAACGGCCGTATGTTTTACATGAATATTTAGGTAGGTATACCTACTATTCGTAACGACAAATATTTTCTTTGAGCGTGTAATATGTATATATCCAACGAATTCGAATATGCTATATATGTATATCAAAAAAATTTGATCGAGTGGTGTAATTAAATTTTGGATAAAATTCGAGCAAAACTTTACGCTGGCCCGTCGCCTCAATGACTTTAGCTTTTACACAACAAAGACTCTCCGCTTGCCCCCGTTCACGATAAGTACTTCAAAGCACTTTAATCCGCTGCTGCTTATTATAAACAAATTTAAAATTAAATATAACAATAACAAACAAAAGACCGCCGCCGTGCGTTCCGTTTATTTTCCTTGCGTTATATCGTACCACGTCGAAGATAAGTTTCCGCCGCACGAAAACACCAGCACAATAGAAATAGATGCGTTCATTTCAACTTTTCAATTTACGGACAATTTTCGAACCGGAGTGTTTGTTTGAAATAAAGATCTCATTGCCTGCTCGGATATTTGTTTTAATTTATCGAATACTTACATCCGGGTATACGATGGCTACCGCGTGGTCAGTTAAGAAAGAAAAAAAACTTTTATTGTCGTCACTCAACATTTTATCGATATTTGACAACTTTTAAAAATAATATACATAAAAGATACTAGCTTTGTCCGCGACTTCGCCTGCGTTCCAAATTTTTCATAATCAGCATCAGCCCGTGTCACTCTACTGCTGGATGTAGGCCTCTCCCAAGGCTCGGCACTACGCAGGATCCTATGGGCTTCGGTCAGCCGCTTCCCACGAGACCGTGAAGGTGTTCGTCTCTCCACCTGACCGCAGGACGTCTCACGCTGCCTTTTCCAATTCGTGACCTTCACTCGAGAACTCGTCTACCGCATTGGTTATCCGCCCTGCGACAGAACTAACCGGCTCATTGCCAGCTTGCTGATACTTTCGGGTATGGCGACAACTTTGGTTCTTTGACGAATTTAACAATTTCTGATCTTATCCACCCAAGAAACTCCGAGCATAGTCCGCTCCATAGCACGCTGAGCGGATTTGAACTTGTTGACCAGTCTTGCCGTGAGAGGCCACGTTTCTGCACCATACGGTCATTACTGGCAGGTTGCACTATACGATTTCACGCCTTAACTACTCAACCGATCATCACGAAATTTTGCATACACATTATACAGAAAAAGATTTAGGGTACCTACACCAATCTATTTCAATATTATCACCGATTTTAACACGCTCCTTAAGTCGTCCTTTTTCCATCCTTGAAGTTATATTAAAAATGAAAACCTAACTTAGGTGCAAACTTAAGAACACGACATATTATGTTAATTGAATTTTGCCACAAAAATATCAATATAATTAAATAACCACAAAGTAGGTGCTAAGACTGAGTTAAACGCCTCCAAAAATAATAAATTCCTTGTAAATCATAACTCATAATAACCGTTCGGGACAAGACAGTTAAATCTAAATCTGCTGTAACTCGACGGCACATTGTAAGCCTAAACAACGATAAATGTTTCAAACGATTATAGTCTTTATTGCGACCACACAAACGCCTAAATAGTGTAAAACTTTAAACAGATGCGAAACGTTGTTGTGCGGTTAATTGTACGTATTAAGAATTTATGCTGCCATTGTTTGTTTTCATTTGTGTGAGCGTTTGTAATACCATTTTTTTTTCGTTAAATTTTCAAACACTTGAAATATATGATTTGTTTTCTAGGCGTGAGAATTTAAAATAAGAATGTGAACAATTAATTACAAGTACCTACCTATTAGAATGTATCACTTGTCTAAGTGGTCTTTTTACGCCTATCGCTACTGCACTTCAACAACTTTCAGGAGGCCACCGTGAAATAACTTTGTTATTAGTTACAGACATCGTTCCACACTTGTGTTATTTTTATTAGTACTTACTATAAACGTTTTTATTAGAACTGAATAATATTATGTCTAGACGAAATAAAGTCTTACATAGACTGGTCAGAAAAAAAAATTGGTATAAAATAAACTGAATATCGATTACAAATTGATAAGAAAAGGACTGCGGTTATCACTGGTTTCCCGTGCAAAACTGTTGGTACGCAAAATCTATGAGGAAGCATTGAAAACTGATTTTGTTGCACGTAACCAAAAAGACCACCAGATATATCACCGGTTACAAATCACCGATACGCGGTTGTAATTTGAACTATGCGTGAACGCACCCTTGCGCGGCCATATTTCTACTTGGGATAAATTAGGCCAATTAGTTGGTGGCACCACGATGCGCCCGCGCAACTGTATCCCCACGATTTGTTACATTTTTCAGGAGAACTGTAGGGCTGCGCTTTATACAGATTTATTGCTTTTACTTATAAATAAATTATTCATTTATCATTTTAAGAGCATGTACTTATACACCTTTCGTATCCCATCCTTTTATCTTTGTATGTACTTATCCTCTTTTTCCATGCTATATGTAATTTTATAAATGCGAAAATGAGTTTGTTAGTTACGCTTTTACGTCTTAACTACTCAACCGATCCTTGCAGATTTTCGCTCACACGTTATTAGGGTTACAAAAAAGAACATAGTGTACCTTTTACCCAGAGGGGTCAAAAGATAGTTTACTATATATATCTGGAAGATATAATTAATACCAGCTGATGCCCGCGACTACTTCCGATTTTTTATATTTCTAGACGAACCTAACTATCCAGGATAAATATGTGTGCTAAATTTCCATACATCCATCCCCACAAACTTTCACAGTTATAATATTAGTAGGATAAGGGTAGCCTCAAGAAATAATTTCATACAAGACTTTCTATTTAGATATTAATACTAGAAGGTTCAAAGGAGTATTAAAAAAATATTAGGTTCTAGATAAAAGTACCTAATATTTTTTAATTGCTATATCATTAATAAAGTAAAGAACCTATTCAGTATCTGGATTACATTACATTGTGTTAAGTTGTAATGTCTGCGTATGTATAATTTAGCACAGGTATTGAAGTTGACAACCATTAATTTATGCTTCAGTTAGGGAGACGTTAGATTTATGTCCCGGGCAGGTCATCACTTCCCGCCCAAACTCATAACTTTTGACTTACATACATACTCTAATATAAATTGCCATATGCTTTCAAACGCTTTAAGAATCTTTGTCAGCAGTTTGTCTTCTCGATTAAAAACAGTAGATATATCAGAAATTGTTTTTTTTTTTTAATTTCATAATTTCAAAAGTCAGCAAATAAATTATTTTGAATTTGAATTCGAAAGAAATTCTACGAATATATTTTGAAAATAGTTTAATAGGACAAATTAATGAAGTTTCCTAAATAAATAATTTAGGAAACTTCATTAATTTGTCCTTATCTGACCGATGAAACTGCTATTCTCACTTTGCCAGCTCGTATTCCGTTCCAAGCTTTTAGTAACCAAATGGTCCAAGAAAAGTTTTAATACCAAGATCAAACATGATTTATTTTATGGAATATTGTTATTCCATAAAAATGTTTACAATTGAAACTAAACTTAAATAAATATACGCTCAAATTTAGAAGTTGACTATAATGTATACCGATCATGGATTCGTTCTAGGAACAAGTGTAGCGATGTCGGCATCAATCCGATGTTGTGACTACCGATTGACTGATGCTTGCTTACATCTGCAAGCTATTTTTGGAAACCAAGACGGTTGTACAATGCGAGAAATAGGCAAGAAATTAGCAAGAATTGATTATAATTGTCATAGAATTTGGGGTGAACATCAGAAATTAAAGCCTTGGGTCTAGTCTTGTCTTCAGCAGCTAAAGAGTTTGACATCATTGCAATACAAAATAGCATACGCGTTTTTATGTCACGCTGGTCTTTTGTAGGGTGGTTACTGCCGCGAAACCTAAATTGATTGATTTTAATTTATAATACACTAAATAGAGACAAGATGTTGTGATTGCTGATTGAATTGTGCCAAGTCGTTTCTATTCTCGTCTTTGAATTGTCTTTGGCTCAACATCTGTTCCAATAATGTTGTGACCAAATAGACAGTTAATAATTTAAAATAAGAAAATGTGGCTATAAATTATTCATGTTAGGTTCCCGAGGAGTTGTGTAATAATATTTTTTTAAAAAGGGCGCCACTGTCTTCGTAGCGGCGCCAAACGTCGTCACAGTGATATAGATATCGGTCGTTATATTACTGATATATTTTCTTTTTCAACGCGAAAGTAGTCGCGGGCAGCACATAGTAAAAAATAAAAAACATCGATGTTTGGTCAAACATTTGACCCAGTATGTGTGTCGTATTGAATTTAAAAACACAAATAGTAGAAATGTTTTATCCACGGTCTGCCGCTTTCACTAATGGTGATTTGTGTCGCAGGCCTCGTTTAGTGTCAACTGATCCCACTGTAACCTCATTAGAGATATTATTAAACGCAACGTAATCGCATTAAAAACGATTTTAAGATTTACATTGAACTAGTGGCCCGCTCCTGGCTCCGCCCGGGTTCAAAATGAAAACTATCCTATCTTTTAATTTGGACCAAACTACACATAGTTACAAAGTATTATCAAAATCGGTTCAGTAGTTTAGGAGTTCATCGGCGACAAACGTGACATGAAATTTTTATATAATATACTAGCTGACCCGGCAAACGTTGTTTTGCCAAAAAATTAAAAAATAATAATTTTTGGGGTGGACCACCCTTAACATTTAGGGGTATAGAAAATAGATGTTGGCCGATTCTCAGACCTACCCGATAAGCACACAAAATTTCATCAAAATCGGTACAGCCGTTTCGGAGGAGTTTGGCAACAAACACTTAACACCGCGACACGAGAAATTTATATATATGATATTATATAGAATCTATATATCATATTATCAGATCTATATTATAGAGATATGAATAGGATATGAAAGGAAAAATTTCAGTATAATAATAGGCCAGTCACCTAAGACAAAAAAATCGCGCTAGGTCGCAATAAACAAGACAGTGCACTGTCTTGATTTTTTGGGATGTTGTTAGGATAGATACCAGATAAGTAGATAAAATTTATATTTTATAACTTATTATGATACACGTATCCTTTAAGAGTGTGTAAGATGATTTTTCCGTAGAATGCACATTTCAGAAGTTATAACCGAAAAACTGAAAAATCTGAAAATTTCGAGCTTTTTCCAGCACCGTGAAGTTAGCACAGGTCTTTCGAAACTGTTAACTTGGTTTTACACTACTGGTATCTATCCTAACAACATCCTAAAAAATCAAGACAGTGCAATTTATTGCGACCTAAGATGTCTTCAGTGACTGTGGCGTATTGATACAATGCTGGGCGATTTGATCGACTATCTGACTCCTGCTACGCAGCTACAGCAATCAATGTTAGTCATTGTTAAATATTTTTTTTAATTAATTGATGAGTTATTTACTTTATTTTTTCTTCTTTAAATTAGAAGGTTAGGAAGGAAGGAATTTTAGGAAGGTTGGCAAACATCATGACTATCTTAATCTTGAAAGCTGCTGCACTAAGGAGGGAGCGAGTGCTCATAAAAAACCACTCTCTTAAATTTTTCAACCAGAATATCTTTGTCCTGTCTCAGATAATTATGTTTGCTCTCAATAATTTAACCATTTTTTTTCTCAGATACTGAACAATACAATTTTTGATACAGAACTGATACAATTTTTGTTTTTCTTGTAATTTTCTATTATCTCAATTTGTACAATGATACTTCCTTGTTGCCGAGTGCAGAATACTTTGCATTTTCTCCCGTGACGTCTGTTGATTGGCTTGTTAATGAGGTTCGTGGGGAATGTTGACGCGAACAGTTGATCAAAGAATTAGTTTCTCACTGCTTTCGTTACTTGAACGCTTCAGTTTTATTTGTAAGACTATTTGTAAGACTCAATTCAAGTGCTCGAATGCAATGAATCATAAATACTAACCACTTTGTGGTTAGGGTAACATCAAAGATTTTAGCTTCGCTTTTAAGACAAGTTTGTGAATGAATGTGATTTTCTGTAACTGATTATTATTTTTAATTTGTACTAATTATTTTTATTAATTATTAATCTAATTCGCTGTATTATAATTTTATTTGAAACCATATTGGAAACAATCTTAAATGTTTGCACCTCAATCTTAACAGAGTAGTTAAATATGTGATCAACTTAGGAATCATTATTAAGTTACAAATTCTTATTTTTAAGTTTAAGTTTGAAATTTTTGAAGTCTATTCATATAAATATTTTTTATATGACATGAGTTATCTGATAACTAATCTGATATGATATTTTAAAAAATGTTATATAAATATATAAAGATACGTTATTTCACGAAATTTTCATGTAAAGCAATTTATGGCTGGCTAGTGTCAGTAAGTGAAACTCAGTATGCTCTTTCACTATTAGCTAATATGATATTTTTGAAAATGATATATAATTGTATAACATTTTAAAAATTATATCAAACCTATACAAACCTAGTCCAGTTAGGTAGAGCCAACTTCGAGAGGGAGGTCAATCATCGAATCAAGCGTTCGGGGGCGTTCGGGAAGCTCCGAGACATCTTCTCGTCCAAATTCCTCAGTGTATCAAACAAAGGTTTTCGACCAATGTGTGTTGCCGGTGATGACATATGGCGCTGAAACGTGGTCTCTAACTATGGGCTCGTAAGGAAGCTCAATGTCGCTCAACGAGCTATGGAAAGGGCTATGCTCGAAGTTACATCAGAAATGCTCGAGATCGAATCAGAAATGAGGAGAAAAACGGAATCTGACCAAAAGTTCGTTTTCGTCAGAAAAAAAATAGGCTATAATTTATTCTGACGAAAAAGGAATCTGACGAATGTGTCCTAAATCATCCGTAGACGTACGAAAGTTACCGACATAAGCCGGTGGATCAGTAAGTTGAAGTGGCAGTGGGCAGGGCATATAGTACGGAGAGCCGACGGCCGCTGGGGCCGGAAGGTTCTCGAGTGGAGGCCACGGACCAGCAAGCGCAGCGTAGGACGTCCACCCACAAGGTGGACAGACGACCTAATAAAGGCCGCGGGTCAACGGTGGGTCCAGGCTGTGTCGTGAAGCGACGGTTTAATAAAATAAAATAAGCTTTTACTGGGAGATGTATATAATTATAAAAGATAGATCTGTAGATGTATTTACAAATAATTGGAAAAAAAAAGAGAAAATGGATGAATGAAAGTTGTGTAGTGTGTTATGAATGAAGTAAAGATGATTGAATAAAGATTAAAAGACAGCCGTCTGGGCAAGACCGCCCAGAGTCCAGTGGTGATTAGTGCGTCCGGAGTCTCTGCACAGACTCACGGACCGACACGACGTGAACGTGCAGTGGTGAAGTGCGTCCGGGGTCTCAGCACCGACTCCCGGAACGATACGATGCAGACGGGCAGCGGCGATGGGTGCGTCCGGAGTCTCTGAACAGACTCACGGAACGACACGAAGTGAACGTGCAGTAGTGAAGTGCGTCCGGAGTCTCAGAACCGACTCCCGGAACGACACGATGCAGACGGGAAGCGGCGATGGGTGCGTCCGGAGTCTCTGCACAGACTCACGGAACGACGCGAAGTGAACGTGCAGTAATAAGTGCGTCCGGAGTCTCAGCACCGACTTCCGGAATGACACGAAGCAGATAGAGGCAAGACAGGCCAAATTTCCATGTTGTATCTCAGAGCGGAGCGACAACACACTCCTTGATTTTCATCAGTCTAGCCGGCTGGAAAACCTTCGAAATCATATTTTAAAAATTAAATTTAGAAAATAATAAATATATATGGCCAGGACATTTCGAATTTAGAGGTGAGGTTGTATATAAAAAGGAATAAAAAATGAGCGAGAAAGCAACAATGTAATGAGAAAGCATGATGTCAAAATATTATGGGAACTATGGCGACGAAATAAATAAACAAAGAGATTATGTCAAAAATATATAAATTTGCGTTTTTGAAATTATATGATGACTAAATGCATGTAAAACGTATGAGAAAATGTAGGAAAAAGTATAGCAGACATTCGGAAAACAGGCTGTCGGTAAAATAATAACGAAACAAGGGAAAATGTGATGTAAATGATACGTGAATGACATGTAGGCCGAAAAATATATAAAATACAGGATCTGAGGCGTTATCCAGGTTAGTAGCGCATCCAGGAGTGATGTATGAAGTGTATGAACACGCTACAGCTGCTTCTCACCGGTCCTATTAGAGAGTTATGGGGGAGGCTTATGTCCAGCAGTGGACATCCTGCGGCTGAGATGATGATACAAACCTATACATTTGTATACAAACCTTCTTGCTCTTTTATTAGTAAAAACCTTATTAGTGAGAAACAAATAGAAGCGGAAACCGAGTTTATTTTATAATATGTATAAATTTACATTTTATAACTAATTATGATCACAACAATGAAATTGAGAAAGAAATATAGGTACATAATGCTCGGAGTTGTGTAATATCAGTCAAGTACTAGTGTAATTTTATAATTTCATTATGATGTCATTTCGAAACAATTATGTATCTGAATAAATTAATAACTGACTGCTGGGTACAACAATAATGCATTTTGTTTTGGGCTGGCAATTTGTAGTGTGGTAAGGGCGCGTAAATCAAACATGTCTCGGACGCCATTGCAACCCACGTGGTGTGCTGTTAACAGGGTTGCCACAACTGTTTGTAAACTCAGACCAAATACAGCATTTTGCGGACAACATAGTAAAGACGGTTTTATAAACCGTTACAAGCTAATACCTTGTAGGCAAAGAGGAAGAATCCTCTTGTAGGCAATTTTGCAAGTTAATGTGGCGCTATACACAGAAGTAAGACATTATGTAATATAATATTATGTACTAACTGTGCCCGCGACTTCGAACGCGCTGTAGTTCGTTTTTCAAAATCTCACAGGTACTTAACATTTTTCTAGGACAAAAAGTGTCCTATAATTTAATCTAGATAATTAAGTACCTGTGTGAAAAATTTGACCCAAAACAAAACCGTTAATCTGTTTCTAAGATTAGTATGCACAGACAAATAGACAAATAGGAAAAAAAATTAAAAAATATTTTTTTACTTCGGTAACATAAGTACAAGGTGTAAAAATGTTTAATGTGCAGACACGGCTCTTTTACGATTTTGTAGTTCTGTATAACCTTAATAGACAGCCCTAGATGAAGTTAAAGCGCGGCGCCCGCGCACCGCACCGGTAGATTTATAGCGCTCAATCAATGCGGATTTATTGCTGGGGAAGCAGTCAGCTCTCTCTCCTTTTGTTACCGATGTTTCTTTATTTAGAACAACTATGCTATTATAATTGGCTGCGTACCACCTGAGTTGTTAACATTTTGTCTTATCATAAGTAATTCTGTTATTTCCTCTGTGTCACAACATTTGGTCAGTCCGATATACATAAGTCCAATATATGTTATATTTTTGTCCAATATAGCATATTTTGCTTTAACAATAATAACGCAAAATATGTTTACAGATAAAATTATATATATCTACTATTAACACTACAGGAAATGTAGCGCATTTACTCTGTGACTTCACCGTGCACGAGAACATCATTGTATTGTATCAATTAGGTATTAATTTATTTATATAATATATGCCTACTCTATATATGTTCCTAAATCACATATATTTCTTGGTTTCCGAGCGCATTGTGACACATTAGTGCCTTTGGCAGCACACAAATAACTCATAAAGTGACAATTATGCGTTATTCAACGCGTATGAGAAAAAATTTATCGTTTCCTATAACATGCAACGTGGACGCTTTAATGCGATTATTACGACGAAAATAACCGTGGAGCGATGTTGAAACACTTGATTCATATCATAATATACTTGTCAGGGTTCATTTTATTCAATATTTTATAACTCCACTAAATTAGAGCGTTTAAAATGTTTACAAAACTTACCTGTTAGTCAAATTCAAACGATAATATTTCTTTTGAGTATCACATTGGGTTTAAAATTAAAATTTTTGTGTAATATAAGCATTGTACGTTTTTCATTAGTTTCAGATTAAACCATAAGAATAAGAAAATTAGTTCATATTAAGGCTTTGATTTTCGACCAAGAAAACTGCATTTAATCTTTTTTAAATTACGCTCATACCTACTCAATCAAAAATCGAACCCGGTCAAATAAATGTCTATAAAAAACCCTTTTTTAGAATAGTTAATAGTGTGTGTCATTAGAAATAAATTTTGCTGTGGAACCTGGTATAAATAATAAAATAAATAAATAAAATTAAAAATATAATGAAAATTAAACGTATAATAAATAAATGTATTAATTACCAATTAAAAAAAGATTAACAATTTTAATTATTAGCAACATTTTAATAATATATCAGTTCATTGTAATAAATCAATAATTATTTGAAAAGGTGCTTACTTACACCTACGTGTAAATAAGTCGGATCACATTCCGCCTGTCTGTTTTTCCGCTACCCAAAATATTTCCAACAATCACTACCAATCCGAGTGCTGTGTTCTTGTATGTATGAAATTTATATCTAGCCAATTTTTTTATTTATTAATAGTAAAAGTGAGTGTCGTCAATAAACATAACCAAAAACGCGTCAGCTTAAAATAAAATCTGAAGATCATTGCCGCTTCTACGTAAGTGTAGTTTTCATCACCCGTCTTATTTATAATCCCATCTTGACAACTCGCGATAAAAATGATTGCAGCCATTTTAGAATGTTTTCGTTTTCCCGCCATTACACCAATTAGTTGAGTGAGATGTCCGCGGCGGAGTGGACGTTTTACAGTTTTATGGGATTGTTTGTTTGGTTTTAGTGAGTTTACGGCTTTATCTTCAGTATATTACCTTACAGCGTACGCGTAGAGTGTGGTTTATGTGAATTCAGTAGTTTTACAAGTTTGTGTCGACGGCTGTTGTAGACTCAGGTTCGAATCCCGATCGGGGCAGCACCTCTGGTTTCCTTAATTTTTTTATAATAGAAGATATACTTTTATATCGAGTGTGCATACCTACTGTTACATAGAAAGTGTATATAAGACACATATATGCATACAGTTTTTGTGTTAAGGAGTATCTGAAAAAAATTTGGAGGTAAATTTTATTGTACTAATAATGTATCTATAGAAATTGACGATATGTACCCGTTGGATGTGTGGTAAGGGTGCTTGCCTAACGTCTTAGGGGCCCCGGGTGTGACTCCCGGCGGGGTCAACTTGGCTCTGGTTTGGATTTGGAAAGTAGTGGCAAGGCACAACACACACTGCGTTTTGCAGTCATTTGGGCAGTCTGGCGGCAGTAACCACCCCCTTACAGAATACCACCGTGAATTAGCAGCATATGTGCTGTTGTGTTTCGGTGAGTGAGTATGGGATGCCAGAGCCCATTGCCCCATTCCTTCCTTCTTTATCCCCTTATCCTTAATCCTTCTGTGGTTGGTAGCGCGCTTGCAGCACATGTGACGTTGCGTGTGTTATATGCGACGGTAGCCATAATAAAAAAACTGTATATTATTGAGTACTGTAGGTATAGTTAGTAAGTAGCAGTGGCGAATATATTTTTATATTTTATACCAGAATTTTGTAGAAGTAGGTACGTATTTAAACTTTTAAGTCATTAAGACTCATACAACTTATGAATTAATTAATTAATTAATTAATTGTCTAATTACAACGCAAATTTATCAAGAATTTCGTGTATTTTATATTTCGTTACTTGCAAACCCACCGCTGGACAAAGACCTCTCCCAAAACTTACTTCTGACCTCTCCCAGCAATAGGACTTGGGTCTCTCCATTTTTTAGGTGCTGGACATCCTCCACTGCCATTTTTTTAACGTTGGGAAATCCTCTTGGATACCCGGCAGTGTAGGGAACACTGCGAGGTTATGTCCGATTCCTACCGGCTAAAACCCAACGACTTTCTAGCGCGGCCATTGATGGGCGGGGTCGCGGGGACGTTATGACATGATATGACGTAATGTCGCCGGTATCTCGGGTAGGAGGTAGGTACGCCGGCCATCTCGGGGACCTTACGACGGGCGGTAGTCTCCCTCCAGGGCTACCGATTGCAATCCGGCCGGATGATTTTCGCTTTCGGTCCAAAATAAACTGTTAGTGAGTTAATAGAGTGTAATTGTACTTATTTTACCAATATTTGGTATAAAAGTTGATTTTATATCTTTCTAATATATAAAATTCTCGTGTCGCGGTGTTTGTTGCCAAACTCCTCGGAAACGGCTGGACTGATGTT
Organism: Synanthedon andrenaeformis; assembly: GCA_936446665.2. Lineage (NCBI taxonomy): Eukaryota > Metazoa > Arthropoda > Insecta > Lepidoptera > Sesiidae > Synanthedon > Synanthedon andrenaeformis. The sequence goes on from OW387796.2 coordinate 6,318,881, forward strand.
GATGAAATTTTGTGTGCTTATCGAGTAGGTCTGAGAATCGGCCAACACCTATATTCCATACCCCTAAATGTTAAGTGTGGTCCACCCCAAAAATTTTATTTTGGCAAAACAACGTTTCCCGGGTCAGCTAGTATACTTATATATAAAAATCAACTTTATTTCCAATGTTAAGATTAGACAACGAGAAAACAATTATAATCTAGTAGTATAGGTAACTAGTAAAATTTTAACGACGTAACGAGTGGCTCAGACTTCTTAGATTACACTTTCACAGATAGATCAATTATTTAAGTAAGTAGCTTTATAAAATCTAACATATAATAGTTAGCCTTACGTAATTTACTGAGACGAGATCACAATAATTATTAAAGTATTTGAAAATGCTAACAAACAAGTCTCATACACCATCATGATTTGATGAATCTGTCTAATGAATGGTACAATTATCACAATAATGAGCTTGTATTATAATTATCTCTTTTTAGTTTAATTAACTTACAATAAATAATCATTTTAAGTAATAATAATGAGTTTTAGTTGTATCACCGTCGGTGTGTTACACTACAACTTCCAAACTGGGTGCGATGCTGTAGTCTTTCACTCTTTTTCCCCTCATCAATTCATGAATATTAGTCATGTGGATTCTCTACCGTGCGAGCATCGAATGACACACGCATGCACACCACGCATAACGCATTTAAAGTACCTCTTCATGCAACAGCGCAATTATTTAAAAATTCGGATCTGGTATATTGTTACTGGATCCAGTCAACGTTTAATGTAAGTCAGGGGACGGATCCGGATTGCAATCCCTAACTACCGCCCGGTCCCAGTCAAGGGGGAAGGTGGCGGACATAGGCCAGCCGCCTACGCCCGAGCTTCCTCTGGCGGAATCCTACGCTGCCCTGCCGGGCCGTGGTATCCACTCGACAGCAGCTCATAAGTAATTTATAACCAATAAGTTGCTTCCAATTGTAAAATCATGAAACATAATTTATTTTTTCTTTAGTCTGGAGGACTTTGATTTGTGTTTACTTATAAAATCCTTACACATATGGTGGATGTGGAAGTCTCATGTTATCTATCTATTGTTTCAGGTCTTGTATCGACCAGCCAGTGTCACCGTGCTAATGTTGCATTACAGCATCAATCTCTAGCAGAGCGGATAGGAAGGGATCATGAACAGACTATTCTGTTACCACCATTGCATCATCCTCGAGACGTAAGTCTTTTAAATTTAAACCTATATAAAAATGGATATTTGTATATCGGTATATAATAAAATCGCGAAACTTACCACCATCATTTGATTGATCATTGATTATTGATCACCATAAAGGATGACATGTATATTTATTTAGTTTTCCATGGTTTTTATGCTGTCAAATTTAATCTGCGAGGTCAGGTGAACCGATGGGCATACTTATGAATTACAGTTTTTTTTAAACGTATTTAAAATATTTTTTAAAAATGTTACAGAATTGTAACTAAGTGGAGTTTATTAAATCAGTATATGGTTGCTAGTTAAACTACTATATTGTCTTTCAAACTCGACAAGAGTTTATGTAATTAATTAATTAACATTAAGTGGAAATCATACCTACTATTTTCTAGACGGTGAAAATAAACCTCTATCTAGTTGTAATATTATTATTTTTTTATTAGAATTCCCTACAACTATGCACGCGCAGCACATATTCGCCGCTTCAGGCGCTCAGCGAGAGTACTTGCCGCGACCATGGCGCGCAATCGGTTCCCCCGCCGCAACCACCACCTCCAAGAATGGTCAGTAAACTTTAGTGAGGCCGCACATTGGCTATTATCGCTTCAGCGATAGTGGCTCTGAACAGCTTTCGTTTGCTGAAGCGACCATCCGCACATACACTGTCCCGTCGTACACGATAGAACTGTTCCCTCATATAATCAGTTGCTGAACCGACAAGAACGATCACTCACGCTTCTGTGCAGTTGCGAAGTTCGCACACACGATAAAACTTGCATAAGCATTGTCGCTAGAGCGATCAGTTTCGCTCATAAAATAAGTTGCTGAAGCGACAGAACGATCGCTCACGCGTCTGTGCAGTTGCGAAATTGTCGAAGTTGTTGCAAGCAACAATATGGAAGCCGATCCTAAACGGAACTTATAATAATCAATAATAATATAAACTACAATACACGTTAGCAAGTAGCATCACTGTTAATAATAAAAACATTCAAAACAAACCAGGTAGGTACAATTATAAAATATTTTTCTCAGGTGTCCTCACAAAACGTGACCCTCCACCCAGCAGTTGCACGTTGCACAGCCTCTTTAGAACTGTCTGCTCTTTGGCGGAGTTTTCACGAATTGGGCACAGAAATGATAGTCACGAAAGCCGGAAGAAGAATGTTTCCTGCCTTACAAGCGAGGTTGGCAGGGCTCCTGCCTAACGCTGACTATCTGCTATTGGTGGATTTTGTGCCGCTGGACGATAAAAGATACCGCTATGCATTTCACAGGTGAGAAAGTTTATACTATCGTTTCTCCTGACTTAGTATCAACACAAAGCCGAAACCGATAAAGTCTAGAAAGTTAAAATTTGGAATATAATTATGTTTATTTTGCGTGTCGCTAGTTAAATATAAATTTGGCAGATATTGTGTATTTTCAATATATAATTCAAGGAGGTTTCACATTGGCAGATATGTGTGTATAAATGAGAGAAGGAGGGCTGATTAAACTAAGGCATATTTTGTGATAGTTCGAGTTGGGTTGTGGCTGGTAAAGCAGACCCGGTGTCTCCACCACGAATCCACGTGCACCCGGACTCGCCGGCTCCTGGAGCCCACTGGATGCGACAGCTGGTCTCCTTCGACAAACTCAAACTCACTAACAACCAGCTGGATGACAACGGACATGTAAGTTATTGACAAAAATCACCTCTATTATGTTATTGTATCCATTATATTATAAAAAAATCTGTGGCACTTTCGTAAACAGTGGCGGCGCCACCGACGTCACAGCTATAAAGATGTCAGTGTCAGGCGCTATTTATGTGTTATATTTTTCAACGCGGACATAGTTGCGGGCACCAGCTAGTACAGTACATAAATAATAAGACCACTTTTTCCTTAGATTATATTAAACTCTATGCACCGGTATCAGCCTCGCTTGCATGTGGTCTACCTACCAGGTGAGGGGCAGTCGACGCCTGGTACTGTTCCCTATAGAACTTTTGTCTTCCCGGAGACAGGCTTCACCGCAGTCACAGCCTACCAAAATCATAGGGTAAGTTTCTTGGGGCGAATATTACTATTATTATTATTTTTTTGGAAAACGATAATAAAAAATACATTTTTATTTTTCTATATGATTTAGTCAATGTGATTTCATTAGCTAATGGCATTTTGTATCCCTCAACTTTTAAAATGGAACTTCGATCTATGAATTTAGCCCACTGCTTCTGAGAGCATAAAGAAATTAATTGGACAAAATATAATGTCGACATGTTCAAATTATTGAAGGCACAGTAAAATTTAAGGAGTGAGCTTGACGTAGTATAAAGTCAAACTTTTATAAGTAACGTTAATTTAATAAAAATATACGTTTAATTTTAATAATTAAACTTATATTTTTTTAATATACGTTTAATTATTTTAAACAAAAAATGTAAAAATTATTAGCTACCTTTGAGAATCAATATTGGTTTAATATGATTTTTTCATATATTTTTAATATAATATTTGAGCCTTTGTGTTAAAACATAACAATTAAATGATATATCCTTCAGTTTACATATAATTCCCGAAAAGTATAATTCTGTTGTAAACAATTCTACAAAACGATATTTTTATATGATACTAATTCTTTTATAACTAGGTACATGGTAAGGTATTTGTACATTTTATTTCAGATAACACAACTGAAGATAGCAAGCAACCCTTTCGCGAAAGGCTTCAGGGACTGTGATCCCGACGATTGGTAAGTCTGCTTTACATTATTATATATTAATAAGGAACCCTAAGTAAAAACGTTTAGATAAACGATCCCACATTTAAACCATCCCCTGTCACAACCCGGCTCCATGAATCAAATAATGAAACGTTTTATTTCCAAAGAAATGTCCATAGTCAATGTGAAGGCGCGTTTCAACAGCCGGTGACAATTTAATTTTACGACTTGGCCATAGACTAAAGAGTTACGCGACAGTTATGGCGGACACGACGCGTTTCCCGTTGCCGCCAAAATAAAAACGTCTGCTGCGTTGCGTTGCGTTACCCGTTACACAAACATAAAATTCGATGCTCACGGATATTTGAATTTATAGTTTTAAATTACCACTAAATTACTTTCGAATGTTCTTTCAGAAATAATGAAGACAGTCTTCGTAGTTTCATGAAAAAAAAAAAAATATTGAGATGTTTTTACAGATTTGAGAAATAAAATTTTATTTGTGATAATTATTTTAAAAACATAAGTATATTACCAATAAGATAAAATCTATATAATTTTATGAGATTTATATTAAAAGTCAATATTACGTTAAATATAAATATTTAAAAATACTAGCGGTCCGCTCCCGGCTTCGCCCGGGGTGCATTTTTTTTTACGTAAAAACCTTCCCTGATTATCCCTCTATGCATGAGTGAAGACAGAATTAAAATCGGTCTACCCGTTCTCGAGTTTTGCGCTTAGCAACACATTTAGGGATTCATTTTTATATTATAGATTATTTGATTACCAACTTGTGACCGCTACTTGAATATTAATTAATTAAGACGGTGATAATCATTATATCAAGAGGACGCAAATGCGGAATTTCGGATAGCCGGAAAATCAACAGCCGTCGATCTCAGAGTAAACATAAGCAAGCTATAGAGCGCTAACGTCGCTTGTTGTCCATTATGCCAAGTGTAAGCAGATGTTCTATAGATACTGATAGATAGATATAGCGGATGAATAGTGATGTGCCACGATTAATGTCTGTGCGTAAATGTCAGTACTTCATTAGTTTAAGTATTAAGTAGGTATGTATTTTGTATGTATGTATTTTTTATATTATTTTATTGTACGATCTTGTATGTATTTTATTATATATTTGTAGGTAAGTAATACTTACTTAAATGCCTTAATTTGGTATGGTACTTATAATAACTTATTATTTATAAGTATCTATTATGTTGGTACGTAACATAATCATTTAGGTAAGTATTTATAAATCTCATATTTTGTAAAACTAGAATAAAATAATAATTTCAAAGTAAAGAAAAATTTGTATGTTGTCTATAGTAAGCAACACGTCTGGACGACAGCGGGGCGTAACGACGTGAAGGGGGAATTATTTTAAATATTAATCCATAATTTGTTAGTAGATAATACAAACAATATTAATGTCTAATACTTACATGTTATTATTACGGAAGAAATCATGTTATTACACAATATTCGAGTACAACGTGGTACAGCACTATCTTCAAGGTTGAGGAGGTCTGAAGCGGGAGGCGCGGAAACGCGTCCTGCGTGGACCCGCCCCCGCGCCTCCCGCAACCTCCTTTCTCGCCATGAGTAATTTTGTTAAAATCCGTGTTTTCTAATCAAAATATTACGTACTGATGAAAAGAAAAATCATTGTTCTTATTAGTTTGCTTCCGTGAATCGTTCTTACAGCTTGGTACTGCACATTCACCATTATAACATTAAATTTAAATAAATATCGGTGGGAGAAACATTCAGCACGCGTGACATTTGTGACTTATAGCGTCGCCATTGCAATTTCGATACTGTTCAAACCCGTGCTTTCAGTTCATACTCGCTAACGTTCGCTCTATAGCTTGCTTATGTTTACTCTGAGCCGTCGATCGAATTTCTCTAAAAATACTATAATCCGGCTACCAATATTATAGTACTTTGTGCTGGCTACTCGCTGCGGCGTCGCGCGCGGTTATAAAATAAAAGTAGCCCTCAGTTACTCCTTATGACATCAGCTGATTACCACTAGAAGTCCTGTCAAAATCGCTCCAGCCGTTTCGAAGATTAGCCGGAACAAACATACAGGTAGACAAAAAAAAATTGAAATTTGGTTTTATGTATAAATACCGTATATTTAGTATTAGTAAAATTAGTAGTAGTAAAATTTGATTTACTCGTATATTTAGTAAAAAGTAGTTATTTTAACATTACAAACAGACTCTTATATTTTATTTATTAGTATAGATGGGGCATCAAATCTTGTCATAGATGTATTGATTGACACATAAGTATGAAACTATTTTAAGTAGGTAATTTTAAGTAGTAAGTAGTGGTTTATATAAACACAAGAACATAACGAAAAAAGCGTTAGATTTTTGGAGATTTGCATATATTTTTATATTTGTTACTCGAATGCGTTATGTTTATGAGTTATTTACGTTCTATTTTTTTTTTAATATTTTAGAATATCTGAAGTGACAGATATTGCGCCACCTAAAGAATATTATTTAAAAAAAAAAAACAATGTTGTTCTTTCGGTGTGATCGTATAGTGAAAATTTAAATTTTATAATCGTTCGGAGTAAACTCCAGTCGTGTGTCGGAGCTGACACACACAATAATTTTTTTAATCTAAGGAAGTTTTTGTGAACCTATCTTCTCTGACTCTTTCTTGAACTTTTTTAGTTGTTCCGTGTGTAAGAGGCCTTATTCATTGCTAGACAGCATTAGTTAGGTATCTTCACGTCTAGCTACCAATATAGATATATATGCTGGTGCATAAAGTTTTCTTGGTATTTATACCGGCCACCAGCGCGCTGGGTAACAGTAAACAAAGAATTACGCAGATGCGCTCGCGCAACCAGCGGTCGTCTTGTTTATACTGTACATCTCGTTAATTCCCGATGCCGATCCTGCATTGGTCCGTTACCGTATCGATAAATCTTCATATAACGTCTGCGTTTATTCTCGCCACTCACAAAACATGTTTTATGGGAGCAATAAGATTTATAACGATTTCGTGGTCTCGTAAAACACGCCTATAAACAAATGTGGGCGGAGAGGCGGCCGCAGAGCTTTGCTTACTTTCACAAAGGTGTAACTGAAGTTAACAAGAATATATTTCGTATGATGTAGGTGGTAATTTTGATGAGCCCATTGAATGAGTGGTAAAGTGCTTGTCTAACGTCTCAGGGGGCCCGGGCTCGATTCTCGGCTGGGTCAACTTTGGAAATGAACTGTTCAAAATTGACTGGTCTGGATTTCACAGAGCTAATATTATTCAAAATCTAAAATCAAGCATGTTAGTTATTCTAAATCGATGTAAATTAATAACTGTATCAATTTTATAAAACACTTTTTCGATTTTGAAATGAAATGGACTATGGAAAGACCGAAAACTCAGATAAGATAATACAAGCATTAGCGTAAAATTAATAATAAGAAATTACGATTGTATTAATTTCACATAACACCTTTTTAAAATTAAGATTTAAGAACTATTGAAACAGGCATAACTTGTAGGAAGTTATCAATTAATGTTATTATAATATAAATGTTATAAAAATTAGATTAGAAAAAAAAATCAAATTAGTTCACAAAAACAGAGATAGTTTCCGATATTCATACAGAACAGAGAGATGAACAGAGATACTTAGTTCACACGATAATTCCTGTTGTATAGTAAGTCCTATATATTTATTTTTTAGAAACTTACAAAAACTTTTATTAAACGCTGAAGTTATTAAGACATCTGCAAAGCTATTAATCACGCTGGGACATTAGGATAGGACTAATCACCACGTGCACAAACAGTTGGAAAGAGACAAAAACTATCATAAGTTAGAGCCGACTTCCCGGTAGAATCGATTAATATATTGTGACGTATATACGAGGATACCATTTGTCGTAGGTTGTCAAAACAGAGAATTATCACTAAAACGTAACAGGACTCCGCCTCTGGGCGGGCGATTTTATTTTTATAATTATCTCAGATAACAGTGATTCATTTAATATTTTTTTTTTAAGTCTTACGTGTGAGATTTTCACGAAACAACTGGCTGAAATGGTGTAGTATTTTTGGAATTAGTTCATGGAGCCCTTTCATTTGATACCCCATTCGATAGGTTACTGAAGAAGTTTTTTTTTTTCATACAAACAATTATTCATGACTGGAAAATGTACCAGGTAGCGAATATCCACCCAAGTCTAAATTTATTAAGGCTCCTACTAAACTTTCCTGAAAAAAAAAAAATTCTCCACATGCGGACTTCCCCACAGGACTACAGCCAGATCCAGGATTATTATGTCTATCAGTTGAATTAAGTAACACCCTTTTATAACTTTGGGAAATGCTCTTGGATACCAGGCCCGGCAGTGTAGGGGACACCCTCATACACATGTGGTATAAATTCTTAAAGCGTCGTTTTCTTAAAGCGACGATATTGCATTTTCAGTCCACCAGAGCAGTCTCAGTCGCGCGGACCACCAGGAAGTAGGCGCAGGGAGCAACCATCGACGGAGCCGTGTCCTCAACTCGCGCAGCCATATGCGGCAGAACCGAGTGCATGCGGACCACTGTACGCTGCGCACGCGCACACCGTGCGGTAAATATATTCTTCAATTTATTCCAAGGAGACCAACAGTTTTTTTTATAATGTAAATAATAAATATAAAAAAATAGTAAGTAATATTAGTAGTGCCCGCAGAGTTTAACAGTCATTTGGGCAGCCCGTCTGGCGACAGTAACCAGCCCCTTACAGAAGAACATTTCTCCCTATCCCTTCCTAATCTCTTATCCTTAATCCTACCATGGTCGGCAGTGCACTTGCAACACTCATGGCGTTGCTTATGTTGCCATTATAACCATGATACGAGCGAGGCGAGCCGAGCGAAAAAGAGAATATGGAAAATGACGCTCCCTAGAAATGAGCTAGGTCATTTTTATCCTTTTTGCTCCACTATATACTTTGGTGGAAATTTATGTATGCAGTTTAAACTTACAAATTGAACGGAGTCCGTAATGGGTCCGTTCCCTATGCGGTGGAAACCTCGCTTAAAACACTATTGAAGAGACTCTTCAAAACTATATAAGAAAATATTTTATTCCAGATATCAACCTCACACAAGCCACAACAGTGCGTACAGCGCGTACTATGCACATAGGTAGCTTATAAGCTTTTTGTTACTTAAAATGGTAAGCTATTTGTCTAAGGTATGTGATACAAAGTATATGTGCTAAAATATAAATAAGTTATTATGTAAAATTAGGAGATTATTTTGAAATAAGTGATTAAGTCCATTCAGTCTTGTTCAGTCTGTGGACCGAATATTTTACAATTGCGAGTTTATAAAACATCTCGTTAATACTTACTTACTTACATTACTTACGTTAAAATTTATAAATTAGCAATAAATGCACGGCGGTGTAGGTATTAATTGTATGAATCATTTTATTCAGGCGTCATTGCTTTTGCAGCTAAAAGTTGAGATTGAAAGATACTTATGCATTACAAAAGTAGCGAGAAAGTTATTTTTTTTTTTATATTCTCTATTAACATAAAAAGTAATAAAAACTATTAATTCTATTAAAATAAAAACCTAATAGCTAAAATAATGATTTCCTCTATACTACAATTTCTGAAGTTATTTTAGACCAAAAAGGCACTATAAAAACACCTTGACAAGCCTACATTCTGAGCCTAAGGTATTAAAAGACCAGATAAAAATCTAAATTTAATTTATTTTTCTATATTATAATCTCCCTGCACTGCAACGCATTTCTCAAATCTTAAAAATCTCTAGTGTATGTATATTCAAGAGGATGAAAGAAAAGAAGTGATTTACCTACTACCATTGAATTAACAATTGCAATATTTACTTATGAATGCGAAATTTTACTATAATGTTATTAAAGTGCCTTATATTGAAAATTAAAATTGTCTATACCTATGTATTTTATTGTATTATAGTTATAAATTATACTTATACTAGTGGCCCGCTCCCGGCTTCGCCCGGGGTGCTTTTTTGCAATCCAGCCGATAAATTACTTTAAACCGCCATCTGTGAGAACCTTATGGAACTCACAGATAAATAATTGCTGTATTGAATAAGTATCAACAGATGGCGCTATGTTAATAATATTATATAATTAAAAAAAAATAAACAAAATGAGATATAAACTATCCTATCTTTTAAGTTGGACCAAATGACAGACACTTATGAAGTTTGATCAAAGTCGGTTCAGTAGTTTCAGAGTTTATCGCGAACATACATCGTGACACGAGATTTTTATATATATAGATAGATATACACCTAGTTAGTCAATACATTGTTGTTACCAAAGATATGGTTGTTTATCAAGTGCCCTCAGAATAGTGAATAAACCAGAAGACGCGACATTTTTTTCTTAATACTATTACCAATAACGTCTTTAAATCGTTCATTATATAAAAGAATTTCTAGTTAAATTTTGATTATACGCTCCTTCTACTTTATTTTTTATTTTGAGGAAAAACTGAAAATGTATTATATTAAATTTAAAATGTGTAGGAACAACAAGCAAACCATAGTTACTTATTAATGTTAAAAGTATAATAGGTACGAAGTACTAATACTTGTTCTATTTTATTTTATGTTAAAAACATTATGTCATCTACATAAAATTCAATTTACAATAAATGTATAAAAAATATTATTAGGTAATGTGAAGTATTTCAAAATAAAAATACCTAGAACGAATCTAATCACGTCTTGTTTAAACTGTCACATTACAAAATATTGATAAACGTTTTAAATATGGTAGGTATATGGATAATATTATAAATGTAGGATTGTATTGAGTCAATTGAAAATGTGCCAAATGTAACCCAAAAATATTTTTTTAGTTAGATAAGCTTAAGAATTAATTTTACTTAGTGTAACTTTGTATTTATTAATAAAAGAGATTTTTTAATATTGTTTATTTTGTTCACCGGTTTGTTGCATAAGTTTATTGCATTAAATATAATCACACAAATTAGCCAAACATAATATAAAGTAAACAAAAAATTGGAAAGATTAGCAAAAGAAGCATATAAGAAGAACAAAGTCGTGTTAGTTAAACCGTTTATAACTCAAGAACGGCTAGATTTTTTTTATTCTCTTTGATTTGTTGAATTCGTTTATTATTCGAATAAGAAAAACGAAAAAAAAAATACAAAGAAAATTCATTTTCTCATATATTTTTTATTGATGGCTTTTAGAGGAGGTACGAAGTTCTAACTAACAACTAAGCTAAGCGGTAAGTAATAATAAACCAACCCCGGCCTATTCATGTTGCAACAACAGTATTCAATATGTATTTCATATCATTGCATAGGCGTTCGTTTGTGTTAATCTGAAATAATTAATTTTATTGGAAAATGGCATCGAATACAAATAAAAAACCTGTTTAATAAAATAGGATACCATATAGATAACATACCTTTACTTATACTAGATCTTTTTGCTTCAAAATATGTAACTTAAATATTAATGGGCTTTATTGAGGGATTTATCTATATATATTAAATAAAAAAAATGAATCGCTAAATGTGTTTGTTGTTAAAGCGCGAGTTGGTCTACCAATTCGGATTTATTTATTTTTTCAAATATTCTTTTGAAACCGAAGAAGGTTTTTATGAAGAGAAAAATTAGAAAAAAAACCTTGAAAATTGCGCCCGGGGGCGGATCGCTAGTTTCAAATAAAAATTCATGATCTAAGTAATAACTTAATTATATACATATAAAAATATTACTGAAGTTATGATTTATCAATCTGACACTGACATTCTAAAACCAATACTGTAAAACAAATAAAATTAACTGTATTTAATTACATCATCATGAAACAATATTGCAAATGCTCCGGCAGATTGTCTTGTGGTGTCTTGTAGTGGGTCTTTTCCGCTAAAGTGTAAGTCATCACGTTATTGACTGTACCAGAACCGGGTTCATCACCGTTTTCAACAATCACTTTAGAGGAAATTGTTTCTTCGTATTCTTCACCAACTACTTCCGGCGTCGGCTCAACTAGTTCCTCAGGTATAATGATTGAGGATACTGATTCCACTGAACAATATGGATAGAAATCTGGTATAGGTGTTGTTGCTTTTGGCTTAGAAACTCCGGCGCAATTACAACGTACAGGCGGTCTAGGTATTTGATTTTCACAGCGACAGGGATTACAGTTGCAGCGAGATTTTATTTTAGGTTTATTGTTACCATCAGGTCTGGCATTATTTATCTGTTCGGGCTTATATTCAAATGGTGGATAAAGGGTGTTAAATATATCTTCACCGGGACAATAGATAGTGTATTCGAAGAAAGTACTATTTTTCCTATTATCTAGAGGCTTGGTCTGTTCGCTTTTCTCTTCTAAAGGAACGAATGTAAATACTTCTTTAGTATTCTGTTTACAAACGTCCTTAGCTGTGAAATCTGATTGTTCACTTTGTTTTCCAGCAGCGTCCAAAATGTCTTCTAACATATCAGTTTCTGGTTCAAATTTAATGTTGTATTTTTCTGCAATTTCCTTAGCGCTCATGAATTTTTCTATGGCAATGTTTTGATTCTCATTATTGTTTTTAATGTGATTTAATAATCTCGTTACCAGTTTTGTGCTATCCATTGGAGTTTCAATGGATCTTTTATTCAGTTTGTTATCGTCAGTGCTCTTGTCGTAACCAACTATTGCAAAGGAAAGTAGATTCGTCATCTCATTTTCGATTGTTTGAGCAATTTTGTTTGCTATACATTGTATGTCTTCTATTTGTTGTTCTTTACTTTTCTTTGGATCTGTTGCATACGCCATCATCGTGGCTGATGGACTATGAATGATTTCACTCCTTACGAACGGATCCGTCCATTCACTATTATATAACCTCATAGGAATTGTAGTTTCTAAAACATTATTCTCTGCATCATTTGCTTTGGTCGATATAATTAGACTCTGAAAATAATAAGAAAATAAGATATATGTCCCACCTATTTATTTAGTTTTTATTTTAGTAAATGTAAAAGCAAATCTATCCATCAAAAACAAAATGAATGGAATTAAAATATAAATATAATAATATTTTACCTGAATTAAAAATATTAAACACGTGTATAAATGACTCATGATGAACGACTAAAGTATACAATAATTATGTCTTTTTATTATATATTTAATACCTACCTATCTTTATTAAGAAATGGTTTGGAAAATATTGCTACACTATGTACATAGGGTTCTGATACGACATGTTTCGCATTTAATGATACACAAGTCTTTACAAAGATTATGCAAGCATATGTTGCAATTTTTCATTTCCACACCTGCTTTTTCTTACACGTGATATTGTCTCATTTTGATCGTTATTCCAAGAAGTTTCGAAAACAAATAAATGTTTAAGAAAATCTTACACACTGGTTTTTAAGACTGCTTTTTCTCTTGACAACCTCAGATTCAGATGGCAGTTGTACATTTTTAAATTCGCAATAAATTTTAGTTAACTTGTAATATATTATAATTTCTACATAACTTATTTCCTATATTATATCGTGTTCCTGAAATAACAAAATTTGACAAAATTTGACGTCAATTTCTCTGGATAATGATTACATATTTTAAAATACAATTTTATTCCGTGGAATAATGATTAGGTATATTTATTTAACTTAACTGAAAAAGAAAAAGTAAGAATAAAGAAAAATGTTTATTTGATTTATGTCATTTCATCCATCGTTTACTTAATTTGTTAATGTGTTCATTAATGTGGGTAAGAATTAAATGCAATTAAATGCAACGAACATAAAGTAACGAGTAATACTTTTTCAATGAATAATGAAAATATGATAAAAACCTACTCCTAGAAATGTTATTATATTTATTGTAAGAGAAGAAGAGAGAGTAGATGTGGTAAACTCAAGATTTCTATTGGTAGTTAGATTAAGTAATTATAGTGGCAGTCCGTCTGACGGCAGTAACCACCTCCTCACAGAAGACAATAGTGAATTAACAGCATGCGTGCTGTTGTGTTTCGGTGAGAGTAAGTGACCTTTCCCTTCCCATCAATTATCCTTAAGTCCCCTACTATAGTCGAAAACACACTAGCAGCACCTGTGGCGTTGTTTGTGGTATATGTGACGGTAGCCACCTCCATCAAGTGGACCGTCAGCCTGTCTGGCAAGCTTAACATAAAAAATATATAAAAAGGCTGTGGAATTTCTAGAAAATTAGGAAAGGTGAGGATATACTAACGTAGCTAAACACTGTCAGATTTCTAAGGTGTGTGTGTAGAGAAAATTTGAGGCATTCTAAAAATATATAAAAAGAAATATTATGAACTATAGGGCAAAAAATATTCATCTGGACATTAAATTAGCTTATTATCATATTGAGAGGGTCTAAACTTTAAAATATTTAAGTATTCTAGTGAATGAAAACTGTCAATGGAAACCGCATATTGACTCAGTTTGCGCTTAATTAATTGTTTCGTATTTGCTTTTAACTCTTATTAAAGCAATATAACGCTTGACCCTTTGTTGCTGTAATACTTTATACGTTTTTTATTTTGTTTTAGTTTTTGGATGAAAGGTACCCTATGTTCTTTCTTGTATCCCTGACAACGTGTATGCAAAATTTCATGATCGGTTGAGTAGTTGATGATCGGTTCATGATGATCGGTAGAGGAGTGAAAAGGTAACAGACAGACAGACAGTTACTTTCACATTTATAATATTAAAGTATGGAGTATGGAAAATTCATACAAGGTATACAAAATAATTAAAATAAACAATACTTTTTTTTTTATACTGACATTAACTTATTAATGTGTGCAGAATTCATATTATGCGCCCAATAAGCTGTTTTCGAATTAATTTTCAATAAAAGTGAAGTTATTTTTTGTTCTAATTTTTTTTGGAGTTTCTATTATTTTAAACAAAACAATTTGCCTTTCATATGTTTAAGTATGATATAATTTTTTTTAGTATTCAGCGAATATTTGTAGTATTTAACCTTTGTTGCTACCTTAAAGGCTATTAACAGTATCCAAAGAATCTGCCCTTTAGCTGTCTTTTTGTTAAATGAGATCAACAATGAAGTCCCCAGCGGAAGATCAGCGCTGTGTGTGACTTGTAACCAGCGAACAAGATATACAATATTATTTCGATGCTTGTAGCACACACAGCATATGTTGGGTGCCTATTTAGGTCGAGGCAAGTAAGGTACGATTAGCTATTAGTACAGGGTTCCCCAAACTATTTTGGACAAGTGACCCCTTTTCAACAATGAACTGTTACCTCAGACCCCCATGGTCAAATTACCTACTTTTAAGACCAACCCCCTTATTCATAATGGTCCGCTAACTTAAAGCAGCTATCTATCTTAGTCTATCTTTAGTTTTTTCCTATTGGTACAAAATACCTAGGTACTAAGGTGCCAATTAGAAAACTTTGCACTTGGTTAAGTGAGTGAAGTTGATTTCATTTTCTCGTCAAAATTTAACAAAATAAAAAGACAATCCAATTCAGTAAATATCAAGTTTAATTTATAATTATTACAAATTAATACATAAAGCATCTTAAGTTGGTAGGAAATTATATTTTAAAAACTATTAATTCGCAAAGAGAAAATAAAACATTCAGTGCGATGGATGAACCTGGTGACTATCTACCAATCTAGCTACATCCGGTTCAATATTAGTGAGTTGCAGCCTTAAATCTCCACGTTCGTTGATTTTCAAACGGTTTCTTTGTTTTGTCAAAATGTTTGTTACCACACTGAAGCTTTTTTCAACTAGATATGATGATGGAAAAGCGATAAGGTATTTTTCAGCAATGTTCCACAATGTAGGATACTGTGTTTCAATTTTGCGTTGCAACCAGAACTTCTGATAGCCTTGGTTGAACTTTTGCTTAAGCTCTTCGTCTGTGCTGATGGTAATCAACTCTTCTTGCATTATCACATTGGCTTCTTCTATGGCTGTGGTGTTATACGGATTTATTATCCATTGAGGAATTTGTAAATTTAAAAGATCATCAAACCTCTCCGTAAAATCCTTGTGTAATGCGTCCAAGTGAGTAACATATAATAAAATGTCATCATCTTGAAGCATTTTTGGTAATTTTGACAAATGCGGAAACTGCGAATATTCTTTTCTGCCTAAATTTTGTTTATAAAGAACTAGTTTACCCACGAAGGCCGATATTATTGATTTTGTTTTAATCAAGTTAAGATCATCACCCTGTAGTTGCAAATTAACTTTGTTGAACATTCCAAAGATATCAGTCAAGTAATAAATATCTGTTTTACAATTGTTCAGATTTTCTTTCAAATTCGGATCTTTTTCTTGTAAAAACTCCAACACAGATTCAAAAAGGGCTGAAAATCTTTCTAAGCAAGAGCCTCTTGATAGCCAGCGAACTTCAGTGTGCAGAAGTAACCGAGTAAAGACTTCGTCGTTTTCGTCACATAGTTGAGCAAATAACCGAGAGTTCAAAGAATTGCTTCGAATCTTGTTGATAGCATTTATTACATATTGTAAAGACTTATGCAATCTAGGACTCAGCTTTTTTGCTGCTAAATGCTGCCTGTGAATCACACAGTGAATAACCAGTACATCAGGCAGTTGTCGCTTTAAGTGAGCTATAAAGCCACGATGACGACCAACCATAGACGGTGCACCATCAGTCGCAACAGAAACAATATTCTTCCATGGAATAGCTTTATCAGTAAAAAAATGTTCCACGGCCTGAAAAATCGATTCTCCTCTAGTATCAGTCTCTAAATATGCAGCAAAAATCAGTTCTTGGCACATATTTTCATCTTTGATAAATCGAACATATCCTAACAATAGAGCTTCATTGCCGGGTAATGTAGACTCGTCCAACTGGAGAGAGAATCTGCGGGTCTGTAAGAACTTGCATAAAATGTTTTCCACATCGCGTCCCATCTCATCTATGCGTCTCTGAACGGTGTTGTTGCTCAAAGGTATTCTCTTTAAAATATCATGTGCGGGTTTGTGCAATACATTGTTAAGGACCTCCGCAATGGCTGGTAAGATAAGCTGCTCTCCAATTGTATGGGGTTTCCCCGACTTCGCTATTAGTAAAGATATATTATAGGACGCTCGTAAACCATCATTGTCTCGAATAGATGATGACGCAAACATCGATCCTATGGATGGCCTTTTGTCTAGTTTTTCTTTCAGTGCTTGAAAATATGACAAGGGCTTACTTTTTTTGTTAGCATGTACTCTTGATAAGTGGTCATCCATTTTTGAAGGCTTCATGGCATCGTTACTAAATACTTTTTCACATATGAGACACATCGGGAAGTGTTGATTTGATGGAGATGCAATAAATCCGAACTTCAAGTAGTCCAAACTGTATTGTCTGCATTTTTTTTTCGTGTCCGCCATCATAAAACTTTCAGTAATTCTGCAAACAAAAAAATAAGGAACCTAAATAAAAAACAATAATAAACTGTTAAATTTGCACACTATCTTATTTTTATCACACTCAGTTAATGGATTCTTGTTAAGTATTACTGACTTACTCTTTGATAAACTTTGATACCTATATTGGGAAGTAACTACAGTAGGTAATTAGGTATAGAAACTTCGTATTAGGTAATTAGGTAGAATAAGAACGAAAACCAAAGACTTAAGTGTTAGTAATTTTTACAAATACAATTATACATACCTATTTAAAATATGTTGTATGTTGTGTTTAACACTTTTTCAGTCACTTTACTTCACTTAATTTAGCTTTGTAATAAGTTTGTAATCTCTTGAAATAAATGAGTACTTAGCTATATGAGTTTTTATCGTTCAAGCTCCAACGAATTTCAAAACGCAAATGAACTTTCAACCTAAATGCAAGCTCGTTAAATAGTAAAATATCAGGAACATGTTTGGACTTGATCATGAATTCGTTCGTCTTAATTCGCGTAAAGCCGCTATCACACTATTCAATTTGAACGATTCCAATTTAGGAAATCGGAAGGTGTGATCGCAGTTAGAACAGATTGGATTCAATTAAGAGTTTATCCATTTTCAACTCTATATCTTCGATTTAGAAATCAATTTAGCGTAGTGTGATCACGAGCTCACTACTTAGATTCCTAAATAGGAATCGTTCAAATTGAATAGTGTGATAAGCACTTTATCGTCAAATAGAGAGCAAGTCAAAACGCCGCTGAAAGACGTACGCTCCAACTCAATCTTGCACAAACTTGTCCACATAGACTTGCCGAGTTTTTCATCTTGTACGAACTTGAAACTTTACATTCCTGGAACATTATTTCCTACAAAAATATTAATTATTCTTAGTACACGTAACACAACATAAACAATACAGTAACTACCTACTTACCTATCTTGAAAGTTTTAAATAAGAACTTGTGTTAATATAATAGGGGTCGATTTTTAGACCTCGTCGACCCCCAAAATCACTTTTCGTTTATGTCGACCCCTAGGAAACCGATATCGACCCCAAGGGGTCGATATCGACCACTTTGGGAATCCCTGTATTAGTAGGTTACGATTAAGATTATTTTCATTAAACTTGTATGTGCTATTTGTGTTTCGTACTCAATAAAATTTCTTTTCTGTCTTTCTTTCTTTCTTTCTTTTAAATGAGAAAACTTTTTAGGTGGATAATGATTGTGGAATTAACTCTATATTTAAGAAAAGCTTTCCATTAATCAGCAGACGCACCTTGAGCTAACTTATTCATTTGGTAGTGTCATTATTAGCTACAAATTAATATTAAATTTGCCTATATAATAGATACACATCGTGGATTAATTAGATTTTTTTTAGTTGTGATTTGAAGAAAAGAAAAATCCTGTTTATTATTATACAATTTTTATTTCCTTTTAAATAAATAATATTAATAACTTAACTATTGACATAAATTTAAAACTCAAATTAAACATAATTTGCTTGAATATCTGGCTGCGCAGGATATTGAGGACATAATTGTTGATAGGGAGTTAAATGATAAGTTTTGTGCGGGAATGTTTGCGGAGGGATTTGAGGATAGACACTCGTAGGACGAGGTAAAGGTTGGGGTAAGGTATTAACATTCGAAAACCTGTAATTTGAAGGATAAGAAGGCTCAGGACATACGGATCTTCTAGAGTTAAAGGACGGCGTTGAAATAGAATATTCCGTGGGCTGTATTCCTCGATCTAAGGCGAAATATGAAGGCTGCGGACGTGGTGAAATAATCGGGCTTTCTATAGCATAAAAAGCTGGAGCTGACGTCATCACTGGTGCGCTAAGACGCGGCATCATTGGTATCGTTGTTGGTACAAACGAGTACATTACTTGTGGAGCTTGTGAAAACGTAGCTGATGGTGCATATGCAGTCGTCAATGTATTGCGTGACGTTTCTTCTGAAGATGTGTTTGAAGATAGTTCTGATGAAGACGGTGATGTGGTCGGAGGCCTCAACTTCGCAAGTAAAGCTGAAAACCAAAGATAGTTACACATAATTACATTCACAAACACATTTGTACATTTTTCTCAAAATAAAGGTACGCTTTAAAAACGCTTTGATTGAAATAAATATCAAGGCACTATGTGTCATAAGTAATCTTGGAAATAAAAATAACAAGCGTGTAATAAGTATAAAATCGACTTAATGCCTGCTCCAGACTGTTTGGTAAAACGGCGCGGTTTAACAATTTAAAAGGCATTGAGTGAGCTTTGAGAGAAAATTTTAAAAAATTGTAAAGAATTTTACTACACAATCATATTTAAAATACTGACTCGTTGTACAGTATATAATATTTATCGACATTTTAAATAATTAAATAATACAATTCTGCCACTATTTTTTTTTTTCATTGAATATTTGATGGATTTAA
This sequence comes from Synanthedon andrenaeformis, assembly GCA_936446665.2. Lineage (NCBI taxonomy): Eukaryota > Metazoa > Arthropoda > Insecta > Lepidoptera > Sesiidae > Synanthedon > Synanthedon andrenaeformis. The sequence goes on from OW387796.2 coordinate 6,338,709, forward strand.
AATGACGAAAGATTTTAAAATTTTAGAAAGAGTTTAGAAATGAAGAACAAATGTTATTTGTAACATAAGGTAGACAAAAAGACCTTCAAAAATAGTTTACAATAATTATTAATACAACGAGCTGACATTAATTTATGTATATGCTGACATGTATTTTCACACAGATAACAGAAGGCCTTTTTCAATTTCATACTCTTTTCAATTTCTAGATCAGTTGTATTGTTTTGGAAATGTGCACTTAAGTTTGAAGTGAATGTGATCAAGTATGGAGACGAGCGGTCAAACTAAACGATTGGCGTTCTCGGTTAGAAAAACTGTGCATTTAAAACTGTAAGTGTGAAGAGGCTTTAACAAATATTATTCAACAGCAATGTTAAACAAGCAAAAATTAATTGTAACATGAAGTAACTTACGTGACGAATACAGAGCGTCGATCATCTGACTCATTCTTTCATTGAGGGCAGCGAGCTGGAAATGCAAAAACAAAACATATATACATATAATCATATTACTAAACTGTACAATATTTTACCAAAATAAAGCTACCTTTAGCACTGTGTCGTTGATTTGTCTCAACAATACAGCAGCCATACAATACTGGAATAAAGCTGATTAAAATCTATTATTTTGATTGGCGATTATTCATCTAAGGCTTATTTAGCAACGACATCTATCTATCAATTTAGGAGAATTAAACTTTAAATTAATTTTCTTAATTTTAATTAATTAATTCCTTTGTCCACTCAATATAAAGAATATGAACTAAAAAAATAAAACCTAATAAAAAATATAAAATAATAATATTATGAAGAGAAGATTTGTATTCTTGTTTGAAGCTGGTTTGTAAGAATAAACTCAAAAACTATTGGACCGATTTTAAAAATTCTTTCACCTATAGAAAGATACATTATCAGCGAGTAACATAGGCTGTATTATTTTTTAGTTACACGGACGAAGTCGAGTGCAACAGGTAGTTCACAATAAAGTTTGTATAAAGTTTGCATTCGACTATTGTTAATTTTTACAGAAAGGTAATATTTTTTTATAAATATTCAAATTAATTTACCTGTGTTTTATGCGAGTCAGGACAATTGGGAGTTGCCGAACAAACTCCAAATGTGAATGTACTAACTACTACAATGAATAACTTCAACATTTTGATTTACGGCTCTGTACCATTTGATTGCTAGATTTTCAATACATATATTTCTCTCATAATTGTTATATAAATATTAGACGAACGTGATCAAACATGAGATTGTCGATTGTAAGACGCCAAATTATTATGAAAAGATTTATCTTCTCGATTGCAAGATTACAGAATATTGCTTAATGTTGAATAATCAACATTGATAAAATTGATATTTCGAAATTGAAAACTTGAATGACACATTCGAAGATTACAAAACAAAATAATTAAGGAAACTACCCTACTTATACCCCTACTTATACCCTTTATACCCCTACTTTTTATTTTTTTACCTACGACTTTTTACTGCCACAAAGTAATTAAGTAACACAATATGCACGCGACTTCGCTCGCTTAACATTGTAAAATATAGCCCATGTTATTCGCTGATAATGTAATTTTCTGTAGTAAAAGAATTTTAAAAAAACGGTCCAGAAATTTTTGAATTTATTCATTACAAACATACAAATTTTCTCTCGTTATAATATTAGTATAGTAGATATAGAATAGTATTATTAAATATTATAAAGAAAATATTTATATTATACAATACATAAACTCTGACAATGAAGATACAATACAACACTATCCAAGCCAATAATAATATATTTTATCAAGGAGCGCGTTTATACTTTTTTTATATTAATGTCAGAAGACAAGCAGATGGTCCACTTAATGGTAAGTCCTGCTTAACATCTAGGCTTTGTGATTATTATATTTTATGTTAAGGTCGGCAGACAGGCTGACGGTTCACTTAATGGTAGGTGGCTACTGTCGCCTATAACACAAGCGAGGTGGCAGGTGCTTCTAGTATGCTGCCGGCTACAGAAGAATTAAAAGAATTAGAAGGGTAGGGGATTGAAAAGGGATAAGGATGGGCTCTGGCATCCCTTATATAAAAATATTTGATTTTATTTTGATTTAAAATGGGTTATCGACAAGTCATCATCAAGTCGACTCTTGGTTAAAAAAAGCATTTGATATATAAATAATATCTTTAAAAAATATGGTCACTTTGTAATAATTTTTATTTAGGTACATACAAAAATAGCAATTGGTGTTTGTTTTTTTATTTACCTAAAATTCAAATTTGAAATGACAATACTAAATTAAAGTAAAATTCTGTAACTTAAAATTATAGTTACTGAGAATAAATTAATTGCGTACGTGAAAGATAGACTGATACTTGTGTTCTAATGTCGAATTCTTGTGCAATTAAGAACTATTCATTTAAAAATAATTCTTCTGCCTGCCTGGCATGCCAGGCGAACCTAAGATTTGAGGATATATCGATAGCTCATGTTTGAGGACTACACCTATCTACTTGCAGACACCTCAGTTACAGTTGCAGAAGTTGTCTTCGTTTTCTTTGAAAATTTCACACATAAAATTTCCACTCCAAGAATCAATATCGAAAGCAAAGCCCCTAATGCAGTTAATCCTAAAAGAGGTGCCACATCTCCAAATTTGACTCTTTCAGCCAGCAATGCAGATCTGCATGGCGGTGGTGAGATGCGCCATCTGGAAAGACTTCGCTTCACTAGTCCAGTTTCATGTAACCAATTACTTTTTGATCTTAGAACATCTGTCCATTGCCCGCGCTTCGTTGAAGTTATCCATGACATTACCTGTAAGTTTTTTAATATACAAACACCAAGCTTCGTATTATATCATTACATTACACGTGTTGGTTGGTACCTCAGGTATGGTGTCGACATATTGCAGCTTGCACACATGCTCGTCAGAAAACGTTCTCAAGAATTTGTTTATTTGATTATACTCTGCGTGGAAAGCTGTATTGCCCTCTTGTATCAACTCTACTCCTCTTTCTATGGTCTGATAGAAGCTTGGGGTTATACGCTTCTTCTTTTTTAAATACTCCAGGTCTGTAAAGTTTGTAACTACCTACAAATAAGATTTTCTATACTTGAAAAAAAAAGGCCGCAGGTCAACGGTGGATCCAGGCTGCTTCTGACCGGTCCTATTGGAGAGTTATGGGGGAGGCCTATGTCCAGCAGTAGACGTCCTGCGGCTGAGATGATGATGAAAAAAAAAATACAAACAACTTCTGTAAAGATAACTAGAACAGTGTTTGAGTTTCCTTTTTACTTTTTTTGTGATTTGCTTCAATTTTAAGAAAAATAAATATTTTATGGAACTTTTAAATCCTACTTGATTTTTATTCTTTTTATTTTCAATATTATGTTAAGGTCGACAGACAGACTGACAGTCCACGTGATGGTAGGTGACAACACAAGCAATGCTGCAAGTCGCTTAGCAACCATGGGATTAGTAAGAGATTGGGGATTGGGTTCTGGCATCTCTTACTTTCTGAAACACAACAGCACACATTTTACGGTGTGCTGCTATTTTGCGGTGGTCTTCTGAACAAGGTACTTACGGCCGCCTCACGGGTTGCTCATATGACTTCAGTGTGCCCTGCCACTACTTGCCAGATCCAATCTATGAAAAATTTATTTCCAAAGTTGGCTTCCGGTACCCTTGAGACAGACCGTTGAAGCAAACAGCTTAATCACTCAACCAAGGGTCTCGTCAAAATATATTTATAAATGGACCCACTGTAGAGTTTAATAAATGGAAAAACTAAATGGAACATACATCAAACATTTGATACCGTATCCAGTCATAATCTTCTGAAGCGATGGCATATCTAGAATCTCCTAATGCCCTTAAATTGTCCGGTCCATCGCTGCCAGCACTCATGAGAGCTGACACAATGGCTGATGTATAGTACGAGTGGACCAGCATCGATGAAATGGACATGACTATAAACGTCCATCTGCCTGACACGCCTTCTGGTACTGCACTAGCATCTAAAAAATATAAAAATGTAAACATTCATTCCTTCATTCATTCATATGTAAACATATGTAAATATGTATAATAATAGCCAGTGGTGATGACGATAAATGCATACCTTGTTGCAGCCAAGTAGCGAGTACACCGATGAAAGCACCTTCCTTTTCCGATGGTTTCCTAGAAGTGACCCTTTGTGCAACAGCCAACACGAAGCAAATGCAAAATGTCGTCAACCAAACGCTCGGAGTAAATGGCTCTACGTACATATTGTTGTTACTTATACGCTCTGATATGTATGTGAATCCAACACTGAAGGGTTACAACAAAGAAATCAGATTCTAGCGCATTGGATAGTAGTTCCATGTTAAAAGTTTTTAAAAATATTCTCCTAAAGGAAATGAGTTCTTTTTTTTAATTGAATTTCGGCAGAATGGATGTAGGCACAGTACCATGTTATGCAAGTCCGTAAGTAGTGTTATAATACCTAAAAGGCCATAACGGTGTGATGTAGTCCAAACGTTTCATTCGATAATGTAACGTACGCAGTATAGAACCACTCAACTCTGCGGTTCCCGAAGCCACCATCAACATCATGCTGCTGTTGTGGACTTCTGTACTCCACAATAGAGTCGGTATAAGCACCTCTCTGAAATGAAAAGTTAAATATTTTATATTTAAGACATTCTTTCGAATATCCGAAGTGCAAAGTGTGTGAGTTTTGGGTATAGCATTTATTATGATTTACATTACAAAGAGGCGGAGTACACTGCGTATACATTGTATACATCGAGTTTAACGGTGGCAGGGCATACTGCGTTTCGCAGTCATTTGGGCAGGCCGTCTGGCGGCAGTAACCACTCCCTTACAGAAGACCACCGTGAAATAACAGCACACAGTATGCTGTTGTGTTTCAGTGAGTGAGTAAGGAATGCCAGAGCCAATTCCCCTATACCTTTCCATACTCTTATCTTTAATCCTAATATAGCCGGCAGCGCATTTGCAACACCTGTGCTGTTGCATGCGTTATAGGCGACGGTAGCCACCTACCATTAAGTGAACCGTCAGCCTGTCTGCCGAGCTTAACATAAAATACAATATAATAATCACAAAGCCTAGATGTTAAGCAGGACTTTACAAGTTTACATGTTTTAGTTGGTTCCCTCAAAATGTTTTTCTTCACGGTTGCAGTAAATTAAAATCATTTTTAGGTGTCAAAATGACTGTCACAATCAGGATTGGAACCAACATCGGTCGTATTGGCAGAGGAACATAAAACCGACTATGATAAGAATTTATATCGTATTATATAATAATTTTTGTTTCTTACGTAGCATTGAGAGATTGGAGAATAAGTGATGACACTCCATAAGTGCACCGGGTTGCTGAATCACTTTCGGGTGTGCGAGTGTCTGTTATATAATCTTCAAAGGTACCTTCATAACTGTCCTCAGAATAATGACCGACCTGAATATATTAATGCTTTTCATTAATGGCATTGCTAATAATCAAAACAAAGAAGACTGACTATTTTCGGGCCATATCCGTAAAAGTTTTGATATTTCCAAAAGTATAAATATAGATAAAGAGGTATGTACTCCATGTTATTATAACGGTAGTAGGGATTATGTTTTCCTGCACCCTCAGAGCAATTGATTGTAATTCAAACATGAATATCGAAAAAAATAACTTGTAGCCTGGAAACTAAGCTCACTTTTTCAAGATGCTTTATTACGTATTTTAGTGATTTTGTCTAATAAGGTGATATATCCATTTAGATAAAGCCTCCTTATTACTATTTAAAAAGGTTTAAAAAAGGTTAAAAACGGTTTAATAGTATTAGATTATCTACCGGAGTAGCTATGGCCATTGTATGACCATGAACGTTAGTTCTGCGTAATATCCTCTCCCGGTCATTTGTAACTTGAAGACGACCTTGATTCCAAAAGCCCCACGGACTAAAAGTGACTCCTGATGTAGGATTCACATATACGTCTTCCAAATAGAAAGTTTTCTCCTTTTTTTCATTAGACATTGAGATAACTGAAATGAAATACATTATAAAATTATATGTCGTATCTATTCTTTATTTATTCTATACATACTATAACATAAAATCGTTGTCAGACTGTCTATTTCACCGCTAACTTCTTGAAAATCACAAATTTTCATAGTGTGTAAATTAGTTGTAGAAAAAAATGCATCCTTGTTAAGTCGAGAGCAACCCTGCTAGTTAGATATAAGTAGTATAGTAATACCCACATTACTATATTATTGGGTATGTAATATGTATACACATTGAAAATTGTAGTCCTATGAGCGATAAAAGCGAGGAAGCTACAATTTTTCGGGCAAGTAATGAGGGGTGAAAGAAACCGTGTTATTTAGATAATCATGCAAGGAAGTGACGTCACATGAACAAAAGAATAATTAATTCAAGGAACTTGCCGTTTTCACCAGATATATTTTGAATATATGTACGCAGAAAGGTTACATCACTGTCATATCGCACATTCTGGAGTGAAGGTACAGTATCTCCAATTATCAGCCATTTGTACCAATGCGAGAAGTAATTTGTTTGTACCTGAACAAATTTTGTACTTAAAATTAAATTAAATGTTTAATTAATTTAATATCAACCTAAACCTGACAGTTCATAAATTTTATCATTTATAAGGACATAGGAACATGAAACTAAAAGATAAAGATAATATCTAGAGAAGTAAATAATCAATCCCATCAAAAACAAAAATAATGCCAAAAGTCTCGTAACGCAGTTTTTCCAATACAAAAATTTGTGACTGCAATCAAGGATTAAGCATATGGGTAATATAATATGATTCCATAAACATATCTTAATCTAAATTACATCAACAACTTATATGTAAAAAAGCGTAAAAATAGCAAAAAAAAAAATCAAACCGATTCAAATAGAGTGTCGTTATTATGCAAATAAAGTATTCCTTGATAACCATGACTGTTTAATTCATTCATTGAAACTGGATCACATACAAATGTTGTTCTCAAGCCGCCTTCTCTCAACTGACGAACAAATTTGACGCGATCTAAAATATATATTTATCATTAACTAGGACTTATGCTGGTAATGGAGATGATGAGCAAAGTCGTTGAAAAGAGAAAAGTTGGACGTAGAAAGAAGTCCAGGCTGAAGAAAATCAGAGAGTTGACTGGGTTACTTAGTTTAGAACAGACAACTGTTCCAGGCTGATCGTCAACTTTCACCAATTGGAGATGCATATTATAAAAACGAAAGACATATTGAAAATATTTCGATTAACTTGTTTATATATTTGTAAATAAAGTTTTTTTTATATATTTCAGTGTACTTTTTATCAAGTGTATAGAGTCTTAAACAATAAAATTGTAATACGCAAAGACAGTTAGTTCTTTTTTAGTCGTGTTGCGTTTGACACAGCCCATTTGACGAGTCCGTTGGTTGTCTCAGGGGTCAACTTTGAAAATGAACATTTAAAAGTTGGCTCTGATCTGAATCTGGAAGTAGTGACAGGGCACACTGCGTTTGACAGTCTCTATGTGAAATAAGGCTTTTCACCTATCTTTTTCATAATTGTTTAATTTCCATTTTTAATTATTTATTTAACTTCACTTACCCATTCGCGAACAACATTGTAATATTATTATACTGCCGACAAGTTTGTACTTAAAAAAATCTGTAATAACCTTCAAAATCATTTCCACACATGTACTGCGGTCGGAACTGTTGTTGAAAATCTGCTTTTGAAGTTCTAAATTTTGTTTATATATTATTTAGATTTTAAGTGATACTTAAACGATTCTAACAAGTACAGTTCATAACAACTTTAAAACTTTAACTTTTTTAAATTTTTATACAGAAATGCTACCCTGGTCCTGGTAGTAGGGGGCTTCTACTACCAGGACTAGGTAGGACTAGGTAGGTAGTAGATGGCTGCTGTCGCCTACAAACAAACACAAGCAACAACAGAGGGATGGAAACAGATACATAGGATGAAAGGTAAGAAGCAAGGATTGGGATAGGGAAATAGGCTCTATCATGCCTTTACTCATCTACAAAAACACCTACATATAAAGGTACTTACCGAAAATTATATCCAAAAATTTAAATAATAGCACACTTTTTATTTCATTGTGCTTTACCATTCTACTGCAATTATGGAGTACAAAATATATGATGATATCAAGAAAATACCATTGCCATTAATTAAATTAAAACTATTAATATAAGCATAACTATAGGTACCAACGCAAAAATAATATAAAGAAGACAGGAATAAAACAGTAAAAAATTAATTAAAATTATATTCATTATTGCAAGTTTAATACATTTAAAAGTTAAACTTAAAACAATGTGATCCCGACTGTACCTGTTATTTAGTATGTGGTAGCATATTTCATGTAAAATGTGTTTGTAAATTTGCGGGCGTGTATTGCAACACAAATAATAGGGTTAGCTTTTGTACAGTCAATATAATTTGCAACTGTAATTTACATGAGACTTGAAATAATTTTCAAAATTCTACTTATTAGATACTAAATAAAAATACTATTTATAATTTCGAAAAAAGTTTTTGAAAATTCTACTTCCGAAAAACATAAAGAGGGAATGATAAGATAAGAACATAGGTAATGATAAGATAAGGTAATGATACGTACGACTGAAATCCAAATTTCAGGGGGAAATTAATTATAGATAACTAGCTAGTGCCTGCGACTTCGTCCGCTTTGAAAAATAAAATATATTTGAGTAATATAACGCCTGACCATCGAAATATTATCTTGACATCTTTATCGCTGTGACGACGATTGCGCCCAATTTTTTTAAAATATTTTTAGACAATTCCTCGGGAAACTAATATTTTTAGGTAAAAATATGTGTGCCAAATTTCATCCGAATCCATTCAGAATATCAATCCTTCTCAGTAATTTTTTTTTTACGAGCGAAGAAACTTTCAAAAAGTACCTTATGACAAATACCGCATGCAGACAAATGTCATAAGGTTATGTGGGATTCTTACCGCACTAAAACTCCAACTCGAGATGGGTATGGTTCAGTCCTGAAGGGACTTTAGAACCGTCATTAATGTTCTAAAGTCCCTTCAGGACTGTTATTAACTTTGATGTACTTATTATGAATACTAGAGACAAAAAATAAAGGTTTGAAAACAAAAAAATGTTTGGAACTCCGTGAAAGTTTGTTCACATTCCTTGCATTGTCTCGCTGGTTTTTCGTTTATATTGAAGTAAAAAATGACTACCTAACTAAGAAAATAATTTAAAAACGTTTAAAATTACATTATAATTATTTATTAAAATATACACGTTTTATAAATTAAATTTGTTATTTTACATATTTAACAAAAAAAAAAAAATAATTTTACTTATGCGTAACACGAGCAGGGAGAGGGTGGAAGCGGGGGGAGGGGTTTTGCTTCTAAAGTAATTGGAACAGGGGGAGGCATTAGGAAGGCATTCATTGGTATGCCAGGAGGAGGAGGAGGAGGAGGAGGTGGACATGCATATGGGCATGGAGGTGGAGATGGTGGCACTATCGATATGACTAAAGGTCCTGGTAAAGCTTGCGGTGGTAACAATGGTGGTGCAGGTGGCAGCATTAACGGTGGAAGATTCGCAGGAAACATTAATGGGGATGGCCGTCCGCATGGTAAGGGTTGAGGTAGTATTAATGGGGGTGCTGGTGGTGGGAGACATAATGGTGACGGTTGTGGTAATAAGAAAGGCGATGGAGCAGGCAGTAAGAAGGGAGGGTGAGATGGGGCTGGAAGCATGAAACGTGGAGGAGCACGGAAAATTAAGGGCGGAGGCGGGGCCTGTAACAATAATGGCGATGGAGGTGGAAGACATAACGGTGGAGGAAGTATCAATGGTGGTGCCCCGAATAGAGGTGGCCTAGGTCCACACAAAGGTGGAGGAGCAGCAAATATTATAGGCGCTGGTGGTAATGAAGGAGGAAAAATAGGAGGTTTTGGCGGAGCCGGCATCAATACTATAGTTGGAGGCGGCGGTGGCGGTAGAATTTTCTTGATTTTCACTTCATCTTTTTCTTTTTCTGAAAAATAAAAAAATAAAGTAATTTTACTTAAAAAAAAACATTCACTCCAAAAGAATTTATTTGAGAATTTCGAGCAAAACAATATGCCTCCCTGGGCTTTATTATTTATTTTTATTGATCTTCATAAATTATAGCTCGATCGTACCATCTCAATCACGTCAGATTTCAAACAAAAAAAACCATTTCAAAATCGGTGCATCCATTTCGGAGGTCAGTTTATATTTGAATTATGTCTTGTTTTAATGGGCTTCAGAATGTTCTTTGTCCTCTAATTTTTTTTAATTTGAAAATTTTTCACAAAGTTCTTAAATGTTTTAGAAATAGGTGTCATCAACTTACCCAGTAATTTCAAATCCAGTAACGGCTTTAGTAACCTGCAAACAATTTTTTTTAATTATAAAAATAAATTATATTTTAAAATATAAAAATATTTTTAATTTTTATGGTTCATGTAGATTTACAATTATGAAATACGTACGAATCAAGCAGTGACTTTTTCGTCTCTTTCATCTCTTTCAGGGCATCAAGCTGAGAACAAGTAAAAATAGAATCACTATCATTATAGTAATTAATCACTATTATGATAATAGTACTCAAAATGACTAAATAGATTTTGACATGAGTTTTCAGAACCTTTCAAAGTTCCTAAGCTACATTTTATCTAGTAAATATTTAAGACTTATTGCGAGTTCAATTGATTGAACTACTGGGACTTTTTAGTTTCATTAGTTAAATTACATTAATTCATTGAACTATCAAAACTAAGAAGTCTCACTAGTTCAATTGACAGTATTATAATTTGTTAAATAAAAAGGACTTCTATGATGATCGGTTATGGTTAAAGCGTTGATGAGTAACAGTCTTAGAAATGAAAATGAAAATATGAATATTAAGGCTTTCGCATTAATAATATTACTCAGGATACCTACGAATTTATTAAAAAACTGTACGCGAAGAAACTCTTGAACGAAAGCTAGTATTAGGAACATAATACTTAATCAAAGTTAACACTGTTCTTTTTTATTAAATTAATAGGCACAAAATTGACAAGAATGGTTTATTGATACACTTTAGTTCTTCCAACTGGAAAGCAAGAGATCCTATTTTATTATGGCTTAAATAAATATGTGCTTATAGTTTTAAATAGCTTCATTATTTATGGCCAGTAAATTATGACAAAATAAAACGGGCCTTATTGCAAGTTAAAAAAGTTTGTTACAACTTACCAGTTTGTCGTCACATTTTGCGATGTTAATTGCAAGAAGGACGATCCCTATACTCGTCCAAAACTTACAAGGCCTCATTGTGACCCCGCTTGATCAAACCGAGAGCAAATATTAACTGATTTTTCTTAAAACACTTTCATTTTAAATTCATCCGTTTGAGATTTCTACGTGATTTTGAAATTAATTTATCGTATCGACCATTCGCAGAGCAGGAGTTTCCTGTGATAAGATTGTTACGTGTTGATATTTGAAATTGTTAATCGGATTTCCATGTAGATTTAGCAATCTGTGAAATCTTATTTTATTACGTAAAAAAATTAACTAAAAGTCTGTTAAAAATTATTTCACACATGAGTTGATTTGTATAAAACAGTAGTATATAGTATTTAAAGCGTAAAAATATACATAATTCTACGGAGACAGGAATATGCGCCTATTAATTTCAAGCTTATTCCTAGAATATCAAATTTAAGGAATCAACTTCATATCAAAGTTAAGTAATTGTACAGTACAGCATTAAGAAAGAAGTTTGTAAATAAAACTAAGAGAATCAACTATGCGGAATCAGTAATTTCACGAAACTTGCAGGAAGTTCAATTTTACAACCAATTTTCCTATAAAAGCTAAGCTATATCAATTGATAACAATACATGTCGTAATTCGTTTGGTAAACAGATGGGTGAAGGGGTTAAGGACGACCTCATAGATCCCATAGGGATTTTTTCTTTATCCAAGCGAAATAACGGAAACAGAATGAAATAAATAGAAAACATGTGAGATGAATGGTGAGAGAATTAATGGCTTATGGTAATAGAATTAATGTTGTATTGATAATGTTATGGCTCCATGCTCCCATGTTACTACTTTGGATAGAAAAATGCGAATAAAGAAAAATAATGTTGATACCTAAGTATGTAGTAATTTGGTCCCGATGCAACTTTTCTAATTTGCTCGGATACTTCTGCTTCTGCTCGGATTCTGCTCATGACGATCTTTGGGGGCTGACTTTCAAAATCAGGGAGTGCTTATGACTGTATGCTAGTGCTTATGCTTATGAGTGCGGCGTTAGGTCATTTTATCTTACATAGTTAGTATAATTTGAAGTCGCTATAACATTATTTTACAACCAAGTCACCGAAAAATAAATTAACATGGCTTACTTAGGTTAAACCTTAAGAGATACATAAAAATGATGAACTAGCTAGAGAATTGTAGTTCTGCTAAAATCCTAAATAAAACTCTAGTATGGCATACTGTGGCATGGCATACTCTGTTAAGGTTTTGTATATCTGTATCTGCTGTGGCATCGCAGCTCTCAAACAAATGGACCGATTATGATCCGTTTTTTTTTGTTTGACATCTGACGTCATCGTGATTGTCCTTAGTTATAATTTATAAAGATATCAATCAAATCAGGCGTTTAAAAACCGTCATCCCATTTCCTAGTTGACGAAGGGATTTCACTAACTTACAGACACAGGTTCGATTTCCATAAGGATATCCAATTCCTCAGGAGTTAAAGCGTGTTTGATTTTTTGTGGGTTTGCTCTTGGCCAACAACCGTACGTACGTCTGTATGTCCGATGGAAGAAAGGGAAAGCTCATGTATGAGCTCATGTAGCTCCTGAGCACACTCTCCGAAGTACATCTTATAAAATAAGGATTAACAGACAGTCGGGGATTAGTTCATAATTTTAACTATTGATATTTAAATTGTGTGCTATGTTGGAATTATAAACGTTGTTAATATTCTTATTACTCTTTTATATCGAAAATAAGCTAAATTTAAAATCGATCAGTTTGTTTATTATTACATTTGGCATGAGAAACAATTGAAACATAATATCATTATCGATCGTCACAATCGTTTGAGAAACAATTGAATAACGTGTTCAATCAATTTAGGAGTGAGATAATTCTGAACAAATATATCTAAGAACTTATAAAAGCTAAAGATAACGGCTTACCGCCTTTTTATATTGAAATACAACACGCGAGAAGGTGTTCCAAATGAAGTTCAGAGGATATTTTTACGTTCTTCTATGTTTAAACTTTTCTGTGAGTACTTAAGTATGAAATAGACTTATATTGTGTCTTGTCAATAATCGATTTCTGTCAATTGCAAACATAAAGTAATTAAGTTTATCTTACTTACTTCCTATGAACAAATTGTATCTCTTATGGTGTCGGATTTGTCTCATTGACTTTTTTGGATTGATCATCAAAAATATGTTGTGATGTGTCCAAGATGTATTCAAATATTTTTGAACTATACATGGTTGGTTATGCTTATACTATACCTACCCTAACTTAATCTGGAGAAAGAGCGAGGGAAAACCTGGCGGAGACAATTGTTTAGGGGACTGAATTTAAGAACTTAGAAATTTCTTTTCTAAATTGTTTAATATCGGTGTGTTTTGATATTATATACAAGCAAATAATTTTTAGTTTCTGGATCACATCGTTCACATGGTTGACACTATGTTAAGAAATATATGACACCATACAATTCTTAATTTAACATTTTATTTCATTATAAAAAGAAAAAACTGAGTAATAATGTTTTCTGGCACATTGTGAAAACACAAAGTGTTGTGGGTCACAACGATGTCGGATATCAACATACGTTTTATTTTTAATAGATAATTGTTTATTAATTTCAGATACACACTACGCACTGTATAAACTTAGGCCTGTTTGCCGGCGATTACAAGAGAGACTTGAAACCACTCATAATCAGGAAGTACACGCGCAACTCCCCTCTAATTATCAACATTAAACCAGGAGTTGCTCCAACCAGATTACCAAGATTCACTCCTTTGCCTCCTCTATTACCTTTGAAACCAATAAAACTTAAACCTTTACCGTTATTACCTAGAATACCAAAATTACCATTATTTATTCCACCATTAATTCCAAAACTTCCTCTACTTCCTATAATACCTCCTTTACTGCCTCCTTTAATACCTCCCTTAATAAGACCAATACCATTATTACCAAGGCTACCTCGCTTATTTGGTCCACTGAAAGTACCAATAATAAAGAAACCTACAATTCTGGGTTTAGGATCAGAATTAAAACCTATACGAGTTTTACCACCAAATAGAAACGTACTGCCTACAACTACAAGAAATATAATATTGAACAAGCTCGTGGATTTACGAAGACAAGGATCTCTGACATTACCGGATTATATAAAGTTTAGAAAACTTTTTATGTTATAGTTAAAATTAAATTAATTTATTTTAACTACAGTTGGATAAACAGTGTATTTAACCCAGCGCTACAACTTTAATATTTTAGCATTTTTATTACAATTTAATACAAAATTTAAAGAAAGTGCACATAATGTACCCAAAGTCAACAGTGCGATCCTATAGATTTTTTTATTTTATTTGTCCTGCCTTATATTGTCCTTAAGTGTGCTGAACTACACAGGAAAAAGATATGGAATATAAAAGTGAGTAACTTACTATGAAGCTATTGCATAAATAATATTTGTACAATATTTAATAATTTATTAACATGTTTAGCAATCTCTCTCTCTTTCTCTACTCTCAGTGTTCAGTCCTGAAAGTTGGCCTTCAACTACTTAAACCAACGGAACCTACTGGTCATCGGATGCAGGATGGATACCGTGTCCTGTAAATATTTGTGTCAACAAATTTTGCAGCTCCATTCAACTTTGATGATAGGAATAAATAAGTTTATATAAAATAATGGAAACATTTGAAATTTTATTTTATGTTTTATTTAAGCAAATTTAATGATTATTTATAATTTATTACTGACATAAAAATCTGTTAATTTAATGTAAGGACATAACATAAGTAGCTAAGTATTGAATGTTTATTACCTAGTTTTAACTTTTACTATAATATTTGAATTTGTATTATTTTTTTTATAATCGGACAGAGCATCGTAACATCTACGCATGATGTCTCTAAACTTATGAACATATGAAAGAACAGTGTAGGTAAAAGGGCGGTCTTCTGCGCGGCATGTGAAGCAGGGGTCCATGTTATTCGGACGCAAAAGCGAACGGCTCGTTAGAACACTGCCCTGAAAAACAAACGAAAATTTGTATTTACTAAGGAGTTATATATTGAAATAAGAATAAATATATTTACTTTTGTGTGTTTTCTTTTAAAGAAATCCTCAAGATTCCACATATTGTATTATAATTTTATTTAAAAAAAAAAACAGTAGTTTAAAAGGTTTGGTCCCAACTCGTCAGAGTTTCAACTCGTCAGAGTACAATCAATCAAACATAAATTATATTCAAATTTTATTAAAGTGAATTAATTACAATAAATCAATTTTAAAATTATCGTAAAATAAAACTAATAACTACAACATTTCCCTTACAAAAACACCTACTCATGGCGATAAAAAGAAAATTGTACTTGTTATACATTTTTTGTTCTTTGTAAATTAATTAAATAAATAACAGGTTTTTCTTATAAATAAACTACACCAGAGCTTAGTGAAAGATAAACAGGGCTTAAATGCTGTTATTAAAAATTATAAACTAATTCCCGACATTCTGTTGAGACCATTCCAATGAGCCCAACAAGTTACATCTGCTGTAAGTTGCTGAAGAGTTGGGTATTTCGCAGACTACTTGATGCTGTAGAATCAAGTCAACGTTACCATGTCATGGACATACCACCAAGTAACAGTACACCAAATTACAAATCAATTGAAGTTAGTGAGATCCCTTCTTCAACTAGCAAATGAGCTGATGATCTTCAAACAGCTGAACAAATCTTCATAAATTATATGAAAACTACTTCGAACTAATTAGATTTCAAACAAAAAAAAAAACTATCAAATTTGGTCTATCCGTTTGGGTTATTTTTATTTTAAAATTTTTTTATTGTAATTAATTCAATAAAATTTGAATTAAAATTTGTTTGATTGTACTCTGACGAGCTGAAACTCTGACGATTTGAAACTCAAAGTCTGACGAGTTGAAACTCTGACGAGATGGGACCAAACCGTTTAAAATACACAAAAAGATGAGGCGGGGGGTTTTGTTTTATAATATATAAAAATGTGATTGAACTCGCGGGCAAAAGCTAGTATATAATAATAAATATTATAAAGAGACAAGATTTGTATGTTTGTAATGAATAAACTCAAAAACTACTAGTCCGATTTTTAAAAAATTCACTCACCTATAGAAACCTACATTATCAGCGAGTGATAAGTTATGCGGGCGAAGTCGCGTGCAACAAACAGCTAGTATATAATGAAATGCTTTAGTTAGAATAAAATAAGACATGATAAAACTATTATAAATATAAACTAGTATATATTTAATTAAATTTGTAATATACTTATTACATAATAAAGTTTAAATGTAAATACTAGCAATCAATACCCACTTCTATTGCAACAGCGAGAATCACCAGAAGAAGTACAACCTGCATTCTCAACTTCATTCTTGTAATAAACTTTCGCGACTAAATACACAACAATGGCTGCAGCATAACAGCTCTTCAATAGCCACTGCATGGTCTGCCAGGTTAAGATGTCACGATTTATATAAATATTGAAATTTATCGGAAAATCACTATCGACTGTTACCGATTAAAAACGTGTCTGGAATAAATTATACATTTCAATTATAACACGTAGCGAATAATTTGTTGGCTCGAATAAAGAAACGCCACGTACAGCGATAATGTAAAGAGAAACTAATGCAAATTCAAAACATTAACACTCACTAGGTTTTAATGAAGTATTAATATACTAATTGCCATATCATTGCACTAATGCATTCATTTAATAGTATAGTCATTTAGTACTATGCGTTTTGCAGTCATTTAGGCAAACCGACTAACGGCAGTAACCACTCCCTTACAGAAGACCACCGAGAAATAACAGCATATATGCTGTTGTGTTTCGGTGAGCGAGTAAGGAATCTCAGAGCCTTATCCTTAATCCTTCTACGGTCGGCAGCGCTCTTGCAGCACATAATATGGCGTTGCTTGTGTCATAGGCGACGGCAACCACCCTACCATCAAGTGGACCGTTACCCTTGTCTGTCGACCTTAACATAAAAAATAAAATAAAATAAAGTATGTAGTAG
Source organism: Synanthedon andrenaeformis (assembly GCA_936446665.2). Classification (NCBI taxonomy): domain Eukaryota; kingdom Metazoa; phylum Arthropoda; class Insecta; order Lepidoptera; family Sesiidae; genus Synanthedon; species Synanthedon andrenaeformis. Next base: position 6,356,129 of record OW387796.2, read on the forward strand.
AGTTGGCGAACCTTTTCTTACCCCGACTGGCTGTACACAATACACAATATTGCGTATACAGACAGTCGGGGTAAAAGGTTCGTCACCTTAAAGTCGACATTTGCTTGCCAGATCAATTATCAGTCATGACAACATTTCAACCTGGCGAAGGCTTTCGTACCCCGACTGTACTATATTTCAGGAGTAAGGTAAACCTGAGTCCAATGTCCATACCCTTATTCTATGATTTGTCTGTTTCCTTATATCCTAAGAAGGGTGTCAAGAAGATGATTTGCTGGATCCAGGTTACTCCTGATCGGTTTAATGTGTCTTTTGAAATAAGTAATGTTAGATTTTTAAAATAAAATAAATAAATAAAATATTTTAAATAAAAAGTTTAAAATGTTGTTCTCAAATAAGACAGTTCATCAAATAGTAGATTTGTAGTTCTATATCTATAGGTAGGTACATATTATAAAATAAAGTCGCCTTTTGCTTCTGTCTTCTTCTCTGCTAAGACTTTATCAAAGACCGCTATGTTCTTTGATAAGGTCTTCACTAATAATATAATGGAAAAATCAAAAAACGACTAACGTTTGTGTAGGTATATAAATTGTAATATCGCATCGGCAAGTAATTTATGTAACAGTAAATATACGAGTAATTACTAACTTTATAAGTTTGAACATTTAAAAAAATCTTTGAACACGTTTTTTATTTAGCTGAACCTGTGTCTGGTTCATGAAAACGACTAGGTACATTTAATGTTAATTCATAGCATTATGTATGCATAAAGTTAATTTTTTACCAATAAACTAACGCGAGTAAAGCCCTGGGCGGCTACTCGTATTACCTACACAAAATGCTTAAACGTATGTAGTCATATTTAGCTGGAAAATTTGCTGAGATTTATTTTTAATTATATCGGAACGTGATCGTTTGAGCACTAAGCACATTGTCAAGATGTAGTGAACGAAAGACGGACATGCTGAACGTGTTAGTTATTTGTTTGGCGATATTGGTTAGTAATTTTATTTTTATTCTTAATTTAGTCATTGAAGTAATTGCGGAAACTATAGTGAAATGACATCTTGTGACAATTTGCATTTTGGTGTGTGAGTATCTAAAGGGATGACAGAGCCCAATTTTGTCTATTTGTACTCTGATCTTTTGTATCAGGTTCGGCATTACCTCTGTCGCTTAAGTTCCTAGGTTCTAGGTCCCAAAAGATGTGGAATTTGTGCAGCGCATTTGCTTGTGACACTTACTATCAAGAAGACCGTCAGTATGACTGTCGACATTTACACAAAGAAAATATACAATGAATCGCTGTTTTTTTTTATTAATAAAATATTTCATTATAATTATATTTATAAAAATATGAAGTGTAATGATGTTTTTCACACTAATCTCCAAAACCGCTTAACATATTTCAATTAAATTTTGCAAATGAATGTGTATGGTTGGTTTCACGATATAATTTATAAAGATACGTGGGTGCTTGTATATTTATATAGTCTAAATTCTAATTGGTAAGACATAGTAACATTTTTAAACTATTTACAAATAAATTTCAACAAATGATTGATTTTCAATAATTAATTTCGTTCTCTGAAATAATGAGTGATACTAATAACTGTTAATAACGTGTTAAAAATTTACCATAAACAATGAAATAAAACTGTTAACGCAGTTTTATATGACTAAAAATTTAACACATTTATATAATAAAAAAATTTTTTCTTAATCTTCTTTCATGTTTTAGTTACTACAGAAAATTGTGGTTGCGGCTGCACCACTGCGAGTGACGATTGACTGTGCATCGGATTCGCATGTAAGTAGTTCATCATCTTTAAAAGTAATATCTTAAAGGCGCTTGGTAGTAGGTCAATGATCGAGGGGTTTAGGTGCATGCCTTACCTCGGTCTCAGTGGTCCCGGGTTAGATTCCCGGTAGGGCCAACTTTGGAAATTAACTTTTCAAACTGGCTCTGGTCTGGATCTGGCAAGTAGTGTGCCAGAAGTAAGTAAGGCTGTTGTGTTTCGATGTGTGAGTGTGGGATGCCAGAGCTCTTTTCCCTATCTCTTCCTAATCCTTTACCCATACCTAATCCCATTATGGTCTTCAGCACACATGCAACAACTGTATTGTTGCTTTTTTATAGGCGACGGTGGCCACTTACAATCAAATGAAGCGTCAGCCTGTCCTAGGATATTTACATATAGCCCAGTCAAATTAGAAAAATCAGGGGAAATAATCCGTGTAGTTTTGAAAATTTGTACAATTATACCTTACGGTATCCAGATGAACATACTAAAAGTCCTCAAGGGTCGCGCCGCGCTGACACCCGTCGTTGCTTAAGGGCACACGGTATCTCTCACGCTCGGCCATTGTTTACATTATCTTCTTTTTTGTTAAGAATTCTCAATGGATCGACAGATGACTAAGCTTGCTTATTCTAAACTAAAAATGGCGTTAAATAACGACGAAAAAAAAAGACCAACCGTTTGCTGAAATCGTCTATTCTTGTCTTTCTGTATACTTACACAGCCTGTAGTTCTTAAAGTATTGATCGTAGATTAAAAATGAATATATACAAATTTGTAGAAAATTTTATGTAGAAACTTTTTTCAGAAGTAATCATAATGCTATTCCTACAGATATCCGCGATATGAGCAAAAACCTGAAAAAGGTACCTTCAACCCAAACGTTAAGTATAGACAAACACAAACGTCCCCCGCCACAAACCGGCTCCAACTCAGCATAATGCAGGTTGTAAAAACCTGCGCTGGTCTTCCGTTCAGTTGGTTAGAGGATTCAACTGCTGAGATGATAAGGATGAAACTAAATTTACAACCAAAAATTAAATACAATCCAATCCATTTCTTTTTTTCAGGACTACGTGGAAGATACGCCGATAGGTCGGCAAGCATACACAGATCAGCATTTCGACGTGGAGTCCTTCTGCAGACTTATACACAAAGCTATTCCAAAAACAATAAAGGACGGCAAGTTCGTTCTTGTCGAGCCTGATTCGGATCAAATGGGTTTCAGTGACACTCAAACGTTCGTTGCTGTGACGCCACCTGACGGATTCCACCCAAGAAAGGGACTCCCACAGTTAAGATTACCAAATTTAAAAGTTCCCAAATTAAACGTTCCGAAACTTAGAGATGCTATTGGTGGACCTCTAAAAGCTCCAAGGATCGGCAAACCAATGAAATTTCCGAGATGGAGAGCACCATTTGAAGATGATACGAGCTCTGAAAGAATGGAAAAATTCAAGAAAGGAGTTAAAAAGATGTTGCACGCTGTTAAAGTTTTGGGTCAACTCGATCAATATTTCTCGGAGAGAACTCGAATTATTATCGATAAACTTTCCAAAACTTTTGCTGAATAAATTTTCAAAATGATAATGTCTTTTACATTTTTGTTATACTATTATTCCTAATTTAATATAATAAGTAGCCTGTGTCCTTCTTCAAGGTTCCTCGGGGTTGCAACTTACTTCAACCCCGTGGCATAGGCAACTGACATAGTTCCCCTATACTAATATAAGCTGCCGTTATGCTATACTGGATTGCTATCTATATTAATATAATATAATAAGCTGAAAAGTGTGATTGTTTGTGTGTGAACGCGCTAAACTCTGGAACTACTAGTAGATTTAAAAAAAATATCTTTTTTATTTGATATTCCAAATCTCGAGGAAGATTATGAGATGATTATCATTACGCCAAGCAAAAAGAAAAAAAGTCAGAAGGAAACATAAGCAAAAATGTTTGATCAGGGGTCTAGACGGGCCACCCGACGTGAAACGAGCACTACGGGGAAGACCCGAAATGTGCATGTCTTTGTCAGTTTAAATTAAAGGCGTGTAAAACCTCGGGATACAATAGGTAGCAATAGAATAAACTGTTGAATATGCCATTGGTAATAACTCAAAGAAATATTTTACACGTCGATTGTTTTTTCATAAATACTTGACCTTGTTTATTACGTTGCACACATTACAATACGTTACCGCTTGTGAAGTAAATTTGTATTGTATGCAAATCGAGTACTTATTTATTACAGAGAATTTAATAGCTGAGTTGCTGAATTTCATTTAATTATAACGAAATAATTAAGTAACATAAAAACGCTCTTTTGTCATAATATTCTCCTACATATAAAAATTCATTCGACTGCGAAAAAACTGCTTACTGCTTGCACTTATAACATTACAAGGCATACACTTGTATATATATATAAAACATATCACTCGCCTACTGCACCACAGAAGTGGAAACGTAGCTTCACAAAAATGTATGATATTTAAATTCCTTGGCATTATTGAATTAGGTAAATACGATTATTATTGATAGCAAGAAATACAAGAGGAAATATATGACACTGACACACTATGACAATTAAATAGAACATAATTATTTAACATGAACTTCATAATGGGTGACCATTAAAAAGGTTTGTTGTTGATATGAAACTAGATTATTGGTCAGAGGTGTATACCACATTGATCCTTGTTATCATATCTAGTAAGTTTACTTTAGTATGCAGTTGTCTGCTTTTTGTTGGTTTTTTAAATTATTTTAAATTAATATCAGCTACATCAATGCTTACATGACAGTGTCGCGAGTTCAGTGATTTTATCCCATCTCAAAAATTGTTCTTTTTTAAATTATTTTAAATTAATATCAGCTACATCAATGGTTACATTACATTACATTACATTACGTCACATGACAGTGTCGCGAATTCAATGATTTTATCCCATCTCAAAAATGCCCAACGCGCCTAAAGAAGTTTTACTTCAAAAATCTGTGTTTGTTTGTTCGTATTTTAATAATCTACACCAGCTAATGTTAAATAAATATCCCTAATTATAATTTATTATAGCATGGTACACCACATAATACTTACGACACGAGACGAGATATATGAACAATTTTCTATGAACACAAGCAATGAGACAGGTGTCGCAAGTGGGCTGCAGGCCATAGTAAGTTTAATGATAGTGAAGAAAGGGTTAGGGAAATGGGCTATGAGACACATGCTGTTATTTCATGGTGGGCTTATGTAAGGGGGGTTACTAAGCTGCCTCGCCTAGAGGGGCTGATTAAATGACTGCGAAACGCAGTGTGTCCTGTCACTACTTGAGAGATCGTGACCAAAGCAAACTTTGAAAAATTAATTTACAAAGCTAACCCGGAAGGAACTGAACTGAATGCGAGAACCCTGAGGCAGAGCGCTAGACCCTTATCAAAAGGCAAAGGCTGAACCAAAGGAACCAGGCGGGGATCGTTATCATCATCCCAGCCGCAGGATGTCCACTGCTGGACATAGGCCTAGTCCATAACAGGGGGAAAATTTTTATATCTCTTTCTCACGCATTGAAACACAACAGATAGTGTGTGAAAACCTAAAATGTTTGGTTATTGACAGTTTACGAAAAAAAAAAGGAAAGAATAATTTTCTGTTAATTCTTTAAGGACAATTAGTGACAATAAAAATAAAGGATAAGATCGTACAATATTGTTTATTGTTTCAATTGTAATAAATAATTATTTAAGTGAATATTTCTTGACAACTTATTGACCTATTCAAATTGAATGCATATCATATATACTAATTAAATACACGTATACGTATTGTAAATAATGCACCAACGTCATATTATAAAAAGCATATATTTTTCTTTTTTCCCTTAGTCTCGTTTAAGTGGGAGTGAATTCTTGACTCCACTGTTCAACTTATTGATTCATTGCGATCTAATTTTACATTAGATTTAGGTATAAAATTTAATACATTTTTCAACATTAAATAGTAGATTAAAATAGGTTAAGTGTTTAGTCAAATCAAATTATGTAATATATAAATTTATTAATAAAAAAAAAATTCAACATATTTAATGTAATATGTAATGAAAATAAATATTTTTGATTTATTAAGTTCATCAAGTGATATGTTTTTTAACTATATGTAAATTTACTAACAAAATTTTATAACCTATAGAGTCTGTAGTGGAATAGAAAAGGAAGCTAATTTTTTGTATAATACTTCACTTTTTCTATACAGTTGTAAGAATGATGTCTTAATTTTTTTTATGGTCATGATTTAAAAGTTTCACCACAGTGAATATACTAAAATATGTCGTTTTATCTACTATTAAAACCTCGTTAACATTTCAGTTTTAAAAATGTCCATTAGATTTTTCTGTTGTATTACAATGTAATAACGTCTAATAATAAAAAAAATATATATTTTTTTACAATATTTCAAAGTTTATTTTAAAGATTGGGTACTTCTATTATTTTCCCAGTGTCCATAAAACTATGGCACCAATTTCGAAAGATCGCACGAAAGGGGGACATCCGAAAAAATGTGACAATATGTTCAATGAAAATTCTATTGTCATCTCCGGTACATCAGGATTACTGCCCGGCAGTCGCAACTTGGTTGAATTCGCTGACAAGCTTTATAAAAAGGTATGAAAATATACAATAAGAAGGGATAACAGTGTAGATTAATATTCAGCGATTTAATGTACATACATATCATTTTTATTAAATTTCGTGGTTAATGGTTTTTTTTTTATATTTCTAATTTTGGGGACTTTTTTAATCTTAAGAATATAGCATTTACATAGCATACACCAAATTAAATTATTAGAATACTCATAAATTTATATATTTTGTTAATGTTACGATATTGATAAATTTAAATATAAATTTTAATAATAATAATATACTGTTAGCGTCTGCTATTTATCAACCGACGAAAAAAAATGGAGGAAGTTCTCAAGTCTACTCTCACATGTTTATCTATCCCTATCCGTGAAATTATACCTGACTGTATATATATATTCAGGAAAACTTCGTGAAGCATGGTGAAGCCCGTTGGAACTATTCCCATCCGGAACTGTCGGAGTATTATGGCATAATACCGGAACTGAATCGTTTTGATGCTCAGTTCTTCATGGTCCACTACCGTCTGGCCACATGTATGGACGCGATGGCACGGAAGATTCTGGAGCAAGTGTATCAAGCTATTTATGACGCAGGTTGGTCCATATCATACATGAAAGGTCCGTCCATACATGAAAGGCATAATTAACAAAGTTACATGATAGCTATATAAAATAGTAGGTGTTGCACGCAGGTCGCTGGTATAATATAATTTTCAATGGCAATAGAAACGGTTGACAGTGTAGATATACTCGTAGGTATTTTCTACCAATATGTATTATAAATGGCGAAAGTTTGTGATGACAGAATATGATGTTTGTCACTTTTCCACGCAAAAACTACTGATCGGAGTTTGATGAAACTTTATAATAATATATTTTTTACGTTGGAATAAAATATGGACTATAATTCATAAGAAAACGGAGATGAAGTCATGGTCTAAAGCTTGTATACCATAAGTACATTAAGTTTCTATTTACAGGGTTAAGTCCCACTGAACTGTATGGTACTCGAACTGGGGTGTATGTCGCCACTGGCCTAGGTGAAACCGAGAAGATGTGTACTTACAACGAAATTAATTTTGGATTATTGGCGTGAGTAGAATATACTATTTACTAAATTTTCTTGTTTTCAAACCAATAATAAGAAAAAAAAATACAAGATTGAGAAGATTCTATTGTCCAGGACTACTAAGTACCCACACTAAGTTTTTGAGTATAACTTTCCAGTGTCAACCGAACAATGTTTGCTAATCGAGTATCGTACTGGCTGAATACGATCGGTCCTTCATTGGTGGTAGACGCTTCGTGCTGCAGCTCCATGGTAGCTTTAGAACAAGCTGCTGTAGCGCTGAATCGTGGTGACTGCGAATACGCCATAGTTGCTGGAGCCGCCATTATGTTACATCCGCAATCATGCATACATTACAATAGGTATGTTCCATTTTTACATCATAAAAATCAATGTAAGTATGTTTGTCCTCTATGGACTCCAAAACAGCTCAAACGATTTTCAATCTGTTTTATAAAAATTACACCCTGTGCGAAGCCGGGAGCAAAATCATGTAACCATAACTTGTCTACCTAAGCGTATTATTAACCAAGAAGTACATACTAATTTTGGTAGATGGCGCTTATTTCATACCATTAAACGTCACTGAGGATGTCGCTCACAGAGCGTGACGACCGAGTTCAGTTTTTTTTCCTATACTAAGGGTGCCTAATGCGCCTAAATAAGTTTTCACTTCAAAAATAGACGAATTGTTTCAGTCACTCTTAGTTTTGCGCTTAGCTACACATTTAGAGATTCATTGTTATTTATATAGATAATTTGAATTTTAGATTGGTTCAATTAAATATGGATGGAAAAACCAAGTGTTATGACATTAATGCAGACGGTCAGGCGAGATCTGAAGCTGTAAATGTCGTTTTTATGCAGAGGCTCAAGGATGCCAAGAGGTAAGACTTCTAACTTGAGAGTTTGTGTTCTGTTCAGGTGATGTATTTTCTTTTTTATATAAAAGTTGTCAGACAGGCCGACGGTCCATTTGATGGTAGACGGCTACCATCTCTCGTACCCTTTCTTCCATCGAACATACAGACGTACGGCTGGTTACCATCCTCATCTTGCCGAAATCCCTCTTTTTTAGACCAGGCGCTTTAAAACATCCTTTATAATGCGCACTGCCAATGTTTGGAACTCCCTGCCAGCGTGTGTATTTCCGAGCTCATATAACCCAAATCTTTTCCAAGTTCGAGTGAATAGGCATTTTCTAGGTGAGCTCGCTCCATTATAGATCATAGGCCTCATCTTCGCTACACAGCTGGATGTTGGCCAAGAGCAAATCCATCTAATAAAAAAAATAATTTATTCATAGAGGTATATTTGCTTTTTAGGGTATATGCTGTTGTTAAACATGTAAAATCGCAATTCACACTTAGCGCCGATGAAAAGTTTGCTCTTAAATTTGGTCCATATCGCGAACCGTCAGTGTTAGCGGAATTTTTGAATAAATTTTACGATGAAGCAGGAATATCTCCGAACAAAGTTGAATACGTTGAAGGTTTTGGACCAGGTTTGTTTTCTGTTTCTATATCCATACTTACATACTATAAAATATATGTTTCTCCCCCTCTATGGTTTCTCGGATTACTTCTTCTTTCTTCTAAACCACTCAACAGATTTGGATACGGTTTTTATTCAAGGAAAGAGTATACGAGGAAGGTTTGTGTATATAATTTGCAACAAAATATTCCAAATAACTAACGACTAAGCCGGGGGCGAGCCGTTAGTTAGTTCAACATATAAAGCATATAAGTAGGGTTATTATTACGTAAATATGTAAATATAGTTTTTTAATTAAATCAACGAAATTGGCAAGTAATTCCAACTAGAATGAAATTTCGAATATGGTTACAGTCTCTCCTAAACACAAAATTTCATAAACCATGAGGTGTAGAATTTAATAAATGCTAAGTACATATTTCATTTATTAGTAACATAATTTTTTTAAGAAACAAAAATTATTAACAGCTCTCCCAGACGCCGATAAATCGGAGTTAGAAGCTATAGAAAAAGTTTTCTGTAAGAACCGCACCGATCAACTTTTAATTGGTAGTGTTATGTCTAACATTGGATACACAGAGGCTGCCTCGGGACTTAGTAGTGTATTAAAGGTAAGGTGATTTTTTAATTAATTAATAGACTTTTTTATAATAATAATATGTTAGGAATCACAATGATGATTTATTTTCTATATGCTTGCTACTAATGATACCTCAATCAACATTAGGTTTAGCGATCGTAAATAAATAGATGTAGTGTTTTTAATAAAATAACTGACTCAACATTCAAATAAATAACTCAAATAATAATAAATAACTTTACTATATATATATATATATATTGTAAAGTAAGAATTGAATTAATTTTCAAAAAAATGTTTTGTATGTCAATCTATATGTAGCTAATATTATTATAAAGAGGTAATGTTTGTTTGTAGGATAGCTTGTTTGTAGATATCTTTCAGCAATAGTTAGAACAGAATTTCAAGATGGACTTATGCACTTATATAAATGAGCAAACACACAAAAATTACAACTATAATTATTATATTGATACAATTTTTACATTTTAGGTATTAATAGCGTATCAAAGAGGTGAGATTGCTGCTAACATTCATTGCGAAAACCCACGTCAAGATATTGCCGCTCTGTGCGATGGACGGATGAGAATCCTCACTGACAATAAATGCTTCAATAGATCCTTCGTTGGCATCAACTGTCTTTCAGTTACTGGTGTAAATTCCCATTTGCTTCTTCAAGGACATTATAAAAAGAAGGTATTTTATCTTATTTAGGTACAGCAAAATTAAAGAACAATTCTTAAATCAATACTTTAGTTGTGGCAGAACCCATCTTGATAGTAACCCATCGTGAAAAAAGAGTATACTTACGTGTTGCGAGCCCATTTCCCTATTCCACCCTAATCTCTTATCCTTAATATCCTATTAAGGTTGGCAGCGCACTTGCAGCTATGGAGTTGCTTGTATTAACACTTGCTTATGTTGTGTTGTGGCGACGGTAGCCTTTTGCCCTTTATCACTCATTTTATATCCCATGAATATCGGCATCGCACTTCCAATAAGACACATATACAACTTCCGCACCGCGAGACATTTAACTTTTTTAATAATCAATTATCATTACAGCATTTTATTTACTAGTTTACTATATTTTATTTTATCATTATTTATTGAAACCAACGCCATAATTTTAAACATTTTTTGTTGTTGTTTTTGTTTAGCGTATTTATGTAAAGTTTAAACATAATTATTTTAAGGATCTCAACAAATACAACTCACAAATACCGTACCTAGTAATATTGTCGGGTCGGCAAGAATCTGGAGTGCAAAAGATTCTGGATGACTTGAAAGAAAGATCGATAGACCCAGAAGAAGTTGCACTGTTTCAATCGATACATAAAATGAGAATAAAGTATCATTTATCTCGAGGTTTCGGGATATACTGTAAGTTTAACAAAGTCTCTTTTTAACCCCCGTCACAAAAACGAAGTGTTATAAGTTTGACGTGTGTGTGTGTGAATCTGAGTGTCTGTCTAAAGGTATGAACTGATTTTGATCGGTTTTTTTGAAAGCTGAAGTGATCGAGATGGTTTTTAGCTATAACTTATGAACATCTGTTTGGGCTTTTTAAGAACATCAGCCCATTTCCCAGTTAAAGAAAGGATTTCACTAGTTTACACGGAATCGATTGATGTGAAATTTGGTATCCTGTTACTTAGATGATATTCCCATGACACGGTAACCTTGATTTGATGCGCAGCATCAAGTAGTCTGCGTGACACCCAACTCTTCAACAAATTACAACAGATATAGCGTTTTTGGGCTCAATAGAGTCCAGCGTTAGTTTATAATTTCTAATTATAGCTTGTACGTACAACTTTTTACAGCAACTGATGAAAACAACCAAACGATAACCCTGAGTGAGAAAGTGGATTACTACGATGACGCCAAGGCTCCTCTGTGGTTTGTGTACAGCGGTATGGGTTCTCAGTGGAGCGGAATGGGTGCAGAACTAATGAAAATACCTATATTTTCCGATGCTATTTATCGGTAATTAATACATGGATACATAATCTACAGTCTCCGTTAGTAATCAGATTAGATATCTGAGAGTTCTTAGGCAGATACTGCAGATAGCATAAGTCTAATAACATCCTATTAAATGGTTCAATTGATAACCTCATAGGTCGAGTGATTAAGGTGCTTGCCTTATCTCTCGGCCTCAAGGCCTGAAAATTAATTTTTCAATGTTAACTGGTCTGGATGCAATAATTCGCATGAAAAGCACACCGCCTTTTGCCTTTTGCTGTGATTTAAACAGTATCTGGCAGTGGGTGAGTAAGAGATGCAAAGGCCTGTTTTCCTATCCCTATCCTAAGGTCTGTGGAACGTCACCATGCCTGACGACCTTTACAAAAAAAATGGAATTAAATATATCTACGAGGTTGAAATTTCAGAAGCTATACCGGCATTGTTTCTCTGTTATATTTTAATTCATTCATTATATACTTTTCAGGTGCCATAAGGTTTTGGAATCCAAAGGCATAGACTTGATCCATATTTTAACATCTCGAGATAAAAATATTTACAACAACATATTGAACTCTTTCGTCGGCATTGCTGCTGTTCAAATTGGATTGACAGACGTTCTGAGGGCTATTGGTCTTGTTCCAGATAAAATAATCGGTAATTGTTGACATCCACATAATATTCTCTGGTACAGAGATCATAGAAATATTATATACTAGCTGATGTCAGCAACTTCGTACGCGTTGTAGTTCGTTTTATAAAAATCCCACAGGAACCTAAATTTTTTTTAGGATAAAAAGTATGCTATAGCTTAATACAGGTAATCAACAATGAATCAGTGAAAACCGCATTCAAATAGGTTGAACTGTTTTTGAGATTAGCGTGCACAAATGCACAGACAAACAGACAAAATTTCTAAAACTATTTTATTGACCTCGGTACATTATGTACAATTTTTTTTAAAATATTTAATGTACCAGACACGGCTCGTTTACGATTTCATAATATGTATAGATTTTTTATACCTTAACAGCGTCATAAAATTAAGGCTTCTTAAATAAATTAAGGCTAATCTGTTTTACAGGCCACAGTGTTGGTGAGTTAGGCTGCGCATACGCCGATGGCTGCTTTACTGCCGAAGAAATGATACTATCTGCATACAGCCGAGGTTTAGTTTCAATAGAAACACCGTTCATACGTGGATCTATGGCAGCAGTTGGCATTGGATATGAAGAAGTAAGTGCTTACACGTTAAGTCTCAATGTTAATTATGATTGATAAATTGATCTGATATTATGAGCAATAATGACAGTATTTGAGTAACTATCGCTTATTATCACATGAAAACCAAACAAGGTAAAATTGAAATAAATAAATTATTTTACAGTTATCATCTATGTGCCCACCGGAAATTGAGATCGCATGTCACAACGGTCCTGAATCAAGCACCATATCGGGACCAGCAGACGCAATGAAACAGTTCGTTGCAGAACTGACGGCGAAAGGAATATTCGCAAAAGAAGTACCATGCTCCAACATCGCTTATCATTCAAGATACATTTCTGAAGCAGGTATGTGTACACTGCTTTGTTAAAATTTGTTAAATTGTTCTAAGTACTGTTGGTAAAATCAAATCACTATACTTGTTTGTGATTCTGATTACGTTTAATTCACCTATCTATATGAATAAAAATGAATCGCTAAATGTGTTGCTAAAGAATAGAAAAGTTTTTAAGAATAGAAAAATTGGATAAATGTCCGGAAAAACTGGATTAGTCTCATTCATAGGTTTGATTTAAAACTGTGTAATTCTAGGCTAGGATGTACGGTGAACGAACTCCATCTTATCGAAAACTTTTTAGTGATTGCTATTATTGTTTAAATAAAAGCAAACTAAAACTATATTAACTATACTAGTTATTATACTTCCAGTATATAATTTTGTAGCTAAAAATAATTCTGCATAAATTTGGTACTTTACAAAAAATTATTAGCAATTTTTTTATAAAATTATTACACATCGATATGTAGCTAAATTAAATACCTATACAATTTCATAGGTCCCGGTCTTCTGAAATATCTGAGTAAGGTGATACATACTCCGAAGCTGCGAAGCGAACGTTGGATGTCAACATCTATTCCTCAGGAGAAGTGGAACGAATCAGCTGCCAAATATTCCTCAGCGGAATACCACACCAATAATTTACTAGTAAGTAAAGATGACTTATCAAGACATTCAGAGATCTTTCATTTGGTAAAATATCAACAACGCTAAAATGATCATAAACAGAATACAAGATCCAATGTGTTTCTATATTTCTGTAGCACTGTGATTTTAACAAGCAGTTATCCGAAAATATGAAAAATATTTCAACGCGAGACTTTTTGCCATTTAATATATAAAATGTGCTTACTTTTACACAAGACCTGAAAATCTATAATTAAACATTTGTTTGTGACTTGTGTATATTTCAATTCATAAAACCCCATTTCATCTTCCATAGAATCCGGTTCTATTTGAAGAGACGTCACGCCTGGTGCCATCAAATGCTGTACTGGTGGAAATAGCTCCTCACGGACTCCTGCAAGCGATTCTCAAGCGCTCCCTACCATCAACCTGCCAACACATCCCACTGACGAGACGTGGACATTCTGATAACGCGCTGTTACTTTTGGAGGCTATTGGAAAGTATGTTTACAATTTTTATTTTACTGAATGATAACCGTACGTGATTATCAATTATGTTCATCTGATAAAAGTGAAAACGTCAATTATTTTTAATATTTATTATTGCGTGGTCGAAAGTGTACTCGCATTGCCTCTGGTGTTGCTTAGTCCCTGGGCGACGGTGGTCACTTGTCATCAGGTGGCTACCGTCGCCCACATTTAAATTAGTAATGTGTTACAGGTTTGAAAGACTTGAAGTTTCATTTAACCGAAGGCGAAGAAATAGCACATCTGATTCTTTATATATAATTATAAATGCATCATAAAATAAATTACTCGGTCCGTGGGGCCCTGCAGCAATGGGCCTTTTCAAAGATATTTCGAAGAGGCTTATTGATGCGACGGGAGACCGAAGAGCTGGCGCTTTCCTCGGCCAACGTATTAGTTTGGCCATTCAACGAGGAAATGCTGCCAGCGTCCTTGGTACAATGCCGCAGGGTCCATTTTTATATTGAGTTTTAGTTATAGGTTTAGTTTTAGTTATGTATATTTAGATAATATTTAGTTTTAGGTAAATATGTAAATATATTTTATTATAACAATAACAAATAAATTTCACATTTCAGGATCTACATGGCTGGCTATGACGTAAACATTAGTGCTTTGTATCCGAAGATAGAGTTTCCTGTGTCTACTGAAACCAGATCTTTCTCACACCTGATTGAATGGGCTCACGGGGAAGCTTGGTAAGGATCTCTTCAGTAAACAAAGATGTACTTCTGAATATTATGGGCGGTAACAGGGGTCGGTGCTAGATTCGGCTAGGTGGTGGTTATTTCCGCCAGTCAGGCTGCAAAGTATATGACTGCTCATTATTTTTGTTCTATTTCAGGCCGATATGTCTCTATGAAGCTGCAGAGAGATCAAACGCGTCAGTTTACAAACCAATCATAACTCTTCATGATGACGAATATTTACGTGGTCATGTTATAGAAGGTCGGTATAAAATAACCCACACAATCAATTAATACGAAATCCAACTGCTGGACATAGAGCTTCTAATAGCTTTAAGATATTCCAAAATTAATATTCCAACATTTCATTGCAGTAGTTTTCCAATGGAACCGATTAGAAGCAGCCTGTATCCGGCGTCGATTCCTGGATAAAAGGCACTTAGAATATAAATGCTACCAGTCCAGTTTATTGCACCATAAACTTATTTTTATCTCAGACCTTAAGGTCTTTTGATAATTTTAGCAATGGATTCTTTAATTTCATGATTGCAGACGATCAAAAATTTTACATTTCAGGTAGAAGAGTTTTACCATTCGCAAGCTCTCTGGTAGCTGTGTGGGATACGTTAGCGATGTCTATTTCTAAACCAATAAGAGAATTATCAGTGCAGTTCCGTGACATTCATCTATACGTGCAGCCTCCATTATATGAAGATAAACCATTGAATCTAAATGTTATGTTGCTAAAAGGAAATGGACGATTTGAGGTAATTTTTAAATAATAGATATTTTATATACTTAATATAAATATTCGCGCCGTCACCCTAAGTTCCAAAACCTGGGCCATCGAAAACTGCTGGAGAGACAGTGACGAACGTGGAGGCTATTGCTGAAACGTGGAGACAATACTGCCAGTCCCTCTTTCAAGACTCTCAATTTGAATGTTACGCCCCTACAGAACCGGGAGACGAAGATCTTGAGCCAGACATTCTGAAAGATGAAATAAGAGCCGCTATTAAACATCTGAAGAACGGCAAAGTCACGGGAGCAGATGACATACCAATTGAGACTATCAAGTCATCGGGTGAATATGGTGTCCAAATTTTCCAAACCCTGTGCAAAAAGATATGGCTCACGGGGCAATGGCCAAAAGAATGGACACACTGTTTTTGTCTCCTTACACAAGAAGGGTTCCACCAAGACATGCAGTAATTACCGACTTATTGCTCTTATCACTCACGCAAGCAAGATTTTACTTCACGTACTGAACGAGTGTCTTAAGTCCCACTTAAGCAAAGAAATTGCTTCTGAACAGGCTGGCTTTGTTAAGTTCGACAGATTATAGAGAAAGTACGAGAATTCAACAAGCCCACTTACATATGCTTTGTAGACTTCTCTAAGGCGTTCGACTCTGTCAAGTGGCCAAAACTCTGTGAAACATTGACGGCGATGGGTGTTCCAAAACACCTGGTACACTTTTTGCAAAGACTGTATGAAAACGGCACAGCCTCAGTGCGTGCGGATGACGTCCTATCCAACCACTTTCGCCCCAGTGCCGGAGTCGTGTGGAACGTGTGAAAATATCTGAATTTCTAAAAGTCATTTGGGAAGCCCATCAGGCTAAGTCCATCTGGAATAATGTATTTTACAAAGAATGAAAGATTTTTCCAAATATGACTGGATCCAGAGGACATCAAGTTACAACTCCTTTGAATGACATTACCTATACAATTAAAATTACATTTGTGAACAAAGGGTTAGCCCAGATTCCATAAAGTTTTCCCATTTTTAGCAGTTAATTTTAAAATTTTAGGTAACTTATGAGCATGGTTTGGTGGCTGATGGATATATATTAGCTGTCAATCCAGACATACCACACCTTACGGCTGAAAATAAGGATCCAATGGAACTTAATTCCATTGACTTCTACAAGTTACTACATGAGAGAGGATACCAGTATTCGTAAGTTTGTCATCTTAAGATATGAATAATTATATAGTTTTATGAACAAAAATTAAACAAAAATAAAATTGTAGGTATTTAATTAATGACTGTTTTGATTGACTAATTCGAACAAAAAGCGATTGTTGTGACTTAATTATATTAATTAGACATATCATGTAAACGTTTTTGTGAGTAGGCTAAATTTTTTGCTACCTTGGGATATATTATTCTATAATGTAATATTAGAAAAGTTTACATAATTTTATCTCTAAAAAAGCTTTAATGTGTACCACTAGTTAGTTTTAAGCTTATCTTGTTTTCTTTAGTTATGTAAACAACCATTTTGTCTTACAGTGGTGACTTCCGTAGCATTGAAAGTGCAAATTTCTCTTTGACTCGTGCTAAAATAGCGTGGAAAGACAGCTGGGTAACATTTATTGATGGATTGCTGCAAATTTGTATGATGAGGAACAAACACGATGCTGTATCATTGCCAAAATACATTAAAAAAATTAGTATAGACATGAAAAAACATTGGAAGGAGACGTCAGGGGCTGTTAAGGGAGATTTTATGGACGCTGAAGTCGACGAGAATCTAAATATGATAAAGTAAGGGTTTTTAAATCATACCAAAAAAAAAATATTTCTATAACTTTCTTCACAGTAGCACTTAGGATAGAGCCAAATTGCTTGTTACATCAATTACACCGAAACAATAAAAGCACACATTTTATTATTTCACAGCGGTCTTTTGTAAGATGGTCTTTTGTAAGGGGATGGTTGCTGCTGCCAGACGGACTAGGCTGAAGTTACGGCCTGGCGCGGTTTGTTCGGCTCTATTCCAATATGTGAATCTTATGGATAGACAATCCATTATTATAAATGCAATAAACCAGGTCGTGAGACGGCGGCATTAGACTTGAGGAAGTGCCAGGGAAAAATTAGCTTTTATTAAGAAGCTAATAGTAAATTAATCAAATCTCCTCATCCTAATAAAATAACTGTTATGTTTTTATTGAACCAATACTATTATCATTTTTAACGGTGTTACAGATGCAGTGGACTTATGATAGAACATATAAATTTTGTTGACAAACCACCGATTTCTAGACAGAACAATGACCTGAAAATGTTACAATTTTATAGATATTTCCAAGACGATAACACTGATGTAAGTGTAAGCTCAAATAACTTTGTTATTGTGATTGTGTAATTGTCTCCTAGCTTCGCAATGACGCAATTCTTTTCTGCAAAGTATATACACAAACCTTTCTTGTTTAATGGTATTTACATCAATGAAAACCGTATCAAAATAGAAAGCGACTTGTTGTATAATAGGTATAAAACAAGTTAATAATATGTGTAATATCTTTGTTCGTGTCAAAACAATTAATAATTTAAATTATTGTCATTTTAATCTGGTTGAAGAGTTGATACATCAGCTTTTGCACTTAGGCAGTTACATTTGAAAATAGAAGGCTTCAGTCGCCTTAAAATATTATTAATTAATGCATTCTACAAATAACTGGTCACAAGACTAATTGAAGAAAATGTCCTAGAAAGAAAAAAAAGGAAAAATGACTGGATGTAGTGGTAATAGTTTTTTTTTTGCAGATATCAACAGCATTGTACATTTATATGCAAATCGTTGCTGAGAATATCAACAAAAATGAAATTGTCGCCATTGATCTCGTTTCTCCAAGCAAACCTTCTTTAATGGATAAAGTTAAATATTTATTGGATAGTCTTAGCGATATTAAAATCGAAATAATAAAAGTAAATCCAGATGATCTCGTTAGTGGAAAAGCAGTGATATCAGAAGCTGATCTTGTCATAGTGAATCCTTCAAATGAAGACAAGGCAGTAAGTATATACAAAGAAAAGACCCATCAGTCTAACATATAAACAATAATTGCATTTAATACTTTTTTTTTATTGACACACCAACAGCATATGCGTACAATTAATTACACACAAATAATGGAACAAACACTTAACTATCAACTTTTTAACTTAAAAACAGAATATTAACATACATAAGCATGAAACTAAATCCAAAAAAAGGAAAAATTTGAAAAATGTATGCCAAAAGTATTAAATTATTTAAATGTCTTTGTTTATACTTAAAAATCTGAAAGATTTGAGTTGATTTGATTAAATTACATTTGTTTCAATTTAGGTATTTTTTTGTTAAATTTAAAACATCTTACTTTTATTTTTTCAGTTCTTCGAATCTGTACATAACAAAATACCATCCAATATATTCCTAATCAGCTTCGGGGACGCCCAAAGGCTTGCCGGATTCGCCCCTCATCGTACAATTTGTTCGACCGGTAAAGGTCCAGCAAAACTTGTATTGGGACGTTGGAAGCCTCTACCAATACCACCTACAATAGCTGCTGTTTCCATTAGAAGTCAAAACGACTTAGAACAGCTGAAAACAGCTAGAGACCACCTTCAACCACAAAGTAGACTGCTAGTACTATCTAACTACCCACCGACACCAGGAGTTATGAAATTGGTAAAACAATGGAGGAAAGAACAAGAAAGGAACGATGTTTATATGGCAATGATAAAGAATAAAGCTGGGCGAGAACAAGACTTGGAGGATTTGCCGAATTTAGAGTTGGCATTCAATGTTCTTGATCATGTAAGTCAATTTGATTCAAATACATTTGGGTTCTTGGGCTGCATGCATCTGTCTGCATGCATTTTATAAAAAAGTTTGAAAGACATTCTATTAGATGGGAATAAGTGAAAGATTCAAAGCGTCATAAAGGATACGAAAATACAGCCAAGGAGCAAGTCGAGGATAAATAAATGGACTCTGGAATCTTCTCTGGAATGCAGATCAAATCATTACAGAACAACATTTCGTGACTTAAATTTTTCTCTATATAGGAACAATATTTATTCTCTTCTAACATTTAAACTTTATCATCATTAATCTTCTTCTATCATTTATCTTTCTTTTTACTACAGTCTTGTCCTTTTATTTTATTTTCTTAATTTCTATTATAATATAGTTGCCTTTCCCATTAAAAATTATATACTTTTCTTATTAATACACTCTTTTGATATTATATTTTTGAGATTTAGTGTTTCTCTAGAAATTCTTACACCAATTCCAAATTTCTCTATGTAAGTAATTTCGGTCTGAAACCCTTTCAGGGTAAATGGGGCGGTGAATTTTATATTCCACTTCGTGAAGAAAACACAAACGATTGTAACGTGAGCCTTCAAAGTAAACAACTCGGCGACATCAATTCTCTACACTGGGTGGAGGCACCACCTCTGATTGGAACTGGCATACCAGTTACAGTAAGTGTTCTACATATAAATCGGTCGTTTGAAACATTTTTCTGTTTAAGTATTTGTCATTTAATGAAGTATTTGTCAGAAACACAATCAATTTGAGGCTGCTCTTAAAGGATTGTAACCCACCACTCTAGCTCACTGCGAAATAACAACAGTTCTTGTGTTTAAAATTTTTCAATTCCCTCTCACATGCAGGTTTCCTTACAATTTTATTTTTCCTTCACTGTCAGAGCAGAGGGCTTCGCAGGAAGCGGCTGGATGCGAAAAACATAAGACCGTGTGTGGTAGCTAGCCTTGGGAGAGGCCTACATCAAGCAGTGGAAAGACACAGGCTGATGATGATGATGATGACGATGATGATGTCAGGAGCAAGTGTTATAATTTACAATTCCCACTTGAAATTTAAAACACTCACAGTATTTTCAATTTACAATAGATTAACTGCGTATATACTTTCAGCAACCCAAAGTTGGTTGCCCAAGTTGAACCGGAAATAGGTCCCATATCTTCTTCATACGAAGGTCGATACAGATGGTATAATTAAAAACACAACTTTTATAGACACGAGCTTTTATTTAGGTATGTGGATATGGAGGCAAATACAACATGGTATAAGTGTGCATACAATTAGTAACCTTAAATCATTTCAGGTTAATTTCGCTGGATTGAGTGTATACGACGCAAAACGGGCAAGAGTTGAAATTCCACTTCCAGAATCTTCTATACAAGGCTACGGCATGGACTTCAGCGGTGTTACCGAAAGGTAAATAATTAACATGTTCCTTTGGCAACACGGTTATACAAAGTATTGTTAAAAAAATCAAAAAGTTGATTTCTTGCTTGCGTTGGCGCTCTGAAGGCCTCATATTTAGAGGGCTTTACCACAGAATAAGTACCTAATAGTAAGTACTACATGGCTTTACCTAGTTTGAAAATTAAAACAAAATTCTTAATTAATTTGAAACAAACAATTTATTTCAGAGGTGATCGCCTCATGGGTCTCATCGCAAATGGATCTGCGAGCAGTAAAGTTATGGCTCTACCGGAGCTGTTATGGCCTGTGCCAGAGCACTGGAGTCTTGAAGACGCTGCCACTGTGCCCATGGCATATGTTCACGCCTTTTACTGTCTTGTAAGTTTTTTAGAAAAAAAATAATAGTATCAACTAGCTGTATCCGCAAATTCGAAAATCCTTTTTTCAATGTGCACTTAGTAAATAGTTAGTTGTAAGTAGTTTTTTCATATATTGTTGATCTCTTAATAAAATCTGCTATGTATGTGGATCAGCTAGAACTTGTTATGTGAAAGTTAACTTTATAATCAAAATAATAAATAAACTATTAAATTTTATTTTTAAAAAACAACTTAATTTTAAAATAAAATACTTTTTGTCATTATCTCAAAAGTATACTTTTTGCACGTAACAGATTTTGGTTTGACAACGACGAAGTATTATATGATCTTAGAATATTTGTAGCAGGCACAGATGAATTAGTTACCCTACATGTAGAGTCTGAGATTTGAGGCAACGTTTTGTTCCAGGGTATTAAAACAAGTATCCGTCGTGGAATGAACATATTAGTTCACGGTGGAACTGGAGCCGTCGGACAAGCAGCTATATCAATTGCACTTGGCGTTGGCTGTAACGTGTTCACGACTGTAAGCGATGTGAGCAAGAAGCGGTTTTTGCGTCAACTTTTCCCCAATTTACCAGGTAACGCATTAATCAATAGGTCTGAATTTTATTTTTTATTTTTTGTTCGGGTCAGCATAATTATATTATAATAATGAACCGATTATGATATAGGGTTGTGCTGAAAGTTTGACAGGAGCCTTATATTTTAACATGTTGAAATTAATGGTTAGTACAACTATAATCTACATACAGGTTTGAAACATAATAGTCTTCTATTTGAATTGTAGCTGAACATATTGGAAATTCAAGAGACGGCACCTTCGGAGATATGGTCCTGAATGCAACACGCGGCGAAGGGTGTCATATTATCATAAGTTGTGTGAAGGCAGAACTTAAAAATGTAAGTTGGTGCATATAAATATTAATTTAGCTATTTGTCTTCTTTAATTTGAAACTTTGAAATGTTCATTTCCAAAGTTGACCCTGCCGGGAATCGGATCCGTGGACCCTGGAACAGAGCGTTAAGGCAAACTTCCTAACCACTCATCCAACGGTCTCGTCGTCGGGTTTATTAGACCGAATATTACCGTGAACTGATTGGGTGCCATTATCGTACTAAATTCAAAACATTCACAGATGTTGTTAACGTGTAACTCCTACATTGCGTTTTTTCAGATCACACTGCACTGTCTCTCACATTCCGGGACCGTATTGGACATAGATCAGATCCACAGCAGGGAAAACTTCAACTATGGCATGTCGCACATGTTTAGGTGCACATCATATCAGTCTGTTGAATTTTCATCAATGTTTAAATACCAAAACTATAATGAAATGAAAGTAAGTAAGGTTGTTATTAAGTTTGATAAATATTTATTTTCATAAATACATCTCAGCAATTTAGATACAGTGTAAAGTAATATATGTCTTAGCTAACAAAGGCATGTAAAATGATTTCTATGAGGTAAAAATATAATATATAAATTGCCTGAGACGATAAGAGCCTTATCTACAAATAAATTTAAAGGTGTCATTAAAACCAAACTCCTCTCGAAAGGCTACTATAAGGTCACTGATTATTTAAGCGACAATGAAGCCTGGATTTAAAGCTTGGATCCGGAGCTCATACTATTGTATATGGACTTTGATTATGTTTGTATTAAGTGTATTTAATTGTTGTAATTTTATATTTTAAAGATGACAAAAAGAATAATATCCGGGGTTTCTTCTCAGGATCGTCATCTTGGCTTTTTTTTCCGAAACCCTAGTAAATTTAAATTTAAATTTATAATGACAATCATAAGAGTTTCTTGAGAAACCTAATTGTTAAATAAATATTTTGATTTTGAATATATAATATTTAACAGCATCGGTACGCGATTTAGCTACGCAAACCATTTGCAATTTATATTATAAATAAAAGTATCATCCACCAGATAATCTTTGTCATAATTAAATATCAGATGAGGGTAGGAGGTATATCTCTTATGCCGTATCTCGCACTATAAAGAATTGTTCACATGATTAGAAACAATTAATGATTCGACAGAAAATACAATTAATGCTGAGTGAGGGTATACGGCAAGGTTACGTGAGACCACTTACGCGTGTGGTCTTCGGCCGTACGGAGGCGTCACGTGCGTTCCGATTCCTCGCCGGAAGTAGGCACCGAGGGCGGGCGTTGCTCAACATAAAGGAGACTCTCACCTCAACACAAACACACTCCAGGTAAATCTAATAATGCATAGGGGAAAATTTTCAATCACTCACAGTGGTCTCATTCTTAACACTTACCAAGCAAGCATTTGCTTGAAGAAGAATCAAGCAAGAAATGTCATAATTTTATCTAAGCATACTAATATCAAAAAGAAGTAAAATTTGTATGTTTGTTTCTATGTAGGATATAATCTTCGATTTCCAACTACTTGTCCGATTTGAAAGATTCTTTGAAAACTTTGCTTTTCTATACTAAGATTTGTATTTTGTGTTTGTACTTTTGTATTTTTGTATTTTCGTTTGTAATGAACAAACTCAAAAACTACTGGTCCGATTATAAAAATTCTTTCACCTATAGAAAGCTACATTATCAGCGATTAACATAGACTATATTTTATAAAGTTACGCTTACGAAGTCGCTACAAAAAATTACTTTGATATCTTGTTGTAAAAATAACCATTATTTTGCAGACTAGTCTGTTCGCCGGAACTCTCGCATTTATTGCTTTGCGATAAGGGTGATTTCGGAATGCAACTTGCTGACAGACTCGTGAGTCGTGGTGCCAGAAAACTTTACATACATTGTCAACAAGCAACCCCATATCTTAAATATAAAATGCAGTAAGTATCGCTGAAGATATTTATCTGAAGAAGTGAAGATATTTATTTATAATACTTAATATGATTTTTTAGATCATGGCAGAAACTTGGTGTCAAAGTCGACTTGTCATCATCGCATTTAAACAACAGAGAATCAGTGCTGGCATTGCTAAAGCACAGCAATCGTTCAGCCCCAATTGAAGGTATTTACGTGATATTAACAGAAGTAGACGGCGCATACAAACCACAGTTGTCTTCTGTATTGGAGTCCCTTGATGTCGAATCTAGAAAATTGCGGCCTTCACTAAGGTTAGTTTAAAGAAAACATAGTTGATATTTTATTTTTTATCTTTTTATGCTAAGGTTGACAGACAGGCTAACCTTCCACTTGATGGTAGCCTAGCCTAGGCAGTAGTAGTTGACTGCCATCAAGTTGCAAGTGCACAACTTGCCAGATCCAGACCAGAGTAGGTAACTTTAAAAAGTTCATTTCTTAAGTTAATCCTACAGTGACCTATACAGAGCGTTAAGTTAAGATACGCATATATTCATAATATGAAAATCATACTTAAAGTGGTTGACAATTCATCTTTTCCAAAATGAAAGCATTAATTTTTAATATCCATATGTTATTTCAGATATTTCGCAGTAATAACTGAAAATGACAACTCCATCGGCGAAGAGATATCTTTAGATAGGAATCAAAACAAACTGCCATCTGTAACAATTAAACTGCGCAACTTACAGAAGGTAATGACGATGATAATGTTATACGAGTACCTAATACGAAAGTTTTTGCAAATGTTTACATTTGTTTGCTTTTGATAAATAAGACATCGACTATAATTTATAAGGATACCCGGATGTAGTCGCGGGAAAAAACTAGTCCTATATGTGTATATGGCGTAAATTTTCATTATTTTTATTTTTTTGGTTATAAACTATACCTAACAGCAATGTTTCATTTTAATAGCTGTCTAGCGATAAATACCTAGTTATTTTACCAATATTTCACTCTTCTTAATCCTAATAATTATAAAAAAAATAATATTAGGTACTAGCGACCCGTTTCCGGAATTTTTTTCTGGAAATAATATATAAAAACATTGCTCGTTTAACGTTATTTCCATTAGTGAAAACCGCATTAAAATCCGTTGCGTAGTTTAAAAGAATTAAGACTACATACAGAGGGACAGATCGCCTTTACCGCTGAAGCGACTTATATAAAAGTTTATATTCTAGTCGAAATTATTGCTGATATTATTATTGCAGATCTTATGTGTGTAGATAATGGTAAGAGAGTACAATAAAATGTTTAATTTTATAGTTCGTAAACGAAAACCAATCGGACCACGAGTTAATCGCAGACGATTCCCTCAAATGTCGCGATGCACTCAACTTGATTGAGGCAGCTCTCCGAAGCAAGGAGGCCGTAGCATTCGCTAGTTCACGACCTCAAACACAATATGATCTTTTAAAAGAAATGGCTAAAATACCAGGTAACTAAGTTCAAATATTCAATATAAGAAGGTTTGAAAAGGTTCAAAAGGTTTATAACATAATATCGTATTTTACAGGCGTCACCATAAATAATAGTACACCAGATGGGACTTCGTTAGAGCACATTGGCATCGACTCAGGACGCGCTCAAGAGTTGTGCAATGTTCTTGAAAATAAATTCAATATTACAATTCCTAAGGATAACTTGCCTCAGATGACGGTTGCGAAGTAAGTTTTAATATTAAAACTTTATGTTTTATGGTATAAACCATATTAAAGTGGCAGGACACATTGCTTCTGCCTGCAGTCTTAAACCCCTTTTTAGAAGATCATCGTGAGATTAGCTCTTGTGCTGTGGTGTATAGGTGAGTGACTAAGGGGAGCTCATTTTCCCAACTTGACCTTATTCCTTACCTTATGAGAGAGGTAGAGCATTTGCAGCCATTGTAACATTGCTTTATGTTTAAACAAAGAATGAAAGAACACACGATATTATCAATCTTTGAAAAGGAATCTTATAGATACAATTTATTTGCCAACTTATACTTTCCAGAATGTACATTTTTTTAAATTGATAAATCGTCATGGATACGCGGCAGTGTATGGGTCACTGCAGGGTTCCTAACATTCCTAGGGGGGTTCCTATGCAGGACTCCTAACGGCTAAAACCCAACGACTTCCTAGCGCGGCCGTAGCTGGGTGCGTTATGACACGACATCAGTGCCCCGTCAAGGCTATCCAGTGTCTTTCCGAAATGTACATAGAAATTTTTCTGTTATACCTACTCCAACCTACTAATGGAAGTCATTTGAAAATGACTTCTAGAGTTTAGCTGATATACAAATAGACAGACCGAAATATTTTTTTAAAACAATTTCAGATTAAAAACACTGCAAACGAAAACCGTAAACCTGCTAGTCGAATTGAATGGCTTCGATGCGTACTTCAACTACATAGATCCAGATGAACTTCTCGCCACAACCGAAATAGTTTTAATGCCCACTCTGGTTCAAAGCTCGGAAATGGTGAGTACCCAGAATTGTACATATTGGAGCGAGTAAAATAAGTAAAAGGAGCAAGTAAAGTAAATATCATTTAGGTACAGTCGTGGTACGAAAACTAACGAAGGTTATTTATCAATATCAAGTTTTAGACTGTTAGTACCCTTTGAAACTAAAGCACTAAGGAGACAACTGGCAGACGTTTTAAATGATATTTTGTAATGACTGATAATAATTACCCTGGTGCAAGCAAATCTCGACTTTAAGGTGACGAACCTTTTCTTACCCCGACTGTACCAAAAATGAAATGCTACTTCTAAATAAAACATATAGACATCCAAATTAGGACTCTATTGTCTATGTTTTAGCGTTCAGATGAATTCGACATGAACCAAACGTACCTGTGCATTGTGCCCGGCATGGAAGGTCATCACGGCCGATTCCGGTTGCTCTGCGAACGTCTTCGGCTGCCGGCAGCAGTACTGCAACTCGGGCTGGACAGCATCAACGAGACTGTCACAGACACTGCTAGTAGACTTGTAGACGTATGTATCCATATTCCTCTACACAAGTGTTTTCGAAATTATATGTCAATTTCTAGCTAGTAATTGATTTTCATTTTCTATTTACTTCAGGTGATGATAAGAAAGATGAATATGAAGGAACGCTTCCATTTATTGGGCTGTGAATTCGGTGTACCAGTCGTACTGGAAATGGCCGCCATTTTAGAAGATCACGGTACGTAAATGACAAAAGACCTCTACTAATATATCAATACTAAGACTAATACCTCTACCAATATGACGAATATTTAGTAGTAGTTTGTGGTAAGAACTACTACTAAATATTCGTTACTAATATTCGTTAGTCGTACTGGAAATGGCCGCCATTTTAGAAGACCACGGTACGTAAATGACAAAAGACCTCTACTAATATATCAATACTAAGACTAATACCTCTACCAATATGACGAATATTTAGTAGTAGTTTGTGGTAAGAACTACTACTAATATTAAGTTGGCAGAATATCGCAAAACTGTGCTTATGTCAGTATACTAACAAAATATTTACTATTGTCAGTATTTTGCTGTTCGGCAGCGACTGCAAAGTCAATCTTGATGGGATAAAGAATAAGGGATAATGACTGGATTGGTAAATGGGCCCCTAGCATCCTTTACTCACTCACCAAAACACAGCGGCACAAGTGCAGTAAATGCAGTAGTCTTCTGTAAGGGGGTCGAAACCTATTGAGAAAAGAGGTTTTTAGCAGTTTTGATACTCATTGTTATGTTGTTGCCTAGGAACGTAATATATGTAATATGTCTGTAAATATCTAAAGAAATATATTTTTATTACTTTTAATTTCTTCTTATTTTTCGTATAATAAAGTGGTAGCAGAGCGTGGTACTGTCGACAAATGGGCTGCCTAGATGAGGATTGCGAAACGCATTGTGCTCTGTCACAACTAAGATTGAAACTTATATTTTTTCAGGTTTAAGAGGCACCGTCTATTTACTGGGCGGTACACCGGATGACATACGATCCTCAATCGATAGAAATTTACCGCATTCAGATGCAGAATTGCAAAACTCCCTAGCGCAGTTCATGCACAACTTGATGACTGGCAACACTTCTGTTGAACTGGAGAAGAAACTCTTAGAAGTATCAACTTGGGAGGAAAAGGTCGTTGAGAGTTTAAAAACACTTCGAGGACACGTTCCGTATTCAAGTTATTACACTCAAGCCCTAATAAAAACGGCTTATGCGAGAATACAATCGTTACGTCACTACGAAACGGAAATGAAAGCGTTACGCTCAAACGTTATTCTGTTACGCGCAACGTTGCCAACATCACTCGACATTAAAACTTTGCAACGTTATTCGCAACAGCCTGTAGCTGCATACGAATTACAAGCATCGCTCCCTTATGTCGCAAAGGATCTGCGCTGTTCGACACTGATAAACAATCATCTGGAGCCAGACGTTTTGGAGGCATTCAATAACAGAAATCATTGCGAAACTTACCTCCTAAACGATGAACAATATTTGGTTCTGCGTTCCGAATGATGAAGACAGATTCTCTTGATTTTGTTTCCGATTGATTTTTTAATAAATTACTGGGAAAGGTTTAAAATTCTATTATTTTTTAATTCCTTAGAACTCTAGTTTTTGTCCGCGACATCATGTAATATAGTACAAACGAGTTTTTTCCTGTTTGTTCTATTTATGGTTTATGAGTTATTTTCAAAAAACTGAACCCTTTCTTTAAATCTTTGATTGTTTATAACTTTTGTAATTGGACTTTCGCGAAGGGATTACACTCGTGACTTCTACATGTTTGATTGATGTGAAATATGGTATACCTACTGTTATTATACTTCGGTGGTATTTCCATGACATGGTAGCAGACACTCAGCAACTCACAAAAGATATAGCGTGTTTGGGCTCATTAGAAAGTTGGTTTATAGTTTTAATTATAGCTTATTAGAAATAATGAACATTAGCTGTAGTGGCAAAGAAAAAGATTCTGAGTAATCCTGCCTATCACAGAAGACTAGAATTTAAAGACAGAAGACATTAATTACGGAGTGCCTCGATTGTTTTCTTTTGGTACTTTCTTTTGATTTGGTACATGTTTGGTACTTTCAGAAAAAGGCTTTTAATAAATAAAAAACAAAACACTTTATTTCTATCATTTGCTTAATATTAATAAGTTTGTTACATTAACTATTTACAATGTAATTGTTAAAATATGACTAATATCTTTGTATAATTTGATAGCATCAATATTCCATAACAGTATTGATCCAACTCAAATATTGTGCTGAATCGGTGAACACGATATACTCGTTGAGGTTACAGGTGTTGTCTCCGTTGCTAGGCCTCAGAGACAAGGACACTACGCCGCGAAGTTTCCATCGACCATTGTCCAATAGGTAGAGACCCCCGCCAGAGTCCCCTAAGCAAGGGCCGGCTCCGTTGCGGTCACCTGAAAACACGAAGAAAAATTCTTTATTTATTTGATTTATCTTTATAATAAATATCTTCACACATTCTTCACAGCACCATTTAGTTCCACAGTAAGCAATTGACGCTTGTATTATGGATACCAGACAGTTTATATACTACATAGATTACTTTTTTTTTTGTAAATACATACATATTATAAAAACAAAACATCCATGACTCAGGTACAAAGGTAAAATGTTAACACATAAACATTTGCCCCTAGCGGGATTCGAACCCGCGACCGTTTGGTTAACAGTTAGAGTTACTAGCCACTAGACCAAACATGTCGTCTTTATTTTTATTTATTTATTTTAGGCCGTTCCCTCTATTCACACCATAACATTTTGTCACAATTGGACGCGATACGCTTATGCGTTCTCATTCACACTCATAGGCTATTCATGTGAATGAGAACGCATAAAAATATCGCGTCTAATTGTGACAATTTTTTGTTTTTTTTTTTTAATTTATTTATTCATAGTATCCAAATTCTAAAGCTGTCAAAATATTTTTAGATTCACAATCGAACCAACAGGAAAAAATTCCGCTTTGTCCTATCAATCGAACCCAAAGGAAAACTGATCATTTTTTTTTTGTTAGTTTCATACAGAAAACAAAAGCAAAATTTTCTAATTACTGATTATTTTATTTTCTATTATTATTACATCATAATATTCAGCACTGCCAGACACCTCCAGTGGGCCATAACTTCTGCCAGAAGCTTTAAAGCTGCTAAAAATAATTAAATTATAGCACTTTACTTATTTTCTATAACTTGATTTCCTTACATGTTATTTATTATATACTTGGGGCACTATTTCATTCCAATTCTAAGTCGCTATCCGCGTCCGTTCGTTTCTCCGCTGGCTACTTACTTGTAAACTACCCGACGGATTTTGTTACAGTTTTCAATAATGGAAAGAGCGATCAATGGGGAAGGATTGTGTACACAAATGCAGAAAATTATAGCAACCGTGCTAAGCCGGAGGCTAGCCACTAGTTTATTAAAATCGTTTGATTGGTTTTACCTGCACATAGGGTATTGGCGTTTGTAAGTTTGTGGAAGTCGAGTTTGCTGGCTCGGCAGGTGGATGTGCTGACAATCGGTAGCCGCACCATGCGAGGGTCTCCTTGTCCGGCCGGACCAAACTCGCTTCGACCCCAACCCGCCACCTACACAGTAGTTCTATTTTTAAACATGGCTCACAATAGAGGATTAGTGTAGACTAGCTGTCGCACGAACGTGTTACTTTATAAAATATAGCTTATGTTACTCGCTGATAATGTAGCTTTCTATAGGTGAAAGAATTTTTAAAATCAGTTCAGTAGTTTTTGTGTTTTTGAATCCTATAAGACCGAGTCAGTTAGACCACGAGTAATAAGAAAACTCTGAGCCCACCGCTACGATGGGTCAACGAGGAATCTTATGTAGTTTATAAATGGGTGTAATTTTACGGTGGATTTCTGTAAAAAAAGCTGCCAAGCCAGCTTTCACAGAGGAACTGAGTGTTCAATGCATTTTAGAGCTTAAGTTCTAAAGAGTAAAATTAAAAATAAACTTACAACTCCAGACGCACCAACAACTCGACTCAGTTCAGTTCTTCCACTCCACAAACACGCCGGTCTTATATTTGTATTGAATTCCACCGTCCTTTCGAACGTAAACACTAGGATGTCGTCTATTAAAAAAAAAATAGATGCAAAAATGTTAATATTTACAATCCAGTCAATTAAAGAAAGGGAAATGTTGCTGTCTATACATTATATCTAATAATAAATATATATAAAAAAAATGTTCACGTAATAAAATAATAACGTAAAAATATTCAAAACTCATCCATAATGCTGACATATTTAGCTAGAAGTTAGCAATAATTCAGGTAGAAGATCCAGCACAGGAATCCAAATTCATCGTCAATGAACTGTAGGTAGTATTAGGTATATTGATAAGTGAACTTACTTGCAAGCGTAGAAGAGTTGTAGGCGTCGTGTATGAATGCTGAGGACAGAGTTCTCGTCACGCTGGCGTCGTCGCCCCAATCTTCTAAATTGTATACACCCACTTTCACCACAATATCCTTAATGTCTGTCATGGAGTTTTTCTGTTGCATGCAGTGCGCGGCTGAAATCGAGTAACAAATCCATTTATGAACAAGTAATAAAAATTGTTGTTACTTCGGAAAAAAAGACCTTTTCCATATAAAATAAAATTATAAATTAAATAAAAGTAGCTACTCCTCACGAATTCACAAATTCGTTGCTTTGAATTTGGATTCCCGTCATTTGTTCTTATATAGCTCGCTCCTGATTTATAAGTATCGCAACTGTGTTTTTCAATCAAAAATCAAAATATTTATTTATCAATTAGGTTTCTCAAGAAACTCTTATGATCGTTATTATAAATTTAAATTTACTAGGGTTTCGGAAAAAAAGCCAAGATGACGATCCTGAGAAGAAACCCCGAAAGAAACTCAGGTACCTAAAAGTGTTACCACTGATAATATCACCACTGTTAATATAGTACTTTATGTTAAAGATTAGCGATTAGCGCTTCTTTTTAAAGCCTTTTCTAGGTCGACAGTGCATTTGCATTACCCCTGGCATTGTTTTTGGAGTTTATTCCTTAAGAATCGATTTGCATTGGTACGAAAATTTAGGGGAGTAAAATAAAAATTGTCACACAGAATGCGAGCACGAATGCGTTACGTTTTTTTTTTTTTAATATTTTACAATATCTGAAAATGTTGCGCCATCTACACAATATTGTTTAAAAAAGGAACAATGTTGTTCTTTCGGCGTGTTCCAATTGTGAAAATTTAAATTATATAATTGTTCGTAAGGAGTAAACACCAGTGGTGTGTCGGAGCTGACACAATTTTTTTTGCTACAAGCGACTGGTAGCCATACCAAAAATCAACAGAATTATCCTCCATTTTGTCGACTTTTACTTGAAATGAATATATTATTATAAGTAATTTTCGTTAATAATATCGTTAATAATACCTGAGATAACGTGGCGATCAGAGACCAAAGTTCCAGCACAAATGAAAGTGAGACTAAGGTCCTTCCTCTTGTAGATGGCCACGAGCCACGGCCAGTTGCCACGCTCGTAACTCTGACCGTTATAAATGAGTGGTATCCTCTCGTTGCCACCGGCGACCACGCCGCATTCTATGCGCGCTGGTTGAGTCGCCACCGGGGCTGGAGGCGGCGGCCGAGGGGCTGGTGTTCTGAAATCATTGTTAATAGTTATTAACTAGCTGAACCTGGCCACTGGACTAGACACTGCTTATATTCATAATAATAATAGGGGTTAAAGTATGAAATTGCCGTTTTATTGTAATAGGTACTTCGAATTGACATAGAACCTTCATGGTTTGAGATTTTTGAGTGAAACTTTTTTCATACGGTACCTATGTAGTTCTTCTTTTAAAAAATGTGCAACATTCGATTATCAACTTTCAGTTGTTTTTTTTATTCAGCTTAGACAATAAAGATGGATACTTCGAAAATTCGTGTGATTTTTGAATACGAGTTCCGACGCGGAACTAACGCGGCAGAAACAGCTCGCAATATTAATGTTGCGTTTGGAGAGGGGACTGCTAATGAACGCACTGTGCGATTTTGGTTTAAACGCTTTCGTGATGGAAACTTCGATTTGAAGAACGAACCACGTGGAAGACCGCCCACACAGGTGAATAACAATGATTTGAAAGAGATGGTGGAAGCCGATCCGAGCCAAACTACCCAGGAATTAGCGGCATGGTTTAACGTTACCTTACCAACAATATTGACTCATTTGCGTCAAATCAATAAAATAAAAAAATATGAAAAATGGGTGCCTCATGATTTGACTGATCTGCAGACTCTACAGGAACTGCAATTAGAAACCATTCGTCACCCTCCGTATTCGCCAGACCTTGCTCCAACGGACTACCATTTTTTTCGTGATTTGGACAATTTTCTGCGTGATAAAAAGTTTTCTTCTCAGGAGGCAGTGCAAAATGCTTTCACACAGTTTGTCGAATCTAGATCACCAGAGTTCTATCGCAAAGGCATAAATGAGCTTCCTATTAGATGGCAGCAATGTATAGATAATAATGGTAATTATTTTGATTAAATAAATATGTTAAATTAAAAAAAAAACCAATTTTTATTTTTCAGTACAAATCGGCAATTTCATACTTTAACCCCTAATATTTCTTTTTCTAAGATAAAAAGATAGCCTAAGTTGCTCCTTATAACATTATTTTTCTTCCAGTGAATGTGCCGTCTAAATCGATCCAGCTGTTTCGGAGATTAGCCGGAACAGACAGACAGTTTCTTACTGTCGGTAACTTTCGTTCGTCTACGGATCTCCTCTTTCCTGATGCGACCTAGCAGTATAACCTCGGGAATAGTCTTCTCCATAGTTCGTATATTGTCATTTGGGCTCGTCTGGCGGCATTAACCGGCCCCTTATAGAAGACCACCGTAAAATAATAGCACGTGTGCTGTTGTGTTTCGGCGAGTGAGTAAGGGATGCTAGAGGCCATTTATCTATCTCTTTTCAATCCCCTATCTTTAATCCTACTGTAGTCGGCAACACAATTGCAGCACCTGTGGGATTGCTTGTGTTATAGGCGACGGTAGCCACACACCTTCATGACAGTTAACCGTCAGCCTGTCTAACGACTTTAACATAAAGAATAATAATAAATTGTAATTTAACTTACACTTCCTGCGGCCTTGGTTTTGGAGCCTCCGTACTTGGTTCCGGATAATAAACGGGCTCCTGAGGCCTAACGGATTCCGTAGTCTTTTCTGGAAACCCGGGGAACATGGGGTATACAGGATGTCTTTGTGGTACATTCGTGTCGAATTCTGGCCGAGTTTTGTTTACTACGAAAACATCTATAAATATAAATAACACATTTACATATAAATGACTATTAAGTTCATAGAGGACCGCTATGATATCATACGTTTGAGCTTGTTTTATTAAAAAATATATAATTTATAGATACACGTTATATAACCTACACGTTTAAAAGCCGGATCAAAGTGTACGGGAGTGAATCATTATTATTGTAGTTACCTTATTAACTAAGAAGAATGTATTTGATAGATTCAATACGCAGCTATAACCTGATCCGCTTCGATTCAAGGGCATCAACGTCGGATTTGTTGAGAGTAGGGGAATTTTAATTAATCAATCTTGACCTTTGGTCATTGTATGGTCCGCGTTACAACAGTTTTGACTAAAATTTTCACAACAAAGAAAGATTAAAAAATTCGAATAATTGACATTTATGTCACTGAACTCCTAAACTACTTGACCGATATTGATAAATTTTTGGGGTGGACCCCTGGATGATTAAGAACCACAATAGGTGACGCTGCAATATGTTTACAACTTTTTCCGGTTCGGGTTGCTATGTCCGCTAGTATTAAATAAAATGCATGATAATAAAATGCATAAAAATTGAATATGTTGAGAAAAATAGAACAAAAACTTACAAACTTGTTTTGTCAAAACAAAACTTGGTATTTGACATCATACGTCTAGAGAGTTGAACCGTTAATAAATTAATTATCATTATAGATTTATCTAAAACTAGCTGACCTGCTCCCGGCTTCGCCCGGAGTGCTATTTTTATAATAAATACTTACTTAATTCAGCCGATAAATTACCTTACACCGCCATCTATGAGAATCTTATGGAACTTACAGGTAACTTTTAAAATAAGTTGATTAAATTGAAATAAAAACTATCTTATCTTTTAAGTTGGACCAAAGTATACATAATTACGAAGTTTTATCGAAATCGGTTCAGTAGTTTAGGAGTTCATTGGCGACAAAAAAGTGACACGTAATTTATATATATAATATATACATATAGTTTGACATCTCTAACTATTTACACCTCGAAAGAAAGCTTATGACCGGTCCTATTGAAAATTGTGGGGAGTGAATGTCCTACGGCTGATATTAAAAGAAGATTATAAAACTTATAAGATTTAATAATTAGGTACTCACTTAATCCCCAATTTCCGTATCTGTCGTCATCAAAATTGTCAAAGTTGATCACAGCGTTATCCGAGGATGGTCGATATGAGGTGAAGACTTTATCTGGCTCTGGTCGCGGTCTGAACTGAAAGCCTCCTGCGTTTGAACCAGGACGAAGGTATAGCATGTGTTGAAGGCTCACCGTAGTCACATATTGGTATGGTCGAGGCGAGTCTGAAAATAAAATATATTTATAATGTAATAGTAGGTAATAGGGTTTAAGTACACTGATTTCCGAAGATATATGAAAGAAATATTTTTATCTACTCTTCCAGAAATAAACGGGACGGATTCCCGTATTCAAAATTTATCCAATTACATTGTCCTATAAAAGACGACAACCCAATTACATCCGTCCTGTAATTGTTTCTGTTAGTAAGCGACGGTAGCCACCCACAACCAAGTAGACCGTCAACTTGTCTGCGAGCTTAATCATAAAAAAATAACTGTCGGTCTTAGGACTGCATATCAGAAGTGAAACCTTAGCTGAAGTGAACACACACACACAGTGAACGGCACTGAGCGTGACGGTCACACAAGTTCAGTGTTTTTTTCATGCCAAAAGTGCCAAGATTTTTTTCATTTCATAATCAGTTTTTAATGCAAAATTCCCCGCCTATAAAATGGTAATACTTATTCTCCTAAGAATGATTCGTACACTGTTCAAGGGCATTACGTCGTATTTCGAAAAATGATTCGGCAGTATTTTGTACAGAAAAACCCACCTCCCGGTCCATAGCACAATATGTTGCCGTTGACAATCAATGCGGTTAGTTGCGGCAGTGGTGACGTCACAGGAAAATGAACTCTATACGTAAGCGGATGGCCATGGTTGAAGTCTTGTAGTGCGCGATCCGAATTTACTGGTTCTATACGTCCAACGTATTGCTGAAACAAAGCAAATAGAGAGTTTTGAAAAAGAAACTGACGTCGCATAGCTCTAAGATTAATAATGCTTTTGAGTCTGTCATATTAATTCTGTCATATTTGACACAAGCTGAACCCACCATGCTTCGTTGTGGCAATAAATATTAACTGCAATAAATATAATATTATGTCGCTTGAGTTTTTTTTTAATTTGTGTAAATTCGTATTGACATCGGTCGAGTGAGAGCAAAATAATGCATATTGTTTTGAAGGTACCGCCAACTTTTGAGCAAATTACACAGGAATATTTGATAGAAGTAAGTATACGAGGAGATACGTGAGATTCGTAGAATACGTGAATGAATATATATATCTAAAATGTCACAATACACTACGATTTCATAAAGTCTTATTTAACACTAGTGACTAATAATTATTAAAAAATCCCTGACTGTGATATTAAGTAACACGATCTCTTATTTAAAAAAAAGAGAAAACAAAATGTGCAAGTGTTTAATTTATAATAGACATACAAACTGTCTGATTAAGTTCTCTCACGTACGCAATAGTTAAAGCTCATTTTCCTAAATCACTGAACCACTACACGTGCAAATAGTCTTACAAATGTAAAATTATTCATCATTCCAGTTAACTCATAATGACGTAGATTGGAAAAACATTGCTGTTTATGATCATCGTCGTTTTTAGGAGGCCCATGGAATAGAACCAGCGCGCGCCTAAGCACGATGGGAATGTCCATAGAGGACAATAAAGAGAAATTGCTGGACAGTTTTAACTTTTTAAGCGATAATCAACTAAATTACAAAGGCGCGATCAACTAGATCAGAAGTTCACCGCCATTTTGTTTCATTCGTTTTGCATTTAGAAGTTGTTATAAAAACAAATTAATTTTTTGCTTATTATTTCCTCGCAAGTTAAAATCCTAGAGAAAAGTAGAAAATCGGGGTGTTATTTTTATATGAAATTGACAGGGTAACGACCGTCGGTATATAGTCTTTGAGGTCAGCTAGTTTTATATTTTAAACCTATAGTTAATTGCGAAAATTTGTGACGATGGATGTATGGCACACAGATAGTTTATTACCTTGATTAACATAAGTACCTATAGAATTACCTACTTTATATCCTGGAAAAATGTTAGGTTCCCGAGGGATCGTCTAAAAAATGTAAAAAGTGAGAGCCATCGTCACAGCGATAAAGATGTCAGATATTTTCTCAGGTGTTATACTTTACATTTTCTAACGCGGACGAAGTCGCAGGCACAAGCTAATTTATTATACTTGAATATTTATTACCCGTAGATATACGTAAAATGTCCAACAATGAAAGAATCTTAATCATGAACTATTATTCAAATTAGACAGAAAAATGTGTTATATTTATAAAAAAAAAAAAACATAAAAATGTTTACGTAGTAGGTATGTATTATGTTTACGTATACTTACAC
This sequence comes from Synanthedon andrenaeformis, assembly GCA_936446665.2. NCBI lineage: Eukaryota > Metazoa > Arthropoda > Insecta > Lepidoptera > Sesiidae > Synanthedon > Synanthedon andrenaeformis. The sequence goes on from OW387796.2 coordinate 6,394,197, forward strand.
TTACTTACTTAGAAGCAATTAGTAGATAAAATAAGTGATTTATTTTGAATGTGGTGAACAAACACATTTAGTGGGCCGCCGACTAAATAATTGCATTAAATAATTGAATATTGATTGAGGAACTAAATGTTAACCCAAATATTACAGACAAATAAAGTCATTAATCTAGTAAAGAACTCTGATGTGGAAACGTTTTATTTTGATGTTTTAATTAAATATACATTTTTTAATTTTTTTTTTTTAATTTAACATTAAAAACCAAAAAATAATAATATATATATGTAAAGAAAAATATGTACATAATTTTCTTCAATTTATATTAAAACTATTTTTGTTATTACTGTATTTAAAAACTATTTGGTTAAGCTACCATGAATTATAAAATAATGACTTGTCATGTCAAATGTCAACTTATAAAAATACATTAAAAATATCTGTTGAAAATATTAGGAAAATATAGTTAATGCTGGATTGTAAATATAAGTGTAGGAATCGACATTGTAATTAAAAACATTTAATGTCGTTTCTTTGTTTACAGGTATAGTTACTTTAATATTTGTTTGATTGATAGTTATTTTAATATTTGTTATTTTTTTTGTAAATGTATGAATTGCAAAATACAATCTTTGTTTACAGAGAAACTCAATTCTGTTTTAATTGACTGTCGTCCTAACCACTAGAAAAATATCATTATAAAACGACATTACTTGTAAAAAAAATGGAAAAGTTGAAATTTACTTTTCAATCAAAACAAACAACAGACGGAAAGTCTAACTATATCACCATAACCTCAATTGTCACACCAGATGATAAAGTTTTCCTGATTCCTGAAGAATATCAAGCAGCATCACTTCATAAATATATCTACACTTCTAAAACTTATGCTACAGTGAGAAATACATTAAAGAAAAGACATCAAACTAGAAGTGTATGGATAAAAGTGACTGAGGATATATTACAAACATACTTCGATGAGGATGAGAATATGATTTTTCAGGACCAATTCCTAGAAGAAGTTACCCAAGAACAATTGACTAGTGCTAAAAATAAGAATTCAGAGGATCCTGTAGTGAAAATTTTAGAGAAATTAGTTGAAAGTCAACAAATGAGAGAAAAACAAAGCATGAAAAAATTAGCTGACAAGTTTGTACTTGAAAAATTTGATGGAAAAAATATAAATGTACATCACTGGATGGAAGTATTTGAAAGAGAATGTGCAAGGTTCAATATAGAAAAAGAGGAAGAAAAAATTGAAATCTTCAGATTATTTCTAGAAAAATCATGTACTGATTGGTACTCCTCAATGATGATAAAGCTTAGTTTACAATCAGAATGGGCAACATGGAAATCAAACTTTTTACAAACATATGCAAATAAGGGTTGGAACACTAGCAAATATGCTTTATCTTTCAAGTATCAATCAGGATCGTTATTAGAATATGCTGTTAGAAAAGAAAAACTTTTACTTGAAATAAGAAAGACAATTGATCAAGGGACCTTAATCGATATAATTGCTGCTGGCATACCGGATTTTATAACGGATAGGATCAACAAAGAGGAAGTTTTAGAAACAAAAGACTTATTTCATGCACTTGGCAATTTAGAACATTTGGTTTCGAAGAAGAAATTTCTAAAAAAAAAAGATGATAATAGGCTAATAAAAGAAAAATGTAGCATTTGTGAAAAGTTAAAGAAAGGCGTGCGCTATCACTCAGAAGATTTGTGCTGGTTCAAGGCGAAGAATAACATTGAAAAAGAAAAAGATAAGAAACAAATAAAGCTCATTAATAATTCAGAATTGGAATGTGAACTACAATATGAAGAAGAAAAAAACTAATAGTGCCGCCATTAATTAAAGTAAAATTAGTATTGAATAAAAATGTTGAAGTCTTTGGAATTTATGATTCAGGCTCTAATGTGTCATTGATAAATTCAAGGTTATTGAAGATTAATAATAAGAAATCAAGTTATTGTAACAATACTAATTTAAAAACAATTAATGGCGTTAAAAAGGCTAGTGGCAGAATAACACTTGATGTGACCATTTTCAATATCGAAAAACAAATGGATGTCTTTGTAATAGACAAAGAAAACTTTGATTACGATTTTTTAATTGGTCTAGATTGCATAAAAAAGTTTCATTTAATTCAAAATGAAAACTTAGAAATTACGCAGAAAATCCCTATACAAAGAAGTGAAATGGTTTCTAAGGAAAAAAAATCAGATACATATATTTCTAAGGAAATAAAATCTGATAATTCAATAAACTTCAATGAAAATATCTGTGTAGAAAATTTCGTAATTTTAATAAATCATTTAGACTGCGAAAAACAGGCAATGATTGATGACTTAATATTGAATAATAAGTCTGTATTTGCAAAGGATAAATATGACATTGGAACGGTAAAGAATTATGAAGCACACATTGATCTATTAGAAGAAAAATATTGCAGTAAAAGAGCTTATCGTTGCACAATGGAAGACAAAGAAGAAATTGAAAAACAAATTGCAAATTTGTTGGAAAAAAATATAATAGAAGAGTCATATAGTCCATTTGCAGCGCCAGTTACATTAGCTTATAAAAGAGATGAAAATAAAAAATCTAGATTGTGCATAGATTTTCGAGATCTTAATAAAATTGTCGTCCCTCAGTCACAGCCGTTCCCACTGATTGAAGATCTAGTGGTAAAAACAAGAGATTGTAGGTTTTTCTCAACATTGGACTTGAACTCTGCATTTTGGTCAATACCTATGCGCGTTTCAGATAGACACAAAACTGCATTTGTCACACAAGAAGGTCATTTCCAATGGACTTGTTTGCCATTCGGCTTAAAAACCTCACCAGCTATATTTCAGAGAATAATGTGTAACATAATTCGGAAACACAAACTTGGAGAATTCACAGTAAGTTACATCGATGACATTTTAATATTCTCTAAATCTTTCTCAGATCATGTCATACATCTAAAACAGCTATTTCAGGCAATTAAAAGTGAAGGTTTAAGACTAAAATTTTCTAAATGCACGTTTGCATCCGACTCTGTTAAATACCTGGGTCACATAATTCAAAATAATTCAGTTAAACCACTGAAAGACAACTTGATATCAATAAGAAACTTCCCAATTCCAAAAACGATAAAAAATGTGAGACAATTCTTGGGTAAGATAAACTTTTATCATAAGTATGTACCAAACATAGCAATAAAATTGGATCCCTTGCATAACCTTTTGAGAAAAGGACAAAGCTTTAACTGGACTAAGGAATGCCAAAAATCATTTGATGAAATGAAACAAATATTATGTTCTCAACCAGTATTGACCATTTTTGATCAAAATTTGCCTATACACATATACACAGATGCTAGTATACTGGGAGTAGGTGCCATCCTAAAACAGCCACAACAAAACAATGAAGAAAAACCAGTGGCATACTTCTCAAAAAAATTGAATGAAGTTCAAAAACGGAAGAAGGCTATATATCTGGAATGTCTGGCAATCAAAGAATGTGTTAAGTATTGGCAGCATTGGTTGATAGGTAAAAAATTTACTGTATTCTCAGATCACAAGCCTTTAGAGAATATGAACATAAAGTCAAGACCAGATGAAGAATTAGGAGATCTAACGTATTACCTATCACAATATGATTTCCAAATTAAATATTCTCCAGGAAAATACAACATTGAAGCTGATTGCCTAAGCAGAAACCCAGTCTTAGAACCAAATGAGAATCTGGATGAACAATTAAAAGTGATCAATTTAATAAAACTAGAAGACATTATAAAAGATCAATTAAAAAATAGAATAATACAAAGTAGAAAAGAGAATTTAATATTAAAAAACAATGTTTATTATAAGAAAGTAAAGGAAAAAGAAAAAATAATTCTGTCAGAAAAATTCAGTACGGATTTCATCAAAAGTGTACATAAAAACCTAAGTCATATAGGAGTAAAAAAAATGCAAAGAATGATCAGCTCTTTGTACACAGCAGAAGGCATGACGAAAAACATTAAAAATATATGTGAAAATTGTGCAGTATGTATAAGAAACAAATCAAGAGGAAAAAATAAATACGGACTAATGTCACATTTTGGTCCCGCCACAAAACCCTTTGAAATATGCTCCATTGATACCATTGGAGGTTTTGGGGGCTCAAGGTCGACAAAGAGATACTTGCACCTACTATCTGATCATTTCACGAGGTTTGCCTATATTTTAACATCAAGAACCCAAAATGCAAACGATTTCATAAAACTAGTCAAAAACATCACTGAAACTGCCGACATTGGCATGATTCTCTCAGATCAATACCCGGGCCTCAATTCTAGAGAGTTCAAAAAATATTTAGATGAAAAAAACATCCCGATAGTTTTTACTGCAGTGAACTCGCCTTTCTCAAATGGCCTAAATGAGAGATTAAATCAAACGATAGTCAATAAAATCCGATGCAAAATAAATGAAAATAAGACAAAATTAGCATGGACAACTATAGCACAAAATTGTGTAAAAAACTATAATGAAACGGAGCACACTGTCACTAGATATGCTCCAAAGTATCTACTAAATGGCACAGATGTTACGATCTTACCAAATGAGCTAAAACTTAAGAAGACTGAGTATGATTTGATTACAGACAGGGAAAAAGCTTTGGAAAATACAATTAGGTCACATAATTACAACAAGACAATTTACGATAAAAACCGAAGACACTTTGACTTCAAAGTTGGTGATACTGTTTTTGTGGATAATGGAAACAAACTGAATAGGAAAAAGCTCGACGAATTGAAAATTGGACCCTACAAAATCGTAGAAAAAATTTCAAATTCAATCTACAAGATAAACACTGGCCATAAAAGATCAGAGTCGAACTTTTTCCACATTTCAAAATTAACTCCAGTTCCTACTCTAGAAAACCATGAAGAGGATGCGTAGGAAATCGTCTTGTTGTAACTTCCTTAGGGGGGGAGATGTAAAGAAAAATATGTACATAATTTTCTTCAATTTATATTAAAACTATTTTTGTTATTACTGTATTTAAAAACTATTTGGTTAAGCTACCATGAATTATAAAATAATGACTTGTCATGTCAAATGTCAACTTATAAAAATACATTAAAAATATCTGTTGAAAATATTAGGAAAATATAGTTAATGCTGGATTGTAAATATAAGTGTAGGAATCGACATTGTAATTAAAAACATTTAATGTCGTTTCTTTGTTTACAGGTATAGTTACTTTAATATTTGTTTGATTGATAGTTATTTTAATATTTGTTATTTTTTTTGTAAATGTATGAATTGCAAAATACAATCTTTGTTTACAGAGAAACTCAATTCTGTTTTAATTGACTGTCGTCCTAACCACTAGAAAAATATCATTATATATATATTATAATTACAATTGATAAAAGCAAATTTTTTTTAATTTAACATTAAAAACAATTTTTTTTATATATATTATACAATTGATAAGAGATCGTTTTAGATAGGTATGTGAAAATGGAAATTAGCTGAGTAATTAATTAGGTATAGGGCCCCTTAAGTAGTCCGCCCCTAGGTGGGCCATGACCTTGTCGTGGTGGGGGGGCTTATCCTCGACAATCCGAGGGGTTGCAAGGGTCGGTGGTTCTGTCCCATCGGCCTTTGCCCGTCCAACTAGGCCTTATCATCCACCCCTGAGATGATTGTGTTTAACTCTCACTATGTCTATAAATATAATAAAGCACTTTTACATACATACTAAGCCGAATAACTAAGCCTGTTTGCAATTTGCAAAGCCAATAACCTTAACAAAAGGCAATAAAAATGTACTTTGAAAGCGCATTATCCCAGGAATTGCATTTCACAGATTCATTGAGTTTACTTTGCATGCATTTGTGAGTAATATTCAAGTGGGTACTTCCTGTTAGTACAGTCGGTAACATAATTGACTGACCATTTAAAACCCATTTAAAAATAAAAACTTAATAATCCTAAAAAAATATTATTAATTTCTTTGCGATACGGGAATACAGATTGATTTTTTCATTTCCTACTTACTGAATAAATTTTAATTATTTTTGGAGTTTACTGCTTAAGAATCGATTTGTATATATTACAATATATAAGCCCGTGGTATGAAAAGTTATGGGAGTAAAATCAAAATTGACACGAATGCGTTATGTTATGCGTTATGTTATGCGTTATGATAACGTTCCATTTTTTTGAATATTTTAGAATATCTGAAGTTTCAGAGATATTGCGGCATCTACATAATATTATTTAAAGAAAGAACAATGATGTTCTTTCGGCGTGTTCGAATTGTGAAAAATTAAATTTTATTATCGTTCTAAGTCGTGTGTCGGACCTGACACAAATTTTTCTCATTACCGCAAAATTGTCTTGGTTTGTAGAAGATTAGAGAATTGTGGAGACGACTGTACGTACAATACGCAATTCCACAAAACAACATATAACTGTTTGTATGTACCTGTATATATTATATGTATAGGTAAATACTTCTTCCTCTACTTTCCTCAAAGCAACCGGGGTTTAAAACGAATCTATAAATATAATATTATAAACAATTAGTCATGCCTACAGCGACCGCAAAAGAGCATGGGAGTTACCTACGCGCAAGGGCGGATCCAGGGGGGGGGTCATGGGGGTCATGACCCCCCCCCTGGACTGGCTCCAGGACCTAGGTGGACCACTAATTAAAATTATTAAACATAATGTTTTTATATATTTTTTGTCACAATATAGATTTTATTTAAGAACGCATTATTCGGGAACGAACACATCGAAAATTTGAATTTTACCGCGTAATTTTACTTAATTTGTATCAGCTAAGCGTTTTCATGCCAAAAAGCGAATACAGTAATCAAGACATTGAAACTGTGTAACAACTAGCAACCGATTATACATTGTTACTAGATAATAATCCAGTTTCTGTTATGGATCCATATCCATAAACGAATATCGGCTGTGGATGTTGAAGTGGCAGCGGAGTCAGGACATACCGCAGTCGATTTCTGGCTTCATTTTAAATTGCGACAATCGTGGCTAAGAGCTTCAATGGTTGAAGAACGTCTAACCGGACTAGCACTTCTCCACGTCCATAAAAACATACCCATTGAAGTAGATGAAGTGATAACGCTTTTCGGGAGAAGACGTAAAAGAAAAATTGATTTTGTTATTTAAATATAGGTAGGTATTTTTAAGTACAGTACTTACATCATCAATACTAATAATAAATCTGTAAGGGTCGGTCATGGAGTAAGTTACTTTGTTTTCAGAGATATCGTGTTATAAATGATACTGAAACTAAATTGATTTTTAGATTTTTTTTCTGTATGTATGTATGTATGTTTGTATGTTCCTCCATAACTGAAACGAATTAACTGATTTTCATGAAACTTGGTAGATAAACATTTGGACGTACGGGACACAGGATAGGCTACTTTTTTCTTTTTCAACGCGGACAAATTTGTTTTTATTATCTGTAGTTCCACAAAAATCTGATGACGGAGCACGGGTACAGTAATTACTCATATATTTTCTTTTTCAACGCGGACGAAGTCGCGGGCAACAGCTAGTTTATTAATACTTTTTACTTGTATCTATTAAATCGCACAAAAATTAAAGGAGCAAAAAAATATCCAAATTTTTAGGTTATTTTCAACAGGCTATAACTTGAAGAGAAATTGTCGTAGAGTATATTTTTAAAAAAAGAAAATTGTTGCTTCAAGTGTCTAGTTTTTGGATCTGACCTTCAAAATGTTTTTTCTGAATTTTTCTTTGAGTTATCTTGAGAAAACCACCGACAAAAAAATTCAAAAATTTTGTTGGTTTTCTTTGGTATCTACGGACTTGGAATTTTTTTTGTCAACCATCATATGAACCAGATAACTTGTTCATTCAGCTTCAATTTGCTTTTTTTAAGATCTTGATACGACCATTTTTCGCTGAGATATCGGTCTTTAAATGGAAAAGGATCATTTCGTCTTTGACCATCAATATCTCAGCAACCTAAGGTTGCACAGAAAATTCAAGGTGGGTTTTGAAAACTTGAATAAATTCTCTACAAGAATTTTTCATTGTTTTTTTTTTTTTTGAAAAAAAAAAAATTTTTACATACTTTATATGAATTTTAAAAATCATAAAAAACGGGCTTTTGATAGCATTTTGAACAATTAAGAGCATTCATCAATTAGAATCACGCTGGAGTCAAAATTTATGATTTCAGTAGTTTCAGATGTTTTAGTTTGCAGATAAGATGTTAACGTCATATTATTTGTAGTTGTATAATCTAGTAAATAGCTGAAAAATATTTTAAAGTGAATTTTCATTAGAACATTTTTAAACAGCCCTTTTTTCAAACTAGCGGTCGACGGCCTACGCAGATAAATAAGTTATTAAAAAAAATTATAACACAATCTTTTAGAACAATTATAGAAAGAATACATTCATGTCTCGTTCATGTAGACTTTTTAATGAAATTTTATTAGAGGATACAGATGTTGACCTGTTCTGTTGAATCATACATTTCTGATTCTGATTGATTGATTTTATTTTTCAAATTCACCAAGTGAGTGAAGTGATGCGAAATTGAGACAAAAAGTGTTTTTTTTTTTTTTTCATTTTGATAAAGATTACGAACTTTTTAGAGCGAAAATCTTGCTCCTTCAATTTTTTCAAAAATTCAATCGAGTGGGACAAAAAAACGGCTGAGTGGATTAAATTGAAACTCTGTGGGGCTTTTTTGGATATATTGAACTGTAAAAGGCACACTTAACATTTTTGATTTTCTCCATATTTTTGATTCAGCGCTTGATTTTTCAAAAAGCTATCAAAAGCCCTTTTTTATGATTTTTAAAATTCATGTAAAGTATGGAAAAAATTTTTTTTTCAAAAAAAAAAACAAAAAGTTCTTGTAGAGAATTTATTCAAGTTTTCAAAACCCACCTTGAATTTTCGATGCAATCTTAGGTTGCTGAGATATTGATGGTCAAAGACAAAATGATTCTTTTCCATTCAAAGACCGATATCTCAGCGAAAAATTATCGTATCAAGATCTTAAAAAAAGCAAATTGAAGCTGAATGAACAAGTTATCCGGTTCATATGATGGTTAAGACCAAAAAAATTTTTACAAGTCCGTAGATACAAAGAAAACCAACAAAATTTTCGATTTTTTTTGTCGGTTGTTTTCTCAAGATTACTCTAAGAAAACTTTAGAACAAAAATTTTTGAAGGTCAGATCCAAAAACTAGACACTTGGAGCAACAATTAACTTTTTTAAATATACTCTACGACAATATGTCTTCAAGTTACAGCCTGTTGAAAATAACCTAAAAATTTGGATATTTTTTTGCTCCCTAATTTTTGTGCGAAGTATATTATTATCAAAATTAAATTATAACTTCTTGTGACTTGACCACGACTATGTGACCCCCCCCTGGCGCCAAAGCTGGATCCGCCCTTGCCTACGCGTTCACAAGTCATTCCTCTGTCGTATGACACCTGCTCGAAAAAACCCATCGTAGAGCAAACCGTACGGTTATTAAGAAAGCTTTTCCTCAACAGTTCTTAAATATCTATTTTAATTACGATCTACTTACTCGGAGATGTGAATTATTTGAATATACATATAATATTTGAAAATAAAGCATATCCCCGAAAATCATATAAGGAATATATGAATATATGAAAAAAGAGAAAAAATAAAAAGTATGATTTTTTTTTTTTACTGGAGGTGGTATGCGGTGTTAGAAATAATATATTAATTTTTATTTTACCTTTGAAATACTTTTTTAATGAGTTTCCTATTTTAATTTGAAGTACCTTAAATAAACTTTCATTGGTAAAATGCAAACGTTTTTGTTATTTTTTCATTCTTAAATACAAAATTAGGCACTCCTCAAATAAGTAAACCAATTCGTTTGTGTGGTGAAATTATTATGAAGCCTTTGAACAAATACTACTAGTGTAAAAATCAGTGAAATAATATATTTTATTTGAAAAAACTATTTTAAAAATACTTATTTTGCGTTTTACATTTTATTTCACTTCCATCTTGAATTTTTTATTCCAAAAATTAAAATAACCAATTTGCATTTTGAATTTAAATACTTTCATTAATTTTAATTTTTTCCCATCTTTATCTATGCATACTTACATAGGTATATGATTCCATATAATTCCACATCAGTCTACTACTGATATGGAATCAGTAACTGTTAGATAATAATATTTGTTACAGTAAACAAATTACTCTAAATATTTAATTCATGTGAGTGAATGTGTGCATTACATCTTTGTATGCAAACTACTGCAAAATAAACACTCGTAACGTGATTCACGATTTATTGTGTATACATAAGATCATCGTAATCTAGCCAATACATGGATAACTTATGTTGCACGTACAATTATTTAGTTATGTTATTGTGTTTCATGCTAATGTTTTCTGTGTTTAACACAAGAGGTAACTAAATACCTGATATCTATAGGTACATATTATAAAACAAAGCCCCCGTCGCTTAAAAAGTACTGAACAGATTTTCATGTGGTTTTCGCTAATGGAAAATGGAGCGTTAAACGGGGAAGGTTTTTATATATAATTTGCAGAAAAACATTGCACCCATGCGAAGCTGGGAGCGGGTCGCTAGTATATAATATAAGTATATATATATATATATAAAAGGTAAACAAATATGAGGTCGCCAGGGTCAGTGACCTGTTTTAGAGATGGGATTTGTACAATAGGCATATCAAAGAGAGTTGACTCAGTGAGTAACTCATTCTCAGCCATGGCAACACTACATTTTGCACCTCCGTAAAAACCAAAACCGAATAATATATTATTATTAATAAGAATAATAAATAAAAACGAATTATTAGTTTAGTGGTAATTTTAAGTAATCTATTTTATTAATGCCATTTAATCAAAAATAATTTCATAAAGTGTTTTCGTCTACGGTTATGAATTATGATAAACTAAAACTTTAAAAATGTATATAGAATTGTGAACTTGATAATTTATGTACGAATCAAAACCTCATGTGACTCCAAATGACTTAGGTCGTGTACATGTCCCGTCTCTAAAACCATAGACAAAATCTCTGTGACGTCTATTGGTATTGTAGATTATGTGACGATTTATCGAGTTTTTTTTCATTTTCCTCTGAAAATATGCAATATTTTGGATACATATCGTAAAGAATATTATGTTTAGTGAGTGTAAATGAATTCGTGTACATATGAATGTGAAATTAAGGTTAAAACTCGAAAACTATATGTCGGGAATTGTTTGTTTACCTTTTTTATCAAAAGAATAAATTCGGACCTTATATATATATCTTTTGCTCTCGGCATGGCATCGACAAAAGAGAAACTGAATTTGTTAAAGATAGCCTTTATTCAGGGTTTAAAGCGTTCACCCCACTAGATTTCATTAAAACCCTAAGAACATAACAGAAACATAAAACTAAATTTAAAAAAAATGTGTAGGTATCTACCTAATTTTTAGGGTATTTTTTAGGTTTTGCTAATATTCCGGGATTCTGAACGTCAATGCATTAATTATTAGCTCCACACAATCACAAAACCACAGAATATACAGACAATGTTAACCTAATTGTTACATACACAAGCAATGGTTGTAACTGTATGTATGATTGTCACTAGGTTATTAAACTTTGAAGTGAAATGCAAGGGTCCTTTCTCTTTGTCAAAAATCATCACTAAAGTGATGATTTTTCCTTACGCGAACCGGATTTATATTTAAATTTTAGTTTTCATTAACTGCGAGTGTTCCTCCCGGTTCTCTTGAACATTCGATAAAAACTCAAATGCCAAATAATTCGACAAACTTGAACACAATAAGGTTAATCATTTCGGAACGAATCGTAAGAATAATGACGCTGCTTAAATATATGGTAAAAGTTATAGCTAACTATAATCATAGTACTTAGATCTTGTAACTTCTACAGAATAAAACACCTTTCTACTTTTTATAAAATCATCCTCAATAAGTATGCTGTAAATTATGGTACATTTCCCTTATTATTAATTTTAATTCAATACTAAATATATATTATTTTTTTTAAGGTCACCAGGCAGACTTACCAACAGTCCATTTTTTGGTATGTCTACCTTCCCCAACCAGTTGCCACAAGCAACACAACAAAGGCTGCAAGTGGGTTGCTCTGTTGCCCTTAATAAGATACAAAATGAGAGGATGGGAGAGTGTCTCCGTTATCCTTTTACTCGTTCACCAAAACACAACATGTCACTTTATCTCTATATATGTATATAAAAATTACGTGTCACGTTGTTTGTCGCCGATGAACACCTAAACTACTGAACCGATTTTAATAAAACTTGCACACTGTGTGCAGTTTGATCCAACTTAAGAGATAAATAATTTTTAAGTGTGACATACATATATGTATGTTGTTGGTGTACCTATAAATAAATAAACTTCTTTCCGTTATGACAACTCTGCTTTACTTTCCAGAAAAATATTTTATGATTCTTTACTAACCAGTTCTATAACAAGTATATATAGTCAACATTCGTAGCTCATTTGTATAATCAAACATATATATAAAATTTACATTTATAACAAGACAAAATATTCTTGTTTAGTAAGTACCTACCTAGTTATTAAAAAATAATTAAATATCTTAACGAGTTACTATATCATTGATTACGCAAAAGAACTACGCTGCGAAAGCGGACAAAATATTCTTGTTTAATAACTATTTACTAAAGACTGAGTAGTTATTTACGAGTTCAGTTTACCACGGTGGACGAGGATTACTATTACTATTTAAAATATGTATATAGACATGAAAATATTGTGGAGAAAAATAGGGCGAGTGTATAAAACCATATATAATACTTAGTTGTGTTTTTTAGGATTTTTGTTTAGCCTAGTGTTAGTTTTGCTTTAGGTGAACTGTTCAACAAAGAATTAAAAATTATTTAATTGTAAATAGGCACCCATTTACGATCGAATAAAATGCAATTTTGTGCCCTATGTAATTTTCAGTTAATGTATAAAGAAAAACTATTCTGAATTGTAGGGTGAACTCACCAAGATTATCTAATCTATGTTTTGCGTAGTTTATTAAAAGAAACAGGAAAAACAGAGACATTATTTTATTCATTTGAATATCTTGCGGAATTAAATATGTCAATCTTAATTATATACTATATTACGTAAAATTGCATAAGTAGTTTCTCCATTTATTTTTTTTGAACCACACAACATATTTTGATACGGTTTTCACTATTTGAAACAGGAAACGAGGAAAATTGCTTTTGTATATAAAAAATTGTGTAAATTGAAATTAAACCAATGCCTTGGTTTGCTAGTTAATTAGTAGAATATGGTCATTCTACACAACATGTTGAGATACACTATGTGTTGAACCACAACCTGTTAATAAAATATGTTGTGCAGCAGCTTCAATCTGTTATGTGCAAAATTTACTCTTTGTTTTTTATCAAAATAAATAATAAACTATTGAATTTCCATGTTTAGAAGACAAACCTTTAGTTTCAAATAAAACAAGCTTTCATATATAAAAAAAATCAGGAAAACTTTTTTGTCAATATCTCAACAGTGCATAGCAAATTTTGGTTTGACAACGACGATATATAAAAAAATAAGTCCTTACCGATGCCAATCGGGTTGCTATTGTAAAATTAACATTAATTGTCACAGAATTCACAGGACCACTTGGCACCAACTTTATAACACCATAAACACCTGTCTCGTCACTCTGATAGTCGAAATACTCCGGACACGGTGACTGTGAGAATTGAGCTTTAGTTAATAAAACATTTAAAAGTCCAACAAACACAGTTAAATAAGCACCAAACGGGAAATTCATTTTTTTAATTTCGTTTCCTATGTATCACATCGTTTTCGAGAGACAAACAAATCGTCCGTTCATCCCACCGGTCAACAATGAACTGAATGGATGGGATGGTTAATGGTTATACTGAGATCATTAAAGTGAATCGCAAAACTACTCATTTCCCATAATTCACAACTTGCTAACATGCTTTACAAGTTCTACTACAAAATAACTAAATAAACATAATATTATAGATAAAAATAGTATATATGTTTTCTATACTTATAAAATCGTTCAGAGTTTAGACTGATTTATCAACGCTCAGCCAAAAGAAAGCTGAAATTCCGAACATAGGTTTATTTTATAACGTAGATGCTATCGTAAGAAATGATTTTTGAAAATCAACTCCGTGTATAATATATGTGCTTCATCCAGAATTATATGGATTAAATTGAGATAGAAACTTTATTTTTTCTATACTATAAACAAGTTTATGTTTAGTGAATTTAAACAGAATCTCCTCCAAAAATCTCTGAGTCAATACACTATCAAATTTACATTATTTAGAAGAAATATAATAAGAATTTAAAAAAAAATTATTATGATTGTTTACTAACTACTCAAACTACTAGCGACCCACCCCTGCTTTTTTTTTTCTATAAATTCCCGGATTCCCGGATTAATTTTTTTCTACAAATTATGTACACAGACAGTCCTGTTTTTAAAAGAAATTTTCCTTTGGGTGGTTTAGAAGAAATAAGCGGATAAATAGATAGAAGCGGACAGCTATACTTTACTTTGTAATATGTGTAATAAAAGTTATATGGAAAAAGTCCTAGTGGTTCGAATGAATAAGACCTTTTAAATACTTAACATTTAACAAAATAAATATTTTCTTAAATGTACGAGTTTCAATGTATTCGGAATTCCAAAGGCCAAGGGGAATTACCGATGGCTCATACAGGGCAACCAAGAGTTTAAAAGTTCATTTCTCAAATCAGTCCTGCCGAGAATCGAACCCTGGACTTCTGGACAGGACGTTATAGCAGACACCTTAACCACCAAGGGGCTCGAAAATAAAACAAATAAAAAAAAACAGTTTGATACTTATCAAGGTAAAATTATTCAAGTAGGTACATATATAATTCACTCTTAATAAGTAAGAAAAATTTAATTGTTTTTGTAAATGATTATTTAAGGCTGTTTATAACAAGGAAAAAGTTCTGACAATGTAAGGCTACTCTAGTTCTAGTAAGCAAATTTAAAAAAATGGAGGGGAATGAACATTGGAAATACCGGTTTGTTTGGCGCCAATCTGTCAACGCGTTTGACCTGTGCGATAAACAAATCGCCCATAAAACGTAAAAATGACGGTTTTATTTTAAAAAAAAACAAGTTCACATGATTATGTAATCATTATATTATTCATTGAAATTAATTAACATTTGGCATGTCGAAAAACGTTTTATCTTGTAAATGGGAATGCCAAATAGATGATTAATATTGCCATTTATTTTATATGTATATAAATAGCCACCCCTCATAGAGACGGCCGTGAAATAAAAGTACTTGTGCTGCTGCTTTTTTGGTGCGGAAATGAGCGACGGCACAGCCCAATTCTGTGATTTGTAGCTACCCGCTACATACGACTTACTAGTGAGTTGGAAGATGACGAGTCGCCCACCCAACGAACAACAGTCCGTTTTGGAATTCCCCCTGGCCGTCCTCCTTTCAAAACGTTATACGGATTTCGAAAGTTACGTTGCATTTTAAAACGTAAGAGGCATAGAGCGTTGGGAAATTTGTAACGAATAATAATAAAATTAACTATCGAAATTTATATTATACTAGGTTTTGCCTGCGACTTCGTCCGCGTCCGATCGCTACCAAACTTCACAGGATTACCCGCTGGACTAATCTGATTGTCTGAATTTTGGAGTTCATAGGGAAC
The DNA here is from genome assembly GCA_936446665.2 of Synanthedon andrenaeformis. NCBI lineage: Eukaryota > Metazoa > Arthropoda > Insecta > Lepidoptera > Sesiidae > Synanthedon > Synanthedon andrenaeformis. The sequence goes on from OW387796.2 coordinate 6,409,996, forward strand.
ATACATACATACTACACACATTGCCTTTTATATATACCTATCTATCATTTGAATGCGGTTTTCACTAATTTATTGATGATTACCTGGATTAACATATAGGTTAGTTTTCATCTTCGAAAAATGTTAGGTTCCTGGTAAATTTAAATTTATAATGACGATCATAGGAGTTTCTTGAGAAACCTAATTAATAAATAAATATTTTGATTTTTTTGATTTTGTCTCGTCACTCTGATAGTCGAAGTACTCCGGACACGGTGACTGTGAGAATTGAGCTTTAGTTAATAAAACATTTAAAAGTCCAACAAACACAGTTAAATAAGCACCAAACGGGAAATTCATTTTTTAAATTTCGTTTCCTATGTATCACATCGTTTTCGAGAGACAAACAAATCGTCCGTTCATCACACCGGTCAACAATGAACTGAATGGATGGGATGGTTAATGGTTATACTGAGATCATTAAAGTGAATCGCAAAACTACTCATTTCCCATAATTCACAACTTGCTAACATGCTTTACAAGTTCTACTACAAAATAACTAAATAAACATAATATTATAGATAAAAATAGTAAATATGTTTTCTATACTTATAAAATCGTTCAGAGTTTAGACTGATTTATCAACGCACAGCCAAAAGAAAGCTGAAATTCCGAACATAGGTTTATTTTATAACGTAGATGCTATCGTAAGAAATGATTTTTGAAAATCAACTCCGTGTATAATATATGTGCTTCATCCAGAATTATATGGATTAAATTGAGATAGAAACTTTATTTTTTCTATACTATAAACAAGTTTATGTTTAGTGAATTTAAACAGAATCTCCTCCAAAAATCTCTGAGTCAATACACTATCAAATTTACATTATTTAGAAGAAATATAATAAGAATTTAAAAAAAAATTATTATGATTGTTTACTAACTACTCAAACTACTAGCGACCCACCCCTGCTTTTTTTTTCTATAAATTCCCGGATTCCCGGATTAATTTTTTTCTACAAATTATGTACACAGACAGTCCTGTTTTTAAAAGAAATTTTCCTTTGGGTGGTTTAGAAGAAATAAGCGGATAAATAGATAGAAGCGGACAGCTATACTTTACTTTGTAATATGTGTAATAAAAGTTATATGGAAAAAGTCCTAGTGGTTCGAATGAATAAGACCTTTTAAATATTTAACATTTAACAAAATAAATATTTTCTTAAATGTACGAGTTTCAATGTATTCGGAATTCCAAAGGCCAAGGGGAATTACCGATGGCTCATACTGGGCAACCAAGAGTTTAAAAGTTCATTTCTCAAATCAGTCCTGCCGAGAATCGAACCCTGGACTTCTGGACAGGACGTTATAGCTGACACCTTAACCACCAAGGGACTCGAAAATAAAACAAATAAAAAAAAAACAGTTTGATACTTACCAAGGTAAAATTATTCAAGTAGGTACATATATAATTCACTCTTAATAAGTAAGAAAAATTTAATTTTTTTTGTAAGTGATTATTTAAGGCGGTTTATAACAAGGAAAAAGTTCTGACAATGTAAGGCTACTCTAGTTCTAGTAAGCAAATTTAAAAAAATGGAGGGGAATGAACATTGGTAATACCGGTTTGTTTGGCGCCAATCTGTCAACGCGTTTGACCTGTGCGATAAACAAATCGCCCATAAAACGTAAACATGACGAAGTTTTATTTAAAAAAAAAGTTCATAATGATTACGTAATATATTATTCATTGAAATTAATTAACATTTGGCATGTCGGAAAAACGTCTTATCTTGTAAATGATAATGCCAAATAGATTAATATTGCCATTTATTTTATATGTATAAATAGCCACCCCTCATAGAGACGGCCGTGAAACAAAAGCACTTGTGCTGCTGCTTTTTTGGTGCGGAAATGAGCGACGGCACAGCCCAATTCTGTGATTTGTAGCTACCCGCAAAGTTGATTTAAATAATATCTACCTACATACGACTTACTAGTGAGTTGGAAGATGACGAGTCGCCCACCCAACGAACAACAGTCCGTTTTGGAATTCCCCCTGGCCGTCCTCCTTTCAAAACGTTATACGAATTTCGAAAGTTACGTTGCATTTTAAAACGTAAGAGGCATAGAGCGTTGGGAAATTTGTAACAAATAATAATAAAATTAACTATCGAAATTTATATTATACTAGGTTTTGCCTGCGACTTCGTCCGCGTCCGATCGCTACCAAACTTCACAGGATTACCCGCTGGACTAATCTGATTGTCTGAAAATTTCATCAAAATCGGTTCAGCGGTTTTGGAGTTCATAGGGAACATACATACATACATACTACACACATTGCCTTTTATATATACCTATCTATCATTTGAATGCGGTTTTCACTAATTTATTGATGATTACCTGGATTAACATATAGGATACTTTTCATCTTCGAAAAATGTTAGGTTCCTTTTAAATTTAAATTTATAATGACGATCATAGGAGTTTCTTGAGAAACCTAATTAATAAATAAATATTTTGATTTTGTTCCTGTGGGATTTTCAAAAATTGAAGTTGCGGGCACCAGCTAAGTAGCTGGTGTAAGTATAAATAAACTCGCTGTCTGAATCTATCTGTTTCTGACCACCTATCTTCTAAACCACCTAACGGATATTGATACGCTAATGGGAAGAGCAATAAACGAGGAAGGTTCTTGTAGGTATATAAATGTAAAAATGTCTGGTGGAGACAATAGGTACTACTCCGTACCTCTTTGTCTTTCTTATCGTCTATTTCTTATTAGGACTGTCTTTACATATTTATAACTATCATTTTTGTATATTAACATCGATAAAATATCACTTAACAGCAAATAGGAAGCTGGCGCAAATGCATTTGATTTTCTTAAATGTCAATTAATTCAGAATTAATTTAAAAGAGACACATAATTATTGGACGTAAGCTTTTTAGAGACGAAGGAACTAAATTTTACCAATAATAATGTTATCATTGTCAGACGAAGGGATACATAAAACCTAATAATTGTCATAAATTAGAGAAGAATTTAAAAAGTATTTTTTATAAGATCATCGCATTCTATCGTTCAAATCAATGTTTTCTTCATGAGCTCATTTCCTTGTTGACAAAGGCATCTCACTAACTTCCATAGGTTCGATTGATTTAAAATTTCGTGTAGGTACTGTTACATACTTTGGTTGTATTTCCATAACATGGTAACCTTGACCTTGATGCTGCAGCATCAAATAGTCTGCGGGATAAATAATCAAATAACTCCTCAGCAAATTACAGGAAAATTGTATATGGCGCTTAACTGTCGACGGCTGGATATTATTATAGTAGCTAACCCACTTATCGCCCGTTACCAATAGTTTCAGAAATGGATCTTCACTTTGTCTTAACAAGTTGCACAGTACCTCATAAATAATATGGAAACTTTATTCATTACTTTTTGTTAATTACATTGTTCTGCATACAAACCTTTAGCTTATTTGTAAAAGTTATCTTCAAAGTTTCTGTTTCTGTTTTGAATTTTAAACTTTTGTGGACCGCGTGCTTTTTGACTAACTAATGGCTGTCAGTGTGCCAATTAAAAACACTTGTAAAATTATTGTTATCTTTTTAACTCCGATCGTTTTCAAAATGCCATTACCACATGTAAATATCATTGCAACTATGAAACTATTTTTAAACTTTCCCGCTAGTACATAATGTTGACAGCAAAAAAATACTCAAATATTATTTGTAAAAAAAACTGACCATTACAATCATATCATTATTTATGCCGATAATCAACGACGTATATCCTAACGACATTATAAAAAATCTACTATTTGGATATTACTTATATTGGACTCAGTTTTTCGAAAAAACCACTATTCTGCTCTACAAGAAAATCGTCGTAGCTTCTTTCTTTACCGAAACAATGTGAATTTGATGTGAATTGTTCATTTCATCCAATTATAATAATACTGTGGTGCTAATTCATAATTTGGTTATGGTATGATTGTAAATTTTGGCAAACGAGAGAATTTGTGAATGGCAACATTTAAAAATGGACGTCGTAGCTTGCTTATGTTTCCGGCGTTTTGTTTGTAATATTTATTTCTAAAATATGTGTTATTAAATGGTTATGTTTTACGTTTTGTAACTTCGTGGTGAATTAGAAAATGGTAACGATTGTTGACGATATAGAAACATTGACTTTTCAAGAGCCAATTTTCAAAGATGTCAAATATTACCTCTCTGGGGATGTCTCTGACAGGGTTTGTTTTCATTATTTTTGTTTCTTTTTTCATTAACTTACAATCCTGTTTTTAACGCAACCGTTTCATACTTTGCTGTCATTTTAGATTATGCATCTACTCCAGTCGAGTGGCGCCGAGAAGAAGATCTATTTTTCTGACTATGTTACACATTTAATTTGCGGTCGGAATGCTGCAGATACTGACCTCGACCAAGCTCAGAATGTCTATCAGATACCTGCTGTGACTGAACACTGGGTGCTCGCGTGTGCTAGATTAAAAAAGTTAGCAAACCCCAAGCCATACACTCCCAACAAAAACAAAGTGTTTGACAATGTTGTTGCCTGTGTGTCGAGAGTGAGTGCAGCAGATGCTAAAGCTTTGTTCGCTTTGATTACATATCATGGTGGAAAAACTAAGTTAAACTTGGATGCTCAGTGCACTCATTTAATCTGTGGTTCCGCTGGCGGAAAGATATATAGTGCAGCGCTCACTTTACCTAGCAATAAAATAAAAATAATCACACCCGACTGGGTTTTAGAGAGCATAAGAGCTAGTATTCTTGCTGTGTGTGAAGTGTATCACCCGAAACTGTTAGTACAACCGCCGCAGCCGAAGGTGATGGATCGTATTAGTGCAATCACTGGATTTGATTTTGAGGAAGGTATAGCAAAGAATGAAGTACCTACCCAGAACATGAGTGATACAAAAGACGATAGTACACAGGCATTGTTGGACAAACTTAAACAGAGGATGCCATGGAAAATTCCAGCATCTACTTCAAGTCCATCTACAATACCCACCTCCGCTACTAGCTCAATAGGATACACATCGACCTCTATACCCACATCTGGAATTATGAGCCATTCAATCCCAGGCCATACTACTCAGAACCTACAAATACAAAGTGGCCAGCAGGCTCATCCACACATCATGCAGAAGTTTGGCCAAAATACGGTTGTTTCACAGGCTAGTATGACTTTGCCGACTCAACAAAGTAATATACAACAACAGTCGTTCAACCAAAGCCAACAGCAACAACAGCCTCACGGCTTATCAGCAATACAAATTCAACAGCAAAAGATGTTACAGCAACATCAGTTTAGAATGCAAATGTTACAGCAAAATAAAAATGTAAACCAACAAACACAGCAAGGATTCACACAGTCCAATGTGTCTGTGTCACAGATGAATCAGAACTTGTCTGGTCAATTGCAGCAAAATATACAAAGCACTCAACACCATATGCAACAGAATCCAAACATTAATCAAACTTCCAGTACAACAATGACATCGGCTCAACAGCAAATTGAAAATATTAGTCAAATGCTAAGCCAGAGTGCAAACAATTTGCAGCAGGCTCAACTTAATCAACAGAATATGGCTATGAAGCAAAGTCTAAGTCTTAGCCAACAGAGCGCATCACAAGCCGTTCAGAACATTGCACAACAGCTTGCACAGTCAGCAAATTTGCAGCAAAGCCTTCAAAATGCGAAGCTTAATCAAAATTTGAGTCAAGGTCAAGTCTTAAATCAACAACAGCTGTTGAATTCGGGACAACAAATGTCATCCCAAAATCAGTCTATTATACAACAACAAACCGTTCAATCATTGACAAATCAGCAGCAGAACTTAAATATGAGTGTTGTAAATCAGCAAGGTCTTGTGACTTCTCAAGCTCAAAATGCACAAAGTGTGCAAATAAATCAACTCGTCAGTGGTTCGGGACAACAATCCGTCATTGGTCAACAAGTCCAGTCTGTCCAACAAAGTATTCAAGGGCAACAGACTGCAAATGTACAGGCGGCCTGGAGACAGCAAAACATACAGATGGTGCAAAATGTCCAAGGACAGCATCAAATTATAAGGAACCCACTAGTTCAATCTAGGAATCCACAGAATCAAGTTATATTACAGCAACAAATTATGCAGACCCAACAGCAGGCTTTGATCAACAATCAACAACAGCAGTCCGGCTCGCAGCATACAATACAACAATCATCTCAGCAAATTTTGCAACAATCAATTGGCTCACAGGGTCAGGGTCTGAGTCAGACTCATCACCAAATATTGATTCAGAAGCAACAGTTGCTTAATGGATCTGGACAGCAACAAATTGTGCAAGCTCCTCAGCAGGTGCTGATCAATCAGCATACTGGTCAACAGCAAATACTGGTGCACGGAAACCAGCAGGTGTCTTTGCAGAGTGGCCAACAGATTGTGTCACAGAGTCAAATCGTTCACCAAGGAGGACAAATTGTGAATCAAGGTCAACAGATTATACAGGGTGGTCAACAAGTTTTATCACAAAATAACCAGCATGTCATCACTCAGCAAGGACAGCAACATCAAGTTGTAATTGCTCAGCCATCACAACAGATTGTAACACAGTCGGGGCAACAGATAATTGGCCAAGCGGTCGGTCAAACAGTAGGGCAGACACAGCAGGTTTTGTCCCAAGTACAACAGTCAAATCAGGGCTCATCGCAGCTCACAACCGGTGGTGGTATTCAGCAGATAATCACCCACGGGGGAGGTCAGCAAATAGTTTCCCCAGGAGGTCAACAAATTGTGTCTCCAGGAGGACAACAGATAGTGCAAGGGGGAAATGTAACATGGCAACAACAGCAACAATATTTGCAAAGACAACAGATTGGACAACCTGGTGCAGTGGGGCAAAGGGTGAGTATCATTTTATGAGTTTTATTTTATTTTTCCTAATGTAGTTTTAAAAAAATTTATATAATGATAATGTAAAGGTAAAAAATTATTAAATAAAATGTTAAAAAAATAAAAGAATCATACTAAGAATTGAAGAACACTAGATACCTATTTAATTTTACATAGTTTCAACCTAAAAAAAATAATCAAGTTTTGAATAAGCAATTAACTTACATTAACCAATCAATGTTTTGAAATTTTACATTGAAATCGCCTATGACTGACTATGTTTTTACTGCAGCTCTCCAGTGTTTCATTTAATTTTGTGTAGAAATCCTCTTTTAGTTGAAACATCTGAAGCCCTCTGTTTGTTCATAGATTTTGATTATTCACCAGTCATTGGTGAGGCCAGGCAGTCTTATAATATATTAAGTATAGGTATAATATAATAAACAAAATAGGAACGAAACATTCAAACTTTTGTTAAAGTTAGCCTTGTGGCGCAAAGGACAACGCGTCTGACTACGGATCAGAAGATTCCAGGTTCGAATCCTGCCAGCGTCGGGGTGACAGTAGTTTCATTTTCTTTTAAATTTATATGTGATAAAAAAATAAACTCATATAAAAAATATTCTCTCAAAAAATAAAAAATTAAATAGAGAATATAATAAAAAAACTAGAGAAATTAAATTATGTTCTTCTTTAGATCTTTTTTTTTTAAGAAACTCGCCCCAAAAAGGTACTTTGACTCACCTTATAGTGGGAGATATAGTTGCTACACCCCCTATTTCATCACCTAAACTAACGCTAAGCTAAGTGCATGTTCCAGTTCTTGTAGTCTTTCATCAGTTCTTAAGGTTTAATATGTTCAAGGTGGATCTCACTCTTCAGGTTGGTGTTTTCTTCAATTAAGGGTTTTAATTTTTCGTCTATTATTAGTGTCTTCTGTTAGGTTCTTAATTTTTTTGGAACTCCCTTGGCATTTCATTTATTTTGTTTTGCATATGGGCATCTATTTTTGAAAATTCAGTAAATGGGAGGGTATTTTGTATTTGTTTTGTTTTTATACACTATCTATACTAATAGTCTATTATTCCAGTTCTGTGGTTTGTTCTTGACGTTTATAAAGTGGCGGGATTGACGTCTTGACTTAATAAATATGTAATTGTAGGTATTTCGTATATTAAATGCGCCGGTTTTTAGTAATAGTTGTATATTTTTTTTAACATTTTTTTGTGGTATCTGTGACGCTCTGTTAGTATTATTTGTTTTTTTTTTTATAGTTTTGGCATTAGCACTGTTGTTTTAACAATTATATATAATTTTTTTAAATATAATCACAAAGTTTTGACAACAGACAAACTGGAAGTATTCATGTAACAAAGATTTAAATTTTTGTGCAAATATTGTTGTAAAATAACATTTTATTTTCCTGTTCTTTTGCTTAAAAATTATTCAAAACCATCTTATTCTTAAAAATAAAAAAAATAAAACAATCTTAAAATAATATATACATATTAAATTTTTTTTGACAACATTTTGAAAGATATAAATAGTTTTTGAATAAGTTTTGCAATATAAGTAAAGGTCTAACATTACCAAGTGCCGCTCAAACTCGACTAAACTTGAATTGAAGTGTTCTGAAAGCAGCTGTCTACTGGTATGGTCCTGGTTTTACTACTTATCATAGATATATTGTCCCAGCTAGCTGAACCCTTCCACGCTTGGGGTGTATGCCTTTAGCAAAATTTGTGATAACTGCAAATACATAGATATCTATCCTCAAAAATTCCTGTTTCCATTGTTACATTCGAGAATAATAGGTATCCGTTTACAACTTTCCGAGATACAGAAAAAGGGAGGACTTTATACTAATGTAGTGATGACGATTGTACCTCGATTGCAGGTGTCGTGGACCGCAGGAGGGGGCGGGCGCCAATTGATCCATCTGGACGCGAGGACACACGCTCAGCTCCAACAAATGGATCCACAGCAACGGGCCATGTTCGTGGCGCAACTGCAGAAGCGGCGCCAACTTACTCTGCAACGCACGCATATACAGCAACAGGTCAGTCAGAGAGTGCATCAAATACAACACTTTCAAAGGCTCTCAAGACTATATTAAATTAATTGAATTTTGTGGTTTTGAAGGTAAATTATGTGAGCACAATAATTGACTTACACTCTTACAAATATGACTTGCTAGCTGGTGAACGCGACTTCTTCCGTTTTGATAAATGATAAATATAACACCTGAGAAAATATTATTTTATTATTTACCGACATCTTTATTGCTGTAACGTAACATATTATAATGTATTAATCAATACTAATAATAAATCTGTAAGGGTCGGTCATGGAGTAAGTTACTTTGTTTTCAGAGATATCGTGTTTATAGGCTCTATACATGATACTGAAACTAAATTGACAATTTTTAGAATTTTTTTCTGTATGTATGTATGTTCCTCCATTACTCTGAAACGAATTAACTGATTTTCATGAAACTTGGTAGATAAACATTTGGACGTATGGGACACAGGATAGGCTACTTAATATTTTTCAACGCGGACGAATTCGTGGGCACCAGCTAGTACAGATATAAAATAATAAAATATAATCATGGTTTGATAGCAAGCTGGTGTGGTGACTGGAACACAAGGTGGTCAAGCACAAGCCGGTGCTCAGCAGAGTGTCACGTTTATTCGCAGCCAACTTCCGCCAGGGCTGACACAACAACAGCAGGTATTCTTCTTTGTTCTTTCTTTTACTAAAGCGTTTTGCTTTTTAGAAATTCATTTTTTTAATTATTTTTTATCAGCCATAAATACAGAATCTTTTGAAGTTAGTTCATTTAGTGGTTAAAGAAGTGACGTTTTCTAACTGAGTAGGTTGAACTATTTAATAGTCCGACAGTGAAATGGGGTCATTTTAACACTCCTAAACGGCCATTTTGATCATATACTTTTTGGTTCAAGTTCAAGTGATGCCAAAGTCTGCCACTTTTCTCACCATTCATCATGTTGCATCGGCATGATTGTACCCTTCGTGAAAATGTTTGTTTTCTTAAGCAACGGCAGCCCCTTACCATCAATGGGATCGTCTAAGTCTGCCTACCGAAAAAATCCGTGTATTATTAGTTACAGATATTGACTATGCATCTGTATGAAATAGGAATAAGAATGAAAACTTACGCTTGTTTGTTTTGTAAGGTACAATGGCTTCAACAGCAGGGTGCACGCGCCGCAGCCATACCCGCCGCTGCGCCTGCGCAACCACCACACTCACCAGGTTTCTTATATTTCTTCTCTTTTTAAACTTATTGTATAGAGTTACTAAATAATAATATGTACTAGAGGTCGCCCAGTTTTTACTAATTTGGACTTTGGACACTAAGGTATACTAGTGACTCGCTCTCGACTTCGCACGGGTATTGCACCCGTGATAAATTATATATAAAAACTTTCCTCGTTTGACATTTCTAATAGTGAAAACCGCATTAAAATCCATTGCGTAGTTTAAAAGGTCTAAGTGTACATACAGAGGGACAGAAGGCGGGAATATTATTTTACACTTTGTAAAGTGTGATATTGTACTTTTTATTTATGGTCAATTTTGACCACTGAGCCACCTCTAGTCGCCTAATTTTAATTTGATAAAATTGCAACATATGTATGAGAAATAATATCTATTTCATCTACATGTCTCTCTCGTATTCAAAACCCAAAGTTGCTAAGTTCGTGAATAGAAATTTCAGATTTTCAAATCGTCAGAATTCAATGACTTAAGTAGACCATCATCCTCAACCCGTCTGACTATAAAAAAAGAGTTATCGCTGAGGCTCTGAATAACTATTTAAATATATAAACATCATGGTGCGTGCCGATATTTTCTCTTAAGGAATAGATTACGCTCGACGTATTTAAATTTAGTTTCATACATAGTGATGAATGGTTTGACGCATTGATAGTCGCATTATAATTTCAATGCGTTATCTAGCTCATGTCCGAAGCCTTCCATCAAATGCGATCTAGTTTAGTATTTTTTCCTCACCCACACCCGTAGCCAGTGTTCGATAAAAGATTGAATTTTCAAATGATTTTTTAATATGGACTATGTAGAATGTAAGTTGAATTAGAATTTTATGTCGCGGTTGCAGACACATTTGATTAACGGTGTGACTACTTTAAATATTTCATTTTGGTGCACTTGGGGCTGGAATCTCGGGCCAAATTGCAAATCGTTTGAAAAGTCAGTATGTGTTTTCCAGTGGGTGGTGTGGGCGGTACAGGCGTGGCGAGCCCAGTGGGCGGCGGGGGTGGCGGTGCGGGGGCGGGCGGCGTCGTGGAGTCGCAGCTGCAGCAGTTGCAACTGCAACGCCAGCAGCAGTACCAGCGCTTGCAGCAGTTGCAGGCGCAAAGGGATCACGTGGCGCATCACCACGCTGTCAAACAGGTTATCATCATTACAGATCTATCACTCTAAGATGGCGGCGCTTGGATGTGTGCGTGCACACGGCCAGTGTAAACATCACTTGCTCAAACTGGATTTTTCCAGTCCCGCGTACCCGCAAGACCCCGCAGTCGCGACACGTCATTCAATTTGTAATAGCGGTACGGTACACCACTACATGCAACCGCCACAGCTTTGTTATAATGATAGATCTGTAAGTTAATCGCTATTAAGGGAATAACCACAACCAACCAAGAGCGACTGTGTAAGGCACTCTCCACACAGCTGTGTACGTTTAGTTGATAGCTCGACTGGTATCCTATACTTGAAGCGAGTGGATCCTATACATTTACCTCCATTCATCCTATTCATATAGTGACTCGCTCCCGGCTTCGCCCGGGGAATATATACCAAGCTTCCCTGTTTATCCCTCCTTCCATAAGTGAAAAACGAATTAAAATCAAAATAGCCATTTATAATAGTATGAATTGCTGAAATATCTGTTCTCAAATTTAAAATAATTTTTAGGTTGCTCCTGGTGTGACACAGCATGTGGTGGGAGCCGCATCGATTCCGGAGCAGCAGGTCGATGGCACTTTACTAGCGCAGACCACGCCCGAGCACCAACAGGGTATGTACGATGACACCTGTGACCATCAAGACCATCTCGGGTGCAATGGCAAATGGTCAATATGAAGCGAGCTTTTCAAAGTTAGCCTTGTTCGGGGTCTACTACTGGGTAGTTTAGTCTTCAGTATATTTTCCAGAGAATTTAGTTTTGCAGAAAATATACTATCGACTGTACGGAATTCCTCTAGAAGAAGCTTATGTGTGAAACCGACTACAGGCCTTATGTTACCGAGGTCAAAATAATAGTTTTTAGAATCTTTGTCTGTGCGTTTGTGCACGCTAATGTCAGAAACGGCGTAAACGATTTGAATGCGGTTTTTACTGATGTATTGTAACAAGCTACCTGTTTAACATTTAATATTTGTTTCATTCCAATCGGTTTACAAACAAAAAAGTTATACCGAAATACCAAGCGTACGAAGTTGCGGGCACAGCTAGTTGCTCATGTATATTGTCAAGCGTTAATATATTTTATTTTTCAACGAGAATTGGCTTATTTTAGCAGGTGCCAGCAATGCACTGCTGGTAAATCCGAAGACGAAAACCGCCCTGGCGAACATGTTGAGCATCAGATTGCAAGGCGCGACTCCCACGCCCGAACACGAACCTTCCGCCGCCGGAACTCTCAGGTTTGTACCACCAAGGCCAGCGAGACGCTCTCTCGGCTGCCGGTCCGAATCCCGGATAAACTCGCATCACTTGAGCCTTTTATACTTAAAGAATTCTATTGTAGCTTGAGGTAGAAAACGCATACGCACCAAATCTTCAAACAGAGCTAATTCACAGAGTTGTACTCAGTGTGCTCAAGAACGCTATTCGTCGTCTTATCTTCTTGGAAAACGCCATCAGTGAGTTCTGCTGATGTATTTAGATTAATTTCACGAACACACCTGAATACCTATTACTTTGTAAGATTTATTCTAAGAAACGAAGAAATGTTTTTTTTTAATATGAAGGGTTATTTTCGTGGATATTGTGGTAGAAATAAATTGTTTTAAGTGACATGATATCACGTTGTAAATTATTTGTTAATTTTTCCGTTATAATAATTTATGTAATCTATACTAAAATTAATTATATTACAAGATACAGGCACAAAAGACATTAGTTTAAATAAAAAACAGTCACAAGTATAAAATAGGATCAGTGCTCACTCACTTTTGGTTTCATGTTCAATTCAGCTCTGGATTTTCTTTATCTTTTATCGTCCCTTAAATTATATCATAATTACCCATTTTTAATTTTAATGACATGTGGTCACCCTTTTGCAGTATACCATCCTATTTACTGTCTGCATTGTGATAAGTAAAAATTCGTTAGTAAAAATCCCTAAAACACTGTGAATTTGCTTAAAGTATTAACCCAAAGAACAAACCAGGGAAGGCATCTATCCCTTCTCTGGTCTGTTCGGCTTTGTTTCTTAAACCACAACTTGTTTTAGTCTGATACTAATTAGAATCGTACTCGACCACATTGTTGAGGGTATCTAAAACTATTCAACCAAAAACTTGAGTAGTTTTCATAGAACTGAGCTTAGGCTGTATATATTGAAAAATGATTTCAGATTGATGACGGCCGCTCATGCGGCGGGAGGTGCGGTGCGGACGCCAACCAGACTGTTGCTAGGCCCCACGCATCATGCACACCAGGTAACCAAACCATGTTTTTATTCCTTCAGTGTTAAAAACTTATATACAATTTGTTGTTGTTAAACCTGAAATCAAGTAAACAAGTAGCTCTCACCAGAATATGCAGGTGTGACAATCAAAAATTACCAAAAATTACGGTGCACTAGATGACAGGTGGCCACCGCCTATAACACAAGCGACGCCATGGGTGCTGTAAGTGCGCTGCCGATCGTAGTGGTATTGAGGATGAAGGATTGCGGGGATGAAAATGGGCTCTGGTTTCACGCCGAAACACAACAGCACACATACTTCACGATTATTTCATGGTGGTCTCATCATGAAATCAAAAACTTAAGTATATTGAGCAAATAAAAAGTTGTATAGTTAAGGCAAGCACCCTGACCACTCATCCAATGGGCTTGTGAAATTGTTCACTATAATGGAAATGCTATATTTAAGGCTGCGGGCGTGCCGGCCGGAGTGACAGGCGTGCCGGGCGTGACGGGCGGCAAGGTGTACTCGGGCGTGCGGGCTGCACCGCCTCGAGCACAGTTCTACGGCCACAACCCCAATCTCAAACTGCCCCCGGACCTCTTCCTCTTGGGGTGTGTCTTCCACATCGTAAGTAACGAATGGCAATTCTTCTCTCTGCCCTTCAGTATAAAATAAACCAATAGACTACACAACAGTTCAGTAACAGTGAGTACGCGATGCTTATCGCAGCGCCGACGTCACTTTCTCATATCCCTGAACTGCGCAATAAACAAGCTGAATATTGCTCCAATTTCATCATACATCACTATACTTCTGTCCAAGTCTGTCCTGTCACATATCGCAGGACGTTTCTCTATGTCATCTATAAATAATTCAGTATCAAAAGATTCCGCTTCCATTTTGGGCGATTACTTAATGAACTGACCAAGCGAATACGCTTATTCGCGTCAAAAGCACGGTAAACAGATGATCTCAAAGTGCGCGTTACCTCGCATTGACAAAAGGCGTTAACGCAGCGTTCAACGCGTTTGAGCTGACGCTGAGTGATTATCAGGTGGAGTATCAGCAGTCGATGGGCGCCGAGCGAGTCGCCCGCTGGTCGGAGGCGATCGTGCGGCGAGGCGGCGAAGTGGAGGCGAACTACAGCGCGCGCGTCACACACGTCGTGTGCGAGACGCAGCGGCACGGCGTCGTCATGCAGGCGCTCCGCGACTCCAAGCGCTGCGTCACCGCTTACTGGGTGGCCGACGCGATGATGCGTCGCGCCGTCGCACCGCCCTGGCAGGCGTTGCACCTGCCGAGCCCCTTCTCGGCGCGCGAACGACCCGCGCGACACCACCGCGCCGCGCTTTCCGGCTGGCGCGGCGAGGACCGCACGCGACTCATGAACTGCCTGCGCCACGTGGGCGCTCGCACAACGCCGTACCTATCGCGCGACAACACAGTGCTAATATGCAAGCGGCCCGAGGGAGCAAAGTACAGGCGCGCGCGCGACTGGCAAGTGCCAGTCGTGTCGCCCCTCTGGCTCACGGATCTGCTGCTCGGAAACACGACGGCCCTCGCGCAATTGGACAGCGCCAAGTATCACCAGTTCAACCTGCAGAGCCCGTTCCGCATGGACTACGCCCTCGTCTCGCATCTCATGAGTGAGTGTCTCAAACCTGTCTGAACAGTACACTGGAATAACTATAGGTATATCAATACCGGATCTACATAACAGGCGACTAATTGTTACTCAAATACATTTTGCAGACTCGTGGAAAATAGCTATAAACATAACGCAGGAGTCGCACGAGCGAGCCAAGCGCGGGGCGGCCGCTATAGGTGGACCTCCTCGTCGCGCTAAGCGACCTCGCCTCGAGCCTCCGGCGGAGCTCCCGCCGAACCTCCCCAACGCCCCGCCTCCTCCCACCCTGCCGCTACACCTTGCACCGCGAGTTCTATTCTCCGCGATGCCCGCACACGAACAAACCCGGTTGGCGAACATAGTCAGGTATGTGTTAACAAGTTTCTATACAAAAAATCTTGTCGTTTTTCTAAACTAATGTAGTTTTTAAATTACAATTTTCACTTTCAGACAACTTGGCGGTCTCGTGGTGAGCAAGCCCACCGAAGCGACGCATCTCGTTATGGAGAAATTGATCAGAACGTCCAAATTGATCAGCTGCTTGATCACCGTCAAACACGTGTTGAGTCCCGAATGGGTACTGGAGAGTCAACGTCTCAATAAGTTTGCAGACGAAGCCAAATACGGCCTCCGGGACGAAAGTTTCAACAAAATGTACAAATGTGACCTCTCTGATATTCTTTTGTGCGGGGAGCAAAGAAGAAAACTGTTTGAAGGGATCGTATTCTTCTTGACGCCCTGCGTGAAACCGTCCAGGCAAGAATTGACAGAGATGATAGAATTGTGCGGCGGCAGGGTAGAGAAAAACAGAAGATCTTACGTCTCCATACAGGAAATGCACAATCAAAGACCTTACAGTTACTTAGTGTTGACGGTGCCAAACGATCTCCATCTAGTGTATTATTTGTTGCAATCCGAGAAGACTTTGAATGTCGTGTGCAGTACTGAGGTGGTACTGTCTGCCATAATGAGACAGAAACTTGAGGTGGAAGAACATCTTGTTCAATTCGATTAAGGTTACTACCGACAATATTTATTTAAAACCATGGAGAATAGAGGTAAGGTGGACTAACATATATGGGTGTAAAACTGAAAAGTGATAAATTGGCCAAGAATGGCGCTTGTGTAACATCGGTGTTTGATATGATTGGTTGATTGCGTATATTATGAAACCACCGTATATGAATACATCTGTAGTAAAATGTAGTAAAAATAAGTAAAATGCTACTGCAGTGCCTTTCTCATGTATAGTAGGGGTGTCCTTAGCTCTATTCTCCATAATTGAAATTATACTCGGTCCAACCATTTATTTCACTTTTTACGTTTGCACCCCTATCTTAGTTACGAGTACCGACCAATAAAATAAAGATTCTAAAAGTGGCCAGAATGGCGCTAGTGTAGCATATCTTCTATATACCTATCTTTGTCTAATTTACTCGACAATGCAAAACTAGCGCCATCTTAATTTACTGGTATTCCGGGGCCACTTTTTAATACATAGTCGGGGTCCTCCTTACCTCTACCCTCCATAGTCATGACAAAAAAAAAGACTAAGCAAACTATTGGTTTATTTGGAACGGCCACTGCCGCCATAATTAATAGGTAAATAAGAGAAAGCCAGAGACTGATTACAACCATTTATAACCTACTTTTTTGACAAACCAATTGAATTTCTAACTAATATTTTTTTCTTTGCACGTTTTCACTGTTCAGGATGTCGATGTCGTCCACATTTCCTAGCAAAACGCTAGAAGGCTCTGGAGTCACATTTTCTTCCACAGAAACTAAAACTTTTCCTTTTATTTTTATAAAAGCAACACTGATGTCAAATAAAAGAACTGAAATCTATTACTAATATTATAAATCTGAAGAGTTTGTTTGGTTTGAACGCGTTAATCTCAGGAACTACTGGTTCGAATTAAAAAATTATTTTTGTGTTGGATAGTCCATTTATCGAGAAAGGGTTTAGGCTCTATAACATTTTGAAATTATTTAAATAATAAATCGAATTATTCTCCACATGAAGCGGAATCCTCAGTATATAAAATTAGTAGTAGAAAAAATATAAAGCCTTAGTATGATTATAGTTATTAAAAAATAAAATATCAATCTATTAAATCTAATCAAAATCGATTCGATAATGTAAGTAACTAGAGCTGTAACAGTAAAATAAATGGTTCGATGTGTAGTCTCTGATTATTTGTGCATTGTATTGATTAGTTTATTGTTTAAAAACGTCAAAGAAATCTAATGGCAGGTTTTCAGAAAACATCTTTGATACATAATAATATTTGTTACTTTACCACTGTTACTGAAGATGTATTCTGTAATTTTCTTTATTAACTTAAGAAAACAAAGAGTAGTAACGACCGATGGCTGGTTTATCTGGTCGACGGCAATAGTTATATCTAAGTTGGGTTTTTTAGAGTTTAAAATATAAAGTTGATTTATCACACACACCGTCTGATCAACTAAAATTTCACTCGGAACCTTTAATTTTTAACAAGACTAGCTTTATTAAATTGTCCTCTTAGGGCTCTTATATGAATATGTAAGTTCTGCAGTTTACCGCCTAAATTCAAACACTTGATAACACTAGCTCTTATTAGTATTTGCAATCGTCCTAATAATTAAAAAAAAATTGTGTCAGCTCCGACACACGACTGGAGTTTACTCGTTACGAACGATTATAAAATTTAAATTTTCACAATTGGAAAATATTGTGTAGATGCCGCAATATCTCTAACTTCAGATATTCTAAAATATTCAAAAAAATGGAACGTAACTGTAACGCATAACATAAAGCATTTGTGTGACAATTTTGATTTTACTCCCACAAATTTTCATACCACGGGCTTATGTAATATATGCAAATTCTTAGGAGTAAACTCCAAAAAAAGGATCATTGTGTGGTTGAAATATTCAAATGGCTAAACTTATACTCCATTCCATAAGTCAAACACCTAGCGAACGTAATAATCGAAGCTCATTGGTCAAGCAATGATTTGAGTAATAAATGCCACACGCATTAGCCAAAGGGTGATTTTCTTTGGGAGCTCAACTCCTGAAATGCAATATAGTTGAAGTTTGGTTCAATACATTGACATAATATCTTCAAATATTTTTACGATCATCTGGATGATTAGCATATTATGCCAAGCTGGAATAGCTTCAAGCACCTTCCGCTTTCATTGAGAATTATAAAAGAAAACAATATTTTAAAGGCTCTTCTCTTTTAAACAAATCTCGAATGTTGTGAAATGACACAATTATCTCGGTAAATACTTTTTTTAAAATAAATATTTAGTCCTAATTGAAATTTTGGTACAAGATCTTTGAGGTAATTAATTAACAAAAAAATTTACGAAAAATGTAAGCATGTCATCTTAACTAGTGGAAGTATATTCTTGATTGAATGGTTTTATAAGAAGATATTATATATGTAAGTAAATTATTTATAAAAGAATATTTTTGATACATTTTAAAGAGTTTAAATGTTCTGTTTTTGATTAGGTACTGCGTTATTTTTTTAAAAATTGAGCGGTATTTTTCTATTTGCTACACATGGCCATGTTTTCACTGTTGAATTTAAATTTCCAATTTCATAATTTTACGATTGTTGAAATTAAATCTTTAATCGAATATTTCTTTGTGATTTTATTTTTAACCATAATTACTTAATGGCCATTGTCATTTTGTTGTATATAGATATAGACAAAATATAGAAATAAGGTAAAAGGTATTGTAAATATGACAGAATGAAAATATTGTAATACACTTTTACGAAATAAAAGTTGATACTTTATATTTGTTTTCTTTTCAGTTTTGACTCTAATCGAACCTCTAAAGATAGCTGCTGATACCTTATTAAAAAATACCTATATTAAAAAAAACAGATTATCGACAATATTGTGAGGTAAGAAAGAAAAGAGGTATTAAGAAAATGGAAGTTTTTGAAAAAAAAAAAACACATTTTCAAGACGACTAGGTATATAAAAATTATTATGGGCTAAACAAATTTTGTAATTTCTCATTAATTGAGATGTGTTGAGTCAAAGAATAGTTGAAACCCCCTGGGTATTGAGTGCATAAACACAGCTCAAAATGCTGAGGGGCGTGAGAGAGCTATATTTACCTAATAAAAACCACATAATTAAATGTTTAAATAATACTTGATTGTTAATTATACTATGAATTCTTCTTTGCCAATAATATATTTGTATATTTTATTTTATTAGCCCAAAAAAATCAACGAGTCATTTTGAACATACGGAATTTTATGTAGACACTATAATAACATAATAATCTGTAGTCCAGAGTATACTTGCTGTGATAGTTACTTTATATTGTATTTTCTTCTCAAATCATTATTTATATGAATCATCGATCATTTTAACGAGTTTTATATTTTTTTTAATTTAAAATTAGAACTGGTGATAAATCCGATAAAGATAATTACAGGCCCATTTCACTTGCTACTATTTTAGCTAAAGTACTTGACGGCTTGTTGGATGCCCGCCTTGAAGAACACTTAAAATTGCATGACGCACAATTTGGATTTAGGAAGGGACTATCTACTGAGACCGCAGTGTTTAGTTTAAAGCATACCGTTAGGTACTACACAGATAGAGGAACTCCAGTATATGCTTGCTTTTTAGACTTATCTAAGGCTTTTGATACGGTATCTTATGATATCTTGTGGCACAAATTAATAAAAACCGGTGCTCCTTATGAATTGCTGAATATTCTTCAATTTTGGTACAGCAATCAAACAAATTACTTGAAATGGGGTGATACATTGTCCAAACCGTATAGGATGGAATGTGGAGTAAGACAGGGGGGGCTCACTTCACCTAGACTTTTTAATCTGTACATTAACGATTTGATAGAGAAGCTCAGCAACATGCATGCAGGTTGCTATATAGACGGTACTTGTATTAATAACATTAGTTATGCAGATGACATGGTGCTGCTGAGCCCCTCGATTAATGGCCTGAGGAGATTGCTGAAAGTGTGTCAAGAGTATGCGAATTGTCATGGTCTAAAATATAATCCTAATAAAAGTGAGATCATGGTATTTCGGTCCAGGGGATGTGCCCTCGATTATGTACCTCCAGTTGTACTGAATGGTAATATACTGAAACGAGTACATAAATTTAAATACTTGGGACACATTGTCACTGAAGACTTTAAAGATGATCTTGATTTAGACAGGGAGCGTAGGGCATTATCAGTACGTTCTAACATGATTGCCCGCAGATTTGCTCGTTGTAATAATAAAGTTAAAATTACCCTATTTAAGGCATATTGTCAAGTCTTTTACACGAGCAGTCTATGGGTGTCATATACTCAAAGAGCGTACAATGCACTACGCATTCAATATAATAATGCCTTCAGGATGTTATTGAGGCTGCCACGCTATTGTAGTGCTTCAGAAATGTTTGCCCAGAATCACACAGATGATTTTTACGCCATAAGACGAAAGAGGGTGGCGTCCCTATGGCACAAGATACGTGGCAGTACCAATAGCATTCTGAAAACAATTATAGATAAGGTAGACTGTCCCATACAATCATTTTGGATGGGACTAAATATGACATACAACAAAATTAATAAATAAATAGAATATTTTTGCAGCATCTGTGAATTTTAAATACTTATTTTTGTTTCGCTTGTAAATATATATTATAATAATTATTATTACCTTTTTATTACTATTTAATATAATTTTTATATGGTTGTAAAATATTATTATTATTATTTTGTTAATAGCTAATATGGATGTTACTTATCTGAAATAAATGATTATTATTATTATTATTATTATTATATGCGAACTTGATAATAATATTCATTTAAAATAAATGTTATCTTAATTTGGTTAATTTTATTTTTATTTCCGATTGAAGACAATAATTATATTAAAATATTGTTAAAATTATTAATCGTAAGCCTTGCCATAAATGTTATGAAAAATTTCGGCAAAACCTTTTAATCTGTGATACTAGCAGTATTAGTGTTCTGTGGTAATAACGTAAATGTCAATATGATGTCAATTGTCATTTATTTACGCCCCTTTTGCAGTGTTGTAATTTGTAATTCCATAAATCGAATGAAATCATAAATTGTATTAAAATTTGTTATTAGATTATATTTATAATAAATCTATTTATTATCTAGGCGTCTACCTTAGTAAGTTCTTAAACTTATAATAAGAAATTTGCGCTTCGAATTATTTCTTGTTCGCTATTGCTATCGATTTTTCGAAAGTGCTCAGCTCAATATAGAAAATTCTTGTTTCTTATTAAAAAGTGTAATGTTTTAGCACGAAGAATAGCAACTTTATTTTATCAAAATGACCGATTCCAAGTACTTTACAACTACGAAGAAGGGAGAGATTTTTGAATTAAAATCTGAACTAAACAGCGACAAGAAGGAAAAAAAGAAAGAAGCCGTTAAAAAAGTTTGTATTAAGTTATTTACTATGTTCCTAGGTATAACTATGCAATTACTTTTGTCAATAATTTTACGATGTTTTAGATGTAGATATGATTGATTTAGGTCTACTGCAGAGACATACTTATCTAAGTACCCATTTCTTAAAATTACATCCCTAATTCGAAGATTCCCAGTTCGAGTTATATTGCATTCAATTCATCTGAAATTTTCAGAATTTACTACATCTAACCAAAATTATCCTAAAAATAACCAAAAACGAGTTAGTTTAGAACAGAATATTCTTTTTATCTATTCTTCGAACTACTGAATACAACCCAACAAAATAACATTTTGACAGTTAGTCCAATTAAATAATTTAAATGAAAGGCATCAATAAAAGAACATCATTATTTATTTCATATCATTACATAAGATGAGCACAGTCAGCTAGTCATTATCTTTACATAGTATAAAATTAATTCCCTTTCCGCATCTGTCCCTCTGTATGTATGCTTAGATCTTTTAAACACGGAAGGTTTCTATATTTAATTCAATGCGGACAAAGTAACTAATATAATTAAACTAGCACTAGCTAGTTTAATTATAAAATAAAAAATCTTATAATTTACTAGCCGACCTGGCAAACATTGTTTTCCGAAAAAGAAAAAAAAAATTGGGCTTAGGGGTATAAAAAATAGTTTACAACCTATTCTCAGACCTACTGAATATATACCCAAAAAATTTCATAAAAATCGGTTAAGCCGTTTCGGAGGAGTTTGCTTACAAACACTGTAACACCGTATATATATACTTGTACATTTTCTGCTTCAGGTGATTGCTTCTATGACAGTCGGAAAAGATGTATCTGCCTTATTTCCTGATGTCGTAAACTGCATGCAGACTGACAATCTCGAACTTAAGAAATTGGTCTACTTATACTTAATGAATTACGCCAAGTCACAGCCCGACATGGCCATAATGGCTGTCAACACATTTGTCAAGGTACGTTCTCACATAAATACAATATTACATGTTACTTACACA
The DNA here is from genome assembly GCA_936446665.2 of Synanthedon andrenaeformis. NCBI lineage: Eukaryota > Metazoa > Arthropoda > Insecta > Lepidoptera > Sesiidae > Synanthedon > Synanthedon andrenaeformis. Next base: position 6,432,693 of record OW387796.2, read on the forward strand.
TAATGACTTAAAAAAAAAATTAAACAAATTTAAAGATTATATATGGATTAAAGTGATTACTCGCTTTATGAATTAATTTTTATTTGCATGTTACATTTGGGTTAACGTTTCATGCGGGGTTGTTGCGGATCTTCGCATTCCACAAATGCGGAACCTCCGCGTAGATTTAGACATCCACATCTGCATTTATCTATGCGAATCTTTTGCAGATACAGATATAGAGCTAGTCCTAAATCTAGCATAGGCCTCAGTATGAACTATGAAATTTGTATAAATTTTTTATTAAAATATTGATTACTTAATAAAAAATTATTAAAATGATCATTTATGCTTTAACATATTAAATATTAAATTTATTTGATCCTCTAAAAATCCGCATATGTGGATGTTGAATATTCTGCCACTGCAACAACCCTGGTTTCATGTTCCTTTAAAATGATGTTGATAAAACATAAGCATGGGATTATTTCAAAACTTGTGCTTTGTAATTTTGAAGGCAATCAAAGTGAATCTATTAAAATTAAATTTTAAAAAAGAACTACGCATAGTGTAGTTTACTGTGTGTGTGTGACTTGTATTTTTTTATCGTTTTAATGTCTACTGTACCATATTATGATGGGTGGAAGGATCTACCAACATACCAGCTTGTTAAGGTAATCAAATGATCCAAAAAAAAAAACAATCAACTCATCAATCTGTAGATTTACACATTTCTTTAATTTTTTTTTTGTGGAACAGAAAGAAAAGATGTAAAAGATTTGAAACTACAATAAGCAAGTTTTTGTGTTTCTTTCTGTTTGACAAAGCCTATTATTATGATCAATTTAATAAATTAATCTAATTGGAAACTTAGACTGCAAATTCAGTATTATTATTAAAGATGAAATAGATAGTTCTTCTAGCATATCTAAATTACTAGCTAGATTCTCATTCCAGTTAAAAAATTGTCAAAATTGCCAGTCTAAATTCTCAATCGAATCACTTCATCTATTGCCGCCTTTTTACAACAAAAAAAAACCTGCATGTTTTTAAATTTGCATGAAGTTTGATCAACGGTAGCGCATCACTGAGCACATAAACTAATGTGTAAATCTACATTCTATCCGAACATTATATTTTGCAATAATAATGATGTTTAATGCTACAATTAATATAATTTAATACTCGTATTATAAATTCCATGCCTCATTTTACCCATTTGTTGTATTGTTAAGCCCACATAGTCAGATGTTACTTGGACTTTGAACTCCTTCAGTAGAAACCTTTTTAATCTGTCTCCTGTCGATATCTTACCCTGGCTTAAAATTATACACGATCACGTTTTCAAATTAACAATTTTGCAATAGGTCACCATATTGTTGTTTATACTGCATTTATAATGTTTTTGGGTAACTGGCATGTTTTTGAGCTAATTCTCCCGGATTATTAGTGATTGTCAGATTATAAGGTTTCTACTAGTGCTTCATATAGCCAGTATCGCTTCAGTATGATTGATGTATTGCTTTCTCTTTCTTTTTATACACATTACCGAATGCAAACGACATTGAAACGCCTCCAGGACTGTGAAGATTCCAACCCGTTGATACGAGCGCTCGCAGTCAGGACCATGGGTTGCATTCGGGTGGATAAGATCACAGAGTACCTGTGCGAACCGCTACGGAAGTGTCTCAAAGACGAAGATCCCTATGTGAGAAAGACCGCGGCTGTTTGTGTCGCCAAATTGTACGATATATCTTCCAGTATGGTTGAAGATCAGGTACTACAATTTTTAATATCAGATAATTTAAACAATTGGGAAGCCTGGGAACAAGCCCAGGACCCCTGAGGCAGGTTATCATTTAAGCAACAATGCTCGTAAAATAAATATCTTCTTCCCAAAATGAATAGTTTATATTGAAATATACTTATTATATAAAAAGTTAATGGAAATTTTAAATCACAACAACAAAATAGCCGTTTTGTCTGCGGGTATAGTAGCCCAACACATTGTTTATTTAATTAACTAATATTTTTGTTTTGAATAAAATATAACCTTTCTTGATTGGCATCGCTTTTGACAAAGCATCTCGTAGACCGTCTGCCAGTCTGTTACACAGGAAAATAGATTCCTCTGCACCTAAATTTTAACTCATGAAAATTAAAGAGTTAAATTTTTTTGTGTGAAATGGCGCAGTCGAGCTGTTTCACTTGATAAATGTTCTATAAACACAAGAAATTCTAAGGGAATTCAAGTGTGCTTCTGACAAATTCTAGGGGACTATACTCACGCATAGAAACACAACAGCATAGAGCTGACTTGCTCATTGCAGATTGCGGAATGCTGTTATACCCTGTCACTAAATAAATTAATATACATATTTCAATTGCAGGGATTTTTGGATCAACTTAAGGATCTGCTAAGTGATTCGAATCCGATGGTTGTAGCGAACGCAGTTGCAGCTCTCTCCGAAATCAACGAAGCCAGTGTCTCTGGACATCCCCTAGTTGGTGAGATTAATACACTTGTTTGTTACATTTTTGTAATTTTATCTTTGGAAAAATTATCTTTTATTTCATATGAGATGGAGTACATAATGATATAATATTTTATATTTATCAGAGTATCATATACAGAGACATATATCTATCTTTTTATAATCAACATAGAATCTAGGATTTGGTGCGAGGTAAAACTGAACTGAAATTAATTTCAGTAATTGAAATGATTAATCGAACTGATATTTAACGAAATTTTTGAATTTGAAAAAAAAAAAGATCCTCTAAATAAATCAATATTTAATAGATTATTTATTGTTAAACAGTCCGCATGCACGTCTCGTAAAATGAATGAAGAGCTGTATTTAAACATTTATTAGAAAATGGAAAAAAAATTTGAATGCCTATCTCAAAAAATAAAAATGTTACAAGCTGTCAAAGTGAGCGCTCTCAATTCGCGTGACGTCACCAATCGCTCCTCCACTGGCCGCCTCTCGAAGCGGTTGCGGATCGGACGGTAGCTGACGGGCATTTCGTGACGTACGCGTTAACAAAATATTAAAACTTTGACTGGCTTGTAACTTCGCAATATTAGGTATTTTGATATAATTCTAAATGTACCCAACATGTTAACAGCAATAATGGTAAATGTATGTAACAAAATGAAGAAACAATTTTGAAGACTTCCTCAATGTCGTTAGAAATGAACGCGCCAACGATAAACAAGCTGCTGACGGCACTGAACGAGTGTACGGAGTGGGGCCAAGTGTTCATCCTGGACGCGCTTTCCAACTATTCCCCGCGAGACGCCCGCGAGGCTCACTCCATCTGCGAGCGCATCACCCCGAGGCTCGCACACGCCAACGCCGCAGTCGTGCTATCCGCTGTCAAGGTAATATTAACATCTTTCAAATTCAAAATAATAAATAATTGCTTAATATTGGTATAAACACAAGTTGTTGTAAATTTTAATACATAGGTATATGTCCACATATTCAATCGACAAGCGTAATTCAAATGTAATGAACAAATTTAATATTCATCTTAATATATTTTATTTTATTTTGAGGCTTCTCCCTTAAGGATATGTCGCCTATTCATCTTAATATTATTTAATACATGTATCTATGTTGTCACAGTTTGCATCCTGTGCACTATATAATCACATTATTTAAAAATTCGTTCAGAGAATAATATGGCTTTCTTATATAGTATATGTCCATAGTATAAAATAAAGTCGCTTCACGCTGTCCCTATGTATGTAAGATTTTCACTCATTGAAAGAGGGTTAAACGAGGAAGGTTTTTTACGTATAATTTGAAAACGAACGAACCATACGAAGCCGGAAGTGGACCCCGAAAAATATCACCAAGCAGTTCTACCCAAATGCGATAGATGTCGGTTTGGGTAGACAGATTCACCTGATCTTAACTAGATGGCGCTATCAGTGTTATCAAGCGCGGACGAAGTCGCAGATACCAGCTAGTTAAAGATATATTGTAGTGACAGGGCATACTAATATACTATAAGTACTCATAATAAGCAATATACACTCGGTATATAAATACTTTGATTACTCGATTTTCAGGTCCTGATGAAGCTGATGGAGATGGTTTCCGATGACACCGAGCTGGTGAGCACTCTGTCACGCAAGCTAGCCCCGCCGCTGGTCACTTTGCTGAGCGCCGAGCCCGAAGTGCAATACGTGGCCCTCAGGAACATAAACCTCGTTGTGCAGAAACGACCGGACATACTCAAGCATGAGATGAAGGTAGTGCCTCACTCGACTGGTACCTTGGGGTAAATCAGAACAGAAATTGATTGTCGGTGTTGTTTTGCAGGTGTTCTTCGTGAAGTACAACGATCCAATCTACGTGAAGCTGGAGAAACTGGACATAATGATCCGTCTGGCGTCGCAGGCGAATATCGCACAAGTGCTCGGCGAGCTCAAGGAGTACGCCACCGAAGTTGACGTCGACTTTGTGCGGAAGGCAGTCCGCGCTATAGGCCGCTGCGCTATTAAGGTAAAATTCAACCTTAGGTTTAACAACATTTCAAAAATTCACACGACTGCTAAGTATAGTCATAAGCTAGAGATTTTTTTTTTATTAAACTCGACAGATACTCTGACAGTCCACTTGATTTTAGGTGACTACCGTCGCCTATAACACTAGCAACGCTGGTGTTGCAAGTGTGCTGCCGACTACAGTAGGATTGGGAAGGTATAGGGCCATTTCCCTATCCCTGGCGTATCCCTCACTCACTCACCGAAACACAACAGCGCAAGTGCTGTTATTTCACAGTGGTCTTCTGTAAGAGAGTGGTTACTGCCGCCAGACGGGTTGCACAAATGACTGCGAAACATAGTGTGCACTGTCACTACTTTCTACATCCAAACAAGAGCCAAGTTTGAAAAGTTCATTTCCTCAGTTGACTCTGCCGAGAATCAAACCTGGGAACCCTGAGACAGAGCGTTAAGGCAAGCACTCTTAATCATTCATCTAACGTCATAACTTATCCAACTTATAATATAATATGAATATGTATTAGGAGATTGCATAAGTGTGGCAGATTGTCAAGTTATTATTATTTTCAGGTTGAACCATCCGCTGAGCGGTGTGTAGCAACTCTGCTAGAGTTGATCCAGACAAAGGTGAATTATGTGGTGCAAGAGGCGATCGTTGTCATCAAGGACATATTCAGAAAATATCCCAACAAGTACGAGAGCATCATCAGCACTCTTTGCGAGAATTTGGACACTCTCGATGAGCCTGAAGCCAGGGCGTCCATGGTTAGTTCATTCACTTATATTCATTCATTTCTTTTAAAAGCTGTGGTCACGCGGTAAAATTTTCCAAACTTTGTGATTATTTAAGTAACTGAAAAATTGAAAATTAATCCATAGTAGTTTATAAAATTGCTCTATTTTATATAAAATAAAATAGAGCAATTTTACTTTGACAGACAGGATCTAGAAAATTCTTTGCTCAAATTTAAAATTGTCATAGACAAGTTTATTAAAAGTACAGAATTGATTAATTTTATGTAATATATTAACTAAATGTTAACGTTATAAATGTTTTATTTTGTTTTTTATTAGACAGAGACTTCGATTTTGATTAAATTTTTTCGAAGTATCATAACACAGTTTCTATTTGCTTTGTTTATGAGATTTTTTTCACGACACGTTATCTTGAAAAGTTGCTCCAGAGTGCATTCCAATATTTTCCCAATTTTATTTATTTAGATTTTTGGATCATGAATATCTCATTTGGTAATATTATACGTATTTCAGGTATGGATCGTAGGAGAGTATGCGGAACGCATTGACAACGCCGATGAGCTACTAGACTCGTTCTTAGAGGGATTCCACGATGAGAACGCGCAGGTATATTTAGTCTCTTCACTTTTATTAAGCTCAATTCGCGTTTAGTTGGACGATTTTCATTACAATTATATAATACAGTTCCGAAGATTAAGGATAAGGGATTGGGGAAGGTATAGGGAAATGGACTGTGACATCACTCACTCATCGAAACACAACAAGGTTATTTCAAGATGGTAAGGGAGTGGTTACTGCCACGAGACGGGCTGCCCAAATGACTGCGAAACGCAGTGTGCTCTGGCACTAATTTGTAGATCCAGACTAACTTTGAAAAGTTAATTTCTGCAGTTGACCCTGTTGGGAATTGAACCCCGGAACCCTGGAACAGAGAGTTAAAGCAAGCACTCCAATCACTCGTCCAATGGGCTCGTCAAACTTAGTGTGCTTTCAGTATTATCTTTGTAATAATTATAATAATAATAACAATAAACTTTATTCACCATTTTACCTCTAATCCGACAAGCAATTAAGTTATTTACATATTAGATTCTATTTAATTGGATATTAAAACTATTTTTAATGTATTATCACTTATTTATTTGTGTGATTTTAGTTTTTATTTATATAGGCAGTTTAATGATATTAACTGTGTGTGGCATACGCAGGTGCAACTCCAATTGCTGACAGCAGTAGTGAAGCTGTTCCTGAAGCGGCCCGCGGATACTCAGGAGCTGGTGCAGCATGTTCTCAGTCTCGCCACTCAGGACTCCGACAACCCTGACCTCAGGTTGCTATTTCACCTTTCCTGTTCTAAGGGGAACCTTTACGAGCTCGTCATATTAATATTTAGGACTTCCGTTACCCAGGGATCGAGGATTCATATACTGGCGTCTCCTCTCCACGGATCCGGCCGCCGCCAAGGAGGTGGTGCTGGCCGACAAGCCTCTCATTTCCGAGGAGACAGACCTACTGGAGCCCACACTCCTGGACGAGCTCATTTGCCACATCAGCTCCCTGGCATCCGTGTACCACAAGCCTCCAACTGCCTTCGTGGAAGGTAAGGCTGCAGGGAGAAGCTTTCTGTTATTAATTATGAAGGTAGAGTGGTTTTAACGGGTGATGTATTGGCAGGTCGCGGCGCAGGAGTTCGCAAGTGTCTGCCAGCCAGAGGCGCGCACCCAGAGGACACGCACGCCCCACCACCTGCGGTCATTCCCAACCAGGTATCTTATCATAACATAGTTCTTGAGCCAAAGGAAATTCTCAAATCACTATGTTAGAAATCGTACATTTCGACTTATAAAGTACTAAATAGTGCTCGCGACTTTGTCCGCTTGAAAAATAAAAAAGATATATATGAGCAATATAACGCTTAACTTCTTGTTGCTATTTCTCTATGGCCAGGCGTTAGTTTTTTTATTTTATTTCAGATGATCCCTCGGAAACACTACCTACTTTTTTCCTGAATTAAAGGTATCCTATGTCCTTTCCTGTATCCCTGACTATGTGTATGCAAAATTTCATGATAATTGGTTGACTGGTTAAGGCGTCAAAAGGTAACAGACAGACGTACAGAGTTACTTTCACATTTATAATATTAGTATGGATTAGATTGGATTACGTAAGAATGGATTTTATCCCCCGAGATAGTGGCATATAGAGGTTTTGAGAACCTCCCTCCCTTTCGGGATTCTTAAGTAATTAATTAATGATCCCTTAGTATAAACAGAAAAAATATAGCGTGAAAAATGTATAATATGAAATGAAGTCTATACAAAAGCAACGTCGTGTGACAGGAGTCATTAATCGGTGACTTGCTGTCGATGGACATCGGCGGGCCGACGAGTGCCCCCGCCGTCCCTCCCGCGTCCAACGTGGACCTGCTGGCCGGGGGATTGGACGTGCTACTGGGGGGCTCTGCGGGCGTCGAACCGGCCGCTCCCACCACCACAGGTCTTCTGGGTGACATCTTCGGCGTGTCTCAACCTCCCGCCTCCTATCTGCCCCCCAAACAGTGCTGGCTGCCCGCCGACAAAGGGAAAGGTATTCACTTTTTTTTATTAAAGATGGATTAGCTTTTGGTGTAGCAAAGGCGAGGCCGACGATGGAGCGAGCTCATCCAGAAGACGCCTTTTCACTCGAACTTTGAAAAGATTTAGGTTATATTACGAGCTCGGAAACACAGACGCCTGCAGGGAGTTCCAGTCCTTGGCAGTGCGCCTTATAAATGAGGTTTTAAAGCGCTTAGAGCTTAAAGCGTAATTCTAATTTCACGATTTCGTGTGTAGAGTAAAAATAGTCGCTTTCTTAGTAGTTTTGTCAAGTTTTGTCACTTATGTTTAATACATTGTAAAATATGGATTCATTTACTATATGATTGTAGGACATGTCTCATGTTATGATAACTTTTATTCAAAAGGGACTGTCCCTTCAATGCAGTTTGTCTGAGTTGATTAAAGGTAGACTTTCTTTCGATCCGAGCGTTAGCGTCAGTAACGCCGCGATACTAACGCTGCGACAGTGCGACAGTATAAGTTATGAAAATGTATGGACCGGCGTTCGAGCAGCGCAGCAGTAACGCGCGCTTCAGTGTCGCTGAGACAGTGACGTCGGACGCTCGCGTCAGTGCCGCACCTTTTGTAAAGTAAATAAGTAAAAATGACTAAAATTTTCTGAATCTATCGTCGTTTGAATTTATGTGTTTTTGGATTAAAATCTTATAGAATTTCGTTTCTACTTAGAAAAATCGAGTCATTTGGGGCTTTATCTAAACTCAGGTAGTATAGAAGTAAAAGATCATCATCTTCTCGCTCTTCTTCAATTAATTCTAGATCAAGATCCATTTCACGATAACAGAACGAATATGTCGGCGATCGATGTGCGTCTGTCGCGGGCATCCAAAGTTATCAGAATCGCTTTGCGGCAGCGTCACTGACGCAGCATCAGTGACGCTGTGGCTCCGCATCACTGACGCTCGGATCGAAAGCACCTTAAAAACGACGGAAATATTTTCTTCGTTTATAACATTATGAACGTATTATGAAGTTGTAGAAAATCGAAGTCTCGTTGATTTCATTTTATCATCTGAATTATAACTGTCCTGAAAACAAAAAAGAATCATAAATGTGAAATTTATTTCATATAAAGAGGGTAGATGAAAAATAACGTAAATTTTGAGGATAATAACTTAGTATATTTCATTAATGTAAAGACCTGTACATTTTAAGGAATAATAATCATAATTTTAAAACAATACTTTGAACTGATACAGGCGACATATTTAACAATATACTAATTTACGGCACAGGATTGGAAATTTGGGGCACATTCAGTCGTTCCAACGGCCAACCACGGATGGAGATGACATTCACCAACAAGGCGATGCAGCCGATGACCGGTTTCGCCATTCAGCTCAACAAGAACAGGTATGACGAACACCGACTACAGCATCCAATGTTGATCCAAGATGCTTAGCTCACTTAATAAGCAAGTTATACATGCTAAATAGTGGTCTAAGTACACGTTAGTGCAATTTGTGTGTGCCATACCACCTTTATCATATTATCTCGCAATATCCTATCAATGCCATCCTTTATCCAATCAATCCTATCCTATTGCTTAAATATTAAAGTTGCAAAAAAGCATCGATAATAATACTGGCATTTCAGTCCTATTCTGCAAATAATCATTGAAATAGTTGTGCTTCATATGGTTTTAATAATTTATTTGAGCAATTTTCGAAAGTTGTTAATGGAAAAGTTGTTACAAAAAGGAAAGAAAAAAAAACAAACGGCAAGAAAAAAATCAGTAACGGGTTCAAGCATTGTCAGACTTTAACACGAAAAAATTTAACACGTCTTTTTCTTGACCTGAATTTGAGCAGTTGCTTCATGTCAACCCCAGTAAGTAATAACATGAAAGAAAGCAGAATAATGAAGTGGTTCTCTTTGGCAGCTTCGGCGTGTACCCGGCGGGAGCGTTGTCCGTAGGAGTACTAGCGGCGGGGGCTACGGCCGACGCACCCTTGGCCCTCGCCACCAGTGGGCCGGTCCAACGCATGGACCCACTCAACAATTTACAGGCGAGTACTCCATATTTCAAGCTAAAACACGTTGAGCCAAGCTAAAAATTTCTATGGATATAATATTTGACAACTAGCTATTTACTAAAAATTAGTACTTAATGCAATCGCATATAAAATACGCGTAACTTCAGCAGTTAAGTTACGCGGCTGAAGTCGCGTGCAACAGTTAGTATGAAAACTTGCCCCGATATACATGTTTTTCTGTCTGACTTGTTCAGAATGGCAATGCATACTTGCACACTTCGCACTTTTAGTACTGTTTTTGGTAAATTTAACTGAATTTATAAAAAGTGGTATAAATTTCAGGTCGCAATCAAAAACAACATAGACGTGTTCTACTTTGCGTGTCTGATCCCCGCACACGTTCTGTTCACGGAGGACGGTCAGCTCGACAAGCGCGTCTTCCTCACCACCTGGAAGGAGATTCCGGCCGCCAACGAGGTGCAGCACACCCTCCCCAACGTCATCGGCAACGCCGACACCGTCGCGCAGAAGATGACCCTCAACAACATATTCACCATCGCCAAACGGAACGTCGAAGGCCAGGACATGTTGTACCAGTCGCTCAAGTTGACCAACAACATTTGGGTCCTGTTGGAGCTAAAACTGCAACCTGGCAACCCCGAAGCGACGCTCAGCCTCAAATCTCGTACGGTAGAGGTCGCCCATTGCGTGTTCCAAGCGTACGAAGCGATCATCAACTCGTAATCTCGTCCCCACTAGTGTATAATGTATATTGGTCTAAGATTATATTTATGGAGTATTTCTAAGCTAGAAATTTGTACGAATGTAATTTCGATTGTAGTTGTATGAATGTTTGGTCACCGAGTGGACTAAGTATTGTAGCAATGGTGATCATGTTCCAGAGTTATTTGCGGTTAATAAAATTATTATTATATGAATAAATAATATGTTATGCAAATGTGTTTTTTTTTTTGGAAAAAAATAAATAAACTGCACTAGTGGATCTAATTGGGACGGGACCGCTGCAAAGGAAGTTTTTTTTTCCCAACATTTTATTTTTAACCTTATTGCAATGATTTTAGCATGTTATATTATGTAGCTGTGAAGTCTCATGTCGTCCGATCAGTCTGACCACGAGGTCTCAGGGCAAAGAATGGGCGGCTTCTTGCTTATGTGAGAGCCATTTAATCTGCACATTTTAAGCCCACTACATGCTATGGAATGTATCTATATATATCTATTACATATGTATAGAATAGATAAATACAATATTTCACACATATTATAATAAAAAGTCGTAGTATTATAAATAAAATTTCATCTAACTCCGTATACTATATTATACTACTCGACGGATTTTGATACGGTTTTCACTAATGGAAACAGCGAAGCTGGAGGCGGGTCGGTTGTAGTCATCTAAAAGGAAATGTTAAATTTAAAAAAAAAAATCAAGTCTAATTTCATTTATTAAATAGTTATATTTCATTTTACAACCAGTACTGAATGAATACAGTAACATTTCATTACACTATAATACAAATACATTTACGTTATGAACATTGTATATTTGGGATTACAGACACATAGCTAAGTTTATAGGTATACATATAGAAGGGATTAGATTAATGGAGTTCAATTATTATTATTATTATTATTATTATTATGAGGAATATTTGATTAATCAATAGATCTGCTAATCACATAAAAAAATAAACGAAACACTGATAACGTGTGAGATATTAAAAAAAAAACTATCTAACAGATATGTCCTCAATGTTCTCTAATAACCATAAAGCAACAATTCACGTGTAACAAGTTAAAATCATAGAATAACAGTCTGATCACACAAATATATCAAAATTAAATAAAGATGTGTATATGCAATCTATTTTATTTACAAAAGTTAGCTAACTAAATAACAAAGAACTTAATACAATTAATTTGTATGTTTCGCCTCCTTTCCTAATAAATACTGGCTGGTCGACGAACGCAGTGACAACTCCTCTAACCATAGACAAGAACACACTACAGCAAATATCAAAGGTCTACGTTACGACGGCCCCAGTTTCAGCGCCATCTAGCGTTACAACAAACTTAAAGCCAGATTAAATTGTGATGAGAGTCCGAGGAGATTATTATTCTGGAATGCATCCACACAATACTTTCATTTGGGTCTTCGCAAACATTTATTGCTATATATATTTATTTTAGCGCCGCTGTTTAGCATTTCGATTACACGATAAAAAACTAGTAAATTTATAATTTATAAAAAGAGTGATATCAAAAACATTAATACGTCGAATATAAACCGTGTGTAAAATCTTATAGCCTCTGCACACAATAAATACCAGTGAGCGGTCTACGATGAGCTTTAACAGTTTTCTTTATTAATTATAATAATACTAATCAAGCATTGAGTAATGATACATTTTGTTTGCAAAACTGGATGAGTGATTCAAAAAAGTCATTTCGATGCATTTATTTATTCTTGGTTTTTTCTCTTTGTTGAAGTGAAAACTTCTTTAGGCACGTTGGGCATCATCGCAATCGTATTTATTGAAAACTTTGTTACAATATTAAGTTTGTTTTCACTTCTGATGTGCAGTCTAACGACTGACATTTCTTTTTTTTTTCAGATGTATTTGTTAAATTGCTTTAACAATGAGCGTAATTCGGCTCAATAAATCCTGGAGCAGACGAATCAGTTGTTTAAAAGTATTATATGGATTCTCTTTGGCGTTTACAAACATCGTGCGTTTATTCAATAAACAATCTCATATAAGCTACTGAAATAAGATTCGGATGTCGTATTTCGTCTTTGCCGAATTCTCATCCAGTTTAGCCAACAAACCCTTGTACTTGTACTTTGTAGAGTACGATGATTTATCATCCTACATTTTACATGGTACAGTATTTAGGTCATGAAAAATAGAGGTAAGAAGTACCAAACATGTACATGTGAAATTGTCCGTCGGCCACCATAAAATAAGATCATATCAAACACGCGCCACTTTATTTTCCAATTTATTAATGGTTGTAACTTGACAGTTCACACCCACATGTTAGTCCGCGTTACCTCTATTATGTATGACGTATAAGGTGTACAATTTCGTGGAAACGTCACACGTCAGCGTTGACAGGTGTCAGTGCGACGTGCGACGTGTGCGTGTGAGTGAAGTATTGTTCAGTCGAGCACGACGTGGGCCGAGTCGTGGCGCTGCCGCGAGCAGAATACCGCGCAGAGGACGGGGAGCGCACTCGTCAGTATTCCGGCGGCGGCCGGTTGTTATGCGAACGACTCCTTCGTGGGAGTGAGCGGCTTCGAGCCGGAGCCGGCGCTCGATCGGCTTTGGCGGCCCTCGGGAGTGTGCGATCTGCGGACGATGCGAGTAAACCTCAACGAGACCATAACCGTTTCTCTCGCGTGTAAAACGAATATTGGTGTCATAGCAGACGTAACTTAACTAAAACTTTAACAAAAAAAATATCTTTTTCATTAGAGTATAATACGATATTTAAACATACTTTTAATGTGCAACTGTTTCTCGGAAGTTGCTGTTTTTTTTTTATTTATATATTTTTTTGAATCAATTCAACTGCATTTTAGTTTCAATCCATATATAAATAAGTTAGACAAAACGGTTGCCTCATTCGCTTTTCTTTGTACCAATTTATGTTTTTTTTGTTTAGCTATTTGACGAGCATTAGTGTTATGAATAAAAGTTTGAACACATTTTTTCCCACTTTTGAAATTTATGCTCTAGTAAACTTTTAAATTGAACTTTAGACACTATACAATATACAATTTTTAAGTCATCTTTACTACCTTTAAAATTGACTCTTTTGGAGCAAATGTATTGAAAATATACTTTGATTCCCTGTATCGAAAGATCGATAACATACTCAATTAATAAAAAAAATTGAGTAGAATATTAGGAAAACTTTTGTATTGCACATACTTGTTGGAATCGAGGTGCAAGCTATTCCGCGACGGCGCCGAAGGACTCAGCTTGTGGTTAGCCAGAAAAGTGCCAATGGACTCGTCCGAGCTATAGCTGTCGTTCTCACTGCAAACAATCAAATTCACTTATCATCGTCGGAAATATGGAGTCGATGAAAAACGTTACGAATTTATTAACAATAAAAAACATTGTAATGATAGAAATATGAGCTTCGTAGAGTTTACCTTTCAACACCAAAAACCAATCGAGTCCAATCTGTCATACTCTGCAGTAGAACTACTTGGATTCTTTTGTCCAAACTGTTCTATCGTAGAACTAATAGTGGAACTAGTTGGACTAACCCCAAAAAACTACGAACTTTATGAAATATTTAAAAATGACATATGCATAGAGCATGAACTCTGTCATCTGTCATTTAAAACCAACCAAACATCTGTCATTTATAGAAAATGTGACTTTACGTCAACACATTGGGGTTTAAAATCAATATAGAACTTGGTCGTTACTACCTTTTACTATGGACGAGCGAAGGCAAGAATTCCGCTTTGGCATTTGTGACGCAAAATCCATAGTTGTAGTAGATTGATGACAAAAAGGCTTTTAGGAGTGGGTTTCGACGCTCACCTATCGCTGTCTCTGGAGTCGTGGGCGCTGGAGAGGTCTCCGGCGATGGCCTCCTGCAAGGCGGCGGCTCGTCGTGCGGCGAGTCGAGCCTCGTCGCGAGCCGCCGCTGCCTCGGCTGCCGCATTCGCTGCGCTGGCTTCGGCCGCTGCCTTGGCGCGCAACGCCTCGCTCAATTTCGTATTCACATTCGTAATCTCCTCTTTTAACTCCCTGGAACAATGCAATACATATTTCGCAATGCCTACTTTTATTTTATTCTGTAAGTTTTGTAGACATTTGGGCAGTCCGTCTGGCGGTTGTAACCATTCCCTTACAGAAGACCACCGCTGAAATAACAGCGTGTGTGCTGTTGCGTTTCAGGTGTGTAAGTGAGGGATGCCACAGCCGATTTTCCTATCCCTCCCTAATCCGTTATCAAAAATCAAACCGACAGCACACTTGCATGCAACACCTATACAGTCGCTTCTGTTTTAGGCGACGGTAGCCTTACCATCAAGTGGACTGTGGACCGTCAGCTTGTCTGTCGACCTAATCATAAAGAAGAAATTTAAAAAATGTGAATGAGGTTAGTCCTTTTGTTAGTACCGATGTCCGTACCTGAGTTGTCTGTTGCACTTGCGCAACTCGTCGGCGGCGGTGTGTTCGCGCGCTCGAGCCGTGGCCAGTTCGGAGGCCACTTGGTCGTGAGTGTCGCGCAGCCTCGTCAGTTGCGCCTCCACTCGTGCGCGCGACGTCGCCTCTAGTTCCAAGCTTGACTCTAATTCCTATAACATAATTATATACATCTTTTAGTGTATCCACTTAATAAATTAGTTTTGTTCGTGTAATGAGAAGAAAGAAGAATGCACATTACAGTTCCTTTTTCAGCGAGCATTGGCCTGCAAAACCCAACCGGCCAGTAACCGGCCGGCCTTTTTGATGAAATTCTTTTACCAATCACCAAAGCGTTAGTATTATAAATAATACAAACTCCTTGCTAACCAATCACAAAGTTTAAAATTGAGTGTCAGTTAGTGTGACATTTAAATCTCTTTATATTTCTTTATATATGTTTTTTAATTCAACCTTCACGCGAGCAACTCCAACCTAATTACGCTTATGTATCAGAAGCACAAACTCTGACTAATCAGAGGAGAGAAAACTCAAACTCCAATGGTGACAAAATTGAATTTGGTTCCCGCTGTCCTCTAAAACCAATTGTAATTTTTGGAATAGGTGTGATGAAAAAGTATATTTCCAAGACCTTGTTCTTCATTTCGAGACGGCGTTCGGCCTCGTGATGCGTGTGGTGATGTCCCGCCTCCGCCTGCGCGAGGCGAGCCGTCAGCTCGGCGAGCTTCTCTCGGGCGGATCGTGCCTCTTCTGCGGCGGCGTCCGCGCGCGCACTCGCTTCGCGCGCCTCGGCCTGCGCCGCACACACTGCGCTCTGACTTGACCGATACTTCTTCAACAACTGTAATCGTAGAAATAAAACTTTGTAACGGTGCTTGGTTTCCATTTCGTTAGAGCAAGCCGAAATATAATTCGGCTCGAAGCACCATATAACGGCTTGCATTCTATGGCGGTACTGGTTTCCATTTGGTTGAAAGATGCCGCGATAGAAATATACTACTAAAATATTTATTTAAGACTAACACACAATTTTATCTTAATTACACAAACACAAATTTATATGTATTACAATTTTGACTTAATTTTCAGCTACCTCAACTTAAGTTCTGTACTTAACTTACAATTTTAACTTAGTTTTAATCGGCTCCTTTATTTCTTTTTTTTTTCATATTTTACACAATACTTAAGAAAATCTTCCAAATTTTGAATCTGTTCAGTTATCTCCGAGAAACTGTAAAAAGTTGTTGTTCAATATTGTACATAAATACACAGGACACGTTAGGATCCGCCCATTTTGTTAGTTTGATGTTTTCATTTAATTAACTGTTACGGTGACATAAAAAGCTAATATAGTGACCTCGGCGGCCTCCTCCTCGGCGTCGTCGAGGGCGGAGGTGGCGGCGGCCGCGTCCCTTTGGGCGGCGTGAGCTCTTTCGGCCGCCTCGAGGCGAGCGCGCGTGGCTTCCTCCAGCGCCGCGCTCGCCTCCGCCGCCTCGCTCTCGGCCGTCGCGCGCGCCTTGTTCGCCGCGTGCAGCGACATCTCCAACTCTTCCACCTGCACCGAAACCCAACACCGTTACGCCCTTACTTACTCGTACATTTCTAATTACAAAACACAATTTAACTCTTATGTCATTATGTCGAGTGACTCTAGTAACGAAGAGGCACTTGTAATAATTCTCTATTATCCAAGCGGGCTAAGCGACTGGTTTTTAATAATAGCTAAACCGTGTTATCACTAAACTTTGGTACAAAATATAAAAGCAAATTGACCTGATTCTTTAGCTGTCGAATCTGCGCTTTGGCTCCGCCCTCCTTCTCCTTTTGCTCCAACATTGTCTGCGCGTCACGAAGTAAAGCACGATATCGCTTTAGATCCCTGAAACATTATTATTTTAAGAAATAGTCTTAATATACATCACATTATTTTGTTGCTTTTTAGGCTTTGGTTATTAATAGCGATATGCCAAGATTAACCAAGACTTACAATCGTGTGGACTAAAAGCATAAATTAAAAACATTTTAAATGTATTGGCCAAAAACCATCATTCAAGAAATTTTAAAATTACCTACAACTCGTAAGTTTTGTATTTATTATCGGTAAAGGTAAATAAAAATAAAGATAAAAGCCGGCTAATGGCAATCTTGATGCCATTAGGTGACCCTATCTTGCAGTCGGCAAGATAGGGTCGGCCCCTATCTTGCCGACCTCGATAAGATAGGGGATAAAAAAGAAAAGGGGAATGGGCACTGGCATCCTTTACTAACTCAGCAGTAGGACGTCCAATTTTGAATATAGGTTTCCCCCATAAATTTATACACAACAATAAACGTGCTGTTATTTCAGGCTAATCTTGTTAAAGAACGCCTTTACAGTTTCATGGGTAAAAGTTGATGGTGTAATACCTCTTAAGCCGCTGCGCCAGTTGGTGTTGGTCGTGAGTCTCGGCCCGCGCAGTCTCCTCGAGAGCCGCCAGACGTCGTTCCAACTCGTGGCGCTCGCGCAGAAGTAGGCTACGCTCCGCGTGCTCGCTTTCCAGCTGGCTCTCCAGCACTACGCACAGGGGTTATAGCCCATTTATTAGGACAAACGTAAAATATCAATGCAGGGTCAAGATTGGAGATTCATCACACGGTGTTCTTCTGTAGGAGGAAAGTTGCATATGTCGTAAAATACATATGTTTTACTGTTCAAGGCACTGCGTACCTGAAATATTGGTATTGTAAACAATTCTTGTGGTAACCTTTCATTGAAGACGGTAGCATGATTATGATTAAATTTTAAATAATGAATCCTAACTGGAAAACTTCATACCTATAAGTATTTCTAATACGTTTTGTGTTTTTTGTGACCGGCAAAAGAACATTGTGATCTTTTGAAAATGCTATTACTTCGCGACCACGATGCATAGTATATTAATATGACTGAGTAAAAGGAATATATATAGTCTTCGAGAAAATAATTCATAATCGCTACTTTGAAAACTAAGTGTTTTTCTATGAACACTTCCTTCTGTGAGTTATACCACAACTTAACTTACTAATTGTTTAACTAATTACTTATTAATTTACTATAACTTATATACTTCTAAATTAACTATTGACGGTCATGATGATAAAAATGTGAGAGTACTCACTCTTGAGTTTCTTGGCAGCATTGGCTCTGGTTTCCTCCATCTCATCATCGCGCGCAGCCGCCTCCAGACGCGACTCCTTACGCTGTTGCTCCAGTAACATCTCCACACGAAGCTTTGAACTCTCCAACAACTGAAATGTATTGTTTTGGTTTACCATATTTTTTCAGCATTATTAGGTTAACAAAATACAGGATAATAGTAAGTGGCTTCCGGTAATCGGATTCGGAATGAAGTAGCTATATAGATAATGGTATCAGCCGCGTAGCAGCGGTAGCAGCTCCCTTTGCGAATTATTATATTAAACTGCGCTTACCAACCCGCCTGCCAAGCGTCGCGGGTATTTGCAAAAACCCTTTATGGCCCTTATGACCCCTTACCACACCTGTGGTGTAAGCCACTGGATATGTGGATGAAAACGAGACTCACTTGTATCTGACCAGCAAGATCGTCGAGCTCCTCCTCCTGGTCGCGGATCTTCCTCTCGAGTTCGGTCTTGGTTCGCCTGAGCGCCGTCACCTCGTCCCCTCCGCCGCCGCGCTCCTCCAGCTCTCTACTGGCCGCGCTCAGCCGCTCCTCCTTCAGCTCGAGTTCCAACCGGGCTTCCTACAATACCGAGTATAGTGAACTCAAGATAGTGCTATCATGGACCAATAAACTACAGAGAAATGTTCTGTTACAGTAACACTATGATGAATGTTTTGACTAATAAATCCAATAATTTGTAAGTTACCTATTACTTGCAATACCGATTAAACTAATAGAATCATAACTCCAAAGACTTATAGATGCGACACACACTTAATTATATATTTTCTGACCATAAATTGATATATTTCACGCCACAATTGTAAATGTCAAAAGAATGTAATGTCAAAAAAATGCACTTTAAAACTAGCATTAACTGTTATAAAAGTTATATCGAAAATTAAGAACCATTTTTTTAATAAATGAACAGTTTAAATTTATAAATTTTGGTACTTAAACACTGTGCTGTGTAGTCATTTCGGTCTTGCTATAAACTCTCTTTTGAGCGATTGTAAGGATTATTACATTTCATTAAAAATACGGTAGTTCCGTGTTTGTGGCGACATTAAGTTAAATAATTTTGTAAATTCCCAGTGTTTACGCCTGACTAATATTAAAATAGTTGGAGACTCACAGAGAGGCTCTGCTCGAGCACGTATTTGTCGGCGTAGGCCTGATCGCGTTCGCGCGACAATCGCTCTTTGGCGGATCGTTCGCGCTTTAACTCCTCCTGAGCGGCGTGCAGCTCGCTGTCGAACTTGCGCTGTCGCTTCTCCAGCAAGTTGTTGCGACATGTCTGAAACACAACAGCACATGTGCTCATTTCACGATGGTCAAATAAAAGATTTACTAGCACATGGTTCACATCGCAAACGGTGCACTAGTCCATATCTCAAACTATATACCTGGTCACGATTATCTAACTGAACATTAAATGTACTTAGAATTAAGTCTCTGTCTTTTGTGGGAGATCGTGATGAAAATATTACAACGAAAATAATAATATTTTATTATGAAATTCTTAATTGTCGTTTACAAATTTTTTAGTGAAGTAATGTTTTCTTTTTTTAGCAATTATCATAACGAGACTTTAAATCCAGGACCTGACCATAGTCCTGTGGGGAATTACGCGCATGGAGAATTTTTTGTCATGATAGTTTAGTAGGAATCTTAGTAAGTAAAAAAAATTAAATTTAAATTATTTAAATAAAAAAAATCTTCAGAAACCTATCGAGTGAGGTGTCAAATGAAAGAGCTCCATGAGCTGATTTTAAAAGTATACAACACCACTACATTTCAGCCAGTTGTTTTGTAAGAAATTAAATGCGAAACACACCAAGTTTGGGCTCTTCTTGACAGGAAACAGCTAAATATTTTTTTATTTTTTCTAAAATATACGCTGAATGATTCGCTATATCATAATACCTAAGGTAATGAAAGGAATTCAGATAATATTATTGTTTACTATATTATTCATTTTTTTCCCTTTTCTTTGCGCTCGTGCCGCAACTTTTAAAAGATCTAGGTACTTATAATAAAGTAGTAGGTACCTGTTCATCGAGAAGTGACCTGAGATCGGCCATATCGTTAGTCAGCTTCTGAAGCTTACGCTTCCATTGCGCTGCAACTGCCCGCTGCTCTTCAACCTCTTCGTATGCATCTTGCACCTAAAATCGAATATTGCTATGATAAAAAGTATCCCATTTTATAAACTAAGGCATTGAACGAATGCCTTAAAAAATAACTTTTGCCTACGACCGCACCTCTTTTTCTTAGGTGTTAAAACACTTATTCAGTCTTTTATACTCATGGATTTTCGGCAGGCATGGAATATTTCATTTTATTTTTAAATAGAAAAAATGTCTTTTGTATTAATTTTTATTCAGTAACTTCATTCATTGAGTGATTCAGTAACAAAATTATAGAGATTTATTTAATGATGAGTTTTATGTTAACCTATCGTCTTTTCTATTGACAAGGAGGTTGAAGTTTAGAAAAACTTATTAGGCAATCGACTTGGGAGGGACTAAGCTGCCCGAGTTTTCAATTCTTTTTATTTCTTTAAAATTATTCTTTAATTCAAGGACAACCTTCGTCAGCATTGACCCGCAAATACCAACCTAAGACGCAAGGTCGTAATAGAAACACTGTCAACATTCTGGAATGTATCCAAACGAACCAGTACCTACTAGAACTACGGTGTTTTCATATATTTTTAAAAAATTATTGTTTTTTAATGGTTGTGCAGCAAAATTAAATATTCAAGGTTACAAACTTGTTATTTTGGAATTTTGCCAGTAATTTTAAAACTGCGAACTGATGTCTTAATAAAATACTTAAATTCTTTTTTATTGGGGACAAATGCAAATGCGGATTTACCTCGGGTGCGTCGACCTCTTGAGTTTGTTCTTCCATAACTTTTGATACAAAGATTTTTTAAGTGCCGCTTCACATACCCATAATGTGTTGAATATTACACAAAAACATATTATCGTAATTATCGCTTCAAAAGTGATTTCACTGTATGAAATGCAAAATAAGTTTTAAATGAAAATATTAGAACTTTTATTGCAATATTGTCTTTTTAGAGCCGTTTTAGTGAGCCTACATGTCTAGACGCTTAAACAAAAAATAAATAAAAAAATAACGTTAGAAACTTATCGTTACATCTCAAGGATGACATAAGATAAACAGTCTGGTATGGCTCACTTTAATCTGATCCTTATCAGCATCACTGACACCTTGAATTGATACCAGCATCATGGTACCTTTATTAAGGCACATAGGTGAGAACATGATGTACCGAATGTTCTTATATACAAACAACTATAAAAACAATTAATTAATTATATTATGTTCGTTCATTATTTAAACACGTCAAAAACTAAATATATTACCGAGTTTTTGCTATGTATTTGTCAAAGATAAATGTGTAAATTGTCTTTTAAACTTAAAATTAACAAAATATTTTGTAAAACTAAATAACTGTTATATTTATTTATTTTATTTCTTTATTTATGTAGACACTAGACTTGTTGCGTTGTTTATAGGGGTTTCACGAGCCCCTTGGTCACGGGTCCGGGATCGATTCCAGCCAGGGACAACTTTAGAAATAAACTTTTCATGGTTGGCTCTGGTCTGAATCCAGCATGCAGGGCATACTACGTTTCGCAGTCATTTGAGCAGCCCGGCTAGCGGTAATATCTATTCCTTTTACAGAAGACAATCGTGAAATAAAAACACTTGTTCTGTTGTGTTTCGGTTAGCAAGTAAAGGACGTCAGACTCCATTCTCTTACCCCTTTCCTTGTCCTTAATATCCTTAATATTAACGTTATAGAACATAAAGGTTATTTTATATAAATTATACTATAAAACACCTTGCGATCTGCATGCAGGCTTAATTTGCAGATCTTTACATTAACAACACAAGAAGTTTAACAAACAAGTTTGACACAAGATCATTTCCAGTAACTCAGTACAACTGAATGATACCTAGAGTTAATACATACAGTCTAAAAACCGTCGGTTCGTATAAAAGAAATATATATAATTGTGAATAGAAATAGAATAAACAGCACTCCAATTCTGCTGTTTAGACATTCCACTAAAACGGCCATGGAATCAGTATAACGTTATAAATTTAACAACACTGACGCAATTACATCGAACCATTTGTCAAAGTCAATACTAGCACCCGAGATAGTTCGGTTGGGTATTATTCAAAACAGACCCCGCCTTCGTTAGTCTAGAGAACTTACTCAATTTTGTTACTAAAATATTTGTAAATTATTAGGTACAAGGGCTTCTCCAATGATAAAATACGATATTATTTTAAATATGTAAAGATAAAACAGTTCAAAACATTTTGCTCTAATGATTAGAGAAGGATTTTTACTGTGTATTTTTTGGTTGCTATTGACGAGCTCTAACGTTATTCTATTTTTCCATCTTCTAACTAAATTTATTATGGTAGAAATTAAGCCAGTCTGTATAAACAGAGGTAATTTCTTTTTCCATTTGTGTTTACAAAATATTTTATTAATTTTATCGTGAATTAAATATCTGATCATACTAATAATTTTAATATTTAATAATAAAATAGAGCACTTAAATGTATTTTTACCATGAGTGATGATAACTTATCACTTATCCATTTCAAGTTCAAACTTTAACAAATTAGATGTGAAAAATAAAAGACAGAGAGATACTTTCGCATTCAAAATATAAGCAATAATATAGATTACTATGATGTTAATACATAAAGGAATGTTTATAAAATATAAATCTGTAGGTATTGTAGTTTTCTAAACAACCTGATTCTTCTTTAGAATGCAACCCTCGTGAGGTTTTAAAAGATTTCTTACTGGCGATATAATAATTTTTTTTAACACAAGTAAATACATATATTATTAAAAGGTAACACTGACCTTCTTTTCGAGTTGCTTCTTAACAGTGACAAGCTGTTCGAGATCATCTTCGTGTTGCCTGCGTAGTTGTGCGCGCAGAAGTTGGAGCTCCCTGTGCGCGCTTTCAAACCGTCTCTTGTATTTGTCGTTGACGCCGGCCGCGTCCGCTTCGGATCCTTCAGAGTCCGAAGGATCACCGCCACCGTTGTCCGCGGACCGCCAGTGCAGCAATTCAAGTTCGAGTCGTTCCGAAGCCTGTCGAGATATCAGGTATATCTCATATTGATTAAGGATAGGGAATTAAACATTGGGATGGGATAAGGAAATGGGTTCTGGAATACCTTTCTTACTCACCGAAACAAAAGACCACATTATTATTTCACGGTGGTCTTTTGCAAGAGGGTGGTTCTGCTTACTGCTTTTGAACCCGAATGACTGATTTTGACGTGACTTTAATGTGTTCACGTTAATAAAATTTAAGATCTGAAAGTACCTCGGATGATTACAAAATTCGTTGTTAGTTTTCAATTATCCGGTGTTGTACAATCTTACTAGGATTTTTGCAAAAATCCGTTTTTCCGATTATACTGCAACACATTACTTATATATACACCGCGCGCGCCTTGGTTCAGCTAGTTTTTGAGAATAAAACAAAGAATCTTATATACCTGCTGTAGCCTTTGATTGTTGGCGAGCAGATCTCTGTTGTCCCGTTCCACTCGTAACCTCTCGGCCGCTTCAGCATCTGCTCTCTCTGTTGCCAGCGCCGCAGCAGCACGTTCCTCTGCGAGTTCGCCACCGACTTCTGACAGCTGTAACAATTCAAAACTTAAACTTTTCGTACCCTTTTACAACAAGATAATTTTAATACGATTTCAATTTATTTTTATTTTTGTATTTTCGATTTGTTTGCTCTTGTGATATTTATTTATCAATATAAAGTTTTATCAGTTTTCTTCAAATTTAAAATTTTAATCAACCACCGTCTATGTAAAACCGTTTTTAAGGCAAACAAATCCTCTATTATTAAATATAAAATACACATTTAATGTTATTCCGCATTTTTGTCAACAACAGAGTGTATTACGCTTTATACAATTTGTTTTGATTAAATGATTTAAATTTAATATTCTATAGTTGCTATGTCAGAGTATCTATATCTGTATCAAGAAAATGCTTTACAAACTGGCTATTATTAGCAAGTATCAATATTTTTCTACAGAATTGTGGTTCCCGTGCAATGAAAATTATAGGCAGTGCAGCATTAATTATCCCACCTATAGAAGTAGATACATCAAGACCAATTGAGTGTTACACGTAATTGGATGTTCCGTAGCCGCCTTGTTAGTCAACGCTAGCTTGTAATCTATGAATGAAATACAAACGAGGTATCAATAACTCAACCATAATATGACGGGTTTTAAAATTGGAACACGCTCGCCGTATAGTGTAGGTGGTCCACGACGACGACGCTGCATAACAACCGATGACGGATTCGCAATACCAGAATTTATATAGCTTGCCAAACGTCCATACCACTTCCTTTGACTTCAAATGCACAACTAATTATAGCCCACAAAGCAAAAAAAAAAAACACTTAAGCTTCCGTTCGTGCTGAGAGACAAAAAAATGTTGGAGACAGGAGAGTTTTTTTGAGTCGTTTGTAAATTTTACCAGTAACAAAGATGTCAACAAAGGTTTTGGCATGTGGCCCGTCCGCAATAATTGCGTTCCGATATTGAAACAAGCGCCACTGTTGGCGTTCTCTCTAAACTATAATTTATTGGGGCATGTTAGTTGTATATTTCTCAACTCAATCCCATTTGTAATATGTTACGAGTTAAATCGTCTATCAAAACAACCAACCTCCTCCATTTCAGATATAGTCGTCCGGTCTTCGGACGCTTCGCGTGTTGATCTGCAAACGCTACTTGCCCTGCTGCCGTTTCTACTGAACATAGTAAATCCCTTAATCATTATATTAGTAGCCGATTTGGATCTTCCAATTTTTCTCTTCTTTCCACCATAGTACATTTCCAAGTCAGGCTCATCTTTGTGCCCTAGCCTACGCCATTCGTCCATAACATGATCAGTTCGCTTAAGGAAATTATCGATTTTATTACTTAGGTAGTTTGAAGATGTGCCTTCTTCTAAATGAGCTGCTATCGGTTTGAACCTTTGCCGCACTGGTTGTTTATTGCACCCGAGAACGAATGTTAAGTTAGCGTCAAAAACGACAGGCGCCTGCTCCTTTGACCTTAGTTCTTTCATGTCAACGCCATTGCTATAGCTGCAACTTTGTGGATACAATCTCCGCGGTGTTGGTGTTCGTCCACAAATAGTGGATGTCATGCTGGTCGATCTGGACAAAGGCACAAATGTTCCATTGCTACTACAAGTTGAATAATGACTGACGGTACTTCTGATGCTGCTGTAATGAGACGCCGGACTTGGTGATCTGGAGATTAGTATATTACTGTTAGGACCATGTCGTTTAGCGAGATCTGCAATGGAACCTGTTTCAACAGAAGTAGAAGACAGACTTCTATTGTACACATAATTTGACGATTGCCCATTTTCCGGATTAGAGCTGCAAGGGATTGTGTGAATTTCCTTCAATGGTGTTGTTGTGACTAGACGTTTCTTGCTACTGAGAAGTGTTGGTGGAGTTGTCGGAGGCACTTTCTCATCAAAGTTTATCGGCAGGGTCTTGGCTTTTTTTGTTGGTAAAATGGGTCGACCGAACGGTGCCTTGGGTGGTTTTTTTGGCGTTGAATCCAAAACATTTGGAGATAGGGCTCCATTAGAAGTTGGCGATAGTGTTCCGTTTAAATTTGGTGACGAAATTCCAGTTTCCGGTATAAGTATCTTGAGTTGATCAGAATCCTTTGTGGGATTCGACAGAACGCCGTTAAGATGAGGCATTTTTGTTTAGATTCTCTTGCTCATAGTAAAGCAGCGGAAATGTATCCCGCGGTGAAAGTCCAGTGCCATTTCACTGTCATACGGTGCAGTATTATTGTCGCGAGAGACGCGGGGTGCGTCGGGACATCGTGGTTGAAATAGAACCGGCGCGAGAGCGCTTCGCGGACGCACTGCGTCAGATATCTCGGTCGCCGGGCTGCGGTACCGGCTAGACTATTTTAGTTTACGTAGATGTCGAAGTGCACGTCTGACGGACACTATCAGACCTTCAAATTTAGAAGTTTCCGTTGCACTATTCCCAAACATTTAATATGCATCACGAAATTTACATGAAATATTAAGCGATTAATCGACAAATATTATTAAGCGATTATATTTGTCCGATTTGTACTTACTTTTAAAATACGCTACAAATTTTATAATGCCGTTTTCACTTTCATATCATGTGAAGCCCGAGGATCGCTAAGATTCCAATAAGTATACCCATTCTTTTGGAAACTTCATATACACTAAAATATTTTAATATCAGAAGACACTACTAACTTTAATAAAAACACGTCAACAGAAAACACGTGCGTAATAGCAAAACGGACGTAATAGCAACGGAGCGGACATTGTGAAGGCCGTGTTGTGTTTGTTGTGTTGTGATATTTTGATACTTGTGATAAGTTGATGTATTTAATTTTAAATTTGACCAAAATAAATCTTTTCCAATATAGATAGCTTAATGAAGGAAAGGAAGTTCCAGTATATTAGAAATAGATATATATAAGTATATTAGGCCAAAGATAAAGGAGGGGTGCTATATTTAAAGGCAAAGGGAGATACGAAAAATGGAAAATATCTGGGCTGAAGATTTTAGAGAATGGTTGTCTCAATACTAAGTCGTTATTGCAACAACGAAGAAAGACTGTCGGTATGCTTCTGATCTTTTTTTATACATAAAAAAGGAACGTGTTACTAAAAATTTGCAAAGGAAATAAATACATTTAATTTGAAATGTGGGGCATTCTGCGTCTCATAAAAACGCGTCGGTAGTAATAACTCTTACAGAAGACACAACATTTTTTTTTTTTTCAGTTGAAAGAGTAAGAAATGTGAGATGTCCTTTTTTTGCCCAACAACCTTCATTATATTTCCTCTATGAACGATCTGATCGACAGCGCAACTGCGTTCTGACCCGTTATTGCCTGTGCGACACATTAAATTCACATAAAATAAATAAAAATAGTTCGTCTATCATATTGACCCGAATTTGAGAATTCGTAAAAAATGTAATCGGTGATAGGACGACAGTTTTTACCAAATCTATTTAATGACGAAAATTAAACAACCGCTAGAAATATGAAATAAATTTTTTTTGACGTGTCCGAAATGTTGAGACCACCGAGCACTAAACCAGTGTAGATTTATAGTCATTGGTTGAGACTAAATTAGTTTTTTAAATAAACAAGTAGAACTGTATTATAACAAGTGAAGAAAAAATCAAATTAATTTAACAGAGATTAATTTTATTTCAAACGATCCGCGGGTATTTGTGGATGGGAAATTTTCACAAGCAATAAATTCTAGTAAATTATATGAAACAAGTCGTTTCAGTTTAGTCATGACCTACATCTTGTGAAATAATAGCTAACTGAAAGTTAGTCTAGAGTTCTGGACTAATTCTAACTCACCAATGTTCTTGTATCTACGGACCGCATAACGTAATTTTGTGTATTTAAAACAGAAACATAAAGAAAATAACTTGCCATTCGCTGAAGTTTTTGATACAATTTAATCAAACTAAAAAAAAAGAAAAATATACCTACTTTGTCAATATTGAATTTAAAATGAAATTATTAATCTAATAAATAGGTAGTTTAACCTACAGATACCATGTACTTTAAATGCTAAAGCCTGAGACGGGCCATTGTAATAGGCTGCCTTACGATCGCCAACCATCGAGGAACGCTTTGGGAGGAAAACATTATTGTAAAAAAAAAGCCAAAAATGCCCTTCAGTTTACGAAAGCAATTACGATTTACGATCGTGTAGCAATTTTCGATCAAGAGGCAATTGCGGTATCAGATGTATCCAAGATACTACGGATTATGGATATAGGGCCCAGCGGTCAATTTCCAGACAGCAGTTTGGCGAACATTAGTAGAGTTCAATATCATGAAGCAGTGGTTACAAAAGTACTAACAATTTTAACAACCCATCGAAAATCTTGGCATGAAATTGATCTCACTAAAAAATTCAGTAGGTGATCAAAAATCTTCTCCCAGGCTTTCAGAATAGTACAATAAAATATTGCACTTTATTTAGTTACGTGGTAAATGCTTTGCGAGTTAAGATATTTTCCTATATTGATTTAGAATTTATTACTGTTACGAAGCAACTCCAGAAAAAGGTCATTTGGAATTCATCCAATTATTGCAACATCCAAATCCTGATTTTTGTGGCAGCTTCGGGGAGTAATATCTACAATAAAGAAAGGTCTCAACATGATTTCAACATTAAGACGAGCTTTAATCCCAGTTAACTGCGCCCATCTGGACGTCTAAACAGCTCGGATGCTCCAATAAGAAATAAATAACTCGCCCCGACGTCTGCCAATGCGTTCCACTTGATGCACTGCATCTCGATTCGTAACTAACGCATTCACTTGTTAACATTTATTGTATTATAGCAATCCAAATTAAATGCATATAACATTGGCATATAGTATATTGCACTAACCCTGATTGAGACATGGAAAATGTAATAACTAGGCAACTCTGGATGTGTTGGCACACTTTTATAAATAACATAACGGTAATTAAGTGTTATAAACTTTATAATTGACCAAGTTTTATATGCTCTTATTGTTACTTGTTTATTATCTGAAGTCAACCATTCAATCCAGTAATCCATCCAGCTGGATTTAATCGTTTTCTTAGATAGTTATTGAAAATGATATCGAACCCACTGTGCTCGAGTGGTAAGTCAAGATAGAATTTTTAAAAGTTCACTGGCAAGTAGTGGCAGGGCAAACTGCGTTTCGTATTCATTTGGATAGGCCGTCTGGCTTTTATAACCACCATGAAATAACAGCATGAGTGCTGTTTGTTTCGGTGAGTGGGTAAGGGATGCCCATTCTTTCCTAATCCCTTATCCTTACTCGTACTATGATTGGCAGCGCATTTGCAGCAACTGTGACGTTTCTTGTGTTAATAGGCGACGATTGCCACCTACGGGATCAAATGCACCGTCAGCCTGCCTGACGACATTTACAAGAAATAAAATTGGTAATGTATGATGGCAAATAAATTAGTTACATTTTAGTTAATAAAAATAACTTGTAGATAATTTTTGAACAGGTACACTCCCTTTTTTGGAATAAATTATCTGGTCAAAAAGTACCAACCCAATCAGAAAACAGGTTCATAACTTCATAGACACAAGAGGAGCGAAAATAGCAGGCGCTACAGATGCTGAATTGCTCATAAATGCGAGTAAATTTATAAATCAAATGATGAAAATTCAAAAATGATTAAAAGCAAAGTAATACTAATTGAAAGTGAAGCTATAGCTCAGATTAAATAATAGTTGGTTATAGTGTCACAAAAACATTGAATGGGAGAAATCAACAAACTGTTAATGAATAATTATTCTATAAAGACAAGTGAGGTTGTAATGCATAAAAAAAACGAATTAAAAGTAAAACCGCAGACAAGCTCGAGAAGTGACTACATAAAAGTCAAGAATCGAGACAAAGATGGGAGAGCAATTGAAATTCGCACGCTCTCATCTCCCATTAAGGAGTATTATAGTTAAGAGAAGAGAAAAACCGACAGTAACGCAACATTTTCAACTGACGTGACACGAGCTTATGATTTTCACTTTCCTTTAAACACGCTTATTATTTACACTACAATAGGGCGGCAGACAGCTGAGATCGAAAAACAGATCATTTGAACGAAAGCGAAAACTAACACCTGGCGACGATTCAAGATAAGAATGTATGAATATGTTGATTTCATTGCGAAAGCCGCTCTGTACAATCGGAAGAAGGGAACGTTGAGCGGCTTAGGAGTAAGCTTACATTTGCTTAAACTCATAACGACTGACACAGAGATGGCGGGATTTAGTGAAACGGGAAATACAAAAGGGTGGGCTTAGCACCTACTGATTTATATTATCGCGTTTAATGTAAACATTATATTTACCATAGATTATTTAACAATATGGTCACGGTGGTTGGTACTTAACAGTATCTCCAGTTGGTAAAACTGAAAAGTTGTAGTTTAAGGAAGATACTGCAAAGAAGAAGCCGCAACTTGAACTACAAAACGTATTAATTGGTAAACATTGTACGTACAAAGATGTTCGGTAAATTCGCCAATTTTAAATATTTTTCGTGCTAGAGTCTGAGTCTCTTTGAAATAAACAAGCGAAACGATGTTTATGTCCGTAAATGAATGTTGATGCATCATTCTCTGTTTTGACGTTTGCATTTACGCACTCAGAGACTAGCCGATTATAATAACAGATATTTGTAGTGTAAACACGTTTTTTTTAAATTAAGTAAATTTCGGCCAGTAATAAGTAAATGTTCCACTTGTTTAACAAGAAATATTTATTTAAATACGAATGGCGTTAAACGAATTCTTATTTATTCATACTTATTCCATACTGATGTGAAAGTGACTGTCTATCTGTTACCTTTTGACGCCTAACTACTTAACCAATCATCATGAAATTTTGCATACTACGCTGTCGGGTATACAAGAAAGGACCTTTCATCCAAAAAAAGTACTGTCCGCAAGGGATCATCTAAAATAAAATAAAAAACTAAAGCCTGGCCAAAGTCTTACAGCAACAAGAGGTCAAGCGTATTTATTAACGCGGACGAAGTCGTGGGCACCGGCTAGTATATTATAAATTTTATAAATATTACTGTGCCACGTTTACCTTAACAACCCACAAAAGATATCAAATCTAGAAAATATTCTACAGACCATTATGATACACGTCCTAACCTAGTAATTGCATGTGTATTCACAATATGCAGCGTTCAAGAGACCACCGAACTGATTCTACTCCGTCCCTCTTAAATGACAGATTAACACAATAGAAATAATAATAATACATTCAACAACAAAGCGTTCGAAAATAGAAACTATAATTCAGGGAACATAAGGCATTAATAAATCACCGAAATTAGATTGCCGACGTACGAGTTTCTGGAGCGTTGCTGGATGATCGACACGCGAACACATGTTAAGAAAACTGAAAAATATTAGTAAAATTGTGTCACGCGGATCTTTGTCATAGACTATTAATATGATAATTTAGATCTTCTATTTAATAATACTCGGCTATAAATTATATACGGTATCGAATTTTTCTAAAACCAGAATTTGTCAATTTTTAATAAAAGAAGTGTCAGTAAACTCACCTTGAGCAGCTAAATTCGAAAGTAAATGAATAAAAGTGTATGAAAATAAGAACCCATTGAGGTTTCTGTTTCTTCCTCATAGAATCTGCAATTCTAACCAGCACAGTAATTGTAAAATATTAACGATTGCATATCACATAAATTTGGTCCTACGCTATTGAAAAATATCACTATATTTATATTTTTTGATTTCCTAATATCGCAAAAAAGAATTCTTGTATCCTTTTTTGAACCTATAAATACGAGTGTATTATTATTTTGACAAATATTTTATACGATGCGACCTTATTAGGTATTGTAATAAAGTTTAATTGTTGACAAAAAGTACGATTCATGTTCTAAAAAGCAGGCTAGACTAATTCTGTTACTTTATGAAGCTTGAAAAGAAATCATCTTTTCAATGTTGTGTAAGTAAGAGAATAAACAGGAATCAGCGAAGCGGAGACTAATAATTACGTTTTACTACTGCAAGACAAGAAGGTAATCAATCAACGCGCAATATTTACGTTTTCAATTCATAGAAAAAAGCTCATTAACATAGAAAGTTCTCGTGCAAGTGCGAGAAGACGACAAATGGAGCGGACTATCGACGTCGTTGGGTGACTCACGCACGCACCAAATTAGGGTTGCCAAATCACGAGAATAAAACTCTGGAAGTTCAAGAAAAAAACCTAAATAAGTTTTAGATCTTATAAATTATGTAAGATGTCCGCTAATTACTTCTAAACCAAACAATGGATTTTGATACGTTTTTTACTAATGGAAAATTGCAAGCCGAGAGTGGGTCGCTAGCACTGTATAATCTATGTTTTGCGAACATATTTTAAATTAAGGCG
Source organism: Synanthedon andrenaeformis (assembly GCA_936446665.2). Taxonomy (NCBI): domain Eukaryota; kingdom Metazoa; phylum Arthropoda; class Insecta; order Lepidoptera; family Sesiidae; genus Synanthedon; species Synanthedon andrenaeformis. Next base: position 6,464,995 of record OW387796.2, read on the forward strand.
CTGCACAAACGTGTCTTGTGTTAGTTAAAGATACCAGTGAATATTTTAATTTTCATATAACCAGTTGCTTACATTTGACATTATATAAAAATATTTTTATATATACATATTATAATATCAAAATCAAAATATAAAAAAATATTCAAAATATATGATGGTGTGCCGTATCTGTAACAATAGTGTTTACTTTTATGCAGCGTTTTAATTTGTAATAATTAAAATGTTGTTTATTTAAAAATAAAAATATATATAAACTATTAAAATATTAATTTGAATTCGAAGAAAATGTTGTTGATTGTACTGTTACCTTTATTTTTGCATGTTTCTTTTTTCATATTTATTATACACAGTGTAATTGTTTGTTTGTTTTCCCAAATAAAATAAAATAAAATAAAATAAAAATTAATATCGCTAAATATGCATGTTCCACTTGACATTAGTTAAAGTGGAGTCAGAGCGAGAAGTAACTTTAGTTCTTACCTATAAATAACGAGAAATTCTTGATAATAAGAATTTTACGTATTCAGCAGTCGAAAAAATAGAAATCAGTAGTAAAGTTGATTACACTATCGACGAACTCGTGTTAATAAGAAATGTGCAAGTAAATAAATTTATTTAGTTTTTGAGGCTGAAAAAGAAACCAGGTAAAATATCAGTGTTTTTTTTTTCCTTAATTTCCAGTTGGCAACCTTGTGTACAAACTGTTGAAAATATTATCGTCATTCTTCTACATTATGTAAGAAGCTTACACGTATTTTCGTCTCGGTCAAGGAACTAAATATATTACTTGTCACATTATATTCTCTAGGTCAGCCACGTGCGAATTGATTAAACAAAAACTTTTCTTCACTTTTTCAGATGGCGCCTGTAGTGACATGATGACGCATCCCATTAAATGAATTATCACATTATTTTTAACTATCCATATCTAGCTAACTAGGTAATTAGCTAATGTGTCATTTCTTTATAAGGGTTTGAAAACTTGTATCTTGTCAGTAACAACCAAACTAAGCTATGCAAACAAATAAAACATCACCTTAAACGTTAAGTGACACACACTTATTACTGCGATGAGTGGCCTGAACCTTCTGTGCAAAATGACCAAATATTAAATGCCTACCAAATTTGGATCGAGTGTCAAATAGAGGGACGAGTACGAACTACTTTTTGTAGTCCGGGAAAATTTAATAACAAATCAAAATGTGCGATCCTTAGGGGAATAATTCATATAAGTTTCTAGAAATATAATATCGATAGGTGAAAGAAATTTTAGAATCCAACTTTTAGAAGCGTGGAGAAAAAAATGTTTTTTTTAATATTATACAAAAATGGTGTTACAAAAAAAAGTTTCAGAAAAATATTGTAGTGAATTTAGTTTTACATAGAAATATCTATATATTTTTTTTTTGGTAAAATTAATAGAGTTAGTAGAAGATAAAGGTAGAGTTGAAAAGTAATTTATAAAAAAAAATCACAGTGAACCAAAAAGAATCAACCCTTATCTTCGTCTGAATTCGTTGCACAGTTTAAAACATTATTAAGAGAACCAACAGACAGACGTGGATAGCGATATTGTTTATACTATTTATAAAAATCCCAATCATACATTGATTCATTATTCAGTAGAAATAACTAATTAGGTACTATATTCAAAGCGATAATTTAAAAATCATAAAAAATGCTTCATGAATGTGGGGTTTTTTATCTTGATGATTGATATAAACATTACTATTATTGAGTTATTGAGTTTGGAAAGATTAAATTAATTGCACATTTTTTGTTTATGATTTACCGAAAACCATTTGTTTTGTGTTTGGGTACTATGTAATTGTAAAAATATATTTTTAATACTTACACGCATTATTACTTGAACTAATTGGACAGTTTATTGAATACATTTTATTTCACTTGTACATTTCCAATTATATCAAATAACATACGATTACCATTGGTCATAATGCAATTGAAACACTTTTCGATTAATATTTTTCAATTACCGGCTTTTCTTTTTTTTTTGGGTTTTTTTTACTGTCCGCACTGAATCGCGCAAAGGTTTCATAGACACTAAGTGTCAGAGGTGGCAGGTATAAATCCGTGTTCAAGGAGAGCTAGAAACGGCGTTAATAATGCGGTAGGCGGAGCGTTCCTTGCAAACGCACTCCGCTCTCGGACGTCAGCGGGAGGTAATTAGATAAGCTATTGTTTCTATTGTTCGCAGCTACCGATTCACCACGACTCCGCGGAGATAAGGATCCGCGCGAGAACAATTGATTTATAAACGAATTTATTACTCGCGTTTTGCTACGGTTATATTGTAATTTTGAACGCTTAACGCTACACAAATAGATATTTAATTTTTATGTTAAAAGAAAACATTGACGGCAAGTGTTTCGCAGGTACAAGTTAAGCCAGAGAAGCCAGGGGAGACATGAAATACATATTTATAAAAAGTAAAAATCTAAAAAGATTGAAATATGGGAAAACATTGTATATTATAGTTTAATAAGCATAAATAATAATATGCTTCATATAGGCGCTTTTAGCGCTTTCAAATGGAGGTTCCATGAGCTTAAATTATTCAAGAGATGCAAAGCAACACTTTTTTAATATAATTAATACAAACAGTATTAATAAAAAATGTGTTAACGAAAGACAGTAGGCGGAATTATGGTTCACTTGATAGTAGGTCTTTTTTATTTTTTTTTATGGATGGAAAGATATGGAGAAGGCCTATGTCCAGCAGTAGTGATGACGGTAGGTGGATACCGTCGCCTAGGAACACCAGCCACATCTCCCATAGGTGATGCGAATGTGTCGCCAATCCTAACATAAACAAAATATAGAGTAACAGGCAAAGACATTGCACAAATTATAATAATTAGTACTATAATTACCATAACGTATAACATCATGCTAATTCTAGTACCTACTATTTTGCTAATTACTAACGTGGGTCTACTCTAGTAAACTAAACTAGAGAGCAAAGATGTGTTTGTAAGGTGTATATGGGCAGATGCGTGGAGCACCGAGCGAACACAGTGGATATCCACTAAGACAGAGGAAACCTGGCGCCATTACTTACAAATAATTATTAAGGAAGACACCAATCTACAACACCGCATCACTGGGCATCTCTGATGTAATGTAACGGAAGTAGACTTTCCGAGATATTATATAATTAAGTAACAATAAGTTGTTACTTGTGTATGGAAGTATGTCATATATATTTTGATGTTTGACTTTTTGTTGTTTTTGTACTACAAGAATTTTGCACACAATTTAGATTTAGCAGGAAAACACAAAATATTACACGATAAAATCTTGATGACTAAAACCAAGTCCAGTCCAGGTTAGCACTGAAGATTGGCTGGATCTCTCACGATGAATTTCTTCATCGTCAGAGCAAACTTGTAGCAACATTGAGCAGAATTTCGAGAGGAAACATTCATAAGTACATTACCTCATAACTGTGGATTAGGTACAATCTAAATTAATTTATACATTTTTTTTAAAGCATCTACTTTGCAGACAAATATATTTGTTAATATATTGTAAATCTTATTATGTACCTTTTACCTTACCTTTTACCTATACCTTTTACCTTTTACCTATAGTAAAAAACTTTAAATTCTCTCACAAACAGTTGTTACAAAGAGATTTCTTGGTTTTTGTTGTTGAAATCGTCTTGTCCAGTTTGACCGGATGCAATAAAACATACAATCTCATGATTTTTAATGTTAAGTCTTTAACATCTTTAAAAATATTTTTAAGTGATATTGATTTTGTTAAGTGAAAAATATTGATTTTTAAGTGTAATATATTAGAATAATTTAATCAAATAAGATTTTATTTAATTTAGTTTAGATTATAACAGCATTATACATAAAAGATATACGTTGGTTATGGGTTTTTTAAATTTTTTTAGAGAAATATCGCGGTTTTAAAAAATGTTCTTTTTTTCTCATAAGTTCTGGTGAAGTTCTCATGATTTTAGATTGCTCATAAGTTCTGATAAGTATAATATACTATGTTCAAAATTAGACCCCTAGAGCTCTTCCCATATCTTTCATTTTTTTTTCTTTGTGTGTTTCATACTTCAGTGTTGAGTTACACTTGATATTGAACCAACAATGTTTGTCTTTTTGATGTTTTGACCTTAATGTAATTCGAAAAACTTAGAATCAAAATCAAAGCAAGAACATACCTTAGAATCAAGCCTCTCTGTTTCATTTTTGAAGTGTGATCGTTCATTTTCAACTTTCTCCAGCTTTGTTCGCAGCGTCTCCAGCTCTTCCTGTAAACAATATTAAGAACAATATTAATTACCCACCTAAAATTGTTCTTTTCTTAAATTATTTTAAATTATTATTATCAGCTACATCAACGCTTACATTGCATTACGTAAGGTAAGCTGACAGGAGGATTTCAATGATTCAATACCCCATCTCTAAAAATGCCCAACGCGCCTAAAGAAGTTTTCACTTCAAAAATGAGCTGCGAAATGTCAGCTTTGTAGTTGTTTAAAAGATTTTTTTAAAGATTTTTAGTTCAGTCTTTAGCAGTGTATCGCCGATATGCTATTCGTTGTCGTCATAATTGGTCTAGCTATAAATTTCAAACAGGTTTGAAATTCGCGACACTTGTGGTGGACACTGCGCTTGTCCTGTCCACGGCTGCGACACGCACACTGAGCGACACCGCCACAACATCTGCAACTAAGTGTTGCGGCAGTGGACACACATAGACAGTCGATGTATACACTGAGTGTCTAGTGTCTGGTGTCATCGTGTATCCTTAGCATGTCAATTTAGAAATTATTAAAATTAAATGTTATTTTTTTTAATAGAAAATACTTAACGCCTAAAATTACTAAATCCACCCTGTAGAAAGTCAGACTTCTTTTATGATTAAAGCTTAATTACGACATTGTGATTCATGATTAAATGACACGTTAGTGTTCATCAACCTCTTTAGTGTACATTTATTTAAATAGCACATTATGATGCAAGAAAAACTAGCAATATGTCGCACACAGTGGTGATTGATTATGCCAAAGCAAAATGTGTTCAGTTAAGTTCAAGGCCCTCGTAATTACATTTTCATTAGCGAACGAGCGTTAATAGAAAATTTCATCAATATGTAAAAATGCAAATATACAAACAAACTTCCCTATGTGAAAAAGCAACAGTAAACAAAAATTGTGTTACAATTTTCGTTTATTAAGAGCAACAAAAATAAGAGCAATAAATTTAAACGATGGTTCCATAGAGTATATGCAGTTACCTTAACCTAATCATAATGCTCCAAAGTGCTTATACTCAGATATAGCAATCCAAAGTTACAATACATAATCAAAGAATTTCATGATCGCTAAATTGTCGGTTATCAGTCGTTAGATGTCTTGGTACAGGGCACTGGGGCGAGAACGATCGTAAATGTCAATGTCAAGTACCGACTGGACACATTATGTCTGTAGTAGTACATTGCTGGCTCGATTCATTTTGTTAGAAAATAACAGTAAATTTGTTTTTCATTTTAATTAATTGAAACCATTTGGAATTAATTACTGATTCGTTAAAGGGTCTATATTTTAATTTATTGCTCTTATTAACAGGCCATACATGTATACCCGGTATATGAAAATCATTTCTTAAGGAGTAAACTCCAAAAATTGAAAATTAACACGAATGAGAATTGAAGAGAATAATTCAATAATTCAGTTCTAATAAATACTGAATTTACACATGCAATGTGGGTGATCGAGTTATTCGTTAGATCGAGACAATAGATCGCGTGACAATTTGTAATAGATTTTTTTAAAACTATTACGATAAATTAATATCAAAAAGGCGCATTAAATATTATCTGTGAACAGTCCTACAATGCAAATAATTATCCCCATTTTTACTTCTGACATAAATGAAATGACGATTAAAAAATTAAATTGAGGAAGTTTTTCGCAAAAGATTTCTTTTCTTTGTATTTTGAATAGGTTAAAACCGCAAGCAGTCCACTCAGAATTGAATCCACTATGAGTTTGTCTGTTACTTAAACGTCGTGTAGTATAATGAATAGTGATATAATCCGTCAAATAGAGGGCGCTGAATAAATTACAGCGCTGCCTTCGAGTTTCTTCGACGAAAACCAATTGGCAATAGATATATTTATGATATTGATATGTTTAAAGAATAAACGAAACAAAATAAACCTACTTGATGGGATTAGCTAACAAGGATTGCTATGATAATATGTTTGTATAAAATACTAATGTGGCTTTAAGTTATATTGCTATCTACATATGCATATAGAGATATTATACATACCTAGATGTTTATGTTTACAAAATTAAGATGAAAGCAGCTGCCGTCGGCCACTGTTTTCTTTCTCTTAATACTTTTTGTAACACACACACGCGCGCGCTCGCCAATTAAACCGGTAGACATGACGGAAGTGGTACATTTCTAAATTAAGGAGTGGCCTCATTGACGGCGGTGTAGAATTAAAGTGAAGTCTTGTGGCTCATTAAAAGGGTTGAATTTTTAAGACGATCCCTTTTAATAATTTCCGATGACGAAATTAAAACGATATATATAAAATGACGTTTGTAATCCGAGTTGCGAGCACATATGTTTTTAATAGTATTATAGTAGTCTTCGTCAGTTTTTAAATTCATTTCTTTATCAAGTCTTAGAAGGCGTCCTAATTGGCCACGATCGTACGATCCCATCATACGATGGTGTTTCCGTTTTACGCATATAATGACTACTCAACACAAAATGGCGGCGGACCGCGAAGAGCAAGCCGAGTCAGTGCGTATACTATATTTTTTTAGAACTTGTCGACGATGTACATTATAAAAAAAAACACGAAAAACGAAACCACAGTGCGATGGGCATCGCACGATCGTGGCCAATTAGGACAGCACCTTAGACTTATTGTTAGTATTTTTTGAAACTAAAGTGCTAAGCAGACAACTGACACGTTTGAAATGAAATTTTGGTAGGACTGATAAAATATTCCTAGTGCAAACAAATGTCGACTTTAAGGTGAAATGTTTCCATACCTTGACTGTATATTTATCAATTCATACTATGGTATTAGCTTTACAAATGAATTGCAATATTTTTATTCGTTCATGTTTAAAAAGTTAAGGTATTTTTTTTATATACATATTTTACGTCCGCTGACGTTTAAGAATCATTGTGACCGCACCGCAATCTGAGACGTACGGTATTCGTGTAAAAAATTGCATTACACACGATGCAGTCATCTGACGCCGCTGCATCATACTTCATTAGGAAATATACGGTGAATGGCACGAGAAAACTAATTGTAAATTCTAAACGAGACTTTCAATGTAACTTTAAGAAAAAGTAGTAGGTAAGAAGTATTCTGTCTCTGTAGACTACTGTCTATAGTATTGACTTTAACAGAATAAATAGCGTTCAATATAATGTCTAAACTTTGAAATCTATATATACTTATATATTACTTGTTGCACGCGACTTCGCCCGCGTAACTTTATAAAAGTTGTTACTCGCTGATAACGTATTAAAATCGGTACAGTTAGATTTTAAGTTTATTCATTAAAACTTATACAATCTTCTCTCTTTATAATATTAGTAAAGATATATTATATCAAATTAAGGTATTAATATTATGTTTTGGGACAACATTTTTTGTACACACACACAATCGTAAAAAAGTAGACATAAAACATAAGATTCACTATACCAAACGCGTCTCCAAACAAAGAACTAATAACATAACGGAATTTTATTGATGCTTTCACAAACAAAAATCCTAAAAATAATATAATAAAAATTACATAATAATATTCGTAATTCAGTTCAAATGTAAAATCTGTTTAGGTATAAGTATATAAAATTATTGGATAACATGTATAATGAACGCTTTTACCTAATCGTTACTAATGTTATAAATGCTAAGTTAATATTCTATTAACTGTGTCTGTTTGTTATGTTTTGACACATAAACAGCCGAATAATTATTGATGAATTTGTCATAGAAATAGTTTGAACCTGCTATTTACAAAATTTCAACCTCCATAAATGGGGAAACTATAGGATATGAATTAAACTGATTATAAGATTATTACGAACTAATTTCCAAAAAAATTAACTACACTGATAATAACTTCAAAAAATTACGGCACAATTCTAGATAAAATTAAAGGAAAATAGGAGAAGGTCTATATCACGTCTTGTCAAGTGGACACATAGTGAAGTGACTCGCTTAAGACGGGTTTTAAAGTTTAAAAAACGCGACTAGGTTCAACGTAGACAACGTATAAGGCTTTATCTGTACATCTAATCGGGTTCGAAGTAGGAGCAATAAAATTTAATGTGCAAAATGCAGGCGAAATGTAAATCACAATCCCTGTTTCTGTTCCGAGTTCGTATCCGTGAGAGAAGACATTCCGTTACCACTGTCTATACGTAGCTCATTTATTGCAACGGACATAAATGTTAGTTTTTCGCTTCGATGACAGTTACCTCGACCCTGATCCAATTACCCGTTTCATTTCACGGATGAAACTATGGAGAATTAAACAATTTAATCAACAATTAGTGATTATAAAAAAATTAGTGATTATGCTATAGAAGCTGTATAGGGATTTTTTTGAAGTTATTTTTCCACACCAGATAGTACCTCCCACATAGCCAGATGTTACCTAAAAATGTCATTAAGTTTGAAATATTTTTGAGCTATATTTAACTATTTCGACTGAAATATAAAAAGAGAATGGATGTAGTGTACTCCAACTCTTGTGGCATACAAAATGATAGGGCAAATTATGTCTTGCATTTTTAAACTACGCAGTCTGTCGGGCAGCAGTAACCACTATCCTCACAGAAAATAAAATAACAATATGTGTATTAAATTCGCAGTTCCTTCGCAGCTTGTATTTCTCTAAGGTGTCAGCGGCCTTTAGACTTTTTAAAAAAAAGAAGCTCTCTATATACGTAAATCTAAGAAATTGGGTACACCTCCATATACATAACTAGGTAGCATCGATGATGGGTAGTAAATAAACCTGAGCTATTTTTCTTTATAAGACCATAACAATCAGCTTTTTGTACATCTTCTAAATAGAGTGAATTTTCTTACGCTCTATATTCTTCGATTGGCTACCGTATAGTTATTTTAAATGGTCGTTTGTAAGCACATTTACATAATCTGCAAAATTTGTTATAAAAATTTTAGTAATCACGGTATCACCAATTAGTTTACATCGTAAGAGCCAAATTACACAAGTTGAGATAAATTAAAATGTTAATTTGTGGCGAGCCCGTGTGATAAAACTGCCGGGGAGTGCTACAATTTATAATCTAGTCTTGCTGGTTAACATCATACCAACATAAGGCTATGTGCACAACACTGCCGTTTCTCTGTTTAATCAAAAACCTTCGATGATAAAGGGCAAAATAAATAATAATATTGACAGAGGACACTAGTCACGAGTAATTTTGCAAGGGTCATGATCACAGCAGTAGTAGGATAATTTCATAGTCTAGGATGTATTTCAGCATTGCTCGGACACACCATGTTCCTTTGGTAACTTGGGCAGCTAGTCATTCGAATGACAATTAACATCACCTGACAGAAGACCGTCATCAATATGCAAAATACACATTACCTACATATTACAGTGAAATATTTTTATTATATTTATTTTATTACTAATCTAAACTTTAAAGATATATTATAATCCATTAAAAATTTTGTTTTGTGCCTAAGTGTAATTTAGACGATAATGTTGAAGAGAAAATTTAGACGATGCTTAAGATTTTAATCAAGATTATTAAGAGTTCTGTTAATTAGATATTCTTCTAAATGGAGATTTTGTCTAGGTATATCTTTTGCTTATATCATAATCTTGGGATAAAATCTAAGTTCAATATTACTAATGATTAAACAATTCAACTTAGATCGCAAAGATTTTTTTCGAATGATCCAGTTTTCTGAATCATTTGAGTATTTCAATACTCTTTTGAGTATTTGTCCTATTGATTGATCTGCACGGTTGCATAGGTCAACATGATCATTACATTTTCACATAAAAAAAATAATGTGAAAATCACGACCCAAAGTGTTATAAACTACGCCTTACACTCGATCTATGTAGTTTGTGGTAAGGTGCGCCTGCGTCGGACGTTATGAAAGGTGCAGTCATGCGGAAATGAGCCGCATTAGCGGTTCAACAACATACGAAGGTATTAGTTACACATTTTTATATGGTACAGGAACACCTCATATGGTCGGGAGGAAATGTTTAAGAGAGTTATGGGAAAAGAAAATACTTCAAAAGTTTAAATTGTATGAAGTTTAACATGATGGTTGAAAATATGTAACGTATTTTGTTTGTATGAAGATGAAATCAAAATTAGTAATATATAAAATAAATATATCACCTACATAAAAATGCCATAAAAAAACTATGGATTAAGCGATTGTTAATTATATATTTCTTCCTTTATCGCTCTTTCTATTAGTGAGAATCCAAAACCTTTTGGATTGTTTGGAAAAAGTTAGCGGAGATATACAGACAGAGGCGTACAGCGACTTAAAATGTTTTAAAATATGTACATATAGAATATAGATATATAGAAAATAGAAAAGTATTGCCATTGAACTTCCCTCTTATTTACGCCCTACGACAACGCATATGTTTTATCCTATTAGACAAATAGTGCGTCACTCGATGTGTGTGGGATTCATCGACGAACGTCACAAACACTTTCTTGTTGATGGTTCAACGTGGATCGTGAGAGCATCCCATTTCCCATTCAATTTAATGGACACCAAAGATTTAATTGCGGTAGGTTACTTATAACATTGAACATTACGTTTTATTTGTACAAAATTTTAATTATAAAAGTCCGATTTTTATACGGAACTCTATCTCTCTTAATGTCATCTATACTGTAGATAGTTTATTAGATTAAGCATACTCCAAAAATACTCAATTTTTTCAAAAAGTACTCCAAAATAAATAAACAAATTGTATAGGCTCAAAAGTAAGTACTAATAGGCTTGTGTAATGAAGTAATTATAAAACGGACAAGGGGCGAAAAACCCTGCACACCCAGACCAGAGGAAACTCTCAAAATTTCTTTTCCAAAGTTGGCCCTGCCAGGAATCGAACCCGCCTTATTATCTAACAGCAGACGACAGCAGACGACTTGCGATCGCGTGTTCTGGCATACAAAAATGATGCATTAGTTATTGTCCGTAAGAGGCCTTATCGCAAACCACACCTTTGTTTATGAGTTACGTGATACCAAAAACACGATTTAGTTTGATATTGCAGTAGACCCACGATACAAGCATAGCTTAGTGTGGGGGTCAACGATAACTAGTGGCCATTGTATTAAGTGTTTGGAAATAAATTTTATTATTATTGATATTATTATTGCACAAATTGATAGAAAATTTTCGCCTGTCGCAAGTTGGTTGCAAGTCGTCTGCTGTTAGATAATAAGTCAGCCGGTAAGTACAGCGTACCAAGATACTTCGTTGAATATTTATAACAATTTTATGTGAATGTCGTTGACTCGTGTAAAAGATATTCAATCAGTCGGATCAAATCTAGTGGGAAATTAAGAACGAAATGCCATTGATTTAATTACGTATTAAATTGTGATTCTAAGTTAATGCTACGTCATGGTTGTGCTGTTAATAGCCAAGAACTCGTTCGTCGTTACGATAGCATTTTTTATGGTTTTTGAGATAAAACCATAGCATTTTTTATGTCTTGGATGAGCCAAGACATAGAATGTTTCAAGGCTAAATAGTTTTTTTTTTGTAATGAAAAAATGTATTTGAATAGCTAATTCATTGAAAATTTAACAAAGGAAATAAAATAAGAAAGGTCCAATGCAAAAAATGTACTTTTTTGTTTAGGTATTCAGTATGTATCACTTACTTATTATAAGTACATAAGCATATTAATAAATATGTTAATAAATATTAAATTTATTTCATAGACCAAATAAAAATAAAACACACTTTGTCCGAAAATCACTAAAATACAAATGCGAGTGTCTTACAAATGAAAAAAAAAGCAATATTCATTTAATAGTAAGTTTGTTTCTTGCAGACGACTTCAACCGCTATTATATTCTTAGGATTTTTTTAAAGATTTTATAATTTAACCAACTACTTTTATACAATATATTTTATATTGTATAAAAGTAGTTGGTTAATTTAATGTGAAAGAAATATTTGAGCGGGTTCCATTAGGAGTTTCGCCATTAGAACATTACCAATTTGAATAAATTTAAATATATTGTATGGATAAACAAACTATAAACATATTTTATATAAATACACGTTTTCGAATGCAACCGAAGTGTACTCCTAGAGGCAATCATCTTAATGACCAATAGATAGCGAGTAACTGCTATAAATAACTTTTACTGAATTACAAATGTTTAATTAATTGCATTTCTATGTAAGGCATAAATTTGATAACGTTTTTGGAAAATAAAAATATATATTTTTTAAATATATGCTGAGGGAGTGTTGTGAAACGAATTTTTTTCTAGAAATTTACATTTACATTTCAACTTACAGTTGTAAAAAACTTCATTTTTATTATTATATTAATATATTCTTCATTAATATATTTTAAATAAATATAACTTCCCCATCGAACTTTCCCATTAATGAAATTCAAATTAGTATAAGTATTACAATTTAGTATATTACGGTTGTCTTCTCGTAAGTGGGTGGGTACTGCCACCAGCCGGGCTGCCCAAATAACTGCGAAACTACTTGCCAACTTTCTTATTAACCCTTGAATATTTGCCTTGTATCAATACTATTATTATTATTGGCATGATATGTAATATTGACCTGTGCGTATATGGGTTCGTTGTCCTATTTCACATCATGAACGTAATAACAGGAAGCTCCGTAGAGGCGATTCAAGACGAATGTAAGTCCGAGATAACCTATGACCGGTGCGTGGCGCACACAGAATGTTGCGACATTGCCTTTTAGTTGATACCTAGAAGAGGATACCTTCTTGTTGTAAAACTTAAAAATTTAGGGCATCGCGTTAATATCGTTCTATGAAATCGTACACTCAATCTGAATTTCTTTCTGTGTATTTAGTTAAATAATGACAGTATTCTGGGTTGCGAGAACCATCCCCATTTCTATGGTTTAATAATTAAACCATTATGACGCTATGGGTGTTTTCACAGAGCCTGCCTAATTTCGTCTGCTTCATTGAATATTAAGTACCTAGGTTAACAAGTAGTGCGACCCGTCCGTTTGCCATTTTGAGGCTACGTGAACCCAGTTCTGACTTTGAATTATTACACTCCAGAAAAACTCTGAGAGCATTGTCTTCTCCTTACTCATCGTCATCACAATCTTAGCTTGTGGACCAAGACCGTGTCCGCGTTTTGCAGCTGTAGATCATGAGAAGCGGAATGAACGGCAGAGTTCATAAGACGCCAAGAATGGCGCGAGATTTATCTCTTGTGTTGATTTCTTCTATTCTCTAGTGGCACAGATATCTCTCTTCCGTTCTCAGTGTCTCTTCAATCTTGAAGGTTGGCCGGAACAGTTGCTCGAACGAGGCAATTCCAGTCGAAATATGTTTAACGTTTATAAAATGTTGTTACCTGTGCTTGTTTGAGCCGGTGTTCGGTGCGGTGGACGGCGAGTAGCGGTGTGACGCGAACGAGCAGCCGCCACCAAGGCCAGTCGCGCACGGCGAGGAACGCCCGCACGTTGCGTTGCACGCAACGCGCGGCCGTGTGCTGCGTGCGTAGACGCTGAGCGCGGCGTCGCGCGAGCACCCCTCGCGCCCTTGCTTGCAGTCGCACGAGAACGCGGGCCAGCGCGGCGTCGCGCCGCGCGTCCAGACCGCCCACCACGCCACCGCGGAACATAATCTGAAACAAACAACATTTCCTTTATTGGAAATTCACAAAAAGACTGATTGTCACTATCGTGTAGCTCAGGGTTCCCCAAACTATTTTGGACAAGTGACCCCTTTTCAACAATGAACTGTTACCTCAGACCCCCATGGTCAAATTACCTACTTTTAAGACCAACCCCCTTATTCATAATGGTCCGCTAACTTAAAGCAGCTATCTATCTTAGTCTATCTTTAGTTTTTTCCTATTGGTACAAAATACCTAGGTACTAAGTTGCCAATTAGAAAACTTTGCACTTGGTTAAGTGAGTGAAGTTGATTTCATTTTCTCGTCAAAATTTAACAAAATAAAAAGACAATCCAATTCAGTAAATATCAAGTTTAATTTATAATTATTACAAATTAATACATAAAGCATCTTAAGTTGGTAGGAAATTATATTTTAAAAACTATTAATTCGCAAAGAGAAAATAAAACATTCAGTGCGATGGATGAACCTGGTGACTATCTACCAATCTAGCTACATCCGGTTCAATATTAGTGAGTTGCAGCCTTAAATCTCCACGTTCGTTGATTTTCAAACGGTTTCTTTGTTTTGTCAAAATGTTTGTTACCACACTGAAGCTTTTTTCAACTAGATATGATGATGGAAAAGCGATAAGGTATTTTTCAGCAATGTTCCACAATGTAGGATACTGTGTTTCAATTTTGCGTTGCAACCAGAACTTCTGATAGCCTTGGTTGAACTTTTGCTTAAGCTCTTCGTCTGTGCTGATGGTAATCAACTCTTCTTGCATTATCACATTGGCTTCTTCTATGGCTGTGGTGTTATACGGATTTATTATCCATTGAGGAATTTGTAAATTTAAAAGATCATCAAACCTCTCCGTAAAATCCTTGTGTAATGCGTCCAAGTGAGTAACATATAATAAAATGTCATCATCTTGAAGCATTTTTGGTAATTTTGACAAATGCGGAAACTGCGAATATTCTTTTCTGCCTAAATTTTGTTTATAAAGAACTAGTTTACCCACGAAGGCCGATATTATTGATTTTGTTTTAATCAAGTTAAGATCATCACCCTGTAGTTGCAAATTAACTTTGTTGAACATTCCAAAGATATCAGTCAAGTAATAAATATCTGTTTATCTGTAACCTCTCTGCGTGCTGTGCTATGTTGAAATGCGTGCACCCAGACAGCTTACCACCGGCTAGGGTTCAGCTGGAAGAACACGAGACTAGGGCGCCTTTGCTAGAGAGGTAGAGGGAAGCAGCCTAACAAATTAAACAAGATACTTGCCACAACACAGGTTTATTATAATAAGTATCAATACAGGTTTACAGCAAAGTATGTTATACAATATGTCTCAAGTAGCGTTATCACTAGTTTATATACAATATTAAAGTGGGGGTGAGATGTACTTAATCTTCCTCCTGATGATGGTCTGCTACTGTGATAGGGAGTACACGTTGAAGACGTGAGTGAAGGTATGGGACGAGCTTGCCCGTCAAGAGACCCCTAAGGTGGCTGAAGAGAGAGTATAAAGAATGCTACTCAGCTTAGTGTATGCTCCACGGGATCGGCCGAGACAGGTCCCAGGCTGCAGCCGTGGAGACGTGGCGCCAACCCAAGCGATGCGCGGAGAACAGGCAGTGACGTGTCGGCGTGGCGTTGATACCGGTAACCGGTGACAGGTGACACCAACTTGGTGGTGTCCACTGGAGCCTTCCGTCGACCTCCAAGTTATCAGCGCGAGAGGCACAAGCACCTCGGCGATGTTCTGTTCAGCTTTCCGGCGCTCCGATCGTATTATTACGTGTGAAAATGGCGATCGTATTATCAGTGGGTACAAGTCAAAATGGCGGTCAGCTTGACGTGAGATGTTGATTTCCTCTAATAGTATGTTTTCGTCCGCAAGGTCAGAGAGAGAGAGAGCCCCCCCGCTCGCGTTCGCGCTTTTATTGTCTCGGTTCTCCCTCCACTTTCACGCCTCCTACCTCATCGACAAATCGCATATGCCATGACGTTAACTTGATGTCATAGTTTAATTGACAAAAGTAGTCTATGCACTGGTATCAAGTATGAGTGCATTGCACAGACCACAATGAGTGGTGTGTGCAAATTTTACATGTTACAAATTGTTCAGATTTTCTTTCAAATTCGGATCTTTTTCTTGTAAAAACTCCAACACAGATTCAAAAAGGGCTGAAAATCTTTCTAAGCAAGAGCCTCTTGATAGCCAGCGAACTTCAGTGTGCAGAAGTAACCGAGTAAAGACTTCGTCGTTTTCGTCACATAGTTGAGCAAATAACCGAGAGTTCAAAGAATTGCTTCGAATCTTGTTGATAGCATTTATTACATATTGTAAAGACTTATGCAATCTAGGACTCAGCTTTTTTGCTGCTAAATGCTGCCTGTGAATCACACAGTGAATAACCAGTACATCAGGCAGTTGTCGCTTTAAGTGAGCTATAAAGCCACGATGACGACCAACCATAGACGGTGCACCATCAGTCGCAACAGAAACAATATTCTTCCATGGAATAGCTTTATCAGTAAAAAAATGTTCCACGGCCTGAAAAATCGATTCTCCTCTAGTATCAGTCTCTAAATATGCAGCAAAAATCAGTTCTTGGCACATATTTTCATCTTTGATAAATCGAACATATCCTAACAATAGAGCTTCATTGCCGGGTAATGTAGACTCGTCCAACTGGAGAGAGAATCTGCGGGTCTGTAAGAACTTGCATAAAATGTTTTCCACATCGCGTCCCATCTCATCTATGCGTCTCTGAACGGTGTTGTTGCTCAAAGGTATTCTCTTTAAAATATCATGTGCGGGTTTGTGCAATACATTGTTAAGGACCTCCGCAATGGCTGGTAAGATAAGCTGCTCTCCAATTGTATGGGGTTTCCCCGACTTCGCTATTAGTAAAGATATATTATAGGACGCTCGTAAACCATCATTGTCTCGAATAGATGATGACGCAAACATCGATCCTATGGATGGCCTTTTGTCTAGTTTTTCTTTCAGTGCTTGAAAATATGACAAGGGCTTACTTTTTTTGTTAGCATGTACTCTTGATAAGTGGTCATCCATTTTTGAAGGCTTCATGGCATCGTTACTAAATACTTTTTCACATATGAGACACATCGGGAAGTGTTGATTTGATGGAGATGCAATAAATCCGAACTTCAAGTAGTCCAAACTGTATTGTCTGCATTTTTTTTTCGTGTCCGCCATCATAAAACTTTCAGTAATTCTGCAAACAAAAAAATAAGGAACCTAAATAAAAAACAATAATAAACTGTTAAATTTGCACACTATCTTATTTTTATCACACTCAGTTAATGGATTCTTGTTAAGTATTACTGACTTACTCTTTGATAAACTTTGATACCTATATTGGGAAGTAACTACAGTAGGTAATTAGGTATAGAAACTTCGTATTAGGTAATTAGGTAGAATAAGAACGAAAACCAAAGACTTAAGTGTTAGTAATTTTTACAAATACAATTATACATACCTATTTAAAATATGTTGTATGTTGTGTTTAACACTTTTTCAGTCACTTTACTTCACTTAATTTAGCTTTGTAATAAGTTTGTAATCTCTTGAAATAAATGAGTACTTAGCTATATGAGTTTTTATCGTTCAAGCTCCAACGAATTTCAAAACGCAAATGAACTTTCAACCTAAATGCAAGCTCGTTAAATAGTAAAATATCAGGAACATGTTTGGACTTGATCATGAATTCGTTCGTCTTAATTCGCGTAAAGCCGCTATCACACTATTCAATTTGAACGATTCCAATTTAGGAAATCGGAAGGTGTGATCGCAGTTAGAACAGATTGGATTCAATTAAGAGTTTATCCATTTTCAACTCTATATCTTCGATTTAGAAATCAATTTAGCGTAGTGTGATCACGAGCTCACTACTTAGATTCCTAAATAGGAATCGTTCAAATTGAATAGTGTGATAAGCACTTTATCGTCAAATAGAGAGCAAGTCAAAACGCCGCTGAAAGACGTACGCTCCAACTCAATCTTGCACAAACTTGTCCACATAGACTTGCCGAGTTTTTCATCTTGTACGAACTTGAAACTTTACATTCCTGGAACATTATTTCCTACAAAAATATTAATTATTCTTAGTACACGTAACACAACATAAACAATACAGTAACTACCTACTTACCTATCTTGAAAGTTTTAAATAAGAACTTGTGTTAATATAATAGGGGTCGATTTTTAGACCTCGTCGACCCCCAAAATCACTTTTCGTTTATGTCGACCCCTAGGAAACCGATATCGACCCCAAGGGGTCGATATCGACCACTTTGGGAATCCCTGGTGTAGCTGATATCATAAATCGGCATGCCTGTCGAACTTCGCTAAAAAAATTTAGATTGTATCTATTTTTACCAGAAGATTAATTTGACTCAAAAAATAAGTTTTCAGTTAGGCCTCAAAATTAAAAAAAGTTTACGATATATTAAAACTGTTAATATGAGAACCAATTATTTCTGATCCCTGATATCCTCAGGGTACTTACCCTGATAGTATATTTCCACTGATATTCAGTGGAAAATTGTTTACATCCAGAAAGGCAAAAAATATTTATTTAATTTCTTAATATAGTTTTTTAATATACTGACGCTTAGAGTTAGTATATTAAAAAAGAATCTCACTTCATTCGATTACGTTAATTCTATCGCGTTATTCTTATAGAAGCACATCTGATATTCAGTAACACCTTGACAAATGAACTTGTAGGTACACATACAGTTATTCGAAATCGTAAAAAATGTATCTATTGACACAACAGCCAACAAATATATCAATGCCAAACATTTTATTAGCCCAAATTGATATAAAACAGCATTCGACGTTAACGAGACGCTTCTGGTATCATTGATTCGACAATTGCGAAACAGAGCACGTGAAAGAAAGTTAAATTTCCTTCTATGTAACAACGCTTGCAATGATCGCTTTCAAATTTCATACAATACCAATTTCTAATATATTCAATACAATAGCTACTCGTGTTAAAAGAACAATTGAATAACTATGAGATATAATTAGAAATACACCAGAGCCAGCGTATTTCATTTATTCCGAATTGGCGATTCATTGATGATAATTATATGCTAATGATGATTTAGTTATGCAATGTTGTTTTGAGAATTCATTAGAATATATCGTAGGTGCGCGTGGGTATGAGAATTCAGTCTTAATATGTTGAGAATTTATATTTGTTTGATATGTGTTTATAATGTGTTAAGTATTATAGTCTCGACTTGTTGTTTTGTTCAACATTATGTTTTTGAAATCCAAATCTATACTAATAATTATGAAGAGAGAAGGTTTGTATGTTTGTAATGAATGAACTCAAAAACTACTGGACCGATTTTTAAAATTCTTTCACCTATAGACAGCTAATATTATCAGCGAGTAACATAGTAGGCTATCTATACTAATATTATAAAACTGACGTTTGTTTGGTTGAACGCGTTAATATTTTATAAAGTTACGCGAGAAAAGTCGCGTGTAACAGCTAGTTTGTTAATAAAACAAAATAATGAAATCCTACTAATATTATAAATGCGAAAGTTTGTGAGGATGTAGTAAAAACAATTGAACCAATTTGGATGAAACTTAACACCCAATATAGTTTACTTATCTGGATTAATATTAGGATACTTTTATCTTAAAAAAATATTAGGTTCACGAATATGAAAAAATGCATGGCCGCCACTGTCTTATACTTTTATATAACCGTTATATATAGAAATTTTACTTAGAATACGTTCTTACTTTATTCTTATTTAGCCTAATATCTCCTCAAGATATGAGCTAACAAATTCAAAAGGAACTTTTTAAATCAGACTGGTAAGTAGTTCCAGAGTTTCAGGATTAACCAAACTAAAAACAAACTCTTCACAGTTTTATTATAGTACTTCATAGCTACAATAAAGCTATAATAATACTAATATTTTCTTATTAAATCTATTTTTTAAACACTTCCATATTATTGCTTCAACGACTAAAGTTTACTAGGTGACCCATTAAACACAATGGTATCACAGTAATATAAGGAACACGTGCTTGCTATTGATAAACATTCACAAAAACAAAAACATCAGCAAATTCAAATTTGTAATTGTTTTAAGAACTTTGTTACAACAAAGTAGAAGCTATTTTATATTATTAGTGCTCCCCCAGCTGCGGCAGTTGTAACTTCCGGCAACTTCAGAAATTCACATTATGCTTGTTTATTGTTACTAAAATAAGAAATTTATGAAATTTATCTGCATTAATTTCAATTTTGTAAGCAATATTTTTTTTTAAGTAAAATCTAAACTAATATAACAAAGCTGTAGAATTTGTTTGTAATTTTATTAAACGCCTTAAACTCTGAAACTACCAGAGGGATTAAAAAATATATTTTTGCATTTGATATAGCCCCTGAGGAAAGAAGGAAAGCTAAAATTAAATGGCGGGTGAAACCGTGGGGCCGCCGCTAGTATAGCATATTCATATAAATGTCTTTTAAAACACGTTGATATTATATATTATACATTTCCGTTAGGATTTATATCATTAACATTCTCCATTTAGGTATTATATTATTAACTTTGTGTTATAATGTCACAAGTCGTCCTTGTCACCAAAACAAGAAAAAGACAGAAAAAAATAATAGTAATTTTCAAAAGCAGCTAAAATAAACATAGGTATATGGACATACATAGGTCTGTTGACAGATTGCACAAAATTCTTGACGATAAAAGATGACCATTGATGAACCTCAAAAAAAAAACATGTATTTTTCCCAATACAATCTAAGAATGAGATCTCAATTTCTTGGCCGTTTCAAACGGTTTTTTATTGTTGCAAGGTAACCTTGAGACCTCACATCTACTGCTACAATAACAGCATCATCTGCAGTTAACCCATGGCGCGTGAAACGAGGCCGGTCCGCTGCACTGTACATTGTCTATATAAAAGAATAATCAAGACACGAGATCGCTCGCTTTTTTTTAATACGTTATGTTACATTAACTAGCTGGTGATTGGATTCGTTATCTTCGGGATGTAGGCCATATGAGCAGGAAGTCGGTAAGTTAATATTGAGCGCTACTAAATTTTTGTGCCGCGTTAGTGGGGTTCAATACAACGCTTTCTGTTCTCTCGAATAGTTTTATAAGTAATCTATAACCAGAATTTCTATCTCCCACAAGGTCCTATAAATTTTTGAACGACTGAATATGGTAGACATGATACTTTTATCAGCCATATTCCAACTGTGAATTAACAGCACTCGTGGGAAGGGTTGTTAAGAATCTTCACTCATTTTCATTTTCGTATTGATGAGTGCTTACTGGTTCGTTCATAAGGTTTGAATTTGCTTGCTAGTGTGCCGTGGTAGACGACCGTGGCTTCTTTCTTTCTTTCATGCAGACCATAATAAGTAGTGGCAGGGCACACTGCATTTCGCAGTCATTTGGTCAGCCCTCATGGAGGCAGTGACCGCCCACCTTACAAAAGACCACCATTCAATAACAGCATGTGTGCTATTGTGTTTTGATGAGTGAGTAAGGGATGCCAGAACCAATCTTCTTATCCTTAATCGTATTAAAGTTGGAGTACCTGAGACGTTGATTGTGTTTATAGGCCACGATAAGGATCATCAAGTGGATCGGCAGCTTGTCTACCGATCTTTACATTTTAAAAAAGTAGGTTGTGGGCAACAGGACCAATATTTCTGTGATCACATTTATTCAAAGTATTCAACCAATCATATCGATAACACTAATACAATAGCGTAGTATGCCAAGCCAACCAGTAATGAGAGCCTTGCCGGAGGCCTGCATTACTGCACCTACGTTATAGAACTTGGACGTCTTATCCAAGTAAAAACAAAAAGTTCAGAGAGAAACAATGGCTGTGTTTAACGGCAAAATGAGAATGACATGAATGAGAGATTTCATTACAATTCAAAACAAACCCGTGTATTCGATTTTTCTTTTTTAAACAACGTCTTTAAACATGTGGTAAAGTGGCGATTATTTAATATTTAAAAAATATATCAATGTTACGTTAAATATTTTAAACGCAGTTCAAACTGACAAAAATAAACTTATTAAAGTAGTACCTAATCTATATTATCTATATCTAAACATATAAGTATACTAATATTATAACGAGGAAACGTTTTTATGTTTGATGTTTGAAACTACGTACAGTTGCAGGCGGTAAATATTGCACATCGACTTTTAGAGAGAGAGAGAGAGGCTAGTTCCGGCTTTACAAAGCCGAAACTAGCCGAAAGTAGAAAAATATATAAACAATTATATATTTTTTTATAATCGAATAAAAGATTATAAAAAAACCACAAGAAAATTACCACAAAGAAATGAATAGCGATAACTACGAGAAACGGCTAGTTAATCAATTAATACTAAATAACAATTTATAAATTAATTTTAACTGTAAGTATAAATAAAATATATGTATTAAATAAACACGTTTTTTTAATAAATGCCGGACTTTTAGTGTTTCGAGCGACAGAGATAACGCTCTACAAAGCCGGAACTAGCCGATCTCTCTCTAAAAGTCGATGTGCAATATTTATCGCCTACAACTGTACACATCCTTTTTAAAACTCTTTCATCAATAGTTAGAACAGAATTTCATGACGGATACAAGCTAAATGTCATCGATGCTAAATATTCTACGCGGGCGAAGCCGCGGGCACTTACTATCTATAAATAAAGACGCTAGGCAAAGAGATTGTATTTATTTACGTATTTTGACAGGCATTATATATATTTTACTTTTCAACGCGGACGAAGTCGCGGGCACCAGCTTGTTATAAAATAAAGTCGCTGTAGTGTCCACCTGTCTGTCTCACCCCTAATTTCTTCTAAACCATTCAACTGAATGTTATACAAATTATAGACAAAAGTGCATTGCGGGAGGGGATCGCTTATAGGTAGTGTTGTTTATGCTGATAAAGAATTAGGGTATTATAAAGGCTTTGAGGCCTAACAGTGAACCGCCATCACATTTCAAAAACAGATCAATATACGAAGCACGTGTTTCAACATTTAGATCACATTTATAGCATGTCGGCAAGAATTAATTTATCGCTTCCTTTTGACTTAATCGAAACTTGTATTTTCTAATGATAATTAAATAAGATATCTCTTGCACGTTATCACTTTTCTTTGTCGCATGTCGTTTATATTAAAATTGTCGGTCAGTCAGCGAGTCATCATTACGCGAACGGCCACCTGGGTCTCGGCAATTACTGCAAGTTCAGGGTTGTCGATTACGATGATTTCAAGAAGCATTAAGTCCGTGTGTAGTTGTTTGATTACTTCTTTTAACGACTAGAAATCGACCTCATTTAATACTAGATTTAGCTTTTCGCTTGCATAACAAACTAACACTACTCATAGGAGTTATATATATAAAAAAAAAACTATATTTTTAAATGTTTTCATTGTGTTTTTTTTTATTTTTCCTTAATTAAACATTTCAATAATATGTAGGTAATTGAAATGATAAAATATATTACATTGTTATGATGCGTGTAGAAAATTAGTCATATTTCTTAAAGAATAATTAAAGTTTTCCAATACAAAGGTGGCGAAGCAATAGCAACAGAAATCATTGAAGCTGCTAATAAGAAGAGTTTTTCGTTATTTGTATGAAGATAAGCTGTGCAGTTGTTTAAGCTGGGTTCCTAATAAACAAGATAAGACATTAAAAAGAATATAATTAAAATAAAAGTTGTATCAACCCTGAGTGTTATTATTTGCAAACCCACTTGCGCCTACTCGCTAAATTACACTAACAATTTGTTGTATGTAAGTGTGTACTCGTAAATTGTTGCCTTTTTGAGCCAAATATACATTAAGTAGCAACAAAGTAACACCACGACCAATGAGAAAGTAGCAAGTATTTAGAGCAGTGTAACGCATTTGGTGTTGTTATTCTTAGCAATTCGATTTATTGGAAAGTTATTGTTTGTTTCTGTATGAATTCGCACAATGGTAAAGGGAGAAGGGTAAAGAGAATCGATCACAAGATTATGTTTCTTTAACGCAAACGCATATTTAAAATATAAGATTAACTTATAAATAACTATAATTTGTTAAAATTTACGGACTACATAATTTATTTGAATGCAAATATTTAATGAATTAATATCCATTAAATTATAAGCAGTCTATCAACTTAGGCCTAATTTCAATCAGTAATTTAAAAACCATTAGTGAGTTCATTCATTTTAATGGAGCAGTCAAAATTAAGTATTTGCTAAGAACAAAATTTTGCTCTAAACATTTAGAGATCTGATTTTTATTATATTGAAAAATATGTCTTAAAAAGTTTTTATTGGCAGCCTATTACCAGCAAGACACAATTGATCTAAAATGCATAGTACATATGTATATATACTAATCTAATATTATAAAGAGAGAAGATTTGTATTATGTTTGTAATGAATAAACCCAAAAATACTAGACCGATTTTAAAAATTCTTTCACCTATACTTTTACCACTTTTATAAAGTTACGCGGGCGAAGTTGCGTGCAGCAGCTAGTATAAAATATAGTCAAATAGGAATAGCCTTAATATGCGTCTATTTTCATATTTACGAATAAAACACGTACTCTGACAAGTTAGTGTGTACGTTTTAAAGGACTTTGCTTTCGCCGCTTACGCTCACGTGGGGAAAGCTTTGGACGTGATGAGCATAATGTAGACAATAACTATATATGCATCGGCTTTTAGATTACAGCTTTGCAGTAATCTAAAAGCTAGCTATTATATATAATTTATTTACACTATAATAAATCAATCACTATATATTTATAAACACCTCACAGTGTCAATCGATGTGAATTTGTTTTCATGTTAAATTTATTTAATCTTTATTAATATTAAACCGGTTTTAAAAATTATTTCGCCTATAGAAAGCTACATTATCCGCGAGTAACAGGCTATATTTTATAGAGTTACGCAGACGAAGTCGCGTGCAACAGGTAGTGTTGAAATAAAATCTGTTTCTTGTGTACTTTGTTATAACTATGCATACATATTATACATACTCGCAGAAGTACACAGAGTACTGCTTGAAAAATAAATTACAAAAACTAAATCCTCATTGAGTCATACTTTTTATTAATATTACGGAAAATAGAAACCGCGACGACGCGTTGCCACGCGACGGCGGGTCGCTTTACGATAGAAACATTTTTCATATGTGGGTTAAATTTTATACATTTGAAATAAGAACACTTCATTTAAAAATTAAAATCTCACAATAATATATTATAATACTAGCTACACGCTCCCGGCTTCATCCGGGTTCAAAATAAAAACTATCCTATCTTTTAAGTTGGACCAAATTGCACATAGTTACGAAGTTTTATCAAAATCGGTTCAGTAGTTTAGGAGTTCATTTGCGTCAAACAGCGTCAAGCATGTAATTTATATATAACTTTTTAAGTTATTGAATAACTGATAATATTTTTTTCGATAATTACGTCAACTGTCTAAGTTCTTCATATTATCTTCATTCTAATAATGGAAAAAGAATAACAACCTAATTATGTCAGAACGAAAACCAATAAATTTAAAAGGTGTTTACGTAAAAAACGCTTGCATTTTACGTCACTCAACATTCTTCTCTTATCGCTGCTTAAGACGTAATAATGGCAGTTAAAAATTAGTTCTGCAAATCATATTCACTGAACGATTAATTAGACATCGAAAAACTAAAGCAATGAACGTCATTCCGTTGCAGCGTTCTCTTTATATCAGTAAATCGTAAGCGATTAAGCATTGGAATTGCATTCTCTGAAGGATTTAACCATTTTCAAGTAAGTGCACGTAATATTTGCTGTCACATAACACAGTGAGAAAGCAGAAACGGAAAGTGAGTGGCTTTTACATGCAATCCACTACGTTAGCGCTGACTTGAGTATGCATTCGCCAATTTCGAAAGCAACAAATACGGAACTGCTATCGGATATTCTGCGGATGAACCAATAGACCTCAATACTGTCTGCAAATATTTGAAAATTTGCGTAACTTAGAACGCATCGATTTATTCTTCTCGGATTGTTAAGGCAATCCATTACGGTCTCTCGAGACGCGATCGTAAAACGTAAAGTAATGAGACAACCGTAAAAAGCATCCAGTGAAAGTAAGAGCGTAAATAACTCAGACCCCAGCATTGACCCCTGCGGAGCACCTGTTGCAATGATAAATAAATAAATAACTCTTTCCACGTATACTGCCTTACTTATATAGTGTAAATTGGACTTTATGCAATCAATTGGGTTGTAAACGTTACGTATAGATCATTCCAGACAATAATTATAAGCGTGTTTACTGCATGATTATATAATTAAGTAAGTGCTTCGACGTTATAATCTCCAATAACAAAATGCATAATTAAGTGTGAATTTTTAACATAGAACACAAATACTTGACCACAAGTTTTATGTCAATATGGCAGAGGACGGAAGCTGTTATGTCCACAGAAATAAAATGGTTTCCGTTATCTATAGTTAGGTCATATTATATAAATAAATTGACGTTGCGTGTTCAAGAAATAACAATTCACGGTCCGTAAAAAAAAAATAATAATAATGCATACATTTGCATAGTAAATAACTGTGCATTGAAAATAAATTATGTATTGAAATTAATGTAGGCATGTGAAAGGACCTCTTACTCGTTTAAAATTCACGATGAGAAGTTACAATAGCATTTCGGTATGGTTACGCACCAGTGTACTTATAAATATTATGATATGAAGTGCACAATACAATACGTACAATTTTATGGTACAGTAAAGCATATTTGCGCTTAGAACATTAAAGTCGTAAGTGGCGACAGCTTTCGAGATGTTGATCTCGTTTGACTAGATAAGTGCGTTTGATAGATACTGTGCGGGCAGCTATCTAAATCGTTCCGCATTTGCACCGGGAGAGCATAACTGCAGATAAATGGCAGTTGTAATTTGCTGTTATCGATATGTAAACAGTGTCGCGTACCTGTTCGTCCACTTTCGGAGCGTCAGTGCCGCGGGTACCGCTAGCGACCTCGTTGCCGCGCCCGCCGCGCCTCGCAGGCCGTACGGGAACAACGCTCTTCGCATTTTCTGGCAAATCTATCCCGAAATCTCTAGGTTCGAATACCTTGCAGTCCACTTCGTCCACACTCGATTGCAGAGGGCTTGCATTATTAGCGTTATCGAATGACTGATCGTTGTCATTTGCAGCGTCATTAGATACGTGACCGGAGTCGTCGCTGCAGTCGGAATGCGTATCAGATATCTTGTCCTCGGATTGTTTATGTAATGGTTGTTTCTCGACTTGCGAACAAGTTTTCACGTCATCCCTGCACTCAATGCATTTAACCTGCCGGCCGACGAGTGTGCTCAAGTGATTGTGAAAGATAGTGTTCGCTACGCACAGCTCCTTGTGTACCGCCGGAATAACTTTACAGTTTACAAATTGAGACGGCTCCGCCTTGAACTCCATAGCGGTTTTGAGCTCTAATTTTTTCACGATGGCTTTGACAGGTGACAGTGTCGAATCAATTTCAATCGGTTCGTTTTCATTTCGTTTGGAATCCGTAGAGGCAGTCACGATGTCTCTTTTGTTGATTTTTCTGTGTTGAAGCTTGGCCCGAATGGCGTTTATTTCATCCGAGTAATCCCTCATTGATGGTTTCGGTGATGACGTTGCTTTTTTGTCGAGAGCCTGTCTTTTGGTTTTATCACACTGTCGTTTGGCGTCGGACTGTCTTGTTTTCATTGTGTCCGGTTTCTCAAGATTTTTTCTAGGCGCAACTGGCTTCTTTTTCTGAGCACACTCTCTGGCCTGTTCTACACTATTTAGATCAACCGGAGTGGGAGAAAAAAGCGCCCTCGTGCTACTGAATTTGTTATGTGACATTTGACTCCTGATCACCGGGATCTTGCTAGGAGAACCCGCGATAGAAGTACTAGACTTTGTTCTTTCTAAATTAGGTGAAATCAAAACCTCATTTCCTATCTCCCATACACTTTTTGCCTTTTGCATTTGTGATTTGGGAGGCTCTCTACTTTCGAAACTCGCCTTTATATTTGTGGATCCATTATCTGTACACACTTTAGATTTTGTTTTCTTCGGATCACTCAGTTTTTTCTCGACTTTTTTTACCACTGATTTCGTCTTGGATATAACTGGAACGGGTGTCGATGGTGGGTTCGATAATGTTTTTTTTAATATTCTTGTTTTAACGTCCAGTTTTTTCAAATCTTCCATTTTAATGCCAGTCGGCCGAGACGAGGTTTTCGTAGTTACTTTATACGTAGCATATTTGTCGGAATTCATTTTGTCGGTAGGTACAGAAGACAATGGCACTAAAGGGGAAGTTAATTCTTTGCCTTTCATGTCATCAAGGTTCCACAGGCTTGTTGTTTTATCAATTGAGTTATTACGAGAAACTTTATTTCTGGCTTTTGTGTCACTTTCAGGGTCAGAATTTACTTTTTTTAATATACAACGCGACTCTATGATACTACAAGTCTTAGATTTCTGTAATTTAGGCGGAATAAAGTTTGATTTTGTTGTAACACAGGGCGTTAACGATGTTGAAGCAGAAAATTCAAATAGAATTTTGTCAAAAGATTCCAAAGCTTTATTCAATTTAGATTCTGTACTCTTATTATCGTTTTCTATTTTAGAATTATTACTACATTTACCAACGAAGGTTATATTCTCATAAATAGAGGAATATCCTTTAGATTCATCGAGAAGTGTATCTTCTCGAAATGGATTCCTTTCGCCGCCAGATATGTTTACATTCTCGTACGGCCGATGCTCACGTGGATTGGAACAGTCCAATTTGTCATTCACTGCCGCCTCATGAACGTTGATTTGTGTCAAAAACTTTTGCACATTATCACTGTTAAGTTTCACTGACGGTTCACTGACTATTTTCTTTTCGAGACAAGCGGCGATAGCCGTCACTTTTTTGCCTTTGTGTTCGGGCGAGCTTTCAGTACCAACTGAAAAAGTTCTGTAAAACTTTTGCATCGCCCCCTTGTGGGCGGGGGGTACAGGTTGCTTCTCGGTCGGCTTCTGTCCGCCGAATATATTGAAAACTTTCACTACGGGCATGTCGCGTGCCCGGCGCGCGGACGGGCGGTCGCGAAGCGTAGATGCGCGCGCGCGTATCGGCGAGCGGCGTGCATGTGCGCGGGCGCAACGGACCACACCACGCTGCGCTATCAGCCCCGGCACAATAAGAAAGTCAATGTCACTTCAGCGTCTCTTAAACGTGACAGTGCATACATCACACTAACAGTGGTGCAAGTTCAAGAGAAACACAGTAATATGACACCACGCATAATTTACTTGTTGCCGATCGTTTGAGTGACCGTTGTGCAAGCGCAATGTAAATATCTAAAGAAACAACGAACTTTTACGTAATATATAGTATTAATCGAAAATAAAAAAACTTGTAGGTACTGACGGCGACTTCCTTGGACGGTAATGAGGTTGCCAACATGACATGTACGTAACACGATTCATGAACCCACATCCGCGATACATGAAATTAGGTTGCGAAAATAAACCGAACAGAAACTACATAGAAAAAAGATAAATCTCGTGGCAACCTAATTAACGTAGAAACACGGTTATCCTTTACTGGATTAGATTTAACTGACACCGACTGACACGTATGACGTGCTGTTAAATAGAAAGAACATTAAGACGCCTGTAATTTGATATGTGGACATTTTAAGGGAGAAATTTATGAAGTCTACGTTTAATTAGAGAGATAAATGATACATTTCTAATGCGCACGAAATATTCTTTACATGGAAAATAAATTTATTTAAACATTGAGTAACATTTTACAAATAAAATATTTGGAATTTAGTTACGCATGTTAAAATTTTTATCTAATGGGAGGATAATAACAAATATACAAAATGATAAAATAACGACATACTCAGCTAATGGCGTATGTATTTACGACGATCGCATAAACAATAGATACATTAGTTCAAATTTAATAATTGCAATAGATTAACAAGGAAAACCTTGCCCCGTGGGAATAATTTAACAATTATTTTCAAGTTTAACGAAAATCGTGTCTTGCATTCATAACAAATAAGGATATCCTGTACTTGAGAGATGAGACCAGCAGTATCTAAAGAGTACACAAATTCTGATCCATGTTTATCAAACATGATGGAATCTAACAGTTATAAATTGTAATTATTGTAGATAAAATTTACCTGAAATATCTTGAGTGATAGTTGAAAAATAGTTTTAAATGCTGTTCCTTGTTAAAAATCTTATACACGAGCCGTTAAAAATCTTAATTATACGGTATGAGATCTTAATTTGGAACTTTAGAACAGACACTAAATTGGTCTGTGACGAAACCCGTGTAGACTCATCAGTGTCGCCCACTATAACGTTCCAGATAATCCGCAAAATTGATGTAATTATGCACCTTCCCAACTCACCAGTCATATAAAGCAGACGATATACAAATACTCCAACGTTTAAATGTTTAACTAAATATTCATAAATATTCTGAAGTAAATGTGTTGAATGTTTTGTAAACAAGGATTAGAGATGAGCTTGTACATATTTGCAATAAATCTAGACAAAATTCCTGAAACTTCATTTTCTAATTAGGATGGTCAGTGGAATTACATGGCGACGATAGTTAACTAGCATCAAGTGCATCGACTTTTAGTATAACAAAATCTACCTTAAAAGACTTTTGTATAACTAAAGGACGGCAGGTAGGTATGGACTTTGAAAAGCGTTTTAGAAAAGATAGATTATCTTCCCAGAAAAATCTACCAAGCTCAATTTACTTAAGTTAGATATAGCGCTCCAGTAAGATGTCAATAATTTATTAGAACACTTGAGAAACAAAATTAAAACGGTGCGTACACGACCTTAGTTACCACTTTAGAGCAATAAAGACATTAATAAACTCAGAGAGCGGTGGAAGTTTTAATTGGTCAAAATCAAATCAGATGAACGTGTGTTTTTATTTCCATGTACGAATGGAGTGTCAGATTAGATTTAAATTAATTACCCAGTTTCTAAAAACCAGAAGTGAATTGGGGAAATATAATTTGACTTTTTGAGAAAATGCGAGCATCGAACCTCCATGAACTTATATCCACTGAATTCATTGAATCAATGGTACACACTACTAACCCGTTACTAACGAGATAGTTCTAGCTTAATGGGTCAACAGACAGATCTGAGAACTCCGGTCGGACCTTCATTTTGAAGTCTTTTCGATATTGATGAGTGAATTGTAGTTTGAAAATTAACACTAGATGACAACACGATGGGTGTCTAAAAAGGCTAGCAAACTTTTAAAACAAACTCTAGC
This sequence comes from Synanthedon andrenaeformis, assembly GCA_936446665.2. Taxonomy (NCBI): domain Eukaryota; kingdom Metazoa; phylum Arthropoda; class Insecta; order Lepidoptera; family Sesiidae; genus Synanthedon; species Synanthedon andrenaeformis. The sequence continues at coordinate 6,496,360 of OW387796.2, forward strand.
ACCATTGACTAGCGTGTAGCATGTAAAAAAGAGCCGTGTGTCCAGCTTGTGCCATGCAATATATTTAGGTCGATACTTACAGTTTAATAACTGAGTCGAGAAATAAGATCGTAACTGTCATGTCACTTCATACAATCTATGAAAGTCAAATCATGTATTCATTGATTTTTAAGTCAACTTCATGCATGTCAATGAAGATTAAAAGCTTACTATGTAACCCAAATAATAATGATCCTTATCCTTAGATACTAAGTTTACTCAATGACTGCGAAATTGTGCAAATAATTCGAAACATTGAATTTTAAATTAAAATATTGAAGTTTGATTAAAAAAAAATAAATTCTTACTTCTAGAATAAAAGCAATGAACATTTTAATTAATATTTTAACTTCATAGTTTAATCTCCTTCAAAATCGGGTTCATGTTTACAACTAAAGTGAAATAATAATAAATCGTTCATATAAACCAACCGGTATCACAGTTGAAAGTAAATAGTTGATACCAGTTCTCTTAATAAAATTATAGTAATCTGTAAAACATTTAAATATAATAATAACAATACTTCTAAAGTTAGCACTTCTGTTATATTAAAAAAAATCATAGCATTGTGTTTGATTCATTAGTAGCTTGAAAGCAACTAATGAATCAAACACAATATGTACCTACTGTAGGTGATACTATACAAGTGAGTAAATGCAGCAAGCGCACATATGGTGTTCTGTACAAATATAAAACCCTCGAGACGTTTCGCTTCCTTGTACCTAAATGGTGTACGTTTTCCCATTCATAACTATGGCACCACAGATCTAAATATTTTTAGAATAAAATAGTTATGTATAGAGTAAAGAAAACGTTGTCGAAGAATAACAAGATTGCGTACGATAGTGTAGCCATGGATAAACACTAACAAATTTCATTCTATTTTATTTTATTTAGGACTAGCTGACCTGACAGACCTCGTCCTGTCAAAAGCTATTAGACTGTGGCAGCTGATGCTTAACCAACTGGTAGATGATGAGAAAAGAGTTGATGAGATGTTAAAAAAATTCGAGCAATATTTCCCATTATTCTTCATAAGAAGTCTCCTCGGACTTCAACGAATATTAAAAAAAGCACAGTTATTCACAAAAGAATTATTTAAAAAAAAAGTAAAAATAAATAAAGCTTTACTTTTGAGTTCCCTTAAGTATATCAAAACTTTAAACTAAGTATATTGAACTAAGATATATTACTTAATAATATTTCTTATTTAAAATTAAGAAATATTTGTTACAATTGAATACAATTAATTTATTTACATGATAATTTAATATATATATTTTTTTGTTTTTCGCTTCCATTAGTTTTTTATCAATGGATATCGCTCTGGCCGCCGCGGTAAACTTGAAGCTTGAAGTGAACAAATATTTTGGGAATGGTCCAAACGACAGGAGATTAAAATTTTTTGAATCACTGGCAACATATCAATTGTTTATTATGAACGTTTTATTTAACAATGAAATAAAGCGCACTGAGCGTAATTGTATAGATTTGGATTTAGTTTTTTTTTTTTTTATAAACTAATACACTGACCGCTGAAATAAAACAGCATACGTGCTGTTATTTCACGGTGGTCTTCTGTAAGGGAGTATTGCCGCCAGAAGGGCTACCCAAGTGACCGAAATTTAACACTGCTTTCCAAATCCAGATCCAGACCCGAACCAACTTTTAAAACCAAGAAAACAAGAATCGAATCCGGGATCCCTGAGACAGAGCGTTAAGGCAAGCACCTGAACAACTCATCCAATGGACTCGTCATAAAATTGAAACAGTGATAAGTATATCTTCAATCTTAAATCCACTAACAATGGTGCTTAAAAATGCTGTAAGCTTATGACTTAATTATAAATTGAGATACTACGTACTTTAAGGAATGTGCAACAGAACTAATATTTAGTCAGTCCTGACGGTAGTACGTGGGAAGTGTGTTTAAGCATGGTGTCAACTAAATACTTATAATATTTTAAGGGTCTCTTTTAGAACAGGCACTATCTCGGAAAGTTTATGACAACATATTTACTTTCTTGAGATTTCTTGGCGCTGACATGACTGACGACCTTATCATAAAGAATTTCAAGTTTTTAAAAAAAATATCAATACAAATTGCACATCGATGTAACCTTGAAAGTAAAAACAAACAATAATTTGCTATTAATATACTGTTTTATCTCGTAACAAGAAATTAATTGATATTGGAATAGCCATCTGTTTCCTGCAGCCATTAACGTTTTTAACCCTTGCTCATCCAGAGGGACAAGAAAGCAATAACTGTATATACCAGTCTTGCGAGAAAACTTTCTAAACAACGCCCACTCGTAAATTACACACTATGTTTATCATTCGCGCTTCGCTTGCAATTAATAGTTAATCCGCTGTTTTGTAATTAATAATATTTTTTGTTACTGAATAAGCGGCATTTTTACAATAGAATTCGCACGGTTTTCACTTAAAGAAAGTGATCAATGATCATATATCGATGAAAAACTTAGTAACGCAAGCCGCTAAAAATGTCACCAAGAGACGCATCACTAAGTGGATTATTTTTAAATACCTAATAATTCGATAACATATAATTAATTCATTCGAAGAGTTAATATGAAAGATTTCATAACGATGAAATCTAAAGAAGTCACCGATATATTCTTTGTAATAAAATTTGCAAGCTGAAGTGGCAACGGACTCGTTATATAGTTATATCTAAACCAATATAATAAGGTGAGGAGTGTAGTTTGTTTGTTTGAATGGGCTTAAACTCTGGAACTAGCAGATTAACAGTCGATTTTAAAAAAATCTTGCATTAATACGGGCTATTTATCATTACGCTACGACCGACGCCCTCATCGCCAGAACTAATAGGGTCAGGGGCCGAGAGCGGCCCCGCCACGAGAAACGAGCATTACCGAGAAAGCCGAAACGGAGGGTGAAACGGTGGGGCACAACTAGTATGTATATAGTTATATGACCGGTCTGTTACTATATACGACAACCAGCAGAACTGGTTGTGGGGAAAAGATTTTCGTGTCGCCGTTTACCAACAGATATTGTCCTGCACTAAAAATGTTGCCTTATTATAATGATAATAAAAATGTAATTAAAAAATAGTATCCTCTAAAATAAAAAATAAAATACAAATCATACTTCTTACTATATTTTAATTCTGCTTATTCTTTATATATTTTCTTAATTAAGCGTATTCCGACTTAAATGTATGAGTAGACTAGTTTCGACGTTATTTTATTTAATTAAGCGATTCGCATCGTCAACACATTTTAGCTGCGCTTGCGCCGCCGCCGTGGGAATACCGATACTAAAATCTGTAAGCAAAGTAAACTTTTACTGATTTCCCTACAAGCTGGACTGTTATTGGATATAATTTGTTTTGATTTCTTCGCATTCATAAATCTATCTAAATCTATTCATCCTACTTATAAAATCATTTTAAATAGAATAGACTTTTAGGATGGACATAGGCTAAATATTCCAATAGGACTAAAAATAAATATTCAACTCGTTGCAAAAGTATAACGTCCGGCGTCCATGTGTCAGGCGATATATATTGCTTTAATTTAGTCAGGCTTTATATCTTTTATTTGTCAACGCAGACGAATAGCCGGCATCGGCACCGGCTAGTATTAGTAAAGATAATTATTTATGCGTACGGTGTACTTAGTAAAATTGCAAAACAATAGGCACTCTATAAGGAATGTTGTTGGGAGACGATCGTTTGAAGATTTGCATAATAATTCGTGATAGTTTTACCTAAAGTAAATGAGAGGTGTGCATCCATGACTGTAGTGTGTGCGGGGTCATTACGCTGTCTACAAGTCTGACAATCTAAGGTATATGAATCTTTCAGTTATCCTGCGTCCAATAAGTTTTCTGTTTATGTAAAAATCGGCGCTGCCGATCTTAATAGGATAAAGGATAGGTAATAAGGTGTTGTTGATTACAATAGGTAGGTATATAAGTACCAACAACACTCGAACTGTCATTTCATGGTTGTTTTCCATAAGGGTGATCATTAACCAGTTTTATAACAGTGAAACACAGTGTGCCTTGCTACTATTAAGATTAAGTGCCTTTTAAAAGATTTTTACCTAATTTTTTTTGTTCACCATGGTATTTACTTTTCCAGAATTTCAATGTAAGTATTTTCTTTAAATGCTTTTGATTTAAGTAATTTTTATTTTGGTCGTCCAAAAATCTATATACGTCTCAAAAATAATTTATGAAATACAGCAAATATTCATCATCATCATTTCAGCCGCAGGACGTCCACTGCTGGCCATAGGCCTCCCCCATAACTACATATTACATATTAATGAATGATGATTGCAAAACGTTTCGTCACATTTTTTTACTTTTAACTTTTATGTTTAAACAACTTTTTAAGAGTTAAATAACATAACACTTCCTTTAACGTTTGGATAAGTAACAACGTAACAACCGAGTACCGAGTCGTTAATCATGTTTGACATTGCATTACAATAGAATCAGTCGACACATGAATATAAATGACGCTGAGAACGCTTCTGTCCAGTTACTCGTTTTTTCTACAGTAGATATGCGAGTATGTAATCTATGTAGGTACTTACTAAACCACATTTGATGTAGTACACATCCGTCAATCTATTTGATGGTAGGTCGCCACCGTTGCCTAGACACATAAGCAAATCAAGAAGGATGCAAGGATGCTATCCTGGGAGAGTAAAAGAAAGAGTGTTAAGGGAGGGAGGTTTTATATAAAATTTGCAGAAAGAAAAATCGTGCGAAGCCGAGGGCGGCCTACTAGTACTTACATAAATTAAAAGTCACGTCATACGTGTTATATAAGGCTGCTAGCTGCTAGTGCTAGCAGACGTGTTGAAACCAGATACGCGACCCGAAGACATTGACTTCGTGCCATTATAAGGACGCCACTACAAAACGTAATCGGTTTTTTTTAAATAACTCTACTATCCCTAGTGCGTCCTGCAGCCAGGTGGGTCAGACGACCTGAAAGTTTTCGCAGGAAGAGGCTGGTGCGTGGTGGCGAGCTTTGAGAGAGGTCTACATCCAGAAGTGGAAAGACACGGATTGATGATGATGATGATAATGATGATTCTCTCCGGTCGGTTCCTCATTACTGATCGTGATCACAAAATCCCAAATTTCAACCACACAATCCGCCTCCATAGGCTCCGGTCCGTGTCCATGTCCGTCGTCACCGCCAGGTGTCTTCCTATGCTCCATCTGTCCATCTTGTTGAGATCGGCCTCGAATCATTTGCCTTCGATGTTACCAACAAGAAGGATTTTTTTTTTTCAGAACGTCGCCACCTCTTTACTGCTGCTGTCTCTTTTTTTAACTTATTTCAAATTCGTTTTATAGGTTTTAAATGAATGTAATTTATTAGAAATATCAATAAAACCAGACATACATCCTACTGACATCATATACTTACATATCGAGGGAGGCGTTCTTTAAATAACATTTAAAAAACTTAAGACTTAAAAATACTCTAAGGAAAATCGGAATTTTGTAACATTGATATATTTTTTCTTTGCATACATATACTACCCATACATGTATTTATACAAATCATTTAGTATGTAACAGGCCGATGAACCACTCGATCGATAGTGACTCGATAAAACCTATTACAATACAAAGGACATCTATCAACACCAGAGTATCTGTTCTCCATATTTGTACTTTAACGTGTTGTTGAGCGTTGCTTATTTTATATGTTGCAAGTGTTTTAAAGTCGCGTGTACACCAAGCTTTATGAAGTTATAGTCGGTGTTATTTATGTCTAGGCTTGGATCCCAGCGATATCAAGATGTGTCCGATTTGTAAATCGTCTGGAATTGTACACGGGCCATTTTCACTTGCCAAACGCTACGCTCTTCCCGTGAGAGTTATCATAAGGCAATGTGTTCTGCGCGAACTTTTTACACACTATCCTAACTTAATAATATGTATTATAAATGCGAGAGTGAGTCTGTTTATTTGTTTGTTGCTTATAATTAAACTTTGCATATAGAATTATTATTATATATATATGTATTTAAAAATTGCTCGGCTCGAGAAGCAAGGGAAATAGTCTCAATGTCATTGATGAGGTCATTTGATGAAGTAGAAAAATTTATAAAAATGATTAAATATGGTTGATTTTGCAATATTTTTTAATTTTTAGATGTCACACAAATTCACATTCACCAGACATACACATTCACATGCGTACATTACGTGCAATCACATCTCACAAGTTTAAATTTACTTTCATTTTTATTTTATTTTTCCAAATAATGCTACTGTTTGTTTTGTACTCGTACATATAATGATTTTTTTATTTTTGTTTGTTATTAATGTACATAGTATTTAAAATTTATTTATTTAACGCAATCGTTTACTTCCCCCACAGGACAGGCAGAGCCTAGTGTCGGGGGACAGAAATATGCTAAAACTAAAGTTGTTATTCTGAAATAAATTTCTTTATTCTTTAGAAGCCACTAAAAATAGGATTCTATATCACAACAATATTCATTCTTAAGAGTTGTTATATTTTTTTAAAATATAAACTTGACGATAGTTATAAATGTTTATGTTTTGAAAACATTTTTTTTTAAACATTTAAATTCCACATTTTGTTTAGAGGATAATGTAAAAACAAATTGTAAATGCAATAAAATAGAGGATTTCAGCACCGAGAAAAAAATAAACCACAATAATACTATTTACCATTGACATATATTACTAGCGTAAGAACCGGGTCAACGGCGCGGCGCGGCGAAATGGCACCAGGGGGCCTAGCCAAGACGTACATTAAAGAAAACGCTCCCTAGCGAACTTCACGGAGCGAACAAAATAAAGCCCGGTGATTGGTTGTTGTAACGCCCACATAAAATTTTGACCAATCACAAAGCTTTGTCCGTAGCGTAGCGTAACGTTTACGACTGTAGAAAGCACTGCGTTTGCATCTTGGCTAGGGCCCCTGGGGGCCTAGCCAAGATGTACATTAAAGAAACGCTCCCTAGCGAACTTTACGAAGCGAACAAAATAAAGCCCGGTGATGGGTTGTTGTAACGCCCACATAAAATTTTGACCAATCACAAAGCTTTGTCCCAGTGTAGCGTAGCGTTTACGACTGTAGAAAGCACTGCGTTTGCATCTTGGCTAGGGCCCCAGTTCTTTAGTCCTAAAATCTCAATTTAGGGCCAACGAACGACAGTCGTCGTCCCGCGTCCGCGCAAGATTGTGGTGTTTGGTGTTTGTGATTGAGTGAACTTTTTTGTTAAATTATTATAAAAATGCCTAGTTGCGCTGTAAAAGGCTGCAAAAACTATGACACTAAAGTTAAAAAGGAACAAGGAATATCGTATCATAGGTAAGTTAATCTTGTTACTTGTTAAATAATTAATTTTAACACATTTCATTTTAATGTCAATTCCAAGATGGCGACCTGTGCCGCACGCGAAATAAGCGCTTCCTGTGGTGATCATACGAGTTCTAATGTTTTCTAACAGATGGCGCTACTTTTTGTATAAAATGTTCCGTTGGGCGTATCCTTACTTCAAAATCATTGCCATTTACACGCTAATTTAGTAAGTATAAAAATTATTTCCTATTTATTTCTTATCAATCTTATTTTGAGGAGAATCTCTCAGCCACATCGTTCAATAAATTATTACGATATATCTTTACATCGCACTACTAATCAATACATATAGTAATAAATACATATGTAAGCAATAAATCATTATTACCAGCAATATTATTATATATTCCAACTCAAAACACACAAGTTGAACTTTCTATAGTTTCTTCAAGCCTATAGAGCCATTATCAATGGCCGTTTAGAGGAGTGCCCGTTAGTTGTAGAAAGGAAATACCATCCCGATTATTCATGGACTTTCACAGCAATGGACGTCGCACTTCGAATGGACCAAAAAGGACACTTTGCGACACAACGAACACGTTTCGTGGTAGGTGAAAAACAGTAGCGTTTACTTAAATGTATGGATGTGTTGCGTCATATCTGTGATGTATGTTATGTAAAATTATTGTTATGTATGTTATGTATCATACAAATATTATTGTTTTATCAAGGTATAGCACAGCAAATAAAGTAGAAAATAAAACAATGACAACAAAAAAAAGATTCAATTATTGTAAACTTAAAGAAGGAATGATAAATAGGACCAATGGCAGAATTGGACAGTCCATTTAAAACTTCGCGACCTTAAAAATGTTTGATAATATTTTTTAAAAAGCATTTAAGTAGTTGGTCGAGTTTTTTTCGATCTGGTCGTTAGTCGTTCCAGCTAAATTATTTACTGCTAAAGATACTCAAATCAGTTGCGCTCAATATGAACAACTCAATATGAATACCATAACATACTCTCAATTTATTTCTTACTTTTAATACTTAGATCGAATTACTAGGGGAAAATTTGTAATATTAATTAAAAAGTATTTTCCATAGTTTCTTTTGTAACTTAAATGTTAATAAAAGTAGCAAAATCTTTGTAACTTAAAACATTTGCTATTTTTTTTAACTAGGGTTAATTTTTATATCGACAATCTTCAAAAAAAAATTACAAGTAGGTATATAATAAATGTTTCGAGTCAAAGTTGTTTTTTAAATTACAATAACTTTACGTTAATTCAACTAATGAAATCATTACAATCATCGTAATAAATTACAATTAATACAAGGACTAATTTTATTTTTGAATTACCGGGATATTTGAATTTGTGCCGTCTATTAATCTGACTATTAGTCTACATCAGTAATAGTTGCAATATATAAGAGATTTTCCGCTTAAGAGATGTAAAATTCAGAATAAGGTAAATTAAAAGTGCACGTGTGAGAATATAACTCTCGATTGAAAAAAGGCCTGCCTCCACTTGGCTCCCATGTCTAGGATCCCATGGGATTCTAGGATAAAAGTGAAATTTTGATTTTAAATTATACCCTGAATAGAATTTATTCGATATATTATATAGTACGACAAACTTTAATTTTAGTTTAGTAACGCCATCTAGCGATTGTAAATGAAAATATGTTGGCGGTACCATTAACGTATAAATGTTTATATAGATTAACAAAAATGAAAAAAAATAAAAAAAATAACCGAGTATTTTTATTAGTTCCTATACAAATTGTATTACGATAGAAATTTTGTCTTAGAAAATATACAAACAAATCGGAGTATTCTTAACAATAAAAAATAAATTACTAGGTACTAAATTACCTAGTAAGTTATTTAATAAAAATTAATTAATTAAAATTTTTAGACAGTTGAAATAATTTTCTTATAAATGTAAAATAAAAATCGGCCCGCCGCATTTCTTTCTTTCTTTCTTTTCTTTCTTTCTTCAACAAATTTAAAAATGACAGATTTGACTGAACCGCACAGGTAGACTATATCGGACGGAAGCCGACTCGCTACTGATTGACTCAAACGAACGACTGCTTTGCCTTGGCAAGCAGACAAACAAGAACATTATAACGGTGAAATTGTCTCTAGCGTACATCTACAGCATGATGTTTAATTTCACAGCGAATACAATACGCGATTAAATTAAAAATTAATGTTACGTGGATTATGGAAAATAAATATTTTTCTTTAAAACACAAAATATTGACAATATTTAAATATTTTAGTAGAGAAAAATATTTTAAGTATTACCTTAAAAACACAAACTAAATCATAAAATAAATTAATATTTGTACTATAATTTTCATTCATTTAACATTCAATTATTTAGTTAAACATTTAAATCATTTAAAACAACATTAGAAAACAATTGTAAAATTATAATTTTACAATTAAGTCTATTTTGCAATTTATACATAGTGTGAAAGTGCTATTCAAGATAAAAATAAAGCCAAAGAAATGCATAGAAAGCTCTAAGCTACGTACACATTGCTCACGTAGAGACGGATCGTACGCTGCTGCGTCTTCGACCACAGACAAGCCATAATAGGAAGAGTGCAGCTGCAAGATAGTGCGCCCACTCTGGCACCGACAGCTCCACTGCAGCGGTCGTGCATCTGTGCAGGTGAGGTTCGGTTGCAGGCGCGCTCGCGGACGAATACAACGGGCTACATGTGATGCGTTGCAGTGTGAGAGTATGTGTGTGTTTTGGAAGTGACATTCATGACATGATAGCAACTATGCCACATTTTGCTAAAAATATTGTTCCGATTTATTTTAATTCGTTAGAATTAAATTTTAAAATCAACATTTTGTCCTTTACAGATTTACAGATAAGTTTACAGATTTGGTCGGGCTTTCTCTTTTATCGGCTCTACACAACTTTAAATTTAAAACAAAATCAGATTTCTTTATTTAGAGGCTATTATTAAAAGTTTTAATGTAAGATTTGTAGATAAGACAGTAGTCTATTGACCACCGGATAGAGTCTATTTCGACGTTTCCGACAGATGATGCTTATAAGTTTGTTTTTGTGATAACAATTGTCGCGGTAAAACAAATACATTGCGAAAATATGATTTCATTGGTCAAATAGTTTAAAAAATACATAACCATAAGAATATGTAGTAATTTTTACCAATGCATATAAAACATATTAAAAATTTAAAAAAACTATTACCACTCACCATGTTCATATATTCTTATTATTATTCAGATTTAGTAAAATTCAACTTGTAATTACTATGTTACAGTATATAAGAAAAATATAAGTTTTGAAACTAAAATAGCTTTATCTTATAAGTAAACCATTTATTTATTTATTTCAATAATAAAGAATTATAATAAAAATAAATTTAAATTTGTTAGCCTCAAATTTCGCGAATGTTTAATTTGGTTGGTTAATACGAAATCGTTTCAAGAAACATCAGCCTGTATATGCTGCCTTGCCCCTCTCTGCCGCGCAGTAGAGGTGGTGGGGATACGAGGTGTTACATCATCAGCGTGCAAGCGTGCATCTCAGTCAGGTTTCCGTAAACATAATGTTATGATGAGTTTTGCCTTACCGCTAATCGCTAATGGTATCTTCGGTGGTGAAATTTGCAAATTAAATAACATCTGTTGGAACTTGTACTATAATAAGCGATGCACTTTCTTAGGAAAATTGCAAAATTTACGCGGCTTGAAAGTCCGACTGAAAAGTGTACACCAAAAATAAGAACAATGCTACATTTTGTTTGAAATTTATTTAAGACTAGTGACCGCTCCCGGCTTTGCCCGGCGACCACAGCAATTGATATATATAGATTTTAAGATTTAATTGATTTACATTGTTGTTTTATGATAAATAGCGGCGACTAAGTTGACAGTCCAATTTTTTTAGAGGTCACCAGGCCCACAGGACCTTCACAGGACCTTCACAGGACCTTCACCGGACCTCCACAGTTCAGGTGGGAAAATGAACTCTGGTATCTTTTATCATGAATTGGATGCCAATCATTGAAAAGAAATATGGAACAAGTTCGAAATGAACATTTTACTTTAACCCATTAAAAACTCTTTCATAATACGCCACTGCCAAGGATTGGAACTCCCTTCCGGCGTCTGTGTTTCCGAGTGAATAGGCACTTTTTGGGTTAGCTCGCTCCATCGTCGGCCTCGTCTCGGCTAGATGCTGGCCAAGAGAAAACCTATTATTAATAAATAAATTAAAAAAAAAAATAGAAAAATTTTTTTTTCCAAATTCTACATTAATATAAATTCATATGCCGTATTTTTACGATTGATAACGAGATACTTCAAGCAGTAGATGGAATTATATTTCTTATCGTATAAAATAACATACCAATCAATTTTTTTTTCGTAACCCTAAATACATACACTTTATGTACTGAGCTACAAAATGATGTTTGAACTCATTTGGAGCCGAGTGGAAATGTACAATTTTAAAAATCGATTACACGCTATTCAATTCGAAATCATAATCAATTGAACGTTTAATATATATAATATATATCAAGATAAATGGCATTACAGTTTTTTATACATTCTACTTTCCGTGTCATACAATCGGAATGAGATTAATTAAACACAACAATATTTTGTAATAAATAATAAATGGCTGCATTTAAGGACCGTTATTTTAATTGGTAAGTCAGCTAACCACATTTGGGTGGGGTCCATTTCCTTGCGTAACAAGGGTCCTTATTTATCTTCAGGTGTTATCTATTATTGTAGTTGTGATAATATTAGTTTTTGTTTATAAAATTATTATATATTCATATCTTAAGATGAAGTCCATGCAAACGAAGTCGCGGGCACAGGCTGGCTAGTAAAGAATAAAGGATATAAACTAGAAATAATAATAACAAGTTTACTTGTTCCTATCTTGGAAGTAAGTAGAGGTCTTCTTACTTCTTTCGTAATGTTCGGTAGTGAAATCTTAGCACTCCATTATTTTGATCCGAGGACATTGCAATTGCTTGCCGGTGCAAGCAAACATTGCACTCAATTATCTGGAAATTTCAAATTGCATTTCGATTCGTTTCTGGGTTGCCTAAAACTTTACTGTAAAGTTATTACATTTAAGTTTAATTACTAATAATTTTTACTGCAGGACACCACTATTGTACAAAAACAAACGTTATGAGATAACAGGACATTAAAGTAAATGTTTACCACAAAGTTAAATAATTTTCATAAAATAATAATTAAACTCAACAAGTACATTTTCTGGCTCTAGCTAGAGGCTTTTATTAATTATTATTAACTATACTAGTTAACAAGCGTACGAATTGTTTCGATTCCATTAAAAAAACTGCATAGTGATAAAATAACAAATAATTCTACGTGTTACTAAAAAAAAAACTAGGTTTATTTCAATAATTTAAAATAGGCCGAAAACAAGAAAGATAACTTCAAACGTTATAATAACACCACGACTGTAGTGAATCATCTATATAAAGACACCATTATACATATAGCAACGATTGACCAATTCGTCTAATTATTTTTTAAATACTCCTTGCGGCCCCAGGAAGGTCCTATAAGGTCCAGTCACTAGTACGAAATAAAAGAGAGTTAAACAAGGGACGTTCAAATATGGAACACAATAGGTTTATAATCGAGGCAGTATGGATAATTAGTCTTGTAAGTTATAGGAGAAGATAAATATATTTTTAACTCAGCCTAGTACTTCAGATCCAAGGTCCAGCTCCCCAAAAAGCTGGACTAACATAGTATATTAGAGGAGTTAGAAAGCGCAGTTCATTTATAATCGTTTTCTTTAAAACGTACATATTTAATTTATTTTGAGTTTTTTTTTTGAAACGTCTCCAAATGACTGCATATAACAAGATGTAATTGTAGACAATATATTGAACTTTTAAAGGAGTATACTAGATTTAGTACAGAAAAAAAATTCTGATTGCCGATATTTTTCTTACAATACAATGAAATGTAACAATGGTATTGAATCAAACCGCAGTAACAAAATATCAAGCTTTGTTAATTTTTGCGGACAACTCACGTTTGACTTAAATAAAATTGGCTGTGCCAAAACTGTCTTTAAAAAAATTACCTAGTTATTCCCAAGAAAGCTTTCATAAACTATTGTTGTTTCGAATTTACTCACGATCTCGGGTTAAAAAACACTGAATATTTTTTGCATTATTTATTATATGTATACTAGCGACCAACCGCTTGCTAATCGCGGACATAATTTTTTCCGTAAATTGTATATTATAGAAACCTTCCTCGATTATCGCTTTTCCATTAGTGAAAACCGTATCAAAATCCGTTGGATGGTTTAGTAGAAGTTAGCGAAGAAAAAGAGACTGTATTTTATAACATGCATAGTAGGTAGTTGACAGTGCAGTTTATATCATTATTGTAATAAACTAATATTAGCTATACTAATAGAGTAATGGAAATTAATATTTAAGTTTGTGAGTAAAATAGGAATTGAAACGAGCATAGTTTGTAGGCATCGAAATAATATATCTTTGCAAGTCAAGTTCGCTGTTTGTAGGAGATAGTCTCCCAAAGTAGGAACTCATTCGAGTTCAAAAATTCTTCTGGATTTTTAGTTGACTAGAATATTTTGAGGGCTTTTATTTTTTTAGGCACCTAAACCGAAAGTAATTTATTTGCAATACTAAATGCTTATACCCGCTGAAATTATAAATTATAATTACTTAAGCATGTTTGATGACCTTATCATAACCTCACTGACCTTGTTGCATCCAAATTAATTTAAGTAAATATAATGTACACGGAACCGTGTTTTATTCTATGCAAATATATACATAAAGGCCCTTATACAATACATGAAAAAAATTAAATATAAGTATGCTACGAAAACTTGTAAAGGGACCGGTACATTTTAATATACTTATTAACTGTAAGTAATCTCTTAATTAAGGTGATTCTTATCTCAATACGAATGTCTTATCTCTCCAATCATTCACTATATACCAAAATGCAGTCGAAAAAATATTTGTAGTAACACCTAAATAATTAATTACAAAAGTAATAAGTGATGTTAACTTGACACGTATATACACGTCATTGTTGATTACAAATATGAGTAAAAAAAAAACGGAAATCTACTTGAATAATTTTGTCAGGGGTTGTTTACGAGTTTCACAGCAGCCAAATAATATTTACACAATGAACTGACTAATGTGTAAATATTATTAGAAAAGGAATTTTAGTAGACAACATTTTATTCCACTATAAACATCGAAGTACCTACTATTGCTATAAATGATTAATATTCTATCCAGAGATCTCGTCTACCCGTACCAGTATACCGGAAATAAGAAATTATATGAAGAAGAATAAATTATAGGTACCTTATGTTTATTTTTTAAGCAACTTGAACGAATTGTTAATTAATTTCAAAAAATCAACTACATATCACAAAAAAGTGTAAAGTGTCAGCTCCGACGCACGACTGGAGTTTACTCGACTAATACTACCTAATAAAAATTATAAAAACATTTATCATAACGAATTAATATCAGCGCCATCTATGTTCGAATGATTACCAGTGCAAGCCAATTAGAGCTGAACACATGATTTAATTTGGTACATAATCTCCCAACAAATAAATTTTAAAAATTTGAAATAATAAAATAGAAAGAAAATAAAATCCAAACAAAATTAATTACAAATAAAAAATTAGAATACTATGTCAAATGTTAAAAAATTTATGTGAAAAGTAAAAAAAATAATTAAAAAAGTCAAATGTTAAAAATTACTCAAACACGATATCTCGAACGCTCGGCCCTTGTTTACATTTCATCTTTTTTGTTTAGAATTCTCAATGGATCGACATGGGTTTTTTTTATGTTGGGTCGGCAGATGACTAAGCTTGCTTATTCTAAACTAAGATTGGCAATAAAGAACGCCGAAAAAAAAAAACGATTTCAGCACGTGCTGAAATCGTCTATTTTTGCCTCTGTAAACTTACACAGCCTGTAGTTCCTAAAGTATTGATCGTAGAGTAAAAATGAATATATGCAAATTTGTAGACAATTTTATGTAGAAACTATTGTCAGAAGTCATCATAATGCTATTTCTACAGATATTCGCGATATGAGCAAAAACCTGAACACCTTGAACCGATCTTGTACCTGGGAATTGTTTGAGCGAGATGGGTCATGCATTGGTTGACTTCATGGCAAAAAAATTTACCGCGTGAATTTCAATTTTCTCCATTTTTAGAGAAAACGTTCCCAAACGTAAAAAATGATTACAATTTTTAAAATACAAATGAAAATCGAAAACTTTTTTAATTATTATAATATAACAAATGTTTTCATTTTCACTTTTTATTGATCGCACCTAGCACTTATTCGGAGCATCTCTTTTTAAATTCAAAAACTCTATTAGAAAGTAATTTTTAGTATTGGGTATTGTAACTATAGGAAACTTTATAATATAATATTCTTTGTATAATAGAGAAGACTATAGATCTTCAATTATAAATTATTAATTTCTTTATGTTCTTAATAAAATGAAATAAATAAAATAAAACAATGCATTACTTTACAAGAATTCTAAAATTTACAACCACTGATTGCTTGGGGGTTTGGCGTAATTGATTAAAAATATTAAATTAATAGTATACTAATCCAACTATGTAGTTACAATTAACTTTTATTTTTGCGTGAATCTTTCGATTTTCATTTTCTGTCGTATTATATATTACTTTAGATAAATGCTGTCAGATTAAAAGCAACTGACCCGCTTTATGGACTGAACAGAGCGTTTCATACTTCATAGATCGAAATGACGTATTAGATTAGAGAACTGTCAAACTTGATATGAAGATGTAAAAATTAAATTGTTAATAGATGGACAATCGAAATAACGGACAGTTAGATTAACTCGTTGAACAGATTACGAGTACATACTCCTGATTCGATGAGACCGTTGATTAAAGTTATAAATGAAAAACGAACGATAAAAATGAATCTTTGATTGGATAGCCATAAAAAAGCCGCTTGACCTAAGCCGTTTTAATTTAGTTATTATTTTGTTTTTAATAAGACAAGCCCTAAGTGAGCACACTTTCGAGTTTCATAACTAAATAAGAATCTACTAAATGAAATGAACCGTAGAAAGTGTTTTCGGACAAATTCGACTGAAGCCCTGACGAATCATAATACGCGAAGATGATTTTTTGTAATAAACTATTACAAGCTATAATAGATAAGTTTAATAGCTTTTCTATTCAGCAGAGTGTGTCACGAAATAAAAAGAGCGAAAATAATACTTTACACGTCGATCTTGCCATTGTTAGACGGCAAACACAATGGCTTTTTTGACAGGTTAGAGTTTTTGAAAGGAATTGATGTGTTAATTTAAGACCAATGAGTAACAAGAATGCGAGGGTAATACTGCCAAGAAGTAGTAATGTAAAATTCAATCCAGACAATATTATTTTTATTTTATTTTTTATAGTACCATCGTCAGACATGCTGACGGTCCACTTGATGATAGGTCGCTTAGCTAGCATCGCCTATACTTAATACAAACAACGCCACAGGTGCTCGAAATGTTTTGTCGATCATAGCAGGATTAGGAAGTGATAGGGAAATGGGCTTTGGCATCATTTACTCACTAATCGAAACACAACAGCACACATTTTATTATTTCACGATGGTGTTCCGTAAGAGGGTGGTTATAGATGGCTATAGGGTGGCTTCCCAAATGACTGCAAAAGACAGTAATAGTGGCAGTTTTTTATAGCACGACAAATTAATAATCCGACATCGCCTAGTTAATGATTCATCCGAAGACTACAATATTTATATAAAATAGTAGAAATTTATCTTTTCTGTACAAAGTAGTGGACATTTACCTAAGCAATGTTGATTTGGCATGCATATCAACTATGCGTGAGCATTAGTGAGCACAGACGAAATCATTTCAAATATTTGCGTAATTCCAAAAAATGTTCCCTCACCCACAAGCTCTCTACAAACATCGAAATTCAACGCAGAGTCGACAAGTAATTTGTTTGCACTTTTTTCTGTAAGTTGCTTCGAAAACGCATATACAAACCAATCATATTTGACATGTCATAGCACTTCTGTTACGTTTCGCTGAGCGAGCAAGAAAATAAAGGCCAAGACGGATGCGCATTTGAGCTCTATTTATTGAACAATATCTTTTGACATCATTAACACAATTTCCAGACATATATTTAAAATACGTATCATCCACGTGAGTTAAGCGGAATGAATAAAAAGTTACTTATTTATTGTTAGCCCCATTATATCCATTTTTATAGGACTTAACTAACTATATAATAGTAAACCTACCCTTAACTATATAATAGTATAAGCACTAAGGTTATTAATATTTATCTATTTATAATTAATTTTCGCCAAAGGGCGATGGAGAGAAGTATGACTGAAATAAAACTAAAAGATAAAATAAGACATAGAGAAATCAGAAACAAAACTAAAGTAGTCAACATTCTCACTCGTATTGATCATCAGAAATGGGGCTGGGCAGGGCATATGTTAAGGAGCAGTGTAAATAAATGGAGCAGGCAAGTCACGGAATGGTATCCAAGAGACGGAGTAAGAGGACAGGGGCGTCCAATAAGAAGATGGGAAGACGATATTCGTATGACCTTGGGGCCATATTGGCCAAGAGTGGCTCTAGACAGAAAACAATGGAGGCAGTTGGAGGAGGCCTATGCCGAAAGGCACACCGAATTGAGAGACATTTTGTAAAATTGTAGCAAAAAATATGTAACAGTTCGGAAATAAAGGCTATTATTAATTAATATTAATAATTAATTTTCTAAAACTAACTAACTACAAAAGAGCAATATTAATTATACCAGAAAACTTTTCATAATTACAATTTTCTGTTCCAGACACTAGGCTTTGCCTGCCCTATGGGGAAAAAACACATCCACTGCATTCTATTAAACGCACCTAGAGAACCAGAGAACATCAACAACCGGTGTCAGTTTCGAAGTCCCCTCCGGGCTAGAACTAATTCAATGTACGAGCGTATTTTTATTGGGGAAAAACCCTTCATAACCTCATACGCTTGCTATGTCCTGCGTATGTGTGCGAAAGGTATCTATCCTCCGTCGTAAAAAAAAAACAAGAGAACATACCGAGTCAGTATGATAGATATCATGTTAAAATAGGTATGATATTGACACAATAAAAACGTGGGGAGGGAAGGAAAAGTCAAAATTTAAAAAATACATAAAAGTGACACTCTCGGATTGCAAATGAGATGTTAACAAGGAAAATACAAAACTACCGCTAATCAGCAGTCAGCAGTCACTGACAATCACACATACACGCGATCTATTACAGGGTCACTTTCATGTCATGTTATTAGAGGAACGGTGCGGAATTGAAAAGTAAACTAGAAGCAGGCTTTCTCGAGCAAAATACCTGTGTTTGCGGAGCGTACACCTGCAATCTGGTACCGGAATTGATTATTTAAAGACCAATGGATATATAATTATATCGATCAAAAGAGCTGAACAACTTAGCACCATAAAATGGATAATAAAGATCTCTATAGATTACAAATACCTAAGAACCACACTATGAGTAGACTATGGAGGAAGTAAGCGATACAACTATTATTAGGACTTCAATAATTAAATAATTATATACTTAATATTATATACTTATTCTTAATATATAGTTAAGAATTGAGCTGTAACGACAAAGTAATTGTAATTTTTTATATATTTTATTTCAAAGAACGACAAAAATAACCTACAGTTCATTTACAATGACGATAAAACCAATATTTAATATTTGTATATCACCTAATAACAGTGACATCGACGACAAAAAATACTTGAAATTTAGTAAAAACAATCATGGCCTCTAATGCAGCCTTTAAATCTTAATCAAATATTTTCAAAGACCGTAGAGTTTATATTTCAAATAAAATATTCAAGACACAAGCAAAATTCGTAAAAAATTAATAAAAATCTTTTTTCTCGTACAATAGTGTTTCAACAAAATTAAAAACCTAAAACATACCTAAAATCACATAAACGTTTCACAAAAACTAATGCATGGACATTATTTAAAAGCTATTTAATATAATTACAATTCCTAGTGTCCCACCACAAGCACAACCCAAAGTATACGTAAGTATATGTTTTTGTTCAGTATAAAGATGTTGAAAAAGTGGCTTATACCCACTAGTTTTGTGTTGTAGTTCTGTACACAGAACTAGTGAGACTTGTATGTTATAAAAGTTAATGGATTGTAAAGTACATAGACAGCTATAACTATGAAAACTGGAAAGTAAACCCATAACCCACTTGTAGGGTCAAATTTCTGTGCACAAGTGGTGGATGTTCGCCGCAAAACTGGGTTTAGATAACAATAAAGATAGTCTGAGAGTACGCGGTGTAGGTAATTGTGCGAGTATGAAATGCATTGTGAGCGCCATTGTCTCGTTAAAATACATCAAACAAGTACGCTGGCTACTCGTTCGAAGATTCCCTGAAGCCGTAATAGTTTGCACTTAAACAATACACGCAAGTAAAATTTGAACTACTTTCTTGCTAGTGAATTCTTTAAATATGAGATAACAAAATACATAGGCAGGTCTGTTTGACAGGTTCTGTTTACTTTAAATTTGGTTTTAAACTTAGAATCCATTAGAGCAGTCTTTCCCAAAGTGGGCGATAACGCCCCCTTGTGGGCGCTGCAGGCCTAAAGGGGGGCGGTAAGAGACCCAGAAAAAAAATGGGGCGTTGTGTAGAGGCTTGGGGGGTGATTGATTTTAAGTAGGTGAAAAAATAGGGGCGCTAAAAAATAATTTACTCTCAAAGTGGGCAGTAGACAAAATAAGTTTGGGAACCCCTGCATTAGAGCATACCTGTCTGTATATGTACTATTAATAAATAAACATCTTTTGGTAAATTTGATAACAAATAAAATCTTAAAATTATTTTAAAATAAGCAAAGTTTGTGTATTATTATTTAATATTACTACAGTCGTTAAATTATAACAACTATGGCCCATTTTTTTCGTACTAACGATTTTTTTTTTTCACGAAAACTACCAGCAAGTCGATATATCCTCTACATAACTACATTAATGATGATTAATGATGTCGCAATTAATTTAGTAAAACAATATCTCTCTAGACCTTAAGATTAGCGATATAAATAACTAGGATTAGCCTACATCTCTGACGTGTTAAATGAAAAGTGTCGACTTAAATAAATGTTGTTTCAAAAATACTTACAAGACAAGTCTATTTTAAACAGGATTTACCTGCATAATTGTATTATATTGGTGACCTCGAATGGTTATTGTTTATTTCCAAGTAAATAGTTTCTTTGTTAATTAATATTAAAATTTATGTAATTATTATATGAAAAGCATTAAAGAACGAAAACGAAATATTAAGTTCTGTTAAAATTGGTAGACCAGATTTACTCTGCAAATTATGCAAAGAATTATAAAGGCTACGTTTTGTCTCAGAGAGCGTTTATAGGAAGTATTATAAGAAAATTATAGTAAACTTCACCCCTGGCTTCGCACGGATGCAATTTTTCTCAAATAATATATGCACAAATTTTGTTCGTATATCGCTTTTTCCATTAGTGAAAACCGTATCAAAATAAGTTGGTTGGTTTAATTAGAAAAAGTTAGCGGAATTTATTATTTGTATCATGTCTTAATAGTAAGATCAAATTAAGCAAATTTGGGGCATTTAGAAGTGTTAGTAAAAAGAAAAGAAAAAAAAAACTACATATATTCAGGCGGGCGACAATCCAGAGGGTTACATTATATGTATTAGTTTAAATAAAAACATGTCGCACGTTAACCAACCACCTACCAGCCACCTACCAATAAAATTCAATAAAAAGTTCATGTTTTAAAATCATTAATTTTTAATTTATTTAAGGGTTCATCAGATCAGCTTCTTCAATTGAAATTATATTCATGTACCATGTACTATGTGCATGCCTCTTAATATTGATATATTAATGACAATGCAGTGGTAACAAAAGCTAAGGTCATTTTCTAATAACCTTCTGTAGTATTGCGAATGGTGGCCTTCGTTGTTTCGAAGCAAATAAAAAGGCCAATTACCTAAATATAGACCTTGAATTGTGTTTAGAATAACGTTCACCGGAGATTCTGTGTTATGTTGAGATGTTATTAAAATTAAAATAAGTATGTATATCGCAATTTTTTTTTAAATTCATTGTACTGCAATATCTAATTCTGTTAATATTATAAATGCGAAAGATTTTGAGGGTGTTTGTTAATCTTTCCCACAAAAAGCACTAAAAGGATTTTGATGAAACTAAAAAACTATAGCTTATATATCAAAATATCAAATACGCTATTATTTATAAAGATAAGCCATTGTACAAACCTAAAATAGTAGTAAAGAAAAATATGTAGGTATAAAAAAAGACTTATTGCGCAGACTATACGGTAGACTAAGTTGCGCGAAAAAGATAGCAATGACAATATAAGTATTGAATTTAAAAATATTATTTATTATTATGCATAGAAAGGTGTAAGTAAATTTGTTCCACGTTTAGAATCACAACAAACTTTATATGGCAAAGGTCAATTAGATTGCAAATTAAGTTGGATCAAGTTACAAGTGGCCCTGATTATTGAACAATATCAAGACTTATAGTAACACTTCAAGTACAACTTTAACAGGTGTTTAAAGTCAGTTAGATAAATCCTATATGATACATACAACTTAAGACTACATTCGAAATTTTCAGATACCTTTAGGAGGATTTTACGAAGGTGTACTCAATGACATTTAAGTCGTATGTTACCAAGTTCTTGCATAAATAAAATTTTATGAATATCTGTAGTCATTATAATATGTCTATCTATTATTAGCAGTCGTGTTTATGCTCATTGTGTTTAACTATTTAGGTCATAGCTTCTTTAGTGCGTGTAATCGTCGTGTTCATAAGTAATTGATATTGAATAAGTTTACAGTTGAGCGATTATTTGGATTAATATTTAAAATCTATAATAAAAATTAAATCAAGAAAAAAATGCCACTAGGGATCATCATTAAAGAGAATTTCATTCAAACGTTTATATTACACAATAATATTCTAATTAAATTATAAATAGCATTAAAAAAGTCAAAAATTTGTAGGAATAAGTCATCTATAAAACTAGTTAAAACCTAAAAAATCTTTAAAAAATGTTTTAATTTATAGTATTTCTTTTTGTAATTTTTACTTTATCTACTCTTATTTTTTTCCTTTTTTGTTGCAACACCAAAATTTACAAATAAAAGTCATAAAAAGACCGCTAATTAATAAAATTTTCGTCATTTAAGGAGGAATAGTGTATTCAAAAAAGCAACATAAATATAAAATTAATTCAAAAGTAATAAAAATAAGACTAATTAATTATGCAAACTACTCTCTTTTACGTAAATAAAAATATAATTAATGAAAAAATAATTGTGGCATTGTAGCATTGCCTTTCCATGTCTTTAATTGCGTATTTATTTTAATACAAGATTTTAATCTCAGAACTTTATTTACATGATTATCACGTAAACTAAATTAACAGTACCAGATATAATTAGTGTTTATTGTTTTTTGTGCAGTGTTTTAAAATCACATGTAGCCAAATATGTATGACACAACACATACTTCCTCGTGTAGCATTCGTTGGCGAGCGCGCGAGAACTTTGCCTGGACACATGGAGAGCGAAGCGTACTCCGATAAACGCAAGGATCACAAACATAGTCACCACACCACGACACAGCACAGCACTAACAACGCAGGAACCGAAGCGCACTTGTAATACGCGTCCACTTAATACACTGAGGGTTGTTAGAGAAAAAGAAAAAAAAACTAGTGCGGAAAAATGGACGCGGGTAGATCAAGGAAGCGGACGGCGGAAGTGCACGCAGCGTATTCGAGAGCGAAAGTGCGCGCGAGTCGCGAGCGTCTCAAACGGAGACTGCAAGACCGCGCGCTCTGCGGTCTGGTCTGGCTGGCCCGCTTGGACCTCTCGCGGTCCCGCAATCACGTAACATGCCCAGATTCTATTCATTTTTTGTTGCAAACATCGAGGAATAAACTATCGCTACATTTTAACCGGGCAACTTTGCGTTTACGCTATTCGAGAATAAAAAAATGTTTTTCATGACTACACTAATCCTTTCTTTATTTACGACTGCTGTCGAACTACTTAAAAAGAGAGCAAAAGGAATTTGTTTTTTAAGTATCGATCCTGAGTTAATAAAGCAAATTTAATATAAAACTATTAAATTTAAAAATAAATAATTGAAACGGTTGGGTTTTTGGTTGTGTACATAAATACAAACTAATTTTGAAATGTGATTCGTCTAAAACGTACGTACCTCTAACAGCTATTACAGGTTATAATACAACCCGTATGTTTTATTAAGGAGGTATCTCACTAGATCCATTCGCCATAACCATGATGGATCTAGTTGTTTTCTCATTAGATCGAATTTTGAAAAAAATTCAAAAATATGGATCTAATGCTATGTGACCTTTTAAAAGTGTCAAGTAAACGAGTATTAACAATTTGATTAGTTTCGTTAATCATTAATAACAAATTGATAAATATTCTATATTATTTTAAAAGAAATATACAGAAATATTATCACCATATTTCGAAAAACTCATCTAAAAAATTAAAAAAACGATCATCACATACATACACGTGGCTTTTGTGCTCCACATAACATGTCAATGAATCGAAGTCATTAAAAAAGACATAAGTAGGTGGGACAGTTAACTTTTAAGTGTTTCGATAGTAAACATTATTCTATTTACATAAATTGGCTATCACACAAGTTCTAAATTCAAATCAGCATATAATTTGAATATAAATATAAAATCTTAAGCCGTCACACGCGTAGCTATAATATATATATGACGTCACCGACGTAAAACGTTAAATATGTTATAGCACGGTATATTAATATAACTATATTATAGCAAGCTACCACACACGGGGGTGATGCTATAATATATATTTTGCCTTCATTTCATTGATGGTCGTAATATTTCTTGGTATACCATAATATGCAATAATATAAATTACGGTGCTGCGTGTATGGTCACTCCAATATTTGTATAGAAAATATATCCTAATATGCCTTACTATAATTTATATTAATATATATTATAGCTACGTGTGTGGGGCTCAATCCCTAAACTTGGAATTTTATTTAACTTTTCGATTCGATTGAAACATATTTTGTTTATTTACTTTTTTTCTTTCATCCACACTGAGGTTTTAATTTGGACCCTGTGATAAGAACACCAGTGTACAATTTGCCTAAAAATTCAATGTATTCAATGTATTTCAAGGCTGCAGATAGCTATGTATAGAAATCACCTTCACATATTGTAAGTAATACAGACATAACCAAGAATTCAGGTTTATCTTGTTCTTTGTCTGCAAGGAACTGGTGCCATTTAACTATTTATTGAAATTAACAACAAAATAATACTTAAGCAACTATCTATATAAACTCGAGAATTTTTGTTTTAATTGTACTTGTAGTTATATTTACGCTATTGGTACTATAAACTATAACTATACTATAAGATTACTAACAGAAATGTAGCAAAAGTGAGGCAAGGACATTTGAAAATTGGTTCAAAGTTTGAACACACAATAACTTTTAAGCATACATAAACATTCAGTTTTCTATAACACTTTGTTATTCAGTTTTCTATATTTGAAGCTATGAAGCCATAGTAAATGACAAGGTGCAAAATTCGATAAACTGGGCACGACAACTTTTCAATCTTATTGTATTATGTAATAAATAATAAATATGAAATTATTATTTAATAAATTAATCCCTTATAATTTTATAGCAGTACTAGATCCGTTACTGCTTTCTCGTGCGGCCACCCATCTGCCGGTAGTAACTATAACTAGCCCCTTACAAAAAATCACCGTGAAATGACAGCACGTGAACTCCTGTCCTATTTCTAACTTATCCTTTAATGTATGAAGGCTGCAGCACGCCTGATAGTGTACCTAACATCAAGCGGACCTTAAAGTTATATATTATATCGCCAAATATAAATTATCTTCCGCGATAGGACGTCAGACTGTAAGATATATCTTTAAAGTCAGTTTGCGATAAAACAGACACGAACTGATGGAGCAGCGACGACGACGATAACGGTGTGCGGGCACAGGACGCGAAATATATCTTGAAAATATCGCTTGGTCGATTGAAAAAATATTATAGTTTGATATGTAAAATATATTATTAAGTACATCTCGGTACAGTAGCGATATTAATTTACATCTCGAGATATAATATAAGTTAAATTTATATCCCAATGTCCTTAATCATAAAAGTAGAGGTATCATTAATGACAGATGCAAAAACAGTCAAAGCATAACTTCGTACATAATAGTTAATACTCATACACAAATAAACAATAATTTATGACTTACAAGTTACAAGTATCGCAAGTTTCATGTAACAAGAGGTCGTAAACTACTGCCGCCTTTAGTCGATGTGCTAATCTTGCCCATAAAGTATTAAACACCTAATATATTTATTTATACGTACATCTATATCGTAAATTAACTTGACCAAGTTTCTAATGTAAATTAGACGTTTTAGATTACCGATAAGAAGAAAAAAAGGTTGTCAATAAATATATCGAAACTAATACATGTAACTTTCATTCAAAGCCATTATTATCTCAAAATTTATGTTCGCTTTAGATTTAAGACGGAAGCATTTAATTGCCACTACTTTGCTAACAACAAGTTCAGTACGGAAATTCGAACAACTTAGTCTAGCAAAACGCCTAACAAGCCTTTTAGGAACCACAAAAAAATGGGTGGTTAAAAACAGAACATTTGGATTTTTATGAAATTCCTTTAAAGAATAATTAAAAGGATAACATTCTGTTGCAGCTAGAAAATTTTTTTGAAAAGGCAGCAAGAGTTATAAAATATCTGATTGCATAGTTTGATAGCTAGGAATTTGTCGAAGATATGGTTATAATTTTTAAATTTAATTATTAAATAAAATTAATTAAATTGTAACAGGAAATATTTATTTTCTTTAATTTTAGGCTATTGCCAATTTTGAGACGACTGAAAATAATAGAAAATTTTAAAGTCGTTGAAAAGATATTAGCTGATGACTGGTCTCTGTGGATTGTTTTATTAAAAAAAAAACAGCACATGTATCTTTACTCTAAAGTTATTATAGTTTGATGATAACTAGCTAGCGTATCCTCATAATGTAACTTTGGAAACTTAAGTTGCATTAAGCAACTAAGTTGTCTCTAAGAGCTGGTCCGTAACCACTTTCACAATATCAAACATAAAATTACTTCGAAAATTGTTTATAGCCATAACTGTAAAAAGCCATTCCTTCCGCGAACGTGGGAGAACCTTTTAGGGTCACGTCTAGATATTAAATCTATTTTTAAAACAATTAATGCATATTTTTATGGACGAATCGTTATGCGAATATTTAACCAAAGAGCAGGACGAGCTTGATATAAGATTTTTTTAATGTTAAGTTCGACAGTCAGGCCGATGGTCCACTTGATGGTCTGCCGTCGCCTATAACACAAGCAACGCCACTGCTACTGCAAGTGTGCTGCCAACCATAGTGGGATAGTGGATATATGGATGGATATGGATAGTGGATATGGATAACCATAGTGGACTGGCATTCCTTACTCACTCACCGAAACACAACAGCACACGTACTGTTATTTTACGGTGGTCTCCTGTAAGGGGTTAGTTACTGCTGCAGGACGGGCTGTCGAAACTTCTGCGAAACGCAGTGTGCCCTGCCACTACTTTTCAGATCCAGACTAGAGCCAACATTGAAAAATCCATTTCCAAAGTTGACCCTGCCGGGAATCCGGGACCCCTGAAACAGAGCGTTAAAGCAAGCACCCTAACAACGGATTCAACGGGCTCGTCAAGATTTTGGTAAGTACAAGAAGAGTAGATACAGTTAGAGAACTGTAAACAGTTTTTGTAAGAAAACTGTAAGTTTTTGGTCTTTAATGGTAACAAATTTTACTAATACGGAACCACTGACTGTTAAAATAAACCGTATATATTATCGTCAATGGTCGTTATTTATGAGGCGTCATTATAGTTCACCAATATTTTTTAGTCTATAAACTTTAATGATAATAATTGTACCTATGCCAAGATAAAAAAAAATAGTTTTTAGAATTTTTTTCTGTTAGTCTATGCACGCTAATCTCTGAAACAGCTTAAATGAATCTTTATATACAAATCTTTATGTATAAAAATCGATATGTGGATTATGTTACCTAAGTAACTCCAAAACATCTCAACCGATTTTGACTAAATTTTCAGGCTCACCAGATTAGCCGAGCAATCCTGTCAAGTTTAGTAGCAATCGAATAAACAATTTCTTTTTGTTTTTTGTTAATTATGTGTCATGTTTTTCCTATAAATTAATACTAAATTAGACATTTTTCAATTCAAAAGTAAGAATTTAATTTAAGAATATTCAATTCCCGACAAAAATATATAAGTATAAGCAATAAAGACTGAATAAATGTAACACCTAAGAAAGAGGAGCGCAGACGATTTGTAATAGTTAATAGAGGAGTAGTTTATGTGCGAGAATAGCTAGTAAAATGAGGGTCAGAGAAAAAGAGTCCAATGCACCCATTAAGTACGTTTTTTTTCTTTAGTAATTGCGGAGATAACGGGATACGAAATGAAGTTTCAATCTAACGTGAATATAAGTGTGTTGCTATATGAATATTTATTTTATCGCTCTCGATCTAAAATCAATCGCGTTTTAGAGATACAAAATAAAAAAGATTTAATGAAATAATAATGTTTTTTTTTTTTTTTTAAATTTCACTATAGATTATAATATATAAAGGTTTGGATAGTCGTGTATACGACGAAAGTTTTGTTTAGGGTTAACCCTTGAATATAAAAAAAAAATTGCACAATTCAAATACATAGATTAAAATATTTAGTCATTTTCTCCAGTGCAAGCATAGGGAAGCCGCTAGTATTGTTTGAATGCATTTAAAGACTGGTTAGTTTAGTAGATAATAGTTGTGAATTGAATTAACGTCAAGTGGTTATTTTTCAAAAGCTTCAAAGGTCGGGAATACGACCCGAGCCAGAAAGCCAGTCTCACAATTGTACTGAGGCCGATGGAAAATGGCAGATTAATCCTTCTATTCAACAGGTAAGTGAAACTTTATGGACCTATAGAACAAGACAGTTTTCACCTCTCCAGCACGAAAAGTTTTTGGTGCCTAAAAACTCGCAGAAAAATCGATTTATGCTGCGAGCCTGTTTCGAAATTCGAACACCACCTTTTGGAATTATTCGGCGCAGAAAAAAGAAATGATTCGTTCAGAAACTCATTATGGCCTAGCGATTTAACTCACAGGAATAAAATTTTGATTTTATTTATTGAAATTTAAGTTTGTAAATTGTATTGGTATTTTTAATTCGTAATATTTAAAATAAATAACAGTAAACATTAATATAACTTCCTTAAAAATATTATTTTTGGTTTTCATAAAAATGACAATAAAATCTCTTGGGCTCCCCTACTATACTACGCAAGTAAATAATACGAACATTTCAGTTTCAAACAAACCTTTAATCTGACAAATTGCAGTAATTTTACTTTCAACTTTTAATATTATTAATTTAGTTATGTTTTATGAAAGTTTGTTGACTATAATAATAAATATAATTGCTTAAAATTATCTTAATTGATTTTCTTAGCTAAAGGTGACATAGTAACGCTGTTCTCGCTGTTGAGGTGAAAAGTTGTATGTAACACGAGAGCAATTTTTTTAAATGTCTCATGCCTTTAAATCACTCACCAAATAGTAAATTAATAATTTATACGACATAGTATATTTTTGGCATATCTATCGATAGATAGGTCTTTTTTTAGATTTCATTGCATTGCAAGTATTGCACGCAAGTAGAGCCGAACACTGTGCGTGATGGATCGCTATCAGGCTATCGCTAACTTAATTTTAGATAAACGGTGGTAAAATTTCGCCGTGATTCACTTAGCCGAATTTATAATGGAGGTGAATGTATTTGTAACGCTTTCTTAGGCTATTTATTGTTGGATTGTTTCGCTGTTGTTTTTTAAAACAACCGATGCGTAATTTAAAAAAAATCTCGTGGTTTAGAAATGGAGGAAAGGCGTTTTGATAAACACCTCTATATCCTCAATTAAATTTTGTATTAAAAATATTTACATATAAATAACTATTTGCTTCATATAAATGACCCTTGCTTGATAGGAAGTTTTTATATTCAACTGTACAGAATCACCATTGTGGGCGAGTTGTCTATTGAAATAATAGGCAAAAATCAAACTTGATAACTCGCCCATTTGGGCGAGTACTCCATTAACTCACTCAGAGATATTATTTTATATTAGCTTTTGTCCGTGACTTTGTCCACACACCTTTTTCTTAAGCGTGAAACATTTGATCAATCTGAAGAAATTGAGAAATTTATTTTATTCAGCAATAGCCCTAGTACACTTAAGGTGTACTAGCGTTAAGCGCACTCAACATTAAAGTCCAGTTTAAACTGCTGAATTTCTAAATTTGGGCCAAAACTTTATACGAAAATTAAACGAAGTCGTACATTATGTAAGTATGAGAACAATACTGTCATTTTTTAAAGGTGGAGCATTCCAAAAATGTCCAACAGGTATGATGTAATATTACAAGCACTTTTTATCGAGGACGCGTAACACTTTCGCTGCCTTTATATTGAGCATGCGTAAATATCGGTGCAAAAAGTCACAAATCTAAGACTTTTTTTTTTTAAATTATTCCATTAAACAAGAGATAAAACGAAATATATCAAATCGTTTGTCGATGGAAGAAGTTTGTCGATGTCGATGGACGCCCTACTTATTAGCTTCCAATCTTATCGCTGGAAAGGGACCTTGTCTGGGACTCGTGCGTTGACCCTCGCAGTCCCCTTGGTGATTGTAAAATATGTGTGCACAATATTTTTTTGTACTAATTAAATTATCAACACAAATCAGGTTTACGTGGCGAGTGGTTGAGAGATCAATAAACTCGACCAAGAAACATTTGTCGTAAATATCATTGTAGCACCAGAAAGATTACTTCTGTTCTGTTCCAAATTTTAGTTTTCTACTAAATAGTTTTGCCTGTGCGGTCAGGACAAACTATTTTATAAGTATTGATTACCCAACCTTTATACAAATCCGCGAACCTTCATTGATCATTTCTTATTAGGAGGTTATCACCTCTTACTGAGGTACCTTGGCTCTTAATATTTTTCTTAATGTACTTTAGTTTAATTAATTCGAGGTAACCAAGTAAATTTATTCGATTCAATCGAGTAGTCATCCACAAGATTGTGGTCGAGGATCCTCAATAGACAACGCGTAAGAGGCACTTTCGTTCGGAAGTTACACTTAAGTTATGTAACACTAATGGAGAATGACTTGCGGCTAACAATGTAGGTAAGCCATGACATAATCAATAGACAGCCAATATCAATTATAGTACCATTAAAACTATAATAACCCCTTCTACACAATTTGTTGGGCATACAATTTTTATGTAAGTTTTTCCTATAATCGAGTAGTCATCCACAAGAGTGTGGTCGAGGAGCCTCAAAAGGCACTTCCGTTCGAAAGTTACACTTCAGTTATGTAACACTAATGGAGAATGACTTGATGGCTTTACACTAACAATGTAGGTAAGCCATGACATAATCAAAAGACAGCCAATATCAATTATAGTACCATTAAAACTAAATAACCCCTTCTACACAATTTGTTGGGCATACAATTTTTGTGTAACTTTTCCGATAATTTGCACCTCAATTGTTAAATCTACAGGGTAGGCACGAAACTTAATGGGCCTCCATACAATCTATCTCTTTATATGTAGTTGAATAAGGCCATGTTCTAACAAAATTATACTAGTAAGTATTGATTTATATATATTAGATACATTATATTCGTCTTAAAAATACTGCACTTTCATGTCCATGGAAGAAAAAAAACTTCAGAAGCGATTGTATAAGCAAGCCTAATTTAGTAAGTATATCAGGAGACTTCATTAAAATTTTACTTTTACATGTGTGTGTGACGGAACAGATCCATTAGACTCATCTTAACGGTCTTCTGAATCGTTGATATGTAAATGTAATGACATACTTAAAATATTACGATAATAAGTGGCTACTAATATTTATTCCCATCTACTCTCACTCTGCTCGCGTGTTCTCTTAAATTATATATTAAAGATCTCTGAATAACGAATTTATGGGGACCAAAAGTGTCACAAGTGGTAATCAAGAAAATCCCTCTGTGTGCTAGACAACAAACAACAACATCAAAGAATATATTTTTAATATTAAAGTAAACTTATTTGAATATCGATAAAGGTTTTAAGCGCTTGGCACGGCAAAACTATATTTCTCTCTTCTCTCTGCAAAACGTACATGTTACGTGAAGTCGCTTCGATGATGTAACATTAATGTATAATTGAGGACAGGTAATACTTTCGGCGATGTGTTCTTGCCGCAGAATAAGGTCAACGTTCGGCACACAGAGCAAGTTCGGAACTAAAATGACACAGTGTTCGCTGACGTAACACTTTCCGTCTTATTGCATAATCGTTTTCGGACGGGCACGTTGCGATATTATAATGCAATTGGGATTGAACGTATTTGATACTTGAAGGATGATCGTGCTAGTTTTTGGAATTTATAATTTTTATTCCATTTGATTTAAAGTGGATTTATTTATGGAAATATAAACGCTTCGTTATAAATTGTTATAACCATGAGTTTGTGAATTAACCATGAGAACTTATTACTAAATCCCCAAAAGCCCGAAGCCATTGAAAGATCTAAACAAACGAAGTGCCATCTAGTTCAACAATAGGAACTAACTTTTAAATAGGGACATTACTCTTGAAACATTATCACAAGTAAACTTATGTTAATAGTGATTATTACATAGGATATGTACAGTAAATTGGAGAACATAGTCCATAAGTGTGCCTAAGTTCATTTAAATCCATTCAGTGAATCACCAGAGATTGAATAGCTTACATTAAGAAATCTTCATAAACTTTATAATACATATTAGTAGACTACTTATTTTTTGTCAATCTAATTTCAAAATGACTAATTTGGTTAAACTGTTGAGGTTTGACTAGATTTTATTAGCGACTTGAAAAATCATTGACAAAATAAGATAAAAGCACAAAGAAAAGTATTAATTGATAAAAAAATTACATGAATTTTTAAATTTAATTTTTAAATATTTAAAAGTTCAGATGTTTTAAAATTTAAAACCAATTTAAAGGCCAAATAATTAAATAATTTGCTTGAACAGATTATGTATTTCTTAAATAACAAAATAAATTCCCACAAAAAATGCTTCTGTGCCAATTTTGAAATATTATATCTATGAGCTAATTTACAAAAATTAAGGTTGATTTTTTTTCATTCTCTATAATAATTCTAATGTGTTACTAGCATCAAAACTAACAAGTCGCAGCGCAAACAGTGGTGATAGTCATTGCATAAGGTATACTTTCACCTCGCCCAATGATTGAACTTCAAAACACAATAGTTTAATATTGATGACACAAAATGAATTATTACGTTAAACGAATGTTAAACGTATAATCACTAATTTGTCATGTTAAAAAAATATACACACAAAAAGTCTTTAAATTACACAACTTTTATCCTAATATTTACTTATATAGTATAAAATAAAGTAGCTTCCCGTCGTCTGTCTCTTTGTATGCTTAGATCTTTTAAACTACGCAACGAATTTTAATGAAATTTTCACTAATGGAAAGAGCGTTAAACGATGAAGGTTTTTATATATAATATACTTACAGAAAAAAATTGGAGCGCTAGAGTAATATTATAAATGAGTAAGTTTATATGTTTGTTCCTCAATATATGATAGAATAGGATTATATGATAGAATTAACATCTTAAGATATGATATCTTAAGGATTGTAAGATAGGATTATCCTGGAAAAAATGTCAAGTTACCGTGAGATCTTCTAAAAATCAGCGCCAATGTTGTCAAAGCGATAACGATGTCAGGCCTTATATCTCATAAATTTTCATTACTCAACGAAGTCTCATATGAAGTCGCGGACACAGATAGTCTCATTATAAAAAAATTGGTCAGAGTTTATTTAGTTACATAAGCTATTCATTGAAAATAATTCATTCATTAACAAAATTACTTGAAAATTTAGGAATTATTAAATATTCTTTTTTTTCTTTCTTAACTATCTCTTATATTATTTGCATTTACAATAATTTATTCTCACTTTTGACTTACGTTTATTAAAACATTTCGGAGAAAAAACAGCAATTTCAATTAAATACATAGTTCAGTTGGTTTTTTTTTAAATTCTAATAATTACCGTGAACGAATGTTGCCATACACTTAAGTTTATTATTAGTATTACATAATTTCCCAGTCACAACACTCTCACTTGTAACATTCTAAGTAACAAACACCTCACTTACTTACCATTTTATGTAAGACTTTCATATTTTTTTGAATCAAAAGGTTTACATTTTACATGATCGGTGACGATCGGCTATCTCGTAATAGCAGTTAGGGGACGTCCATTAATTACGTGAGGCAATTTTGGCGATTTTTCGACCCTCTAAACACCTCACGTAATTCACATCTCCATGCTGGGAGTATTCAAAATTGACATCATGACAAAGAATATGAAACATTAGCTATACTTCAGCACCACGACTCAGATGGTGAATAAGACGTTATGTTCATGGGAAAAGAAATACTTTGCGTTACTACAAATGTTTTAGTTTACCGTAAAATGACGTTTTTCGAGACGTCTATTGTCCATGAATCGTAAGCATATTAATGACTATAATATATCAATGAAAAGGCTATTAAAAATCTAACTAGATATAACTAATCAAAATATAAACATTGTCTAACAGAGTGATGACATAAAAGTTGATTCCAAGAGTCATAATTCGATTTCAAGAAAACAAATAAAACACATTTTCATGTTGATGCATAAGGCTGTTGTACCAGTATGGTTATGGTCTTAATAAGATTAATTATAAACAAACTTAATATATAAAAAGTGAGAGCGGATTTCGTAAGGTTATGTCTATATATGTAGCGGGTAATCTCCGGAAGCAAACACTTGAAAATTTGAAAGGTAAATTATTCCAGATCAACATAAGCTATATACAGTATTATGTATACTAAGTCACCCCTATTGTACCTGGGCGACGTAGGGCCCATCCTATTAATATTATAAATGCAAAGTTTGGATGTTTGTTCCTCAATAACGCAAAACAGCTGAGCGACTTTATATGAAATTAGGCAAAGAGATAAAGTTATTACAGGGATTAATATATAGTATCCTTTTTATCCTGGAAAAAAATTAGGTTCCCGTGGAATCATTCTTAAATTATAAAAAATTCGGAAGAAGTCGCGGGTACTAGCTAGTATATAATAATGAACTTGTGATCGTATTGTCAGTCAAATAGTGATGCACCAATA
The DNA here is from genome assembly GCA_936446665.2 of Synanthedon andrenaeformis. NCBI lineage: Eukaryota > Metazoa > Arthropoda > Insecta > Lepidoptera > Sesiidae > Synanthedon > Synanthedon andrenaeformis. The sequence goes on from OW387796.2 coordinate 6,531,449, forward strand.
TGTATAAATAAACCGTTACGAGTTACTTTCAACTTCATTTAAATAAACACATTTACAGATTTCCTGAAAAAAAAATGGATTCTGCACAGTTTCTTCTCACCACGAGCGTTACTATTTGAAATTACAACTAAACACTGACCTGAGTAAGTCCGAGCCTGTAGCTGGTGACGTCCAGATCTAGGGCTAGCAGCATATCGTCAACGACTTGACGGTCCGACAACTGGGCGGTTGGTTTGTTGGTTTCCGAGTCATCACTCTCGGACGTAGCCAGTAGACGGTACCTAGGCGAAATCAATTCGCTTATTAACCCTTCAACCGCTTGGTTTTGTAGTTGTTGTGGCTCCGCTTGGCTCGTTTTTTTTTTTTTTTAAGAGAGCAACGCAATGATTTAAAAATAAACATTATACAAGTAGAGGAATTTGTCGTATATATCCGGCTCTGGCGAAATGGACACGAAAATAATTGTCGGATAAATCCAACTCTGGCGGTTAAAGGGTTAATATTTCTTATCATCGTCTCAGCCGCAGGACGTCCACTGCTGGACCTAAGTCCTCCCCTATAATTGTCCAATAGGACAGGTCGACCCTTGGCACTTATCAGGTCGTCTGCTCACCTGATAGGGGTCGTCTGTCTGTCTGTCTGTTGTGGGTGGACGTTTTGCACCGCGCTTGCCGGTCAATGTTTTCCATTCGAGAACCTTCCGGCCTCAGCGTCATTCATTCACTTTAAAAATTCCTTTAATATTTCCTATCATTCCTTTAAAAAAAAACAACAACAATTCAAGTCAACTACTTTGATTTTATCAATAATAGCATAGAGTAAATTACTGGTTACATAAGTACTATTTACTCCATGACAATACCCTGCTTAAATTATGTAAATATCACTATGTTAAGAGAATTTTCACTCAATAAAAAAATATATATTTTCTTTATTGGTTTGAGTGATTGACGCTTTTAATTAACAAATGGTGTAAATCAACTTTCGTGATTAATCAAAGAGAAATTTGTAAGGGCCGGCGCACATTGGAGGATTTGCACGGCAAAGTATTTAATTATTTTTTTTTATGGTATTTTGTATCTTAAATAAACGCTTTTAATATAATTCAAATTTCATTGTTTGCGTGAATCATATGTATATTTTTTAAATATTTCTAATTGACTAAATGACGATTAGACAGTAGGTAATAAGCATTTTTAAAATACACTTTATTATATATATTTCCCTGACATTATGACATAAAAGATCAAGTAGTATTATCCTATCCTAAACTTGTGTTCGGTTTTCCTGCATATAATGGTTTCCTGCATATAGTTTCAACATTTTTTTTTTATTGTGGAAATTTATGTGTTGGCAAATTTTACTTTAGTTGTGGGATTCAAATATGCTTGTGACATATCGGTAGCTGAGGATTGGTCACTGCTGCTTCTACACATATATATATACATATATTAAAAAAAAAATACCTTCTAGAGAATTCTGAAAGCGGCATGTGCTCAGGGAACCCTTGCTTGTAGAGACGTGCCGCATCGAGGAGTTGGAAACCGCGAAACTGTTCAATACAAATTATTATCATTTAATTGCCACGCCATAAATTGCTTTGATGCATTTTTTGGACTCTAAAAACTCTTTATTATCTCGACCGTTACTAGTAGGGGGGCTCCCCTATCAAAAGGGGATTTTGGGATAAACTCGAGAGAGTCACATATTGATAATGTCCCACGTGTATTCAATCCTACGTAAGGTTTATGAATGAGAATAATATTTCCAGATGGGATGTTAAGTGAACCCAAACTAAGCTCCCATTTAAAAGATAGCCATTTTGAAATAATTCGAGCGCATCACCATTTTCACAATCTGACGATTATTTGAAGCCTGTATAGAAGCTCCGTCCACCGATGAAATATAACAGTTTTTCTTTTTACTATCTAATCTTCGAAATCCAAAAGGTCCCCCCCCACGACGCTTGAGCAACTGCACATTTACCATCGTGGACTCCCCTACCATACCCCATACCAATAAACCGTATGTCAAAACCGAAGATTCCTGCTTCTGATTTGGCGTCGTCATACCTGCGACCTCAAGAGTGGTATGTTGACGTCATCAGCGGGGTCCGAGGGGTGAGCGGCCAAAAGGCAACACACGAACTGCACTCCGCCGGAGCCGCAGCGCCGCAGCGTGTCCACTACGCCGTCTGCGACGAACTTCGCTTGGAGGGCGGTCGAGCGACGCTTCATGCCGGCTGTGCCTGTACGGTCCAAGAAACTAACTATAGCCTCCAAAATGGCGAAGGTAAGTTGCAAAAAATTTGCTACACATAGGGCGACAAAGACGCGACATAAGGCTAAAGATATATCGTTATACAGTTGACTCAGAAGATCGTTTCGCAAAGTGTTTGTTGGATTATAGAGTAATGCCACAGATTCCCCTGTGGTTTGAAATTGTTATCCAACAAATAACATATCAGTGTTAAAGTGTTAGGATTTTACGTTTACCTATTACAAAACAATCATTAAGTATGGTACTATCTGCCAATAAAATTGTTCTGATTTATGTGCATTTTGTGTTCGTTCTCAATAAAATATATTTTCTTTCTTTCTTGCATTCGAACCATCTCATTTTTGATACGCGTCAAGCAGTTTGTGGTGGCGTTAACTTGTTATCAACCAGTTCACACACGCATTACATATGTTGAAGGCATATCGAATTACAGAGACCGGATTATAGCGTAATCAGTTGTAGTTGAAAAGCGTGGTTTGATACCTGACGTAAGTGTTCTCCGTATGGAAGATGCTCTTCGCAGTGTGGAGGCATCGCCTACGGCTGCAGACCAGGCGCCAACTCCGCAAGCGCCGCGGGCCCAACACGACAGACGACCTATCTCTTCACTGCGAACAAACACACACGTTTGTCAGAGGTCGCTTCGAAACTTAATGTTAAGCTTCCTTCTATATATCAGGTTCAGACAAAAAAAAGTTTTCACCAACAGTCACCTAGAGTTAGGGAACACATACTTATAACTGCTACTTAAGATTATTATTAGTCGGTAGTTATGCGTACTAGTATTGTATAATAATTTAGTAGGTACTTTTAATCAGAAGTTACGAAGCTGACGATTTGGCTCGACGTTTCTATTGAAACTTTATTTAAATTTAATTTTTTAACAAAAAATGTATAAAATTACTCACTTTTGACTCTCCTGAAGCAGGGTTAGCGCTTTCTTGGTGACGGGGTTCTCTCGACTCGCTTTCACCCATCCAGTGACGTCATATAGCACAGGATTCGTGCCCTGTGCATCATATTTTTATTGTAAGGCAAATCATTCACAATAAATGTCATCAAATTGTTAAAATCAAACCAAATTTAAAACAAAAAAATTGTGCAACTGTATTGAATCTGAATTGCGGCAGAATCGAGCACGCACATAATTATGTGCATAGTAGCTGTGAGTCACTCACAAGATTAAAATTAAAAAAAATTGCTGAATTTAATCTCGTCAATTATACATTGGGGCTGATCTATTTATTGATTAAACTACTCTAATAAAAAATCAATTTTCAGGTCATTTGCTATATGCACAAATAAATATGGCTGCAAATATAACAATTTTATGTCAATTCATTTTCTGTGTAAATTAATGAGAATAGTGAGACAAAAACTTTTCTACGAGACGGTACATGCGAGTTCAAATCCCGGTCAGAACTGAATCTGTTGCTTTTTTTTCGACTTTCGATTGTTGGACCACTTTATCCAACAATGAAAGAGAATTGCTTTAACCTATGCAAATCTGCAGGAGACATATAAGCGCATACCTGAAGGTGTTGCAACAGGAACTGTCTCGCGTGAGGCGCTTTCTTGATGAGGTGGTGTGTGTGATGAGGGGGTCCATAGTGGGACAAAACTCGCTCCAAAAATGTGTCGTCTGATGACCCCGGATACATGGATTCCTCGTCGAGCAACCTGTCGTCAAAACAATATTAATCTGTAACTAATATGCCAGACAAATTACAATTTTGAATAAAAAATTACGGTAGCTATCTATGTATATCTAACTACATCATCTTGTTAGCACCCTCTACTTCGGGTACATTAATTATAATACATCGACCTCTCTTCGGTATAACGCGTTCGTTATACCGAACTGACTGAGTGAGTGATACCCTTTTTATATCCTACCATCGAATGAGATTGAATGAATGAACAAATGAGTGAATCTGCATGAATGAACACCTCTTTTGAAACGTCACAGATCACTTTTCAATCAACTTCAGTCGACATAAATAGCAGAAGAGAGGTCGATCGATGTTGTATGATAATTAATGTACCCGAAGTAGAGGGTGCTAACAGATTGTAAATTTTGTGTGTGGTTGCGAGCCTCGGGAGAGGTTGATAGGCTGATGATGATAACGATGATTATAAAAATGACACCAAGCTTACCACAACAATCCCCGCCTGTCACATTCTCGCAGGTCTGCCTGCGAACTGCGTACGATTGTGTTCTGTGGCGCTTTGTCCAGCAACTCAACCATCGGCCCCGGGTTAACTGTCTCCGACAACCAATCTGCGGGATGTCAGACCAATTATGACATATTATTTCATATACTACAACATAAGAGATGTACTTTCGGGACGAATGAAAGAAAAAACAAACCTTCATCGTTGCCGTCGTCGAGAGCGATGCCCTCTTGCGCGTATCGCTCCCTTGGCGAAACCAGCGCGGCCTCGTGGAACACCGCTTGTAAACGCTCCTGGAACACAATTATAATTATAATTAGTTCTAGTATAGAATGTTACTTTCTGCACATAACAAGACAGCCCGTCGGGAGGCAGTGACCACGCTCCTACTGAAAACCGCGTTGAGTATACAGAGACACCCGAAATCTGCTGTTTAAAACGCGTAAGAGATAAATTACATGTTATAGTATCGTCTTGTTATATAATGTATGTAACGAGTATCGTTAAGAACTAAATATTAAATTGTGCAGCAAATTAAAAATTTTGCATGCCATGAGAAAAGATATCCAGTATTTTCTTTGTTTCCGAAGTGGTCTTCTTCTTTTCATATAAACTAGAGTCTCGACATAATTTTAAAAATAAAATTAGACGTCAAAATATCGTGTTGTGTATTTAATAAGGTTAAAATTAGGTTAATTTTCAGTCGCATAATGTACGAACCTCGAATCGCGAACGAGTACGCAACTGGGCCCCAGCCCTAGCCAAGAGCAAACGTACAGTCGTAAACGCTACGCTCAGGCTACGCTACGCTGGGAGAAAGCTTTGTGATTGGTCAAAATTTTATGTAGGTGTTACAACAACCAATCACCGGGCTTTATTTTTTTCGTTTCGTAAGAACGCAACGAAACGTTTGCATTGGTTTAGTTCTTGGCTAGGGTATCCTACTGGAGTATCGTAATATACGAAGGGTCTTAGGGGGCTGGTTCTTGGTAAAATTGCAATACCTGTAAATAATTGGATAGCAATTTTGAGAGTGGCGCTCCGCTCTGTTGGCCCGCGCACATTGGGTTGTCGGCGCCTGGCGTGTCCAGGAGTAATATGGATGCTAAAGTTCTCGCCGATGTTGATAGACTCCTGGAATAAAAAAGGTTTGATTTCAAGAACCAGTTGACTCGCTCCAGCTTCACACGACTACAATAAGGGACATTCGCATTTAGATTTGATAGGTTTATAGTGTTTAAAAACAAAAGAAAACAAAAGGCAAAAAATAACGTGGTAAGAATCTGATCTTTTTAAGATAAAATTCTTTCGAGTCAAATGTCTGTAGTCAAAATTTAAAAAAAAATACATATCAACAAAACAATTTATTAAGCTAATAATTAAAAAATTCTAAACAACATTAGTTAGTAAAATTATAAATAATGGTAAGAATTGCATCAAAAGCGATAAAAATAACTAACAACTTATCTGACAACTTCGTGACACTATTTAGAAAACACTGTTTAGAAAATTATAACAGTTTTTTTTTTACTATAATCAAATTAGCTAATCAGTTTCTGATTGCGAAATGCAATATCCCTTATTATGAATGCTAGGGAATAACTAATTCTGTGACTAAACATTGCCATTTGTTTAGATTACCAGTTACGTCTGGCTTTTGACTTTTTGGATATTACATAATCTTCGAAAGGATTTAGTTACTTGACAAGGACTAAATCCTTTCGAAAATACAACAAGGATAAATGGGGCGACACTTTGATTTTAAATATTTGTATAACAATATAGAAGAAGTACCAAGGTTTTTTTTCTTGTAATTTTGCCTACATCATTTCGACACTCGAATATTTTCTTCAAACTTTTTGTACAGGTTGAATTTCTTACCTATTAACAAGTGCAGCGATAATGTTAAACGTCTCGTTGTAGAGGCCGTTGACGAAGGCGTCGAGAGCCTCGGTCCCGGTTATTTCGCGCTCGTTAGAAGGCGATGGCGTTCTGGAAAAAAGAAAAACTTGTAGTTATATTTCCAAATAAATCGATTCGTTGTGCCTCTTTTGCTAATGCCTATAGCTGTTGAACGCGAACTCTTCCGAGTTAAGTACACTGTTTGCATGATAGAAAATAAAGACTTTTGCCTATTGACGAAACATTTATTGAAAAAAAAATATATATAAAAATTATAGTTACAATGTGATAATAGGACTGGATAGGACGTTTAATTAGCATAATATAGAAAATGTTAAAAACATAAAGAAATACCTGAGATTAGCTGTAGGTTGCGGTGAGGTTGGAATAGCGTTCGCGAATACCGCCCTACTCAACTCTTCCACTGAGACGCCGAGCAAACGCGCCGCGCGTTGCGAACACCCTGAACTTGCGAACTGGTACTTGAGGCTGGATCCTACATTTGCTGTTAACAAAAAGAAAATGTTATGAATATTGCAACGCGAATAGACTAAATTCGACTTTAAGGACATTGAGTCACAGAGCTATGCTATGCAAAGAATCGCCAGGAATTTAATCTGCTTATTTATATTAAATACAGAATCTATATTCGTAAATGAAAACTTATTTCATTTGACGACGGTTAAAACTCTCATGTGTGACGCTTATTGTGAGTGTACAATGAGATGTCTGAAAATTCTAGTGATTTCTGGAAAGAAATTCTCAATTGTAAGATCAACAAAGCAATGTCTTTTTTAGAAAAGAGAGTCACACCTTTAGCCACCCCGGCCCATCCGAGATGACACACGGCGGCGAGTATTTTCCATATAGCCGTTTGCTCCTGTTCGGTGACGTTCAGCAGATGCAGCGCTTCTTTAAGCGCAGAAAACTCAGTGGGGGCGTCGGCTCGTTCGCTTGAATTGATGAAAGGGTTGGGAGCGCTCGCCGGCGCTTGGTCCAGAAGCAATTCGCGACGAAGCCGACCATCGCATCCGTGGAACAGCCTACGTATGGAAGTATCATTCTCTTACTATTTTTGTTCCTAATAGCTTGTTCAAAATATAATATGAGTGACAATAAAACAATCAAAATAATTCAAAATATAATATTATTTCTAATAAACTTTTAATTCGCTGTAGCACTATCGTTCAGCTCAAAGTGTTAACCCAAGTCATTGTGATGGAATTTAGCAATGACTTGTTAAAGGATGTTAAACTAAAGCATGTGTCACAGGTTAAAATAAAATTAAAATTATAAAATAATACCCGACTTTCTATCGAGCCCAAATACGCTATATAACTGCTGTAAGTTGCTGAGAAATCGGGTGTCTCACATACAACTTGATGCTGCAGCATCAGGTCAAGATTACCATGACATGGAAATGTCACCGAAAAAACAGTATACCAAATTTCACATCAATCGAACATAATGAAAACCCCCTTCGTTAACTAGGAAACGGGGTGATGTTGTTCAAACCAGATCTTCGTAAATTATAGCCAAGAACCATTCCGATCATGTCAACTTTCAAACAATAAAAAAACCGGATCAAAATCGGTCCATCTGTTTGGAAGGTACGAATACACACGTCAAACTTACACCCTGTTTTTGTGTCGGGTGTCGGGGGTTAAAAGGGGGCCGTGCCAGTGTTAATAGTGGTTAAAATAAACTTTAAAGCCAAACAACACTCACGTATGCAAAGCTCGGAGGGGTGCCTGACCAGGCTTTAGATCCGGTAGCAGCGTCTGCACAGAGGCCGACACGAGCGCACCTCCGCCGTCGAAATCGAGGGACGTGAGCGACACGAATCGCGACGCGTGTCCATTTGAACTTGTACTGAAACAGGATATACAAAATTTACAATTTAAATAATTTATAATAAACTAGCTGATGAGCCCGACCACGCTTCGCTGCGGTTCTCTTGGACGTTCAACGGTCAACGGCTGCCACGACGACGGCTAACTGCCACTTTAAATGTGACAGCGGTTATCGTTAGCGAGTTAGTTTTCCTCGCTCACGGCAGATGACGCCGTAAAAAAGGTTTTTTTTTTTCTCTCGCAATCGAGATTATATTATAATGCAAAATATACACAATATGCAATCCTTGAAGCGGATTGCATATTGTGTAAAATATTTCAAGTCAGTCCGTCGGCAAGTTTTCGAGTTTTTTAGAGATACACAAACCAACACAACATTTTTATATAAATATATATATTATTAAAGGGTGGCGAGCGATTATCATCGCCTAGCGAAGCAAGCAATACATTAAATCACCACAATTCAGCTTAGTAAATTTTTTTAAGTATAATTTTTAATATTAATTTAATTTTATATAACTGTGTACCACAAGTCCACAACTTTATTTACTATTAATCATGTATCATAAAAGTTAATGTAGTGTTAAAAGGCACACGTTTCGCAGCCATAAACTGGCATTCATTTGCATTCTTAATTATGCTTGTGTTTATGTCCAGTGCCAGTTATGGCCCATCGAGCTGACTTTTAATTAAATTATATTTCAAATGCTTACCGACAAGATCCAAATGTATGCAATATATCAAAGGCAACGCTAAGCCTCTCAGGGGTTAATTTGGAGCCTTGCGCAGGATAAGTGCTGGCTAGGTACCAAACGCAGTGACGCATTGCAGAGGTCTTGCCGGACCCAGATCTGAAATTAAACATTGCATTATTTTTATCTGGTAATAGTAGGTATGTATAATTTAATGCTACAACTTACACGTATTATGAAATAAAAAACTAAAAATATAATCGCCTAGATATTTTGTAGAGATATCTAGGATAGGAAAGTTATGTCTACTAGCTCTAGTTTATGTCACTTTATTTTTTTACTTAGAAGCTTTGTTTAGAGGAGAGCATTGTTTTTCTTACAAGCCTTGTTTTCATATTGATATCTCTACCCTTTTTTTTAATCACGAGGAAATGCTAACGAAACAGTAAGTAAACAAAAATTTTGCCTTTTTTGTAATGAAAAAAAGCAAGCGGATTTATGTTATAGTTCTGTAAGTATAATAAGAACTTACAGAATATAATCACCTATTTTAAAATACAATAAGTAACATTAAATTTAATTCACAAACAGCAGGAGATCAAAAGCCATGAACATGTTTCGGTGATTGATTGTAGGCTATAAAATGCGTTAATTTTTAATTTACACAAATAACTTTAACGGGGTTATTGTGTTTGTGATTTTAGCCTGCATAGTGAAGTAAGAAATTACTTTATCGGTGAAGTTAACATATTTAACTAATAAAGTTAACTTATTTACCTATTTTAAATAACCTCTGGTAAAAAGGTTAAATTTTGCCCTGCTAATTTACGTTATTTTAAATTATTAAAAGTAAAGTTTTAAAGCCTTTATAAAAATACTAGCATAAACTTAAGCACCGGCAGTATACTGGTGTGATCTAGACCTTTAACCTGTAATTAAATAAAAGTTTATACACATATATACATTTATTACACAGCAATAACATTTGTTAAAACGACCACTTTGCACGTATTGAAATGTCGTTTATATTCTGAACTGAAGTGTCGATTCTATTGCGCTGTTTGTGGCTTTTTACTATAAAACTTTTTTTAGTATAATTTATTTTATTTTAAATTTTTGGTAGACATTTTTATTGAATAAATGTAAAAATATTAAAATAAATAATGTTGACTGTTTGAACATTATTGTCTGTTTGGGGTTTGTGTGAACGCTCTAATCTCGGAGAATTGTGAACGGATTTTATGAATTTTTGTGGATGCTTTATACACTTATTTCATTAATATCTTATTCACCAGTTATCATTTCCAGCAATCATTATCAAGGAGTTGCGAAAATATCGGTATGAAAAATGCGTTTTTTGCTTACGTTTTTAATAAGTTTGTATGACAAAAATTATTTTCTAGGAGGTTTTTAAAGTTTTCACAGCTAGTTGTTAAGCTAGCATGACTAACGGGCTATAATAAATACTTCAAACACTCACCTCCCAAGGAAAACGATGGATCGATCTCGACGCGAAGCAAGCATGCAGCGGTGCGCGGACTGTGCCGCTGCGAACACGTGCGGAGGCATATCGTCAGCGCGACAACCGCGAAACATCGCTGCCACCTACGAATACGGAACACATACCATTGGAATAGGCAAACTCTGTAACTTATGAAAACATACCGGATGTCGTGGGTTGAGTCTCCACCTAGTCACCTACCCCACACCACTTCTAGCAGGTCTGGGTATTTAATATTGCATATTGATAAACCTTCTTTTTAGTTTAATAATGTTTGTTTAAAATGTTCTGTGACACGTGAGTGTTCTCATTTGCCCTTTCTTCGGATCCGAAAGTGGAAGTACGCCGGCCATCTAGGGCGATCTTACGACGACGTCCCTCTTAGACATTTGTAAAACTAACCTTTTCTGTGTAAATAGGCGCAGTCCGCTTGGGTGGTCCAAGTACCAGGAGAGCATGACCGGCGCGGGCATGTGGTAGACCTGCAGCATATCGAGAACGAAGCACGTGCAAAGCACCGCACTCGTTAAGACAACGAAGGGACGCTATGTCTTCACAACGTTCCAGTTGCGGTGGGTTAGCCTGAAAGAAAAAACAGATTAACTGTGAATTAATCTAAGCCTTATATTTTGGTAAAAAAATCCATTACGATTTCAAATTGTAAGTCCAGTGGGCACAGTAGATATAACTGTCTAAGAAGAATTGGAACTCCCAGTCGGCTCCCAGTCTTTCCAAGCTATAAACCAAATATTTTTAAAGTTCCAGTGAATAGGCATCTTCTGGGTGAGCTCGCTCCATCTTCGGCCTCGTCTTTGCTACAGGGCTAGATGCTATCCAAAAGCAAACCTCTTTAATAATAATAAAAAAGAAATTGAGAGTATCGCTTGTGTCCCCCGGCTGACAGTGCTGATCCCGTAAACAGTTTAATAATTTGAAACATATGATCACCAGATTAAATTACTTAGCTATATTAATAGGGGTTAAAGTATGAAATTGCCGTTTTATTGTAATAGGTACTTCGAATTGACATAGAACCTTCATGGTTTGAGATTTTTGAGTGAAACTTTTTTCATACGGTACCTATGTAGTTCTTCTTTTAAAAAATGTGCAACATTCGATTATTAACTTTCAGTTGTTTTTTTTATTCAGCTTAGACAATAAAGATGGATACTTCGAAAATTCGTGTGATTTTTGAATACGAGTTCCGACGCGGAACTAACGCGGCAGAAACAGCTCGCAATATTAATGTTGCGTTTGGAGAGGGGACTGCTAATGAACGCACTGTGCGATTTTGGTTTAAACGCTTTCGTGATGGAAACTTCGATTTGAAGAACGAACCACGTGGAAGACCGCCCACACAGGTGAATAACAATGATTTGAAAGAGATGGTGGAAGCCGATCCGAGCCAAACTACCCAGGAATTAGCGGCATGGTTTAACGTTACCTTACCAACAATATTGACTCATTTGCGTCAAATCAATAAAATAAAAAAATATGAAAAATGGGTGCCTCATGATTTGACTGATCTGCAGACTCTACAGGAACTGCAATTAGAAACCATTCGTCACCCTCCGTATTCGCCAGACCTTGCTCCAACGGACTACCATTTTTTTCGTGATTTGGACAATTTTCTGCGTGATAAAAAGTTTTCTTCTCAGGAGGCAGTGCAAAATGCTTTCACACAGTTTGTCGAATCTAGATCACCAGAGTTCTATCGCAAAGGCATAAATGAGCTTCCTATTAGATGGCAGCAATGTATAGATAATAATGGTAATTATTTTGATTAAATAAATATGTTAAATTTAAAAAAAAACGAATTTTTATTTTTCAGTACAAATCGGCAATTTCATACTTTAACCCCTAATATAATGTTATAAGAAATTAGTAAAAATCAGTAAGCGTATTAATATAATATTCATAATATATACCATAATATACCAATAATTATATTATATTATAATATGGTATGTACCATATTATAATATAATATAATACTTTCAAGATGCTGTTAAGGATGTTTCTACGCTGCAGTGCTTTTGCAATGCTGACACGTATACTATACGTAGTTTTCAGACGATAATTCGCGAAGATCTGCCTAAGTAAGTATAATTGCTAAAGTGCTTACCGCATGAAAACGAATACTACCTTTTCCAAATCATCATCGTCGACTGTCAGCACCTCGTCAGTCTGTATGACGCGAACTTGAGTGCGACCTGCGTCTGCGTCGCCTTCGCGGACCACTGCCGTGAAACCGCCTCGGTGAGCTAACCACATGTGACCCGCTTGTAGCCATTCTTTTTCGCACGCCAACTGCTCCTCCGACTTCGCCTGAAAAGTATAAAATTTAATTTAATAAAAAGGCTAGCATTAAGTACATATGGAATCAGACCTAGCACCGCTCTCTGCATAGTCCACGGACTTACTGGCGGGATGATTGGTGCAATCATAATTTTCACTTAAAACTGTTAAAGATAAGAAATATTACATAGTAAAATTGTGTAGTGGATAACATTAGCATCACGTCGCTTCCCAACGAGTCATGCGGATTCAATTACAGGGACGCCGACAACCACTTTTACGACAAATTACGTTTAAGCTGCGTCATAATATTATACACTTATCCAAAGATCACGTACGGTGGGAATCGTGTCGACAGGGTTGTCTCGGATGAAAATCTGCATTTTATTTACCAGCAGAGATATCTGCAATTAATTATTTGTGAAGCTAGATAGGTAGCGTGTTAGAAGTAAAATCCTACTTGATATTTTTGATTGACAATCTGTTTGAGGTGCTATTCTATTTTAATACCCTAATACGATCACTTAAGGAAACTTCAACGTATATAATTTCAATAAGCATGGTTCTTTTATGAATTCTTAAATTCCTATACCTAAAATTCCTAAATAGTTGTAGCGATATTTCCGCATAGTCCTAAATTGTGCAACCAATTCACATGTGTAATATTACTTCTTTTTTTTTTCAGAAACGATATGAAAAATATACATTCTAACTAGAAATGTACATTCTAGTTACATTTATAAATACTTAGACAGTAAAATAAAATAAAAATACATGCGGTCGGTTTGCATGCAATGCCGCCCCAGTCCCCCAGCAAGTCAGTGCTTACGCTCAAAACATAACCAAGTCGCGCAAAAGCTAGTAACTCTATTAAGATGGAGCTTACGGAAAGTAGTAATTTGGAAACAGCACTATTAGCGACATTACAGGTACTTCTTCGTAACAGCAAGCTATTAAGTACAAAGTGCCCTTAATAAGCTTCGAAACGTTATATCTCTTGAAGCCACGGACATTACTTATGTATATTAGTTTAACGCCGTTTTAGACAATTTACGGAGAGCTAACCGATAGTTGTCTTCGGTTTATGCTATGTACAAGGCATTTAAAAGTACATAAATGTATTTGTATATAACTATAAATTATTTTTTTTATTTGACAAGAAAACTATGTCAAATAACTCCATACTTTTCCAAATAAAGGACGATAGAGTGGTTGATTGTGGATCCACTTTATGGTAAGTTCCACAGTCGTATAAACACAAAAGTAAAAATCAGGGAGATTCAAGTAAGCTGATAGAATAAGAGGTATCTGGCATCGTTTACTCCAGCATTTTTATACTTCACATGGTATGCGACTTTCGAGTTTCGACTATAGTACTTGTTAACTGAGCTGATATTGTCGGATTTCTGTAAGAGTACTGCACCATAGCCAACTGAACTGGCATTTAAAAATTTACAAGAGCTTGGATATTTTACGGTCAAAAAGACAAGGCTCAACAAGATGGGTGTATGTAGAAAACAGAAAACTGGCACTGGATTTCCACCAGAATTTCAACAGATGTGGATGAAATTTAGCCAACAGTTTATTATCTGCATTAACATAAGCATGCTTTTTATCTGGAAATGTGTTAGGTTCCCGAGGGATGGTCTAAAAACTTAAATAAATGTGCGCCGCCGTCGTAACAGTGACAAAGATGTCAGACGTTATTCAAGACTCCTTTTGTTTTTTTCAACGCAAACGAAGTCTCGGGCACCAGCTAGTATATAATAAATCAAAAGTCATAAGTCCCCCACACAAGTAATCTTTAGAAGGAAGTGTGCACGACTCTTCCCACGTGCCATTGATTCACAGCTAATTCAATGCAATTATCCGTAAACACTGGCGTTTCCGCGATCGTTCATACAATTAATCACAAGTAATTACTTAATCTCACTGAACGGCAAGTGAAACCCGACTGTGATCGTAGAAAGCATCGCATTTCCAAACGGTTGTCTTTCTAGCACACAAAGCCATACTTACTTTTTAATAAATATATAGTACGGATGGAAGGCTTCCACCGTACCAGAAATAAGTACAATTTAAAATATTTTGAGATAAGTGTACCTACATACATACTATTTTTATTTTGTTAAAAATTACCGTTCCTAACCGATCTTACAGCAAAACAGTTTCACGACTGAGAAAAATGTGAATATTCGTTTATATAAACAATTTCATATGATATTATTTTAAATAGAAAATAAAGAAAACCTAATTATTAACACCCTTACATTGTTACATTTTTCAGTGAAACAGAAAACAGTAAACAAATTATTCAAATAAGCAAATTATTTACCAAAAAAAAGTCCTGATGATGATAATCCTTAGAAGAAACCCCGAAAAAAACCCACGATCGAGGATCATTATTGGTGCACATTAGTGCTTCCTGACATTAATGCATATGTATCAATCAAAAAAAGACAGTCGCACGATGACATTAAGCACTGGGTCAGTTGCGGACCGCTCTCACGCAGCCAGAAATGTACAAGGAACAAATGAGGTAAACCAATAAACATGATTCGTGTAAGCTGTAAACCACGTTATCGGACAGGCGCAGCTGGTGTCCTGCGGTAACACTACTTCAGACGGTAGCCCTAGAAAGTACTGTACCAAGAGTAATGCGAGCAAAACCGTTGTTTTATCTACTGCGACGGGCACTGGGGTAGGGGCTTGATTTCACTACACTTTATGAACATTTTATTTGTGTGTTGGCAATTGTATAGTGAATTTTGTTGTTTTGATGAATAACAACTGATATCAACTTTATGTGTATCACAATTCTCTGTCTTATCTCCATTGTTAATGAAACTAGGGTTGCACCACTTACGGCGCTTGTGAGAAGTTTGACAATAGAAATTTCAAGAGAGCACATTTATTCAGGCGATTTTCATAAATTCAACGGATGGTACGTAAAAACCTAAAGCCTAAAACTTAAACCTAACCTAACCTGCGTACGCATAAATGCATAAGTATGTAGACAATGGCCTTGATTTCATTAGATCACTACACCCAGCTTGATATATTTATAAGTAATTTTGAATAAATCTATACTAATATAATAAATTTGAAGAATTTATTATCTGGAGCTACCGGTCGGATTTGAAAATCTTTTTTTCAGATTTAAAATCTTTTTTTCAGATTTGAAGTCAATTCTTGAGGAAGGTTTTCTTAATATTCTAATTCGAAAAACCAAGTGAATTCCACTACATTACACAGTTACGCCGTCAATAGAATTTCGATTTTTTGTTGAACGTTGGTTCTTAAATTGGATTGGCTAAATTTCTCGATCGGATGTGAGACAAGTTCCACAATTTACGACGTCTATAAACAAGCATTGCAATTCGTTGGTCGAATGTCGCCGGTCGGCAGTACCGCTAGTGCAACATTATGGGGCCCTGAGTCGACAATAATGTCCATACCTCGACACAGCGGCTCCTTATATGTAACAATGATGTATTTTGACCCGTCAATGCTTTGTCAATGCAAGTGGGGATTCAATTTTTATTTTGTGGGTGGTATGGTTTCGTTGCGGCCGTTAGCAGTTTTCAGACCCGAATCTCAATATTTACGTATCTTTTGTGCTTCAAAGGGAAAAACAAATAGTAAGTAGTTGAATTTTAATAAAAATAATCTGTTTTCTGTTAAAATTTACTTAAGCACTAAACAACTGATTACTTCTCAACTGATTGACATTGTATTGTCTAGAAACCATACATAACGAGTTTACTTATTTCCTGATAAAAAGAGTAAATAAACATGCACCAATTAAAACCTCTAAAATGCTTTCTACTCTTGGATAAGTTTCACAACACTTTATAACTAGTCAGAATAATGCTAATATCTTCTTAAATAAGCTAACGATGTGTCTTAATGATATTAGTATTTAATTTTCATTCAGTCGTCACAGGTGTCACTTGACTCACATTTCTAACATTAAAAAAAGAAAAGAACTTACTTTAACAAATGCTAAATAAAAACTTTTTTGCTAAAATTATATGCTAACTGTGATTTAGTTTGCTAATACTATAGTGTACGGGATACAGATAAATGATGGAATGCAGGAAACAGGATACCAATGTAAACAAGAACGCAATGCAAGAAATTTAATTATGAACACGAACTATTTTGGTAGTTATAGTTACCTATATACATAATACATACAACTTTTCCGGGTGCATTTTCTTTCACGAAAACGAACAAAATTACCTTTGTTTGTGGTGATTAACCTACTTTATATACATTGTATAATTTATGAGAAGTTTATGGTGTGCGTTTTATTACAAGGATGGCAGCAAGACTTCCGAAGCCCATGATCATAAAATGGAACAACAGAGGCACTTCCTCAGTATAGATGATGCCATCCCTTTTAAACATAATACCTTCTAAAACTAAGTATTAATAAAAAAAAATGTAATATTCACGATCTCGGTACCAGTTTTAAAAATAATAATCTCCATGAAGTACTTAGGTAAGAAATAAAATATATTACATTTTATATGCTACATTAATTAAATCCAATAAAGTCAACTTAGATTTAGTGAAATATTTAATGAAATATAAATGAAATATATAATGAAACAATGTAGGTATATCTCCAGGAGTATTCGTTTATTATTTAATATTCATATTCGGAAATATAATATATCGGTAAATAGATTATACCTACGGAAGTTGCTACCTTGGCGACCTCATTAGATCAAAGTGGTCTGTCAATCGACTATCACTAGTACTATTAATGCTACAGCGCAATGGTACTAGAACATGTTGTGACGAGGATATGGGATAAAGGGTACAAGTAGAGGTTAGAGAGTAGTCCCTGTTAATTGACGATGGTCTTCTTTGGCAGTCTGCCCTGGCATACAATTTGAAACAAACCGATTGAAAATCGGAAAACTAAGTGAGTAGATGCGCTCCGCTCTATTCCAGCCTCCGGAAACGGTTACAAAATGATGCATGTTATGTTTACTTGTTAATGTCGACGCCCACATATTTAGAACTCAAGTTCTAAGGTTGCCTACACACTACGCATATTCTGCAATAATATAAATAAGAAAAAAATGTAGTATAAAGTTTCATATGTAGTTTATGCAACCTACATTCAATGGTTATCAAATTTTAAAATAACAATAATTATCGGCTATAAAAGTCAGGTGCGTATTTGTAATAGATTGTTTTAAATTTGTCACATAAGAAAATTCCTCACACTATAAATTTGTAACTCCACACATTGAGAGTTAAAAGTGAAAAAAAAAGTGTTAATTCGCCACAGGTTCTTAAATCTAGTTGATTGCTCATAAATTTTCCTAAGGCGTTGAATATCATTTTATTTTTAGATGATCCCTCGATAACGGTTTTCTGGGCTGAGTTATAAGAAATATTATTAATTATTATTATTAATATTATTATTATTAAGAAGAATTATAACAATATTGTTTATAAGAAACAAATAACAAACAAAATCTTCAGCTTTATTAAATTAGTACCTGTATAGATTTTATGAATTGTATGGACAAAAGAATATAAAACTTATGTTCTATTTTAATAATTTGGTAAACTGCTGGTGTGTAATATCAATATATATAGGTATGTGTGGAGGATGCAGATAGTTCTGCTTCAGTAAATGTATTATGTATGAGTCATCAGTTACGAAGAATAAATATTTCATAAACATTGCGATCAAAATGTTTTCAATGCATGGAGCGTTTATGTTCGCCTCGCTAAATGAATAACCAATTTAGAATTCGGAAAAAATGACACAGTCTGCAACCGATCTGTTGCTATTAGCAGGTTTTTTATAAATGGTCTGTTTGCGTTGAAAGGTGACCCACTATATTCGCTTTACTTGCACCGCGTACGCATTTGCCTGAATTGGGTTTGTGGTCTAAGTAGACACAACGTCCGATCGAGAATGTTAGAAATAATAAAACGAACGAAGGACAGGACAACAGATCACAATTTATAATTACTATTATTGCGATAATAGTAAAAAAATAATTTTCTTTAAAATAAATCGCCTGTACCATGCATTTATTGAATATGATTTGTGAAAATAGAAGTTATGCACTCTTCCGAGTATGAGTTTAGAGAAACTTCTTAGGATTTTGCTCGGACTGAAAATAACTTCTTTTATCTTTACTACAGACTTATAGAGATAATTATCTAAATAGAGGTAATGAATTTCGTTTACTTGAAATACCATAGGTATATCATTCAATCATTCCATACTGATCGGCCATTTCTGCAACATAATTTTATTATCTAAATCCGAACACATATGATATCTACTGATTAGTGCGTAATGGGCAAAAAGAGAGACGTATCATGGGCCATTTAATAGTACATCAAGTAAAGTTGGTAATACTTGTAGTTGGTTGCAGACAGCACCACAAGATTAATGGGCATTACTGGCGAAGCCATGTCAATTCTCTAAAACGAAACAATATATAAACAGTGTGAACAGATTTTCGCTTAATCAACTCTAAAATCCAGCGTACTTGTACGTGTCGTGAATAATTCATAAACAACTCCGGACTAGACGCTTTCTTGTAACAGATGTATTGTTGGGAATTTAAAGCATTTAATTCAAATGCCCGTGGGGCTAATTTAGTGTTGCCAACAAAAGTATAATACAAAATGGCTGCAGATAATAATGTATTCTTCAAACGTTTAATACATATTTTGTATGGGAAAACAAATGTGTTTTTCTTATTACTGTTGGAGAACAAAAGAATTTAAAACACAAACAGAACACCAAGAAAATATATAAATAATAATAGTAAAATTAGTTTATTGCATATGACCAAATTTTAGTAACTTCAAAATTTTCACAATTACCATCGGTTCGGACAACGAATCATGTATGAAGAAACGGTGTATTCCCAGTAGTTCGGTTAACAGTTCGGTTGACCGAACTAGTGAGACTTTTTTTTCCCAGTAGTTCGGCCGTACAAATCAACCGGAATAGTGAGACCATTTTTTTCTGGTCCATTCCCAGTAGTTCGGTTAACACTCTGGTTGACCGAATTATAGACTGAGACTTTTTTTCCCAGTAATTCGATCCTCCTTTTTCCTCGTTTTTCCTTTAATTTAAGTCCAGTGTTCTTTCGCCGCCAGAGCCAAATTCGTAAATGCACTTTCCAGAGGTGACCCTGGTTTGGATATACTCCTTAAATATAACCATCGGGCAAAAAAAGAATAAATTATTTATAATTTTGTTTTTTTTTTTTAATATATATGACATGTAAAGGTAATTTTAATTAATAAATTAACAATTAATCTATAAATAAAATTGTATATAATATTAAGCTTCGGTCCCCTAGGCAGAGTGCCAAGCATGCTGGCTGCATAATTGAATTTACAACCGGAATGAAAGAAAAATGGTCTCACTATTCCGGTTGATTTGTACGATCGAATTACTGGGAAAAAAGTCTCAGTCTATAATTCGGTCAACCGGAGTGTTAACCGAACTACTGGGAATGGACCAGAAAAAAATGGTCTCACTATTTCGGTTGATTTGTACGGCCGAACTACTGGAAAAAAAAAGTCTCACTAGTTCGGTCAACCGAACTGTTAACCGAACTACTGGGAATACACCGAAGAAACAACCACAGAGAAAATTATAGATTCTTTTTGCAAAAATAAATTTTACAATTACAATATTGCTTAGAAAAACTGTCGTTTTTATACATCCTTGGGCTGAACAAAGTGAATCAGAAATCTGTATCCGGGCAGCGTTGCCTAAACGAATGCATTTAGAAAATAACTGTCCAAGTTCCGGGCGCCATGCTGTTTATTATCTCAGCCGATATAATTATTTCGCTGTCTAGATTTGTCGTAAATACATCGAATTGCTCTATTATTTACAACCCTTCGACGAATTTGTCGCATATCCGCTGAAATTGAACCAATTACCGACAACTCGTAAACACCTCAGACACTCACTGCAGCTGTTGTAATGAAAAGATTTGCGACATTTTCTACTTTAAATTTGTCATTTCGGAGTAAATGCAATTTACAAACCAGATACTGATAATGTACTGCACTTAACGATGAAGAGGTTCTCTTAATTTCTGAATCTAATGTCACATATTCTTCCGTACAACGGTTTGCCATGATTTTACACTAGTAGTAGTTTGAACTTCATAAACTCATAATACCTCATGACGCTAGAAATCTCATGACGAACTTTTTTCGACAGAGATTAGGGCTTCGTTATAAAAGTTAGGCTATCAGTTACTGGGAAAGTATTCTTCTTTTCTACATAATAAAATACTATTTTTTAAACAAGTACCTACTTAAGCGAGTATAGTACTAAACTTAGCAACTCCATCATAATAAAGTACAAATGCACATGCACAGACGACCTTAATTGGAACCTCAAATTGGACCCAGGGGCTCGTCAGCAAGGGCTCCGACCATGTGAATGTCAAAGCTATTCGGCTTTTCGATAACACAAGTAAAGTTAGACAAATGAAAATGACAAAACTTTTTGAATTGGTTTAATTACAAGTCAGGGATGTTTAGCGTTAGTGCAAGTTAGTGTTACCTATAAAGAACACAAAAACAAAATATTTTTCTTCCCTTAATAGAAAAAATAAGAATCCTTTTATTCTTAGGGGTAAATAGTAATCTTAAAAAGTTAGATCATAGTACTTTCCAGTTAGTTACACCTTTTTTTTAATGAATATCAAATATAAGGTAAAGGTTTAGCCAGGTTAAGCAAAATCGCCGAAAACTGTTTCAAAGATTATACTCAACTTTACCTATTATTCAATGAACGCGATAGAATAAGGCTTTAAAGAAAATTAGGTTAGCTTGTAAACATTTTCACCTTGTCACACATCACGTCCAGACATATCATTACGTTATGTGATCAAATGTTATTAGAGTACCTAGTGCGCTAGAAATGTTGATGTTTCCTGTCGTACCGCGTCATTAGTGCCATCACCTTCGTTAAGTCTGGCATAATGATAGTCGCACTGATCTTGACTGCCTTAAACAATCCTAAGTGGAAAACTGGAGGCAGTCACTGAGTATCACTATTTATGCTGTTGGAGAATGTAGAAATTGATTTATTCATAATTCAGCTTAACACTCAAAGCATTGCTTCAAAAATAGAAGCGATATTCAAACTGATTCAAACTTATATAAGCTTACATTTTAAAATGTTTGATGAGCTCTTATTTTTAATAAGCGTTTGAATATTCAGCGTTATAAAAATTAAACAAGCAAAAATCGAAGAAAACTCAAATGAAAATAATTTGACCTACAGTCAAAATTACTTTTCGTGGGTAAAGATATAAATTTAACATTGAATAAGAAATTTCATATACAAATATATGAATGCTTAGATATATAGAAAGTCGGATCTGTATATAGAAAGTGAAATGAAATGTAATAAATACAATAAAGTCTCCAAAACCGCTTGTTGATTAACAGGTAGATTACCATACAAAGAGCATTAATATAAAAGTATCAAGTAGAATTTGTGCTTAAACCTTTTATAACCACATAGATAATTACGAGTATATGGCCAAATCAAATTGTAAACATATAGTAACTAACTGTACTTCCACGCCATGGGTATTGGTGTTTCATAAGTGCGAATGTGTTTATTGTGTCATGAATCATTGCGTCACGATATGTCCTAATTTACTACAGTCTTCTATACTAATATTACAAAGAGAAAAGATTTGTATTTTTGTATGTTTGTAATGAATAAACTCAAAAACTACTGGAGCGATTTTAAAATGATAGAAAGCTACATTATCAGCGAGTAACATAGGCTATATTTTATAGAGTTTCGCGGACGAAGTCGCGTGCAATAGCTAGTATGTTATAAAACAGGGAGCAGCAAATGCCTCTAAGCCTAAGAGAAATTTGTACAACCACTTTTACAGAGAATGAGTTAAAACTTTAAAACCAATTGGGTTATGCACTCAAGAAGACGAATATTATTAGAACGTTGTTTTTGCTCCAATCTTTGATATGGAAGTCTTATATTATCTCTCTATTAAAACCTCGATTTTAGGTTATACAAAAAAAAGTTTCATAGTCACATTATACGATACATTCTCACTAAAACCAAAATATTAAACTCATGAGGTTTATACATAGGTACATACACACTTTCGAAACACTTTGATGTTTATTGATAAATTATGAAACAAGCAAGGAATGCCATGGCGTTGTGGTTGCAGGTATCGATCATCATAACTTTGAAGATTTGTTAATAAATGAAATATTGCACATGTGTTTTGTAAGTGCACTTAAAGCTTAAGTAACACATTTTAAGAATTCTGCTATTTTAGGTATCGCATACCTTAAAAGGAAACAAATAATAAAACGAAACCTAAGAAGATTTTGTACTGAAATAGAACCTAAGGATAACTAAAAAAAGTCTAGGTATGTTAAAAAAATAATTGGTAACAAAGTCCCTGTTAGGAATACAGAAATTACTAATAACTTACAAAGCCAATCAATAACCTGAAATTTGCAGCTGAAAGTATAACTTCTTCATAAATCCGCTTATTTCTATGGTATGGCATCATCAGCTTTAATTGACAATGCTTAAGCGTTCTCTGAATCAATTTCAATAAATTCTGTGTAGCAAAAGTTCAGTAATATCGAGTGAAGTACGCCGATGTGACATTTAAACAATTATTCGATTTAAACAAATCGCAAATTACGAGTAATTGATGTCTTCTTGATCCAATTCCAGAAAGTGGATAATTGTAGACCATTACACTATTTTAACGATAAAATTTTTTAAAACATAGCTTTTTATGTTGTTTGATATAGTTTTTTTAGTCAAGGACCATGTTCTTCAAAGCGAAAACTACCAGGGACGATGCCAGTGCGCTGTAGACCCTGGTAAGATGAAGGTTACTAAGAAAATTTTTGGTAAGGATATAGAAATGGGTTCTGAGGTCCCTTGCATATATACAAACGTAAACACAGATATTGAATTTCATGGTTGTCTTTAATGGATACTTATCTGGCAGCTTACTGCTACCAGACAGGTTGCCATAGTTCATGAGTTTAAGGTGAGTTCTCTCATGAGTTACTTCCGATAGTAAAATTATGCCTAATTACCCCGAATTTACCATAGTTTGAGTTGGGGAGTTTTTCCTCATTATTTCTCATCTATATCTAGTTATTATAAAATAAAGTCGCTGTCCGCTTCTATCTGTGTCTGCTATCTTCGTCTAAACCACTCAACGGATTTTGATTCGGTTTTCACTTATGGAAAAAAACTACAAACTAGGAAGTTTGTGTATACAATATAATTTGCAGAAAAAAATCGCAACCAGTGCGATGCCGGGGCGAGTCGCTAATATTAATTAATATTGAAAGTGACGATATTTATGTTACTTAGTTTAATCAATACTAGCCCGTGGAATTGGTACATTAATTTTACCATACATCAAATCATGTAGTTCTAATTTTTTATATGTGGGTACCGATGAAATGGTAATAACAAATCCAATTTTTCCACCTCGAAAGCCTTTCGTGCACTAAATTTCGAATAAAATGAGATAAATTTGGTCCACATAGACCTGATTGTTTCTGAGATACAAATGTTAAAAAATGTGAGTACTCTCACTGTACTGTACATTATATATAATTGCCTTAACTTTTGCCATAAACCCATTTCTTAGGAGTTTAAATTATTAAAAACTAAAAATAACTGTAAAACATCAATTTTTTAATTATTTTTTTTTTGCAAACCTTGAATAGCCGTATCTTTAAAACTATTTCACCTACCAAGACTAAATTATTCTCATTCAATTTAAAATTTAAAGTGTGCATAGTGACTTTTGCCGTAACAGAGGTCCTTGGTAGTAAAAATCGACAAAAACTGAAAAAAATCCTATATTATAATGAATTTAACAATAATCCGAAAGCTTTCGAGGTGGAAAAATTGAATTCGTCATTACCATTTCAACAGTACCAACGTATAAAAAAATCAGAACTACCTGATTTGATGTAAGGCAACATCTCTTGTTTAATACGATTTCCATTGACTACATAATTTTCTTCAGATATCTTCTAATTACTAATTTATTACTTACATTTCCTGTATTGAACTTTAACTCACGCAATGCACGGTTCTTGGTCCCGTATTTAACTCAGACGTAAACATAATTATGAAATAGATTTTATTTCTAACCGCTCGAAATCAAACGAGCGATCAATCACGCAATAAATCTAAAGATATAGCAGTACACACGGAATAGTGCCATAAGAGTCGTAAGAGTATTGACAAATCGTGATTCATGACGCTCGTTTGTGTTATCGTCCTAATTTTTTGTAAGACATCGCCCTAAAAATATATTCACTTTTGAAATATTACAGTGCCTAATGTTACACACATCAGTGCCTATGGTTGCGGAAATTTTAGCTTCTAATACTAACAATAAAAAAAATACAATATATAAAAATCACGAAATGGTTCCAATACAGTAATTGGAGCATTTTTGCCTATCCCACTTTAACATTTATTAGTTTTCGGAATAAATTCTCTATTTGACATTTTAATTTTTTTTATCACAATCCTGTGTGTAGTTTTGTTGAACCTACATGTAAGAGGACCGGCTGGTAATAGCAACTTTCCTTTATACTATAGTGCACTGGCCGTTAAAACTAAGTTACACTTTTAAAATTGCTATTTCTCCTAAACTATAGAAGTTCGTTTTGAAATAAAATTAAAACGTTTTGTAGTAAATTTCATTACCTTTCTATGAAATTATAGTTACTTATACATTAGTAACGTTTTTAGGCAATTTTAACTAACTGTCAAAAAACTCAAATAATATTTATAAGTATGTTTTACGTCCTATTTTCATTTTAATAGCTGTTATTGCCTCTTTGGACTGATTACAGCTTCGAGTCAGCATGGCTAACTGAAGACGAGGTTTCGGACACTATTTTAGGAAATATTCTCCCATTCTCCCATGAGGGCCTGTTACCGTCCTCAGAGCCCTAACCCTGAGGACGGTAAGAGTTGGTCTGCGACTTCTGACCAGCCTCTCGAGCTCATCCCAGGCGTACTCGATAGGGTTAAGAACAGAACTTCTTGATGGCCAAGCCACCAAGTTGATACCAACCTCCTGACTGTACTCTTATACGACCTCTGCGGTGTATGGTCGGTAATTATCCTATATCAGCATCGATCCAGCACACATATTTACTAAATATGGTCCTGCACACTCAATAAGGATCTCTTGAGCATATCTTTCTACAGTGAAAGTGCCATTTTCTATGGCCGCTTGTTCTGTAAAACCTTTTGAAGAGATGCCAGCCTATACGCGTACAGAGCCTCCGCCGTATTGGAATTTGGTATGGGACCTTTCTGCGAAGCAGGCTTGAAAGTATCGCTCAGGTCGCCTTAGACTCTTTGCCTTCCATCGGGAGTGAATAATGAGAATCGAGACTCATCTGTGAACAAAACTCTTGCCCATTCTTCTTTACACCACTGTATGTGTTTATGGGCGTAGCTCAGTCTTGCTACACGATGCCATGTCAGGAGTTTGGGTTCACTTGCTGGCCTTTGGGGTTTCTAATTTGCTTCAGCAAGTCTTCTTCTCGCTGTACTGTCACTAACGTAGTCTTTGCGGATCTCAATAAGCTTTTGCTGGACTACAACTGCATTAAGGTGGCGATTCCTCGACACAGTGGAAACATATCGATCTTTTCGGGAACTAGTGCACCTGGATCTGCCACTACAAGATCTTCTCAGATGGTTTCCAGTTTCTTCGTATCTTCGCTTCACCAGCCATTCTTGCAATACGGCACATACCGATGCTTAGCTCCAAAACAGTCATGATTCTTGCACATTATTCAGGTGAAAGAGGCATGATAAGTGAATTTTACGTGCTGTAGACAACTTGGCTTTTGTAACAAAATTCATCGATCAAGAAATAAATGAAAAATACAAAGTCAAAAGTAAGATGGTAATTTGAAAACAAGTGTTTTTGTTTATAATTTTTTTTAGCCTTTCCTTAAAGGAAGTCCTTATCGACTTTGAAGTTTGTATATAAAAGTTAAATTGTTTTTCGAATCCTTTTTATTTCAAAACCCTAACTTCTATAGTTTAGGAGAAATAGCAATTTTAAAAACGTAGTACTTAGTTTTGACGGTCACTGTAGTTAAGTTATTAAAGTAAAGTTGACGAAAGAACCATTATTTTAATAAAGTCTGCTTAATTGTAAATATTTTAACGATCCAATAAGGAGAGTTCTCTTGTGAAAAAAGTGTGACTTTAAAAATGTATTGATGTAAAAATTTAGATCCTATCTAAGCGATCCTGTCCTTATTACAACCAGAAAACAGATAGTCTTTACCACATGTAATTTTGTATGCAACGGATAAATCGAATTATACAATGTTGTTTAGTTTTGAACTATCACAAATAAGAAACAAAGCAAAATAAGTATATAAAGACGACGTGTAAAACGATATGATGTTTCGTTTATGGGATATTATTGGAAACGGATATTATTAGACCGATTCAATAGGTTGATAAAATTTGAAACAAAACAAGATCGCAATAATAATCTGGTTAGAGCACGGGGCGTGTCGCGAACCAGTCTCTTAATAGAAATAACCCGTATTAAAACCATGCAATTATAGGATTTCACTATATTGAAGGTGTTCGAGCGTTGTTTAGAAACCGAATAGGGGCATGAATCGACTGATTAAAATGGAAACTTGACACCGCGCACAACTAAAACAAGTAACCACAGAGTCATTATGTCAAGTAGGGGGAGACCGGGTAAGTTAACACAAAGGTAAGTTGACACAACTTTAATATCTCGGCATTTATAGGTATTAGAAGTTTGGTAAAAACGCGGTTCTAATCCGGTCCTCCATAGCTCTGACTTGTTACACGTCGTGGTCCTCGGGCTAACCGTTGTGTTGCTACAGCGGCAGCGTCTATTGCGAAAATTGCACGAAAAGTATTTCATAATTTTTTTTGAATCCATTTATAGTACTTATTTTATGATGTGTATAGATTTGTTTTAAAGTGTAATTAAGTAAGTTTAATACATTCAACTCATTATTAAATTAAGTAACGACGTGTATTTTAAAATAGTAATAAAGTGTATCTAATCGTTGATTTCCAGGGAGAGGTAAGTTGAAACACCTTGTTTCAACCCACCTCGTTTGTTTCAACTCTCCTCAGTTTCAATTTAATATTAAATTTAATTTGTATTTCTTTTTGTAGAATGACGAACAAATACAAGCATAAGACGGATAGAGGTAAAATAAGCATCGAAATATATGATTTGGTCGCCGAAAAGGTTACTTGAAGAAAAAGGTCTTCGGGATGCTGCAAAATCGTAAAACTCAAATTCTTTGCTATACCGCTTCATTCAGAAAAAAAAGAAGCAAAATGTTAACAGCGAGATGTTAAACGTTTTTAATATCTTTATTGAGTTTTTTTTATCCTTAATAGCTTAACCTCTCTTTGTTTCAACTTACCTTGTTACCTGTTTCAACTTACCTGAACAAGAAGAGTTGAATCAAACTCACTTGATGTAGAAAAACCATATTTTTAAATAAATCTAACTGCTAAACTTATTCATTGAGATTATTAATTATAGGGTGAAATTGGCTTTCTAGTGATACATTCTTCGCAAATCTAGCTCATTTAATGTGGAAATAATGTCCGAATACGTAAATATTGTGTCAACTCTCCTAAGTCTCCCTTACTATGACACTCGTGCCCGGAGATTTTTTCAGTAAATTAGAAAGCATGATATATATATTTTCTTCGAGGCGATATGGTCTGGCGGGTCATGGGTAGTTTACTTTTAAGACACCTTAAATGTACTTGGATATGCTGGATGGTTACAAGTAAAGTATTAAGCATAGTCAAATCTAGGTTTTACTACTGGAGTTTCAGCTTTTGACATCTAATTACCTAATCTAAATTGGTAACACAATAATTAAGCGTCTCTTCAAAATGTTCCGAGTACAAAAGGGTTTAATATTTAAAGCGGCGATACTGTAAGCATAGCTTCGTCTTTGTCAGTCAGTAGTCAGATTTTCACTGACTCATTTTAGGCGAATGTAAAAACATTTCTCACAGTTCAAAACCAACAAGACAAATTTTAACAAAAAAAAACAACAGAGAGACTTTAACTACAACGCAACGCGTATTCTATAAGGTTACAAACACAAATAACACTAACGCACATTGCTTCAAAATATTTGAGATGTACCACACCATTTTGTTTTTTCAGACTTTTTCAGATTTATAATTTAGATCCACTCCGTGATCCTCTTTTGTTTGATTTAAAAACAAAACACTAAACTTACGCAAAAAAAAATCGACACCAAATCATAAGGTAAACAATGTGGACATTATAAAATTCATCCGAATTCAACGTCGAGTCTGCATTAGGAATACATAAGTCAGGAAGCGAACGTAACGTTTGCATTCCACACACAGTAATATAAACCATTTAAAAATCCACATCTCTAAATGGTAATGTCAACATCCTGAGGGTATATTAAATTTAGTCGCTTTGCACGCCTCAAATGCAGTAGTGAAGTCCCGATCCGGATATCTGTGCTGTCGGTTGAATCTATAATGGATCATGGTATTCATGGTAGGTATATTTCCATTAAGCCAACGTTTATGGGTTTCGATTACGTGAGATGGAAAGTATATGGAACTGGTTGTGGGGGAAGTCGGAAGACACATTCCCGATAGACGGACACTGAGTGACGGGGAAGGAATTGTATTTTCTGACGGAGCAAACGTGTCTCAACTCAACTGAGAGCTTTCAACATTGAATTCAAATATACTTAACATGGTAATGGAATAGAAAGGAAATATTTCAGATTTCAATAGTAATGTTTTAAAGTTAACTGACATAGCAAACTTTGACGGTTGACTTCATCATTATTCTTTCATTTAGACGAACAAAATTATTAAGACACTAAGGGCCAGTTTTATAACAATCCGTTAGTTAAATTTTATATCAAATAGACGAAAAAATGATCTAATAGTATAATATAGTGTACTATAAACAACTGTTCGTTAGTCAACAGTATAATTTGACAGCTAGCGTTTACTGGTTCGTTACTGACTATGATAGGGTCGGTTTATCTTACGTATCGTTTATTTTGTTATTTTTGTAAATAAATGTGTTTGTGACGCGACACTTGACAGTTCTTGACAGACTACAACGAAACCATCGACAATATTCATAAAATTCGGCGTATTTTTTACGGGCAGCTACCGAATGTTTAATTTCTTTTATAGAACCACCGTCAGTAAACGTTATTGACGGACCGTTAACTGTTCGCTTACCAGCACTGTAACGAACGGGAAAAAGGTATGTCGTTTATAAAACTGGCCCTAAATGTAATTTAAAATTGACTCTTGATTATTCGATTGATATTAAACTATAATAAGCTTCATATAATAAAAACTATAAGTTATTTTAAATTGAAAGAACCTATAGATTATTTTCAAAAACCGTTTTTAAATATCAATGGAACCTACGAGCGAATATTATGGGCTATACCTTAGCAGTGATTTAATGCAACCTTGTCGTGTTCGAGATTGTTACATTAGAACAAAAAAATAATCCTCAAAGTCCCAAGGAAATATGAAAAGGTAGTCACAAAACAAGTACTTTCTATTATTAAAAACCGCTAAATTTTCATAAACTATTCTCCATTCTTAGCTAACAATACTTATACCGTATTATTGTCAACGTAAAATAACAATATAC
Organism: Synanthedon andrenaeformis; assembly: GCA_936446665.2. Lineage (NCBI taxonomy): Eukaryota > Metazoa > Arthropoda > Insecta > Lepidoptera > Sesiidae > Synanthedon > Synanthedon andrenaeformis. The sequence continues at coordinate 6,561,942 of OW387796.2, forward strand.
TTTCATTCGGTGAGATATCTCCTTACCGAATGAGATTCGATAAGAGAATTCTATAAATCACCTATCAAAGCTCTTCAATCGAATGCAATCTAAAAGTAAACTGGGCTTGTGTTCGTTTACAAACATTAACCATTCTATTGCAGAGGCTTGAATGAAGTGGTTTGGAATAAACGCTGCTATAATAGTGAGATGTTCTCTTTATCAAATATAATTTATATATATGGTGATAGTACAAATCGTAATCTCTTCTTTAACTTACAGGTCACCTTTAAACGAATAGTTTTAACTGAAAATACTGTTAATATAATAATTATATCCCTTTGTTTTTACTGGATTTTGTGCTTTAGCTGTGTATTATTAGATTATAAAGTAAAATGGAAAGCACTTCTTTCTGCCATGTTTGTACTAATGTAAGGACGGGTGTAAAATGTACTTAAAAAATTTCTGTAGTGAAATTTTTGCCACTTTTAACCTGTTGGGGCATATTTAAAGGTATATAAAGTCTACTAGTTTTGTATGCAATTATTTAAACTGGATTACTTTACTGGTGAATTTGTATGTGATATAATATTGATAAAATATATGAGACAGGAAATTGTAGCAGAAACATACAATAAAGACGACGAGCAAGCAATGGTGATCAAATACCACCTGCCGAGTTCGATGTCCATTTTCAATAATTAATCATCATAGCTTAAATAACGCAATAGAATCAAGATATCAATGTTCCCTAATAGCTTAAGTGTTAAGTTGGCAGCACCGTCAGATAGGCCATCGGACGCGTGCGATACACTTTCGAAATTGTGAAGCGCGTGGGTGTTATCTGACCGTACTTTGCCGTAACGTAGTTTCGGCTGAGTCCCTATTAAGTTATTATATTTGCAGTAATGTCATAGTTTCATTAATCTTACAAAGTAGGTATATTAATAAAAATCTGTCTATGGCGTTGCTTGTGTCATAGGCGACGGTTAGCCTGTCTGTCGAACTTATCTTAAAAAAAGTATATGTCAGTCGTTGGACTCACGTAAGAAATGAAAACGAAGCTTCATAAAAATAATTGTATGATATTTAAATTCCTTGGCATTATCGAATTAGGTAAATTGTCGCAATTATTGAACAATGAGAATAATAAATTCATAATGACAGACAATTAAGAAAGTTTCCGATTAATTCAAAACGTTCTACAGAAGCAAACGTAGCCGCCGAGTGGTTAAGGCGACTGACTCGAAATCCTTCTGGGAGCAGCGTAGGTTCGAATCCTACTGGCTGCGTTCAATCTGTTAACGTTAGTTTTTCCACAAATTAATAACATTGTACCGTAAAAAACACCTCAAAAATGTCTTGTCTGCTTTGCATATTTGATCCTTGTTATCATATCTAGTAAGTTTATCATAAGCTGACGAGTTCAATGATTTTACCTCATCTCACAAATTGTTCTTTTCTGAAGTTATTTTAAATTATTATTATCACCTACATCAGTCTTTCCCAAAGTGGGCGATAACGCCCCCTTGTGGGCGCTGCAGGCCTAAAGGGGGGCGGTAAGAGACCCAGAAAAAAAAATGGGGGCGTTGTGTAGAGGCTTGGGGGGTGATTTGTAATTTCATTTAGCTAGGATGGGGGCGCTAAAAAATAATTTACTCTCAAAGTGGGCAGTAGCCAACATAGGTTTGGGCACCCCTGACCTACATCAACGCTTACATGACGAGTTCAATGATTTTACCCCATCTCAAAAATGCCCAACGCGCCTATAGGTTTTCACTTCAAAAAAACAAATGGTTAAAATAATTGACGACGACGTTAAAGAAACATGTAAGTAGGTACTTAATGAAGACACAAAATGCATCTAAAATTGTATATCTATGAATATTTTATTTGACAAGCGCTTAATTTAATGTGTCTTCGGAGACAGAATCGATAGGAAGTTCGTACCACTAGTTATTTATAGAGGAAACAGAACTCGTTTGACACAATTCACGGTCAAGCTTAATTATGATTGGACATTTGACGTTGATTTTGTATAATTTTTATGCATTAGTGTGTCATTTAAAAGTCAGGTCAACCTCAACGCTACTACCATAGAGAGAATATCTCGCAAGACAGTGGCGATTGAAACAAAAAAAAAACAAGCAAACACACGCGCATTGAAGTTCAGACGCAAGAACACAAAGAATTCACTGGAGGAATGTAAACTAACCAGACTAAGACTAAGACTAGGCTCTTTAGATGACCTAAGAGATAGGAAGCGTATTTACATAAATGTTTAGACTAATGTAATTAGCTGGTTAAGGCGGTTGTTGACGTACAATTATAACTGACACGGTGCCATATCGGGAGGATCCCGTTGGAAGCGGGATTCCCGATCCTCTTCAACCGGTCGACATTGATACAGATCGGCAATTAAAAGGTGATCTATTTCTTATTAGAGATCTATAAATAATATACAAAAAACGATAAGTTTTCGTTGCATTTTTTTTTTGTTAGGGACCTCGAAACCTTGAAATTTTTTATACTAAATAATAAATACACTCCACAGTCGAATAATGTCGTAGTATGACGTATCTCAGAATACAGAGAAAATAACTGCATGTGTGTTGTGTTTCGGTCAGTGAGTGAAAGTGCAAGAACTTATTTCCCTATACCTACTTTATCCTAGGTACTAACGTCGACGACGACGCAGTTGCAGCATTTATGGTATTGCTTGTGTTAATAAGAGACGGTAGCCACTTACCATCAAGTGTACCATCAGCTTGCCTGCCGATCTTCACGTAAAAAAAGGCTTCCCACGCTATCTATGTCATATATTAAGTTGAACGTTCAGCTTAAGGTGGAATCTAAATGTGTGTACAGAGCAACGAAATCAATTGGGGTTATTTTGTTACTCATTGGATTATATAACATAAATTATGCTTTGACAACAATATTTAAATAAAGAATATTGTCTATAATGTTATTTATTTTTCAGACCTTACTACTTCAGTATTTATTCTAAAAATAGGGCTAGAAATACTAATTTGATTTCTGTATGACCCTTGAGAATAAGTGAAATAATATGAGAGAACTTTCAAACTTTCCCCACTTCAACTACAGACTTTATTCCACTCGCAGTAGACGTACCTGTAACAAACAAAAAACACCTTTAATTGGAAGATTTGCCATTTGAAAAACAGAAAACAGTAGTGAAGGAGATCAAAAAACAAGTAGTGGTGATGGGGTCCCAAACCACCCAACGGATTTTGATACGGTTTTCACTAATTAAAGAGCAAGAAACGAGAAATGTTTGTGTAGTAATGTTGTCGCTAGTAGTAATGTATATTTGTAGAACAGTGAAACGAGTTCTTAAACTATTATAGAGCATTCTCAAAGAAATTTGTTTCGATTACTTAAATTTAAATTCGGCGGGAGCAATTGTTTCTAGCTCAATTATGATCTGATTCAAAATGAGTCTTTTATAAATAACTAGCGAGCCGCTCCCGGCTTCGCCCAAGAAAAAAAAACACACGTCAGTCGCAGGACTGCACGTCACAAGTGAAAACGTAGCTTCACAAAAACATTACATTACAGGTCCCGAGTTCAATGGTTTCTTCTCATCTCAAAAATCGTTCCTTTTTTAAATTATTTTAAATTAATATCAGCTACATCAATGGTTAGATTACATTATATGACAGTGTCGCGAGTTCAATGATTTTTATCACATCTCTAAAATTGTTCTTTTTTTAAATTATTTTATTTTAATACCTGAAAACATACAGAGGTTTCGGTTACATTACATGACAGTGTCGCGAGTTCAATGATTTTATCCCATCTCAAAAATGCCCAACGCGCCTAAAGAAGTTTTAACTTCAAAACCTAATTAGGTTTTATTCGTTCAGGTTCACAACGTCGAAATCTTTAATTATACATAATTATGAGAATTCCGTTAAAAATGAACTAAGTGATGGTGAAAACCGCATCAAAATCCGTTGCAAGGTTTATGAGAAGTTAGCGGCTATACAGAAGCTACCTTAAGATTTAAAAAAAATCGTCTATTTTATTTCGTGTTTAAAATTGTTCGTACAAAGCGACACCATATTTCATATGCTTGATGAAACACACAAGTCAAGCGATTTGTCAGATTTGTGTATACATATTTTAAAGGAATGCACATTCAGAGAAAACTGACTTTCTATTACCGCCAAGATCAAAAAAGCAGAGGTTATAATATACAAAGAAGACCGACTTGATAAAAATCAGTCTAGTGCCGAAGGAATCATTAACAACTTTCGCCAAACAAGTTGACAGTGCTATCCATCCAATGCCTAATGAACATTAAGAATCTAAATTCGAATTAAAACTTTAATTAATTGTAAAACAGATGAAGCTGGATTATAAATTACTAAATCGTGATTAGTAACATGTTTTTAATTAATATCATATAATACGTAAGTATATTACAAAAAAATACTAAGATAAGTAAGAATTGAGTAATATCTGAATATATTATATTAGGTGATGCTTGTGTTATAGAAGTTGCCAATAGTGCATTATTTATAATATTATTATTAATTCGAAATGTAGATACAATGTACAAGATACGTTGTAAAAATCTTTGCTGAAGTTTGTTACTTTTTATTTTATTTTCTTTGCTGAAGATTATAGGTATCTCCTATGAACGAACACAAGATATTATTGTTAATGAATAGGATTCATTACGATGAAAGAAACTTTAATACATCATCAGAGAAAAACAACAGTTCAAAGTTTTAAACAATAGGTAAGACATGGACATCCAACTTCAAAGAAGTATTAGTATCATAGGATGCATAGGATTGGGGTTTTCGTTGTTAAGAACTCTTTGATTAAAAAAAAAATGCCTTTACTCTCTAAAGCAAAACATAGTTCACAAACCCTTACCTAACAATCTCACATGGCTACTAGTAGGTATTTGTCAAAGTTACTTACAAGTTAAAAGACAAATGAGTGAAAGCTAATACCATCGTTCACTAATGAAGCCCACATTTATTACTTTTAAATATTCAGAATCCTTTGATATCGAGAAGACGAATAATAAACTGATCAAACATACAACGTTGCTATACAAAGGTGTTTTTTGTCAAATATTAAATATGCCACTATGAAAGAAATTATTTTTATTGGGCCAATGCTAAGCAACCAAACGTAGACAAGTTGTCGTCACCGTCATTCAACAAGTATCTATCTGCCCACACCTAATCATACACGCTACATACATAGGTACATGAATATTCCAATAAAACAATGCACACCCTACCGTTTTGCCATTGGTGCAAATCTTAATTTTAAATACGAATACAATTACATGTCAAGTATTACACAATAGGCATTTTATGTGTAGGTGACAAATTATGTATACTTGACATTAATTATGCCCTTGAATGGTTTTTATTCTACCCGAGTGCCTTATAGGAGATTTTGTCTACTAATTAGTAAGTACAATTAACCATATATGTTTTGGTAATTTATCGGCCTTTGTTTGAATGTGGACCGAGCTAGTTCAATATAGTGTAATCCCCGTTGCGAATTAGGAAATTTGTTTTTAGAAATTAACCTGAATTAATTAATTGTATTGCTTTTTATAAAAATAATGTATGTCCTTAAGCGAATAATGGCATTCTTAAAAGCCAGATTACTACCATAGCGGTTCTATTTCTACGCGTAAGTATAATTATAATAAATATAAACCTAAGCTTTCATTTCACCGTAACATTAGTATAAAATGAAAATTGAAATTCCTTTACGAGCGATTCATTCTCGATGCGATAAATAGTTTTACCGATTTCGCAACAATTCCAGAGTGTAGGAGACAAATTATACAAGAGATTAACTTTATGAATGTAAAGACGTTACGAAATTACCATTGTTTGCCGATACAAATAACTCGGCAACATTTCAGCATTACTGACATTAGTCAGCTTTCGCACGCTTTCAAAGCTTCAAATACAAATAACTTGCGATAAATTTTGACAACCGTCCTTATAAAATGTACTTGGCAAATACTAGTTGCAAATGTTACCAATGATACATCTACGGGAAAACAAAACGCAAATTTTGTATGCACAAAAAAAGATCCTTCAAAAGACACAAAACTCCTAAACCGGTTTATTGATATGAGTACTGAGTAGGCGCTGCAAGTGCGGTACCCGACCTCAGCAGAATCTTTAAAGGAATCCTTAGGAATCCTTATATCCTTGTACAAGGGATAGGAAAATGGGCTCTGGCATCTCACTCACCGAAACACAACAGCACACACGCTGTTATTTCACGGTGGCCTTTTGTAAGAGGGTGGTTATTGCCGCCAGACGGGCTGCGCAAATGGCTACGAAAACGCATTGTGCCCTTCCACTAATAATTTGCGAAACAGCAAAATCTATTTTTAATCTAGTAAATACAGAATTAATTACATATAATATTTTCAAGATCAGTAATCAAATTGCTACAATCGATTGTTTACAAGATGCTTGTTTGGTGCACAATTCTTTTGGTATGCATGATTCGCGCCTCTTTATGCAAGTACATCTCGCAAATCACCAACGCTTGCGTTTTGTGTCTTCAGATCGTCAACGGTTTTGCATTTGCATTAATTTATTGTACAAGTTAAACTTGATACCAACGATGATTCATATATCCCTTTACACATTATTATAAGATTTCATTCAAAATAAAGTCCAAGGAAGATTTGAAATCAATTATTATTAGTATTAAATTATTAGTATTAATTGGATAAAAAATTCGATTGTATGTGTAATTATAGTTTCAGGCAAATTAAATATGCAATCGGAGTCAATGACATTTTCATGTACGAGTATCAAAATCACAATAAGTGAGTACATTTATAATTTGTAACCATGTATAATTCGTAACCAAAAATCAATTAAGGCTTATCCTTCCAAAAAATTAAATTTTTGCAACATTTTGTAACAGTATTATTCATTATATGTACGCCTTTTCTTCAGCGAAAAAAATATATGTTTATCTACAAGATATGAGGAATGATTTGTTGGGATTAAAAATTTTATTTTATTGAAATTGATTCAGGAAAAAAATTCTAAACTCACCCCCTTTTATTTTCAGTTATAACCATCTCACTTCTACAATATTTATCAAAAGATTATGAAATTTTGTACACTTATGAAGATAACAATGTAGCATGATTTGTTGAAAGCGCTTTTTGAAAATTCGTAAAATTGAATTTTATATAATGTTTTTATCAAAAATATTTCCCCACTTACTCAGCGCTAACCCGTTCTCGTCCATAAAATCAGTGCGGGGCGAGTCGTGATGCTAGACGGACCTGTGTCGCGTTGCGCCTCATCAAATTATTAATTTTTACGTAATAAACAAAGAATAAACATTTTAGTGGCAGAACAGACAGTGCATGATAGTGTATATAATACTTTAATAGGTTTTCTTTTTTGTCTTTTTAATTAAATCTTTAAAAAACTAAATATAAATTATGTTGTAATATAATATTCAATTTATTAATAATCTGAAATATTCAATTTGAATATTCAATTAATAATTCATCTGTATATATACTTGTTATCTAAATGGCAAAAGCGTAATATATCAAAAATAAAACAAACGAGAAAGGAAAGTTTCATGAATTTTAATTAATTAATATTAATAATTATTAATTAATACATATAAATTAATAAGCCTAATATAAATAAATAATAAAGCCACTATAAAGCCGGATTCCCACTCACGTATCTAGTGACTCATCGAATTGTTCTCCTAGAAGGAACGGTGGGGGGTTTCCCTATTGTAGGTGGTCGCGTAGGGGACGCCCCCGTGACCTCCAGAAAAATCCGATATCCTCGGTACACCGTTCTGGTAAAAAGTTGGTGAGCGGTTCTCGGAAACTATGAGGGATAGAAGGGTGGCGTTTGCAGAAGGTCATAGAGGGTGATCGGTAGTCACCAAGGAAAGTGTCATCCGGTCTACCGGGGCACAAAAAAAAGCCCCCTCCTTGGACCCCCCGACCATAACTCGGAAACGGCGCGTCACAGCCGTGTCGTGTTTGGGCTCATCGGGAACGTCTCGACGAGATAAAAAATTTGACGCCCCCCTCGGACCCCCCCGACCGTAACTCGAAAACGGCGCGTCACAGCCGGGTCGTGTTTGGGCTCATCGGGGACGTCTGGACGAGATAAAAAATTTGGCGCCCCCCTCGGACCTCCCCGACCGTAACTCGGAAACGGCGCGTCACAGCCGTGTCGTGTTTGGGCTCATCGGGGACGTCTCGACGAGATAAAAAGTTTGACACCCCCGCGGACCCCCCGACCGTAACTCGGAAACGGCGCGTCACAGCCGTGTCGTGTTTGGGCTCATCGGGGACGTCTCGACGAGATAAAAAGTTTGACACCCCCGCGGACCCCCCGACCGTAACTCGGAAACGGCGCGTGACAGCCGTGTCGTGTTTTGGCTCATCGGGGACGTCTCGACGAGATAAAAAATTTGACACCCCCTCGGACCCCCCCGACCGTAACTCGGAAACGGCGCGTCACAGCCGGGTCGTGTTTGGGTTCATCGGGGACGTCTCGACGAGATAAAAAATTTGACGCCCCCCTCTTACTCCCCCCCCTCCTTTAAAATTACACAATTAATAATAATAAGACCCAAAACCAAACCAAAACAATTAGACATGGCAAAAGACAAGACAAAACGAAAACAAAACGAAAACGTGAATAAATTTTCTACAAGCATTTGTTTTTTTTTTTTTTTTTGTTTTTCTATTGACATGAATTTTAAAAATTATAAAAAAGGGCTTTTGATAGCTTTTAGAAAAATCAAGCGCTGAATCAAAAATATGGAGAAAATAATAAATGTTAAGTGTGCCTTTTACAGTTCAATATACCCTAAAAAGCCCCACAGAGTTTCCATTTAATCCACTCAGCCGCTTTTTTGTCCCACTCGATAGATTTTTTGAAAAAATTGAAGAAACAAGATTCTCGCTCTAAAAAGTTCGTAATCTTTATCAAAATGAAAAAAAAAACATTTTTTGTCTCAATTTATTGTCACTTCACTCACTTGGTGAATTTGAAAAAAAATATCAAAATTAAAAAAAAAATTATTACCGCCGGCATTAGCGTTACCCAAACAAAACGTACTACGCGAAGTTTGCACGGTTGGTGCAAAAACTCAATTGTTTTTACTGAAAATTAAAAAATTTGTTAGTTTTGATAAAAACTTTTGTTTGGCTCTTTTACCATATATTTTATATTCGTATAAAGAAATATACATACATCTATACATATAAATAAAATTGGAGTGTCTGTTTGTAATATTGAAATAACCGTTTTTTACTACATGCATATGAATATATATACGTACATACACCATATATGAGTACATACACCAAAATAAACCAACCACATAACCAAACCAAATTTTTATCTGTCTGGGTGTCTGTTTGTTCCGGCTAATCTCTGAAATGGCTGAACCGATTTTGACGGAACTTTTATTGGCAGGTAGCTGATTTAATGAGGAGTAACTTAGGCTACGTTTATTTTAGAAAAAATCCAAAATAACATCCAAAATAACATTTTTTACAATTTTTGTGTGTCTGTCTGTTTGTTTGTTCCGGCTAATCTCTGAAATGGCTGGACCGATTTTGACGGGACTTTTATTGGCAGGTAGCTGATGTAATAAGGAGTAACTTAGGCTACGTTTATTTTAGAAAAAATACACCCCGGGCCAAGCCGGGACCGCGCCGCTATACACTCTAAAAACATAACCCTCGTTGTGGCGCAGACGGGTAAAAATTTTTACTAGGTAACATAATTTACTACCTAAATAACAAAACACGCTTCATTGTTACTGAATTATCCCTCTACATCGTAAATAATTATAAATTTGTAGTATGTATTTGCAGTAAAGTAGGCTCAGTCGACTATGTCGTGCCTTTGTCGTCTAGTCTCCATACTACTCTTTGCCATCTCTGTGCGGTCGATCTCTTGTAGAGGGTGGCGCGGGGAAATTAGCCTAATAATTCAAGGCCAAATCGGCGTTATACACCTTAAATATCAAACAATTAGTGCATTTTTAAATGCACAAAAATAATATTACACGTATCTTGAAGATATCTGCGAATACTATTCCACACTTGTCCAACCATCTGAAGCGATTTGACAACAAATTACTATTTGTTTTATTTTATCCATATTAAGGGAATAACTAGAAACTAAATAATAATAATTACTTTTAAAATTTATCTCACTTAAATTTCCTCAAATGTAACAGAAGTCCATATAAGTAACAACGTCGTCGTCGCGTGCAAACAAAGGTGCGTCTCTCATGCGGTGGGCGAGATAAGAACCGTACCGTATCTGTTCTAAAAGCTCAAACGCAACTTTGTAATGCACACACACCTTTTTATTTCACTCGGTAACAGCATAATATAATTGACTTTATAAACAAGGGGGCACTATTGAAAACATTATCGCGTGACCGCCTCTGCAGACGTAATGGGTGTTCGTGCGCTAGACCGATACGGGGGCGTCGATGTAATCAGATGCTTCCAAATAAGCCGAGTGAGATATCAAAGTGCACAGTGCGCCTGGGGCTCGTGATTGACGTCTGACTTACCGTGAACGGTGGTAGCTGATGGGAAGACAGTTCGCTCCACGGCCTCAGTAATGCACGCTCTGTGTCTGCGCCAACGGCGGCGAAGCTCACACCACACTTTCTCCATAGCGAAAGTTCGTAGAGCTTCCGCCATGTTACACCGTCCTTCTTCGTCGTTTTCTTCTTTATGCTGCTGCGCGCAGACGCAGTGCGCGACAGGGGTTCAGGAGGTATTCCGTTTTTACTTGCACCCCTCCACGGTGGTTTGTTACCGTTTGGACTCTTTCCGTTTAATACAGTGTTGCCTGAAGATCCTTTGCGTTGCAAACACTTATTTTGTGTAGACGACTTCCTCTTCTCATCAAAAAGCAAGGCATTAGCTAACTCTTCATCATTGTTAGAACCATCTGACTTCACTTCTTCAATAGTAACCACGGCGGATTTCCGTTCTCTGTAACTTGCTCTCATGGGACTTCTCGAAAACGTTTGCTGCTTGTTTCTCTCACCGTCGATCTCGTCGTGAATGGAAGAAATTATGCCATCATCTGCGTATCGCATTCGAGCCGTTTTCATCAAAGAAGCCATTGTGTTTTGAGCGAATAAACGTTCGCACGGGTCAGTTACTTTGCTGATGTCTGACCTAGTTTTGGAAGTGCTTTCTGAATCAGTATCACTATGACCTTCATAGGAACTGGTGCTGTTACTGAAACTCTTCGTGAATGAGCCGTCGTTGTTTCTGAATCCGTGATGATTCTTATCGATCTCCCTTATTTCTATTATACATTCTCCACGGAAAGACTTTTTCGAATGCAGACTGGTGTTTGAGTCAGATTTGGTGAGAAGATTTAACTTATGATCAACACAACCGTTAGCGTGAGATTTCCCGGTGCAATGCTTGTGAATTTTAGCAAGAGCAGCTAGTGTTTTATTGCCGTTGGGCGATACATCGTCACCGCTACGCAGTGATAGTTCGAATGGTCCTTGAACATGGAACATTCTTATTCTATTCTCCGTAGTTCTCACGGGGATTGTCGCCTACCACGTTTGGCATTTTCTGAGGTTAAAGTTTAACCCTTATCGATGGGATCATGGCGTGTGTCACTGAACAACGAGAGCATTTAGTAGAATTATGATCGTTTGAGTGCAGATCGGCGCGATTGTATGAACCATTGAGGTAGGACAACGAAACGTGATAGTAAATCGTGATTATTGTACGTTACAAAGTGTGATTGACGCTAAACATGATCGATTTAACTGAGAAATTAAGGATTATTGTAGATACTTCACGCTTAAAATTTGCACATTCTAAATTTATAAGCCTAAAGGCTTCGTCGATTATTGTCAAAAAGGTTTATTTCCGAGACTCTTCAAGGAGTGACTGAACTGGTAAGCCGGACTGCGCGTGCACGCAATCACTTACGAAAAGCGTAAATTTACTTAGACGCATACAACTTTAACATTGTTATGATACAACGACCAGACATAATAGACTCGCAACTGCCGTGCATTTTCTTGTCGTACTACAATATTGTAATCTTTTATAACAATGGTGTTATGTTTCTTATCGTAATTTAGCTTTTGATTGTAATTTTAAATAATTTTGTATTTATTTATCTTAATATCATGTCTAGAGGCACTTTTAAGATTGTCAAATCAAATGAAACTTTTCTATTGAGCAGAAAAGTAAAATAAAAGTAAACGGGCAAGAAACAAGTAAAATATTTTCGTCGACATTTCAATATTTTTATGTAGACTAAATTCATTTCCACGCGTTTTTATTAGCAAGATACTATTAGTACATATAATATGCATATTTATGTGTGCATAGTAAACTTCAGGCTATGAAAAGGCAACGACAGTTAAGGAATGCTCTCGGAATAGAAAGAAGATTCAAGATTAACTTATGTTTTATAAAAATAAATATTTTTGTCTCATGTTTTAGCAGTAAATACAATTTTTTTAAAGAGTATTTTATTAATTGGACCTAGATGTGGAAAGTCATTTTTGTATAAATGATAATGTCTTCTGTTACGTTATTTGTTGAAACAAAAAAGGCCAGGCGTTTTAAATCTGTATACCTAATACATAGATTGCAAACATTCACTAAAGAGAGACCACTATAAGAATGTGGCTTAAACTTTTGTGGTATGTAAATTAGAATTAAAATTATTATAAAAGTAAAAATCAAAATATGAAAGACATATTTAGGTGCTTATAATTGTAATACATATTAATACGATAAAAACATGACTATGTTTTAATAATATACTTAGTCGTTTATTATTATGAAGCAATATAAGTACTTAGTATAATCAATTATGTCGCTAATATAGCTTTTTCGTGTTGAAAGTAAAAGTAATTCGTACGTCTAACGCAGATTCGTGCAACTGCGATAGTATAGACAAAGTTCAATTCACCAAATATCTCGGCATACAAATTGATGAGTGTTTAACTTTTAAACAACATATATCATATTTGTCTAAGAAAGTCCGTACTATAGTTCACATAATGCGCAAACTCCGTAACATAGCTTCACCTAGTATTCTAACAAACGTATATTTTGCCCTCTGCCAATCGATCTTAATGTACTGTAATTTCTGTTGGGGAGGATCCTCTAAAACAATCATGATAGAAATCGAAAGAGCTCAGAGATCGGTCCTTAAAACAATGCTGAAGAAAAACTTTAGATATCCCACTACAGAATTATATAAAGAAAGCAAAGTACTTAGCGTTAGAAAACTTTTTTTACTGAAAATGACTTTATTTGCTCATAAACAAGTTATCAATTCTCGTCAATACACAGACCTTTTAAAAAAGCGAGTATTTAAAATTCCTCTGCCACTAGTACGAACAGAATTTGCGAAACGTTTTAATCCGTATGTACAATTAAGCATTTACAACAAAATTACTAAACATTGTGACTTTAAGCAATATACCATACGTGAAGTTAAGGTTAAGATTAAAAAATGGTTGTCCAGTCTTAAATACGACTATGTTGAAAAACTATTTAAATCAATTTAAAAACGTAATACCTACCACATATTTCGATAGCCTCAATATTTAAATTTGTTGTGTCTTTTACTTTTATATGTAACTACTTATTATTAGGTAATTTAGTGTATTTAGTCATTTATAATTTGTTATTATTTGTATTTTTAATTATTATAATTAATATTTTTATTTTTTGATATTTATTTTAAATATCAAAAAATATATTACATTTATGAAGCACACGATACAGGCCTGCATGCCTAGTGTGTGTCTTCATAGTTAACTATATGAATTATGTTCCTGTAAATAAATAAATAAAAATAAATATGTATTTGATGTCGGTTGTATGAGTAATAAATATTCTCATTGCGATTGGTGTTAACGTTGGATTAGATGTGTACCTTACCCACACATATACACACACGTAATAATAATTGATTAAATTGAGCACAAACAGTTACGGAATTCGATAGAATATGACACTTGTTTCGATGTTTAATACCATTAGTCATTAAAATTTAAAGAAAGAAACATAAAGTAACCTTGTATTACATTTATACTCAAATAGAACTAAAAAAAATACCGATTTTCAGGATATTTTATGTGTATGTAAACATAAATAAAAATACCTATTAAAGAAAGAAAGAAAGAAACATTTATTCCTCACACAATATATAAAAGCCACAAACAATTACATAACACAGACAATAAGTCAGGGCACAGTGCGTTTCGCAGTCATTTGGTTGGACAGCCCGTCTGGTGGCTGTAACCACCCCTTACAGAAGACAACCGTGAAATAACAGCACACAACAGTGTTTCGGTGAGTGAGTAAAGGATTCCAGAGCTCATCACCCCATCCCTTCTCCTCAATCCTTCTATGGCAGCGCATTTGCAAGCACGTTGCTTGTCAGAGGTTATAATATTATTCATATACGATATATTTTCTTTTTCAACGCGGACGGATTAGCGGGAACCAGCTCGTTATAAATACGAGTCTTGCGATGGTAAAATACTGCATAAAAATTACACAATATAAATTGTTTTGTTTGTAATTGTCTTATAAGTAGACCACAACATTTTTTTCCTAATTATAAGAAAGTCAGTTTACTTTTCTATTACGCCTTCGCCACTCGCGACTTACTTTATCGCGTTCTGTCAATATTTGAATTCACTATCTGCTCTCGTGCGTTTGGATATAGTCGTGGGAATGGGGCGTTACGTACATGTACTTACGAGTAGGTATATGTACGCTATATTTTACAAGACACCTTAACGATTACAGAAATTACCTCGCCTAAGAATTCATATATGCAATTTTAATAAAAGTGGGTTTCAAGACATTCTTCATTTGTTTCTTTAATGATTGAAAGCTCGTTTTCATTGGTTGGGTGCGAGAAATGTTCTGTTTACGCGTGCTAATATTTCTATATTGGCATTCATCTCAGGCACAGCCATGCCTATGTTGGGAACTATGCATATAATATGTGTAAATGTGTGTATGTGTGTGCTAACTTTAAGGAAAAGGCGAGCGAAAAATATATCAATAGACAGTCTACCTCGTATCCATATAAAAAACGAATAGTCTACCAAAGAGTTTAGGGGACATTGTATTCGGTATCGGTTCGATTAATAACAAAATATTGTAAAGGTAAACAAATTCTATATCGGTGCATTCAAATACACTTTTTTATACTATCCGATTAAGGTGCACCTTTTATACGTAGGAGAGTGTAATAACATTAGTACATACGAAGTTAGTCAACTTCGCATGCAAATTTCTTCTAACGACACAGATCCCACCTATTTGATAATATTGAAATTGTTGTTGCATAATAATACTGTTTCCAATGTATCACGTCATGACACGACACGGAATGGTTTATCCAAACCCTAACTGCCTTTTTTAATCTAGATTTATATACCTCTAATATATCTCTTATATTTATGTCATTAATTAATTTAGTTATTATGTAACATAAAGCTACAATAATAAAAATTAAAATATAAAGTAAGTAATAAAATATTTTTCAAATCACTGCCTAGTATAATCTAATTAATTATAAAAAATATGTATTTATCATGTTTTCATAAAGTAGCCAGTAATTCCTGAACCTAACCTAATCGTATTTCTAACAGTAGTTTAAATATAATAAAATTCATCGACCTATTAAAAGAAAATCATTTTGAACTTTAAATATATATTTTTAATTAATCTCACCTCACGTAAAAAAATGTTGACAATGGAAACCTTTAGGAAAACAAGTTGTCCGACTGATCGAGCAATCGATCGTGACTCGAATACTAAAACTCTTGGACAGATTCACTGATAACTCGCAGTCGAGTGTGGAGCGAATCACATTGCCTAATAAAATAAGTACGGATGTACATTATGAGATGAAAAAATTTACAACGTTCAAGCTTAAACAAGAATAATGTAGCCACAGGTATAACAATAAGGTCTTAATTTATAGGTAGACCTTAGGCTTAAACAGTTTCATATATCTAGACTAGAGTGTGCACATTAAACAATCACAACCTCGAATAAAATGAGCTTGTGTCGCTTTCACTGATATTTTCAAAAGTACATTAAAGCCTAAACTTGGCTATAAACATGAAAGATAATATCTGATATCTGTTTTGAGGCGGCTAATTATAAAAAAAAGTATTTTTGATGTCGCATAAAGTAGAAGGCGATGTTTTTCTTGCTTATGATGAACCCGTTGATATCACCAATAATATTTTTTGATTTTAAATTTTTAACAGAACAACTTCTAAAACCAGTTAAAAATAAAATGTTATAATATATACATATATATATAAAAAGCACAAGGAATTATAATTAAATAAGTTATAAACTAACTTAAAAAAAAGTCTATTAAACTGCTGAAATAGAAAATACAAATTCTCAGAATTAAAAACCAGACGCCTAGTACGTTATACACGTAGGTTAATTGAATACCCTAAACCACTATTAAATATTTAAACGGCAATAAAATAATCATATAGGATACTATTACGTTTCATAAAAAAATGACTGTCGCGAAACCTGAATTATTAAAATCGGAACGGCAAAGTCCTCATAAAATAACAACTGGCGTGTCCTTGGGTCAACACGTTTCGATCCTGGTGAAGATACTAATCTATATAGGTATATTTATAGAATTACAATCGTAGTCACTCGATTGGTTACAGCGTCTACTGTACCTTTACCATAAGTTATAATGACCGCACTCGCTAACGAGAGCGTAAAATATGTATATGGAAAATTGACAATTTGACATTGACAGTTGACAATTAATCATATAAATGTTTTACGCTCTCGCTAGCGAGTGCGGTCATTATAACTCATGGTAAAGGTACTGGTCTTTGATGTTACAGTGTAAGTTATCAATAAATATTGATGGTAACCGAAAATTCACAAAGAAGAATCCGTGTTATCTAACAAAAACAAAATATTATAAGATGTAGTAAATATCATATGTAGTTATGTACAGAGTGACGAGCGACATTTTTAAAATGATTATCTATTGAAACTTTATAACCGACTTATCCTCTATTAAAGCCTGATTCACATTGGAATGCGTAATGTATTGAACGGCCGCGCTTGAGGTAGCGGTGGCGCCAGATTTTTTTCCTAAATATTATTAACACTATGAACAACTGTCATAATAATATTTGGAACCAGTATTTTGAATGTGTAAAGCGTGTAAATATTTTAGTGTATCAAGTTAGAATATAGAAGTTAGTCTTCATTTTGTTATTGTAAATTAATAATATTAAACCATCAGCCATACAAATACACATAATAATTATTAAGAAATTTTGATTCGGGTCAAGGAATTTTGCAACATTCATACATTTACAGAAGATAATAATGTAATTGAAATTTATTAGGTTAGCAAGTTCTTGAACTTACTGAAATTATCTCGAAACGCACAGTTGAAAATAGTAAATAAATTGACCATTTAGATCGCTTTATGTGCGATACGGATGCCACGAAAAGGTACTTTAATGCAAGGTCGCGGAAAAGCCGAGGATTCCGATTATAATAAAAGCCATAAGAATGAAAAACTTAGAATTCCAAAGAGCGTTATTATTGCAGTAAAGTGGATCCGAAATGAACAAAAGAAACTAAATCATCGACAAATAACTGTTGGTTCGAATAAGCGCAGTGTTGATGCAACGATTTATATGGAAGACGACATCCACACGACTACCGAGACGTAAATAAACGGTCTTGTTATAGCTGTTTGTATAACATCCTTTTTAAGTATAACTCGTTGATGGTTTATGACAAGAAATGCTTTTATAATGTTGACTTCTTATTTCCTATCTATTTTTGAACAATCTGCGTACATTCTTATTTCTCTTATATAAGAAGAATAGAGACCCGCCTCCGGCTTCGCAAGGAGTTGATATTATCAAAAATCCTTTCTTAGAGTTATAAAAAAACGCTTTTTTTTGTGCTGTGCAATTGGCTTTATATTAAAATTGTCAGTTAGGACAAACGATTATAGAAAAAAGAAATAATTTTCTAAGAATTTTGTAATTTCAAGATACAAGTAATTCATATGGGTCAATATATGAGTTTTATAAGCTTCTCGGAATAATTAGACAGCCAATAAAAAAATATTTAACTAAACTGTGTTCAATAGGTTATTAAAGTATCGCTGAGTATTTAAGCGATAGTAAAGCCTGGGTTCAAACTATTCTGAGGTTTCGTAGTTTTACGAAATGTAAATGTTATTTATTTCTTGTAATGAAGACAAACAGATACCACATACTGAGTTTTTTTCGAGATATTTTTTCTCAGGATTCTAATCATCTTAGCTGTGTTTTTTTTCGAAACCCTGACGATTAAACGTATTTGAAATCTATTTAATGAATGAATTACTGTTTTATTGTGTCACTTATAGCCTGTTAAAATAAACACAAATTATTACCTTTGGTTCTCAGTTCAAGTATTATGTCAAACATTATGCATACCTACATCATGAATGCAAATTTTAGTAGCAACAGAAACACAGCGCAACACCTGTGACTCTGTGACATTAGTATATATATGAAATGTAAAGACAACTTCGTATAACATATTACACATAATCTATTGTCGCAGAAGAAGATATATTAAGACTATGTTAAATTATTTATAACGAGACTAATTAATTGCTTTATTTATATGCTTTATTTTCAACTGAGAAAAGTTATTTTTTTATTAGAATCCAGTATTACTATCTGATGCCCGCGACTTCGTCCGCGTAGAAAAGTTAATATTTGAGTAATATGACGCCTGAAATCTTTATCGCTGTGACTACGGTGGCGCCGCCATGGCGACGGTAGCGTCTAATTTTTTATATTCTTAGACGATCCCTCGGGAACTTAACATTTTCCGGATAAAAAGTTTTAGTACGACTGTCAAACGTAGGCTGTAAGTTTTCAGAGTATGTTTGTTAATTTTGAGCGCGGCCCACTTAAAATACCACGAGAGTTATAAACAGCCCTTTCGAGAATGCAGTCAAACATTGCCTGATTTACACTGCACACTCACTTAAAGAAAATAATTAAGAATAGCTGAAAGAATGTGGACAATTTAAGGCATATTGTGTTCAATGGAACTTATCGTATCCAACGAAGAAGGGCTAAGTGTCCACATTAGCATCACAATGCATTGCAGACAAATCAATGTGCTGCAGGCTACTCGGTAAGGTCCATTAGAAACTGGTTATCCTTCACACTAGTCGTGGAGCAAATGTCAAACGTGCCGTAATTTACAACGCGTTTGCGGAAAATGCACGACTTTAGCGGCTTCCTTAGATCGCTTGTGGTAATGAAGTCATCAAAGTAAACCATTGACAGGATCTATAACATTCTCTCAAGAGAAATTATTAGATGAATGTATATTGTAATTATTTTGAAGACGGATTTACGTATTAAATTATTTATTTAAATAATAAATTCAAAACGTTAAAGTTAAAAGTTGACGTTGAACGCTGAAACAATACATTTGCGTCAAATGTACAATAACAAGTAATGATAGCGTAAGGAACACGAGTTATTTCTCTTAACACAAATACGTAGAATGTAAATTATTGTAATCAATGCGTCTAATTATTATTCCTAGACACGACACAGTCTTTCGTAAACATGTCTTTTGAACCTATTATACAATGGGCATAAAGACTACAATGTTCACGCAAATACACGTCGTTGAGCATTTGCATGAAAACCAGCATCCAACACACACGATGTTTTGCAATGCTTAGCAAGTAATCGCCGAACGGGAAGTACTAATTTTGTGAAGAATATATACTGCTCATAAACAATAGCTATGAATATTATGTCTAGACGTAATAAAAGCGGTAACAGCCATTTGTAATGAAAGGGAAAATAAATAATTTTTATATGAAGATAATTACGATTAACAATACTATGGACTTTTAGATGACCCCCTGTCATATTGAAGATGAACAATTATAACATTGATGAAACATTTGACAAATCCACAACAAGATAAAGTATACTACAATTGGTTGATTGTAATTTTCTTAAATTAGCATTTTCATTTTGAATGCATATTACCGTGAATGTCAGTCTAGTCGTTACATATTATTTCTCGTGTGTTCAATTCTTATTCTTCGTCTGTACAGTGATTTTGCTTTCAATTCCCCATATTTATGTTCAACACATCTTAACTAAAGTAACCTCTATATATGAATGTCACTACAAGTACTTATTTAAAGGTAGTTTTACATGTCCGATGGTAGGTGGCTACAGTCGCCATATTAACACCTGCAGCCACAGGTGCTGCAAATGCGATGCCGAACTGAGAAGTATTAAGATAATACCTTACAAGAAATAGGTGAATGGGCACCGGAATCTCTTACCCACCGAAACACTACAGCACACATGCGTTCATTTCACAGCGATCTCCTGTAAGCCGGTGGTTACTGCCGCCAGACTTGTCCAATTTATGACTGCGAAACGCAGTGTGTCCTGTCAATACTTAGTAATTTACTATGGGATAATATCTTCTGCTAATCTATTTTAATATTAAATTTTCAAGGCAGCTTATTGAAAATTTCAAAGACCCCAGAATCCTTATGGATCCCCAAAATTCCAACTCAAATATAAAAATGAAGAAAACAATACAATTCACTTTCAACGCACTTCTCAAACAAAGTTAAACTTTAATTTGTAAATTGCAGATTTGCATATTTTAAACATTTAAAAAATCGAAATATCATTTATAGAGGCGAGAAGTGAAAACAAAGACGCCCCCGCATCCTCCCACACTTTCGATATGCGAAGCGACGCCTAATTTCCTACAGTTCACGGCTGTTTAATTTAACAAATAACAATGAGTTAACAACATATGTTTTTTTTTGCTTGACGATTTCACTTAACATTCTAATTGTTTCTGTATTCTCCAACTGTGAACAGAGAACAGTGCCAAGACGTGAAAATGAAAGAATAACATACGTGAAGAAAGCATGAAAGAAATATTTATTTATTCGCAACGCAATGCATTTGTCAAGCGACACCGTTTTAATGAGCCTCTCAATAGATTGTAGAAGAGAAATTACCAGATGATGTTGAATAAGTACGTATTTGCTTATTCAATACGTTTAATAAAAATGCTATGTATGCAAATTCGGATCAACAAGTCTACGACGAACACGATTAAATTACATGCGATCTTGTGGTGAAAATTTGTGATAAATTTAATTTTAAATATGATATTTAAAAAATTCTGGTAGTGAACCACCCGAAGACTACATAAGACCATTGTGAAAGACCACGTGTTGTTGAGCTGTTTACGATATCCGACATACTATAACGTTCAATAGAAGCAATCGTTGCAAACCATCATGTAAATTTCAATTAATAAAATTGAATTATAATGACAAATTGTGTAATATTAAACGAAATCTTGATTAAATTACAAAACAGTACATTTAATGTGATGACTGCGAGAGTATCGTGTATCGTGTGTGGAAACTGTGTCTTCCGTTCGTCAGCTACCAGTTCTAAATCGATACCACGTGCGAGCAGATAATCTTGGATCCATCATAATTATCGTATTATTTATGAATGTTTCTCTTTTAACACATATACTCATGTCTTCTTATATTTTTTTAAATTTTATTACATTTCACTGTAATAAAATTTGACTACAAGTTGACCACAATTTTTAAATTAACTTTACTAAACAAATTTCAAAAAATGAAACTTGTATGTACGAGGAGTCATAGTGACGTCATATCGACATTTTTGGGGTGGTGGACACCCCATACGCAACATGATTTTTGTCGGACAAGTTGACCACAATTTTTAAATTAATTTTATTAAAAAAAATTCCAAAAATCAAAGTTGTATATACGGAGAGTCATAGTGACGTCATATCGACAATTCCAGGAATCGAGCATTCGAAAACGCAGCAGCGCCGAAATTTTCGCATTAGAAAAGTTTGTCGGACTCATCGCAAAAAAGGCACTCACAAAGTTTTACATTTGTATGTGTCAAAAAAATTTAAGTTCCTTGTACTGGGGACTAATAGATTTTGAGATGGACAAACATAGTAAAGATTAAATTTGTGAGGAAATCAAAATAATATTGTATTGATTTTTTTTTATCTAAAATATTGAAATGCAGTTAATATTAATTTCACTTTAATTAAGAGAAATTCAAAACAATAAACCAAGATCTAATCCCGTTTGACACAATCTCAAATGAAATTTAAAGTTCAGAACATTTAGATTTCTTGGAACATCAAGGAGTGTGGGAGGTCGAGTGATGGTGAAACTTAAAGCAAACATCACTGCGTTCGGTAGTCAATTTCTATATTAATATGCTTCAAATTTTAATGTTTATTAACTTTGTATAATGGAAATAAAATCCCTATGTTAGTGTTAATTTATAAATAATACTTATTGGCGCGTATCACACTTTCAGAGATTGATATGTATGTATATCTAGAAATAAAATATCAAATGAACCATTCATTGTTCTATTAACAACTGCTATAGAAAATAGAGAACGTTTCTTTTATTGATATGTTGGACAAAAAACGGGTTTTAAAACGTAACGCACCAATACGCAAATTGGTAGCAAAACAGCCTCATGTTAACCCACTACGACTTAGCAAATTACACATTTAAAATGCCACTAAATAAATGGAGCGAGACATAATCTACTGTTTATGCTAAATCTGGACTGAAATCCGTTTCCATGTCCAATATACGAAAATAAATCGGAATAGGCGACGAGCAGACGCTAAACCCAATTCCTTTTATAGATACACATTTCGAACTATGGGAGCTAAAAGAGCGTAAGTAGGTATTATCAAAAATATTAAAAGTGATTTTTACTGCAAAGTAACTTAATATTATCCATTTATTTATTAACAACATGTCAAAAGACAACAAAAATTTTGGAGCTTAAATTTAGGTTAGTATTGCTGATCAATTCTAGGCGTACACAGCTTTGACCACAGCACTATGATAACTTCTAAGTACTCGTAATATATAATTAAATAATATAATACAAATAAGATCTAAATAACTATACTATTTTATATACACCCAAACTTTTAAAATTACAGAAACGATTAATCAATTGATTCTTTAATTTTATAATTAGACAATTTTTAATTTCTAAGTTAGTTTAGTGAGTTTAGCGCTTAGTAATTACTAGAGTAGACAGAATCTACTAAACTTAGCGTTTGGAACGATAAAAAAACATCACATGGAATACTGAAATTTTAACACCACCAGAATATCTATCTCTATATATGAAAATATACCATAATAATATATTATGAGAATGCCCTCAAGATATTTTCAAATACCGTTTCAAAACAATTGAGCAGTAATTGATTCATCTATATAATACCTAACACAGAGATGTCAGTTATAATGACATAAACTAGGTAAAGGACGTACGTGTAATTACGTGTAATTTTAAATCTTGGTTTCATCGAGATTTTATCTCTTGGTTCGTCGCTTAGTCTCCAAGTTTTCGCATTTCACACGAAACATTCCAATACTTCCGAGACAGTCCTGTGCTCGATTAATCGCCTTTTTGTGTTGCGTCTTAGTTGTCTGGATGTCGACACCAGAATAACTCAAGGTAATGTGAATGTGAATAAACTTTTATCAGTTAATAGAGATTTTCCAGAAATTCTATCTGGACTAACAAAATAATTTTCTGATGCTATAAGAAACTGAACAACATTAATTCAGACTTAATTTGACTATAAGAACCAACTGTTTATCGTTTTGGTAATAATGAAATATTGCTCACGGTAAAAAAAACTGTGAGCGCTAGTGAAATTTTTTGTATATAAGTTGGTAAAGCTTTATTAGAATAATAGGTTTATTAGAATAAAGTTTTTTTTTATCGAGTTTACTTGAAAATTGTTTTCGATAGATTTTCGTTTCGTCACTATTATTAAGCGTATTTTAAAGGTAAAATATAAATTAAGACATAATCGTGGTGTTAAATCAATAATCGCAATAGACATTTTTTACGCTGAATCGTAGGCACGCGCCGGTCTTCGATATAAGATCGCTCAACCGACATTTTGACGTGAGACCACATTGAGTGCATTAGCGAAAGTGCATTGATTCACTTACACGTTAAATGTATGATATTCCGATATCATAATTAGAAGCTAATTGACATTTTTAAAAGATTCGTATCTAAGACATTCAAGAAAATTCTTTTCGCGTGAACACAATCGCTATTGCATGTTAAAGATTTTTTGTTATGCTTAATTAATACTGCATAAACACTTTAAAGCAAAACATAAATCAGTATATATCAATATAATTACAATTTGAAATTCAAACTAAAACAAAGTTTAATTTCTAATTTGAAAACTGATAGACACTAACTCTAAACCGACGATATTTTTAGAATGATATAGGCTAGCAAATCGAGGCCAAAAATTTCCCAATATTCCTATACCCGTTGTTAATAAGAAAAAGTATATTTACGAGAGCATTTGAACTTATATACAAATGGTTAAATTTTTTAACAGAAATAACGATTATCGTGAAAAAATTTTCATGTGTACACTTTTTTTTAAGTGATAAAAAATTCCAGTAAATTTATTTCACTTCGGGCTTCTATAAATACAAAACGGAAGTTGTCCTGGACAGTATGGATGAAAATATGTATTTCCATTTAACCAGTGTCGAGTTTTAAATGCAATAGATACATATATTTTACGATTACTGTGATGCTGTTCAAAATATTTACCTTAGTTGCACATTTTTTCGACTTAGTTCGAGATAGCTTTCATCACATAACTAATTACATATGATACAGTTTCTTCTTCAACGTAATGTGTCGAAACACAGTTAAGCAAATAGTCTCAATAGACGGATCGATTCTGTAGGCATATTGCGTTTCGGAGTTATAGAAGCCCATCAGGCGGCAGTAACAGAAGACCATATTGAACTAAAACAGCATGTATGCTGTGGTGGGCGAGTAAAAGCTCATTTCCGAATGCCCTCATAATCCCCTATTCTTTATACTAGTATGATCGGCAACGCACTTGCAATATTAGTTGTAATTGATGCATTACATTGAGACAGTAAGCCACCTACGATCAAGTGGATCGTCAGCTTGTCTGGTACATTTAAAAAAGATAGCCGAGAGGACGTCTCAAATGTCGGAATGCGACGCGTCTTTCAAATACCTTTCAGCTAACATCTATTTATAAGGAAATTGGTTAAACTGCTGGTAATTCAGACGGTAATATAATATTTAAGAATATACCCAAAATCGGCATTATTAATTATATGTATATCTAAGCTACAGTCGAGTCTAATATTCTTGTAACGTTACAAAATCACGATAAGGCTGTTGACAAAACTGGAACGGTGCGACATCCAGTTCTCATTCGTGCGATGACAAAAACAACCCGATCATTGCTTAATCAATTATCCGACTAAACGAATCGTATTAATTACGATGTCAAAACGCATTAAAACGAATTGACACAACAATTGAGAGCGTATATAGCTGTCAAAATGACATTCAGAAGCTTGTCAACCCGCACCGAAAAAAAAAACGCCGATCTGCACTATAAACATTATAATATTACTATAAACATTAAACATCACTTTCGATATCCAACCTCTTCGAAGCACTCAATAGAATAGGCCACTTCACTGATCACAAATAAAAATGGGTCCGCGAATATAAATTTTGAATTCGTTATGTGGCTACTGCGAGCGGCGCGTGCGCAGCCTTCGCGACACCGACTTTAACTGTATGGCTGCGCTTTGTTTGTTGCTTAGGAGTGTCTCATGTTTGCTTACTATGCGGATAATGAAATAACCACACGGTACACAAAACTTAATCTGCAATCACAAGTTCATCTCATCACTTAAGTATTAATTCGAGCTAATTTTTAAGTCATTATCTTATTTTAATGCTCATATTTTATTTCTACATTGACTTAATAATAACAATTATTTTCGTTTAAATAAGGCAATAAATACACAGAGATCACGTACATAGGGCGACTCAATAATAAAAGAAATAACTTTCTCAGTTTTAATAACAAATTATGCTCAAATACCTATATAAAAAAAAGTATCTAAATGTGAAAATCATATAAGAACATTTTTAACCCCCGACGCATAAACGGTTATTTCATTTAGGAAAAAAAATCGATTTGGCACTATTTTTTAGTGGGGGTAGTTAATAATCATAAAGGTTTTAATAATTGAACGGTACATAGTTATAAATGTCAGCAATGTGGCGTTTGTGTGAGCAAGTGAAAACGTCATTATCTAACTAGGTGTTAACTAGTTATTTTTTAATTAGTTATTTATTAATTAGTTATTAAAGGTCAATTTCAAGATGCAATATAGTATTATATAATATTTTTCTTGAATTTGCGTATTTTTGTCATTTCGATGAATTTGCATGCATACATTGGCATCGTCTTAAATGATTTAAGATCTATCTATATGATTATTTGCTCCCAGTAAAGCAGCATAATTATCTTTAATATTAATATTGTAATTTATATTTAGTACCTATTTAGATTCAGATACACACTAAGCGGATTTACAGTTGATCGGTCACCCCACATTAAAATTGTCGGGTGACAATTCACTGGGTAGAAAGTTCTATTGTATTGAAACTTATTGCATTAGCATAATGTACTCGTATGTGTTACCAAATAGTATGGCATGCAAACTGGCCTTAGGACAAATTTCTCGTTATTAATTACTAGCTGTGACTCGCTACTTCATCCGCATTGAAAAATGGAAAAAACTTGATAGGTATAACGCCTAACATCTTTATCGCTGACGACAGTGGCGACGCCACTATTAACGACAGTGGGGCCCAATTTTTTATATTTTTAGACGATTCCTATGGAACCTAACATTCTCTTATGCAGGATAAAAAGTTAATCCATTGCAAGAATCTAGACGATTTTTATGTAGATTTTACTGTTAAATAGTAATTTCCAAGGTCAAACTTAATTTAATAGCTAAAAAATATTCTGAATATCAAAATTTCGATCAATGCCGAGGCTACAAAAGCAAATTTGGCGAATTTCATAGGTGAATTCGCCTTCATACTGCGTCCCGCAGCAGTATAAATTAGTATAAATTAGTATAAACTGGGCACCCTGTTTGATGACAGTGACCACCACCTTATAGAAGACCATCGTAAAACAAGTGTATATAATTATAGTACTTTGTGAACAAGTGTGCTGTTGCTTCGATAAGTGAGGGATGTTGTCCAAGCCTGCAGATTTGCATCCCCTTGATGTTTTTGTGTACCTATATAGGCGACGGTAGCCACCTACCATCTAGTATAGACTTTTTTATGTAAAGTCAGATAACCTTTACTTTCAAAAAATCGACAGTGGCCGAGAGGACGTCTCAAATTCCTTTCAGCTCTTAAAGGTGAAATTCCTTTCAAATTTACAAACAAAAAGTATATATAAGTATACCTATATGTACCACATTAAAAAAGTAATTATAAAAAAATACTAAGATCAAGTGAAAGAAATATTTCCAAGTTTAATGTCATTATGATAAACCTTCAAAGGGAGATCCGAAACAAGATTCCATACATCTTGGACTAATTAACAAGACATTCTTTATGCTACTTATTTTTAGAATAGGTACAACAGGAAAATTACCACTACTACTTGTTCCCGGGCGCACTGTGTATCTACATCGCATTATAAAAATAAATATCGCACAAAAATGATCAACTATTTTGAAACTAAAAATTTTGAATCAAAATTTTGGCTGCGATCTCACTTGATGTAAGGTGCAGATGCGGCCGAAGGTGGACCACGCTTACCTAGTAAATGCCCATTTACCCTAGACTTGAAGACCCCGAGATTATAATTATGTGGAAACACGGACGCAGGCAATGAGTTCCACTCTTTAGCAGTTCGGACAAGGAAGGTGGAACTGAAACGTTTCGTGCGCGATCGAGGAACAGCAACCACGAAGGGATGAAGCCCCCGCCCGCGTGTCGTGGTTCGCAAGTGGAACGATTCCGGTTGGATCAAATCGAACAGAACGGACGCACACTCTCCATAATGCAGACGATAGAAAATCGATAGGCATGCTACTTTACGGCGATACTGCAGGCTTTGAAGTTGGGACTCCACAAGGGCGTCGTTGCCAATAAGTTTCTTAGCTCGCCTTTCAATCGAGTCCAGTGCAGCCAATTGATAACGGGCAGACCCAGCCCAGAGGTGGCAGCAGTACTCCATGCAGGATCGGACCTGTGCTCTGTATAAGTCATGGAGGTGTCTCGCAGTGAAGTACCGCCTAACCTTGGAAAGGATGGCCAATTTTCTGGCAGCCGTTTTGGCAATGGACTCGATATGCCTACCAAAGTTCAGGTCGGCAGTAAGGTCTGCACCAAGGAGTTGCGGGTGGTCAGTGATTGGAACGGTCACTCAAGTTGGAAGGGTTCAAGTCAAATGGACTCCGTTTCGCCGAAAAAAGACGCGCTTGAGTTTTCGATTCCTTGAACCTGACTAAATTAGCGTCTCCGCAGTCGGAGACAATTTTCAGGGCCTGGTCCAATCTACAGACCATGTCTTCCCTCAAAGAGCGGATCTCATGAGTACTGGCTAACAATAACAAAACACTACGTTTTTGAAACCAGCCTTTGTTTAACTGATCTATCTTTTTGAAGTGCAAACTTCTTTAGGCGCGTTGGGCATTTTTGAGATGGGAAAAAACCATTGAACTCGCGAGACTGTCATGTAATGTAATTTTGTTTGTGAAGTGCAATCCAACGACTGACATGTTTTTTTTCTCAGAGTTAAAGCTATATAGATAAAAATAATAAACCCGTAATATGTATTTATAAAAAGTTAATAAAAAAATAAAAAAGGAACATACAAAGTTATGGAAACCGTTCTTTATAGTAAAAAAGATACATGTCTTAAAAATAATAGTTTTGTGAAATTGTTGTTAATAAAATAGGTATTTTTATTATTATTTTAATGTGTGACTACTTTTTTAGCAGCCTGTTCGAATAATAAAATATTATAATTGATTGATTATCTTGGTACTGGTTATTAAAATGGTACCGGTAAGATACATTGTTGCGTTTCGTAGTAAAAAATGTAATCGATTTTGAATTTATTTTTTGTGAGAAGATCACAAGAAAGATCGAAAACAAAACCACACAACACGACAGTATATCAATTTTATATTGAAATTTCCGTTGAAATAACAAGACAGATATTTATAGATGCTTATTCAATTGTTGTCTCACTTTTTGCTATACCAACATATCTATCTTAATGCTAGGTATACCTAAGGCATTTTCTCTCTATTAGGTACCAAACAATGGAAAATGCTTGTAGGTATAAGATTTTAACTCGTACTTATTAGAGTTTCAATTTACTCCAAGAAGTTTACAAACTCAGTTATAAAACCCATTACTGAATAAATTTAAAGGAATTTACATCAATCTTTATGTAATCTTTACTTAAAAGAAAAATACCTATAGAAACTTGAAAAATACCTATAGAAACTTCAAAAAACCCAAATAACCGTTAGCAGAGCAGTTTTGAAACGTCAAATAACACTTACGTTGAATTATTCGTTGCAATTTCAGATTTATTTTTTTTATTGGAAAGTGAAACGTAAATTAAGACATCCCTCATTCATTGTCACTAATGATGAGTATATATCTATGCAACTACCATTGGCCCTAGTGATTTTGACTGAATAAAGGAATAGGAAAACCCGGACAAGTTAAGAAATAGGAAAAGCCCGACATTAAGTTCTGTTCAGTCATTCCTTATTCCCACATCAAGTTTCAATAAGACGCCATGGGTTTTTTTTCTTACACGGTTTTATGTTTTAAAAGCGCCATCTATGTTTTAAAAGCAAACTACAGGAGTAAAACTCCCTCTGTTGGGGAATAGCAACAATTTCAACGAACATCTAGCAAGTACACGGTTTCTACGGTAGATGGCGGACAGAAGAACGAAGCTACTCGGTATTAAATCAAAGAGCCAATCACAATCGAGCTACTAGCGTGACGTTGTGATGCGCAGCAAATGTATGCCATTCGGCCATTCGTGAATCGTGATACCCATACTGGCGACATTTTGTTTTGATTCGATATTATTGTGTGATTTGTTTTGTGATGCATAACGATTACGAATACGAACTGTGAAACTGAAATTCCGCATGCCTTTGAACGCGTTTGGCTGGACTGATGACGAAGACGAAAAACTTGCTGAATTAGTGGAACCTAATACTCATTTATATAACCATTATAATCCCTCAAGAAAGAATATTTTAGTCCGTGAATCAACATGGCAAGAAATAGCGCAAGCATTATCTAAGCCAGGTGAGTGGTGTTGTTTTAAAATAAACCGAAATAAAATGCCACGATTGGCTAGTGTTATTCTTGTAAATATGCTGCAAAACGACGCTATAGGTCATTGGTAGATATAATCTCGACATTTGATTGCTTTGTTTACTAAAATACTGATATTTATATTTTAGTTTTAGATTTATACTTTCAATAAACCCCGATGCAGTTCATTTTCTTTAGAAATGTTGGATTTAGTGTTATTTTTTAAATAATTAAAACAATAAAATGTGGGCAATTTAAACAGCCCACATTTTATTAGTAGGTAGAATAAAAACTTAATTCTATATTCTGTTAATGTAATATATCTTAAGATTGCTATGAGCCGTATGTAAACCGTTTTCTGGATTCCCACAGTCATAGAAAGCCAGCAGCAGCAGTTCACATTATAGGCAGTCTGATAAGGCTAGCGCGCACGAAATCTGTCAACTCTTACTAATGGTACACCATTTAACCTAACTGGGGGTACAGTTTCAGGGTACTGACCCTCTGACATCAAAGACCATGGAACCTACCTTTTTTTATCTTAAATATGACAGTCCATGCAACCTGACACATTCTTCACAAACACCAATCAATCGTCTGAGTCCACAGACCGACGCACTCAGCGGTACCTTATCATCTACATAACTAATATTGTTGACGCAAGCACCATCAACATGACAACCCACACGCTGACTGCTGAGTGCCTCTATCTACCCGTTTACATACAAGTTGAAAAGTGTAGTGTACAAACTATCCACATTCCAATCCCATGTCAGTGTCGAAAGAGATCCAGTTTATAAATAAAATGAGCTAATAAAAGTAGGAAACGCCATAATCTATTTCACTACATATGAGCCATTTAAACTTTCTTCTTCTTTAAGTATCAGGTTTGCCCAACGTTGGCGATCACCCTCAAAAAGGTTCGCTTTATCACGGGCCACTCGGAACAGCTCTCCCACTCTTGTGATTCCGGTCTATTGATGGGTGTTTATGGTGGTCCATGTCAAATTTAAACATTTTTATTAAATTCAAATACTTGTTATTTCAGTTGAAGAATGCAAAAAACGTTGGCGCGGCCTTCGCGATGGATACTTGAGAAGTAAGCGTGTTGGAGCCCTACACAAGAAGAAGATAGCAATTTTTGAAAAATTGAAATTTTTAGAGAGCACCGAGAGTGACGATCTGCTTGAGTTGCTTACTTGTCCAAATGAGAGTAAACTGCAATTCTTCGAATCGGGTGATACCATTAGCATGACGCCACAGTTAGTGACAATGGATAAAAATGAAAATAAGAGAAAAGATGACAACTTTACTACAGAACAGCAAGTTATAACAGATAACCAAGAATATTATGAGGTATTTAAAATCCTATTTTATACTTTTTTTTTTGGTTCAACTAAAAGTTATATATGTATAAACCCTTATTCAAATATAATAAAACATATCTGACAAAATACATGAGCATTATTGCTGATAGCGTTTTGGCAGGCATTGCTTTTAGATGATTCCATGGGTTCAATACCAAATAATACTTTTGGGATCAATACTTTTTTTCTGAATGAAAGACCTTATGTCCTTTTACACCTATGTATTACCTGACAATGTGTATGCGAAATTTCATGATTCAAGGTAACAGACAAACAGTTACTTTCACATTTATACTATTACTAGTGTGACTGCTTTATAATGAGAATTTTAGTGTCATTAATGTGCACACTTTTGTAATATGACATGTTCTCTTTACAACCCTCAATTTATGCAAAGATCATTAATGACAGATCACAAAACTGCTTAATTTTTAAGGACAATATGATTCAGATGCATTATGATTTTGGTTCTACACTAACTGAAGAAATAGGGTTGAGACTTGAACAATAAAAAACTAAAGTTTTTATTTAAAATTAACGTACAAATACAGTAGTATTAAGAAAAACCCTGCATTTGCGATTATCACTCTTCTCAGAAAGGACTCAATTATTCACTTTGCTGTGTTGTGCTTATTTTGACATCTAGAACTAATTTATGAACTCCTGCATTTTCAGATCACACTTGTAGATCCGCTACAGGAGCAACAGACAGAGCCAATTTTGAAAATATTATCGCCAAAAATAGAAGTAAATTCAGATGAACCACCAAAGAAAGTTCGTCGAAAGAATGTTGGGAGGAAAAAGATTCTACCAACGCCCAGAGACATTCCACCGGTGAAAATATTGCCAAAACCCTTCATAGTCAACGGGCCAAAGACAAAAAAGATTCTACCAATGCCCAGAGACAATCCGCCAGTTAAAATATTGCCAAAACCCTTCGTAGTGAATGGGCCAAAGATAATCAGGTATGTGAAAGAACCAAAAACACCTGAACAGAGGACAGAAATCATAGACCAACTAGTTGAAAAAATACTTAAAGAGAGCACCAATGAAATTGATGTATTCTTTAAGAGTATGGCAGCCAGTGTAAAGAAATTACAGCCTAGTTTAATTCCTAAAGTTAAAATGGAAGTTTGCAATGTTATAGCTAAATATGAAATGCAAAGTTTTGATAAAAATCAACAAAATTATTGAAATTCTTGTTGTTATATTTTAATTGTTTCAATAATGCAATGCCTCTGTAAATGGACCTACCATCTATTAATGGTGAATATTTTTTAACAAAAATATTAATTCTAAAGATGATGAGAGTTGAAATTAGCATTTCTTATCTTCCACTTAACTGTAATCTATGTCTGTTTGTTTTGTCCGCCTAGTGTGGATACTTGTAAATAATATATTGGTGAATTTTTATAATAATTCCTGAAAGATTTACAAGTAGCAGAGAATGTCTCAATGTAATTATCATAAGGAAATTTAAAAAAAAAGTGTTTTTCGTTAACTTTAAAAAGTTATAATAAACATAATAATGATGTACTCTTATCAAATATTAAGTACATATATAATTATATATATGGAGGAGGCTTATGATGGGTTCCAAACTATAAAAATTTAAGAAAAATGAAATTTTATGTTGTACTAGGTTATAGTTATTGGAAATAAAAGCTTTATTATTATTATATAATTATATAAGAAGAGGTCCACAACGTAAACAAATTATAGAAATTTAAACATTTAGGTATTTATGTTGTTTTTGATTGTAAACCGAATTTCGGTTAACTTGTCTAACTTTTAAAAAAATCTTAATATCTTCTTTTGACAATAATATAAATAATAATAATAACTTTATATCAGACATAAATGTCCATAGCTTAAATATACACACATATACAAAAAACAAAAAGTCTAATAAAAATTAACACAAACTGACACATTAATAATAATTCTGCAGATCTAGTTATACAATTAAACTTATTGCAATTAAAACATTTAAAATTACAAATAAATTAAGTTCACAAGATATCAAGTTATCAACAATAATTAATTAATTATTGTTACCTGATTTAACATTATTGCTTTCGCCTTTATTTTTAAACTCTACAAATTTTCGAAACATTATTCCATCAGGTTAAAAGTTTTCATCTAGGAACACATTTAGTTTGTGTTTTGGCACTATTAACTTGTATGCATTATACTCTTTATTCCATTTCAAGTTTAATTTTTGTAGAGAAAGTGACAGATGCGTTTTCCTGAAAATGTGACCCAATAATGCTCTGTACTGTGCAATAGTTAATATTTTTTATTTGGTTTCTTGATGTTTCAACAATACAAAAAATTCCCCAACATGAAAACATAGTTGGGTAAATTTGTAAATATAGGTATGTAATTGTAATTAATGGTTGTAAATAAATAAAGTTTGATTAAAATTTGTAAAGCTGTTTTATTCAATTTTATTATTTCATCAATTCATATTGTATATTATTATTTTTTTGTACATATAAGTAGGTATGGATAATTTTTGGATACATAATAATTTATGTGCAACATTTACTTGCATATTGTAAGTAAACTATGCACATATATTTTTTAATGAGTAAAATGAAAAGTTATTAGAGAGCATTAAATAAGAGTTCTGAAAGGTTTTAATACCAGTTGGCTGACTGGCTGTGAACCCAAATGTGATCATGCCTATACATTAATTGATTTTCCATTTGATAAAAAATAAATTTCTTTTGCTATAATAAACCCATCCATGCCAAATTCATTTGAAATTCTTTTCAATAAGGTCTCCGATTCAATAGGTTGCTTATCTATAATCAGTTTAAAAAAATTCTTTCACCATAAGATATAATAGATTTCAGGGTCGACATAGGCTAGACATGCCACGCGGGCACCATATGATACAAAATAAAGATACAACGCTTAGCAAAAGTATAGTGTCTGGATTTCCTTACATATTTTATCAAGCGTTAATTATATCTTTTATTTTTCAACGCGGGCATCAGCTAGTTCTCATTAAAATAATTTTTAATTCAAACTAACATCATTTAATAGTTAGATATCTATCAAAACTATGCACTTCAAATGTAGACCAAAAACCGGACGACCTCGACACAGCGGCTGAGATAAAGAATGCAACCACACATTGAGAATTCTACGCACACTAATAAAAAAAAAATCAATTAAGGTATAAGTTTATCTCTGAACAAGCGTAAATAAGCAGATATAGTTTTATTTTGGATCGTAACTAATAGAATTTTTGTGAAATTTTGTAGACACAAATCTAGACGGTTCGTTTTCTGAAATCACAATCACCTTAGCGGTAATGAATGTGTAAAATAATTGTATTTACGTTATAGGCTTGGTGGATTAAACCGAATTATAGGGTAAATAAATAAATATTTCAGAGCTCACTTCCCAACAGGAGCCGCTTATCGATTCCTTACTATGTAATTCTATGATTTCTTATTTGTTATTAATCGTAGCAATAAATTAAAAACAATTGGGTTGTCGATAGCTAACGAGATTTTTTTTAATATATTTCTAAAATACTGGACCACAACAAAGTTATGTCATCAAAATCGGTTCCGTGGAGTAGCCGTCAAATTGATGAGACAGTTACTTCCATATTTTATAACATCACCCTTGGACTTGACCTGACTGCTTTGGACTTGACGGACCTGTTTTGGAAATCTCTAGAAAAATTAGACTTGACTTGACTTGACTGACTAGTCTCGGGATCTGCTATTTTTGATTTTAATTTCAATTTAGTCTTTTTCATTTAAAAAAGACTTACAAATTGCTATTTTTACTAATGACACTGGCAAAATCATCGGAGAAAATCTGATGGAGCCAAGACATTAAAAAAAGAAGAAGAAAAGAAGAACATCACCCTTATACGTAGGTGATATGGTATACAAGCCATGCTGTTCTTATCTCTAATCATAATTACTATAATATATTTTTATATTAAATATGTATATTTAAAAAAAGTTAAACGCGAAATCAGTTTTCGTTTGGAATTGACCCGGGTAACAATCCGTTCCGTAAAGGGTTGCACGGCGTGTTTACATGGGGCGGGGCGTCTAGACTTTGCTATCACAGTTCGCTGGGTACACTAATATTGATATATTTATGTAAGGTCGCACCCAGACTGCCAACGGTCGATGAACGGCAAAAAATTCTAAACTTGGCCTTGCTAAGCACTGATACAATTGACAATTACTTATTACATTCAATATTTTACTTGCACACAACACACAAGCAAGTTACGGATTTGATTCTCGCCATGGTTAACTTTGGAAATGAACATTTCAAGATAGGTTCTGGTCTGGGTCTGGCAAGTAGTGGCATGGCATATTTGGGCAGCCCGTTTGGTGGCAGTAGAAAACCCTTTACAGAAGACCACCGTGAAATAACAGTATATGTTTCTATGTGTAAGCGATGCTAATTGTGTAAAATATTAGCAATAGCAATAACATTTAAAGATAAACTTCGAGGCCTTTTCACATCTCTCTTTTAAATTTTTAAAAATTGCATTTAAAAAGAAAAGGATGCCTAATAAAATGCCGCTGATATGCTATGCTAACACTTTATATCTTAAGCTCGCGTGAAACGCACAACGTCTAGATATAACTTAATGTTTCATTATAGGGCGTCAAAGGATTATACACTCTTGACTGCTTAATTAGGAGAAACTGTACTGTATGTCTGCTTGCTAGTTATAATATTTAGTTGCTTAGAGCGGCACTGTGCAATTTTCACTATTTAATACTAGAGAGATTTATTTAGAGTTTAAATAATATTAAAAAAATGTGACATTATAAGCAATTATAACATTACAAGAAGAACTCTGTTATTTTTTTAATTAATAGGGTCAATTAAAATGTTATAGCTGTGTCCCGCGGTTTCACCTGAAGTTTAATATAAATTACGTTTAGATTTCGTTCGGCTTCAATCAGCCTGACAATACTCATGAAAACGACAAATAGGCCAGTCACTGAAGACTAAAGATCGCAATAAATTGCACTGTTGATTTTTTGGGATGTTGTTCATGTTCATGGTGGTCTTCTGTAAGAGACTGGTTACATCCCAAAAAATCAAGACAGTGCAATTTATTGCGATCTAACGCGATTTTTTTGTCTTTTTGAACTTAATATATGGCTGTTTTCTATTTTTATTTGAAACTAGCGGCCCGCTCCCGGCTTCGCCCGGGGTGCTTTTTTTTACGTAAAAACCTTCCCTGATTATCCCTCTATACATGAGTGAAGACAGAATTAAAATCGGTCCACCCGTTCTCGAGTTTTGCGCTTAGCAACACATTTAGGGATTCATTTTTATATTATAGAAGATTACTGTGTCTTTTTATAAGTGTCAATTTGTTTTTATGTTTTGATTCCTTAGCTTTTAAGACTTGGCAGTGTAAATACATTCGGTTTTACTTGAACAATCTTTTTCCTTCTTTCGCTTTAACACCCATGTAGGCATAATATTTGTAATAAGCAACATGCGTTGGTAGACTGGTGAAAATAGTACTTCCGTAGAATGAAAGACATTCACATGTAGACTTAAATACAGCTACAAGTTCGTAGCCAAAGTTGTACCCTGCGTTTCCTGTAGGTACGTATATTGTTCCCTGTGAGAGTACTCGACTCAGCCCCTCCCTCAGTAGCTCAATTGAATGGGGCACTAAAAGATTCCTTGCAAGTGTTAACGAGGCGCAGTGAGCGACAATCGTGTAGTTACCAGAAGTTCTAGCTTGTTTTGCTTCAATCCTACTTTTAAATTCTCTAACAACCATAAGACTTCTTAAAAATGTCAATTGCAACTGCGTATTAGATCTGTTGAAAAATGACTTGTGCCTCTGCTCTCTGATTTATTTCAAATTTCTGATTAATTTTAATGCAAGATATTAATATTAAGAAGGATTTTATTTTATGAATCGTTTACTTGCAAAGCGTGCATTGAAAAAGGCTAAAATTAATTTTACATGAAATCATACCAGTGAGTCGAGTGGTTAAGGTGCTTGCCTTAGCGCTCTGACTTTGGGGGTGGCGGCTTCGATTTCAGGCAGGATGTGTAACCAGCCCCTTACAGAAGACCACCATGAAATAACAGCATATGTGCTGTTTTGTTTTGATAAGTGAGTAAGGGATGCCCAGAACTCGTTTCACTGTCCCTTTTTCTTAATTCAAGTGTTTAGATCCAGGTAGGGGTGCAATAAATAAAATATACCTTATAATTAGTAGGCAGTACTGGGCACACTATCTACGACAGAGGACCAGCAGACGACTGTATATACACAGACAGATACTTCGCCACTCTCGAGATTATTCGGTTATATACTTATATATGGAGGGAGTGTTTTATTCTGTCTCACCCTTCAAACCGAGCCACAGTCAAACCGACTTCTAATCGTTGCACCAGATAAATCGTGCCATTGAACTTTTAATTCCAGTATAGCAGATAAATTAATGTCATTAATTTTCGACTATTCTGTTTATTCAATTTGTAAATATTCTTGGAAAGTAATTTTTCCAGCAAATCATTCTTTTTCATCTCAATAACGTCAGCCCCAAACGAAGACGTATTGACCCCTCAGGGTAATGTGTTCCCCCACTAATACAATAATGCACTTGGCAATGACTCACGCTATAGGGGATTGATTGTATGAGGGTATGTCTGGGTCACGCGGTATACACGCATTCGGCATTGGTCAATGAAGCAGTATTGTCTCATTAATTTAGGTAGGTATCTAAGTTGTTAGAAAATTTGTTACGTTTATTAACTTAAACTTTTAAACGTAAAACTAAACTTATTTGCAGGTTAATCTACAAAAGTAATTACTGTCCACGATTAGACAGAAATAAAAACGTATTAAAAAAATAGTATTCGAGTAGGCATTTTTCCATAACTTTTGTTTAAATTTGAGTGAATATAATTAACTTTGAATGCAACACGATTCATACGAAAATTAT
This sequence comes from Synanthedon andrenaeformis, assembly GCA_936446665.2. Classification (NCBI taxonomy): domain Eukaryota; kingdom Metazoa; phylum Arthropoda; class Insecta; order Lepidoptera; family Sesiidae; genus Synanthedon; species Synanthedon andrenaeformis. The sequence goes on from OW387796.2 coordinate 6,600,739, forward strand.
TGCAGTATAAGCAAACAGTATAACCGTCGCGTCGTGTCGCGACGGTAAGAGCCCTTGTGTTCTCGTCGTCTCGTGCCGCAATTGTTTTGACGTGAACATTGTTATGATGTAAGCCGTAACCCGATACCGTAGTAGGCGTAGTCTGTTTCGCGATAAAGGTCGTTCACATTTAACTGAATCAACTATTTTTAACAATGTTACAATCATATGAAAAGCAAATCGTCATATCAGTGTACTTTCCACAATAACTGTAAGTACCCCTATTAGTATGTTGTTGGTACCATAGTAGAGTAGTTACCTATATTTATAGAACGTCTGTTCATATAAATTATTAGTGAATCCGCGCTAAAGGTGTGCTTAAGACATTGGCTGTTTTGACCTTGCTTATTATTAACCTTTGCTAACTTTTAAATTGTATAATGTATAATAATAGTAAAGATTTTTTTTTAATTGAGCTTGACTAAATTTTTTTTTAATTTTATAAACAAATCAAGAGGGAAAAATACGGAACGTTACTTCTGAAAACGGAAAATCCATCAATATTTTGTCAAATTGGGTCATACGCTTGAAACCTTAGTCATTTATTTAGTATTCTTAAATTTCAATTCTAAATAACTGTATTTATAAAAATGTCTTGCCAAAAATTCAGTTTTCTAGAACAATAATATTTACCAGAAACATGACCGTAATCTATCTCCGAAACCGCCTAACCGATTTTAATAAAATTTTACAAATACATATGCATGATCGACGAAAAACTTGTCAATATGAAGAAACACATTTTTCCAAACTATAAATCAACATTAGCTTCAAAGGGTTAACATAACATTAATGACTGTTGGATTAGGTAAGTATTTCCACTGAAAACGAAATTTATAAAAAATATCACGAATTAAAATGAATAGCACTTAATAATAAGTAATAATGCTTACTAACCTGTGTGTTAGTGAACCGGCGACTACCAGATCGGCTGAGGGTTCCGTCACGTACGTTGCTTTCAGAGAGATCGACATCACCACCGCCGTCCACAGCACGTCTTCGCGATAGTTCGCACAACTCCGCTATTGGCTGCACCTAAACGTGAAAATAGAAAACATCAACCCTCATATTTCAGCATTGTCCCACATACAGGGAATACCGAATTCAAAGTATTCTCTGGAGAAACCTAATAGGTATGGTAACAGTCTTTGTATAAACAAACCGAACAGTAACAATTATTACAAGATTTTTTTGTAATTTGGGCTACTGTTTTAAAAGCTTGATTAAGGGATGTCAGCCCGCATTACCCACCTTCATCTTGTTCTTTGGTATTTATAAGATTATCAAAATCATTTTTAGATATAATGATGATAAGAGTGCGACCACACAACAGGGGTCGCACACATTCGGTCATTCAGGTGAACGCAATTCTTTTAGAACCATATGCATGCAATTTTACCATATAAAAAATATTGTTTTCTTAAGTATCGTATAATACCATCAAAGTAATATCTGAACATACATATTCTCCCATAGAACAAATCCAGAAATTCTAATAAATGTATCTTGTAAATATAAATATTATGTTCATTAATTCAATTAGATTATTCAAAAGACTTTCCCAGAACGCAGTGTGCCTTGCCACTTTCTTATTGCAGCAGCAAAATTATGCAGTTATAAATGCAGTATTTTAAAAGAAAAGTTAGTTGGCAATAAAACTGGTAAAAAGTGAGTCACATTTTTCTTTCTGATATTAAGTAAGATAAAATAGCGCTACAGAGACCTAAATATCACGATGCGACGAAAGTGGTATTTCGTGTAAATAAAGCGAACGAGAAAGTAGCGTGTGTGCTCTGCTCCACTGTTTAATCATTTACCATACATTAATAAAATTAAGTTCTAGCTTCAACAATTAATCGAATCTCTTTATAGATAACTAGCACTTGCCCGCGGCATCGCACGCGATAACAGTTAGCCCACGTCAACTCTGAACACTCGAATGGGAAAATGGGGGTTATGGGAAAAAAATAGTACCTACCCTATTTAACTAATATTCTCTTAGTTAAAACACACACATCTAGTATGTTTCTCTTTTAAAATAATACTATGTCGAATGGTAAATAAAACTTTTTTATTATATACTATTTAGTCTGATCTAGTCTAAAATATTGCAAGAGAAAGTCATTTTAACGTAGCTGATTTATTAACGGTTTCTTCGATCCTATAAATTATGTTGTGAATAATAAAAAGGCCCAAAGGCTAGAAAGTACCTGTTAAAAATATTAAAAACATCCTAACGTCAACATTGCATCATATAAACGACTTTTAAATTGTAATAACGATTGTTTCTAAACGCTGTAAGGTTAAAACGTGTAATCTTTGACAAAATAAATGATACTTTGATTGGCATAACATTTGCAGAGTCGTTATTTTTGAAACGCCAAATCATCAGACCTCGCAAGATTACTGTTAAGTTTCTGCTCATTCTATACCTTTCACTTTACTGTATAATTATTGGAAGCTGTTTCCATCTTGATTTAATAATTTTGTATAATTATTTTACATTTCAGTTGGTTTGTCTATGAAAAAGCATTCCATTTTTAAAATACCTGTATCTGCTTCGGTTTTCGTTCCAATATATTATATTTGAGGTAGACATAAGTTTATTGCTTAGAATACTTTAGTAAAGTTGATACTTTGACGTTTACTTAAGCATTTAAAAAAAAATTAAAAATTACTTAGGGTGGATTGCACCGTAGGCTTGGTTATCGTTTCGGTCAAAGTTAACTTTAGCGGTGACTTTAACGGTGACAGTCGAAATTAACAATCGCATGTTGCACCATGATATTGTTCGTCACTGTCAAAGTTAAAGGGGTTGCTATTATAAAAACATATAATTTTCGTAAGTTGTTGTGGTAATAATTTTTTTATTATGGCGACATTCAGTCACCTGTCACAAAACAAATTCGAATATTTGAGGTTTTGTGTTTTTAACGTGTTAAAGGAGTAAATAAAGCATTTTATTTTGTACATCAAAATAATGGACCGTGCCGGATCGAGCACCGATGAAATTATTATGGCAGACTACCGCTTAAAGTAAGTTTACCTACATTTTTCTAATGTGTTAGATCTTGATTAACTAGATTTATTTACTTACTTTAGATATGAGTGCAATAAACGCCACGCGTACTAAGCTGTAGCTTTATTATAATAAATACCTAATTATAAATTGATCTTAATACACCAGCTGTATTTAATTTACAATAAAATACATTAATATACTATATTGCACACAGACATATTACGTACCTTCATAATCCGGTACATCTACTCTACTCATTGTTTTACATTATTGGGTTTTAGAGAAGGCAAGGAAGAAGTTAATAGACTTCAAATACTTGTGGACATTGGACAAACACAAAAATGTATACATTTTCGAAATCGATCAATTCGAGGTTGATAAACTTTTTCTTTCGCATTTCGGCCACTATATTGTATTCACTCATCATCATCAGAAGAACTAGATTCCCATAGTATATCACGGACTAAAGACATGACATCAAAATTTTCACACAATAACAAAATACTGAAGTTGACTTAACCGTAACAATAACATTGACCGGCCAATATCGAGCGGTTACGGTTAGCGTTAAGTTATGACGTCATTTTAACCGTTGTAAAAATGGTGCAACGCATATTATGCTTAACCGAAGATTTAACGGCTGCTTTGGATATGGTTATCGTTAAAGTTAGATGGTGCAACCCACCCTTAGAATTTACAATAGTAAGTGTCAGACTTATACCATAAGTTTAAAAAAAATAAACTCACCTTAATAGTAACAGAGTCTTGACTGCCTTTGATTAAATCGATAACTTCCTCCCTGTTTTTACCCTCAACATTGATTCCATTAACTTCCAATAATCTGTCTCCGGGCAGTAGTCCAGTTTCACTAGCTCCAGGGTAAGATCCCGGTTCAGCTAGGATGATAGCTTTATACGTCAATTTGCTAGCGACATCGTTCGTTAAATTTCCATTACATTTGCCGTTACCATTGAAGATAGTGTGTTCATTGTGACCATTCATTTCTTTTCCATCTCCAATAAATATTCTTTCCTGAATCATTGCCCGACGAAGACTAAATCCAAAATCGTTTCTAGGCGCCTTTTGCCGTAGAATTGTCAATTCTCTAGGTTTAGGTAAAATGAGGGGCGTCAAAGCGGGCAAAGGCAAATATGTATCCTCAAAGTTACTAATTCTAGACCATCTGTGGAAACCCTGAGATTCGCCGACTGGCGAGGTAGAAAACGGTGGGGTTGCGAATGAGGAATTCGTTGTGGTATCTGTCAGGGAATCGGCGCTTGGAGACGTTGAAGTAACACCGACATAATTGTTTCCATTCGTCTTTGGTATCTCGTCAACGTCCTGAGTTGTAATTGTAGGATTGTTGGCGTTTTTGTAATTCTTGTACTGGTTCTCTATTGGACTGTGTATAACCTTTTTCGTAAAGTTCTGTAGTTGTTGCATGTCATCACTTGAGGAAGCGTTCTTGGCTCTTAGCATACCGTAAGATATCACCTCATTCTGTTGCGTATTCCGCGCGAGTAGGTTCGGATCTTGTCCGTTAATGTAATCGACAGTATCGGGGTTTTGGACATTACACTCTAAAGAATTAGAACTAGTATTGCTTAGACGGGGACCTTTCAGGATCCCCCGTTTTGGTGGTCGCGGTGGTATTGGAGGTAGATTTGGCGGTTGTCTAGGGCTATTGTTAACGTTGTTCGGATTGTTTAGTGAATTCAAGGAGGTCTCCGAACTATCTGACTGTAAGACTGTATCTTTCTTATTATAGCTATTCTTGTTTGTGTAGCCAGGTGATAGCAGCATGTTCTCGTCGCTGAGATTTGAATTAGATCCCGTGGTAGGTATGAGTGGGTAGTTGGAGAAATTGGAATCTTGTTCGAGGTGAGCAAACAAAGAGGCTGTATAGTCAGCTGTTATGCCTGAGGGAAGTTTCTCCTTTTCCTTGCGTCTGCCCCGCAATTTAAGAGATCGTCGAACCTGCAAACAATAAAAAGTAACATTGAGTAAATTGACTAGTTTATATCGATTCAACCACGGATACGGCTCACTGGGTATGAAGGCTAAATAATATTCACCGGTTACATTGGTTAATGTGATAGATAGATGTTATATTTAATGTTTGAATAATATCCGATCGTATAATTTTATTGTTATAGTCTTAGCTGTTAACAAGTCGTGCAATAAAATCGTTACACAATTTAAACTTAAACAATAAGAAATAAAAACCTAACTATATATAATAATACCTATGCAAATTATAAAAGAAATTTTAATACTGTCGTTAGTGTAATTGGATGAAATCGTACAATGTCTTTATCAAGGTTACAAAACTAAACTACGTGTTGTTAAAAACAGACATTTCAAATTATCAGAATTCTTATTTCTCATCGATTTGTTAATTTCTTATCAAAAAATTTATAGTTTCTTAGTACAGTTTTTAAATTGTGAGTTTTGACTGTAACCTAACTAGGTAATCAAAAATAGCTTCTATGTTGAGTTGCAATTTCTTGTCATCAAATTGCCAAATGCTATCACTTGCTACTTATCTTTTTTTAATATAAAAACTGTTTACAATACGTGATATCGATCGTCGGACCGACCGCGCTCTGATAATTTCGGACAAAAGCCTTTAAAATGTGAAAGCAGGACGGTAGACGATTAATTACTAAATTAATTCAATTTTAAGCGTTCCGTGTTCGCAATTTCAATCAACGTTTAGTAAACAAAAATAGGTTAATTTTACGAAACAATTATTTAATTTTTTCTCAATAATTACAGGGTTCACTAAATACATATTTAACTTGAAACAAATAGCTATTTCTTTGGTCTGTTTGTGGGCTCAATTTCTTATTTAAAACTTTTTAAGAATATTCCCGCCCGAAGCCTCAGGTTGACAACGACAACTTCCTAGAATGTCAATTTCCTAAAATGACAACTTCCTGAAATAACAATTTCCTAAAAACGACAACTTTTTATAATGTCTTTGTCCTAAAACGACAAGTTTTTAAAATGTCAACGTCCTATAACGACAACTTCCTAAAACGACAACTTTTTAAATAGACAAATTCTTAAATTAATTCCCCGGTCCGCCGAGGTAAAAAAGTACCTGGTCATTTTTATACTTAAGACATTCATCTAATTTGACAAAATTATTTTGTGCCGATATGTTTAGTGTACGATTTTAGAAATCGTAATTTTTATACTTTGAACTTTTTGACATTTCACAACTGAGGGCCGAAATTGACACCCCTTAGTAAGTTGTCATTTTCGGAAATTGTCATTTTCGTAAATTGTCGTTTTCGGAAGTTGTCGTTGTCACCCTGAGGGCCGGAGCGAGACGCTAAATGAATAAAAACGTAGGACTGTCTTTTAAAATTTTCACATTTAGAATTTCAAAAAACTGCAAAAATGCAATAATTTCGTTATGCCTACTACTACCTACTAAACAATTTACAAATGGGACATAACTCCAACTAAGTAATTCGGTTTAGTCTTTCCCATATTATAGCTTGTTTTATGAGTATTTGATGGCATTTTATTAACTAATGGAAATATTTTATGTGCACTTCAAAGCCAAAACATCGTACTGACCGGCATTGCGATAAAATAAGCAATAAAACACATCAAAGCACTCAGCGTCATTCCAATAACTTTTAAAATCCTCGACTGTGATTTGAAGGGTTAAACTTGCGCCATAAAATCACAAACTATAGACACACAGCGTACCAATGTACAGTACAAACTAAGTAGGTAAGTACTGTTAGTTAAAATACTCCTAGAACTTTTATCATTCCTATATTCAACGAATTCCTATATTAAAACGAACGAACAGGTTCACAGAACAAAATGTTCGCTACTGTTGACAATTGTTGATTCCTTTGTGATCATATAAACAACAGCAGTGCCGTCTTAAGTCTATTCGGCGCCGGGGTGCGGGGCTCAGCCTGCGCCCTCGTTTTCTTTTACACTGCAGCGTGGCACGCGACCGACGACACACTGCAGTATGAAAGGGGTCCTAGTCAACCAAGAAAACACAATACACGTAATTTTGATAATTTGTTTATTTTTCTAAAATACAAAACTAAAATTAAACTTAAATTATACAAATTAAACCCAATTATACAAATAAAAAACAAAACTATTCTCCATTCGAGACATTATGTCCAGTTTCTGGAATTAACACTCTAGAAAAGGTACCTACTTTTTCAAAAAAGTGAAGAATTATACTTTTATTTTAACATGAAAAAGAACATGATGCAAAAACAAAGAAAAGAAGGAACCTGTTAGTTGAGAAATCAATAGAATTATGAGTTAATTACAATTAACAGTGATTGTAATGGCGAAAAACACCAGCAATCCAAGTTCCAACTCTCGTTTATATTATTATTTAATTGCTAAATATCTATTTATTGTATGTACATACATCAAACAAACTCAATTTTTCTTGCTTTTGAGTCGGCAAAGATTTTAATTAAATCATTTATTTTTATATTAATTTTGGATTCTATACTTATAATAGCTAAGTTTGTCAGTCTGTCTTGGGTCATGGTTGACCGAAGATAATTTTTTATTAATTTTAATTTTGAAAAGGATCGTTCACCTTCAGCTACTGTAACAGGCAGTGTTAAATATATACGTAGAGATGTTGAGATATTAGGAAATGAGGAGATTAAATTATTAGAATATATATAGCTTAAAATATTAGTGGGAGTGCTTGTTGATGCATTGGGAAAAAACATTGGTAACAATTCTAATTCATTATATAAATCCTCCCCGTCAATATCAAATCTATTTTTAAATGTTAGTTTTTGTTGGAGCCGAGAACATTGAGATTTTTTTTCATGCAACTCTAATTTCCTCCAGCATTCAATGTTTTGGAAGAGTGAAAAAACTGAATTGTGTTCCGTCAGCAAATCGAATCTCTCATTTAATTTAGAGATAGCAGTGTCCAGTATAAAAAAATAAAAACATACTTTAAATTTGTTGGTTGGGTCTAAAATGGGCTCATCTGCAGCCTCGTAATCAAAATGTCTTTTTCGGGGACGTGGACGAACAGTTTCTTTAAATTCTGTTTCGCATTCTAATTCTTCAGCAATTAATTTTGCATCAGATAACAACTGTTCAAACGCACTATCGGTGCGGTATTGCTCCAAATCTTTTTTAACCAGATTAATCATTTTGGTAGCCTCTGAAATAATTACGTCTGATTTTTGCAAATTTTTGCTTACAATATTAATCTTTAGTAAAATATTGTACCATATAACTACTGAACATATGAATCTATAAGACTTTAATTTGGCTATTAATGAACTCGCTATGTTTTTTGTGTCGCTATCATACTTGTTATTTGTAAAAATAGAGTATAATGCATCGTAAATTTTATCCATGTTAAAACGTAGTGCTCTAAGAGCATCAAATCTACTTTCCCAACGCGTATTTGAAAGAGGTTTTAATGACAAAGTAGGTATCTGTTTCATAATTACATCATTTCTCTTTAAGTGCGAGCGCTCGGACGGCTATATCAAAGGGAGCAATTACTCGCCTACGAAAGACGCACAGGTGCCGCTCCGCCGCCGTGCGCCCATTTCAAATGAACTTACACTTTATTGACTTAGAGATCATTTTGCTTCAAGTGCGAGCGCCCGGGCGGCTATATCAAAGGGAGCAATTACTCGCCTATGACAGACGCATAGGTGCCGCTCCGCCGCCGTGCGCCCATTTCAAATGAACTCACACTTTATTGACTTAGAGATCATTTTGCTTCAAGTGCGGGCGACCGGGCGGCAATGTGCCAAGTTTTATACACTCTCTTTGGATTAGAGATTTTGCCGCGCGCGTGTTGTATTAAATAAAATTTTTATTTGTGTAGTAATAAGAGTCATTTTAGCTTGCACATCATGAGCGGTATGACAAGCGCCGAAAGCGTAATAAAAGTAAAACAATGATTATTTTTGATGACTATTTTTTTTATATTTACTTTTGGGCATACGTATTTGTCGTAACAAGTATATTAAACTGTGCAATGGCGTTAAATTCAATGAAATATCTAAATATTCAGGGTTCGGCAAGGCGCCCCCGGGCGCTCTGCGCCCGGGTGCACCGCACCCCTTGCACCCCCGGGTAAAGACGGCCCTGAACAACAGGATGCATTTAGGTAAGGGATGTCGTCGACGAATTAATTTATTTTTCAGCGACATTGGCTAGACAAATTATCAATATTTTTTTAAATACTAGCGATGCGTCCCGGGCGTCGCGCGAAAGCATTTTTTCTCTATTTACAATGTCTCGATCGCCTGTCGCCCGTGTGAAAATGAACTCTAAAATACCTACTAAGCAATTTAAGTTCGTGGCAACCTCGACTTAGAAATACACGAAGAAAAACAAAAAAATTCCAAGGCTCGTTGACGACATTTTAAAGTATTCTCATAAAAATAAAAATATATAAGTAATCACCACGTTTTAAGCAGTAATTATTCGAGTAGGATTTTTCGAATAACTGCAAGGAAGTATTGTTAAATTTAATAATAACTGTAGCTTTGTTTCACTTCCTACTTGAAATCTTGTAACAAATAGTAGTGGATTCGTCTGCGCAACAACCGTGACGTCCGGCTGCAAACAAAGAGACAAATTTCTCGTTACCGCTTAAGAGACAATTTCGACTTTATGTAAAACTAACTTATTATTTCTTATACGCTTAACTAACTGTGTTCACATTGCATTTCATTATCACCATCATTTCAGCCCCAGGACGTCTACTACTGGACATAGGCCTCCCCCATAATTTTCTAATAGGACCTGTCAGAAGCAGACTGGATGCAGTGTCAACCCGCGACTCTTTGTATATCTCGGAGAACTTCACGGCGGAACTCTGCCCACTCTAACTGGATACGAGAATTGTTACTTTATTATAACTATTACAATTTTTTACAATTTTTTATATTATTACAATTTTTTATAGTCTTGTAAAAGTTGGTCAGTATGAGTGTATTTGTCAACTTTATTTATAAGAAGATGCTTGCGAATTTTATCAGCGAAATTGCAGACTAAAGCTAGTCCTCTATACCTGAAAGACATTAGACATCTTACATTTAGACAGCTCTCTATTTCTTAACACATATTAAACTCCGTTACTTTGACAACTATCTATCAATTTATGACATAAATGATCGATAAATCATGACGATAACTCGATTATTCAAAGGAACGATATCCGATAGATAAGTGTGCGTTTACGTCAATATTGTGATTACTGATCGTTTATCTTGTCATTGTTGCACTGTTATTATTTACTATATTAAGTACTAGTATTTGCCCGCGACTTCGTCCGCGTCTGATCGCTACCAAACTTCACAGGAACACCCGCTGAACTAATCTGAACATTGTCTGAGTTTCATCGAAATCGGTTCAGCGGTTTTGGAGTCTATAGGAGACATACGGGGATATACATACACACATCGCCTTTTATATATAAGAAGAAGATAAGATAAGAAGATATAATATATTATCTTACTAAATAAATCCACCTGGGAAATGATGAAACGTATAAAATTGTGAATTCGCCATCGTATCATTCTCTTCTTCTTTGCTTTTATCTGAGACTTATAAATGATAATTATTGTTAAAATACATTTTCCCGAGGTTTCTGATCGCTTCTCCCGGCAATCTACTCACTCACTCTAGAGCTGGTAGTTCACTCCACCAACGATTGTGCAAATTATTTTTTGTTGTTGTTTCAGACTAAGCTAGCTTCTAAGTAAGTCGTTAGTTTTATTTGCGGGGTCTGAGGCTTAATTAATCAAGTAGGAATAGTTTCAAAATCTTTTCTTTTTAAAGGACCATAATTTTATTTAGAACTACACACACCGGCATATTTAGCGGAACATAAAATAAAGGTTTGATATCAGTATCATATAAGGTTGCTGGCTGGTTTATACGTCATTTAATTTAAAAAGAAATGTTTTCAATTTAAGAAAACAACTGAACATCACATTTTATGCAATTGTTTTAATTTTATTCAAATACACCTTATCTGGAGCGAACTTCGAGTATTTCTTCCTTCTGAGTTTGATTTAAAATTTCATTGAAATACGGTTTTTTGTTAGTTTTTTTTAATCGCGTATCTTTCTGGAGTTGAGGACTGAATTATGCCTGACTTAGCCCCAACGGAGATTGCCAGGGCACTCGAAATGCGAAGAAATGGTTAAACCTACAGAGTGATATCCAGAGATCTTCGTCGACCAGTTTCAACGATCCATCGCAGTATCCAACGGTTCAGGGAGATCGGTACTTATGTGAGAAGAGCAGGACAAGGCAGAAAAAGACGCACTTCGAGTAGGGATGATCGTTTCATTCGGCTTCGTGTACGTAGGAACCCCCGTTTGACGGCCGTCCAAGCCCGACATGAGTTAGAAGCAGTGCGGGGTGTAACCGTAAGTGAGCGTACGGTACGAAGAAGGTTCGAAGAAGCTGGTTTGGGTTCATTTATGCCCTCCAAGGCTCGAGGTAAATCATCGTAGAAACAGGTTAATTTTTGCTCAGGAACATCGACTTTGGAACGCGGACCAATGGAGTAAGGTATTGTTTAGTGATGAGTGCAGAATTCTCTTAAATCAAATTGACGGCAGGCAAAGAATATACAGACGCAAAGGAGAACGATACATTCAGACAAATTTTGAAACTACAGTTGCATACGGTGGTGGATCAATAATGGTTTGGGCGGGCATTTGTTTGGGAGCTCGCACAGACTTGGTAGTGATTGACAGAGGGAGTCTGACTGCAGACCGCTGTATCAGAGAAGTTTTAGAAGAAAATGTCGTACCATTTGCCCCATATATCGGTGACGATTTTGTTTTTATGCTGGATAATGCTCGGCCGCATACCGCTCGGGTAACTCAAGCTTATCTTAATGATATGAATTTCACTTTTCCCGGTTACATGAAAAGTTCAAAAATGTACCATTTTTCACAAATAGCCTTTACTCGCAAAATCTGTTCTTAATGTGATCTCATTTTAAGTAAAACAAATGAAACTTTAAATAACAAAAGAAGTGTAGTAAGTAGATTTTAAAATAAAACCATATTTTTTTAATTATGGACCTTTTATTTGTGTTCCGCTAAATATGCCGGTGTGTTTATTTCATTACATCCCCTATAGACTGTGTGTAGTATATACCAAGGTTGTTGATCCAGAACCTGACTACTCCTGACATCCATGATTCGCTCCCGCGTTTGTGATTTAAAAATCGCCGATAAGCATTGAGCTTTATTACTACGTACCGATAAGTGGTTTTTTTATGTATTCATCGGTAGGCAGGCTGACGGCCCATTTGATGATTAGGTGCCTATTGACACATACAATGCCATAAAGTGCTGGTTTAGGAGGGGATAGAGAAGTGAATTCTGGTATAGTCCTTATACACTATACCAAATTCTCTGGTGGATGCCTTTTACACTGCTTCTATTCTGCTGTCACGGTGGTCTTTTGTAAGTGGTAAGTGTGAAGTGTGTGAAACGCACTGGAGTGGACCTGTCAGCCTGTCTGATGACCTTTATTTTAAAAAAAATGGGTGCCCGGGGCAAACTTTAATTCTAAATGATTCCGCCATTTTATAAAGGCGCGTACGGTGCCGCAATAAGCATCACAAGCTAGTGTTTCATATTCGAAGGAGTAAAATGTCGTTCATAAATAGATATTTAGATTTAATGTAATTTTAATAATGCGTAAAAGAAAACCTATTTTGTAGTAGCAAAGTACAAAAAGGTTATTTATATATACAATGTCGAGTGAGGCATGAAATTTGAATGTCAAGCATGAAGCAATGGCGTAACAAGCATCCGCAGCTGACCTATTGCATTGCTCAAACTATTCGATCTCCACTCGGTTCTATCCATATCTAGCTGTAGGATTACGTTGACATTTCAATACATTGTAAACCTTTGCAATAAATTCAAATATTTAAATGTTAGCAAAACTCTTCGTTCACATTGGTTTTAAACCAATAATGGCACAGAACTCTAGTCATTTCGCATAAAAAAAAAATAATGAAAAAATACTAAGAAATTTATTAGAAAATACGATTCATTTATAATACTTCCATTGCAGGTAGATGGAAAGGGACACATGAAATATAGAAAAGATGCAAGTGCTGCACGCCCATGTGAAAAACAGTCGTTTTATGAGTCCATGTAGGTAGACAGTTGTGTATCTATTTATATAAATACAGTAGGTAAGAAACTCACCGTTCAGTGCTTTTTTCTCATTTTAGTACCTATCGTCGAGCCTACCTATCTATCATTAGTGTAATCAATGAAAAACAGTTTTTGTTTCCACAAATGATTATATTGTCGAATTTCAAACAGAGAACACCGGTGTGTATAAAATATGATTTAACTTTATATCAAGCATGCGTCTGCATGCCAGACGGACTAACAGTTCATCATAGATAACTACTGTCGCCTAATTTAAGCTACATCAGGAGGGATGGGACTCCATTCTCTCACTTATCGAACAAACAACACGAGAACTTTTATGTGGCGGTGACTGAAAGATCAAGGCCACGGTATAACTGGTGTAACAGTCTGGACGGAATTATAGATCGTAACACACTCCTTAGCCCAGTGAAACATCCCATGTTTTGACTAGACTAGACACGAGAAAGTGTCTCAACTTTGCTGGCGTAAATCAAAAATAATTTGTTTGAGTATTACTGCTATGTTTACGCTATAGCAAACAATAATTCTGAACGTAAAACTAATAGTAAAATGAGTACAGGTTCTTCTAAAGGTGCGGTGTCACTGAGAGAGAGAAATCGTGAATGCAAAATAATTTACGTCTAAGTATTAATGGCTAGTAGTAACATTATTTTAAATTAAAATATTTTAAAAAGTTTTCTTCAAATTATAATTAAAGACCTTGGCTTTTTTATATCCTAGCTAATACATATAAATACCGTTGATTACATTCATAGACAAACAAATTTCTATATTATAATATATCAAATCGCTAACACTGACACCGAACTCTCTCGGGGAATGCAAATTAAGTGATTGTATCAGAAGTCATAAATAAATTCCCTACAAAACGAATCCTTGAAAGTGACACTTTAGAATTTAAAAAAAGACACTGTTCATTCAGTCAATAAAATCTAGTTTTTACCGTTGGAAATAATTGTAAAATGTCTTCATTCATCTAGGCGCAGATTAGCGCGATTCATTTCGCGCAAATTTAGGCTAAGTTCAGATGACTGCGCGGGATTACTAACCGCGCGGTTATGTCTTGTCCACATAACCGCGCGGTACCGCGCGTCGCCGCGCGGCGCGCTGTAACCCGCGCGCAAGATCTTGTACCGCCTGTCAGCGCGGTAGCGCCAGTAGCGCGCGGTACAAGTTCTACAAACATATTTCGATCTGTTTAGTTTAGTTGATCCGCGCGGTTGAGACGGACAGACGCATAGATCAAATAAATGTTGATGCCAGACTGCCGCGCGTACAACGCTGTCATGTGAATGCTTCCACCGCGCGTCATCTGAACTTAGCCTTAATAGATCATTTTATTTCACACGTGCGTGTATATTTATCATAGAGTAAATAGTACTTTACTGGTTAAGTACTATTTACTTTATGCTATTATATAGCATAGTTTATCGTTTATCAAAGTGGGGGAGGAGACCCACAAGGGTGTCGCAGTGGTGATATTAAAAAAACATCAATAAATAATGTTTTCATGCATTAAATAGGCGATAAGTAAAAAATAATTTACTTTTTAAAAACTAACCCGCAGCCGGCATCGCACGAATATTTTTTTTTCTGGAAAAAAAATTTCCAAAATATAGGTATTTAGACAAACTTTCCTCACTTATCGCTCTTACCATTAGTGAAAACCGTATTAGTTCGATGGCTGGTTTAGAAGTTAGTGCAAAAATAGACAGAGGCGGACAGCGACTTTATTTTATATGTATAGATATAGATGAATATTTTGCTAACCACGTGTAAACGAATAAAACAATGTGATTTTTTCAAATATTTCTACATACGTAGATTTATTATACGTTACCAATTACACAAATTTAAATTGTTTTACCAAAATAAAGGACCTAAATAGCAAAGAACCGTTTCTATGCCAAAAATCAAGACTATAAAAAACTTACAATTTAATAGCTGACAAACTTCCTCATGGGCTATCAAATGCAAAAATAATTCGATCGATCGATTCGATCAAACAAACAAACAGTCAGCTTATATTATATTAGTATATTATATTAAGGCTCACCTCCTCAAGCCTTAGCGGCTCCTCTAGTCCGGCTGCCATTCTCTCTTTCTTCTCCCTCTCCTTCCGTTCTTTTTTCTCCTTCTTTCTCCGTTCCTTTTCGCCATCTCGTTCGTCGCAACCGGACGTGTCGCCAGTTAGGACAGAAGATTTTTTCATAAAGTTAAACATCTTCCAGTGCTGGAATAAAAGACAATAAATCATCATTCGTTTCGTATAAAAACACCATCCCCGGCCCACAATGTCACATTCGAACAATAATACTTTCGCAAAAGGTCATGTTCGCAAGTAAATATAAAAGTTTACCTAATTTAAGTCATCAGTTATTATAATAATATTTAGTAAATATTATATGAATATCACCAGTAGTTAATCCCGGTAAAAAAAAAATTTCATAAAAAAGAAAACAATATTTTATGACTAGCCATTCTTATTTGTAAACATAAATTATTAGGTTCCACATTAAATGATTATATGATGACACTATATTATTACTCATTATAAACTTAAATACGATGGAACATCTAATTGTTCAAATGTCAATGAATCCATTAATATCAACTTTCTTTTAAGTGTCTGTTATTTTCTTAATAGTAGACAGAGGTTAATATTTAGCCTTCCTCAAAAACGAGTAAATAGTTCGCCTGGAAGCATAATTAATTATTATACATTCATTAAAAGAACATAAGTAATATACACGCATCCGTTTAGGACAATTGATTACTCGATGTAGTGTAAAAGAGAGATCTTATTATCATAATAGGGGTTAAAGTATGAAATTGCCGTTTTATTGTAATAGGTACTTCGAATTGACATAGAACCTTCATGGTTTGAAATTTTTGAGTGAAACTTTTTTCATACGGTACCTATGTAGTTCTTCTTTTAAAAAATGTGCAACATTCGATTATCAACTTTCAGTTGTTTTATTTATTCAGCTTAGACAATAAAGATGGATACTTCGAAAATTCGTGTGATTTTTGAATACGAGTTCCGACGCGGAACTAACGCGGCAGAAACAGCTCGCAATATTAATGTTGCGTTTGGAGAGGGGACTGCTAATGAACGCACTGTGCGATTTTGGTTTAAACGCTTTCGTGATGGAAACTTCGATTTGAAGAACGAACCACGTGGAAGACTGCCCACACAGGTGAGTAACAATGATTTAAAAGAGATGGTGGAAGCCGATCCGAGCCAAACTACCCAGGAATTAGCGGCATGGTTTAACGTTACCTTACCAACAAAATTGACTCATTTGCGTCAAATCAATAAAATAAAAAAATATGAAAAATGGGTGCCTCATGATTTGACTGATCTGCAGAAAGAAACGCGTGTTGAAACTTGCGTTGCCTTGTTGAATCGATACAGAAATGAAGGAATATTGGATCGAATTGTGACATGTGATGAAAAATGGATTCTTTACGATAATCGTAAGCGGAAAATGCAATGGCTGACCCCAGGTCAAACGCCGCAACAGTGTCCTAAAGTAAAGCTTACCAATAAAAAGGTAATGGTAACTGTTTGGTGGTCTCAGCGTGGTGTTATTCACTATAGCTTTCTCCGATCTGGTCAAGCAATAACGGCAGATGTCTACTGCGCCGAACTCCGAACAATGATAGCGAAACTAGCAGTGAAACAGCCCCGACTTATGAATCGATCTTCACCATTATTGCTCCATGATAACGCGAGACCTCATACAGCACGAGAAACCGTTTTAACTCTACAGGAACTGCAATTAGAAACCATTCGTCACCCTCCGTATTCGCCAGACCTTGCTCCAACTTACTACCATTTTTTTCGTGATTTGGACAATTTTCTGCGTGATAAAAAGTTTTCTTCTCAGGAGGCAGTGCAAAATGCTTTCACACAGTTTGTCGAATCTAGATCACCAGAGTTCTATCGCAAAGGCATAAATGAGCTTCCTATTAGATGGCAACAATGTATAGATAATAATGGTAATTATTTTGATTAAATAAATATGTTAAATTAAAAAAAAAAACGAATTTTTATTTTACAGTACAAATCGGCAATTTCATACTTTAACCCCTAATATTATGTTGCGTGACCTTAAACCTAATAACATCGCAATATAAAGAGATCCACAAAATGATTTAGGTACGTTAAGTGATCAATTACTTTGTTCCTGCATCGAAACGATTTGTTCTTTAAGAGGAATGTCCCTGTTAAGGCGGAGTCTTCTTTCCGTTTTTAAATATTATGACATTTGAACCGGTATTTTAATAATGTTTAACTAATCTCAAGAAAAAATACATCGCACCAAATAAGACATACTTAAGAAAAAATGAGACAATTAATATTGTAATTCTTATTCACAACAAGCCAAAACACGTAGTTGGGCAATATTTTAATTTTTAGATAAAGGGTTGTTACAGGACGGGTAATTTCACACTGCGGAACGTTAAACGCATAAAAATTAAAAAGTTTTCTTATAACTACAAAAAATAATAGGCAAATAAAATTTCTTGGCACTGTTTTAGTATTTAGTAGTTGTAGACAGTCTGCGCAGTCCTAATTTGGGCAGCCAATCTTGTGGCAATTCTTATCCCTTAACAAAAGACCACAAAAACTCTATAGGCATCAAAAATATTATTTGGAAATACCGAAATTAGTATCTACAGTCTTCGTAAATTATACTCTTTTTTTTAGGAATAAAGCACTTCATATTTTCAAATAAAACTTGTGTAATCTTCAGCTGAAGAGTCGCAGTTAGAAAAGGCACTAATCAGTTTAAATAGCCTATAACTCGGCAATTTTACTGTCCAATTAAGCATATCCTAAAGAAGGAAGAGGAAACGATGGCTATGACCATAACCTCTCCTTTTCTGGTACAAAATGAATCCATATATCACCGTTCCGCGACTGAAGTGCGACAATAGTGATACCGTTATTCGTAGAATCGATGTTCACTATATCCAAAGTAACTGTCGCCACATTCTGTCCGATTGTGTGGTTTGAATTAAACGGGCGTCGTCTGAGCGTTTGCATGCAAATAAATACAGTTACGGGACTTTCATCCGATTAGTCGTCCTAATAGTAGACGATTGATAGACAATTTATTTATTTACTATCAGGTGATAATTATGGCATATTGCATATTTCTGCCTTATTAAATTATGACTAATATTACACGACAAACATGACTATAAACTATAAGAATTACTACATTATTTTGCATGTATCTGGGTATGTTGGATTTTTATTTTATGCAACTTATGGGTTCTATAAGTGAGTTACTCAATTGCCTAAATATATTACAAATTGATTGGATAATAACAAATTCAAACAGTAAAATAGTTTTTTTTTTATGTAAAGGTTGGCAAGTAGTCCGACTTGTTCGCAAGTGACTACCGTCCTCTATTAACACAATCAACAACATAGGCACTGAAAGTGCTGCTTTATCAACCTTAGAGGTTAAGATTAAGGACAGGGAAATAGGTTTTGACACCCTTTACTCACTCATAGAAACACAGCAGCTAATGACGACCTGTTCACGGAAATTACGTAAACAGACGGAATTATGAGAATTATGGAATTATGTAACTTCCGTTCTACTCTAAATAATATCTTATATATTCCATAATATTGTATTTAAGAATTTTAAACAAATATCTAATCAATTACTTAACATCGTTCCTACTAAAATCTGGCATTTCTACATCAATATGGTTAAGATAAATTTCTAATTTTCCTGCGATAACATCTCGAGAAAATGTTTATTTAACGTGCGTTTCCTATTAAAGTTCAACTTATCTTATTCTTACATCACTGATTTGATGCACTTTATATTGTATTTACGATATGATCACGCAAAATAAAATATTTCCTCACAAAGTTTCTTTTTTATACTACATCTCAAGAAATAAGGTTTGTCATAACTTCCAGTTGGTCTAGTCATCGTCAATCAATACTTTTTATAGAGGTTTCTTTAATTTTAATTTTCTTTAACTTAAGACTTTACAGACATTTTACTGATACAAAACATTAGATCGGGTTAGATATGCTGCATTACTTGTATGTTTATATTAAAATAAAATTTTTACTTCGACAACTAGCCGTGGTCGGTAAATAGATGATATTTTTGATAATGAAGTTAAAAAAATAAACAAATAAAATAGAAATAGAATTTTCGATAATGTAGTCCTATAATATTAACCTTAAATTAAAGCAATCATGATCATCATACTTAATTTTAAGTATGATAATCATGAGCATGAAATTGTTATCATAGTTAGAATGTGGTTTATAGGTGAAAGAAAGAGTTCTAAATACTGGCTGGGCACACTGTCGTCCGTAGTCATAAACTTGGAATCACCCCTTCCCATAAACCACCCCTTACCGTGGAATTACGTGTGCTATCTTTGAGTACCTGAAGCATTTCAAAGCCTCATATCCTCGCCTTATTTTTTAATCTTTACACTAACCAGGTAAGCAACGCATTTAACTATAACAATTTATAGGTGTACTTCAAACTTAAAAAGAATATCGACGCTAAGCCCGCTGCTGCTGTCTAAAACTCTAGTATTATAGAAAAACATTTATGTTGTCATAGCGCGTGACGAGTATGTATAATAATTAAGAGAATATTGTTACGGTCAATGGGCATTGACCGGATAGTTGGCGTTCCAGACGTGATGACGCCGAACGCATATCATATTATTGCCTTACACCACAAAGTAATTTCTAGTAATAATAATTTGTTCCCACGATCATCGAAATACAACAATTAATTAATAAATAATGTACTATTAAAAATAATTAAAAAAGAAATATCAAATTAATGCTTTGGGACAAATTAACATTATTGTCCCAAAGTACAAGTACATACCTACTAAGCTGCTGTGTAAAGTAATTACGTAGATATATGCCTAAAATTAAGGATAATTTGTGGGTGGGACACCACCAAGGAACACTAGCTATTTTCCTCGATTTCATTCGTGTTTCTAGGTATTTAAATTATATCCTATGTGTTACTCTGATTATATTCATCAAACTCCGTCCAATAGTTTTTGCATGAAAGAGAAGCAAACATACATACATTGATAATCACAAACTTAAGCTTTTATAACATTAGTAACTATAATAGATTAAATAACTTGAAATTGAAACTGCTAAGGATCGTTTCGTAAACCACAGCAATTTTAAATTTTAAACTGATCAACCTTTCTGTGTCGAAACCACTCAAAAATTATGAAATTTTAAACGTGGATTTAGTAAGGAAAAGTAGGAGTGATTGACGTCTCTTCACTAAATTGAATTTACTGGCTTCTATCGTATAAAATGTACAGTGAGGGTTGATAATTGACAAAGACACGTCTAAAAGGCGCGATAAAATAGAGAAGACGTTAGTGAAGTTGCAGGAATAATTTTGAAAAATTACATTATGTATTGTAATTAAAACAAAAATTCTAGATAAATTAGAAAAAAAAAATGAAACTTTACCGTTTTATTATTATAATAATTTTAACTTCACATTATTCTATGAGAGTAAATATGAAAAAATTATAAGCTAAGATAAAAATTTATTAGGTGATTAATTTATGAAACAGTCCGCAAACTAGTCGTAAATTATTTTGTTACTCGTAAATTACGATTATGACTAAGTAATCAAAATTTCTTCGATCAAACGAGGTATTCAAGGTGTCCATATCCTGTACAGTGGTCTACAGTTCGGAATGAAATTTACATTTAATGAAAGTACACCATTGCCAAGAATTGCTATTGCCAGTGTCAAAATAAAATTAATGTAATGAAATGTTAGTAATATGATCGAATTGAGGTTGAAGGAAACTGTTGATCCGACTAATCTCTATTAAAACGCGAATTCCTCGTAAGTAGCTTTTGGCTACTTTGAACTTAATCTGCCCCCCGATAAGCCCGTAATGCATTGGACACAATCCAACTAGATCCCTATAGGAAGTTGCCACAATCCTTGACAAGGACTAGAAACTTGATAACTGGTGATAATAGCTTCTGGGGTAAGGTTTGGTAATTAGACTTACTTGATAAATATAACTACATGAACTTGATCAAAAACGTACTCTTCAATTATTGTTACTAATTCAGATTACTTGTAAAGAGTAATATTGCTGATGAAAATAGATTAGGATTTCTAAAGTGAATTTAACGCACGAACTATCTGAAGCTAATTTAATCGCGACCTCAAATGATTTATTATTGAAAAAAATACAATTAACTTTTCAAGATATTGTTATTTGAGATTAAAAGTAAATTACCCACGAGATAAAGCGTAAAAAAATCTTGTATTAAATTTAAAGTTTCATATTTATTTATTTTTTCTTGTCCATTTATGCTTTGACGGAATTTTTGGCCAACTCAATACTTTTTATTGTTAAGTACCTAAAACGTTGCCTACTTATTTATTGCCCATTTTTTGTTATAAATAACATATACAATTAATTATATTAATGTATGTGGTTACAAGGAGAAAATTATTGTTGTTCCTTAATAAAAATATAACCTTATTAAGTATGCAGTTTCTGTCAAAAAAAAACCGTTATTATGTATGAGTGCTACGAGATATTTGTACGAAATTATGTCTTAAATATATCTGTGATAGATGTAAGCCAAAGATAAGGACTGTTCTTTACATTTGTGTTACGAACTGTTCCTTATAATCGATTTATCGTTGTTCTGAATCCACTCCGAACAGTAGTTACAGTAAACGTAACGTTTTTATGTATCAAGTCGTGCATAGCTCACTCGCTCGTATAAGAGCGTGATTGCTACTTTTTTCAGCGCTATTATATATCTTCGTACACTCATCTTTGTATAATGCGCTATAAACAGCCAACATTGAGTCATTGTCGCTCCATTCAATTAAAATGAAACTTTTTTTATAACAATCTGATTGTGATGTAGATAATATTGTGTGGGCGGAAAAAAAAACATTCAATGTATTGTGTGCGACTGGCATAGTAATTCGATTAGTAAGTTAGTATTTAGCAAAATAACAGACATTAACCTCTCGTTATGCAAAATTAAATATGTTTAGGTACTACAGCTGTGCCCGAAACTTCGCACGCTTTGGAAAATAAAAATTTATGATACAAGTTATAATAATAATAACTATAACGCCTGACATATTTATCTCTGTGGCGCCGAATTTTTAGTTAGACGATCCCTCGGAAACCCAAAGATTTTTCAGGATAAAAAGTTTCCTAATGTTAATTCAGGTAATAAACTGTCGTTGGACCAAATTTCATCCAAATCCAAATAGAGTAGTGGCGCCCTATCTTAACCCGTTCTTAACCCCCCACAGGGTAACAATACAAATCTTCATCGTAAACATCATCAACATTCAATATCATCATCAGCATATAAACAGCTGACAGACGCCCAGTGCTAGGCATAGGCCTTGCATTCACTTTGCATTTCTAAGGTCTTCGACGTTGGACCACCTAGTGGGAGGCTGTACGGGCAACCGCAATAGTAAGATATTTATGTGGGTCAATCCATTTCCAGTTCCAATTGAATTAGCCATAAATGATAAATACAAAACGTATATTTTACAAATAAAGACAGCTGTAGTGGCATTAATTGTATTAGCTGTAGTTTAGTGGTAACTATTGGCCATTAACTTGTACTATGCTTACAGTTTATGTTGTTGGAGCAGTTTTTGCAAAAAAAGGTTTTGTATAGTAAAACCTAATGAAACTTACCTCGTTGTGTGATCTGTTGACACTGTATTTAATTGTAAAATATACGTTTATATATATTTCTATATATTTGGAAAGGTTATAGTGTGTGGTTGCCCGTTCAAAAGTTATACAGCGTTGAGCCTCCACTAAATACCTAGTCATAATCATGGAGCAGCTTCTAAATCGATGGATCAGACTAACTATTAAATTCAATACACAAATACTTGCTTGACATGTACAATAAAATTGTATGTAGGTACTCGTACGTTATACTGAGAAGCAAATTCGTTTCGCACGCGCTACGGTTCAATTACCTGCGGGCTTGCGTAATCGATGCGGCCCCACGGACATTTTTCGACGGTTTTTTTAAACTGTTTCAAAATGAGTGTACGATAATTACAGAGCACGTGTTAACTATTCAGCTGTTTATGTTATAGTGCATTGCATCCTTATCTATCTATTCTATCCAGCCTAAACAAACTTTTACGATATTTACTCGTACATAATATTTATAAGCATAAAAACTGTGTCTCATAATTTTGTTTATAAAGTAATATGCCATTATTATCTCTCCGCTCCGGCTCCGTACGGATGCAATTTTATATACACACAAACCTTCCTTGATTATCACTTTTAGTATTAGTGAAATCGTATCAAAAACTGTTGGGTTGTTTAAAAGAAGTTAGCGGAGAAACGGACACAGGCGCACAGCAACTTATGTAGGTATATATTATAATAATACTTAGTTATGTAGGTATATATTTGAAAATTTATATGCTTTTTATGTAAAGTCTCAGGTAGACTGACGGTTTACGTGCTGGTAGGAGGCTGCAGTCACCTATTAACACAAGGAAAGCCACAAATATCAAAGATTTAAGCGATTAGGAAGGGATAGCGAAATGGACTTTGACATCCCTTACTACCAAAATACAAAGAATACGTGCTGTTATCACGGGTGGTCTCCTCCAAAGGAGTGTTCATTACTAAATTATTTAATATATATAAAAAGTATAACGAGGAAACAACGTAATGTAACATTTGGATTAATGTAAAGTCATTTTTCATCCTTAATCCAGACGCTTTAGTGAACAAACTATTGTTTAATCGTAATATAAAAATCTTCCTAGAGTTTTCTTCCTACAAATAGTTCCGGGAAATTATCAAGATTGTCTCGACGTTGCCGGAAGAAATTCCCACGACCAACATAATATTATGATTGACAAGTGTGATGTTAGAATGGCCACATTATAAAGAAACGGTGTTGATATTTTCAATATCTTTCATAATATGCGAAGAATTGTATTTAAAAAGATAAAGTTAACCCGGAAACATTATAGTTAATTTGCAACTTTATAGTTAACCCAAAAATATTGGTCGAGGACATTCTTGATCACACTGGAAGAGAATTTGCTATAGAAAAATCTGAATTGAGTTCATACGCTGCTTAATAATCTATAATGTGATAATTGTAACTCTATAGCGTAATCAAAGATTGTCTGCAACTATATCCGAGAACCAGCTTCCGTGGCGCCTCTACCGCGTGCCAACAATCCGTTTGAGCGTGTAAGAAATTAATGTGGAAATCTACCAACCCGCCTGGTTTATCTAGGTTTTATTTCCGAAAGCCATTTAGACCTATAATTAAAACATTTTATTTTGACCCCAGAACACAGTAATACTATAGAAAATTAGCATGTTCACTCATTAGTCTTGGAATAATGATATTCATATTATGTTTTTAATAACACGGCACCCTCACTATTTTGCTGGGTTTCGGTGTATGACTAACTCTGCTATCTTCGCCATTTCAAGGGACTCCTTTAATGTAGGCAATGCACATAGAAATTGAAATTGCAACAAAGTATAGTTATTATTCTTTCAAAAATTCAATCTGAATAACTAACTATGAAATGAGTAAGCTCAACTGAATATTTATTAATTGATTAGATTAGATTGATCAATTCCTAATCAATCAGTAGATTTCTTTCGTCTGTAAACAAGTTTCTCCAATGATTTCATATGTCTTCTTTTTCATCTGATTTTTTTCCCCTACACCCTAATGTTTTATTCATCAAATACAACGTATTAGTTTATTTAATTACCTATTAAATTAATTGTTAATGTAGTTAGCGTAGTCGAACCGAACCTTAAAATAAATCAATACTACTTCATGTCAATGAATGAAACAATTAAATTCACTCGTACTAAAGAGCCCGTCAACTCTTTCTCATCAATTTATCTTGAAGTTCACACGAGCCTCGCTTGAACTACTGAATCATTCAGAAGACATATGAGACGACAGCGGCGTGGTTACCCATTTAATTGACGAAATGATACGTTTTGTTTGAACCATTGAGCCAATTGAACAGTTTACCCCTCACAATTGGAGGATTGTCGAAGCCCTTAGCCATTAGAGCTAATTGGACCGTAGAAATTATAGTAATGCTAACAAGTTAACGGTTTTCACATCCATTTACAAAACTTTAAAACCCAGCACAGACGTGGCTATAATATATTATATTAATATGCCAAATCTTAATAGCGCATTTGCAGCACCTGTGACTTTGTTTGTGTCAATAGGCGACGAAAGCCACCTAATGTCAAGTGGACCGTCAGACTGTCTCCAGACCTTCTTAAATTAAAAAAAAATGTAATCATTTTACTTGGGTAAGCAATTACTACGCGTTATGCGTAGTAAAATGCAATGTGTTTCTTTGATATTTTTCTTTAAACCCATTCAGAACTCTAAAAGCCGATTAATCAATATTTGTTCAAATTTATGTTCAAACATTAAATTAGTTTGCAGATTATCTCAGCTAAGAGAATTAAACTTTGGACAGATATTTTTAAAGTCAACTGCAATGAGTCCGTTAGACTGTTGCAATTGCCTCGTCACTTGATAGACACCGAAAGCCCGTTAGATATCTGTCTGTGCACATCCGTCCGGAGCACATACACACTGCACTGTATTATTTGGAATACGGTCCAATGTACTCCACCAGTTACGGTAGAAGGGAAACGGGGTATTATATAAACCGGGAAGGCGCAGTAGTAGTAGTAGTAAAAATCAAGTTACTAATTACAATTTTTAAAACTAGACATTTTCGAATTTGTAATGTATTCGCATTCTTTGTTAGCTGGACCAACCGTGCTTGGCTTAGTCAATGACTAATAGTCATGTTATTACAATTTTCATATTACATTAATGCACAATTAATATAATAATATTAATACACAACCTATTTATTTCAATCATTTGGGCAGCCCGTCTGGCGGTAGACCAGACGGTCTATCGGTGGTATCTATAAAGGGGTAGCCCCTTACAGAAGACCATCGTGAAATAACAGCTATTGCGTTTCGGTAAGTGAGTAAGGGATGTTAGAGCCCATTTCAAAATCTCTTCCTAATCCCATATCCTTAATCCTACTATGACTGGAAGTGCACTTGCAACACCTGTGGCTTTTTGCATGGGTTATAGGCGACGGTAGCCACCTTAACAGATAAAAATACATTAAAATTTAAAAAAAAAACAGTTCAAATTTGCGTTTAAAAAACTGTTTTTTTTTTTTTGAGGAATTTAACCTTTCAATATAAATTTACAAATGCACTAGGTATAGCTTTTGTCAGAACACATTATGAATTATGACGATCATATTTTATGTCCCAACCACATGAACCAATTCGCAGATAGAATGTACATCTACAACATAAAATGGGCTTTTCTGCGGTAACAATGTACCTGTTTGTTTAGTCTAAGAACAATGCACTATTTGTAGGCTTGAAATGTCTTCGAGGCCTCTAGCTGTTTTCATAACAGCATCCTTTCACTTTCCTCCCGACTGGATTAGTTTCGTGATAACTACCGCTTTATTATAGTTGCGGTTATATGAATGGTAGACTTTAATGCTTATCTTATAAAGTGCTTATCTTTGACCGGTCTTAGGGAGCATGAAACCGGCGTCGACCCGCGGCCCTTATTAGGTCGTCAGTCCATCAGTTTATTCTCAACAAACATTATCTTAAACATATGAAGACCAAACACAGTTAACACTGCAGTATTGCACAATACGAAACGGACAGAAAACATAGTGCGGGCTATTTCGACCGTAGAAGGTCAATGTCTGCATTTATAACCGCAGCACTACGGAGAAATGGCTTCTCGTAAATAAAATGTCTCGTAAAACACGACGCCGCCGGCCGGCCTACAATCATAGTATGATTCACATGTGGGCTAAAATTACTTTTATTATAGTTAAACACAATTTGAATGAAGCACAATATCTATATTCGTTCATTGCTTTATTTTACTTTGTCAACATTTTTAGAATCGGAACGGTCCCAGTTCCAGTGTCCTCGTAAATGCTCGATTGAAAACCAAAGATCGACCCTACAAAATGTAGCTAACTATCCCATCCAGGAGAAAAGGAACATGCTCACGCATTTGTAATTATTAGAGGGGAATGATACAGCATAAATAATGTTTGATATGAGTGCGATAAAAAATGATATATGACAAACGAGCTTAGATTTTTGAAACTTGCACAATACCTTTAATCCAGAAAAAAGGTTCCCGAGAGATCATCTAAAAATATAAAAATTCAACGTCTGATAGAAATATATGACCAAAAAATTATTGCTCAAACATTTTCGTCAGGCGTTATGTTTTTACTTTTTCAACGCTTAGGAAAAGGGGGCGCGGACGAAATCGCGGGCAAAATATAATAGATAATAAAAGAAAGTTTTATCAATAAATTGATAAAAAAGAATGGAAAGAACTGCGCTCGTAGCCTGGTATATTTACAACAGGCAGGCTGTTTGTAAATTAAGACCAATTAGTATGAAGTGGTGATGACACTGAACCAGTATATTTTACCTATCCGAAAAAACAGACACGCGAGCATTATGACAAAATAACACTTCTTATAGCTAGCACACACAATCAGTCCGTCGCGTCAAATGGACTGACGTGAAGCCACAATTTGATCGTGAATGTTAAATCCGTTGGCGTGATGTATAACAATGGATTGCTAATCGCACCGTGGCGTCACGCCAGTTCATCGCGCCAACTGATCGTGAGTGTAGAAACACTACGCCGTGGCATCATGCTACGCTTCCGAATCAGAGCTCATGTTAACGTCTCTCGGACCCGGTCAAACGCATAAATGAAAGAAAATTGGACTGGCCCTAAATGGGCACAATGTTTTGCGTCCCTCCATTTGATTTAAGTCATTTGGAGTTACGTCAAATGGACTGATCGTTTGTGCCCACACTAAAACGTGTATACAGATAAAACAACAAACAGTCCATTGACTTAAACCGGTGTACACTGCCGTAAGAATGAGAAATCCATTTAGTTGACGTGTTTTCTTCGCTTGTAGCATTACAATAACCCATCCGTGAAACTTATTAGGACTACCAGGTCACCTAGATCCCGTTATGTTTGTTTCGCTGTTCATACAGACGTAATAATTAGTTTCTTCCTGTACCTACAGTGCATTGTTTACACGTTATAGTGTATGAAGTTATGTTGTTACATTTGCACACGATGTAACAATGTGAGCCATTTATCCAATTCTGTTTATTTATTTGTTGATAATGAGTTTGCTCTTGGCCAGCGTCTAACCGTGCAGCAAAGACGAGGCGGACGATGGAGCGAGCTCACCAGGGGTACGTGCCAAGAATCAAACCAATGCAAACCAATGCGTTCTTACGAAACGAAAGAAGTAAAGCCCGGTTATTGGTCAAAATTTTATGTGGGCTTTACAACAAACAATCACCGGGCTTTATTTCTTTCGTTTCGTAAGAACGCAACGAAACGTTTGCATTGGTTTGATTCTTGGCTAGGGCCCCAGGAGATGCCTATTCACTCGAACTTTAAAAAGATTTAGGTAATATGAGCACGGAAACACAGACGCCGGAAGGGAGTTCCAATCCTTGGCAGTGCATATTATGACAGAGTTTTTAAAAAGAGTTGCTCCAAATCTTTTTACACTTAAATATTTTTACAAGTTCAAACCAAAAAATATATATTTAATAAAATGATTCAGCATCAATGTGAAACCAATTAAAACTTTAATCAAGTTACTACAAAGCATGACAATTAAACGATTGCCCTCAAGTGCGACAGCCACTCTAACTTATTCAGGCAGGACGTGCTCTTTGTCTAGAAAGTCGAGTCCTTGAATGACGAGCCAACAGCACTTGTAGGAATTGTACGCATGACACTAATACGAAAGCGAATTGCATATTGCATTACTCTCATTACATATTCAAAAATATTTTATTCATTCATGTAAGTAAGTACGTCTATTGGTTATAGATTTCTAGCAGGCCGCCCCCTGCTTCGCACGGATATTTTTCTTAAAATTATATATAAAAAATCTTCCTCCTTTACTTAACGTTCTTTCCAGTAGTAAAAACCGCATTAAAATCCGTTGCGTAGTTTAAGATCTGAGCATACATACAGAGCGACAAATGTCGAGAAGCGAATTTATTTTATACTATGTAAAGATTAGAGAAAAATACTTGTTAGACGTTGTTAAACGAAAATTGGCACCGAGATTAAAGTGAAATTCATAACATAACCATTGAACCAAACAATTGACATTGTCCTGTATTTGGAACCTTTTGGAATATAAATGAAGATTGCAGACAATTAAATTTGAATAATTTTGATATTACTTACATTTCTCAGACACGTATTTTTAACAGAGATCTCTGACAAATAAAATAACCCAACCAAGTTTTAAGGAATCTTTTTAGCGAACTTCCTAATCTTTTTTTAGAATACTGCGCCCTACTTCTGCATATTGCGATTTCCTTATCTTACTATACTGCTACAATAGGAACACAATGGATGATAACAATCAAAGTATGATGACATAACTACATTCAACGCATTGGTATCTACCACTATATCTGCAACAACGTATGAATCAAACTATAGTTAAAACAAATAAAACTGCTGCATAACCGAGAACAGAGTTGTGAAACTTAAACATTCATATGGGAAATGGACAATAAATCTTCTTAACTATTATTTAACTCTATTGTAACATACATGGGTGATTCTACGATAAGAGGTTTCAAGTTCATAGAGGAAACGGCCAAGGAGAAAAGTTGGAGTTTTTTTATGAAACCTTTATATTATGATTTTTGTCCCGATTATTTACCTTTTCACTTAAGGGCAAGTCACTTTATACGTATTTTATTACTTTTTCGAAGACCAGGGTAAATACACCTGGCAGGGGAGAGACATCAAGATCAGGGTAGATACTTATTTCACCAGGGGAAAGAATTTGACACAATAACATAATTAAAATCAACTTTTATTAAACATTGTTCTTAACATATAATCATACTATTATATTAATCATTAATCATTAATACTAATTAAGTAGACTAGCGCTTCTTAAGTGATAATCAGACTTGGATAATCAGGATAATTTTCATATTGCCTATACCTATGCGCTTCGGCCACAATCTGTATACGTTTCATTAAATGAACATGTTTTAATATTATTATAAAATGAAAAATAACATAAAAAATTAAAGGCAGTCTACTGCCTACAAGAACAAAAAATAAAATTAAAATTCTTAAGCTTTCTCAAACACATTTACCGACTTTTTAAAAGAGTAAAACATCCTCTGCCCTTTCAAAATAAGATTTGGCATAGGGAGTGTCTGGACAACCTGATCTTCTGAGATGAATGAAATATCTTGTTCATCAATTTTAAATAATTTTCCGGTTTTGTCTACTATTTTACAGAAAACTACCTGTATCTCGCCATCCTCTTCCAAACCCGTACACATAGCAACGTAACGATACTCTGTTGTTTTTGATGATAGTGTGACAAGAATAAAGTCGCCTTTCTTGAATGTTTTTTTGGATGTCGACGGTTGTTCTTCATCCTCTGTCTGGTGTTTGCCGCCTTTTGGTGTATTAATATGTTCATTGCCAGATGAATTCTCGTTCTCGGACTCTGAGACCGGTCCATAAATATCCTCGACCCGGAGACGAGATTTTTTATTAGACGAGTATGTCATGACACCAATTTTGAAATGATCACAATTTATACTTTCATTGCAAAAGCAGCTTAAAGACTTCATTTTAATTATTTTTTGATCTCCAATATTCCATGACACCTGATGGACACGCAAAGTACCGGGAAAAGCCTTTATGTGTTCTTTAGCACTAGCAAGCAAAGCTTCTTTTTCTAGGATATTTTTGTCGTCAATAACGAAAACATTGATGCTAGGACAGTTTTTCTGAATAGCATCTGACAAATCGCTCAGAGATGCTATATCTTTGCCACTAGCCACCAATCGGTCAGCTGTTCTCTTGCAAACAGCACCGACACCATCAGGAGCCCCCTTACCGTGTCCAGCTTCATGGTAATTCCAAGTAAAGTGTTCAAGGTTTGAGTAGAATTCTGTTAAATGATTGACAAGAAAGTAAAACATGTATTTGTTGCGATATTGTGTTACGGGTCCATCGCTCCAAAAATGGAGGATCTCTACTTTGGGTGGTAAGCGGTTCAAAATTGGCTGTAAGTGTGCCCATATAGCTGGAGGCGAATGTAACAAATTTTCTGACATCGAACAATAGGATGTAGTCTTTACTTCACCTGATGGATCTTCTTTTGTGTAAGTTACAACCGTATGCAGACTTATCTGTTGACGCGAACCTCCAAAATGGAATGCCTGAATCTCTTCTGCGTATTTCGTTAAGTAATTCTCACTGAAATCCATATGAATTATAGCTTCATTTTCTGTTAAATTTGTCTTTTTAATTTTAAAAGCAGAATGCTGGTGGACTATGTTCAGTTCATGGTGAAGGAAATATTCCAAATTACATTCTAACTGCATAATCAAATCACGAGGATAAATCTGGATCGACTTTTTTAAATATTTAGTCACCTTTCTTGCCTTAAACGTTTTCGGATCAGTTATGTTGGTAGAGACGGATTCCCACTTTCTGTAGCCAATTTGAATACTATTATCAAATTCCTTGTATTCGAGTCCTTTATTTTTACAAGTTGCACATTCTCGGGAAAGACACTGTTCGCTATATCTATTGCAACAAATTATATGAAGCAGATTTTGATGCTTTGATATAGATATAACATTGGTTTGGAATAGAGCCCTAAGAATCAAATCCATATTAGCATGTGTAACGCACAAACAAGTGTCACGTTTGTCACAAAACGATTGTACTATCCAAAATGGCTTTAAGCGACAGAATAGGGAATATGAGATCGTGATATTGTACTTCTTCATGAAAGATTTGTGGAGATTTCTTAGAGTATCCAAAAGAACTCTTTTTTGTTTCCGGTCTCCTTTCTTTGTCACATAATCTCTTTTGCCGGCACATAACCTCGTATTAGAGTCATCTTCAAGAAAATGTATAATTTTATTCTTCATTACTTCATAACTTGCTTTGGCTTTCCTTTTATTTTCTATTAATTGTACTTTTCCAAATTTTCTCAAAGGTTTCAAATTTTTCTCATTCTGTAGTATACCATATTTTTGCACCAGTTTCCCGCTTATTATTCTTTTGAAAATTCTTTTTTCTTTTTCGTTTGGGAGAGCAGAATAATTTTCTTTTAATTGTTGATTGAGGACTTCTGCAAACAGCAAATTTTTCTTCACTGAGTCTCTGGCACTTGGACAATTCATCACTTGTTCTACTTTGCTGTTAGGTGTAAGTTTTTCAGGCTTTCGTAATCTTTGTAACCTTTTTTTGTAACGCGCTAATTTAGTCTTTAGTTTATTTATAGTCTCATCTTTTTTTTTATTAATTAAATATCTTTGTCTTCTAGCTCGGTCTGATTTAACTTTGGCTATAACTCTTCTACGGAAATTACTTTGCGGCATCTGATGATCAACACCTGAAATTGATGGTGTTGCTGGAACAGAATTTTGAAGAGCAAGTCGTTGCCTACGCTCTCTTGCTTTTTTTTTTCCATATCTTTTTTGCCTCACGATGCTCTCTAGGAGTCATTTGTTCGACATTTTTAATGATTCCTTTCTCCTTCTTTTTTAAATATTTTTCCTTTTCTTTTTGCTTTTGTAATTCATACTTTTCTGGATCATTTTTAATCTTTTGATATCTTAGCCTTTCTGCTTCACGTTTCTTTTGTAATCTTTCTTCACGTGTTAACTTTTTCCGTGGTGCCATAATCTGTAATAATGAAAATAATATAATAACAATACGAACTAAGAACCTCCTTTAATTTTTTTTAACATTACAATTTTCATTTACAATAATCATTTAAAACTGAAGTTGATAGAAGTTAGCTATATCACTACCAATCTCTACCGTAACTAAACAAAGATTTGATGAATGGAAATTAAATAACTCAAAGCGTAATAAAACCTAGTCCTTTGATTACTTAATTAACCTAATTTACTAATTTAACCTAAATTACAGTAAAAAAAACACACATAAAACAAAATAAAGCACCTGTAAAACACAAAACCAAAGAAATTCAGAATAAAATTACTAAGTACATTAACTTATTGTAATTATAATGAATGAATTGACACTCAAAACGTAATAAAAATCTGGCCCTATGACTAATGAATCATGCTCACTTACCTTAACCACAGCTATCTTACCGCTACACTTTCAGCTGAACTCGTCTTGCAGCACTGGCGCTCTCCTACACTCGCGACGCGAAACTCTAATAAAAGTGTATAATCAACAAGTATTACTTGCGAAATCTCGAGGCAAACGTTCGAAAAGAACCTCAGACAAAATGATCCCCGCACTCTTCCTTGCCAACCTTTTTATACCCTCTTGCGAATCTATCCCTCGTCCCTCTGCGTACACCCCCAAAATATTCCCACGTGTCCATGTTAAGAACACAAAGAAGATGGCCACATCTGTTTGCCAACTGTCGAAATGTTCCTTTGCTAATGCCGACACTATTGTCACGTTTCATGTTTGGTAATGCAAAACAATGCTCCTGGCTTAGTCAACGCCAATAAAACCAAACAACGCCCGATTGTCAAATAAAGAAACGACTCCCCATTAAATGTATTTTATTCTCCTTTTTTATTTTTATTCTATTTTATACCACCGGCATGTGGCCACTACTGAGACAAATATGAATAACGATTTTTTCTAAGTTTACGTGAATTCCTTTGTTTCTTTGTTTTTAAGGTTTAGGTGAGAATGAATACTTTTTTTTCTTTCACACGTTGGTCTCAAACAATAACCAACCCCTGAGCCATACTTGTTTACCTATTTTTGTACAGTTCTTGTGTCAGCTTTTAATGACACAATAAAATAAAATACACTGAGACAAATATGAATTACAATTTATTTTTCTAAGTTTACGTGAGTTTCTTTGTTTTTACGCTTTACGTGAGAATGTATTGATCCGTTACATTATCTCCCCTGGTCAGTGACTCTCTCCCCTGGCAGTTGTGTTGACAGGGGATATACGGCAGGGGAGAGACGTTTTCATGACATATTCAATTGTTTTAACTGACTGAATTATTTTTTGGGTTAATTGTATATCTCACTTTAATTATCACAGTATTGTTAAATTAGGGCAGTAAATGCAAATAAATTAAATTAATATTATAAGTTTTATGACTGACCAGTGGAGAGACACAATCACCTTGCGAAACCACTACACTGCACGGTTGCGTCGCAAAAATTAAAAAATGGCGGCGCTCAAGCGGCTTGCGCGATTACTATTGCTAACTTCACGCCGATAGATGTCCTTGAGCGCTATTTCCAATATGGCCGTCCTTGAATTTATGTTTGTATTAGCGGAATAAATTTTGGCAGGGTAGATACACAAAAAAAGCGGGACAAAAGTTAATTTTAAAATTTATTTGAAATAAGCAAAATTATTTTATTTTTTATTTATTAATACTTAAGTATATTTATTTAAATTCCGGATAAACATACTTTAGTTAAGCATCAGTTACAAAAAAGATATGTATTGTCTGAAAATTAAATTGAAACCGGCAAGGGGACAGACCAGGGTACAGACATTTTTAGACTTTGCAAGGAATTTCAGAAAAATGTGTTTTCGTTAGGCAATCAATCGTGATGTCATTTAATAAAGTACATTGAGATGATGTGATTCATTGTAAAAAATAGCAACAAATAGAATAAAAAAACTGTTTTAAACTGATTGCCACACAAGTTACCTCTTATCGTAGAATCACCCACATACAAAAGAACTACTACAGTTACAGCTATGTTACAATGATTGTCTTCCGAAGTAAGAGAGAGGTGTACCATCTCTCTATGCCTATTTGGGTTCTAGTTAAACCAACAAGTCATTAGTTATTGACAAAGTCGATCCCTAACACGCTTCCTGTATATTGTATTCCTGTATATTCCTGTATTTCCGAGCTCATATAGTTAACCCAAATCTTTTCAAAGTTCGAGTGAATAGGCATCTTCTGGATGAGCTCGCTCCATCATAGGCCTCATCCTTGCTACACAGCTGGTTGTTGGCCAAGTGTGGCCAAGTGCAAACCCATCTCTAATAAAAAAATTTAAAAAAATATGGATCTTATTTCCAGTTATCCAAATAATAATATCTTATAAAACCCTATAATACTGCCCAGTAATTATTTTTGAGCTTCATCTGACTAAAATCCTCCAAGCATTAGTTAGTTAGGTAAATAACAATTAACTAGGTCAATTAAAGAAAGAGATTTAAAATGGCGACAGCTTATAGCAGTTGTACCGTTAGCATGAAAATAAGTTTTTTAATTGTATATTTTTTATTATTTAATGTATCTTGTGTGTATGGACTATATTTCCATAATGTCCATTCCATAATTATACCTAACTGGACAATTAAACAGAGATAAAAATCGTTTGTTAACTGTCTTGACTTTAGCGTAGTTGAAATTAATGAGTTTAGAAAGAGTATCAATAAAGTTAGAGAATTATTAACATAATTATAGTAAAATGTATGTAATACACCTATATTTAAAAAGTCGTTTTTTTTTCTAACCTTTCATTCAGGACAGGACTTTCATGCAGAAAATAGTACTGTTCCCGAAAATAACAGTAAAAAATCAACGCTTGACTAAAATATATGAGCAAAAAAAATTAAATAAATAACTAATGTAACACCTAAGAAAAAGAGGTGACATAACTAATACGAAAAAATCTCAAATAACTAGTCCTTGTAAGCCATGCTACGACAATTAAATATTCGCCTGGAGGTCTGGTGGCAGGAACGAAATCATATGATTTATTTATGCACATTGCGCCGCACTGCGTCGCATGACGTCAAAGCTGGTCTGATATGCAAGACACATGTTTCCATTATACCGTTCAACTAGACTACATTAGGATGAAGGATATGACGGCATCACACTGTTAATTTTAATCAGCAAGTGACAGACAGCCAACACTTAGATGAATTGTTAAAGTCTGTTAAATTAGTTTTAATATTAATTTAGTTGCACGTTTTATTATATATATGACAAAATAACGAGAAGTCGAGGTTTATCCAATCAATCAAATAAATATTAAATAAATTCTTTATTTACCATATTAATAATTATCTTGAGTTGGATTCCTGTAGACTACTTGATGCTGCAGCATCAGGTCAAGATTACCATGTCATGGAAATACCACCGAAGTAACAGTAACTATCCCACAGTATTGTGGAAGTTAGTGAAATCCCTTTGTCAATTAGGAAATAGGCTGGTTCAAACAAAAGAAAACCAGGATCAAAATCGGTCCATCCGTTTGGGAGCTACGATTCCACAGGCAGACACACAAAAACACACATACACACGTATACACACGTCAAATTTATAACACCCCGATTTTGCGTCAGGCGTTAAAAACATTTTATTTAGTTAGTACTATTGTAGAAAAACTTCTCCTACTGTATAAAAAGAAAGTCGATAGATATTTTCCACTTCCATGGATGTTATTCGGCAGAATGTTTTGCCATTTTACTTGGAAATACTTGGAATTGCAATTGCATTTTGCAATTTGAAGTTTTCAAATTAAATACTTTATTATGTATTTTTGAAGTGAAAAGTTCTTTAGGCGCGTTGGGCATTTTTGAGATGGGTTAAAATCATTGAACTCGCGACAGTGTCATCTTACGTAATGTAACCGAAATTTAAAAAAAGAACAATTTTTGAGATGGGATAAAATCATTGAACTCGCGACAGTGTCATGTCTGTAAACCTTGATGTAGCTGATATTTATTTAAAATAATTAAAAAAAAAGAACAATAAGCAGACAACTGCATATAAAAGCAAACTTACTAGATATGATAACAAGGATCAATATGGAATACATCTTTGACCAATAATCTAGTTTCATATCAACATCAAACCTTTTTAATTGTCTGTCTTTATGAAGTTCGTGTTAAATAATTATGTTCTATTTATTGTCATTGTGTGTCAGTGTCAAATATGGGATCAATAATTTTGTGAAGCTTAGTTTTCACTTCTGACGTGCAGTCTAACGACTGACATGTTTTTTTTTTAAATTCTATGACAGCCATAGAATTAATTGCCATAGACATCGCCAACCCGGTGTCCGGAAAAACGAACAGAGAATCTAGCCTCTCTCTCAAGAACATGTGTGTGCCTTCAAAGCAAATTCCAAACCATAGTGATAATAGATAAAATACACCTTTACAAATATTTCATATAATTTTCACAATAAGTCGCGAGGCGCTTTAAGGTGAACATCTACAGTTCTACAACGGTTCTACATTAACAATGCCTAATATTTACTTAGTGTTTCGAGAACAAGGTAATGTGTGCGAAAGCCTAATCTTCTTTATCTTTACATACAACGATCTTCTATTTTTTTTATAATTATAGTATACTTAATTACTTAGTACTAAATATTATAAAGACAGAAGATTTGCATTTTTGTATGTTCGTAGTTAATGAATAAACTAAAACTACTGTACCCATTTTGAAGATTATTTCAACTATAGAAAGCTACATTATCAGCGAGTAACATTGGCTATATTTTATAAAGTTAAGCCCGTCACACACGCAGCTAAGTATATTACATATTAATATACCGTACTATAATATATTATATATTATAGCAAGCTATCACACACGAAGACGATGCTATAATATATATTTTGTCTTCATTTCATTGATAGTCGTTAAATATGTCTTGCTGTACCATAATATGCAATAATTAATAATATGAATTATGGTATACGTTGGTGAGATACCTAATCATAAAATAAATTATAAAGTTAAACAGATGCGAAAAGTTGTGTTAGCCCATTACTTATTGTCTGTATTAAATAATTGCTTTTTAATATTTAAGCTCAAAAAATTTCTATACAAAATAAATAAACAAATCAATCAATTATTTCATTATACTTAGTTAAGTCTCCATCTGACATTAATGTTGTGTTTGTGAAAATATTTGTGTTTATTTATCCTTTAATATTATAGTAAGTACCCAGTAGATAGATACGGTATTTTTTCGGACCGGTCTTTCCGATATTAATTTAATATATTGTGTTTTATTATCTATAAATAGACAGTCGTAAAATTTTATATAGATAATTAAGTAAAGAACGAACAAATTTTACTATTTTAGTACCTACACACTTTATTATTTGATTTTTAGTTATTACAGTTCACAAGATGTTCGGAGTATCGATTGCGTTGCGTTACGTAGGTACCTAACTACGCCCCTCGCGTCCCGTTAAACGCCCTTTCTTCTTCGCACATTTCTTCTTAAAGCAGATAGCCTTATATTCATTACTAGCTGGTCTGGTACCTCCTGCCTGCGACTTCGTACGCGCTTTTATTATAAAAAATAACATCTGAGAAAATATCTGTCTGACATTTTTATCGCTGTGACGACAGTGGCGCCCAATTTTTTATCTTTATATAGACTAACTTTAGGGAACTAAATAATTTTCCAGGACATATATAGAGTATCCTATATGTTAATCCAGGTAATGAACTAACTATCTGTGTGCCAACATCCAAATGTGTTATGCCGTTTTTACGTAAAAGAGTAACAAACATCCATACATCGATCGATCCTCATAAACTTTCGCAAGGATTAATGGATGCATACACAAATTATGGATTAAATAAGTAGGATTAAGTTTGTCTACGTTTGTAATTTTTATCATATCGTCGCTGAACCAATTTCAATGAAACTTAGTAACCCCTGAATATATAGGTACTTACTATAACTAGGAGCACTTATTATAGGTGAAAGACAATATAGCTTTTTCTTATTTTATGGATATAGAAAAATAATAAATGCGGAAACTGTTAGCAGTAAAGGTCTGTAATAACAAAACAGGAAAATAAATGGGTACATTACCTACTGTTGTGTTATTTAGGGTGAATCAGCTGGTTCACGATCAATTAGTCAACATCATGTCTTGAAAGTAACATAACTCTTAAAAATATCAACGAAGGAATAATTAAATGATGATAATCCATAAACAAAACTTCAAACTGTCTAATAAATGTGCAGATTTGTGTGTATTTATGTGTTTAAGTCATATAAATTATGTATTATGGAAATTGATACTTTTTTCAGTTCCCGATCAAATTCCGTCACTTTCCGGCCACAAGTTTTTGCCAGTTTACGATCGATGAGAAGCATTGAAAACGAAGCTTACTTGCTATTAAATTAAGGTCCAAATTAAAGGTAGAATATTTTATTCATAAAAATAAAAAAGTGGAGAACAGATAGGGTTATTTCTACTCCTTTTGGCAAAATTCACACGTGTAAGCACAGAGTGCTGCTTCAGCATAGGGTTTCTTGTGCATCACTGTGCATTTTAGATGAAACCAACGGGTACAATAATCGCATCCTATATTTTTATCCAAGTCATCCTCAACGTCGCTAATGAGATCTTCGGAACATTGACTGCATTGCAAAACTACTTTTTTTTTAGAACTTCTTGCTAAACTTTTCTTAATTATTCTTTTCTCTTTTTCCTTTAATTTCTTTTCTTTTTCTTTTGCTCTCAATTGCTGCTTTCGTTTTTTTTCTATTTCAAGATTTTCCTTAACTTCTTTTCTTTTTCTACAATGTTCTTGCCAAGCTTGTGATGATATAGCGCTTGGCAATTTAGGTCCAACACGTTTTTGAGTTTTTAGTGTTGGTGACTCGGGATAAAGCAAATTCTTCTCAAAAACATCGTCAAATGATAGATTATGGTGTATCTGTGAATTAGTTAAAACATTTTCTTAGGTTGATACTGTAATACCGTATTGATCATCAGACGTCAATTGACTGATGGGCTGTGATATTTCAATCTCATTGAGATCAATTACTGAGATATCGTTCAGTGAAATGTATGTACCTGGTTCAGGAAACGTGATATTTTCAACAATGGTTTCATCAGTAACTAATAAAGTGTCGGTAATAACTTTAGAAGTGGCTAATGTAGTTATATTAATGTTTTGGTTTAATGTCATGTTGGTATCAGGTTTATTAAAGTTTAAGTTTTCTGGAGTAATATCCAATAAAATATCGTCAGTCAAAATAGATGCACTTTTATTGGATGCTGCAGAATTTCGAGGTGTTTTGGATTTTGAGCGCCGATTTTGAAGATATTGTATTTTAGCTTTCACGATTTCTTCTTCAATGATCTTTGAATCCATATTCCGTTTAGCCAAATCAAATTTAAGCATGGATATAATCTTTATAGCTGCATCAAATTCTTTAGAAGTAGCTGTCAATTTATTGTTTGAGCTTGGAGGTTTCCTTCTCTCACTTTCTAATTTTTCTCGCGTGTCTTTTACACATTTTGTGTAATCAACATTATTTTCATTTAGTGGATACAATCCACACTTTCTGAATCCATTTCTGATTGCATCTTCTAACTTAGTTTCTGATAATGTTTTTTCCAAAATGGAACAAAAATTTAACTTTGTAAGTACTTGGTTTAAGTTTTCTGACTGCCATTGCTTAACGGTATTCTTCCAATTCTGCTTTAGGGGTCTGAATACACTAACATCCGCTGGTTGCAACATGTGTGTAATGTTTGGTGGCAAAGCATAGAGAATTATACCATTTGCTTGACAAAATTCACTTAAGGCGAACGTCATATGTGAGTTATGGCCGTCGATAAACAAGGTAATGGGCTTCTTGATCTCATTTTTCGTCAACCAACAGTTAAAGTCGTTGCAGTTGTATTCGTAAAATACATCGCTTTTCAACCAGCCACTATCTGAGCGACCTAGGACCCATGATTGTGGCATGTTGTCAACCAAAGCTTTTGGAGGTCTTACGTACGGAAATATTACCAAAGGTGGACACAACTTTCCATTTGCAGCAAAAACAATCAATACCGTAATGTTTTCTTTTTCGTTATTTTTTTTTTAATAAATATAGGTTTTTGTAACCTTTAGGTCCCAAAACTTTGCCAGATTTCGAGAGAAAAGCCAGTCTCGTCACCGTTAAATATACGGTCCGGATCTTCAAAAATATCTAATGCATCTATGGATTCTACACACGTATGCAACTCTTTGAACCACGATCTTATGCGGGTCTCTGTTATTGCTGCTCTTGCATTATTAATGCCTTCTGGTTCGCGAATACTAATTTCCGGATGCCGCTGTAAGAATTTTTGGTACCAAGTATCTCCTGGTTTGCCATCCTTGAAGGGAGTTTTGATACCAGCCTTAGCAATAATTTTAGACACATTTTCCAATAGATCTTGTTTACTCAAAGGGAATCCACATTTTGCCATCTCTAGAATCCATTTCGTTAGTTTTTCCTCACCCTGCACACCTTAAATAGGATCAGGACCTACTCTAGGTTTTTTGTTAGCTGCAACTTTACCACTGAGCCGGTCATGCACTGTGGCAAATGGTACACCATAAAACCGACATGCTTCTCTAAATCCCATTGTTTTGTTATTTATGTCTTCTATGGCTTTCATGAGATCTTCTTGGTTGTATGTAAAAAGACACCTCTTAGGCTTCTTCGACACCCCTATCTTCCGAATAGAAAATAACATTAATACTTACTAATTCTCTAATTGCAAACACGTATGTTTAGTTTCATTAGTCACACAGTCAAATAGGTAAGCATAAAATAATAGGTTAATAGGTACCAAGTTATGTCTCGCCTTTTTTGGTTTGGCTTTCCTTCGGCATTGATAGGACTTCGGCGCTGAAACCATCTGTAAAAGCATAAAAGCATTTTGCAACCAACACCAAACATCATGCTTTAGTTAAAATGGCTGAGGCATTTAACTATGTTGCATTAGTAAGGTCACCTACACAAAATCACCCAAGCCCACCTCACCCGCTAGCTGGTGCACTTGCTAAACTACGGATGAGGTTCTCGGGGTTGGGAGGCACATTTGATCGTATAGTACTCAATTCCCGATCACCAGAATATTGTCAACGAACAATAAGAAACAACATAATCGCTAACTAGTTAGTATACGATCACATAAAACTGTGGAATTTCTAGGGAAAAAGTTAAAAGACGACAACAGGTCGTTTCCCGATCACCTAGTTACTGGCACAAATTGCGTGTACATTATGTAAAGTTATTGTTTAATTAAGCCGATCGCCATCTGACGTATAATTTAATCATTGTATATTGATTCTACACAGTTAATAGTATTCCCGCAAAATTCAAAAAAAATTCAGAAAAGCTTCACAAAGATTTGACCTAAACCACCCGTTGACGATCAGATGATCGTAAAAGGGAAAAAGTTAGTTTTATACCATCCCATGGCGAACACCTTAAATTTTAGTAAATAAACCATTTTTCTTAGTAAAATGTTATATTAGAAACAATAATAAGCATATTTCAACTTTACAAACACAATAACAATGCAGAATTTTCAAGAAAAGTAAGTTTTACTCATGATTGAATGAATCCTTCTCACTAATTTTTTGGTAAAATTTTGCTTAACAATCCGCGCAAACGCACCTGTTCAGGTTCACCTGCTGACTGATCGAAAACGAACGCATCTTTTCGTCGAAATGGGTGACACGAAAGATATAGATAGATAGAACACGCATATTCAAGTAAAATCATAGCTTATAAGGCGTTGATATGATTGTTTATTGAAGGTTTCCATAAAGTGATCGGGAGCGGGTAGTGATCGGTGAACGGGCTGATCTACCCTATATCTCACGCAAATAGGTGTAAAATATAGTTATAGTTCACAGTTTTGTTTTTACAATAAATCAATTTTAATCTGATAAAACGTATTCTTAGTAGGTAGCTACATAATTTTAAAAGAAATATGATAAGTAGGTAATTTATCAGAAGGCTTAAAGAAAGACATGTCTTAATAATTTAAATTATGAAAAGTATTGTAAAGGCATTTTGAGAATGAAATGTGCTTACATTACACAAAGGGGAATATCTATAAAATGCCTGGAATAGACAGAAATTAACAATAGGCCTACAATCTAACTAACTATTAAAAAAATTGAATATTTTTAGTATTTTATTTGACTGTGTCGTAATTATCTCAGGAATGATTGATTTGTTTCCATAATATTCAATCCTACCATTGATTCATTCACAAGTCTAACAAAAGCTAAGTATCAACTATACTTTTAAGTAAATTAAGTTTGCCTTCCTCATTAATTAGGTATGTGAAGAAATAAACAAATCCAAAGCAGCCCACTGTGGTTTCCCAATTTGTATATATTTGTGGTATAGTTAAGTTACATAATATATTAACTTTTATATGAATACTAGCTGACCCCGCAAACGTTGTTTTGCCATACAAAAAAATATCACTTAGGCACACTTAGGGGTATGGAAAATAGATGTTGGCCGATTCTCAGACCTACCCGAGATAGTTAAGCACACAAAATTTCATCAAACTTGGTCCAGCCGTTTCGGAGGAGTTTGGCAACAAACACCGCGACACGAGAATTTTATATATTTACTACTACTTATATACTTTATATAGTTTAACTACTTTAACTTTTTTTTTACTTACAAACCTTCCCTGATTATCCCTCTATCGATAAGTGAAGACAGAATTAAAATCGGTCCAGCCATTCTCGAGTTTTATCGAGGCCAACGAACAGCAATTGATTTATTCTCAACAATTTATTTATAAACTTATTTCTCCAACTCAATATCTAATGTAATATGTGTACTGGTCTCATATAATTTCAATGATAATAAAATTCGTCACAGTCTTGTTAATCTATTTAACCTACTATTTAGCAGTGGTCTGTTTTACTAATCAACTTTGATAGCATACTGTAATAAAATTAAAGTTTACTTTGAATATAATAGGAAGCATTAGATTACAAATTTCTTCTGGCTTTGTACCTATGGCAGATTACAATTTTATTGCATTGCATAAATCTTAAAACTTTAATTTCCTTTCTGTGACGTTAAGTGACTCAAAAAAAGGGGGTTGTCGCTATGTAGTGGATAATTATGTCATGTTGTGGATACGAGTTATAGGAGTATCCTTTAGCTAATGAGCAGTTGTAATTAAAATTTGGATATATATTAATTTTAGATATATATTTTTGTAATTAATTTTGGATTTTGGTTTGGTGATAATAAAATAATTTGATACCAGATGCTAGTTACATGCTAACATTTTCTGTAATCCTCTAAGGTTTTAGGTATGTCTAGGCATACTAAGGCAGTGTGCCATTAAAACTTACATGAAATTATTCATAACTATATAACCATTACTAACTAACAACTAACCATTACTAGCAATAAATAAATAAATAAATATCT
The DNA here is from genome assembly GCA_936446665.2 of Synanthedon andrenaeformis. Lineage (NCBI taxonomy): Eukaryota > Metazoa > Arthropoda > Insecta > Lepidoptera > Sesiidae > Synanthedon > Synanthedon andrenaeformis. The sequence goes on from OW387796.2 coordinate 6,645,452, forward strand.
GATCTATATTCTAAAACTTAGTTATATATATTTACAAATTGTACATAATATTTTTGGTCCCCTAAGCAGGTTCCCAAACATGCTGGTTAAATAACACTTCCAGATAATCTGATAAGAGATCTGATAATCAGATAATCTGATAAGGGTTGACTGTGGATTCAGGCTGCTTCTGAACAGTCTTATTGGAAAATTATGGAGGAGGCCTATGTCCAGCAGTGGAAGTCCTACAGCTAAGACTGGGATGATGATAATTGATAATTTGCAATGCATGCAAAGAATTCTACATATATTGAAATATAGGTACTCGTTTGTTTAGATATCAGTAGAAATAAAATAATGTGTAACTAGTTATTTAAAAACCATTATAGAAATACCAATATTTTATCACAAGTGTTGAAGCACAGCCAATTAATATAAATATAATCTATGTGCAGACGTAATTTTTTTAAATCTTTTATATCTAATTTAATTCGTGCCTAGATTATATAGTTAAAATAACACTTTATATTTTTTTAGGGAACATTACAATTCAAAAGATATGTTTTAATATAAACCTAAAGAGAGATAATCGTTTATGTACTTACTTGTGCGTATTTTTATATCCAAAAAGTGAGTATTTAATCCTCACAAAAGGCGCAGTGGCCAGTTTTAATCACAAAACACTACAACACAAATTCCTAGCATTATATCCACATAGTTCGATGTTAACATGAGATTATTCACAAAATAACACTCGCGAAATAATTTTTTTGATATCAGTTGAAATTCACAAGGGGGTCACGTACGATTTATTTTGACAGATATCGATAATTTACTTACGTTCCGTTTACTCGAATTAAAAAACAATATCCACTACTATCACATATCGTAGTATATAGATAAACTAAACTAAACATTAACAACAAGCAAAACCAACACGGCGACGAGACAGTGTTGCCATCACTATCGATACGATGTCGCCATACAAGCCAGCCAACCAGACAGACTTACAAATTATTATATTGGTACGGTGGCTGTACACTCTTGCGGAAACAGACCAAATGGGTATTGCTCGGCCTCGGCTCCGTGTAAATTTTTTTGCGCCCGAGTCAGTACCCACACACAAAACTGCGATTTCGTGCGATTAACGTTACATGGCAGAAATGCACAATGTACCTGGTTCTTAGTATAAGTACCTAAGTGCCTTCTGGGTCTATAAAACCGGTGCGGTAATTTTTCAATAAATCAAATCATTTAGCCCCGAATTTTGCCCCTTGGAAGTTTGCGGCCCTGGGCACTAGCCCCTACAACTCCTAGTGTAAATCTAGACTTGTCGCCACACAGTGTCTTTCGGACAATATTAAATACAACGCCTTATGCTTAATAGTGGCCGAAGGACACTTTCTCATTAATAGAGCTGGTACCCCCCGTCCTCCTTACCCCTTTTCTCCATGGTCAGTGTGAACATAGAACACGATGAAAATCAAAACATTAACGACATCTGTTATCAACACATAGCGTTAGTAGTATCTTATCTCCATTCTCTCACATACGATCTACGATATTTTTAGGTAGGTACGTAATTGTATTAACTGTACACTGCTATGGTTGCGTATAGCAGTATACGCAACTACTTGCCTAATTTACCAAATGCAAAGTACTTAATAACAATACAACCCTAACTGGGATATCACCCTCAAAGTTGCATTAAAATTTGTGTTAAAATATGGATTCTACAAGGATCATATATTTTAAATTGATGCTTTTTTACTAGTTTGTATAGCAACGAACCTAGTTAACGACAAGATAAATCGATATCATGCTTACTTTTGTAAATTAAACATAAAACAGCGGAGTAATAATCACTCTACGTTTGTATGGAGGAAAAGCTGACTAGTTTAACCTTAAGGATACTTTAAACTCGTTTTAAAAAAGAATAATATATTCATAATTCTCCCAGACTTAAAGATAAAAATCGCTTAAGTGGCAACATTGAATCGAGACGCAACGCCCCCAATTTAAAAAACCTCCAAATTTAGAATATTGTTGACGAACAAGTGTAACGTTTGAAAAAGTCATCTATTAAATTTTGTAGCATAATACTCTGTATTTCTCGGTATTTCTATTTCACACAGAGACATGGTACCTAATAACTAGACTGTGCGCCTATATTTTTTGTTTAGCTAAAATGAGATCTATTCCTTGATCATACGGTAGCTATTTCTGTATAAGCGGTAACTAGCTAAAAGCGGTCCTAGTGAGAGGCAGGTGAGAGGGCTCCCGACGGTAGTGTGTCCTTGTCTAAAGTCTTGCCAGCTCGACTAATCATTTGGTTTGGTAGAAATGGTAGATAATGTTATATTTTTCTTTTGTATGATTTACTAAAACTAATGAGTCATAATCTATAGAACGTGTTGAAAGGTATTTAATCAGTTATACCATGTCTCTGATTTAAATATTTCCACTGTTCCTATCATTAATAATTAATTTGTTGTATTTAAAATAATATTAATTAGTACTAGGTAATTGCTCATATTTGGGCCTGGTAATACTAAATGCAATATGGTGGTTTGCTAGAATTTATGTTGTTTGGTTGATTCTCGTGCTTCAATTTACAATTGTGTAAATTTTCATATTAAAACTGTTTGTTTTTCATGAAAAATGGTGAATTCATGTTGTGTGGCAGGGTGCAAGAATGAGTCTTATCACGGTAGCTGCTTATCTTTCCACGGGTAAGTAAAAACAACAATTGTATTGTTTAGGGTGACAATGAATTTAGTGCACCAAAGATTCTAAAATCTCGTAGTAAGATCGTAGTAGTAGGTAGGTAGATGCGTACAGAATGTCTTATATTGGAGTTGTACCGGTCACACCATCAGAGTTTACAACAAAAGGGGCAAAACTCGACACGTTGTTTTTTATATTACGAATTTCTCTTTGTTGTTATCGTGTCCTGGGACTTTGCATCGATGACGTTTGTTGTTATTAAATTATGTTTCTTGTGTTGTAGATTTCCAAACAATGAAAACCAAAAAATGAAGTGGGAAAATGTAGTGCCCGGAAAAATCACAAAGTCATCTGTTGTGTGCAGTGCGCATTTTAAATGTGACGACTTTATTCCTGGTTATACTAGGAAAATGCTGAAAGCTGATGCTGTTCCATCAATATTTCCTAAGGTGAGAATATATTATCTGAGTAGGTATCTAATAACCTTAAGGGTTCAAATTTGTGACACCTTTAGACCATAGTTCTACTGTAACGATTTTCATAAAACTACTTTTGTCTTCTCTCGTTAACATCTTTTTTTTTACAGGTCGTGCCCTGCAACAAAAGAGTACATGTTTTAAGCAATATATGCATAGAGGAAGGAGTAGCACCAAAAATGATGAAACTGCAAGAAAGTGGCACAAAGGAGATAACCACTACCACGGAAAGTGTTTGTACCCAAACGACACCTGCTGCAATTCCTGCTACGCCACGTAAAAAAAAATTGCGTCGAAAGGTCAAAGTCTTACAGCAACGCTTGAATAGACGTAATACAACGATTGATAACCTAAAGTCATTGTTAAAAATAATAATAAAAAAGTGTGACGAATCTCACGAATTGGAATTAATTAAATGTATTGGTCAAAAATACTTAAATTTAAGACTTAAAAGCCATGGGCAGTCCTTAACCCTCAAGCACGTAGGACATAAGGCTACATTACGGCAAAAATTGCGTAAAACTGTATTGTTCAGCAATGTATAAAAACAAATAAATAGATGAATATGATAATCCTGTCTTTTTAGTTATCCCCTCCATTAAGGAATGTCTTAAGCGACAGAGTTTGTAAGGTTTATTTTAAGCCGGGCTTGAGTGCACTTTGCCTCGACACAAAAGTCCGTTGAAATAGTATTAAGCCTCTATAGGCGCCCTATTTAATCCACTCCGATATTTACCGTCTTTTTTTCCGTCCGGAATATTGCATTACATTTGGTCACCTCATTAGAAAGAGACACACTACCAGCGGGAGCCCTCTCACGCGGACCGGTTTTTGCGCCATAGTGCACAGTCTAGTTATTAGGTACCATGTCTCTGATTTCACACAGTGTTGTTGGAATGACAGATATTGTGACTGTCAATATTAATGTTGCCATATTAGACTAAAACCTTAAGATTTCTTATTTTTCATTGTCTTAACACTGGAAATGTTATGCTATGTTATACATTTTATACAATTAAGCGCTTACAATAAAATAGTAATAAGGAAAATATTTACTATATGATACAGACTGCTCTCCCATACCAGGGGGCCTACTATCAACTTTTAAACGACGATTCAAATTCGGTGCAGTTTAATTTGGGTTCCTAAACAAAATCGCTAACATTCGTACCATCACCTTAGTAAAACAGCACCTCATTTGAATCGCAAAAGAACCTAAAAGAACGAATGAAATCGTAAAAAAAAAACACATTTGTCTCTGGATCGCAAATTTCAGGGTAGAAGCGGGAAAGAGACAACGATATACGAATTACGAATATAAGGCTGTTTCTCTTGCTCGAATGCCACGTTCTAAAACTTGGTAACGACTTCATAATACTGTAAACTATATGTTTTATTTTTTAAATTATAATTGATGTGAAACTAATTTTCTAATGATATCATATTAAGAAAAAAAAAATACATTATTAACAATTATAAACAATTATTAACTTAAAATTATGTAGTTGGCGTATCGGACACAATATTTTATCAAGTTTTCAAACGTATGTTGTGAGGAACTTTTTGTTATGATCTATCTATAGTGTGTAAAAAGTAAACAAAGATTGAAATAATAATGGCGTAAGTTATTAATAATATATTAGTTATTTATAAAATGCGATTCCATGTTTTTAACACAATAAATAAGACATTACGCATTCACAATATAGTTGTTATCAAAACTTTAAACTTTTTGTGAAACTATTGAAATCAATGCTATTTAGATACCAATTTATGTTTTAACCTCGTAACGCTTAAATTTACTGCTGTTTTCTGAACTTTAAACAGGTAAAAATTAAAAACCAATAACAAAAGAACCAAAATCGGCAACAAATTACTAACTTGTTTTGAATCGCAAGTTTTGACAGTAGAGCGATTTTGTTTAGGTTCGAACGCCAGTGGTACGAATTTACCTTTAAAAGAGTGAATGATATTGGAATGCGATTTTGTTTAGGTGTCGACCTAAATTGAATCGTTATTTATTATAGTTATAGTTGATGGTACAAAATAGCAATTGCAATTCAGTTTAGGTCCTAAATTAAATCGTATTAAGAGTTTATAGTATGCCCCCTGTACTTAAATGAGAGCGACATCTGTTATCAGGTAGCTGAATTACATTTTTTTCGTACACTTCCCTTACACTACATAGTTGTTAAATTTGTACACAGATGTCGCTTAATACAAGCAATGTGACGAGTCGCGGCCTCCGGGAGTCTTCTTTAGGAATTAGAAATGCGAAAGTTTGTGAGGACGGATGTACATATGTATGTATCTTTCTTACTTTTTCACGCAAAAACGCAAAACGGCTCAACGGATTTCGATGAACCAGCACACACAATTTATTTATTACCTAGATTGACATATTGGTTACTTTTCATCTTGGAAAATGTTAGGTTCGCGAGGGATCGTCTAAAAGTACAAAAATGGGGCGTCACTGTCGTTATTATTAGTATAAGAGCTAGCAACGTTTTCGAGAATGCATTTTATGTCGATTAGTTTTTCTATATTTCTCATTCATACTGACGGTCGGTAAGAATGCAGTACGTCTGGCACCTGGAAGCGGTTGCGTTTACCAGTGCGCATCCCATCTGTACAGGGAAAATTGTGCATTTTGAAATTATTTTAAGACAAACTTTATTTTTTTTATAATTATATATGCTTCTTTAGCAATATAAATTTACAGTTGCCAGACATTTTTGTCGTTGCTAACCTTGCCCCAGATACAATTTCAATCATTAAAAAATGATAATTTTCAAACATTTTTAGTATGTCTGTAATTTTAATATAATATAGTTCTATAATCAAAGAATATAATATTAATTTGCCAGATAGAAATTCCGTTGCTTAATTAGAATTCAGATCAATTTAAGTATCGGGGAGAATAGGTGAGTTAGAAGAGTGCGGCAACTGATTCGTAGGTTGTGTGACAGAGATAGTTGCGACAGAGATATATGAACTGTATGCTATACTCATCATCATCATCATTTCAGCCGCAGGACGTCCACTGCTGGACATAGGCCTCCCCCATAACTCTCCAATAGGATCGGTCAGAAGCAGCCTGGATCCACCGTTGACCCGCGGCCTTAATTAGGTCGTCTGTCCACCTTGTGGGTGGACATCCTACGCTGCGCTTGCTGGTACGTGGTCTCCACTCGAGAACCTTCCGGCCCAGTATGCTATACTGAGTAATAATATATGTGAAGCTTTACCGGGCTTCCACGCATTAACCGGATGTGATTATACGCCAGCTTTCTTCCGTAAAGGCAAACTGCGACCTTTCAAATTATTAACAAAATCGGAAGATTATCAATTAGTATTTCAAAATCTTGGTACTGATAACGATGACATACTAGAAAATGCATTTACTACCTTAGAAAAATTCGTGTGTCATATGTATGGAATTCGAAATAATAACAACATTAATTATGTAAGATTTCATTTGTTTTGTAGTACTTATCAGACCAAAAATGCATACGGCAACTTCGAAAATGTAACCATGTAAAGCTGAGCTACGTCAACATTTATCACGAGTCCGTTATATTGCAAAATTTTGGAGTAATGCTCATTTGAAATATCCATCGTCGTTATCTCCAGAAGCTTGTGGTTGGACCATGAAAAATAATAACTACGATTTTGTCTGGTTTGTCGGTGACCAATTACCATCACTGGTTGCTGATATTATACTTCAAGGTAAATATTAATAGATTAAAAAATTAAAAATTCTCAACAAACGCATGAAAACTTACTAATCTTTAATAAATTATATTTATTAAAGATTAGTCCTAGAAACCGACGATACATTTGATACAAACAATGATGATGATGATATAAATAATGATGACAACGATGACAGTGACGATGATTTTGTAGCAGGATTTCATTGCGAAGCAATTATTAATTAAAAATAACATTTTGTTTTTCATGTATTTTTAATGTTTAATATACGAATCAGTTGCCGCATTCTTCTAACTCACCTATCTCCCCGATACTTAAATTGATCTGAATTCTAATTAAGCAACGGAATTTCTATCTGGCAAATTAATATTAAATTCTTTGATTATAGAACTATATTATATTAAAATTACAGACATACTAAAAATGTTTGAAAATTATCATTTTTTTAATGATTAAAATTGTATCTGGGGCAATGTTAGCAACGACAAAAATGTCTGGCAACTATAAATTTATATTGCTAAAGAGGCATATATAATTATAAAAAAAATAAAATTTGTCTTAAAATAATTTCAAAATGCACAATTTTCCCTGTACAGATGGGATGCGCACTGGTAAACGCAACCGCTTCCAGGTGCCAGACGTACTGCATTCTTACCGACCGTCAGTAAGAAATATAGAAAAACTAATCGACCTAAAATGAACTTTTTCGTGACGTTGCGAGCTCTCGTACCATATGGCGTCACCGTCGTCACAACGATGAAGATGTCAGATTTTTTTTTCTCAGTTATATTTTTCATTTTTCAACGCGGACGAAGTCGCGAACACCAGCTAGTAGTTAATAATTTCGATTTGTCTTAAGCTACGTACTTTAAACTGATTCTGATCTAATACGGACTGTATGACTAGATACTATAGCGGACTATTATTAAAAAAATAAACATTAATAAATAATACTGTTTAAGTACTGTAAAATTTTGCTTAGACTACTGAGGAAAAAAAAAGGCTCACTAGTTCGGTGAATCGGACTGTTAACCGGACTGCTGAGAATGGACAATTCCCACTAGTTCTGTACACAGAACTAGAGAGACTTTTGTCTCATTAGTTCTGTAAACAAAACTAGTGGGAAAAATATATCTCACTAATTCTTTGTCCGTACAAACAAATATAATATATTCTCTCACTCAGCCCCTGGATGTCTACAGGCTTCCCCCATAATTTTCCAAAAGGACTGGTCGTCAGAAGCAGCCTGGATCCATTGAATTTAGCCTTTTTGTACATTTCGCATTTTGCACATTATGCGTTCTGAGAAAATGAACCAGACCTACACGTTAGCCACTAGATGGCGCTGCTTCATTCCCATACAAATTGATGTTTACGCTTTCAACGCGTTTGATCGAGTAAAACTCGCACTAGGCCCTCTGTACATTTTACTCTGAAGTGGAGTTCCTTGATCAGACACAGTTTAACTGCGCCTGAATAGGTTACCGTAGTCGGCGTAGGTAAACTAATCTTAGAAAGATTAAAGTAAAACCAAAAAAAACACAATAGGTAGGTATAGAAAAACTTTATTTAAATATGCACTGATAACTTATACAACAGCTGTTACGCTTTCAACGACTCTGGCCTTTTAATACAATAAATGCTGACGTTTCATAACGTACAAAGATAATATTTGCTGAAATTTCTGAAGCCAGAGTTTGATACATGACATGACATACATTACTATCACACGAACCCCTAAATAACATAATTTAGTTTTTTTTTTAAATTAGGTATATAATAACTGTTGTGCTATATTTAATAGGATGATGTTGGGCTGAAGCCCCGCAGTCTTGACTCGTTTACTGCACCTTGTATACTCGGGTGCAGACGACATCCTTAACGGTCATCGTCTGAAATAAAGATGTTTAATTTTTAGCCATATAAAACACACATCAAAAACATACATATATCTACAATGTGCCAAAAAAAATGGTGGGATGAAAACATTAGAAAGTTACACAATTTCATTGATGAAGAACAAGGATTATATATAAGTAAAGGGTAAATTCAATTCAACCAAATAAGGGGTGAATTCTACCCTGTATTACTTTATGGTCCATTGATTTTTGATTATTTTCATTATTTCTCCTAATTACTGTGGTCGGCCAGTGCAGTTCCAGCACCTGTGGCATTCCTTGTGTTATATAAACGACGGTATCCACTCCACCATCAAGTGGACCGTCAGCCTGTCTGTCGGCCTTGACATAAAAAAAATTAGGCGTGGCTATGTCGTTGATACGGCCTTGTTTCGTCATTCATGACCAAAGGGAACTAAATTTTCATAATTTGGATGTACATTATAGATATGTAGCCACAGCATCAAACTGTGTCCTCCGATTTTATTATCATCAGTTCTCTGAATTGCCTCTTGCCTCCCATCACTAAGCAAATTCATAGACGTAGGTACATATTCACATTAAAAATAAGCATAATAATATACTTACTGCCTTCATTTCTTCAGGACCGAACTCCCTGATGTAAGAGACCTCAGTACCGTCAGCGGCTTTTTGGATTTGTTTAAGAGTGTTGCCATTGAATGTGCACACCGACTTTACCTGAAATTTTATTACACACAATATTTTAAAAAAAATAAGGATACAAATTTTCATTCGCTGAAATGTATTATGTGAAGTTAGGGCCTTTTCGTCACAGTTGCCTTGCTCCCTTCTTGTTAACCACTCCAAACGCTAATTATATATTATAGAAAATTAGCTGGTGCCAGCAACTTCGTCCGCGTTGAATAAAGTAATAAAACGCCCGACATCTTTATCAATTTTTATTTTTAGATGATCCTTCGGGAAGAATAGTTTTTTTGCATGAAGGGTGTTCTTTTCTCTATCCCTGACAATGTGTATGTAAAATTTCATGGTATCGGTTGAGTAATTAAGGCGTGAAGAGGTAACAAGCAGACAGACAGACAGATAAACAGACAGACATTAACATAACATTCTTTGACATTTGTAAAACATTAAATAATATGGATAACTTAAGCTGAAATTCACGCGAACGAAGTCACAGTCACGGACTAGTCTATACTAATACCAATATTATAAAGAGATGAGAAGATTTTTGTTGTATTTTTGTTTGTAATGAATAAACTACTGGAGCAATTTTAAAAGTTCTTGTACATTAGAAAGCTACATTACTAGCGTAATAACATAGGCTATTTTTTATAAAGTTACGTGGACCAAGTTGTGTGCAACAGCTAGTAATGTACAATATAAAAAGTACCTTGGCACCATCAGCACGCTCTTCATCGAACTCTTCGCCTGGTTTGAACTTCATTTCTGTGGTTTTGAAGGTGGACGATGTCACCAGGACGTATTGATCTCCTTCGCTCCGCAACTCAACTGTCGGTGTGACAGCATTTGCCGCAGTCCTAGTTATCATGCCAACACCTGGAAGATAAAATATGTAATATTTACTTACGGGTATTGGTCGTGATCCACCTACTTTGTCCACCTGGGTGGGCCACGGGCAATCTTTCTTGGTTGTAGTCCACCTCAATAATATATTGTTTGAAGCAGGGTGGTTGCAGCAGGCCTCTTTCACTTCATGTACTTGCGCGCGCTAAGTGCCTACGCGCCGCTGTACTTTCCAAGGTACACATTCACGCGGTTGCCACCGAGGCGAGCGCGCGCATTCACATTTATTTTTTTCTTCTTTGATCTCCGCCAGGAGTAATTGTGTTCCGTGTCTTTGATTTACATTTCGGAAAGAATAATAGGTATTATGCCTCGTAATAACATTTCTTTAACAACATTTTAGTTAACAACATTTCTTTATCTGTCACAACTCCCTGTAACTAAATAAAACTATTTTAACGGATTTAAGTGATGATTTAAGTGATTTTAACGGATGTGTATTGATTTTTAATAAACCCAACTACCACGGCTGCTATAAAGGTGTCGAAACGATGGGTTTTATTATAAAGCAATACATAATTTAAATCTGTAAAAACAGTTTTATTTAGTAACATAACAAATACTTACTTTACTCAATACTTACATACTTTACATAAATACTCTCCGCCGTTGTTCAAAATTTTTTTCACTATAGAACAATAATGTATCGCCAAATAATTTTATGTCGAGAACAATTTAGCAGCGAGCTCTCCGACTATTTCATCAAAACTGGATGTTTGGTCGACTTTGTTGTGTGGATTTGTGGACTAATGATATACACAATTTAAGCTTTTTTATTTGGTCTCTTCAGTGGAAATAGGAATAAGTACCTACCAATATGAAAACCTTTAGATACCTACAAGGTTTTTTATCATTGCTCGTTACCTACTAGTACTTATTTACATCTTAAAAATCATGTTATTCTGATCAACTTGAACTGAGAAGTTGTAAGCTTATAGTTACTAGTTAATTACTTAATAAATAGTTACTAGCGGCTTAATTAGCTTTGTATTTTGGGACGGCCTAGAAAAACTCAGTAGTAGTAGCCCTGACTTTATTACTATTACTTCAATGTCACGCGGGCGCGTGCGGCTGCAGAGCAATAACAACTCAACGTTTGAACTATAAGGTATATTTTTCCGCTAAGCAGTTGGCGAGGCAAAACGGTAGGCATTTAAAAAAGTTGTGATGGTCTTTTTGTTAGGGAGTGATTTATCTGTTACGGTAGTAACTACTTATTAATCTGTGGTTGCAGATCAAAATCGATAATGCGGTTGCGGATTCCAAATTTTATTTTTTCAATTTAATTTATAATACAGAAATTAATAATTAAAATAGATAGAGTTATTGTTTGAAGCAGGGTTGCAGAACTTTCAAAAATCGCAGATGGGGATTTTTAGAGTATCACATCCGCGAAAACGGATATGGATTTCAAGTTCTTTTTTATGTAATTAATTTTTAATTCAAAAATAAATGATTAAAGTTTTACGTTTTAGTAAAAAGTTTTTAAGTAATCAAGTGTTTACTAGAAAATTTAATTACGGGGAAATCTGCCAGATTTAGAACTAGCTCCGTATCCGAATGCGCATAAAATAGATTATTGCTGATGCGGATACGGTTGCGGATGTCTAAAATCTTAATCGACGCAGAAGTTCCACACTTCCCATCGATGAGGAACTTCTGGATAGATTTAATCCGCAACAACCTTTGTTTGACTGCTATTTTAATATGACCATAGTCACCTAATCTTTTCATGAACTCGTCAAAGTTTTTAGAAGCAGTTAGTTTGTATTTCTTTCCGAATAAATCCTCGCAAAAGTTGACTTCCAAGTCTTCCAACATATTATATATAATCTGGACGAAAACGAATTTGTCAGTTGACAACTTTGACAAGAGAAATTCTATTTTTATTTTTAACCTCTTCCTGGACTACGAGTTTTCCAAATAGTATCTAGTAGCAGAGATGGTTTTTAGAAAGAGAATATTTTAAACAATTACTTACTTTTTTTTGTTCGTTCATATGCCTTAGGTATCCAAATTTATTTTAATCTATACTAATATTATAAAGAGAGAAGATTTGTATTTTTGTATGTTCGTATATAATGAATAAACTCAAAAACTACTGGGCTGATTTTAAAAATTCTTTCACATATAAAAAGCTATATCATCAGCGAGTAACATAGGCTATATTTTATAAAGTTACACAGACGAAGTCTCGTGCAACAGCTAGTTTAACATAAAGTTGAAGAATTTGTTTGACTGAACGCGTTAAACTCTGAAATTACCAGTCGGATTTAAAAAATCCTATTAGTTACCATTTGATAGAGTAATTCTTGAGAAAGGTCATAAGGTTTATCGCACGCCCTTAGAAGCCAAGCAAAGGGAAAAAAGTCAAAAAGAACGCTAAACGAAAACGAAAAAGAAACTAATCTCCCGCGGACTATCGCATCTTTTTATTAGGAACAAAATTCTTATACATGTGTGAAATATGAAATGTAAACGCGTTGCTATATGCGTTGCAAACGCGTTTTTTTATAGGTAATTAAGTAATTTTTCTAACGATCGCTTATATGGTGTAGTCCTAGTTAATCTTTTACAGGGCTATCTAGTGGCGTGATACAGCAAAGTTGATAGCATAATACTGATAATACCATCTATGTTGTTATCTATGTGACATAGGTAGTATGTATAAAAATTTGTATATATGTCTAACAATGTATATTAAAAACAATATATATTTCTATACGTGTACAGTGACTAATACTTATATGTATGTCAGCATTGACTATCCTTAAAAAATGGTCAGTCTGATAAGCATTACTTTAAATAAACAATACCATATGAAGAAATAATATGATGATTCAATAACAGATAGACTATGTTTGGCTTAGACGCTATCTCGCAGTTATATTATTTCGATGGACCAGTGGCGTAGCGTGCCTTGGAGGGGCCCTATATCAAAATTAGTTGGGGGGTCAAATGAAGGGTAACTTTATTGATTATAAGTTATCACTTCCTCCTAGAAATTGAGCTAGCCAAAAAATTCAAATTAAATATAAACTTTTCTTGCCTTTTTTCGGCAAATTGATTTATTAAATCATCTATAACTGAAGACGATTTCAGTTTTTCTAAAATTTCTGCCTCTATAGACAAGTCTTATAGATAGTCTGTCCCATCGAAGTCCTTAGGTAATTTTTTTTCAGTTTTAATTTTGAAAAACTTCTTTCAGCTGTTGCGGTTGTAACTCTATAGGCACGTAACTATGATAGTTTTTTTATATGTTTTATTCCCGAGAAGCACGAGATTAAGTGACATTGTGGATAACATTTTACTAATTTTTGCTTACACACGTTATGGGCCTCTGTAGCCCAGGGGCCCCGTATCATTGATACGGCTGATACGGCGGTAGCTACGCCCCTGCGATGGACGCTATACGTCAGCCATTTTGTTCTGCCACCCACGACTCATGAAGTGTGGAAAAAAATGTGTGTGTGTCAGCTCCGACGCACGAATTGAGTTTACTCCTTACGAACGATTATAAAAAAAAATTAAATAAATAATTAATAAATTTAATAAATAAATAAATATCAGCGCCATCTGTTTGAAGTTTTCCAAGGATGTTATTACGTAACATATTCTAGTTTCAGAGATGGCGCAATACTAGTGTTGCCCAAATGCAAGACCAAGACGAGACTTAGCCAGTCTTGGTCTTGTTCTTGCGTCAATATACCTGGTCTTGGTCTTGGTATTGCGCTCACAGTCTTGGTCTTGGTCTTGTTCTTGCAGCAAGAGTCTCGCAAGTCTTGCAATCACCTATTATAGTCCAATCAAATAAGGCTTTAAATCGAAATTTGTGGTAAGTATAGGAATTTTTTCACCCCTTCTTGAGGGTTGTTTACAAAAAAACTCTTACTAGTCGTTTTTAGATTTTTCAAAGAAATACATACATAAAAAAATCCGGTATTTATCTCAAAATTCGGTTTTAGAGGACCATTTTCTAGGACTAAAATTAAAATTGTTGTCATTTTTTATTAACAATTGAAAAAAAAACAAATTTATATTTTTCTAAGTAAAAGAAAAAATATATATTGAAAATTAATTAATATTTCAGCTCGCTATGATTTTTAGTTCCATATTTCAACCCTTAACTTCAAACCGCCCTAACTCTGTTATTTTTAATAATAGAAAAAAGTCTATAAATCTTTTTTATATAAAATTTCCTGCTTTACAATTTTTCTTAATAACTTTTTGTTCTAGCACTTACCATTTTTGAGTAATCTTGAAACCCTTGCTCGGGGGTTTAGAAATATTTTTTTTGAAAAAAGTTTTTAAATACTGCAAAGAAGAACATATCACAAATTCCTGTACTTACCTCAAATTTCGATTTAAAGCCTTGATTGGACTATTAGCCTATTGCCATTATTAAACACGTTAGTTTACATCTTAGACAAGGTAACAATAGGTACATTTTGAGCTTAAATAAAGGTCAACCAAATTAATAAAATTAACTAGACAATAAGTATTTTAAAGACTTTGTGAAGTGATAGGCCCTCACCTTATATGGAATAGAAGAGTTGTAGAATAAAAATAATTTATGCAATTTACAATTTATTTAAATAAAAAACAAAACACAAATTAGCAATAGCTTTGACATGATGCAATAGTTCACTTTATATTAATTCTTTTGACCAAGAATTAATACAAAATAACCATCTGGCTGACTCATCACTTAACCTATTTCTAATATTTCTATGTTTTCTAATTACTAACGATGCTTCAGAAAATAATCTCTCAGCAGGTACTGAAGTTGCAGGTATAGAAAGAAAATCACGAGCCATCTTAGATAAAATCGGATATTCCGTCTCATGCGTCCTCCACCACTCTAAAATGTCTTCCGAGCTGGCGGCTCTTGGTTTACTTAAGTACTCCTCCAACTCCATTTAACTTAAGTGCTTATACTTTTAAGAACTGAATTTGCTTACACATATCAATACAACTACGCAATTGCGGCGAAAATCAAATAGTCAAAAGTTGTTTTTACTACCTATTCTTGATTTGATGTCTTCTTAATATTAAATTTTTAAATGTAATGAAATCATCTATATGAAATTACTATTTACTTTTTGTTTCAAATGCATTAGTCTATTCTTTTGGTTAGATTATAATGTCAGATATATGGCTTTATAATTTATGGATAAATATTTTAATATTTAAAGTAGAGCCAAATTGTTGAGATACAAAAGTTTATTCACCTTACTTGAACTGACAATCTATTATCTCTTTCTATGTTGTATCTATTTGACACAAGATAGAATAATATTCAAGGACAACCCGGACATCGCCGCGCTAAAGCCCTGCATAAAAAAATGACCTTGCGGTAACTGTTTACATTTGGAATCGCTTCTCAATGGCCCTAGATTATTTCCTTCATCGACAGCACCTAAATTTTTTTTGAACTATATTTTCCGTCATCAAAATTTATATTTTGTTATAAACTTGTACCTATCATCTAATTAATAGATCTGTCGGCACGAAATATTTTCATTGTCAATTAAATAAATGTGTCGCCAGGTATGAATTAACAAATTAATGTCAATATGTATCTAAAATAATAAATGTTTTATCAAAAAAATCGTAGTTTTTTGTTTTATGAATAAAACTTTGTTGTGAAAATAATAGATTTGTCCCTTAAATAATAGCTCCGTACTAAAAAAAAATTGGTAGATCTGTCAGCAAATAAATCAATTATCGTATCGTCGCCAGATTATGACTTCCTTTTATTTATTTTGTCTCCAGTAGGTACACAGTAGTTATATTTTATCTTTTCAATTATCAAATAATACAATTCGTTACCAATAACAGTTCAGTTTATAAATTCATTGAAAAAATGTTTAATAAAAAATAAAGGGGCGGAGCAAAATTCTATTAGAAATTTACGTAAATTATACTATTATAATTTACGTAGTAATTTACAGGATGTAAATATAGTAATACAATACCTATGATGTATAATGAACTAGCTGAGTCCGCGGTTCCGCTCTCGTGGACTCAGTGGTTTGATTTAAATTGCAAGACGCAAGAGTCTTGCAGGCTTAGTCTTGTTCTTGCTTAAGTCTTGCAGGGTCAGTCTTGGTCTTGGTCTTGCTACAATTAGGCAGTCTTGGTCTTGGTCTTGGTCTTGCAAAAATGCAAGAACAAGACCAAGACTGCAAGACTTGCAAGACTTTTGGGCAACACTACGCAATACCTATCTGTGAAACTTCACATCTTCTAAAATTTTACTCCCATAAATTTTCATACCGTGGGCTTATATATTAAAAGTAGCAAAAATATTTAAAACTAGCTTAAAACATGTAGGTATCTTTTTTTTGCTTTTATATCTAAAAAAAAAAGATTATTATTTTTGTTTGTAATGAATAAACTCAAAAAGACCGATTTTAAAAATTCTTTGACATACATTATCATTATTTGAGCTACATTATGAGCGAGTACATTAATTTTTTTAGAAAAATTACGCGGAGGAAGTCGCGTGCAGCAGCTAGTAATATTGTCAGGGGTTGAATTTTGTTATTTTTACCTATGTATCCCTGACAACGTGTACCTATGCAAAATTTCACAATGATCGCTTGAATTCTGTGGTTAAGACGAGAAAGCGTTACAAACAATCTGACTTTCGCATTTATAATATTAGTTGGGATTAGGATGGTTAATGTTTGGTTTGTTAATTTATTACTCTGATTCAATAATCCCGTTGCATATCGTTTTGTCGCTTCCTTTTGTGCAATTAACTCCCACCTAATTAGTGAGTCACATCGCGTGTGGTCGCCGTATTATAAGCATCGGTACACTTTAACTCGCAACGCTCCTGGCACACCGGGCCATAAATCATTCAAGCGATAGGGTTTGTTCATGTTCGAACAATGTATGTTGCCACCGATTATGCCATATTATAGAACGCTTGAAACTTAACGTCGTCTCTTATGGAGAGGGCTATGTTCGGTTACTCTGCGAGATCAAAGCAGTAATGAGGAGATCCGTAGACAAACGAAAGTCACCGACATGACCCGGCGGATTAATAAGTTTAAATGGCAGTGGGCAGGACACACAGACGGAGAGCCAATGGCCACTGGGGCCGGAAGGTTCTAGAGTGGAGGCCACGAACGTATGCGCAGCGTAGGACGTCCACCCAACAAGGTGGACTGTGACAAGCGCCACGTTGACGCTGGATCTAGGTTGCTTCTGACTTGTCCTACTGGAATATTATGGGGAGACCTATATCCAACCGTGGACGTCCTATGACTGAGATGTTGACGACGATGATACAAGGCGAATATAAAACACTTGGACATGTTAAATCAGTGTATGTTAAAGGATGCCGTATTGATAACTTAAAAAAACATATATTAGCTTAAGATTAGCTCAAATATAGTCAATTAGCAGTGCTTAGACCTTAGGGTTTTCGTCGTTTATTATTTATATCAATCATTAGCATCTCGGCTTTAATCTTCACTATGGTAAAGTTGAATTAAACATTTTTCATTATATGAAATGGGGATGCAATAATAAGAAGTCAAGTAAGAATCGCGCATTGAAAGTGTAATGCCCCAAATGAGGAATAACCGGGAGAGACAAGAGACCGCTAGTGTTATATAAGGAGGTCGAGGCGAGTCTACAGCGAGGCTTATCCGTCGTGGAGCGATGCACTACCGCATTCCAACGGTCGGTCGGAGCAATGTGCAAACTGCATCCGTTGGGAGTTAAGCCATCAATTGTATTCAATTCAGATCCATTTATTATTAACTTGCTTAGCTGTGAACGTGAATAAAAAATTAAATTTTTAACTGTACCTACGATAGTTTAGTTGTCAACTCGGACAAATTTATTTCGTACGAAATGTGCGAAAAGCCAACTTTAAATATAATATATTTTTAGTAGTCATCTCGCACACATATTATTATTATTTTAAAAACTTGACGATAGAGAAGCATTTTTGACGTGAATATAAGTCTTTAAATTTCCTTCCATAGCGGGAGGCAATTCAGAAAACTGATAACAAAATAGGGGGATATAGTTTGATGTAGTTATATACTACTCAAAACAAAATAGGGCATAGTACCATAGGTAGCGAAAATCGCGTAGGTAGGTAGGTAGTTCCTGTATCACGGTTAGCAATGTGTACTACATTGCTAACCGTGATAAGATAAAAGATATGGGCCGGCGCATATTGGATAAGATAAGATCCGCGCTTTTAATATAAATATGTATATTAAAAGCGCTTATGTCGTTAAAGTATAAATACAGTGAAATTTGGCATAATGTACATAAATTATTTTGATTTATCCTCACGAGATACAAGAAAAATGAATTGTGTAAAATAGTCAATCTGTCATCTCATACACGTAGCATGCGGACAATGCGCAGGCGCACGGTTTTCTATTACAACGGATCGCATATTGACCGTTGTGGTTGTAATGTAAGAATGTATGAACCGTTGAAATGAGGTCAAAGTATAAAATAACAAAAATGCTGCAACACTCTCGGAATGGAAACTGTATACTACTGTTCTCTCTAGCTCATAAAATAACTTTATTGGACAACTAGCTGTTGTCCGCGACTTCGCTTCAACCAAAAATAAGTATATTCTGTAGTTACTTTCACATTTATGATATTAGTATGGCTTATATAATATATGGGACAAACCACAAGGCAAATGGGTTGCAATTAATATAATAATGCTAACCACATTACAAAGGGGGCACATATTATATACTCTTTTGTATTTATATATATGTATATCTAGGTAAGTAATGTATATTATTGGTATTTGATAAGCGCGAACGCGCTTTTTCATCCCGGACATTCCGTTGCGATAAATGTTATTTTATTATCATTGTAACACTATGCACTTTTACAATTGAGTGAATTTGTTTTTTTATTGATAAGTATATAATTACTTGTCAAAATGACAGATTGTAGACACAGCTACAATAAAATTAATTACATGAACATTAATTAAACAATTATTATCATTAATCATTGATCTGTCCCATCAAAGCCATTACCTCTATATGGCGTTGATTGTGTTAATTGGTGATGTGGTAAACACCTACATACTACGATCAAGTGGACTGTCAGCCTGCCTGTCAATCTTTATGTTAAAAAAATTGGGTAGTGTTGACAAACAGATGCGGATAGAGACTTTGTTTATTCTTATTTATAAGAATTTATCAGTAGGCCAAGTATACAGGTAGGTAAGTGCCTACATGTGTTTATTTTTGTTTGAACACAGTGTTTTTATAGAGATTCGTTTTTTATTTACAAGATAATTAGCACAGCTACTCACAGTAACTGAGCACGACAATAGTACGATTTTGTAACGTAAGCGCATATTATTTAAGTTTATTTTGCTATAGGTACACTCAAATAAAAGAAAAAAACAAGTTCTTGTGCAAGGGTGAAAAAGTCACTTTGTGTCAAATGTTAAACAAATAAAAAACACCTAAAGTTTGTGAAAATGGATGCATGGATGTTTGTTACTCTTTCAAGCAAAAAAGGCTTAAGGGATTTGAATGAAATTTGGCACACATAATAGACTATTATCTGGATTAAGTTATAGGATACTTTTAATCCTGAAAAAATGTTAAATTCCTGAGGGATCGTTTAAAAATATAAAAAAAATTGGGCGCCACCGTCGTCATAGCGATAAAGATCTACGTTATGTTGTAATACAATATTTTCTCAGGTGTTATATTTTTCATTCCACAACGCGAACGAAGCCTTGCATGTTGGGCAAAATTAAATATAAAAAAAATCATAGCGGAAATATTTAAAACGGTTCGCCTGTTGAATGCATCGCATCTCGTGAGGGGCACGCACGCGAGATAAATCGATACACAAATCGGCCTCTCCCATTGGTCCAATAACGGGGCGCGGCGATCTGCTATTGGCTAAAATGCATGGTACGATGTCAAGGTTAACGAACTTGTAATGCTGAATTTATTGCCTTCCTAAATGATGATGGATCATAGAGTTTATATAAGCAAGCAAGCTATTATATTTACTCTGAGTGATGGATACACTTTGGATACATAATTATATCAATACTAATATTATAAGGAGAAAAGCTTTGTATTTTTGTTTGTACTGGACCGGTTTTAAAAATTCTTTCACCTATAGAAAGCTACTTATCAGCTGTTGTGTTTTGGTGAGTGAATAAAGAATGCCA
Source organism: Synanthedon andrenaeformis (assembly GCA_936446665.2). Lineage (NCBI taxonomy): Eukaryota > Metazoa > Arthropoda > Insecta > Lepidoptera > Sesiidae > Synanthedon > Synanthedon andrenaeformis. The sequence goes on from OW387796.2 coordinate 6,666,019, forward strand.
GAGCCCCATCAGAGCCCAAAGATTTAAATCGTCCAGAGCCCATTTACCTATCCCTTCCCATTCCTACCTTACGGCAACGCCCTTGCAGCACTTACAGACATACCCCACAAGTAGATGCCCCATTGCAATGTCATAAAACTTTAATGCTCGTAACTGCCGTAACATTGTTTAGTGTCATGGAAATACCTCCTACGTAACAGTAGGTATAACGGTACCAATTTTCACATCAATCGAACCTGTGGAAGTTACATAGTGAAATCCCATCTTCAACTAGGAAATGGGCTGATGATCTTCAAACGCGTGAACAGATCTTCATAAACTATAGCTAAGAACCATTTCTATAACGTCAACTTTCAAGCAAAAAAAAAAGTACCAAAATCGGTCCATCGTTTTGGAACGTACGATTCCAAAGACGGGGGATAAAAATAAAAAGCGCATTTAGTAAACAAAAATAAAAAGTGTCACACTCTGTCAAGTGAGACGAATATAGAGGTACAATGTCCATTCACAAATAACATTGTTTTCTATGCGTTTGTCAACTTGTTGCGACTTTGCCAACATTATAATATATTATTACCTACCTACACTTTTAAAATGTATTGGGAATGCGTTCCACTTTCAATATTATAAATTTATATTATAAAATAGAATGACCATTAAATAATATATATAGAAAATATTTACAAATTATATGATATACTAGACTAGAACATTATATATGTACTTATTTATTATGGAGTCTATTAACAAGGAAGTTTATACAATTTGCAAAAAAAATGCATCCTTACTAAGTAACATAATATCTCACACAAAAATATTTGCTATACTTCTAAATAAAAATATTTTAAATTTTATTTTTAAGAAAGATATTCTTAAAATTCTTGTAATGGACGTTCCTCTTCCAATTCCAATATCAGCAATTGAAGTTATCTATTTATACCTACATAATTTATGGCGAAAATAAAATATAAAGTTTTAATTTTTATAATTTTTCTTTTATAAATTATATTTATGACACGTTCATTTCATATATGTTGAGACAAACCTTTCGCACAGCGATAGTTCCAATCAAATTTGGGCAATTCCATAATAATTGCTAATTTAAGAGGGTAGTTTAATATCTATTTATATTATTTATATTTTATTTAATGCTAATTTAATATCCCTTTGATACAACATGCATAAAATCATCTTTCAACAGTACACTAAACATTTTCATTCACAAAAAGGTTTATCACAGTACGCGATCCCTTAAGTGTATTGTAAGTAAAAAAAGGAATCACAGGATTTGAATGGTTATAAAATAAGAAACGGTCTCAACAAACCGTCTCGTGTATTATTGACGACAATTGGACTTGATTGTTGTCCATTTTACGACAATTGGTCGACCGACAGACGGTTACCAATGGCTGCTTAATCGCCAAACTATGCGGTATTCTCATGCCACCATAATTAATTGAATGGATCATACGATGCTTTGTGAACCCCCCGTTATACAGACAGACAGTCTTTATTTACTAATGACGATTTCCTAAGTAATTTAACTAAGTATTTTTATCGTCCTAACAACCCTAACTACTTAAGGCGACTCCAGCCGCGAACAAAAATTCCGTAATTACCCCCGGCAACCCGCAGCGAGATTTCCCCCGCATACTATTATCGCATAACGCGTTTTTTGTCATAGAGTATACAACAACAGCAACAGACACGACAAACAAAAATTATTGTAGGTAATAGCAGGTACCTATGTAATTTGATTTCATTAGTTATTAAGTTGGGTACAAGATTTTTAGCTAAGAGCAACTAATATAAATCAACCATTCAAGAATTCGAATTGTTTACCAAGTATGGAACGTAATCATTAGTAGGTAAGAGACAAATTCCAAAAGTCAGACTAGTGGCAAAAGACAAAAATAAATAAATGCGCTAGTCAGTTGTAATGTACGATAAAAGGAATAACGGCAAAATAAAATATGATAGTTTGTTCTAGAGTTTATAATGATTGTTGAATTTTGTATTATGTGTGTAAAATGTTTTGATGAGACATGATTTAAAAAAATATTTAAGCGAAACTATAAAATATAGAATATTAATTTGGGACAAAAAAAAAAAAGTACTTACAACTTTCTTCCGGTAAGGAACTGTATTCTATTTTTATATAGTCTTTTCAACCCACGCTTTTTACGCCCTTTTTTATAATCCCACTTTCACACAAATAAAACCTTACACTACTACACGTTACTTATATTAGTTTAAATTAAATGAGTTATACCCTCTGCGACGACTCAATTGATCTTTGTTAAACGGTAAGTACGTAGCGGAGAAAAGCGACACACGTCCACCTTGCACCACGACTCGTCCCGCACTGAATTGACGGGACTGCTCAGGGAGTCGCTATCCGCCGTACTTGCAAATCTCGAAAATATCTATTTAAAAATTAAATAAAGTATAATTCAAATTTTTCTTTTGATGAGCCGTTAGATAGAAGATCGTAGTATTTATTAAAAAAAATAGCTCTTTAAAATATTGATTATTAAGCAAATCGCACGGTTACAACATCGATATTAGACCCCAACTTTGTCATTTTTTTAATATATATAATTAAATATAATTTAAAAAATAATAAAGATGATCCGCTTTCATATATCCTGCAGGTGATTTGAGTATTTTTTAAATTGTAATTATTATGATAATTTAAAAGGAAAATGGTTACAAATAAGTGGATTGTTTTATCATTAGGGGCTGGCGTCGCCTTAACTATTCCAATACAAATCTTCTTTACACCCCTCTGTATGTACGCTTTGATCTTTTAAACTATGCATCGGATTATAATACGGTTTACACTAATAGTATGAGCGTTAAACGAGGAGTTTTTATACTTATATAATTTGCAGAAAAAAATTGTGTGAAACCAGGAGCGATCTGCTAGCATTGAGTTTTATTACTACGTATCTGCTGGTAATATTATACAATAAATGTGAAAGTTTGTATAGTTATTTGTCTGTTACTTAATCACGCAAAAACTGCTGAATTTGGATGAAATTTTGCACACATATATTGTTTATTATCTGAATTAACATAATATAGAATACTTTTCCCTTAAAAATATTAGGTTCCTGTTGGATTTACAAGAAACGAACTACAGCGCGTACTGTCGCTACTAATATTATTAATAACTAATAATTAACTAATTAACTAAGCCTTAACTAATCAACCGATTAAAAAACCGTCAAAAACCTATGAGTTTTTACTAACTTAGTACTTAAATGACAATATTCTCGTAGACCGTGACAAGCTGTCGTGTTACCAGATTTAAAGAAAAAATAAATAACTACCTACTCAAAAATTACAGACAATAAAATATTATGTTCACCTAACTTCGTGTACCTACTTTTGTATCTTATTATGTATTTGTATTATATATTATCTTCGATAGGTGTGGTAATATTGTTGACAACGGAATTATTGATGATAATATGAATTTAACAATCCAGCTTAAAAATGTGTAATTTTTTTTTTGATAAAATTGATAACTATATCGTGTTTGTTGATTATCTATACACACTTCAAATGCGTCGAAATTGCGTCAACGGTTTAACCCTTTTAGTATTATAACTATAGCTGATGCTCGCGACTTCGTCTGCGTTAAAAGAGAAAAAAAATGTACTTAATATTATAAGAAGAAAAGGTTTGTATTTTTGTTTGTAATGAATAAACTCAAAAACTATACTGGACCGATTTTAAAAATTCTTATCATTATCAACGAGTAACATAGGCTACATTTTATAGTTACTAGCTGACCCGGCAAACGTTTTTACCAAAAAAAAATTTTGGGGTGGACCATCCTTAACATTTAGGGGTATGGAAAATAGATGGCCGATTCTCAGACCTACCCGATAAGCACACAAAATTTCATCAAAATCGGTCCAGCCGTTTCGGAGGAGTTTGGCAACAAACACCGCGACACGAGAAAATAAAGAAAAATATTTTTATTTATTTATTTTTGTTTTTAATGAATAAACTCAAAAAGTACTGGACCTAATTTAAAATCGGTCTCGCCTGTAAACAACATTATAAACAGTATTGGCAAATTTCCGAGTCCAGACTTGATGTCAGGGTCCGCGCTAAGTCCAAGGCCACAAGTCTGTGAATCATGGCCTTGGTCATATAACAATTGGTAATTTTTTATCAGTGTGAAAACAGTATTTGGTTATGTAACTTTATTTTTATTTCATAAATAGAACCGTTGAAACACCTTGAATGTTATTTTTATGGAAAATTTAATTTTTCGTTAATGAATTCCCAGCTTTATGTGCATTAACATTGACTCCAAACTTGAACTTTATTGACGTCATTTTATTATTGTTACTTTAGATGGTAACAATCTGTATTCACACTTGTTTATGTGCTATTTTTGTGAGGTTGGCAGACCATCGTCGCCTATTAACTTAAATTGGCTGCCGACTTAGTAGAAATAAGGATGGGCACTACCATCCCTTACTGACTCACCAAAACCCAAAAGCACACATGCTGTTATTTCACGGTGGTCTACTGTATAAGGGGGTGGTTACTGCCGCCAGATGGGCTGCCCAAATGTCTGCGAAACGCAGTGTGCTCTGTCACTATTACTTAGTATTATTTGTTTATGTTAGGTGCTATACCTGCTAAACAAAATAAAAACTAAAGAAATTCGCATACCTATATAAAGGTGCGGAATAAGTCGCAGACAAAAGCTAATTGAAGATAATTCAATTGAACTCTGAAAGCAATCCGTAAAACATTTTGTGTAAATTTTCTAGAATACACTGTAGACTTTAATTGGCGGTTAAGTTTTTTTTTTGTGAAAACGTTAGCATAGCATTAGCATGTCTACTTTTTGTTAAATCCATCCACTGTAATTGAGGAAGTCGTTTTTTAAAATTCTTATTGAATATTGCATTGGACCATAAATTTTTTTTAATCCTCATAGAAATACTGTTTATGTTAAGTATCTTACTTAAACTTGGTGGCCAGATAGTTTATTACCTGGATTGACTTAACATATAGGATACTTTTTATCCTGAAAAAATTTTAGGTTCCGGAGAGATCGTCTAAAAATATAAAAAATGGCTCCACCGTCGTCACAGATAAAGATATTTGGTGTTAAATTTTTCATTTTTCAACGCGTACAATGTCTTAGTCACAAGCTAGTTATACCTGGCGGCAGTAGGTAACAGAAGACCACCATGAAAGACCAGTAAGTATATGTGCTGTTGTAATACGAGTAAGGGAAGACAGTGCCCATTTCCCTATATCCCTTTCTAACTCCTAATTCTTCTAAGGTCGGCAACGCACTTAAGGACCATCAGCCTTTCTGACAGCCTTTACCGAAACACAATAGCACACTTGATGTTATTTCACGATGGTTTTCTGTAAGGAGGTGGTTGAAAAAACCTTGAGGTCCAGTAGAAAAAAAATCCACCAATGAATGACGCTCAGTCCAGACCATATAAGTCTAGACTATAAAAATAAAGTCATCCAAAACATATAATAACGTTAATACAAATGTAGAATTTTGAACGGGGCGTTATTAATACTACACCGTTGTTCACTCTCTTATCTTTAAATTAATTGCAATAATCATAATTGTTTTTAATGTTTCATTAATTTTATCTGAGAACAACAGTTTTCTTCACTCGTTATCTGTTAAGAACAACGGTTAAACTGAGCAATGAAAGGTTCATTTACAAGTTTATCGATGGCATTCATTTAGTTTCGCGAAACGGTATCAGTATGAGGAAAGGCAATGACTAACTCCAGTTTTCAAGTAATCTAACAGAATGTAATGATTCACTGATAAAATAAGTTAGGAATGTATGTAAGTATGTGTGCTCAGTTAATTGTTTTGTAAAAAATGCTCATGAAATTATATCGAAAAACAATTTAAGGACTTTAGAGAAAAAGTTATTAAAACTCGTTTTTCGTGAAACGTTTAAAAAGTTTTCATCGCAAAAATTGTCGTAATCAATACTACATTATTACGAACTAGTAACATTGCCACAGTCAATTCAAGAAAATATTATCACCAGATAAACAGTTTGAAATTGTGTTTAGTTCACATCTGAAAAATCTGTAATTTTGACAGCTTGTCAAGATTACCTACAGTAATGCAATGTACTTTTGACCTTGTTGTTTTCCTATCAACTGTCAATGCAAGGCAGTAATAACTTATTTATATTTATCTGTTCACTGTAACATAATTCTGAATTGCAATTGAAACTTTTTAGGCATTCTGTGAATTTTTAAGACGCATTTTACCAATGCACTTTCAATACTCAATACATACCTACTTAAGCGCAATACTCGAGAACGGCTGGACCAATAAATTCGAATATATATATATATATATTTTATTTATACTGAAGTCCGAGTTCTTATGAAGAGAAGAGAAAAATTGGAAAAAAAATCCGGGAAAAACTTAAAACTTAAACCCCCATTTTCTTTCAAAGTTCCATCTTCAATCCAAAGTTCCTAGGTGACAATTCCCAAATTTCTATCAAATATTGACGTCAAATACATCAACCAAAAAAACCAGAAATTACAAATAAATAACAATCGACAAATAAATTAATACAATTTTCACACTGGATTAGTTTCTATTCTAATGAAAATTAGATAATACCTACCTATCATAAAAATACTTATTTTGCATATTAAAAAAAATCTTCGGCAGGATTAAATAAATCTATAATATTGCAGCCTTTTAAAAAGCATCATTTTTTTTGGTAAGAATTACTAAATATTTTTACAAAACAAAATTATTATTTTGTTGTTTTCTGGTAGCTTAATTAATGTCCTAGCTGGTATGATCAATTAAATCTTAACGAAATTTTAACCGTTGTTCTGGTCGACAATTTAATAGCAGAAATTTAAAAAAACTAAAGTTTTCAATTAAGTAATACGTGAGTAATAAGATGTTCATAAATAGGTTGCGCCTAGTAACTGCTGATCACGCTATTTAGAGAAGAATTGCTTGACAAACAAAATAATTAAGAATACGAGACAATGTACCGTTTGATCATGTATATTGGCTGTTGATAATAAAATTATAGTTAAGTAGGTACCAATTTAAAACATAAAAAAGAAATGTTAAAAAACAAATTAAAATTTTTAATTAAATTATTAATCATAACAGTAATATAAGAGACCAGTATAAACAAGTACGAAAAACATTCTTTTTTTTTAAATCACTAGTTTAATAAGACAAATTTAAAAATATTTTTCTCTATAGATATTTTATTCTATAATTATCTTTTTAACGTTTGTTAGTTTATACTAGTATATTATAACAACCTTCTTCTAGTGGGTTTTATAAATCTACCTACATCTTGAAAAGTAATTTTGTTGAAAATAGTTTTATTTTAGTTAAAAAAGATAATTGCTTAATGTTGAAATTAAAATTTCAATAAAATATTTATATAGTTTATAAAAATAACAATAACATTGGTTAAATAACGATTTATTATTAATATATAAACGTTTTATTTAGAGGGTAGAAAGGTCGTCTCGCTTCGACTGCAATTACCGGCCGGCACATTCGTTATTCGTTTGCATTCCAAAATTTAAAACAAAATATCTCTGATCGTACTCACCGATGGCTTTCATGAATTCATCGAACTTATCCGAGGAGATCATCTTGTATTTTTTGCCAACGAATTCCATTTTTCAAGATATAATATTGCTTCCAATTATGAGTTTTCAGAGGTATGTTCGCTCACGTTACCGGCTATAACTAGAATGAATGTAACTGCTCTAACTTTGCTTGGGTTGGGATTTGGGATAATGAATGGCAGCGCAGAGAATCTCGAACGAAGCATGCGCGTTGAAAGGAACGATCTGATACGAAAAGAGTGAATGAACGGCAAATAGAGATGTGGCAACTGTTGCGAGTTGAATGACGTGTATCGACAAATGAGTTAAGTCGAGTTCATTGGACTCGGCTGTAGCTAAATTTAAACCGCGTGCGGTGCAGTTTTTGTACCCATATTTAACTTGTGTAATGATTTTTTTTTACGCTTTTCTTAAGGTTGACACGGGTTGTCTCCCAAATGAGATGAAAATTACATGCAATCTACACTCGTAAATCCAAGATAATTCTGCCGACTTTTTTGATAAAAAAAAACACTTGTTTTTATATGATAGAATTTGTTGAAAACTTCTTTAGGCGCGTTGTGCATTTTTGAAATGGGAAAAAACCATTGAACTCGTGACACTGTTACCGTAACCGACACCTCTGTATATAAGTATGTACATATATTGTGTATGTAGGTACATAGATACACATGCATGTTGGCATTTTTTGAGATTGGAAAAAACCATTAAACTCGAGACAATGTTGCCACAACCGATACCTCTCTATATAAGTATGTACTTTCCTGATGATTCAAAAAATACACACGTAATTGTTCAAGTTTTCACTTCTGTCGGCACTCCCGGAGAGCCACTGTTTTTTGTTGATACAGCATGGACTTTTAACTTTTCATAAAATACTTGTTTGTAAAAATCTAAGCAAGTAAATGTTTGTATGTCTGAATTTCTTAAATGGCTTAAAACTGAAATGGCTGCACCGTATTTGTAACGACTTTCAATATCCTTACATATTATAAAACAAAGTCCCTCGCCGCGTCTGTCTGTATGTTAGCGATAATCTCAAAAACTACTGAAAGGATTTTCATGCAGTTTTCATTAATGAAAAGTGTGTTAATGAATGAAAATTGCACCCTTGTGAAGTCGGGAGTGGGTCGCTAGTGTAATCTAATTTTATGCTTAATATTTTAAAGGTATAGAACCACCAGAAAGAGGTAATAAACAATAGAAATATTAATTATTAAAGTATTAGTTTAAAATTATTACTTGTACATAATTAATTAAGTACCTACCTACATATTGCTCTTTTGCAGTACCCTATTTCAGTACTAAATTGGTGAATCATTTTTGATGAAATTTTTATACTGGTTAAACCTTGGAAAAGACATCAAGTGAACAAAACTAGTTATTTCATAGCGATGACAAACAGTTATTAAATTATAAGTAAAAATGAAAACACAATTAATTATTTAAATTTAAAGGTGTCAATAGAATTAAGTATAATAATATAATTTAAAATGAAATTGAAGATATACATACATGCCCCCACAGATAAATACTTGTTATTTTTTTTCAACTATTTTTAATTTAATAATAATATTACTTATAATTACTTGTTTTAATTGTATAATTAATTGTTAGTTTCGGATGCTATTTTTTTTTCTGCAAATTTAAAACGCAAACTTCCTTGGTTATCGTTTTTAGTGAAAACCGTATCAAAATCTGTTGGGTGGTTTCGAATAAGTTAGGGGAACAGACACTTTATTTTCTAATATTTGAAAAATAGGTAAATGTTCTTTTGAATATGTTTAATTTAAAATAAATAAATAAGAAATTATGTCGAATGATTTAAACATATTAACATCACTAGCTGTTACTATCTCTTTCTGAGCAGTTCAAAGTTTATATTGTCGTCACTTTCGCGATTACTATTCATTAAATACAAAAGGGCATAGAGGCACAGAGGTCATCCTGTACAGAAGGGGAGAAACTGACATTTTAATATATTTTTTACAGTCCGCAGAGAGAAAATTAGGTATACATTTTTTATTCCGATAATAAAACCCGCACATACCTTGTATAAAGCATAAGCGCTTTATATTAATTAATTAATTTTGTATAATTTAAACTACCTCTTCACTGAACTCGAATTTCTATCGAGCCCAACACGCTATAACTTTGTTACCCCGCAGACTACTTGATGCTGCAGCATAAGATCAAGGTTAGGTACTATGTTATGGAAATACCACCGAAGTAACAGTATACCAAATTTTACATCAATCGAACCTATGACAGATTGTGATTTCTTTTTGTCAACTAGGAAATGAGCTGATGATCTTCAAACGCCAGAACAGATCTTCATAAATTATTGCTTAAAACCACTTCGATCATGACAGCTTTTAAACAAAACAAACCGGATTAATATCGGTCCATCCGTTTGGGAGTTATGATGCCACAGACAGACAGACACATAGATACACAGTACACAGTTACATACACAGAGACTAAGTTCAAACTTAGTGAACCCCTCGTTTGCGTCAGGTGTTAAAAAGTTTGATAACCTGAAATTTTTTTATAACCTTTATTATGCTGAGTTGGAGCCGGTTTGTGGCGGGGGACGTTTGTGTTTGTCTTTTTATATATTTGTATGTTTTCAATGTCCTTTGCTACAAATAAAATATTATTCTATTCTATTCTATTATTCTTGATATAAAAGGGAAATACGACATATTCATTCACGCGACTTCGTCGGTGTTCCTGGATACAGTACTTTTTCTGGATCAAAGGTACCCTTCGTCTTTTTCTGTACTAAAGTGTGTGCCATAAAATAATTCGAAAGAGTAATTTGACAGGTCCAAATGTAGTGTTTTGTCCGTTACTAATATCGGTTTTATTTGAATAGTTATTATATTTTACGGTAAAGGTATTTTTTACCTTGGTTAATTAAGTTTACAGGCGTTATTTGTTTCCCAATAGCATATTTCTGCCTGATAATTCCAGGACTTACACCGAAAAGCTGTAACCTCCCCCTCCCATTTATCCATAGCTATTGCAAAAACCCAACCTCATTCTTCTAAACAAGTAACCTTTATTAGGATTTCTGGTTAGTCTGGTTCTGCAGTTTACATTTTTAGTCTAGTGCTAAAAATGTAACAAAAATTTGAAAAATATTAAAAATTAAAAATTATTAAATTTAATTTCAAAAATTTGAAAATTATATTCAATATAAGTCTGTTGTTGTAAATGAAATAACAAGTCTGTAATCTGTTATTTTATTAATACAATATAATGTTATAACATTGACACATATAATTTTCCTTTTGTTATCTATTATTATCTGTATGTAGTACTTTTACGTATTGTTAAGCTACATTGCCACTGTTATGTAGTACTTTTACGATTTAAACTTGAGCATTGTACAGTTAATGGATTTTGCGAATAATTTATTGCCGCGACTTTACACCGGACATTTAGTTGTTGAAATACATAACACAGTTACCTAATAACAACTAACCCACAAAACTCACTAACTGACATAAATAATAAAAAGACTAACTGACAATAAAATAAATAATTATAAATCACTAGCTTTAGCAACGCAACGTCATCTGCGCCCCTTTTTCTTGCGCTTTATTACTCATATATATTTTATCTTTTATATATTTTAATTCGATTTTCAGATATGCAAAGAGAGATAAACGGGGAAGATTTTTATATATAAAAAATGCACCCCGGGCGAAGACCGGAGCAGGTTGCTAGTTGTAGGGATGCAATACGATTAATTCAAAATAATGGGCTCATAACGCATAATCTAGTCTAGAACTTTTAAATACTAAGTCTTGTTTTGTTTACTTTTTCATTTTAATAGAAATTTTTATGTATATCTATCTATATACATATTACAAAAAAAGCTGATGTCCGTCTTTGTCTGTTTCTCCGATAACTCTTTCTAAACCACACAACGATATTACTTTAAATCAGGGTTCCCCAAACTATTTTGGACAAGTGACCCCTTTTCAACAATGAACTGTTACCTCAGACCCCCATGGTCAAATTACCTACTTTTAAGACCAACCCCCTTATTCATAATGGTCCGCTAACTTAAAGCAGCTATCTATCTTAGTCTATCTTTAGTTTTTTCCTATTGGTACAAAATACCTAGGTACTAAGGTGCCAATTAGAAAACTTTGCACTTGGTTAAGTGAGTGAAGTTGATTTCATTTTCTCGTCAAAATTTAACAAAATAAAAAGACAATCCAATTCAGTAAATATCAAGTTTAATTTATAATTATTACAAATTAATACATAAAGCATCTTAAGTTGGTAGGAAATTATATTTTAAAAACTATTAATTCGCAAAGAGAAAATAAAACATTCAGTGCGATGGATGAACCTGGTGACTATCTACCAATCTAGCTACATCCGGTTCAATATTAGTGAGTTGCAGCCTTAAATCTCCACGTTCGTTGATTTTCAAACGGTTTCTTTGTTTTGTCAAAATGTTTGTTACCACACTGAAGCTTTTTTCAACTAGATATGATGATGGAAAAGCGATAAGGTATTTTTCAGCAATGTTCCACAATGTAGGATACTGTGTTTCAATTTTGCGTTGCAACCAGAACTTCTGATAGCCTTGGTTGAACTTTTGCTTAAGCTCTTCGTCTGTGCTGATGGTAATCAACTCTTCTTGCATTATCACATTGGCTTCTTCTATGGCTGTGGTGTTATACGGATTTATTATCCATTGAGGAATTTGTAAATTTAAAAGATCATCAAACCTCTCCGTAAAATCCTTGTGTAATGCGTCCAAGTGAGTAACATATAATAAAATGTCATCATCTTGAAGCATTTTTGGTAATTTTGACAAATGCGGAAACTGCGAATATTCTTTTCTGCCTAAATTTTGTTTATAAAGAACTAGTTTACCCACGAAGGCCGATATTATTGATTTTGTTTTAATCAAGTTAAGATCATCACCCTGTAGTTGCAAATTAACTTTGTTGAACATTCCAAAGATATCAGTCAAGTAATAAATATCTGTTTTACAATTGTTCAGATTTTCTTTCAAATTCGGATCTTTTTCTTGTAAAAACTCCAACACAGATTCAAAAAGGGCTGAAAATCTTTCTAAGCAAGAGCCTCTTGATAGCCAGCGAACTTCAGTGTGCAGAAGTAACCGAGTAAAGACTTCGTCGTTTTCGTCACATAGTTGAGCAAATAACCGAGAGTTCAAAGAATTGCTTCGAATCTTGTTGATAGCATTTATTACATATTGTAAAGACTTATGCAATCTAGGACTCAGCTTTTTTGCTGCTAAATGCTGCCTGTGAATCACACAGTGAATAACCAGTACATCAGGCAGTTGTCGCTTTAAGTGAGCTATAAAGCCACGATGACGACCAACCATAGACGGTGCACCATCAGTCGCAACAGAAACAATATTCTTCCATGGAATAGCTTTATCAGTAAAAAAATGTTCCACGGCCTGAAAAATCGATTCTCCTCTAGTATCAGTCTCTAAATATGCAGCAAAAATCAGTTCTTGGCACATATTTTCATCTTTGATAAATCGAACATATCCTAACAATAGAGCTTCATTGCCGGGTAATGTAGACTCGTCCAACTGGAGAGAGAATCTGCGGGTCTGTAAGAACTTGCATAAAATGTTTTCCACATCGCGTCCCATCTCATCTATGCGTCTCTGAACGGTGTTGTTGCTCAAAGGTATTCTCTTTAAAATATCATGTGCGGGTTTGTGCAATACATTGTTAAGGACCTCCGCAATGGCTGGTAAGATAAGCTGCTCTCCAATTGTATGGGGTTTCCCCGACTTCGCTATTAGTAAAGATATATTATAGGACGCTCGTAAACCATCATTGTCTCGAATAGATGATGACGCAAACATCGATCCTATGGATGGCCTTTTGTCTAGTTTTTCTTTCAGTGCTTGAAAATATGACAAGGGCTTACTTTTTTTGTTAGCATGTACTCTTGATAAGTGGTCATCCATTTTTGAAGGCTTCATGGCATCGTTACTAAATACTTTTTCACATATGAGACACATCGGGAAGTGTTGATTTGATGGAGATGCAATAAATCCGAACTTCAAGTAGTCCAAACTGTATTGTCTGCATTTTTTTTTCGTGTCCGCCATCATAAAACTTTCAGTAATTCTGCAAACAAAAAAATAAGGAACCTAAATAAAAAACAATAATAAACTGTTAAATTTGCACACTATCTTATTTTTATCACACTCAGTTAATGGATTCTTGTTAAGTATTACTGACTTACTCTTTGATAAACTTTGATACCTATATTGGGAAGTAACTACAGTAGGTAATTAGGTATAGAAACTTCGTATTAGGTAATTAGGTAGAATAAGAACGAAAACCAAAGACTTAAGTGTTAGTAATTTTTACAAATACAATTATACATACCTATTTAAAATATGTTGTATGTTGTGTTTAACACTTTTTCAGTCACTTTACTTCACTTAATTTAGCTTTGTAATAAGTTTGTAATCTCTTGAAATAAATGAGTACTTAGCTATATGAGTTTTTATCGTTCAAGCTCCAACGAATTTCAAAACGCAAATGAACTTTCAACCTAAATGCAAGCTCGTTAAATAGTAAAATATCAGGAACATGTTTGGACTTGATCATGAATTCGTTCGTCTTAATTCGCGTAAAGCCGCTATCACACTATTCAATTTGAACGATTCCAATTTAGGAAATCGGAAGGTGTGATCGCAGTTAGAACAGATTGGATTCAATTAAGAGTTTATCCATTTTCAACTCTATATCTTCGATTTAGAAATCAATTTAGCGTAGTGTGATCACGAGCTCACTACTTAGATTCCTAAATAGGAATCGTTCAAATTGAATAGTGTGATAAGCACTTTATCGTCAAATAGAGAGCAAGTCAAAACGCCGCTGAAAGACGTACGCTCCAACTCAATCTTGCACAAACTTGTCCACATAGACTTGCCGAGTTTTTCATCTTGTACGAACTTGAAACTTTACATTCCTGGAACATTATTTCCTACAAAAATATTAATTATTCTTAGTACACGTAACACAACATAAACAATACAGTAACTACCTACTTACCTATCTTGAAAGTTTTAAATAAGAACTTGTGTTAATATAATAGGGGTCGATTTTTAGACCTCGTCGACCCCCAAAATCACTTTTCGTTTATGTCGACCCCTAGGAAACCGATATCGACCCCAAGGGGTCGATATCGACCACTTTGGGAATCCCTGCTTTAAATCATAATTTACTTTGAACTTTTAAGTCGCATTTTATGAAACCACACCTTAAATAACGAACCCCGTATACGCGTGCGCGGAAACTTTGACATCAGCAATACAGCATCCATGTTTCAGTAAAGCCACACTCTCTTCGGGAAGACACGTCTGCCTTAAAAAAAATACAAATTCACAGTGACCCGATATTTACTCAGGTTTAATTACTGTGACATACATTTCCTTGTAACTAAAGGTAAGCTTTTTTCATATCACAATTGATTTATTTTATCAATAAATTACAAGTTTAATTATAAAGTCTTAAATACTATAGCTCAACTAAGTAATTCATGTAGGAATTTGCATAACGTTTAGAATCTAATGATAATTATTTACATTGTAAATTCATTTAGTGTGAATGTATTTTATAGAAAGTTTAGTATTGAAATGTTCTATATTGTTATTAATAATTAACATATAAATTTTTAATAATATATCTTTATACTGTCTTTGCTTGGGTTCGATCGGGAGAGTTAGTAAACATAACATTAGCCTATGTCCTCATAGAAAAATAAGTAGGTATATCTTTCGATTAGTGAAAGAATTTTACAAATAGATGCACTGGTTCTGAATTTTACAGGCCATAAATGAAAAAATTTACAAAAAAAAATCTATCTAAAAATTATTAGTATTTTTTTATGTAAAGTTTATCAGACAAGATGACGGTCTAATTGGTGGTAGGTGGTTACCGTCGCCATAAAACATCAAGTGCGCTGCCGACCATAGTAGGATTAAGGATAGTAATACTGCATTCAAAGAATAAATAATATTCTTGAAATTTGAATCAAACATTTTACGTTATTCCTTTCTTTTAAGATACTATGTTACTTAAGAAGAATTGTTATTTTTTGTCCATTCTTTCGATTGGCATCATAAAAATACGGGTGATTTTTTTCTCACATTTAAGTTTCCAGACGAAGCAAGTAATTTTTAGAAAATCTTTGAATGCAAGTATTACTAACTTTTAAAAATAACATAAACTCTTCTTTCAACAAAATATCCTATCTACGATATTTAAGGTACTTTCCCTTCTAATTTTTTTTTAAGATATGACAATAGTCTAAATTATAATAGCTCGCGTTTTTTTTTTCAAAATATTATTTAAGTACGATATTTAAAGCATTTTTCAACTTAAAAAAAGTTTTATTTATTCCTTTCAATAAAATAAAATAAAATAAAAGTACAATATATGTAATAATATAATAGAATTCAATTACGGTTTTTTTTTTCGAAACTCGCCTACAATGATCAGTAGATCAGACGGGAAGAGAACATAGGTATATATATATATGTGTGTGTGTGTGTTTTTTTTTTATTAGAGATGGGTTTTCTCTTAGCTAACAACCAGCTGTGTAGCAAGGATGAGGCCTATGATGGATTTGGGTTTTATATATATAAGAAATCTGTTAATTCCTTTTGTTTTAAGCTTTTTTTAAGTAGAAACCGAGGTAAACCGAAATTAAACCGTATTTTGGTTTTACTATATAACTGCTAGTTTGTGCCCGCGACTTCGTCTGCGTTGAAAAAGTATATTATATAAGCATTATAACGCTTGACCTCTTGTTGCTATAACACTTCAAAGTAATAGCCCAGATTGTAATACTGTGGTAATAGCCTGGTCAGCCAGGCGTTAGTTTTTTATTTTATTTTAGACTAGCTGTTGCACGCGGCTTTGCCCGCGTAACTTTATAAAATATAGCTTATATTACTCGCTAATAATATAGCTTCCCAACAATGAAGAAAGAACGTGTATGCAAAATTTCATGATGATAAATTGAGTAGTTATGGCGTGAAAAGGTAACAGATGAGACAGACAGAAAGACAGGCAGAGCTACTTTCACATTTATAATATTAGTATGGATAAGACTCCAAATGAACCTTTTTTTGGTAAGGTTTGTGTGGCGGGCGTGCGGACGCCTGCCGCCTTAACAACGGACAAACGTACAAACATATTCTCCGCGGTGAATAACTTCTTCGCTGATTCGCCGCTGGTGAATCAGCTTAAAGGGATAATGGTGAGTTTTAAATTTAAATTGGTAAATTTAAATTAATAAATTTAAATTTATAATGACGATCATAAGAGTTTCTTGGGGAAACCTAATTGATAAATAAATATTTTCATTTTGATTTGATTTTGTAAACATAATTATGTTTCAAAATTCCAATACAGAAATGTCCCATAGGTACAAAAATCAATGCGGATTGTAAGTAGAAGATTATGACATTGAATTATATGCTGAAAAAAAATTATTAGTAAAGACAATTAATTAAATAGACGCTATAATCAAATATATGAATTTTTATTATTGAATAAAATGTTAAAAATTCAAATTAAATGATTAAAATTTTAATTTATTAGGTAATTTAAATAAATTAAATTAAAAATTAAATGCAGACGAAATTTTGATCTATAATAATAACTGTATTGAATGATTCTCAAACTAAATGGCCCATAGGTTGTAAGTTACCATAAAAATTAAAAATAGAATTAATAAACTGGTGGACATGGCTGTTCACATGACAGAACGTCGAAATGGTTCGAATGTGTAGTTTCCAAATTAAAAAACAAATACTTAGGTAATTAGGTAGGTACTTCCGTTTTCTGTTTTAGTACAAAAATTTTGAAAGCGTTATATAGGCGTTTCACTTTCATATTAATTATATTCAAGCTTACCTTTTCCTGTGTTTTAGAAATATGAATCTAAAACATTTTTCTTGTTAGACCATTATGAAATGTTGGAAAAGGAGTTGCTATCTAGATTAGCCTAGTTAGGATGTGAAAAATATTAATAATTTCAAGGGGTTAGAAAAAAATATGATTTATTAGTCATCTCGCACAATTTTACTTTGTAAAAATGTGCGAAAAGCCAACTTTGAATTTAAATATATTTATGGTAGTCATCTCGCAAACTTTGGTTTTTATAAAAAAAATCAAAGTACAGTCGTGTACGACAATGAAATAGGTAAAGTTTGACACATTAGGAAAGCTAGACTAATATGACTAATAAATACAGGAGCTCAGGAACATATTTTCCTATCATTGTCTTGGAGATGTTTCATTCTTTGATTCATATTAAATATGCGAGTATATAATAATTTTTATCCAGACTCGACAAACAAGTAGCAGCGGTGGAGAACCAGGCCCACCAGATGAGACTTTACGACCGGATTCCAGGGAGCCGCCTGTTATGGCTTTCAGCATTTCGGAAAGGTATAATATAACTAACTTCGGATTTTAATAAAAGATATACCTATGTATCAATACTCACATGTTGTAGGTACCCATTGAAATAATATATCTTTACAAGTAGGTACCTAAATACTTCTTTCCAGACCTTCCCTAAAATACATTTTTAACACATCCGTACTAAACAATCTAACAAAACAAATAAAAATCTAAAAAAAATTACAATCGATCAACTAGTAAATTGTAGTTATGAAATCTACACCCAAAAGCGATTATATGAACTCATTTTTGATCCCATAGAAACTTGAATATATTCTGTAATGAGCTCATTAGGCCCGTTAAAGATTAAGTGTACATAACGGCTTCCTCGATTCCATGACCTGGCACTTTCGTACTCTCAGTTGTGATTGGTCGTAATTAGAGATTACCAACGAAACCTGCGGCGGAAAGGCAACGGGAAGAGGGTCTCTCCCAGCCGATACGCCGGAAGGGGCTCGGGCGCAGGCGGCTGGGCTATGTCCGCCACCTTCCCCCTTAATCGGGACCTGGGCGGTAGTTTATAGCTCCTCTTCATGGTGGCCCAGAGATAGCCCAGCGAGATGACCATGCGATGGTTGCAACCACGTTGCAACGCAACTACACGATAGCGACATTCAGTTGTGATCTTAACGTTTTTCGAGATGGACGTGGAAGCATTTGCCGCTGCGGCAATATATCTATACATGTCCCGATATATATCCCAATATGTATTTTTATTTTTTATTAAAAAAAATATCATATAGCCTATAACAAGGTTAAAACATATTAAAATTTATAAGTACAAAAAAAATACGAGTAATTAAAAAATTATAACAATAATGTGCTTCTAGCCAGCCTAGCCAATAGTGTGCTTTCTACAGTCGTTTACGCTAAGAGAAAACGCCTTAGCGTAAACGACTGTAGAAAGCCATCTATGGCCGCGTTAGAAAGTCGTTTTAGCCGATAGCTGTTCGGCATAGCCCCTAGCGACCCCTGCGTTGCCGGGTGTCCATGAGGACTTTCCAAAGTAAAAAATAAATACCAAGGTTTGTTTAAAATCCTTGGTTTGCCACAATCCTTGGTTTGCTTGGGATCACATTCGTCGAGGGCGGAGAATCAAGTCCACACATTGGACCATATAATATTGGACGCTTATGAGCAGAATTTAAAGTTTATTTGCTATCAAAAGAAAATTTTCCCGCAATGTCTCTATACTTGATTCAGAATTAATTATAACGAAACATGAAAGAATTCCCTCAAAGGGCTAAATATTCAACGAAGGACGGATGGCAGTAGTGAGGGAGGAAGTCTTTATTGATTGCCTTCAAGTGCCTTTATAAGGGAATACAGAGAATTTTTCCAAGTTTCGCCCCTTTTAAGTATAATTTTTTGTGCCATTTTACACTATGTAAGAATATTTCAACAGTTATGTTAATTGATTTCTTGTGAATTTATGAATTTGTGTCTATGTTAATGTCCACAAAACTAGAAAACTAGATGGAGGATTGAATTTATATTTTTACACAATATTTTAATCATTATGTGCTCCACGATCTTTCTTTTAGGCTTAACGATCATAAATTTTATTTACATAATATAAATTAAAACGGAATTTATATACACAGACTATTTATTATATTTTAAAATATACTACTCAAAACAAAATAGTTTTTGTTTTGTAAAACTGAAAATGTATAACTGTATAATGTATGTCATTTTGATGGATTAATAACGTGGCAATAGGTAAAAATTCTTTATTTACTTAAAAATACGCACAAAAATTTAAAAATCGAAATTAATCGAATCGAGGTATTTTGTTTTGAGTAGTTTATAATTTGCTAAGTTGTTATATTATTTACTAAATTTACACAAACTTAACACAAATGACACGATTTATGGGGATGGTTATTTATGGTAACACCCTTAGGAAGGCTCAGAGCCTTTGTCTACTCTTATCAAGTAATTAATTATTGAAGGTTTGCCGGCAGGCAAAAACCAAGTCTGTTCCTACCTACTTATCTGGGCAGCGACTCGATAAAACAGAATAAAACAAACATAAGTTCGGAAAGAAAATGTATTTTTCCACATCTACATTTTTGTGTTGTGTAGGCATAATTTAGAGCAATGTAATGTAAGCAATGTAAAAAGGAACGTAGGAAAGAACCATATTTCACAGGAATGTAAAATTTTGGCAGGTATTGTTTAGCGTTGTAGGTTTACACCTGTGTAAGCGAAGAACCATTGAATATTAAAACAAATACCTCTCCGACTGCTTCTTTTAATATTTGACGAAATTTATTCAAATTACGCGTCTACTTTACGCGAAGAGTTAAAAAATGTGGTCCATTCGGAAATTTTAAATTTAGTAATTTTATCCAAATCAAATATGTAAGAAAAAACTAAAGTTTGTTGTATAAAATATACAAATATATAAGAAAAACACATCTAGTTTGCGAATAAAGATCTATTTTACATTTGAATACGCTGGGAGAAAGATTGAAAATCACTTTCAACCTTCACAGTCAGTCCTTGATTAGAATTTAAATTGACTATGTATTCAGATATCGGGCGCTATTTTAGTGCCTACTTAAAACGAACATTTAGTTTTTTTTTACGGATAATAATCACATAAATTTTTATGGTTGTAAGTGAACCCATTAATATTAATTAATAACTAGCGACTCGGTCCCGGCTTCGCCCGGGTGCATTTTTTTACGTAAAAACCTTCCCTGATTATCCCTCTATCCATGAGTGAAGACAGAATTAAAATCGGCCCAGCCGTTCTCGAGTTTTGCGCTTAGCAACACATTCAGGGATTCATTTTTACATTATAGATAATCCGAGTATAAGTTGTACTACAAATAAAATGCAGTTTTAATACCATTGAGTTAAACTTAATTATAATAGCACTAGCGACCCGCTCGTGGCTTTGCGTATGTTTTTTTTTCTGTAAAGTAAGTATACACATAAACCTTCGTGAGATCTTTCCATTAGTGAAGACGATATCAAATTCCTTGGGGTGATTTAGAAGAAGTTAGCGGAGAAACAGACAAAGTCGGAAAGTGACTTTATTCTTTATTTTATTATCCTTAGGATTCGGACAGGTGCAATTTTATCTGCAAATTATACGCTCTTTTCATTAGTAAAAGTCGCATCAAAATCGGTCGCGTGGTTTAGGAGGAGTTAGCAGCCATACAGACAGACGCGGAAGGAGACTTTAATTTATACAAAGGGTGTATAGATATAGGTACTATAGAAGATATAGAAGAAAAATAGTAAGTATATTAAAAATATGAAGTTCATTCATAATGACCTCGATTGGCTTCAATACAAATTCTTTACGCGTTGTGACTACATACTTAGTTATCGATGAAACACGAACTTTATCCATGGATTTTTTTTGGACTTAGGTTTTCGTATTGTACTTATGGAATATTGTAGGGACTTATTATTTCTATAACGCTTACAATCAACATGAGGATCAATTTGGAGATTTGATGAAGGTAATCAGTTAAAACTGGGCAGTCCTACAGGAATAAGTATGGGGGCTGTTCAATTTTGCTAAATTTAATTGTCCTCATTAATTTCATATGTTTGAACAGTGAACTGATGGATCGATCACCTTCTCCAAGGCAATATCAGCGTCAAGTAACTTTTCTGAAGCCTGCCGCGAACACTAACCTAGATAGGAAGGCGTCCATCGTAGATGAAACCAGCGGCATTACAAAGACTCAAATGAAAGGTGATACAATTTGAACAACTTTCCGGCACAGGCAAAGTTTTTAGAATAACCATTAACTGAAGGGTGGTTAACTTCGTTAAATGGACTAGATAATTTAAAATCTTTACTGTGAAATTTATTTTTGTTTATATATTTTTTTTAAGTTAACGAAAAATCACAAAAATGTAATTTTTTCTTACCTCATACCTCAATACTGACTTATAAACAGGTATAATGAGACTTACCAAAGTAATTCTTACAGAATTTCGTGAAGCCTTCCGCTTGTTCGACAAGGATGGGGATGGAACAATCACTAAAGAAGAACTCGGACGGGTTATGAGAAGTTTGGGACAGTTCGCGAGGGTTGAAGAGTTGCAGGATATGCTGCAGGAGGTTGACAGCGATGGTAAGTCTTGTCGATGCTGAATGACCTTACTCATTATTACACTCAACCGGTAGACCAGTATACATGTTAGCGCACACAATGAGAAGATACATGCTTCCAAAACTTCTTTTTTGCACAACTGCCTGGTGCTCGCAACTTCGTCCGCGTTCAAAATGTTATTAGCCTAAAGTTTTCCTCGATAAATGGACTATCCAACACAAAAAGAATTTTTCAATTCGAATTAACGCGTTCAACCAAATAATCTCTTCAGCTTTATAATATTACTAGCTGGTGCCCGCGACTTCGTCCGCGTTGAAAAAGAAAATATATGAGTAATTACTGTACCCGTGCGCCGTAGATTTTTGTAGAACTACAGATAATAAAAACAAATTTGTCGGCGTTGAAAAAGAAAGAAGTAGCCTATCCTGTGTCCCGTACGTCCAAATGTTTATCTACCAAGTTTCATGAAAATCAGTTAATTCGTTTCAGAGTTATGGAGGAACGTACATACATACACATAGATACAGAAAAAAAATCTAAAAATCGTCAATTTAGTTTCAGTATCATGTATAGAGCCTATAATTACGTAATCTCTGAAAACAAAGTAACTTACTCCATGACCGACCCTTACAGATTTATAATTAGTACCTATATTGAGTATTGATTAAGTACGATATTAGATATACTTAAGGGGTGGTATTTCACTTGATGGTAGGTGGCTAAGTGCAGTGCCAGGCAAAGGGCGCAAACTCTGAAGGGGAGCAGAAATTACCACAAACAATATCTATTATTATAGCGTAATTGGGTTTAGTCGCGTCCTACTCTCAGCAGTACCTACCCTATACACTGCTGTTAATATATTCTTCTTACAAGTACTTAAATGAAGTAAAGAAACTCTATCAATAATAATACCTAATAAATATTTATTTACAAAACACTATATTGCAATAAGTTATATTTTAACCCCTACACTAAGCTCAGCTTGTATCGTAGGAGTTAATTGACAATTAAAATAATAGTAGATATTAAGAAATCCAGCGAATATTTAAACAAAGTTTAATGTTAATTTAGTAATACAATATGTTTCTTCATTCTCTTTTATTATATTTATTAATAAATAATATATTATACCTACTGTTTAAATTGTAGTATAAAGAGCCCTTACCTAATATAAGACTACCCTTAATTGCTTTAGCGAACCCATAGTGATGTGTGCTTAGTGAATACGAATAGGCCATTAATGAATACGAAGGTCATCTACTATAGGTGACGGAAACGTAAGCTTCGAGGAGTTTGTGAGCATCCTGTCCAAGTCCATGTCGGGAGCTGGAGCGGGCAGCAGTTCAGCAGAACAGGAAGAACGCGAGTTGCGTGATGCCTTCAGAGTGTTTGACAAACACAATCGCGGCTACATTTGTGCCTCAGACTTGAGAGCTGTCCTGCAGTGCCTTGGAGAAGACCTTTCTGAAGAGGAGAGTAAGTATATATTAATCTATACTGTTCAAGTCTAATAGTCTATTCCGGCACAGAATTATGTTGTAACTTATTCTGTGGCATTTTTGTATTTTTACATTCAGTGTCCAATAAAACATATATCTCCAAGCAACTTAAATGGAAAACTGTATTTTTATTATAATTTATCAATTTCACTTTAATACAACAAGCAGCAGAGAATTATATTCAATATTTAACAATACATACTAATAATACTTACAAAAAAATTAATAAATAACTCTGCCTATAAGATGAATTCTTGAAACTATTAAAATAATTTAAAAAAAAAAACCGGTTGTTATCTAGTTTGATAGATAACCGTTTTTTAATAGCCCTACTCCAGTCCATAAATCCGTTGGTTTATAAAATATGGCAACACTGAAGAAAAGGCTTGATCTGATTTGGAGTCACTCCAGGCATCCTTGATCAAAGCAGCCGTCGATATTGATATGACCCTCGTTCGTGCTATAGACAATAGAAGGTTTGTATTCAAAATCGTGGGGGTCATTTTGAATAAGCTTATAGTTAGTATAAGAATCTATGTTTTAGTAAGTTCCTTTTGATATATATAAATGTCTACTATAAAAACAAACATACCTCAATTATTTTACAACTAGCGATCCGTTCCCGGCTTCGCACGGGTGCAATTTTTTTCTGCAAATTAAACGTAGAAACCTTCCTCGTTTAACGCTCTTCCCATTAATGAAAACAGTATAAAAATCCGTTCCGTAGTTTTTGAGAATCGCAAACATACAGACAGACAGACGCGGCGGGGGGACTTTGTTTTATAATATTAAAAAACGTAAATTTAATAATGTCTGCGTGAGCGAATTGATTTTTGTTTAATTGTGCGTAACTTTGTCTTTTTCCTGTGTATATTAGTTCAACTGAGATAAGAGAACGCAGTTCGGCGAAATATGGGTATATTCTATCTCAAAACTTCGATGATGAATACTAAAGCTGTCTATCAAGCTGAGTGATGATCGTTAGGCAGAAAAGATAAATGTTTCAACTTATTCGTGTACATAGACTTTTCGAGTTTAATGAGAATGATGCTTATGCATTAAGATAGCCTCACTCTACTTCCTTCGAAATAAATATAACAAATCACCCATCAGGTTTAACAAATTTTTAAATTTCTAAAAATTTTGACGATGTTCTGAAATTTCCAAAAATCTTATTAAATTATCTGAAAAAGTGAAGAGTTTTCATAGAATTTTCTAGAAACTTCTGGAATTTTCTAGAAACTTTTGATATTTTCGAGAAACTTCTAGAATTTTCTAAAAACTTCTAGAATTTTCTATAAACATCTAGAATTTTCTAGAATGTTAGCGAAAAAAAAATCCGTTCCTATTAATAATACATAATGAGCGACTCAGCCAAAGAAAAGATATGCCGCAAGGAGAACTCATCGTATTGCATGAACCTTCGTTTCAGTTGTTAACAACAAATGCAATTGTTATGAACGAAAAAATTCTTTTTTTTTTATTGTCACAGGGTTAGTAACTTTTTTTCAGTAAAAGAAAAAATATCGCGTTTGAAAAACTCGAATATATTGCATAGATCCCGTTTTTTATTGTTTATGACGCTTGGAGAACCCTCTGGAAACTAAAAGAAGGGCGAAGAATGGAAGCAAACAAACAATCTGTGCGAGCAAATTCTAGAACACCTTTTTTAACACGTGTACATAGACTTTTCGAGTTTAATGAGAATGATGCTTATGCATTAAGATAGCTCACTCTACTTCCTTCGAAATAAATATAACAAATCACCCATCAGGTTTAACAAATTTTTAAATTTTTAAAAATTTTGACGATATTCTGAAATTTCAAAAAATCTTATTAAATTATCTGAAAAAGTGAAGAAAGTTTTCATAGAATTTTCTAGAAACTTCTGGAATTTTCTAGAAACTTCTGAAATTTTCGAGAAACTTCTAGAATTTTCGAGAAACTTCTAGAATTTTCTAAAAACTTCTAGAATTTTCTATAAACATCTAGAATTTTCTAGAATGTTAGCGAAAAAAAATCCGTTCCTATTAATAATACATAATGAGCGACTCAGCCAAAGAAAAGATATGCCGCAAGGAGAACTCATCGTATTGCATGAACCTTCGTTTCAGTTGTTAACAACAAATGCAATTGTTATGAACTAAAAAAATCTTTTTTTTATTGTCACAGGGTTAGTAACTTTTTTTCAGTAAAAGAAAAAATATCGCGTTTGAAAAACTCGAATATATTGCATAGATCCCGTTTTTTATTGTTTATAGCGGCCCGCTCCCGGCTTCGTCCGGGGTGTATTTTTTCTAAAATAAACGTAGCCTAAGTTACTCCTTATTACATCAGCTACCTGCCAATAAAAGTCCCGTCAAAATCGGTTCAGCTATTTCAGAGATTAGCCGGAACAAACAAACAGACAGAGAAAAATTGTAAAAAATGTTATTTTGGTGTATGTACCGCAATTTACATAAACAAAAAGTAGCCTATGTTACTCCTGACGACCCCCTCTTCATGTCTGCAAAGTTTCATCGAAATCGCTTCAGCCGTTTCTGAGATTACCCCGGACAGACAGACAGACAGACAGACAGACAGACAGACAGACAGACAGACAGACAGACAGACAGACAGACAGACAGACAGACAGACAGACAGACAAAAATTCTAAAAAAGGTTATTTACGTTTTAACAGCATGCGAATGACTCTCTAAGCTTAGTTTGAGGCAGTTTTTCGCAAATCACAGACAGACACTCTGATTTTATTTATATAGATAAACGTGACAGAAATTATGACCGAAACAAAAATATTAGTTCCGTCCATCGTACTTATATAACAACTTAATTAAACTTATATTAAATACTAAGTTTTATTAAGTACTTATATTAAACTTCTTGTATAAAATCAGATTTGATATTATCTTCTAAAATTGCAAATATGGCGGGCCGCACAAATATCGTCCGCAGGACAGTTTGACGAAGTTTGTTGTAGTTAAGTATTTAAAGTTCTCGCTAACTCCGTGGGATTTGTTGCGACTACTCGCAGGCAATTAACTCGCGTTAGCCCGCGACTTATCATATTGTCAACCCTTAACTATTCGATGCTTCAATTACCTAATCATCTAATCAATTTCGTTTCAGTCGAAGATATGATAAAAGAAGTGGATTCTGATGGCGATGGACGCATCGATTTCTTAGGTAAGGGGATAGTAGTAATTTGTATAAAATAGTTATTTATTGCTTATTACTTAAAAAATGCAAACCGCAATACCTAATTTTTTGACTCCTTAAGAATCGATTTGCATAAGCCCACGGTATGAAAATTTGTGGGAGTAATGCCCGTTTTCACCAACACTCACCTAGAGTTAGGGAACACATAAAGCCGGCTATTCACGGCAGTCACATTCACTATCCTGCATGAAGTGCCGAACTGCAAGGCGGACTGCCGTGAATGGTCGGCCTAAATAGTAGTTAGGTGTTCCCTAACTCTAGGTGTCTGTTGGTGAAAACGGGCATAAGTGTCCCAGCGCATTAGGCGGCCACGTCGAGCGACCACATTCGTCAGTTGAATTCACATCATGCTCCAAAATGGACGACGAAGAAGAAATTATTGTTGCGCTAATTTGCTTATTACAAAAACGAAAGAAAAAAAAGAAAAAGAATAAATTTTGGATTCACCCATTGTTACGGGAGAGACTTACAAAAGGAATATATCACACATACTTTCCAGACATATTGCAATATGAAGATAAATACATATAGCTTTTCTGTTTTGTATTTCTAAAATGAAACGCTCCGTATCAAACGCCACCCTGTACATACAAAACACGTGCGGCTGCTTTCATACAAAGTGAGGGATCTCGTTGATCGTTTCAAAACTGCTGAACCGATTTTAATTCGGTTTTTAGTTATGGAAAGAAGGATAAACGGAAAAAGTTTGTACATTATAAAAACATGCACCCCCGGGCGAAGATGGGAGAGGGTCACTAGTAATATTTATATAAATATATGTATTTCAGAGTTTGTTAGAGCTCTTGGCGAGCCAGAAGACGTCGTCGACGATGAAGATGAAGATCCAACAGAAGTCACAGATATTCCGTTTCCAAGATCTGTAGCTGCTAATTAAAATTGTATTCACTAATAATAAATTTGCTCTTTAATGTACGTATTTAACCAATTCAATTAAAATGTTCAACATTAATAAAAGATATCATCCGAAATGTTCCTTAGAATATAAAATTTTAATATAAAAAATCCAAGTACATATCCAAGTACCTACTTATAAGCTATGCAAAGTTAATTTATAAATACTCTTAAGGCGCTTTAGTGCCATCAAATGGGTACTTTCTTAAGCCTACTCCTCGTTTATGGCTAGACCAAAAAAGCTTGAAGAAAAGTTAAATGAATTATCAAGTTTAGACAATATTTTGGAACTTTTTTTTGTATCACCGAGATTATAATTTTTTAAAAATGTTACCAAGTGTTTTTTTCGTGACTTTTTAATTCAATCTTTATAGCTCATATATTTTAGTCATGTTATTCTGAGAAAGATAGTCACATATTGTTGCATAAGACAAAAATTATTACAATGCCTAATAGCTTTGTAAATAGCCTTTAATATTAATGTCTTACAAATGTAATAAAAAGTTTGATAGTGAATCTTGAACATTTAGTTTTCTGAAATTTATTCACCTACTATGAATGCCTATGAAAACCTATGAATAGGTACTATGAATACCTACTTAGAAATTCATTTACCTATACCAAACCTACATTATTACAAAGAGCATAATGCGAAAAAGTAGAAATTAAACGATTTAGATTTTAGACTAATCATTATAAATAATTTATATTTATTATTATTGGGTAATTGTAAAACCTGATCACCATATTGCAACTTTAAAAACAGGATTTTTTTAACTTAAGTATTTTGAAATTAAAAAATATCATAGAAAGGAAGTCTACAATCAAATGAATAAATAATAGGATTTCAATATTACCTATCTATAGATGTTGTGAACATGCAAAGATCCAGACCAATAAAGAATTGAATATTTTTCGGCTTTTATTACACTTCCTTTTATTTTGTTCAAACCGTATTTATAACGCGGATCCTCGAATTTTGAAAAAAAAACCTACCTTCTGACTTCTAAAGCCTTTTAGTGTGAGTTTGAATTTGTATGGGAATGAAGCAGCGCTACACGTTAGCCACTAGGTGGCGCTGCATCATCCCCATACAAGTTCACGTTTACGCTTTGGATCACGTTTTGCCGGATCAGATTTTTACCGTATACGGCAGAACCGAATGCTTAGTTCACATGGCATCTGGTATTGCTTTTCTACAAAAAACCAAATGGTACCGTGTGAATATACAATACGATTTTTGGCAGGAAAACGTTTAGTCTCTCACTACCATTTGGAAGCGATGGAGGTGAACACTCTTGTTCATATACTGGTATTTTCGCCGCCAAAAGCGTCCTAGAAAAAGATTTGGTTAAACCAATTGTGAAAAAACGAACCTGAACCGTATCCGGTATTTTGCCGTGTACCGCGTCCGATTGCACTCGCAAAATCGTATGTAAAGTTTTGCCTGTTTAGGTTATTTGCCGGATCATAAAATCGTATGCACGTGTGAACTCATACATATAAATTATATTGTGACTAAATCGTATCTTGCAAAAAATCGGTGCGCCTTAAAAATTGAACGTCTTTATGTGAACGTAAAGCAGTTATTACACTTTTCAATTTGTAGGAAACCAATTTAGGAACCTAAGTAGTGAACTAGTGATCACACTACACTAAATTGATTTCTAAATCAAGGACATAGAATTTAAAATAGATAAAATTTAAATTGGATCCAATCTGTTCTAACTGCGATGACACCTTCCGATTTCTTAAATTGGTTTCATACAAATTGAATTATGTAATAACTGCTTAAAACTCCCACTAGGCACTCTGAGGTGTTTCTGAATAGCTACAATATGTGCTTCAAAGGCTGTAAGCAAATTCTTGTAGTCGGCAATGCATCTGTACTCTGTGGTTTTGCTTGTTCTTAGGCGACAATAGCCACCAACCAGTGGACTGTCGGCCTGTTTGCGACCAGATTTAATAAAAGAAAATATTTTAATTTCGGACATGCTCTATTAATGTGCTGTTTTATTCAAATCCGTAATAAACGCGTAAAGCGTAAATAACGCTTTACGCGTTATTAAGAAAAAAATTCTAAATTAACCTTTAAATTTACAACATTAGTAGACACAGAAAATATTAATATATATGGGGTGTATTTAAGAAAAATAAAACAAAAATATTTTAATATAATAATTGAATCACTTTTATTTCCAACTATATCAAAATATTTACATTTAATTATTTACTTATAGTTTATATTTTTAATACAATTTCATACATAATTTACATGACACCATACATAATACATATCGTATTAACAATTACAACAAAATTGTATGAAGTAAGTATCCGTTGTTTTACTGGATCTTAAGTTACTATTCCGAACAAGACTGCGCGACAGGATTGACGTATATTTAACCAATTTACAATATAAGATCTCATAAGTACAAGTTTTGCTCAATTTTGATAATAGTTATAAATAAAAACGCTGTAGCCCTGTAACAAAAATTATGATAATCAAACGATACAACATCCTACGCTGAACCGCTGCTAGGGTGTAATTTTCTCGCGATAAAAAGGTTGTAAGCGCCTTGTTTTCTACGGCGCTTACGCGTTTTGTTCAAAACCGTATTAAGTAAGGTGCACTGAGTACATTACAGGACCTTTACCATGAGTTTATAATGACCACATTCGCTAGCGAGAGCGTAAAATATTTATATGGAAAAATTGACAATTTGACATTGACAAATTTTCAAGTACAGCGCTGCTCACTGTCGTTAGCAAGGGAATAAATAAAACACACTTTGCCTCAGTTTCTGCCTGTTTAGCGCGAAAGCTGAATAGAAGCGCTGAATTGAGCTGAATGTAGTTACTCCTTAACTTTGAAATAAACCACGTGAGAGTTACAATATTTAATAGCGGAATTATTATTGGAGAAGGTGTGATTTAAATCACATACATACAATTTTTTTAAATACATAAGTTACCTTCATTCAGATTACTAAGATGGCAATCTGCGAGTGCTTCAAAAGTTCCTATTTTTTAAGAAGCCCTTGAATATCGTTATTGTAACAGTTTAACAGCGAACTACATATTTCCATGTTTTTATCTTTCATTTGTAAATTTAAAGTTTTTATATACAGGGCGTCCCACGACTATGCCACATGGAGGGAAAGTACCTTGGATATTGTAGATGGAACATTTTACTGAAAGAAGACATTATTTTAATTTAAAAAACAATTTAAACTGCATTCATAGATTTTTAAATAATTACATGGTTGAACTGGGAATCGAACTCGCTACATGAGAAAAAAAATTACCCTGTAACTTTATCATACCGATCGAAAGGCTTCATCATAAGGATTATTTTTTGCTAAATAACATAGTGTCAGAAATAAAAGGAAGACCATGAATTTTAACGTTTTTAATACAAAATTAATCATTTTATCAAATGCTCAAAATGAGTCCCATACTGTTGAATACAAAGTCGCACTCTTTTGATTATTTCACTCCCTGTCGATTTTTTGATCTTGTTGTGGTGGATATTTAGAATAATACGTCTAAGTTCTGTTTGTAGCTCGTTTTTACGCGTATAATTTACGCGTCAGGATACAGCCATACAGCTCGATTTGTTGCATACAACCAGGTACCTACTAATTACATTTTATCATGCACTTAAATTATAATAGGGAAATGATGCGTACTTCTCAAGTGGGTACATTTATTAGTAATAGTAATAGGTACTTATGATAATGCCGTTGTATGGTCCTTACGGCAGTGTCAGCTTTTAATTTTTCTGAACAAAATTTCACATCAAATGTTAAAATTCATGGTCTTCCTTTTATTTCTGACACTATGTTATTTAGCAAAAAATAATCTTTATGATGAAGCCTTTCGATCGGTATGATAAAGCTACAGGGTAATTTTTTTTCTCGTGTAGCTGGTTCGATTCCCGGTTCAACCATGTAATTATTTAAAAATCTATGAATGCAGTTTAAATTGTTTTTTAAATTAAAATAAAGTCTTCTTTCAGTAAAATGTTCCATCTACAATATTCAAGGTACTTTCCCTCCATGTGGCATAGTCGTGGGACGCCCTGTATACCTATTGCATAACATTTTTCTTCATTTACTACATTGGTGAGAATATTCTCAAAGTACCTACTCGTGTCAACCCATACGAATGTGAGAAATGAATGTAATTCAAGATTTATTTATTTTTTAAATAACAAAAGTGGATACTTTAATTGACGATTTTGAAGGTGATTTCATTAGTATCCAAATAAAAACAGATTTTTATTATTATTTAAAAAATTCTATGTACATTTTTCTCTATTTGTTCTTGGTGTTTATTTATAGCAATTATTAAATTCGAAAACTTTGGCGAATTTAACAGGATATTATAACTTAATACTTTTTTTTCTTACATTGGCGATTTTATTTTATTCATAATTGTATTGTTGTTTTCTTATGACATGTATCTAAATAAACATTATGCACAATTATGACTTATTGTAACTTCTTAAACAGTTATACATTATCATTCCCGCGACTCATGTTAATCGTAAGACCAGCTAATCTTTTTTTACATTAAGACAAAATCTAAGTTGCAAACAGATTTCCTAATGTCCCACATGATATACCGCTCATTTGGAACGACATTGACACAACTGAAAATTTGTAAATTTTACACTGCGCCAGTTTTAAGATTTTTTTCCTAACACTACCGAAGATTCTACACTTTTCATATGGCTTATTAGTATCTTTATATTTTATTATTGCAGTTTTAACCCTTCGCTTTAAAATATACACATTTCCTTTTTATTACACAATCCATATCTTTGTCAAATAAAATCATTTTTACTTTAAGACTTACAGTCATTGTTAACTTAGACAAAGAAAGTTCGAATAGTTATTAATTGTTATGAACTAATTTATATCAAATAAATACAATTTGTTTTATTATAATAAAAAAGATGAGTGACATAGTTATGGCTAGCATAGCCATTCATTCATTTAACTTTTTTGAATTTACAAATGGGGCGTTTTCACTCCTAAGGTAGATTTTATACCTTAGAAGATAAATTTGGTAAAATTAGGTAAAATTAATTTTTTTTTGCAGTTGTGTCAATGTCGCTCTAAATGAGTAATACTTTTTGAATGATCTTGCTAAGTCTGCTGTTTGATTGCCATGTAAAAAACATAAAAACTTAAATAATAAAACTAAATGTGTCACTTTTTTCCTTTTCCGCTTATCTTACATAGTTGCTCCTAACATATAAGTTTTATAATATTTAATTAAGTTATGTATATTTTCTTTTATCAACATTTAACAACAATATCAAAAGACATAAACTGTCTCATGCTGTATGCATTTACAATGCAAAACTATGTATTGGCAAAAAAACTTGCGCGTGTAATCATTTAATAAACATTTGACAATATTTTTAAATAAATTTAATTAATTAGAAAGAAGCTTTCTCTTGAGTTTTCGCGTTGGTTGCTCTCAATGGTCGTTAGTTTCATTCATAGACGTTCCTGTTAAAGTTAGTTCATTAAATATTAATTGAAGCGAGGCGACACACAAAAAACGCTAATGTTATTGACACACGTAATATAAATGTTATTGAAATTCTATAGTGAAAAAAGACTCCTTTTCTTAGACCTCAGATCTCACAGTCTCAAGGAAATGTAACTTAGCTTCACAAAAAAGTAACATTTCCTTGAGGCTGTGATGTCACTTTATCTTTCGACGGCAGATGTCGCTGCGCCAGCAGGTTATAGAGCGCTATTGTTTCGTTCTTCAACGCGAACTACACTATTCATACAAGATTTTTATCTGAGCGTCACTGAACGGTCGCCTAAAGAACTGTTCAACCCCGCATAAATTAAGATATCACTTAAAAAAAAAATGATAACCCACTGCTGAAGATTTATATAAATTCGATACTTCAACTACCTTGGTTAAATAAAAATTGAGTCAATTATTTTTTCGAAATGGGGATCATGGGGGTTCATAAACTGGGCATTGTTTTAGCATTGCATTGTGTTATAAAATTTGTTTTTATACTGTGATATAAAAGTGATTCAAACACTTCTCTAGTCAGTGAATGTTAGAAATTGCAATGCAGGTTTTATACAAAAACGCATACTTTTTAAACACGACTTTATAATATAAATTAAGACAGTTATTTAAGTTAAGATATCTGATGTCAGTCTGAGTAGTTTTACAATCACAAAGCAGTTTATTCATACTGCATTTGTTACCGCTCTTAATGAGAATACACTTGCGAGTTATTATTTCGAAATGGGGGTTTCATGCAAAAAAATAAACTAGACTTTAAGCTTTAATTTTGGAACATGATACACAACACAACACAGGTTATAAAAGGATGCAAGTCATATTAAACAATCTTAAGCTGAAACAATGCAACTAAATAGGGAGATTTGGTTAAAATTATCGCGCGATAGCACTCACGCTATCTATCTCGCTCTAGCAAATGACGATCCTGCGCGATAGAAAAGGATAGAGCATGAAAAAATGCGATTCCTTTGCTGACTGATGTGGTTCAACACTTAAACAGTAGATGATGGATCTGTTGTATATTTACATATTTTTATTGAAGTTATTTACATGTAAATCTAATTATATATAGAAAAAGAAATATAAATATTTTGATTAGCCAGTTATAACAGCAGGATCAAATAATGTGAATGTGGAACAATTACAACTGGAGGCGAATGAAACTAAAAGCAAACGACCATTTCCAAAAGCTTAACAATATCTACCAATAACCATAAGTAATCTAAATCTACTATAATAATACAATAAAACATATAATACATCTAAAATAAAGCCGTAGAGACTACGCAATCCGAGTAAATGAACCCGACCCATACTGAGCTTTACAAAATCGAGTGATTTTTGATATATTTTGGTCCTTTTCCTTCGCATGTAAAAAATGAGAGAGCTTTCGTGGGTACTGGAAAGCGATTTTCTCAACACTTGGTTTTCTTTTATAAATTTTTATTATGAATTTATTTGTGAATAGTTGCGCTACTAGTAAAATATACACTACTACTTGAACCCGACCATGCTTCGCTGTGGCTCAGTCTTATATTAATTTTATTATGTGTAAATAAAAGTATTCTAGCGAATACAACAATCTAAATTTATGTAATTCCAAGTAACCATAGTCATGATTGCCATAACAACGGTCAATGTATGAAAATTAAGTTTTTTTTTTTTTTTTTTATATAACAATCGATCCGTTTGGGCGCTACGATTCCACAGATAGACAGACAGATAGATACACACACACGTCAATCTTATAACACCCCGTTTTTTCACCGGGCGTTAAAAATACGTCTTAGCTATTTGTTTTATTTAAAAATAAATTAAACCCCGAAAGTTTCTTCACTTTCTTTGCATTGTCTCTTTAGCTACTTATTACTTCCAACAACACCGAATTTAAATGACACAAAATTGTATAAATTTTGATTAATCTAAATTACTTTACTTACCTATTAAATACTGCCTCAATAAATTTTATACCCAATCCCTTTTAGTTAGTGCTTAAACTACTTCAATTTAGTTTCCAATATATACTACAAGAACATACAGGAAGGACTTTCGTATATTCTAAAAAACCCTGTTAGGTTAGGTACAGTCGGGGTAAGAAAAGGTTCTACATCTTAAATTCGACATTAGCTTTTGTACCGGGACAATTATTTATCAGTTACATCAAAAATTTAATTTCAAACGTCTCTTAGTGCTTTAGTTTCAAAAGGTACTAAGAGTCTACGACTTTATTAAGGAATGAATTTGAAAATAGACGAAGGTTTTCTTACCCTGACTGTACATATTATACAATACTTTAACGATTGTAGCTACAGAAAAATTTCATAGAACACATCTTTTTAAACTTTTGGCCCTATTTTTTTTGTATTGACAAATTTCGGAAAAGTACAGTCAGCTGAAAAATCAGCAATTTTTTTGAAAAAACTTTTATGGTACAGTCAGCACGAAATTAACATAACTCTGATGTTCTCATGAGGTTTATGAATCTAATAGGACGTAAAGTTAAGTTACTACTGCCCCATCTTGAATATCCTTCCTGTATAATCTAATCAGTGCTTTCAGTTAAATTGCGGTTTTGAAAGCGCCACCTAGTGGTTAAGAAAAATTTAATGCCACTAGAGTGCGCTGTTTAAAGCTTTCTAGATACATAAGAAATTATACAACAACAAAAAAATCAAGCTACCGACTTACAAGATAAAATATTATCTAATACCTAATAATAATTTGGCACCAATTCTAAGTATATTAGAAAGTTAGATCAACTTTGTGATTATCGTAAATATAGGGAACATGCATAAAATTTAAATTGGAAGTATATTTTTTTATATAAAAACAATTAAGAATACGACTAGAATTATATGATTACTTTGTGTAATGATATTTTTTTTGACTGAATGAAAAAGTTCATGATTGATATGTTAACTTTTAATGATTGTCAAAAATAAATATAAAGAATATCTATGGAATTATGGATCGAATTCGTCTACGGTCTAATAAATAATATCCCGAAATGGTGGTGTACCTTTTATTTTAACAACTTAATTAAAATAATAAAGACCTTTTTAAGCAACACAATCTAAGTGATTTTTTTTAAAAATGTTTAAATATTCTACATAAATTTTGCATTATACAAATTTTGCAGTATATAAACTTAAATGCAACATATTAAGTACAAAATTATATTTTTTATACTGCGTTTTTTTTATTCGAAGGAGTAATTTGACATTTCCTGGGTTGCAGGTTCTTGACCATACAAAAATAGTGATGTCTGTCACCTAATCGAACTTATTAAAAAACTTACGGTTTATCAATGCTTTATATATAACATTAATTACTTTATAATTAATATTAATTATTATTTAATTGTTTAATTTATATTTTGTTTTGCAAAGTCCGTTCTATAAGTCGCAATTCTTTTCGATTATTATAATTTTTATGATGAGAATATTTTCATAGGTGACATAAAATTATCACAAAATAATAGTGATGCAATGCATTATACTATTTTTTATTTATTTGACTTTACATATAAAATTTTGAATTGTGTTTTTTTTATTCGTTCCAAATCAACTTGGTCATTAGTAATCCTGCTTTAAACGAAATTCAAACCTTAAAATAACAATAATACGAATGTTAAATCAATAAAACAAGATCAAAAATATTTTTATCGTACAATATCATAACTATTTAAGTGAAAAGGATATTAGTAAAGAACTACGGAAACAACGCTGGTAACATTATTTTAAAATTTGACATTAGGACCTGTCAAATTACTCCATCGAATTATGAAACGCACTTTAATGTCCACGAAAATGAAAAATCTATTACGAACTATATGGCCTCTTTCACCAACTTTTCAAGTAACGCTAATTGGCGAGTAATGTTAAGAGTAACTTGTTTCAATTTCATTCAAAATTACCCTTGAGTAATGCTACTCGAAGATGGTTAGACTCGTACGCTTTCTTACCGGTGACTTTAAATGGCGGTTAGCCCTACTTGACACTCTACTCAGAGATGGTGAAGGAGGAGGCACTTAGTTGTATAAATCATGAATTTATTGACTAAATTGTACGCATGTTCCCCGACTGTACCGTGTTGCCAAGTAAGTGTAAGTAAGTAACCACTGTAATTGTTGCCATTTACCGGCTGGTGACATATTTGGGCTCCATGTGGCCAGTCTCGCTCAGCGTTCGAAGTACGACGCTGCCGTTGGGCAATATCGATATCCATGTTATCGATCCGTGATTTAGGGATATCCGAAGCCATCCCTCGGGTGGAAACTGGAGTGCCCTGAAGATCAATTGTATATTTGAAGGAATAAATTTAGTAGCTTACAAAAAGCTCTCGCCGCTGGTGGAGTGGACGTTTTCATGCAACAGGGGCCCTAGCCAAGAGCAAACGTACATTCGTAAACGCTACGCTCAGGCTACGCTACGCTGAGAGAAAGCTTTGTGATTGGTCAAAATTTTATGTAGGCGTTACAACAACCAATCACCGGGCTTTATTTCTTTCGTTTCGTAAGCACGCAACGAAACTTTTGCATTGGTTTGGTTCTTGGCTAGGGCCCCAGTACAGCTGACGTTGTCGCATTGTGTCTGTGACCCGAATTTCTAACCTTTGTATTCTTGTGAACTCTGTCTTATACAAAGGTCTTATGCATGTCTTTATTTTATTTTGGTTGGGGTATTATATTCATTATGCTCAGATATAATCGGAGATTTGGTTTATTTTTGACAGTTATAAACCTGTTTTTAAACTAGTACAATATTAATTAGGACATCCCAGGAACACCTGAGACCTTCGCATTTGCTCTTGACGCCACCTCGACAATTTTGTGACAGTATTTAGTGAATAGTCTGCATGTCGGTCCGTTTGTGTTATACAAAGGAAAGGTCCGTGCCCATTAGATGAGTTGCTAGTGTTTGCTTAAATGCTTTATACCGGGGGTTAGCACTGTATTCTAGATAGTAGTGGCAGGGCACACTGCTTTATGCAGTCATTTGGCAGCAAGTAACCCCCCTTAAAGAAGACCACATGTGGCTGGCTGATACAGAAGGGTTCATTGAGTGTTTTTAATGAATTTTTTAGTGGAACAATTTTTTTCCCAAGTAAACTAATGTCGCCCTGCATACAAGAAATAATATTTAAAAAATACTGTATAGAATAGAATAAAATTATATCAAAATCATAAAAAAAAATTATGTAAATGTTTACGTGCATTCCGATTGCCCAATTGAGGGCTGCCGTAGTAGATTTTTATATGCAAAACAATTTTATATTGTTTTGTTATCATGCACATATTGATATGAATGTTTTAAATTTTATCAAGTGATTTGAAAAGAGACTTACTTGCAGACAAAGTATCTAATGACGTTCGCATGGCATACGAGTAGAGAATAAGTGTCGTGTTGTTGGTCAGGCGGTGCCCGATGGAAGTATCTGCGGAAGCCTGCTTCGAT
Source organism: Synanthedon andrenaeformis (assembly GCA_936446665.2). Classification (NCBI taxonomy): domain Eukaryota; kingdom Metazoa; phylum Arthropoda; class Insecta; order Lepidoptera; family Sesiidae; genus Synanthedon; species Synanthedon andrenaeformis. The sequence continues at coordinate 6,704,916 of OW387796.2, forward strand.
TCTCGCACTATCCTGGAAGAACTGCTGCAAGTACCACCATGTGAGGTTAAGGAGGCGGCAGAGAAACATTCAAAGCGGTACAGGACACCAACAAGCACTTCTCTTGCTTATATGTAAGGGGTATATACATATATATATATGTATAATGAGTCACACGAATGTTTTTTGTTAACAGCATATCTAAAAAATAGGTAATTCGAGAGAAAATAAACTGTTTTTATTTTTTCCTATCTTCAAAAATGACTTGAGATATTAAACGTTAAAGTACGGCCTCCGACTGAGCGACCGCGCTAACGTGTGACGTCACGCCGCGAGTCGGCGCTTGCGTACCTACATAATTTAGCTCGTTGAGCTCGCGGCGTGACGTCATCGCAGTAGCGCGCGAATGAACGCAAAATTAAAAAGCGGTGAAACTTTCTAACGCTGTAACTTTGGAAATCCTAGCCCGCTTTCGATGAAACAAAAACTATATTATTTTCAGGAGTACGCGCATCAAATGTAGTAACTTTTATAGTAATATTTTGATGTGTTGGTGTGACTCATTCCCCCAACCGTAATGTTAATAATTTTATGTTATGTTGTGCAACTTATTATGTGTGAAATATACGACCCACGCTTTTTTATAAAAAAAAAAAAATGACAATTGATATTTGAATCTTTTTTTTAAAAAATAACAGGGAACTTCCACATCGATTCAGACATCTGCAACTAACCCACAATAATCACAGTGGATCTTATGCGGATTCGAATATGGAGCCAATCCTAAAGTTGGCAAGATTTAACCAGGATGAATTATTATGAAATTGTTTCAGTTTTTTAAATTAAAATTATTGTAATTTTCCACTAAAAGCTTGATTACTTAATAAAAAAAAAAAAATTAAAATGATTAAATTCATAATTTCAATAAGCAATGCATATCAAATTAAAGCCAGAAGCGGGTTGCTAGTATTGTATATTTTTATACCCAATTATTATACATATATAAGCAGTCAAAAATCTTCACGTGTACTTACTCTTGGTTCCGGTCTCCAATGACCAACAGGCGGCTCGGGCGGTATAGGCGCTCCCTCTTCTATTAGTTGACAATCCTTCACTTCCAAGTCTTCGGGAAGGTATTTCGCTATTAGGGATGCCGTCTCCTGGGCTCTCGTCATCGTGGACCGAACAAGCAGATCCCATTTTATGTCTAGACTTGCGAGTCTTTTGCCAGTCAACTCGGCCTGTAGTCTTCCTGAAATTACAGAAGTAAATATATTAAAGCAACTACCTTTGAGCTCACTTCACTGCCTGTGACCCATACATAATGATACTTTATAAAATTTGTTACATGATTTTAACCAACTTCTGCTGTATTTAACTTACCATGAAAATCTTTATAAAAGATATAGAACATTAGTAGTTTTTTATTTGTTTACTTATATAATGTAGTTTAAAATAAGTAAATAACTGAATGTGTTAACCTAAACTAAATTAAAAAAAAAAACCAAGAGTTGAAACGAAATTTTCAAAATCATCTATTGCAATAAAAAAAAATAAAAGGGAATAAAATAAAATAAAAATATACAGAACAAGCCGATTTAACCCTTATATGTTTTTTTTAATCAATGAAATTGTGCAAACTTTCTAATCTTTACATCTGAGCACTTTTTTTGGACAAATTGTATATGTAGTAGCAATCAGCTATAAATTGATTATAAAAGTCTTAAGACAAGGGCACACCTCAGACATGAACATAATTTTTATAAAAATGAGCGCAACCTAATAATCTTGAATTGCAATATTGCATAACAAATTTTTGTATCATCTCGGAGATAACCGAACAGATTTGAAATTGCAGGGTTTCTCTTAAATATATGAAAATAGAAATAAAAGTGGTTGATTAAAACTTTAGTTACTAACTTAAATTAATTAATAAGATTAAAAACTTATGTAGTTGTCGCTGAATTTTTTTATTACTGTGACAAGAAAGACTTTTTTTGAGCAGTTATTTACTATTTTTTTTTTCGTATTATACAAAATATTTTTTTTATAAATCTGCCTAATTCAAACTTTTTAAAATATAGTCTATTTAGCACTGTATTTTTATCTAAGTTTTAATTTAACGCTAAGAATCAAACTAGGCGACTAAAATAACTTTCTGAATGAATGAATAACTTCTTTTCTGCTACTTAAAATTCTAATAAATATTTATAAATGACAATCTGAAAGGTGTATCTTACTTGAAAGGGCAAGTTATCTGGAACACATATATTATCATTTCTTATTATTACCTACAATAGTAAAAAAAATATCAATGCAAATATTCACAGACTCATGGTATTTAAATCACTATATTTGAATGGTAAGATCAAAGTTGAAAAGTTGAAGTATTTTGTAAACCACCTACATTAATATGAAGTTTTGTCTTTTTTTGGGATTTAGTGATAATAGATATCAATTGTTGCTGAAAGGATGCTAAGACCTGTTGGTATTAAAATAGAGGAGTGTGTGTTAAAATCATTGGAATAAAGTTAAAAATAATATATACTGAAAAAAAAAAAAAAAAAATCATTTGCCATGCCGTGCTGTACCAAACCACCAGTCAACGCCATCTTTGAGTAACTTGACAGACCGTTGGTTCCTTATTTGTCTACTATCCAAGAAGTTATAGTTCATTTTTGTACTTATTCTGGATCACCACCCTTTTTTACGGTCACCGCTTGGCTAAGTGATTCAATTTGTTACCAAAACATATGCCAGGAAATGTAATATATTATATTTTCTCTGATTTGTATTAACATATCACGCTATAGTTACATATCAATCAATACTAATAATAAATCTGTAAGTGTAGGTATTGTATGTATGTATGTATGTATGTTCCTCCATAACTCTGAAACGAATTAACTGATTTTCATGAAACTTGGTAGACAAACATTTGGACGTACGGGACACAGGATAGGCTACTTAATATTTTTCAACGCAGATGAAGTCGTGGGCACCAGCTAGTAGGAAAATAATTACCTAGATCAGTCAATGATTTCTCCTTATCAGTTTCACCATTTAAATTGTACTGTCCGTGTCTAATCAATATCAAGTGTCTCACTGCTTTACTTTTAGCTTTCTCCAATTTCTCATTATATTTGTTCTGATCCTCTGGGCTGTCACTTTTAACAGGTCTGACTATGGACTCTGGTTGGCGACTGAAATAAATATAAAAATAATAATATAAGTTATTGACAATTTTAAGTAGTTAGGTAAATGTTGATGGAAATAGTTATGATTTTACACACCAGACATGGGCAGTACATGAAGTTGCATATTAAAACTAATAAGATTTGGTTCACATTGACCCATGACCCAATGATTTGAATTGGCATTGCACATTGTGTTCTGCGGTCCTACATACAAGGACCGGGGGCTATGGTAGCCACTTACCATAAAAAAAGGCCACCTATCATTGAGTGGACCGTCTGTCGACGTTAACATATAAATTAAAGACATGTGCGGCTTAGGCGCGATTTTACCATACTCTATTAGTATTTCACATTGCTGTTAAGTCATTTAACAGACATTTACAGTATGCGAGTGACAGCGCTAAACGACTTAACAGCGATGTTAAAATACTAACGGATTATGGTGAAATCATGCTTTACATTAGTAATTAAAAATTTCAATTTGGCATTCAGTCGAATAGGGATTTAGTCTATTTGAGATTTAGTTGATTTAAAATTCAGTCTATTTGAAATTCCGGTGTATTCACATTTCAGGCAATTTGGGATTTGGTTGTAATGGAACGGAAGCAAATAGAGAATTAATAGAGTATTTTATAAAAAATATTTTTAAGAAAAAAACCTCTATCCACCCATAATATCAAATGAAGGTAATCAGTGGTCAGGCCTATTAATCAAAACTAATTAATATCAATTACAAAATTTCGCCACTCCGTTCTACATGCATTAACAGGGGTTTCCCCTTGAAATATATTTTAAAACACTTGTCAATAGAAGGCAAGTAAGATATTGAAAAAAAAAACCTATTTATAATTTTTTTTAACTGGTTTAAATAAGAAAAGCATTATCATTGTTAAGTACCTATTATTTTCTTTTAAAGGAGGAAAAACGTAATAAACGTATTGTGTATAAAAGTTTATTGACCTTAATATTCATTTAGAAATGTCAGCTAGCTACTCTTCCATATAAAATTTTATAACATGGCATGGGGTACATACTTTATTGAACGTTTTAAAATAAATAACATAATTATTTTACTTACTGGTCCCAATTATTATCCCACTTGACACTGGGCGTAAAATTTGTAGTCCACGAGTTATTCACGTGTATTTTTCTTTCATTTTTACCACTATTAAGTTGATAATAAACTAATCCGCCACCGATTGTGCCTAGGCCAACTAAAGCTACCTTTTGAATTCTAGAAAAGGTCGCCATTTTAGATTTAGTGAATAATGTAAAAATACGTAATTGAACTGTTATTAATGTTAGATAGTAAAAAAATAACCTCCCAACCACCGAACGAAATTCATTCCCAAACTTAAATTAAAAAACGGAAGGCCGCCGAGCCGAGCGAGGGAGACTGGGCTGGGACAGAGAGTAGAGACAGACAGCTTTTGATTGGATGACACTTTGTTTGACAGTTGACACTTAGGCCACATTGCCATTTGATATTAAAAACATATTATGGCAAATTAGGAAAACTCACATATTTTGTAAATACAAATATAGATTGGAGGTATTTAAAAAATATTACAGGGATTTTTTTTAATATTTGAAAAAATGAAAAAGTTGCAAGCTGTAAAAGTAAGCGCGCGATAAACGAGCGGTAAAACACGCGCCTCACATACAATAGTACAGTAGCTGAAGTTACCTATACTAACTTTTAACGCCTGATAATATAGTTTTCTATAGGTGAAAGAATTTTTAAAATCGGCTCAGTAGTTTTTGAGTTTATTCATTACAAACATACAAAAATACAAATCTTCTCTCTTTATAGGTACATAATATTAGTATAGATATGACTATGAGAAGGCATTCGATTCGATCGAAACATGGGCAGTGCTCGAGGCTCTGCAGCGATGTCGTATTGATCATCGGTATATCGAGGTTTTGAAGTGTTTATACAATAAAGCCACCATGTCGGTTCGAGTACAGGAGCACAGCACACAGTCCATTCCATTGCGTAGAGGTGTGAGACAGGGAGATGTAATCTCTCCGAAACTGTTCACTGCCGCTTTGGAAGATGCATTTAAGCTTGGCATGATGCTCGAAGACCTCAACCGAGTTTCTCAAAGGGTAGGCCTTAAGGTGAATATGGACAAGACGAAAATTATGTCCAATGTCCATGTTGTGCTTACCCCAGTAACAGTTGGAAACTCAACTCTCGAAGTTGTTGACGAGTACATATACTCGGGACAAATAGTCCAGTTAGGTAGAGCCAACTTCGAGAGGGAGGTCAATCGTCAAACCCAGCTCGGATGGGCAGCGTTCGGAAAGCTCCGAGACATCTTCTCGTCCAAAATTCCTCAGTGTCTTAAGACCAAGGTTTTCGACCATTGTGTGTTGCCAGTGATGACTAGGGCCCGGATAAATATGTATTTACATATTTTTATTTGAAATTGTTTTCGTTTCTTAATTATGGTTTCTACATAAAATATGTTATTTAGATCGTGAAAATTCAGGTTTTATTTTCCATATTTTTCCATATTTTAAATATAAATCCATATTCCACAAAATATCAATCAATTTATCCATATTTTCATCATCAGCGCTCAGCGCTAACGTTCGCCGCTCGCACTACCCGTACGCGCTCCCCGCCCGCACCGCGCCTTTCCTCACGCGGCTGAATGTATAAGATTTCAGTTTAAAAAGGTTGACAGTTTAGTAACAAACGTAAAAAAAAATTTTTTGAAGGCTCCAAGTAGGATCTCAAAATTCAAAGACATGTATCCTGACATTTCCTTACCGCCAGAACTAGTGCTAACACGCTGGGGAACTTGGCTAACAGCAGTTATAGTATTCAACTGCTGTTAGCCAAGTTCCCCAATATTACGATCAAGGATTTCATATCCTAAAAAAAATCAACAGCATGCTGTGTGGAAGTTTAGAAGACGACATAAACGTGCCCTACTCACTTGCAGAATTATGCAAATTTAAATATGCTCCAATCACATCCTGTGATGTTGAAAGATCATTCAGCTAGTACAAAGCATTATTTCGTCCAAATAGAAAAAGTTTCAATTTTGAAAATTTAAAAAAACACGTGATTATTTACTGCAATTCAAATGTTAGTGAAACGGAAGCTGAATAAAATTGTAATTTTTTATTTTTTGCAATAAACAATAGTTTTATTTGAAATGTTGTTACTTTTTATTGTACATATTTATTCCATATTTTAGTTTTATCAGTCCATATTATATTTACATATTTCGAAATTTTTAATACATATTTATCCGGGCCCTAGTAATGACATATGGCGCTGAAACGTGGTCTCTAACTATGGGCCTCGTAAGGAAGCTCAGTGTCGCTCAACGAGCTATGGAAAGGGCTATGCCCGGGGTTACACTGCGAGATCGAATCAGAAACGAGGAGATCCGTAGAAGTACGAAAGTTACCGACATAAGCCGGCGGATCAGTAAGTTGAAGTGGCAATGGGCAGGGCATATACTACGGAGAGCCGACGGCCGCTGGGGCCGGAAGGTTCTCGAGTGGAGGCCTCGCACCAGCAAGCGCAGCGTAGGACGTCCACCCACAAGTTGGACAGACGACCTAATAAAGGCCGCGGGTCAACTGTGGATCCAGGCTGCTTCTGACCGGTCTCTTGGAGAGTTATGGGGGAGGCCTATGTCCAGCAGTGGACGTCCTGCGGCTGAGATGATGATGATGAGATATAGATAAGGAGTTTTGACCTTTCTTCCGAGGCCCACAGTTAGAGACCATGTGTCAGCACCATATGTCTTCATTAGTGAAACACATTTGATGAAAACCTTTGTTTCAAGGTTTTCATCAAACAAATTCATTACCTTGGTTAAACAATTTTACCATTACTTCTCAGTTGTTATTAGTTTCGTCGACAAATCCTCAAAAAAAGATCATTCTGCTGAATACTTTTTCTAACTTTTCGAAGCAATACAACCAGATTCTCATATGAGTTAACATATGAGGAAACAAAAAAATTAGGTGAAAGGATAAGGTTATGATACGTATGATACATGAATTATGTTTTTCCACCGAAACTCAACAAGGACACGCGTTGCTATATAACTTAATACTTAAGAAGTTGGTCGGAATGGCTAAAAAGTTTATAACAATAGATATAATATCTCTTTATTTTGTACACGATTTTGTCGCCCGTTCCACCTGTAACTAAGTATCCCCACTGGATAAGTGGTTTTTTTTTCCACTTATCCCTATTTTCTATCGATAATCTTCTTGTTTCGACGTATTTCTTGGATGGAGAGTTGCAGGAAACCCGATGACAGAAGCCACCGATATAGATATATTCAAACGAAGGTCCTTGTACGCCTGAGAAGATGAGAGTTTAAATTCTTGGATGACGCGTACGCACAATATTTTCACCAATTTGGTTCCAAAGTATCGACCTGAAAATACAATATAAATTGTAAACATTGAATTTTACAAGGATTTAAATACAAATGTTTCTTTTCTATTCAAATTTCACCAAAGAATTGAGAAGGAATATTTTTTTTAGTTGAACTTTGACTAATCCGGTAATTTTAACCTTTCCGACTCGTATTCATCAAGAAAACCATTAATATTATATTACTTCTATAAAGTTAGATACTTTATAGATGTAATATAATAATTAATTATTATATAAACTCACCTAAACAATCCATTGGTCCTAAACTGAATGGTATGTAGCAATTGGGATGTCTAAGCTTCGTATTTTCCGGACTAAACCGTTCCGGATCGAAGTCGTTGGGATTTGGCCAATACCTTGGATCTCGTTGTAGTTGGAATATTGGAATGACAAGCGAACAGCCTGCCGGTAACACGTATGACTCTGAAATATAATTAAAGCCAGGTGTAATAGTAACAAATAAAGATTATCTTTAACCCTTTAGGCGCGATTTCACCAATCTCTGTTAGTATTTTACATAGCTGTTAAGTCATTTAACAGACGTTTACAGTATGCGAGTGACAGCGCTGTTAAATACTAACAGAGTATGGTGAAATCGCACCTTAATCGCTTAGTTTTGTAATTGTCATGCCCCTGGCGTAAACCGCCATGGCTCGTAAACCGTTTTTTTTTTAGTAGAAAGCAACGCAATTATTTAAAAAAAATTATACAAGTAGAGGTATTTGTCGTATATATAATATACGGCTCTGGCGAAATGGACACGAAAATAAATGTCTGATAAAATAAATCTGACTCTGGCCGCGAAAGGATATAAATAAATTATGAAAGTACGAAACTTAGAAACGCATTAACTATGACTTAGATTCATTTATAAACTAGCTGTGCCCCTGCCTTCGTACATAAATTAACCCATGACTTTCTATTGAGCCCAAAAATTTCTAAGAGTTAGGTATCTTGCAGACTACATGATACTGCAGCATCAGGTTAAGTTTACCATGTCATGAAAATACCGCTCAAGTAACAGTATATCAAATTTCACATCATCGAACCCCTACAAAACAATACAACAATGAGCGTCGTTGTTTAAAAAGGGCTAGGTGGATACTTCATTAAAAATAACAGGAAAATACATATTTAATTATAATAATATATTTCTGTAAACACATATCTAAGTATTATATTATTGTACTTTATATATAAAATTATTATACTTAGATATGTATTTACGGAATTTGTGTTTTTTTTACATAAAAATACAGAATTATTACTTAAAGCAATATCTTCTGTTATAGTCCTTTGTAACATGGCTCCTATGGGAAACAATCGTATGATTTCCTTGAATACCATGTCCAGATAAACCATTTGATGCAAATCGTCATCTGTTATTGGTCTTCTTTCCTCACCGATTACATTCTGTATCTCCTGGTAAAGCTTTTCCTGAAATTAAAAATAATAAACGATTTATTTAATTAATAAAAAATCGCCGTATTATTTTATTATTATTTTATTTTATATCATTATACCGCTTTATTTTATAATATTATCTAAACATTATTATAAAATAAAGCAACTGTCTGTATGTCCGCCTCTGTCTGTTTCTCCGCTAACATCATCTAGGTAATAGACGGAATTATCCAATCGTAAAATTTTGTGGGATAAATTTGTTTATTATGTCACCTTAGATAATTCGCTGGTAGTCACTGATCCGCACAGTCAGCTGGAGGTAGGTGAAGTATAATAATATGGCAAAACTAAGTGTACAACGGCACATTAATTTATAACATTTTTTACGCCTTAGTAAACGATCACAGTGTTGAGGAGTTAGTAGATATTTATACAGGAAATTTTAAATAATTGCCCGTCGGTTTTCACATCCATTAAAATCTCATCAACATGTATCGTATAATGCTTTGATTGGATAATTTAAAATTATAATTCTACACCCCAAATCAATTATTCCCAAGTTATTGTTATTATTATCTACCGTGTCCCACCGATCTAACGTATCTTAAGAACGTATATATATATAAATTTCGTTGTTCATAGTCATCATGACTAACATAGTTTAGAATTTCTAATATTTATGATATACTAGCGGGTGCCCACGACTTCGTCCGCCTTGAAAAATAAAATGTATGAGTATGTAACACCTGACATCTTTATCCAATCTTATCCCTGTGACGCAACGGTGCTGTCGCCACTTGGTCGCCACGGCGACAGTGGCGCCGTTTTTTTATATTTATACACGATCTCTCGGGAACCTAACATGAAGAGTATCTTGTCCTATATGTTTGCCAAATTTTATTCAAATCCGTTCAGTAGTTTTCACACGAAAGAATAACAAACATCCATCCATCCTCACAAACTTTTACATTGAAAATATTAGTAGGAAGTGGGATTTTCAACATATTGCTTCTAGATATTACGTGTTACGTGTGTTACCATTATAATAAATTAAATAGCAACTCAATTATAATTGAAAGATTGTTTCGTTTCGGTGGCTTTTTTAAGTTATCGTTATTAGTGCTTTTTAAATAGTAATACAACGTGAATTAATCCTTGTTTCAAGTTAAAAGGTTTGTTTTTGTAATGCAGGTTACAAACAAATTATAAATAGCAGATAACCAAATATATTTGAAATATATATCGTAATAATGTTAATGCAGTTAATGTCTTTGGAAATTATACTTGAAATATAAATATTGGATTACTAATTTGCGAATTTTATTTGTTCAGCAATATTTCAACAATATACCAATACCATAACATTTATTAGTCATTAATTTATTCATTATGGCAACACTAAACCATCATGTTCTCCGGATAGTGCCATTACAGGCCATTACAAATAACAAGTAACTGTTCCTTTGCACGCAGTTTCTAAATCTATTATTTTCTTATAGTAAAGATATTATTAAAACTTCTTATTCTAGTGTTACATAGAAGTTGAGGGCACTCTTTGATTACAACCTTTTAAATTAAAAATAATTTGAATTTTCACGGCCAATTTCAAATACTTTGTTAAATATCTTAAGATCAAAATAACTTTTTTGCTACTTCGTGTATCAGCGTGAAATGAAACGTACATACAAATCCCGAATACTATTCCTTCGTTGTCTTTGGGTTGGAATTTTCTCAACTTGGTTGGATGAACCATCGATGGATGAACCACTTGATTAAAATTTGAAACAGTGCTCAGCTCAGCTCAGCTCACATGATCAGATCACATCTCATTGATAATTCATTCAATAAAGGCACAATTGAGTTTGTTCATATTTCTGTATCGCATAAATAAAGGGTTTCATTATTTCTATTGGAATAACGAGTAACTGTACTTGCAGACTTTTAAACTACATAATATATTCTGGCTTGCTTGGCTCACTTCATCACTTGCGAGAGTTGCGAGATAGAAGTAATTAAGAAAGTAGGTACGAGCTTTGAAGTGAAGAAAAGTTTGCCGCTCGCTTAGATAGAAGTAAACGTCCGTTTTAATTACAAACAAAATAAAAGGTATGTACACTATGATATTCAAAAACTTTACATAGTTTTAATGATATTATATCATCGCGTATACATAATATTTTACCCAAATCTTGCCAAAGCCCTCAATCTTTGCTTTTACATATAAATGATACAGGGCTAGAGTCTAAACGTACTTTCGATGTACCTATTTAGTATTTTGGACATTATGGAGGATAAGAGAAAGTTTCACTTGCTGAAACGGCGAAGCATAATAAATCGGAGATAATTGCTTACGTGATAATTTTAAATCTTAAAAAGAATGTTAGTTCAGCAAATCCGCAGTGGGTTAGCGGGTGTCATGGCTGACATGGCGCTATGCAGAGAGACTCATCAACGTGAAGGTCGACAAACAGAACGATACTTGATTATGTGTCGATTACTAGTCTATTCCCAATATTTCGCACAAGAAATGTCCCATTGGGGACATTTTGGGATTTTCAAAAATAAATATTTTTATTGTTCCCAAAATGTTCCACTTTAATTAGGTATCTTTATGGACATTTTGCAACTTTCAACAACTATAGGTACCTACTTGTATATATTTAGTTTATTATTGCCTATAACACAGGCAACGTCACAAGTGCTGCAACAGGCACGTACCTACACCATAGTAGGATTGAGAATAGGGATTAGGAAGATAGGGAATACCTTACTCTAGCATCCTTTACTCAGTACCGAAACACAACTGCACACATGGTATTATCTCTCGGTGGTCTTCTGTAAGGGAAAGGCAGCTTGCCCTGGCACTTCGAAACCCAGCCAATGTTTGCTCTGCCAGGAAGCCTCTAGAAAAATTACATTCCAAATCGGAAAATTACTTTGTTTTGTGGAGTTCTTTTGACAACTATTCCAAGTAGTGGTTGCAAACAAATAGATTTTTTTTTTTTATAATATAAAGGTGGCAGACAGGCTGACAGCTCACTTAATTATTGTTTTTTAGATTTTTTTTCCATCTTGTTAAATTATTAATAACATACATTGCTTTAAAAAAAAATTATAATTTTTTTTAATTGTGAAAGAACGATGTTTAATTTTTTCATTGTTAAACAGATTATTAAGAAAAACTGTCTTATAAATAATTATTTGCGATTTTCTGCAAGTTAAAAAAAATGTTTTTCTTATTTAATTTATTTGTTAACAATTGCTGAAGTTGTTTATGAAATATTTTTTTAGTTTAAAAATAAATTAAATACATTATAACAAATTAATCACAACCATGTGCGAAAAAATTCCTTTTTTCTATTTACAATTTTCATATTATTTTAATAATATATGTTTTAATTTTCAGAATAGATTTTTATTTGTATAAAAAAATTATTTGCAGTCATACTCAATAAACAAAATAGGCTTTTGAAAAAATATAATTATAATAATCGAAATTGTTGAACAAATTTCGAAAAAATGTTATATAATAGCTATTTTATAAGTAGGTATCGAGAACGAGAAATAATTATAACAATTTTTTTTTAAATTGGTGACCTCATTTTTCGATATTTTTTTTTTGTTTTCAAAATAAATCATTACAAGAATTTGTTAAAGAATTATCAGATTTGGAATGTAATCAAGAACTCTAAAAAAATCTTAATCTTAAATGTCTTGGCCACCTTGGCCTCTTCAAGCATCATGGGCCGCGCCGCGTTCCGATCTGAACTGACCCTAACCAGCAATTGCCCATTTGACATAAAACTAGACGTCTTATCACAATGATGGTATATATTTATCACAACAATAAAATGGATTTTTTTAAAATTTCAGATGAAGCTTCAAGGTTTTAATTCATTCATCAGCAATGTAATGTTAAAACCCTACATGCTAAAAGACTGTACCGTTATTGTAGATGGAACAAATTTAGCTTATACTTTGTTTGGAAAAAGTAAGGTCTCCCACGAATGCGGATGCGAGAGTGATAAAGTAGCAAAGTTTGTACAGGAATACCTGATTATGTTCAAGAAGGCAAATGTGAAGTGTTGTTTTATATTTAAAGGCGGGGATGTAGATTTTGAGGAGAAAATTCGAGAAAATAAATTTGCTGTTCAATACACATTTTTATTATTTGAAACATTAAGACAGTCACTTGAAGAGATGGGCATTGACTACACAATATGTGAATTTGCAGCAAAAATGGAATGTATAGCAGCGGCTCAAAAATTTAATTGTCCACTAATAAGCTTTGACATGGAATATTGTTTTTCAAATGTTGCATACATACCCCATAACACTTTAAAATACAACAATCTTAAAGAGTGCATTGAATGTGGTTTATATGAATTAAAAAACCTTTATAGCCAATTTCATATTACTAAGGAGAAATTATCTGTAATAATTGGACTTAAAGATATTTCATTATTTCCAGACACAACTTTTGATACTTTTTTTTTGGACATGCAGTTAAGTGCAACTTATAATTATCCAAAAGTGTATGTCCAACTGCTACAGTGGCTATCAAATACCACATTTGATAAAGCTATTAATCAAATATTCAAATGCGATTTCAAATACAATAATGTAACTAAGGAAAAATTTATTGAAGAGACACAGAAGGTAATCAATGTCATAGATCGCACCATTCAAGGTGGAATACCAGTACAATATTTACATAACGGGAAGGACGCTCAATTTAAAAGGCGGGACATCGACTGGTTCAGGAAAGGAGTAGCTTCCAACCATATAGCGGTCCCCTATGTGAACCTGTATCATTACAAAATAATCCGCGGCTTAAGTTTTACAGCAAACGAAGAAATTGATCCAAGGTTGTTCTCTATAGACATTGTTAAATATGCGTATGATCTTCTGACAGATTTCCAACACGAATCTTTCGAAGGATTCACTTTAGTAAAGGTAATTGGTGAATTAATAAAACCAACAGCTGTAGAGGAAAAGATATTGCGTGAAGTTAAGTCTATAAGAAAACCAAAGTATGAGGCAGTTACGAGTGTTTTTGAGAATGGATGGAAAGAAGTTGATGGACTATATCTGTTCAATCATTTCTTAACAGAAGCTGTACAATTTCTGCCATTTGACTTTGAATATTTGGATTGTATACCCGATGAAAAGAAATTGTTAATTATTAGTTTGGTTTACTTTTCGCGAAAAAAGGGTAAACTGTATGAAAAGGACGTGGAAAATTTAGTTTTCAGTGTTATATTGTCACATGTAATATTGAATAATGTGCTTGTCGGGAAAAGTGATTTAGTCACACAAGCAGACCGATTTGTCCTTGAAAAGGCAGTTTTGGCAAAATATTTCACTAAAATTGCGACTGCAGATAAGAAACTACTGTATACGTTGCATGAATATGCAATTTCTCTGGAAGAATTTAATTACTTGAATAATTTGTGTGGTGCTCCGTACATGAATACACAGTATAGGAAAGTATTTAATGGTCAATTAATTTATAATATTTATCAAGACATTGCACACACTAATGACAAAAGTGGTATAAACTTTGTTAAGGAATTTTTTAAATCTTGCCCGACGGTTCTCACTTGCTTTGAAAGCCTCGTAAACAATTACAGAGCCTTTATGAAATAGTTTAATGTAATTCCAGGAATTTATTTTATTTTATTACCATTATCGATTATGACTGATTTTAACTCCCAAATTTTACTAATAGAAGAACTCCTCATGTAGAATAAAATCTGACTAAATTTTAAAAATTAAAATTGTTAGAACTATGTGTCTTTAATAAAAAAAATTTGGTATTTAAACCTAACAAAAAAGGAAGAAAACATTAAAAACTAATACTAGGCTGCAAAAAACGGCATTTTTACATAAATATCAAAAATTACTTAATAAAAGTTAAGTTAAGAAACCCTAATTTCTTAACTTAAGAAATAGTTAAGAAAAGTAGTTATGAAAGTTAAGTTAAGACAGTTTAATAGAGAGTTAGTACCTTAAAATTAGTATAGATTGATTTAGTATTTGTACGCCTACGACGGCCCACCTAATAAACTGACGTAAACTAGAAGAAAAAACATTAGCGACATGTTGGTGATAGGGAATAGGCTACTCACGCACTGAAACAACGGGCATGATTAATTGATTATTCCTTTTTTTAAAGTACATATATTTTCTAATGAATATTCTTTTTTTACACATTTTTTTTTCAAATATATAATTTTTTAGAATTTTTTTCTCTAGGCCTCAATTTTGTTTGGGTACATATCGACGGTGAAGTGCCAATAACTCCTATCTCACATTTTTTGATTTTTTTTTAAATTTTCGCTTATTTTGGTGAAACCGCGGATCTAATATATTAGGTACTTTCTATTTAATTTGATTTATAATTTTACAACTGTAATAAAACTACTGTATTTTTTTTAATTTTGTTTCAAATTTTGTTTATATTAGAGGATATTCGCACTTCGCAGTCGATATTGCAATTTTTATCTAGTTATTGGTACCCAATTGTTTTATTAATGTACGCAGGAAGTATAAAAATATTTTATACTTTAATTTTGTTCCTGTCTTTTGATTCTTTATTATAAAGTATTTTAGACTTTTCCTTCAGCATGTATTGTATAACGATTTCTTTCGTTGGTAGGTAGATGTTACAATCTTAGATTACAAAAATCTTGAAATTTTTTATAAACAACTTAACAAAAAATTTGTTTATTAATGGTAGATATCGTGTACTTTTGATTACTTATATATTTTTTAAATTCACATAATCTATGTATGTTTTAATATGCAAGTATAAATTAATATAATTATAATTATTTTCTATAGTATTTTTTCTTATGATTATTAAGCTATTCCTTTAAAATATTTTAAAGGATATTTTGCCATCGATTTTGCAACTTGTTATTTAGTTAGAATTAGTTGAATTTAAATTAAAAAAAAAAAAGTTTTATTAAAGTCGGCAAGAAGTATAAAATATTATAAAATGTTGTATGCTTCAATTTAATTTTTGTTTTTTGTTCCTGTATCTATATTTTAGTCTTTTTCTAACATGTGACGATTTTATCTTTGGTAATAGGTAGGTTACAAAAGATCTGAAATTTATTCTTGAAAAAAATATTATACGTTTATTAATTTTGTACTTTTTATTGCTTTTTTTTTTAAATATAATTTCTGTGTGTTTTTAATTAAAAGAATTTATGTATATTTTAATATGTAAATAAAGAGAAATTGTAGTTCATTTTGTATTTTTTATGAAATGAAGCTATTCCTTTTAAATATTAGACTTGGCAATTTTAACCATTTTTGTATGTTTGTAATGAATAAACTCAAAAACAACTGGACGGATACATAGGCTACATTTAACATTTAAATAAAGCTACATATGCTATATTTTATAAAGTTACGCTGGCGAAGTCGCGTGCAAAAGCTAGTTAATAATAAGAAAATTTTAAAGTAGACTAAATTTGCTAACTAATTTAAAAATTGCTATAATTTCTGTATTTTAACAATTTGAAAATTGAAGTTCGTTACAGTGCTGATAACGAATGGTTAACGGTCCGTCAATAACGTTTACTGACGGTGGTTCTATAAAAGAAATTAAACATTCGGTAGCTGTCCGTAAAAAATACGCCGAAGTTTATGAATATTGTCGATGGTTTCGTTGTAGTCTGTCAAGAACTGTCAAGTGTCGCGTCACAAACACATTCACTTACAAAAATAACAAAATTAACGATATGTAAGATAAACCGACCCTATCATAGTCAGTAAAGAGCCAGTAAACGCTAGCTGTCAGATTATACTGTTGACTAACGAACAGTTGTTTATAATACACTATATTATACTATTAGATCATTTTTTCGTCTATTTGATACAAAATTTAACTAACGGATCGTTATAAAACTGGCCCTAAATTGGTCTAAATATTTTATAAAGAATTGGGTGCCACGCCACTGTCGCGTGGCGGCGCCACCGTCGTCACAGCGATAATGATGTCCAGGCGTGTTTTCTTTTTTCTTTTTTAATTTTTCATATATTTTCTATATATAGTCATATATAGTCGCTGGTACCCCAGCTAGTAATTTAATAAATTGATCTCGACCAATGCTTAATAATAAACGAGGGGTTGGTTCAGTACCCCTCCCCTAATTTAACCGGGGTTATCTTTTGCATTACTAGTATGTTTTATTTGTTTTCCTTACTAATTCTACAATCTTTGTTATATGAATGTCTTATTTATTAGGTACCATAAATTTTATTACGCATTCAAATTGGAGGATGAGGCAATTGAGGTTTCAAGGATTGGATAAACAAAACGTTTTGCTAAAATGATGGTTTATTAAACGGTCGTACCTATAATAATTTTAAATTACTTAATACATTGATAACCGGCTTTTCAATGACAACGTACGTTTTTTTAGGGAAATCATTGTATATTAAATAATATTACATATGGCAACACTAAGGATCTAAAATATTCCCCGTATTGTTGGTTATTCCAATGTTGGTTCCGTTATACGCAGTTTCTAAATAAAAATTTTCTTCAGAACACACAATATAATAAATATTTTAAAGACATTTACGATATAAAGAAAATTAATAAAAAATATAAAAATAGTTTTCGATTTTTAATTTAAACAATATATAATTTAATAATTTATATATTTCTAAAAGAACAATAAGCATTGAGAACGTGAAATGAAATAAACTTACTCGCCAATCTAAAATTTAATGACATTACACAACCAATAAAATACTTCCTTTGTTTCATTCTTTTTGTTAAGTGTCGTTTTTTTAAATAATTACGATTTTAAAAAGTTAAACGGACGATTGAACTTATGTGATAAAGTAACCTACGCACGTATTATTTATCTATTATACGTATTATACATTTGATGTACATATTCGAGTCAATTTATTATTGTGTTTGTAAACTGTAGAGATTCAGATTAGACGGAAGCGCTTATTAAATTTGAACATCGAAATAATATAACTTGCTTTGAAGAAAAATAAGTAGGTATGTATTTCTTCATTTTCATTTCAGAAATATAGAATTGAATCAAAAATTTAGATACATTAATTATACCTACGGTACCGAAACAGAAAAATATGAAACAATTACTACTAAACAATTAAAATAATAAACATTATTATTATTTCGCAAGCCAAATAATTTATATTACGGTATAAGTACCTAAATGTTAGTTATAGAGCAATTTTTGACTACTGACTACAAGCATGTATTAAATTGTTTAATTTTTTTTTTTTATAAAATACCTTTGATAACTGTAACCTTGATTGATGGCCATCCGACATCCGGATATAGTATATTTTTTTGTATCTACATGAATTCAAAGGGTACATTTGATTTATGAACTAGTTGCTATCAAAACTAATATATGTTTGATATATACTATAATACTTATAATAATTAAAATTACTGCATATTAACACCTATTACCCAAAGATTAAATGGTTAAAAACAAAGATTTAAATCTTTTGTTAAAAATTAAAAATCGATTAAATACTAAGAGGTACATAATGTAATACTTTTATCGAGTTAATGGATAATACAGTAGGTATCTATAGTACATAACAATATTCTCATTAATATAGTTGAAATGTAATAACAATCGTTTATTTTTACGTTAGGCAGTCATACAGGCAGTCTTTAGTGATGGTAAGTGGTGACATCAAGTACCTACTGTCGATATCCATTATACTATTAAATACTAAAAATAGCTATGTAAATAATTACTCGAGCATAAGGGATAATGTTAGGATAGAAAAATAAATCTCTTACTTGAATAGCCCAACCAATCGTTATTAGCAGTGATTACATACTCTTTGGTTATTAGTACACGATGGTCTTCCATAAGGTTACTTACTATCACTAGTTGTCTCTCTAGTTCATTACTATTTTTACAATTAGGTCCTACTTTCCTAGCTGTTTATCCTCTAAATTCCCATTTGACTTTCAACTTAACATCAAGTTATTATGCTAGTTTGTATATACAATGGAATAAATTGTTAAAAAAAATTTGAAAGACCACCTATGGACATATCTTGTTGATTTTTTCTATGCAGAAACAACTGTCACCCAACGACAATGAATATACATGTAACTTAAACAAAGTTAAATATTACAAATGAAAATCAATTATTTAATTTCATTTTTTTTTTGTTTCAGAATGAGGCTTAAAGGATTTAATAACTTCATCAACAATGAAATACTGACACCTTACATTTTAAAAGATTGTACTGTTATAGTAGATGGTCTAAACTTAGCGAATCGATTGTTTAAAGAAAATAATCTCAACCATGAGTTCGGGTGTGAGTCTGACAAAATAGCAAAGTTTGTACAAGAATACCTGATTATGTTCAAGAAGGCAAATGTGAAGTGTTGTTTTATATTTAAAGGCGGGGATGCGGATTATAAAGAGAAAATTCGAGAAAATAAATTTGGTACTTCATTTACAGTTTTAATATGTGAAACATTTAGGCAGTCACTTGAAGAGATGGGCATTGACTATACAATATGTGAATTTGCAGCAAAAAGGGAATGTATAGCAGCGGCTCAGACATTTAATTGTCCACTAATAAGCTTTGACATTGACTACTGTTTTTCAAATGTTGCATACATACCACATAACACTTTAAAATACAACAATCATAAAGAGTGCATTGAATGTGGTTTATATGAATTAAAAAACCTTTATAACCAATTTCATATTACTAAGGAGAAATTATCTGTAATAATTGGACTTAAAGATATTTCATTATTTCCAGAAAATACTTTTGATACTTTTTTTGCATACATGCATTTAAGAGCGCCTTATAATTATCCAAAAGTGTATTCCCATCTGCTATGGTGGCTTTCAAAAACCACATTTGATGAAGCTACTAATCAAATATTCAAAAGAAACTCTCAATATAATAATGTAACTAAAGAAATATTTCTTAAAGAGATACAGAGCGTAATAAAAACAATAGGTTGTACAGTCCCAGGTGGAATCCCTGTAAAATATTTGAAGAACGGAAAAGACCCACAATTTCAAGAGCTGGACAGTGATTGGTTTCAGAAAGGTGTAGCTTCCAAACATATACCTTTTTCCTGTGTGGACCTGTACCATTCCAAAATAATCCGCGGTTTTACTTTTACAAAAAACGAAGCGATTGATGCAAAGTTGGTGTCTATAGACATTATTAAATATACATATGACCTTCTAACAAATTTTCAACAGGAAACTCTCGAAGGATTCACTTTAGTAAAATACTTTGGTGAATTAATAAAACCAACAGCTGAAGAGGAAAAGATATTGAGCGAAGTAAAGTCTATAACAAAACCGATGTATGAGGCAGTTACAAATGTTTTTGAGAATGGATGGAATGAAATAAAAGAACATAAACTCTTCGAACATTTCTTAAAGGAAACAGTGCAGTTTGACTTTCAACGCTTGGAGAATATCTCTGAAGACGTGAAGATGCTTTTCATTAGCTTGTTTTATTTTTCACGTAAAAATGACGGAGAGTATGTGAGGAATATAGTATACAGTGTTTTATTTTCACATGTGATATTGAATACTGAGTCGGAAGAGGAAAACATTGAAACGATTAAGGAGAGATATTCTGAAAAAATGAAATCAGTTATCGCAGATACGAAACTCATGTACAACTTGTCTCAATTTGTAATCTGTCTCGATAAATTAAATAATTTAAACACTCTGTGTGGAGCTTCGTACAAACCTACAATTTACAGAAAAGTGTACAATGGCACATTAATTTATAACATTTTTTACGCCTTAGTTAACTATCACAGTGGCAAGGAGTTAGTATTTATAGAAGAAATTTTAAATAATTGCCCATGGGTTTTCACATCCTTTAAAAATCTCGTCGACATGTATAATTCTTTGATTGGATAAGTTTGAATTATTGATTTGATGTGTGGAGTTATACTCCGTCACCTCAAATCAATAATTCCCAACTTAAAAGTTAAAAGTATCATTATTTTAGTGTTATATAATTTTTATTTTATGTATAAATACCGTAGATGGAAGCAAAAATAAATACCTAATTACTCACTATCTGTCGTCGACAGCCATCTGCGCATGGACCTGTCGATGCATGGATCTCATACATATACTAAACTCAGTATTATTCATTCACTCAAAAGACCAAAAGACATTGTCTTTCATACACGTGATACTTTAAAAATGCGGACACAGATTTTTTGGAAAAAATTAAATACATTCATTGTCGACTCGCTTTCGATATTAGAATTGTAGTTGTGGGGACGAGTATTTAGACATTTAGTTATATGTATCCCATTTATCGATTACGTAAGATCGTAAGAACATTACCGTATCTTTATTTTTGCTTCCATTTTCGATAAATACAGTAATTTGAATTTTTTTACTTCATTTGATTTTCTTTAAAGAAGGGTATAGTATAGGTAAACTTAAGAGAAGACAAGAAAATGTATAAAATAACAACTTAATTATATACTTACTTAACTGAAAAAATGTTTTGTTTTATTTGCTTGTTTTAAAGTTGTTAGTCGTTCTTTATACATTTAAAACCTCAAAAACTTTGTTTAATATCTTAAGGTCAAAAATAGCTTTTTTGCTACTTCGAGTGTGAAATAAAACATACATTTACATAAAGCGGTTCTTACACTATCCAATTTGTAGAAGTTAAATTGTTAGCTAATACACTAAATTGATTTCCAAATCGTACAGACGACGCGATCGGAGTCGAGAATAAGTATCGTATTGGTTTATACCTACGTTTCGATCATGCCGCCGCATTTACCAAAACAACAAGATACCCTAACCGCATCGGTGGGAACAATAGCACAGATAAAATAAGAGTTACTGACAATAGGCATAAGGAAAAGAAAAATCCATTTTATTTCATAAATGTCTATAGTCGCGTTTTTGGTATATTTTTTATAAATTTCCAGTAGCACTTTAAGGCGGTTCACTTCAAAATTCATCGTACAAAATCATGTTTTTCTAAGAAACCCTAATATTTGTAGATGTGAAAAAAATATTTGTGAAAATTGAGGATATCATCTGTAAAAAGACAGCTTTCGATAAACGACTTATAATACTTCACTCGGTATAAATAAATCCTAAACTAACCTCTAACATAGAATTTTAGAAAAACCATAAAATTTTGTCACAATTGGACGCGACACGCTTATACGTTCTCATTCACATTCGCTAGTCTAGCATATGAGTGTAAATAGATTACGGAAGTAATTTTTAAAATAATTTTTATTACTTTTATTATGAAGATACTTTTATTATCAATCGTATCTCCGCGCGCCGCAATTCAACTGTCCTAGATCGTACAAAATTTATTAAATTTCATTAAATAGGACCATAAATTCATAAATAGACACCTAGCTACAATATGGGCTACTTCAAGCGAGGCGTAAACAAATACCTACAGGGTAGGCAGCGCACTAGCACTCCCCTTGGTGTTGCTTGTGTCCTTAGGCGGCGGTAACCACCTACAATCAAGTGGGCCGCCAGCAAGTCTGCCACCTTTATAATATATTTAAAAAAAACCCAATCTGTTCTAACTACGATTACATCTTCAGATTTCCTAATTAGAATTTTCTAAAAATTGGACAGTGTAATAACCACTTTAGATAAACAAATCTCGCGCGAATACGATTACCTGGAATTTAAACGGAAACCACTACAGTGGTCTCATTCATAGAAAACAATTAAGTTTGTTTCAGTTTGTTTATAAGTATTTCATTGTCGCATAAATAAAGTGTAATGTTACATTATTTCTATTGTAATGAAGGGCTTGGCTTTGCTTGGCTCACTTGCGTGAGAGAAGTATCTAAGGAAGTACGGGTTTTGAGGTGAACAAAAGTTTTGCGCCCTCTTAAAAGTCCAAATTAAATACAAAATTGAAGGTATGTACACTATGATATTTTAAAAACTCGTTAGATATTGATGTTTCATGATGATCGGTTGAGTAGTTAAGGCGTGAAAAGGTAAAAGACAGACAGTTACTTTGACATTAATTTATAATATTGTACCTAATGATAATAATATTTGTAACAGACAAACAGACAGAGTTACTTACACATTTATATTTTATACGTTTATAGGCAAGCAGCAATCCAGGTGATTACCTGGATTCGTTAGCTACTCCTGTGTTTCGGTAGGTAGGTACATGAGTACAAACTTATGTGTTGTTATTGTACCTTTACGGTGGACCTTTATACCTTTCATATATTCATTAAATTCATAAAAGTTCCCAACCCTTTATCACTAATGCGCCACTAAGCCCAAGGTTAAGGAGATTTGCCATGCTGGCTGATTATTGAAAAGAATAGAATAATAGAACAATGTTTTATTTGTGGTAAATGACATATAAAAGCATACTATAAGTAGGTAATATTATATAGACAAAACAAAAACGTCCCCACCATTAAAAAAATGCACCCCGGGCGAAGCCGGGAACAGGCCGCTAGTTCTCGAATAAAAATACCTAAAATGTAGATACTAAGTATGTGGTGATCAATTATTTTAAAAAGTTGTCCACTGTGTAGATTCTAAAATGATCAAATACAATTTGTGCTTTTATTCGAACAATAATTCGAAGGATTCGAATATTGTTATTCGAAGGAGCTGTTTATTTATTTTTCAAAATTTTATACCTAATTCAAAATCTATATACTACTATTAAATAAAGCTGAAGAGTTTGTTTGGTTGAACGCGTTAAGCCCTGATTTAGACGGGGTCAGTGACTGGACCCAGTGACTCGAATTTTCGGACCCAGTTACTGTCATAATGTGGACGGGATCGCCAGTAAGTCATTTAATTTACGTGACAGCTACTGGGCCCGAAAATAGACAGGCAGGCTAGTCACTGGACTGACTTGGGGGCGCGAAGTCAGCACTGGACTGACTTGAAACTAGTGTCTATACAAGCCCAGTAGCAAATCAGCGCTGGACTGGGTTACTGTACTGCCTTGTTACTGACCCCGTCTATACCAGGCTTTAATCTCAGAAACTACTGGTTCGAATTGAAAATTTTTTTTTGTGTTGGATAGTCCATTTATCGAGGAAGGCTTTACGCTATAAAACATTTTGAACGCGGATGAAGTCGCGGGCACCTGCTAGTTACGTAATATAGGCAAGCCTCGCTTACATTTACAAAAGCCATAAATAGGCATTTAAATTTCATTAATAAAGTTAAATCATTTTGTAAAAATTTAGGTATAATAGGTACTTAGGTATCCATTTCTATTGGAATGGGCGTACAATTTTGCTTTTCATAATGCCTGTCCAATAATTTATTTTACATCGATATTGCGACGATTGGGCAAGGATTTTCCATCTGCCAACTGAACTTTGACTATAAAAAAACTTATCCTTCTTATTGTAAAGTCTAAAAAAATCCGGTTCATCTTTAATTTGTTTTAACATCCTCCATCGACGCCCTTGTAGGATAATCCCAAGGGTTTCAGGATAAGGTGTGGCAATGTTGCACACTTGGTATAATATGGATGTATCTGATACCCACAGTTTTAAAATATTATGGACCTTCAATATTTGCAGCGGGCATTTCACTTTTACATTTTTATTGAAACACTAATAATGAATTTTTTTTTAAATTTCAGAATGAGGGTTAAAGGTTTTAATTCGTTCATCAGCGAAGAAGTATTGGAACCCCATAAGCTAAAAGACTGTACCGTTATTGTAGATGGAACAAATTTAGCGTACATTTTGTTTGAGCAAAGTAAGATATCCCACGAATGCGGAAGCGAGTGTGATAAAATTGCAAAACTTGCACAAGAATATCTGATTATGTTCAAGAAGGCAAATGTGAAGTGTTGCTTTATATTTAAAGGCGGGGATGCGGACTATAAAGCGAAAATACGTGAAAATAGATTTGGTATTCAGTACACATTTTTATTGTTTGAAATATTTAGGCAGTCACTTGACAAGATGGGCATTGACTACACAATATGTGAATTTTTATCAAAAAGGGAATGTATAGCAGCGGCTCAAAGATTTAATTGTCCACTAATAAGCTTTGACATAGAATACTGTTTTTCAAATATTGCATATACACCACTTACAACTTTAAAATACAATAATTTTAACGAGTGCATTGAATGTGGTGTATTTGAACTGAAAAATCTTTACAACAAATTTAGAATCACTAAGGAGAAATTATCCGTGATAATTGTACTTAAAGATATTACATTATTTCCAGAAAAAACTTTTGATGCTTTTTTTGCATACATGCAGTTAAGAGCGCCTTATAATTATCCAAAAGTGTATTCCCATCTGCTATAGTGGCTTTCAAAAACCACAGTTGATGAAGCTACTAATCAAATATTCAAATGCGATTTCAAATACAAAAATGTAACTAAGGAAAAATTTATTGAAGAGAGACAGAGAGTATTCAATTTTATAGATTGCGCCATTCCTGGTGGAATACCGGTACAATATTTGTATAATGGGAAAGACGCTCAATTTGAAAGGCGGGACATCAATTGGTTCAAGAAAGGAGTAGCTTCCAACCATATACCGGTCCCCTATGTGAACCTGTATCAATCCAAAATAATCCGAGGCTTAAGTTTTACAGAAAACGAAGAAATTGATCCAAGGTTGTTCTCTATAGACATTGTTAAATATGCGTATGATCTTCTGACAGATTTCCAACACGAATCCTTCGAAGGATTCACTTTAGTAAAGGTAATTGGTGAATTAATAAAACCAACAGCTGTAGAGGAAAAGATATTGCGTGAAGTTAAGTCTATACGAAAACCAAAGTATGAGGCAGTTACGAGTGTTTTTGAGAATGGGTGGAAAGAAGTTGATGGACTATATCTGTTCAATCATTTCTTAACAGAAGCTGTACAATTTGTGCCATTTGATTTTGAATATTTGGATAGTATACCCAATGAACAGAAAATGTTCATTATTAGTTTGGTTTACTTTTCGCGTAAAAAGGGCAAGCTGTATAAAAAGGACGCGGAAAATTTAGTTTTCAGTGTTATATTGTCACATGTAATATTGAATGATGTGATTGTCGAGAAAAGCGATTTAGTTACACAAGCAGATCGTGTCCATGGAGCGGTAATTTTGGCGAAATATTTCTCTCATATTGAGACTATAGGTAAGAAACTCTTGTATAAGTTGTATGAATATGCAATATGTATGGAAGAGTTAAATAATTTAAATAATTTGTGTGGTGCTCCGTACACGCATATAATTTATGGCAAAGTGTTTAATGGTCAATTAATTTATAATATTTATCAACATATTGCATACACTAAAGATAAAAGTGGTATAAACTTGGTACATGAAATTTTAAAATCCTGCCCGACGGTTTTTACTTGCTTTGAAAGCCTCGTTAACAATTACAGTGCTTTCATGAAATAATTGAAAGTAGGTACTATTAAATATCATCCCAGAAATTTATTTCATTTTATATTACCATTATAAATTATTTACTTTCTTTATAACTTTCCAAATTTCATATTTGTGTTTAAGTAAGTATAATATTTTCCATGTTTTTTAAACAATCGTTTTAATTATGCATCAAGATAAGAGGACTTATTGTGTAGAATAAAATGTGACTGAATTTTCAAAAATTTCTGACTTCAGCGCGTGTTAGCATAAAAGTTGGTAAATTATGGACTATTTTGTAATTAATTTACAAAATACACTTTTAACTTTCTATGTAGTTACTATTTAAGACAAAAAAAAAACAAACAAAACATTTAAAAAATAATATCTATAGGTATTATAAAAAAAAACATATTTCCATAAATATCAATGATTACATATATATTACATATGAAAGTATATTTTAGTAGGTATAAGTATACATGAAATATTATAGATCACAAAATGTATTGTCAAGAAAAAATATATAATCAATGAAAAAATAGCGGTTTTTTCTTTTCTTTCAAATGAGATGGTTTAAAGGGAGTTGGTACATTTAAATTAGTATTAACAAGACGTTTTAAATTTTAAGTAGTTTCTAATGAAAAATCTTTGTTTTACAGATTTTTTTGTCACACTTATATTAATTTTTAGAATTTATCTCTGTAGCCCTCAATTTTGTTTGGGTTACATATTGACGAATGACGATGAAGTGCCAAAATACTTCTTCACACATTTTTATTTCAATAACTGCGATTTTCGCGTATTTTGATGAAACCACTGTTCTAATATTTTTAAATTCAAGTCTACAACTTAAATTGCTTTATTAATTTTATAACTGTAATGAAATTAAACTTTTTTTTTAAAAAAAATCGTGTAAATTTTAGCTTGTGTTAAGAGGATATTCGCACTTCGCAGTTAGACTTTTGTACTTTAGAAACTTAAGACTTCCTTCAGCATGTATTGTATAACGATTTTTATATTACAAACTTAGATTACAAAAATCTTAAAAAAAAAAATCTTAAATATTTTTATAAACAAGTATTAACAAAAAATTTGTTTATTAATGGTATATCGTGTACTTTTTTTAATTCACAGAATTTTATGTGTTTTAATATGTGAGCATAAATTAATATAGAATATATATATTATAATATAGAAATTATAATTATTTTCTATAGTATTTTTTCTTATGATAATTAAGCTATTCCTTTAAAATATTTTAAACTCACCTGACATTCGGGGTGAAAAGCCATCATAAGCAGAAGATAGGACGATATTTTTGCTGTAGCTTCTTGACTCTGAAATGTGAAATAAAAACATAAAACATTCATGTTAGTTATTTCATTAATAACTTAAAATGGTTTATTTTAATTTTAAAAAATCTTAACTTTAGGGCGGCAGGCTGACGGTTCAACAGCTAGTTTTTATATGGCTGCGTAGTAACTGATAGGTTAATACGAATACCTACATTTTAAATATTAAAAATTCAATAGTTTCTTCGCATCCTTAAAGAATGTCAATCACCTACGATGTTGGCATTAATGGCCAATGAGAAAATGCTTAGTCAAAAATTTTACATATTATCCAGGAAGGGAAAAACTGCAAATTTAGTTAATGGGACTCAATGGAAAGGAAATTTTTCCATTTAAAACGACGGATAAGAATAGTGCGAGGAATAGTGTAGGTATAGAATTTTTTTTAAAAATAATTAATAATGGACTATGGAAGTTCTGCGGAGCTTTTTCGTCGCGTCAAAATGTGAGTACAAACTCAATTACAAACTCTCGTATAATTAAGGTCGATAGACAGGCTGATGGTTCACTTGATGGTAGGTGGCTACCGTCGCCTATAACAGAAGCGACGCCACAGGTGCCCGCAAGTCTACAGTATTAAGAATAAGGGATAGGGAAACGGGCTGTGGCATTCCTTAGGCTGGACCCGCATTGCGAAATTCCACCGCGCGATTTTTTCCGCAATATAGAAATTGTATGGAGTTTTTTTATTCGCGAGTGCGTGTTTTATTCGCGAAAAAATCGCGCGGTGGAATTTCGCAATGCGGGTACAGCCTAAGTAGGTGGTTACTGCCGCCAGATGGGCTGTCCGAATAACTGCGAAGAAACCTGTCCTGCCGAACCTGTTCGAACTTTGCCGGCCACAGGGCTCTATCTTTAGTTCTTGTTTTATCTGAGAAATCCTCACAAACTTACGCATTTATATTAATAACTATCTGGTCTGCGCGACTTCGTCCGCTTTCGAATTAAAAAATAAATAAGCAATATAATATTTGACCTTTTGTTGCTATAACACTTTGGCTAGACATTCGTTTTTTATTTTATTTTAGATGATCCCTACAACGTTTTTTAACTTTTTTTTATCCCTGACAACGTGTATGCAAAATTTCATGATGATCGATTGAGTAGTTAATGTGTGAAAAGGTAACAGATAGACAGACAGTATATGGATTAGTAGGATAGCAGAACTTACCGAAGTGAAAACAGTAAATGTCTCATTAAATAACTCGGCACGATCGAAGTCTTTCGATAATAAAAATCTGTCAATTACACTCAAGCCGGTGTTCCTTTTCGAGTCGCTGTCAGCGTTCATTAAATCTTGTTTGAGTTCATCGTCGAGTAATCTCAAGTTGTTCACCCTATAAGAGACGATGGTTTGGCAGAACTCCGTCATCATTGCCATGAATCTCTTCTGTCTCTGAAAGTATTTCGACATCCAGTAAACTGGATCGATTTGTAAATACCATTTCGTCATCCGATTGAACACTAGACTGTATAGGCTGAAACAAATCGATTCGTTTTTATTGAAATGAAATTGAAGCGTCTACTGTTAGTGGGTACTAAGAAGCAGTATGGACATACTGACATTTTGGACATTCTTAACCTGAGCCGTATAAATACACCTCGCTATGTTTACAACGATGACCTTCATAAGGATCTCAAAGTATACTCAAACATAGAAGTACAGTTAATAAAAAATATGCAGAAGCTTATCAAAACTTAAAAAGTATTTATTCTCAGTTTATATAAAACTTACAAAACGAAGTAATTGTACCAAAAATATGATATTTAATGCTTTGGAATTAAATTAAATTTTGATAATACCTATGACAAAAATTTGTTCTCTGTATGTTGATATAAATACTATTTAATTTTATGCTATTTTTAATTTTCTTTATAATATTTTGTTATTTTTTTTGCATTCAAGGATAATTTACGGAGCACACTTGTACCATGCCTTTTTAACGCTGGGAAATCCTCTTGGATACCCGAGAGTGTAGGGGATACTGCGGGGTTATGCCGGGGTCGCGGGGACGTTATGACACGACTTCGGTGCCCAAGCGCAGGGAGGGCTACGCTCCCTGTCAGAACCTCAGCGTATCCGAAAGTGGAGGTAGGCCGGGCATATCGGGACACTTGTTGAATTCCGAGTGTGTAGTTCGATAGTTATAAGATTTTATGTAGGTATATAATAAATCTATTTACTGTCCATTAAATATTTTTAATAGCTATGGAGCGAGCTATGCTCGGAGTTTCTTTGGTGGATAGGATCGAAAATTCTAAAATTCGCCGATGAACCATTGGTTGTCGACATAGCCAAGAGAATTGGCAAGTTGAACTGGAGGCTACAAATTGGAAAGCGCAGTGTGGAACGCCCTGCAGCCAGATGGACAGACGACCTAAAAGGCTTTGCGGGAAGCGACTGGATACGTAAGACAGAAGACCGTGCGTGGTGGCGAGCCTTGGGATAGGCCTACATCCAGCAGTGGTGAGACGCAGGCTGATTATGATGATGAATCTACAGTATACAAATAAAAAGCGCAAAAAATTTTGAAAAAAAAAAAGGCGAGAATAGTTGTTATGAAGAGAAAACATTGAAAAATAAAAATTGGACAACCGTGTGAATTCGGGGTTGGTTTGCTAGTAGCTTAGAATATTGAATAACGACTACAATTTCCCACTTAATTTATAAGCGACTTACAAGCCCGTGTCAGCAATAATATTTCTCAGGTGCGGCAGAGACATTGTCTGTTCTTTAGTAAGTCCTATAAGCGTTTCTGTAAAAAAAAAAGATATATTGGATGGGATTAAACTTATTTTAGACCTAGTATGGATTAAGAAATATTGTAAAAAATACACTCACGGCAAACGGAATAGGTGGTAGTAAGTACAACTTCTTCGTACAAATTATGTTGTATGCCGACTTTTTGTCTGAATCTCTCTATAAGCGCGTCGACCTCTTTATTAAAAACATCACTGTAGCTCTCTATGGCCCGTTTTCCGTAGTTTGGATTGGCTATTTTACGGTGTTTACGCCAAGTTGGTCCTGAAAATTTAAATTCAGAATATTGAACAAACCAAAACTAGCTATCACCATCAACGTACTACAACTATGGATTTTGCACGCTATACAAAACACCACGAACTTTCTGGAACATTTAAAAGTGACATATGCTTAGAGCATGAACTCTGTCATCCGTCATTTAAAACCAACCAAACATCTGTCTCTTAAAGAAAATGTGACTTTACATCAACACATTGGAGTTTAAAATCAATAGTAGAACTCGGTTGTTACTACCTTTTACCATTGACGCGCGAAGGCAAGACTCCACCATGATTCTGTTTTAGGCGTACTTTTTGTGTGCCGCTTTGGCATTTGTGACACAAATTTCATAGTTGTAGTACTTCGATGGCTATCGCATATAAAACTGACATAATAGAACGTGAGAGTCCCTATGCCTTTCCAATCCTTTATCTTTAAACCCAATTAAAGTCGACAGCGAGTGCGCTGCAAGTGTACAGCATTTGGGTGTTGCTTGTGTTATAGGCGACGGTAGCCACCTACCATCAAGTGGACCGTCAGCCTGTCTGCCAACCTTAACACAAAAAAAAAATTAAAGCTCGATTGTATGCCGCCTATACAGGATGGAAAAATAAGTCGGGCCCTGGAGGGAAACTACCTTAAATCCTTAAGTTGGCTCATTTTACATAAAGGAGATATTCCTTTATTTTTAAAAAGAAACAAAACTGCATTCAAAGATTTTCTAAAACTCGGTTGGCTCGCCCGGGACTCGAACCAACTAAAATTAAAAAAAAAAAACAAACGCTATTTTATTATACTAATCGCTAGGATTATTATTCAGGATAAAATTTCTCTAACAAACATTTGGTCTTAAAAATCAAAACGAACGTAAAATCTAACATAAACTTTATTTTATTATCAATTTGTTATACTTAAACTATTTAACTGACAAATAAAGGAATGTCTCCTTTATGTAAAATGAGCCAACTTAAGGATTTAAGGTAGTTTCCCTCCAGGGGCCGACTTATTTTTCCACCCTGTATATGAGTAACTATTGTAAGCTCCTATTAGCTTGATAATACCTAAATTCGCAATGCTATGTAAAAAAAACATGATTTGAGCTTAAATAATATAAATACTTAGTAGTCGTAGTAGGCGCATTGCCTTTCGCAGTGATAAATAGGGCAGACCCTCTGGCGGTAGTAACCACCCCCATACAATAAACCACTGTGACATAATAACGTGTGTGTTGTATAGTATGTCAGTGAGTGAATAAGGGATGTCATAGTCCATTTCGATAACTCTTATTCCGAATCCTGTTAAGGTCGGAAGTGCGTAAGAAAGGGATGCCAGAGCCCATTTCCATCCCTTCTTAATCCCTTATCCCTAATCCTAGTAAGATCGGCAGCGAACTTTCAGCATCTGTGGCGTTGCTCGTGTTATAGGCGACTGTAGCCACTTACCATCAAGTGGACCATCAGCCTGTCTGTAGACCTTTAAATAAAAATAAATAAAAATGATTACCTGATCCACTTAAAATGCCGCCACCAAGGAAGTTTGCCATGTATTTGTATTGAGGGCCTTTCACGTTGAGTTTCGGATTCGACAGAAGACACTGCATGTGAAATGTTTAACAAAATGATCTTCCAATTCATTGACAGCTTAAAGAATTGCCAAAAAGTAGAAACATGTTGTATTTCTAAGGATTTATTAACCAACCCTCGTAATATCAGGATCTGATGCTAAATTAATATCAAATGAATTGAATGAAATAAATAAAATGTATTCGATAATTTGGCAATTCGTGACAACAGAGTTCTGGCTCACCTTGAGATCATCTGGGTCGTTAACGATAACGTTGAGATCCGGTCCCAACCAGAAACGCAATATACCGTCATAATCCTTCAGTAGTTTTGCAATCTCTTCAATTAAATCTGTGAATAAAGACATGGTATTTAGTAGCTTGCTTATGAATACTCTAAAGTCGTTGGGTTTTAGCCTGTACGAATCCGGCATAACCTCGCAGTGTCCCCTACACTGCCGGGTATCCAAGAGGATTTCCTAACGTTAATAAAAAGGATACACTACTGTTTCCTGCATTCGTCTTCTCTTACTTAGGCAACTTAACTTAGTCAAATTTCTGCTAAGTATTCGCCATTAAGTTAACAATTTTCCAAGAATATGCAGCGAAATATTACTTAGGTAATATCAGTTTTATATGTAGATATACTATAAGGTCAATTAAAATATATATTTATTATTTTTATTGGGTAAAAATAATATTTAGACCCTAAGACTAAGTACCAAGTAAAATATGTTAACTTCAAATAAAATAAACCCACTCTATACCGAGGTGCCTAAAGAACAACTAAACGTTTTAAGTTCCATAATAATTATACACTCATCAGAATAATTGTACGTGTTGTATTTATATTCTTTTTGGCTACCAAAATGGATAAATGCTCACCCAATCTTTTTTCTCTGAAATAGTAACATTAATACCTAAAATGACAGTTCTAAATAGCTTTAATGTAATCAAATTATCCTACCATTTTCCAACCAGTGATTCATTTTATTTACCTTAGTCATTTTTTGCAGTAATATTGAGAGTTAAATATTTATTTGGTTATGTTATCATATTTTAATCAAATTCATAAAACAAGTAACATGTGTTTGGGATACGCAATATTATATTTGTTAGCTTTTTTGCATCAGTAAAACTGACTAAATTGAAAGTCGTGAAATAAAATTTTGGTAGGCAACACCTATTTAGCGATAATATAAAATATTGGTCTGAAATTAACTTTAAAAGCGTTTATATATCTTTATGGCGTTGAATAAAAAGGAAAATAGGTTCATTTCTACAATACTTTATGAAACACAACTTGGTGAGCATTTATCCATTTTGGCAGGTATTTCGAATTTTTTGGTAGTAAAATAGGCACTTATCTGGTAGGCGTTTAAACACAAGCCTTTTTTTATTCTCTGTGCTCTTGAGCAATTAAGTGTTGACCCGACTCATTAGTCACAAACAAACAACCGTAATATATGTAATAAAATAATTTATAATGTAATACGCTTTGAGGGGATTTTTGTATAAAATATATGCATAAAGGTTGATTGATGGATGGACATGGACCTTAACAGATGAACATACCAAGTAGTTGCTCTTACAGGCCTTATTTATAGTAGCGAAGGCTACGAGAAAGGCTGAGGACAGGGTGGAGTGGAAACATCTGGTGGTCAATGCCACAAAGACATTTCAGAGCGGGCACGACCTTAACTTTAACGTGTCTATTTAAGAGTGTTTATCAATTAAAATCACGCTGGAGTCAAAATTTATGATTTCAGTAGTTTCAGATGTTTTAGTTTGCAGATAAGATGTTAACGTCATATTATTTGTAGTTGTATAATCTAGTAAATAGCTGAAAAATATTTTAAAGTGAATTTTCATTAGAACATTTTTAAACAGCCCTTTTTTAAAACTAGCGGTCGACGGCCTACGCAGATAAATATACAAGTTATTAAAAAAATTATAACACATCCTTTTAGAACATTAATGACTTCACATACTAGGTCCAAGAAAAAACAGAAATATCTCAAATTTGATCCTAAAATAACACGTTTAATAACACGAAAAATTACTAAAAGTGACACTTTTGATTATACTTTTCTTGAATGAAAATTTACAGAAATCGTATGTTTTTTTCAACTATTATCTAATAAATGATATGAATTTTTGGAAAATCAATATTTTTATAATTTGCCGCATATAATTTTACTAATATCTCGCTTCTGAGTCGACCGTCAACCGCTAATTTTAAAAAAGGGTTGCTTAAAATCAGTTCTAATGAGAAAAGTATCCCAATATTTTAAAATATTTTTTAACTATTATCTAGATTATAAAACCACAAATAATATGACGTTAATATCTTATCTGCAAACTAAACACATCATGGCATTATGATCCGCCGGGAATCATAACTTTCTGATTCTAACTCTGTAACGGCCTTAGGAAAACAGAATCTTATATTATATTTATATATAATACCTATATATAGTACATTTTTCCGGTTACATCACTGCAAAACGTTGGAGGCGAATAAACAAACATTTCAAGTACGTGATTGAAAAACTTAATGTAGATAGATGTAAATGTAGATTTTAGTTTACCTGTGTTCATGAATCTCAAAGCGTTTCCAAGAATCGGTATAGTCGGTGGGCCCGGAAGTTTATTGGCAATATCCAGTAATCTTCTATTCTTGATACGCCAGGTGACCCAATAAACAGCCGCCAATCCACCCACTACAATGAATGCCAAGAACATTCTGAAATCATGCATTGCAAAGTTATATTAAAAGATATAACTGTTTTTTAATTATGTAAGTACAAGGCTTTCATTGAGTAACATTATTAAGTATGTCACAGTAAGCTGTGCCCGTGACTTCGTACGCTGTAGTTCGTTTTTTGAAAAACCAACATCCAAATCCAATCCAAAATTTTCCGGGATAAAAAGTAATCCATATGTTCCTATATGATAATTATAGTTAGACCAATACGAGCCGAATACGAGCCGAGGTCCAAACCTTGGCAGTGCGCATTATATATCCAAATTTGTAGAAAATTTTACGCAGAAACTTTTGTCAGAATTAAATATAATGCTGTTGTTATAGATATTCGCTATATATGAGCAAAAAACTGAAAAAGCACAAAAGGGAAAAAAGTTCGCTGTTCGTTTCTGTTAGTTTCTCCGCTAACTTAGTCTGACGGATTTTGATACGATTTGCCATTTGAAAAAAAACAATAAAGGAGGGAGGTTTGGGTATATAAGTTGCAGAAGTAATTGGTATCAGTGCGAAACTGGGAGCGATCTATCCTTGGTCTATCTGTTTCTTTGCTATTTTCTAAACCACTCAACGGATTTTGATACTGTTTTCAGTAATGAAAAGAGCGATAAACGAGGTAGATTTTTCAATATAACTTCCAAAAAAAAAGATTTCACGCAATTTAGGGGGCCTGTCAAATTTAAGTCAATAAAATATCTATACACTCCAAATCGTCTAAATATTACCTACAGAAATTGCAGAAGCTCCAAATCCTATTTATATATTATAATAATACCTATACAATAAATTCAATTGTGGCATAATATATATTTTTAAACTAGTATGTTATGTGCCTATATCAATTTCTGCTGTATACAGACTGACCCGTAATGACGCCGTGACTACAAAAATAAAACAATCTTACCTCGCGACAAAAAAAAATCCGTTTAAGTACTTTTAAGAAAACTTTTAAGTATAATGTAACGTGCCAGTACGCTTGCTCAAGTTGAAATGAGACGAAACTTGCATTTTTTAATACCTACTTGGTTGTATCTTTATTCTTTATCTACAGTACCTACATAATGCAAGTATAACTCGGTACAAGAATAAATGGTTTATTTTTTTTAAACTGAAGACTATTTCAATAATAATTAGATATATTATTTACTAGCTGGTGCCCGCGACTTCGTCCGCATTGAAAAATAAAAGTAATAATGCCTGATTTACATTTACGCCCGACATTATACTTTGGCCAAGCAGTGGATTTTAATTTTTAGGTAGCTGATGGAATATTTAGCTTATGCCCATCCTTAAATTCTATTCTAACTATGTATTGGTGAAAGATTTTCTTAAATCGGATGAGTAGTCTCAACCAACATAAATCCGCTGTATGTTGCGGACGAGTTGGGTGTCCCGTAGACTACTTGATGCTGCAGCCAGCATCAGGTCAAAATCACCATTTCACGTGAATACCACCCAAGTATAACAGAATAGCAAATTTCACATCATTTCTAATCACACGTGGAAGTTAGTGAGATCCCTTTGTTAACTAGGAAATGGGCTGATGGCTATGGTCTTATAAACGCATAAAAAGATCTTCATAATATATGTTAGCTAAGAATATCTCAGATCACGTCAGATTTCAAACAAAAAAACGGAATAAAATCGGTCCATCCGTCTGGTAGCTACGATTTTCACACACACACACACACACACACACACACACACACACACACACACACACACACACACACACACACACACACACACACACACACGTGCGCGCGAAACTTATACCACCCCGTTTTTGCGTCAAATTTAATCAAATCAAATCATTTATTTGCATGTACATGGGTTTAAAACCAGATACCATAGATAAAACAACGTCCCACCATATACTACCACATTTGGTGTGCAAAATAATACATGTCAATTCAGTTAGCTAAGTCATATTATTACATAAAATTACATTAAAGTCAAATTTAAGATGCATCCGAACACTATTCTAAAAACGTGTCCTTTAAGAACTCATCCAGAGCATAATATGCTTTGCCTGCCAAAAACTCAAAACAGCATAACTCCTTTAGTTTTTTCTTTATTAATTTTGTATTTGAAATGCAAGTAATAGAGTCGGGCGCTGGGGATCAAAAATAATCTTTTCAACCGTTGCGTTGCTCCAATTTGTGAAACAGTTTATATTCTGTAATGAATATCTCGTACTGTATCTACAGTGGTCAAGGTAACGTCTCTTGAAATAATTTTTACCTCATTATCAGATATTATACTATGATTATAAACATTGTTTTATGTTTAAGGTCTCTGCCCACTACACCGTACCATACCATGACCGTGCTAGGAATAGGAACGTGTCAGGCAAAATTATATTCTTTGTATTGAAAAGTATGATACAACTCCCACTAGACCGTTCCGTCACCGACGACACCGTCGCGTGCCATGCCACAGCCATGCACGGAGCGTAAACAAATTGTCGGCGAGAATATTTTGCCGGTGCAGACACGCTCCGTGCATGACACGCAACGTTGTCAAACCGTTGCGCGCAGGCGGCGGCGGGCGGCGAGCCGGTGAGTATACGGGTTGTAACTTTTCTTCATCGTCAACTAAGGGCCTGAATAATGTCCAATATTCTCCTTCAGTTTTTCGTTCTTTTATAGAATCGTAAATCCAGTAGCGTCGAGTGTTTTTTTGGTTTTCTTCTTCTTCCTCATCCAATATTATGGCAATTATTGCCAGTTGTCTGTTATTTTCTAATAGCCATAACCTATTTTATTTAAAAACTCGATAGCACTCCAAGACGTCCACGCAACACTGATACGCATGCGACAATGGAACGGATTCCTATCGGTTTTGGTGGATATTGCATACGGATAACATACGGACATTATACGGGCAACATACGGGCATCATACGGGCACAAAACGCCGTCGATCCGTTTCACTGGGCATAGTACAGCGTATCGTGTTGCTTTTCGTGTCTGATACGTTCCTAGCACGGTCATGGTATGGTACGGTGTAGTGGGCAGAGACCTTTATACAGGGTGTCTCAAAAGTAGTGAATCAAACGGCTCACCGAGATAGAGTAGGTCAAGACCTATCGAAATAAACCAACTTTAGTTCCGCGAAAATGTATAATTTTTGAGATATTTGAAAATGAGTGAAAATTCCAAAAATACCGATTTTTAAGTTTTTTTTTTCAATAATTTGATCAATTTATGTTTTGGATCACCTATTACAATTTTTATTGTTACTAGATTATGGTTCTGATGATCACATATGGAAAACCAAAAATAAAAACAAAAAGAAATACAAAAAGTCAGGGTTCAAACTTTTAATTTTATTTCGACTTTTTCGTTAGTGATTATAAAACACCCCATATTTTTAGAAAAAAACCCTTCCATTAACTGGCAAAGTCTTTCAAAAACTTCCCTGTTTCATGCGGATTCCAAATTGGTAAGTAACATTAATAACACCTCTAAAACTAAATTATTATCGATGGGTCAAATGCGTCAGGTAGTAACAATAAGTGAAATCAATAGAAAACCTGTTTTTGTGTCGGCTGGAATCAAAGTAATTTCTATGGAATTGTTCGGGTCTATTGTTTAAACAATAGACTCATAGCTCAGTTATCTTGCTCTTACGCATTGAGTTAGAGTGGGATGGATGATTTTGTAGAAGTGGGCGGCGAAAGGGAAGTATGCGGGCGGTGGAGTACAAGGCGCGAACGCACTGCTCCCTTATTTTTATTTGTCAGTTGTCAGACTTTTCTTTCAGTTAGTTTACTTTTCGTACTTGCTATTGCTACACACGCGCGCTCTGTTTCTGTATTGTGTTTTCTCCACTTTTAATACTGACTTGGCTTTACTTTGGACTCTGATTTACTGTGTGTTTTGTGTTTGACATGGAACATCCTACTTACACTTCTCAAGAGTATGCAGACATGAATCTTATTTACGGCGAAACTCGCTACGAGCCGCATAGAGGAGGAGTAGCGTACAACGGAAGAGAAGCGGCGAGGATCTACGCCGAACGCTTTCCAGATCGCCGACATCCAGATTATGGAGTATTTTTAAGAGTCCACAATGCTTATAGGGCTGGGGAGATGCCTGGTGCACGCCGTTCTAGAGAAGGACGACCTCAAACAACTGACGAGGACACAGTGCTAGAATTGGTGAATGAAGAACCTGGCATATGAACAAGAAAAATCGAGAGTAGAACCCGCATTCCGAGAGCAACAAATCATAGAATTTTAAAAAAATACGGGTATCACCCTTACCATGTGCAGAGAGTACAAAAACTGCAACAAAGGGACTACGCGGCTCGTGTGAGATTTTGTCGCATAATGATAGAAAAAATCAATGAAGATCCCGATTTTTTTGATAAAGTTTTATGGAGCGACGAATCGTCCTGTCGCAAGGATGGCTACCTAAACTTACACAATGTGCATAGCTGGAGTATCGAGAATCCGCATGAAATGCGCGAAGAACGGTCCCAATATCAATTTAAAATTAATTTATGGGCTGGAATTTTTAATGGTAAAATTTTGGGACCGGTAGAACTGCCTCCTATCTTA
The DNA here is from genome assembly GCA_936446665.2 of Synanthedon andrenaeformis. Lineage (NCBI taxonomy): Eukaryota > Metazoa > Arthropoda > Insecta > Lepidoptera > Sesiidae > Synanthedon > Synanthedon andrenaeformis. The sequence goes on from OW387796.2 coordinate 6,744,591, forward strand.
AATGGGGAGAACTATTTACATTTTCTACGCAATGATTTGGTTGACCTGCTCGAAGGAACTCCTGAAGAGTTACAAAATACAATGTGGCTTCAAAATGATGGATGCCCAGCCCATTATGCCGTGCCCGTACGGCAATATTTAAATGAAAGATTCCCGAACCGATGGATTGGTCGGCTGGGCCCAATTTTGTGGCCACCACGGTCACCAGATTTAAATCCGTTAGATTTTTTTTACTGGGGATGTTTAAAGGATAAAATTTATGAAAAACCAATTAGAAACCAGGAAGAATTGCGTAGAAGACTTACAATAGCAGCCAACGAAATAAATGTAAATAGTTTAAGGCGCCTAAAACGCTCTTTTTTAAAACGTTGTCGCTTATGTATTAGACAAAATGGCCGCCAATTTGAGCATCTTTTGTAATTGTTATAATAAAAAAATACTCACTACAACATGCTTCGTTTTATTTGATTATCTATTAGGAAGATATTTTAATTTAGTTTGGAAATTGGGTATAATTATTTTTCAAACGCATAATAAAGGTTAGGTTACGAAATTATCCATCCCACTCTAACTCCATGCGTAAGAGCAAGATAACTGAGCTATGAGTCTATTGTTTAAACAATAGACCCGAACAATTCCATAGAAATTACTTTGATTCCGGCCGACACAAAAACAGGTTTTCTATTGATTTCACTTATTGTTACTACCTGACGCATTTGACCCATCGATAATAATTTAGTTTTAGGGGTGTTATTAATGTTACTTACCAATTCGGAATCCGCATGAAACAGGGAAGTTTTTGAAAGACTTTGCCAGTTAATGGAAGGGTTTTTTTCTAAAAATATGGGGTGTTTTATAATCACTAACGAAAAAGTCGAAATAAAATTAAAAGTTTGAACCCTGACTTTTTGTATTTCTTTTTGTTTTTATTTTTGGTTTTCCATATGTGGTCATCAGAACCATAATCTAGTAACAATAAAAATTGTAATAGGTGATCCAAAACATAAATTGATCAAATTATTGAAAAAAAAAACTTAAAAATCGGTATTTTTGGAGTTTTTACTCATTTTCAAATATCTCAAAAATTATACATTTTCGCGGAACTAAAGTTGGTTTATTTCGATAGGTCTTGACCTACTCTATCTCGGTGAGCCGTTTGATTCACTACTTTTGAGACACCCTGTATGTGGAACTTGACAAAGCGTGTCAAATGTCGGAAGTGTGTGATCTATCTATCTACCGTAAGTAGCGTAAAAATCAAGCTACCTTGATCTCTAGTCTAGCTAGACTATGTACTGATTTTTATAAGTCGTATTCTGCCAATCTGTATACAGGATTTGTATTTGTACAACATTTTACTTACATTTGTGTGTTAGTATTTTTTAAATTAGAGATGGGCTTGCTCTTGGCCAGCAGGTAGCCGTGTAGCAAAGATGAGGCCTATGATGGAGCGAGTTCGCCTAGAAGAGCGAGTCACTCGAACTTTGAAAAGATTTGTGTTAGTTATATGAGCTCGGAAACACAGACGCTTTCAGGGAGTTCTAACCTTGGCAGTAAAGCAGTGCGCATTATAAAGACTGTTTTAAAGCGTTTGGTCCAAAAAGGGATGTTTACAAGATGAGGATGGTAACCTAGCCGTAAGTCTGAATGTCCGATGGAAGAAAGGGGAAAGCGGTATGAGCTCCTGAGCACACTCTCCGAAGTACATTTTATAAAAGCAACATAGACTGGCGGTTTTGCGTCTACATATGTGCCAGGCTCTGCATCTTAGTTTTTAAAAGCGTACTGCCGCCAATGAGCCTGTGTCAGTGTACAAAGATGAAATATATACTTAATAGCTACCTATATTTATACCTACATATAATAAAATTGCAAACGAGCCGTGTTTGTACATTAAATATTTTTTCAAAAAATTAATTTGTTTTTCGAAGGCATTTGATGTCCAGGAGCCGATTGATAGACAAGCCATCATATTTTGTTATGTTCTTAATGTACATTAAAAAACCTGTTGTTTTAATTTTGAGTGTATAGTTTGAAACAACCTTGGGTTTGGTCATTAGATGACATGGGGTCGAAGACAATTACGTGTGGTATTTTATTTTAACATCAACAATAATTAAGTTATGAAATTAAAAACTACATTAGGTATAAATAATTACAATAATTAAAAACTAAATTTAAAAATTTAAAATAAATAATGAAATATTCTTAACTAACTGGTGACCGCAACTTCGTCCGCGTTGAAAAATAAAAATAAGTAGTTAAGCTATAAGACATCTTTAAAGCTATTAACACTTTTTCCAGACGTTAGTTTTGTTAATTTTACATGATCCCTCGGGAACAGTATTTTTTTCTGGATTAATTGTCTTACGCACTAAAAGAGTGCTCGATGGAAGCAGTTTGGGACACGGACGTCCATTTTCCACTATAACAAACAACACTCTCGTCTCGTCAACAAATTCGTCGAGGAAGGTTTTTTCCAAAAGTTTTATATGACTGCATATGACCTTATTATTACAAAATTTATCTTAAATGTAATTTTTATTTAAACGGATTACCAAGCTCCTTGCGGACTCGACAATCTTTATCTTTAAAAGTTGTATTACTTGAAACTTACAAGGTTTACGAGAAAAGTAGGCTTATATTAATGCATTCTTGTAGGTACAGTCTACAGTTGTCATCGTTTACCTATAGCTGTGTATGTAATATTTAAAAAAATGTTAATATCTTAATAATATTAATACGAAAGTTTTTGATGATGTAAGTATGTAGGTAATAACTTAAAATAGCTTAAAATGAAACATTAACTTTGCGTAAAATTTAAATTCTATAAGACATAATATATGTATGGGATGTTACGAAATGCAACAATAAGCTATAAGTAAGTTACTTTAAGACTGGGCAGGTCCCCCGAGATGGCCAGCGTACCTCCAATTTCGGGTACGCCGTACCTCTCCCCGCGCTGGATAGCCGTGGCGGGGCACCGAAGTCGTGTCATAACGTCCCCGCGACCCCCGCCCATCAACGGTCACGCTAGAAAGTCGTTGGGTTTTAGCCGGTACGAATCCGGCATAAGCTCGCAATGTCCCATACACTGTCGGGTATCCAAAAGGATTTCCCAACGTTAAAAAAAAGGTGACTGCAGTCCGTCTGGCGGCAGTTACAGAAAACCACAGTAAAATATGTAGACCACAGTGGTGTTGTTGTGTCTGTGAGTAAGGGATGTCAGAGCCCATTTTTCTATTTATTATTAATCACTTATCTTACTATAGTCGACAGCGAACTTTTAGCCATATGTAGGATTACTTGTGCTATATGTAGGCTATACCATCAAGTGGTCCTTCAGCCTTACTGACGACCTTTATATTTAAAAAAAATATCTTCAGTTTTTTTTTCAAATAAAAATATTTTTAATTCATACATAGTTCGCAGTGTAAGGTAATAAAGTTCTATTGTATTATGAGTTGCTCCCAATGTCGCAACATTGGCGACTCCCACCTTCAGAAGGCTGTTGGCTACTGTCCAAAAAAGAGGAATTTTGACGAGATGAGGATGGTAACCAGCCTCAACACCTGAGTGTCCGAATGAAACCTGGGAAGGCGGTATGAGCTCATGCAGCTCCTGAGCACTCTGCGAAGTATAACTTATAGAAGACATACAGAAAGGCGATTTTGCATCTTAAAAATCTTAAACAATCTTTCAAGGGTAGTCAAGATGGCTTCTTATACCATGAAACAAATAGCGCTGGCCTCTTCGTGTGAGGGAAAAGGACAGAGGGCAGGGTTTGTTTATATTGTTTACGTTGTCTCCTTGGCTTTATTATATGTACCATTCAAAATCAATTAATATTATAAATACATATATATATATTTAAATTTTATTTTACACATACAGATATTGTGACAATAAATAAGTTTTTCCTTATATTACTTTATTATTTATTGTGTATTTACAATTTATTGATTTAGTTGTAACATCAGTCTCTGTTGTTGCTAAGATTTATGCTCTGGTGTGCTCGCGGCCCTTGTTCCTCGGTCGTACTCTTAAATTGTATCCTTTGGCGAAACGAACAGATATAGCTACATTGATTGCCAGGTCTTCCAGAGCACCGTCGGCTTCGAACTGTAGATGCCGAAGTGCCTTGACCACTATGGTTTTTATCATCACTGTGCCGAATACACGACCTGAAGACAAACATGATTAACGCTCAATTACATACTACCTGGTGTCCGCGACTTCGTCTGCGTTGAAAAATTAAAAATATAAAAGCAATATAACACCTTGTTTCTATAAAAGTTAGACAATGTGTTAGTTTTTTAATTTTATTTTAGATGATCCCTCGGAAACAGTTCTGGAAAAAATTCTGGGTGAAATGTACCCTATGTCCTTTCTTGTATCCTTGACAACGTGTATGCAAAATTTCAAAATGATCGGTTGAGTAGTTAAGGCGTGAATAGGTAACAGACAGACAAACAGAGTTACTTTCAAATTTATAATATTATATAGTATGGATAAACATATCTATATTTTTTAATGATGTAGGTATTTTTTTGGTAGGTATTATTTCTATAGAAACTCTCAATAATGCCCATATTGCCATTGCAACCTACATCCTTGCATATATAAACAAAGGCCCAGTCTGTTTGTATGTTCTAGTTGTATGTAGCTAAATTTGAGAAGCAGATCGACCTGTAAAGATGATCCTCGCTCTGACCGAACTTCTACCTGGTCTCCATAGTTGACGAAAATGTGGAAAATGTAGAAAAATTGATATTGGATGATATGAAGAATTACAATTAAATATTTAGCAGAGACCGTGCGAATTCCTTACGGCAGTGTGCAATCAATTTTAACAGACGTTTTAGGGAAAAAAAACGACAAAATTGACATTTGTATCTTCATATTTGGGCATAAGCCAGGCCTGTCTTCTGACCGTGGTGAAATGATTTCATCACTATTCTCAAGTTGTTAATTAATTTGAAACTAGGTTTTTTATCTCTGCTAAAATGGGAAGTATAAGTTTTTCATGTCTTGATAAACTTACCCAAGCAGTCCATTGGACCCAAACTGAAGGGTATAAAAACGCTCGGGTCACGTTTCTTAATATTTTCTGGTAAGAAACGTTCTGGCATCACTTTGTTAGGTTCTTCCCAGTATTTGGGATCGCGGTGTAGATTGTGAATAGCAATCACAAGGGAAGTCCCTTTAGGAAAAGTAAATTTACCTGAAAAATAGTATAGTATTATTTTAACGAGCCCATTTGATGAGTGGTTTCGATTCTCGGTCGGGAACTTAACTTTAAAAATGAACTTTTTAGTTAGTTCTGGTCTCGATTTGAAAAGTAGTGGCTGGGCATACAGATTTTCCACCCTTTTACAGAAGACCAATGTGGAATAACAGCATGTGTATGAAATGTTCTATTGTATTATAAAACTTTAAAATGTACATATTTTAAAGTACTGTAATTGTGTGTTCAAATTTAATGAATATTTAAGATTCAGAGAAACTTATGAGGTGGGCATCAAATAGACTTTAAAAACTAAATATCGAGAGAATCTAGATCACGGAAAAAAAACAGTGGCACTCCGAGAGTGCTGACAGAAGTGAAAACTTGAACAATTACGTGTGTATTTTTTGAACCGTCAAGAAAGTAGGTACAATACTTATATACAGAGGTGTCGGTTACGGTAACAGTGTCGCGAGTTCAATGGTTTTTTCCCATCTCAAAAATGCTCAACGCGCGTAAAAAAGTTTACACCAATAAAAAACGACACTCTCCTAAAAGAAGACTTTTTTATATAAAAATAAAAGACCTGATAGATACTTTTTAATGGTAGAATAGATACATCATATCCATACATAGCACTGAACCTCCAAATTAAGAAGGAAAGCTGAGACAAAGTATGACCCATCATGATTACGACCAAAAAAGTGAATTAGAAATGAATTTTGACATAACGTTACCATTGTTTATAGTGATTTCTTCTTCAACAGTTCTTTGTATCAATGCTGCTATGGGTAAGTATCTGGCAACTTCTTTGAAAACCATGTCTAAGTTGTGCAATTTCTTCAATTGATCTTCATCAACGTCGTCATCGTGAGGACCAAGAACTTCTATGATTTCATTGTAAACCTTGTCCTGTAATGTAATTCTACCATCAATTTGTAAATCAAAAGTAACTGCGATTTAAACTGTTTTATTAACTTCACTTCTAAAATGTTTTTTTTTTACTTCACTTCTAAAATGTTTTTTTTTACTTCACTTCTAAAATCTTTTTTAGAAATTAAGTTAGAAGTTTTTTCAATATTAAGGTAGTTGTAAAAGTAACTAGGCAACCATAAAATTTAGTTTCAAACAGATGATCTAGCTAGTTGATGGTAAAATGGGTTTTAAAATATATCGATGAAACTATACTAATACATATTATGCAATTTTGTATGCTTGTTTATATTTGAAAGGTAATCTGCGGTAAATTTTTTTCAATTTCATTATGGTGTTTTCATTTTGATAACGTTGGTCATTCCATTGTCATTTCGTTTACTTAAACTGATTCTTGTGTTGTAAATTATGCTAAAAAAAGTCCTATACAAAAAACGTTTAAATGTATAAAATACGTGATCCGTATTTTTAACGTATCACGTGTATGCAAGACAGTGTAATTTGAGCGACAGCATGATATTGAGTTCATTGGACTTAGTTTATGTTGTCCATGTACGGATAGCAAAATAAATTTTGACGTTGTAAGATAGAAGAGTTAAACTCTATCCTCTTCTTTAAACTATTACACTTCATGAAAAGCTCTAATGAATATACCAAACTAAATATAGATGACAACTAACTTCCGATCGAAGAAGGAATAATCACCTGCCATTCTGGTAGATGTGCCAGGAATAAAAGAACCCCTGATGCAATTTTGGCACCCGCCTCCTGACTCTGGAAGAATCGGAAGCAGGGTATTTTTAAATTTTCATGCAATGAAATATACATGCAATTTATTATTATCGTGCAATGAAATATAATGCAATTTATTATTCTCATGCAATGATGCAAGTTATTATGCAGATGCAATGAAATATACATGCATATCATTCTCATGCATTGAAATATACGTGAAATTTATTATTATCGTGCAATGAAATATAATGCAATTTATTATTCTCATGCAATGAAATATACATGCAATTTATTATTCTCATACAATGATGCAAGTTATTATGCAGATGCAATGAAATATACATGCATATTATTCTCATGCATTGAAATATACGTGAAATTTATTATTATCGTGCAATGAAATATAATGCAATTTATTATTCTCATGCAATGAAATATACATGCAATTTATTATTCTCATGCATTGAAATATACGTGCAATTTATTATTATCGTGCAAAGAAATATAATGCAATTTATTATTCTCATGTATTGAAATATACGTGCAATTTATTTTTAATCGTTGCAATGAAATATAGTGCAATTTATTATTCTCATGCAATGAAATATACATGCAATTTATTATTATCGTGCAATGAAAAATACAATTTATTATTCTCATGCATTGAAACATACATGCAATTTATTATTTACATGCAATGAAATATACATATATAAAAAGTGTAAATAAAGTGATTCAAAAGCTAAGAAAGGATATTTTAAAATTTCAACTCCAGCGGAGTCAGAGGCTGGTCGCTATCAAAAGAACTCGACAGAGATCGACAGAGGGAAAATCAATAAGATCGAATTGAGACAGACAGATCGAAGACGGTGCACTTGATGATAGGTGGCTACCGTCGCCTATAACACAAGCAACACTGGTGCTGCCGACCATAGAAGGATTAAGGATAAGGAAGGGATGCGGTAATGGGCTCTGGCATCCCTTGCTCACTCACCGAAAAACAACAGCACTCACGCTGTCATTTCACGGTGGTGTTCTGTAAGCGGGTGGTTACTGCCGTCAGACGGGCTGCCCAAATGACTGCGCAACGCAGTGTGCCCTGCCACTACTTACAGTTGTGAACAAACTGAACGTCTCCCACTTGATTTCCTGTTCACTCAATTCTCCGCTCAATACGTATCTGTCCACTATTCCCATGGCGTCTTCGTCCACGATTTTGTTCATCTTAAGATCCTCTAGACGCTTCTGTAGAATGTCCGTTATCATTTCGTCCACTGCTTTCTTGTAGTAATTCTCCAATCTCTTATTGCCTGTAGCCCAATAGATGAGTGGTATTTGCAGCCACCATCGAGTCATTTTCGAGAAAATTAACTTGTACATACTAAAAAAACAAATAAAAAAAAAACATTGATACCGGTTTTGCACAGGTACAATTTTTTCTGCTAATTTTATACAGAAACCTTCCTCGTTTAACGCTCTTCCCATGAATGAAGTTGTTTATTAGTTTTTGAGATCATCGCAAACATACAAAAAGACAGAGAGACGCGGCGGAGGACTTTGTTTTATAATAATTTAAATGTAAGGACTAGCAATCCGTCCTCGGTTCTCCGCTAACTTTTTTTAAACAGTTTTCACTAATGGAAAGAGCGATATAGGATGAAGGTGTTTGTGTATTAACATGCAGGAAAAAATGGCATAAGTGCGAAGTCGAGAGCAATTAGTTAGTTTTAAAATAAATAAAAAATGTGTGTGTGTGTCAGCTCCACACACGACTGGAGTTTACTCCTTACGAACGATTATAAAATTTAAATTTTCACAATTCGAACACACCAAAAGAACAACATTGTTCTTTTTTTAAATAAGTAATATTGTGTTGATGACGCAATATCTCTGAAACTTCAGATATTCTAAAATATTCCAAAAAATAGAACGTAACTATAACGCATAACATAACGTATTCGTGTGACAATTTTGATTTTACTCCCATAAATTGTCATACCACGGGCTTATAAATGGAAATCGATTCTTCTCCAACACATATAAATAGCTTAAAAATATCGAATTTAATCCTTATCCTTAAACGTACTTACACCGCGTTTCGCAGTCATGCATAAATTTAAAAAAAAAAACACCAGAACCAGAACCAACTATGAAAAGATTGAAAAGGTCATTTGGCCCTGCCCTGCCGGGAATCGAACCCGGTACCCCTGAGACAGAGCTTTAAAACAAGCATCTTAACAACTCTACCAAAGGACTCGTCGGAATTAATTAAATTTATAAAATCTATTTAATTTCATCGTATTAAGTACTTACTCTTCAGTTTTTCTAATGACTTCGTCCATACGTTTGACATTTTTCGATTCATCTTTGGAGAGGCCCATTAGCGTTTCTAGAATGACGAATAAAAAAATGTCATATTAATCGTAAAAAAACTTTTAACATTTTATTCAAGTATTATATATTAAATTATATTAAAACTATGTACCTACAGTCAATGTGAGAACTTAGAATTTCAAAGCACTTAATAAAAATAAAATAAAAAAATACGTCACCTATAGAACAAATCGTGTAAAGTTCCACAAGGTTCTAACAGATGGCGGTGTAAGTTAGTTTATTGACACAACATTTATTTTGTGTAGCAGGTTGGACAATATAGATGGCGTTTCAATCAGGTAACATTTTTTAGAGTAGACCGTGGTGAACAGTTACAGGTAGACCCCCCGTGTCCCCAATCTCCCTTCTTTACCCCCATTACTTCACGAAATACAAAACATAGACCCAAAACCAAACGAAAACAATTAAAAGAGCAATTGCAATTGATAAACACTCAACACTCAGCACAATCTAGTATTAGTTAGTATATAGATTAAAGTCAGTAGGTATTAACATTGATGAAAGATTAGTTCATACTTACGACACACACACTGTGTTGTCGAGTTCAACATATCATGGAATACGTTAAATGTCTTATCTGGATTTTTGTTGCTTAAAACCTTTACAAACTCGTCGGCTTCCCTGTTAAAAATGGGTGAATATAGCTGCAACGAACGCTTGTTGTATGACGGTGTAGCTATCTTGCGATGATTGCGCCATGTTGGCCCTTTAAAACAGCCAAAATTTTGTATTACATAATTAAGGTTTTATAAGAATTGATAAATATAACTAGCTATAATTAAAATCATAAATTAACCGCCAACGTCCTATTTATCCCAAACGCGCTATATCTGGAGGTCACCATGTCATGGAATTACCACCGAAGTAACACTATACATAATTTCACATCAATCGAACCTTTGGAAGTTAGTGAAATCTCTTCGCCAACTAGTAAATAGGTTGATGATCTTCAAACGCCTGAACAGTTCTTCATAAACTATAGCTAAGAATAAGAGCTATCTCGATCATGTCAGCTTTAAAATAAACAAAAAAAACGATCAATATCGATCCATCCGTTTGGGAGCTACGATTTCATAGACAGATACACAGACACATGTCAAAATTATAACATCCTGTTTTTGAGTCTGACATCGGGTGTTACAATGATGGGAAAAGTATCACTAAGAAGCAATTGAAATATGCAAAATACTGAATTACGTTTCGCTGCAACGGATACCTGAACCTATTTTTAATCTTTTTATTAAACCTATTAACCGTTGCACTTGGATCACCACGGCGGCGGTGTTGCCCATACATCGGGGACGGTAGCTTCGAACCAAAATGGTCGGTCAAATTGATTGTTTAAAAAAATGTGTGTGTGTCAGCTCCGACGCACGACTGGAGTTTACTACTTAACCATAATAAAATACATAATAAAAGTTATAAAAACATTTATCATAACGAATTAATATCAGCGCCATCTCTGTTCGAATGATTTTCAGTGGCATCTAGTTTTCGGAAGGATGTTAAAAACAGCGAAAAATAATTCCTCTTTCGTAGCCAATTATGAAACAGCAATTACGAAAACGGACTAAACCGTATTATTACGTAACCTAGGTATTCTAGTTTTAGATATTGTGTAGATGGCGCAATATCTCTGAAACTTCAGATATTCTAAAATATTCGAAATAGAACCGTACCTATGTTGTAAAAATTCGAAAATACCGTGTGACAATTTTGATTTTATTCCCATAAGTTTTCATATGAAAATCGATTCAAAACTTGTGAAGTCTCAGTCAATCTTTTCAGAGATATTATGGAGTCCTGCTAATCCGCCAACTAGAATAGCGTGGGAGATTAAAGCCCTATATCCTCACAAAAAGGAGAGACCTATAATGAAGCAACTCGGACTAACAGATAGATTGTATAATTAGGTCATAACCTACCTCCTGTGAGAATTCCTGGTCCAATAAATGGTTTCATGTACTCATATGCGGGTCCCTTTTGATTCACCTTGTTACTTGTTAGGAGAAGCTGAAATATAATATTTCTTTTTTTTTGAAAATAGAAAATAATTGTATACCTTTTTAGGATGTAATGTTGGAAATATTTTAAAAAGATGTATGTTAGAATGTTTGTTAGAATACACTTCCCTATAACGACCCCCACCCCACGACTTCGCCAGAAACGATATACAGGTGGAAAAATAAGTCGGGCCCTGGAGGGAAACTACCTTAAATCCTTAAGTTAGCTCATTTTACATAAAGGAGACATTCCTTTATTTTTAAAAAGAAACAAAACTGCATTCAAAGATTTTTTAAAACTCACTTGCCTCGCCCGGGACTCGAACCAACTAAAATTAAAAAAACAAACACTCTCTATTTTATTATACTAATCGATAGGATTATTATTCAGGATAAAATTTCTCTAACAAACATTTAAAAAAAGAATAATGTTGTTCTTGCGGCGTGTTCGAATTGTGAAAATTTAAATGTATTTTGTAATCATTCATAAAGCTTGCTACAATACATAAATGTAAACTGCATTCAAATCGGTTGCCGTTTCTGAGATTAGTGTGCAGACAAATAACGATTTTATTATACAATATGATTATTATTATATTATTAATTGTATACAATATGATGATTATTATATTATTATTTTTTAAATTATGTAAATAGGAAAAGAACTTACTCTTATGTCATGAGGATTCGATACCACTATGTTTAGGTCAGGGCCCAACCAAAACTTAACATACTGGCCGTACTTGTCCATCAGTTCGCATATGGTGTCCAGCTGGCCTGAAAAATAATAATATGATAGTTATATTGATATCTACTATCCTATAATATATTTTTAGTATATATACATACTAGGCATATGCCACTGTACTGCGTGCCATGGCACACTGTTTTTCGCAGTTAAAAAAAATGCTTTTGCAGCAATTCTGGCGGCAGTAACCACCCCTTTGCAGAATGCCAATAGCATGTGTGTTTCTAAACACTTTCTACTATCCTACTAAGGTCAGCACTTGCAGCACCTACTGTAGGGTTGCTTGTGTCATAGAGGTGACAGTAGCCACCTATTATCAAGTAAACAATAAAAATCTATCTAATATCTAACATATAAGTAAGTACTTTTACAATAAATTTGTCTTTTTTTAAAATATAACTAAGCATTGATCGATATAAACGGCAATGTAGCCTGTACCCAACCCTCGGCGGCCAGTATATTGGGTAAACCCGATTTTCTTGATTTTTCTTGTACCTACTTATTTATAATATCGTTTTGTTTTATAGTCTTTTTTGTCTTTTTTATTGCGCTAATTATTTATAATGCAGTTATAAATTTAGTTAAATAACCAATTGTTGTTGCTGTTAAAATAAAATAAAATCTCATACGTATTTTACTTTGACCCTAAGTCATCCAATGACCATATCCAAGGTTATTTGGACTATAACACTCAAAATGACAAAATAGGTTTTGACATATTATACAATACCTATAACAAGCTACTGTCGAAGTTAAGCTTATTTTGAATCAAGAAGTACGTACTAATTCGGGTAGATGGCGCTTATTTCATACAATTAACGGTCACGAAGGATGTCGCTCGTAGAGCGTGATGGCGCTAGTTCACTGTTTTTGCCCATACTAAAAGCCCAAAACGCCTAAAGAAGAAGAAGAAGAATGCCTTGACATAAAAAATAAGCCCAATTATTGAGGTAACTTATTCGATATTCGAACTTACCTGCAGCGTTTTTTCCATTTAGCTGCGAATGTGAAATAACTAAAATTATATGCAAAAAATATTCTTAAATATAAAATACAGAAAAATATACTAGGAAATAGTGTTAGACACGTACGTGTAATTATAGATTATTAAGTATACTTACTTATTTATCATACAATAAATTAGTTCTTGTTTTTCTAGAGAACCTCAAGAACCAGTTTGAAGGGGAAATGCCCATCAATCATACACTTTTATCCTGACATATAAAAATCGCCAAATATGCGGATGTCTTAGAAAAAATTGTCAAAAAAGAATCTTGATTCCTCAAGCTTCTAAATATCTTTATAGGTACAAATTCAATATGTAAATCGACTCTCTCAAACATTGATAAAAATTATTTAGCTCGTAACGCAAATATTACATGCATCTCATGCAATTATATATTATTTACGGTTTTTACGGAGGCTGTGAAACGTAATTATTACACACGTAATTTAATATGACACATAATAATGCTTGTTGTAATCTAGACTGAGTGAATTATTGAAATTGTGTTTTTCTTTTGAGTAGTATCCTATTGAGTAGAGCGTTATATCGTGGGGAGTAGTCGCCACGACGACGCTCGAGTAACTCTAAGTAACATTTAAGCATCGTGGGCTCTCCTACCACTAGTAAAATAAGCGAACAGCAAGTAGAACAAGCGTTTTGTCAAAATTTTAAAAAAGAAGGCAATAAAAATATAGCCATTATCTATATAATATCTATCGCTATAGTTCTGTAAACTCGTTTAGCGCTTTTATATTTCAGTGTGAAAATTAAGCGTCTATGATGTTGAGTGTCTGAAAATTGAGTTCTTGAAATTTTAGTATTTTAAGGAATAATTTTAAAAAATGAATGATACTTTATACTTACTCCCAGGTTTCACCATGAACACGAGGGCGTTGCCAAGAATCGGAAGAGCAGGGGGACCTGGTAGCAAGGCTGCAAGCTCAAGCATTCGTTTATGGGTCATCCTCCAATACAGCCAGTAAGCTATCACTGGCGCCACAGCGGCGAGACCCACACCGAAAACACTGTCCAGCATGATCTCTAAAGGTGAAACAAAGGATGTTTTTATTGAGTGCAAAAAGGTTATCGTAATGCGGAAAATCATTGTCACGAACAAAGTTCTATGTAAGTACAGATAGCAGGAAAATCAAATTCAAAAGAAGTCACAAAAATTGTGACTGATTTACAAACAAAAATACCGGTTAGGTCAGAGAAATAAAAAAGGTTCAGGCACCGAACATAAAAACTCAAGTTATTTTTATTATTATTTCACAGTAGTCTTCTGTAAGGGGTAGTTATAGTCGCCAGGCAGATTACCTAGTTTTGTACTGGGAAAATAAAGACAAACGGAAATGAATGACTACGTTTATGCTCATGATGATTGGCTGAGTAGTTTAGGCGTGAAAGCGTTGTAAAGTAGCTATGACGTTACAAAGATGGCTTCTACACTACAGACAATATTTTACCAACAATAAAAAGATCTTAACATCTATGTAACTCATTGACCTAATAACCTGAGCAGCAACTGGCAACTTCTTCGCCATCAATTAACATATCGCCACAATCTAAATCATTTGCGTCGGCATAATTATAATTAAATTTAATTAATTAAGGTCTTGAATTGTCGTTCACTGCTTGAATGTAATTCTAAACCGTCTATATAATGTTTCTAGTTGTTGCTCCGGTTTCTTATCTACGTTTACACTTGTAGCACTCTTTTCTTACAAATTTCCTTTAAGAAATTGTCATGAAGTCCTACTAATATTACCCATAAATGCGAAAGTTTGTATGTTTGTTCCCCAAGAAAGTTAAAAGGGTTGTTTGCTTTGGATGAAATTTGGCACACGGATATTTTATTACCTGAATTATCACATAGGATAGTTTTATCCTGGAAAAATTTTAGGTTCCGAGGGATCGTCTAAAAATGTCGTCGTCACAGCGCTAAAGATGTCAGCGATCAACGGATTTGGATAAAATTTGGCACAGAGATAGTTTTATTACCTTGATTAACATATATCCCGGAAAAATATGTTAGGTCCCCGAATGGACCGTCTAAAAATATAAAAAATTGGACGCCACCATAGTCTCAACGCAGCGATAAGAATTTTCTCAGGTGTTAGGTATATTATTTAAAGTCGAACCAGTTAATAATCTCATTGAGTTCATCTACAATTCACATACACAGCTAAACCTACAATTGCAGCGACAGTTTTGATTTTAAAACCGGTTTTACCAAAACATCATAAAAATTTTTTACTTACTCAAATGCGAGTCAAGAGTCAAATGAGTTAATGTATCATGTACATGGTATTTTTTAAATTATTATACATTTAAGTAAGTACCCGCGTGACATTGTTATTCGAAAGTATGAAAATTGCTTTTGTTTTAACTTTTGTTTTTTATCCATCATCAAGCGGGCCGTCAAACTTTATAATTGAATTTTTTTTAAATATATTATATGTAGGTATAGAAACAATAAGAACCGCACGAATATATCGAGTTGACAAATCAATGAATACAATATATAATGTAATGGTGTAATGTTAATTTTATATATATATATAAGTTATTATTCTGTTAATTATTTTGTTAATTACATACCAGTAAGTTTTTGTAAATTAAAAATAAATGGATAAAAAAAAAAAAAAAAAATGAATACAAATAACTAAAAATTTAACTAGAGCTCTCAAATTTTTCGGTTTACAAAAACGGTTTAAGAATCTTGAAAATTTTAATGACTGCAAGACATTTTTAACCTCTCTCAGATTATCAAGTAAAAAGATTTACTGATACCGAGATCAAGTAATATTACGAATTACTGCATATTGAATAGGAGATAACAATGTGACGTGGTACACATACGGATACAATAATTTATTCATTAACTACCCGGTGCGTGCGACTTCATACGCGCTGTAATTGTTTTTTTATTAGCCCACAAGAAACTAATATTTTTCCAGGAGAAAAATTATTCTATATGTTAATCCAGATAAAAAACTACATGGGCGCCAAATTTCATCAAAATAAGGTATAACGACTTACCTTTTTGCATGATTGAGTAACAAACATTTAAACATAGAAACTTTCGCATTTAAAATATTACTAGCAAGCCGCTCCCGGCTTCGCATGGGTGCAATTTTTTTTCTGCAAGTTATGTTATATAAAAACCTTCCCCGTTTAGACATAAATAAAACATTTGTTAGGAGGTTTTTTAGTCGAAATTGGCGCAAACGTCAAAGTACAACTTTGGCGCCTTTTTAAACAATCTTGTAAGAGCGAGCGAGCTTTTAGTTAGTAGGTCAGTAGGTTACCTACAAGAATTCAACTCGCAAAAAGGTCACAAATTTTGTATGAAATTAATCTCAGGAAATATATCTCAGGAATGCCATTTTTTTAAATGTATTTCTACGACCAATAATTAACGAGTACCTAATCATGTATGGAATTGGTAAGAGGGAGGTCCGTTGGTAAGTAAATGTTTAAATTCTTACAGCTTGTATTTTTAATTTAATTTAAAATCCTCTGGGAATTACTTTGCTAGTTTAGTGAAATTGAAAATAATATAAATGTTATAAATTGTTAAATAAATAATTTACAACTTGCTATTTGTTATTTTTTACCTGTATTAATAATATTTAAAAAAAATCAGTAATTTTACTCACCTTTTTCCTTCTATAGATTACAAGAATACACAAATAAAAATCACTACAAAAAGCAAAAAAAAATCACACACTTATTTCTCTTCTAAATTTGAAAACATAAAAAAAAAACTTTTACTTTTTTAAAAATGCATCACTGCTGGCAACGATACCTCATGCGTACAATGCTCTTGAAGTAATGTTGCGAGAGTCTTATAATTAGAACATATAATTATAGTACTCTGTGTATTGTTAATGTTACAATAAAAGTTGTTAACAGTTAATATTTTTATAGATGAAGTGGTGTGTGACCATACAGATAGTTATAAATGATTTAATAGGCACAAATACCTGTACTCGTAGTGACCATAATTCTTTTTTTATATATTAAGGTCTGTACACACTGACGGTCCATTTTGATGGTAGGTAGCTACCGTCGCCTATAACACAAGCAACGTTACAGGTGCTGCAAGTACGCTGTCGACAATAGTTGGATTAAGGACAAGGGATTGGGAAGGGATAGGAGAATTGGCTCTGGCATCCCTTACTCACTCAGAGCCCAATACCCTATCCCTCCCTAATCCCTTATCCTTAATCCTACTGTAGTCACCAGCACAATTGCACTTGCAGCACCTGTTGCGTTGCTTGTGCTATATAATGCGACGGTAGCCACCTATCATCAAGTGGACCGTCAGCCTGTCTGCCAACCTAAACAAAAAAAATCGGCACCGGCGTTCTTGTCCATCGTTTTAAACCGAAAGATTTCATGTCCATTGAGCCCCATGTCAAATTTCCCGTTTTTCCTTCCTTGATAAATTGTGTAAAATTTTCCACTAAGCATTTCATCATTGGCTACTTTAAAGTAATTGCCAAACCTTAATGTTAAAATTACCTAATGTTATTTTTAAAAAAATGTATCAAAGTTTTATTATGCATACACTACGTGTTTTTAAATTGACATCATAACAACAAACCCGTTAAAGACTTGATAAATTCATTAGATTAGGACATGTCACAGTTGAAGTGCTTATTATATGATTTACATAAAACTACAAAAAAAATATCAAGTAAGCACAATGTCTACAAATAAAACGTCCCAAAGGTCATATAAAATAAGCACCTGTTTTTGATTTTCCTACTTTCAAATTTAAACCGTAAGGAAAAATTGTAACATATTAATACTTGTTCTACTTGGTTAGTTTTTTTTTTTCAAATTCATACTGTAATGGAAATATACATTCTTAATTCTTGTAATACCTATTAATTTATTTCGTGTATCTCGGAGACACCTCTAACGATTTGGATGAAATTTTGTATCTCATAAGGTTTTGTTTTAAAGTCTACCCAAAATGCAATTTCACCAAAAACTTAGCTGCTTCCTGACCAGGCAGACCACAATTCGGTGCTGGGGGTGCTCCCAGAAAAATTCGGTTCCGTGTGCGGCGGCGTCATCCGGTTGTTCCGGGTGTCAGAGTAGGGCATCTGACGTCTGGAAATTTATGAGAGGTGTGGCGGCCCATTGATGTTCCAGTGGGTCACCACAGGAGTAGAACGCAGCCTGGCTGCAGGAGGTGGGTCCGTTTGTGGGACATGGCGGTATTTGTGGGGCCCGGGGATAAGGCCTCGCTGTGATCTCGGGTCATACTTGCCGCCGATGGTGGAACATGGGGAGGTTTTAGTGCGGTATTGCCTGGTGATAAGTCACTTCGACGGGCAAGTCCCACATACCCCTTAGCCGACTGCCCTCGTCGGCGAAAAACAATCAGTAAAATGTGATTTTCCCCAAAAAAAAGGCAAACCACAATTAGCTCTGATAGGTCGCCTGGAACAGGTATGATCAAATCTTGTACGAATCAAATTAATGTCGAATGAAGTGCTGGAACGGCGGTTAGAGCGGTTAGAGCAAGGAGTGCAGGAACACAGCCCAGACCCAGCATTCGCTGGCGACAGCGCAAAAAACTATATGAAAAAGTGTCTACTGTCAATGGCAAATTGATAATTTTTTTCCATATAAACATTGACATATAAATTGCATATTATATTATTGACATAATTGATATATAATGTGGTGAAGACCAGCAATAGGCGCTGGTGAAGAGTGCGTCCGGAGTCTCAGCTCTGACTCCCGGAACGACACGAAGTAGATGTGCAGCGGTGTAGGGAAGATCAGTAGTCGCAGTGTTGTACGAAAGGAATCACCGAGTCAACAACACTGACCCCTTCGTACGAATTTTCACGGCTTTATATAGCCGGCTGGAGAACCTTCGAAATCTTATTTTAAAAATTAATTTTTTAAGATAATAATAATATATGGCCAGGATGTTTCCAGTTTAGGGGTGAGGTTGTAACTAAAAAAGAATAAAAAATGAGCGAGAAAGCAACAACGTAATGAGAAAACATGATGTCAAAATATTATGGGAACTATGGCGACGAAATAAATAAACAAAGAGATTATGTCAAAAATATATAAATTTACGTTTTTGAAATTATATGATGACTAAATGCATGTAAAACGTATGAGAAAATGTAAGAAAAATTATAGCAGACATTCTGCAAACAGGCTGTCGGTAAGATAATAAGGAACGGGAAACGAGGGGAAAATGCGATGTAAATGATACCCAAATGACATGGAGGCCGAAAAATATATATTATACAAGATCTGAGGCGTTATCCAGGTTAGTAGCGCATCTAGGAGTAGTGTTGAGTAGGACATAGTATGTCCTACTATACAAGAGGCGGTACAAAACGTAGTGATTATATACTCTTTGAGGCGGTACATTTGTCTCATACATGACGTCAAAATGTAAGAGTAGCTCAATATTTCAAAGTGTACTACTTCAAATTTTATGTCGCGGTCGTCGCGTCCGCGTCACAGAGTGCGTACCCACAAACTTGTAGGCAAGGCACTCTGTGGTCGCGGTAAGTAAACTATACTAATACGCTATGTACGCCTCGCCCAAGCCTCGCCTCATTTGAAGTAGGACATTGTACTGGCTCAGTTGAAAAAAAGAGGCTACTCTTACAAACTCTTTTTCAAGTCGTGTCCTACCCAACACTATCTAGGAGTGATGTGTATGAACACGCTACATTTCATGTGTGTGTGTGCGTGTGTGCGTGTGTGCGTGTGTGCGTGCGTGTGCGCGTGTGCGCGTGTGCGTGCGTGTGTGCGTGTGTGCGTGCGTGTGTGCGTGTGCGTGTGCGTGTGTGTGTGTGTGTGTGTGTGTGTGTGTGTGTGTGTGTGTGTGTGTGTGTGCGTGTGTGTGCGCGTTCCTGTGGTGTGCAAGATCCTAACCACAGAACACCTTATACTCAAAAAGGACTGACATCACTTCTAATGTCAATGCTATGTCAAGATTGACAAACAACATAAGAATTGAAATTAAATTCAAATGAAAGCGTTTTAAGAACCGTTTATTAGTAGCTTTTCCAAGATTAATTTTCAGTGAAATAACAAAGGTTTTGTGTAATTGCTATTTTATTTATGTATTAGTTGATATTGTGCCTATTCTTACGCCATTAATTTAACTTTACAGCACATTCCGAAGATAATTTGTTGCAAACTGCAAATAATTCCTTGAAGTGTTTGAATGTTCGTTTTCTTTAATTAATACAATAAAATGCAAGCCGTCCATACATTTTCTCGAAATGACGACGAGACTTTGGAACAGTTGCTACAAGTTTGCGGCTCTGGTCGGGGAACAGCTCGCGAACAATGGTCTTTGCAAGCGGAAATGCTCGTTGAGCCATTAGCATGGGACGCATTGTGGAAATTATCTAAACAATTTTGTAAAAAGTTCGGTGAGTTGTCTTGTTTTAACGTCTTATTCTCTGAATCTTCTACTTGGTCATTATATCCTTGAAATTTTGCTACATAGTCCTGTATAGCTTTGGTTAAAAATCCATCACGTACCTTGTCGTGCCTATTAGGCAAATCCAGCCCCGAGGCTAAGAAGTCTAAAATTTACATAGAACCTTGAATCTTGCATTATAATTTATGACTACATGTTACAGAGGTGAGGTTCCCGTGCATTGCATATGTGACTGTAACTTCAGTAAACTTTGAAAATCTGTCCGCCTCCGTGGATGTATTTAGTGTGCAGCATGTGTCCGTTTCTTTGCCTGAACATGTGGAAGATGTGACCCTCATTGAGCTCTGGCCAACAGTGAAACAAAAGGAGAAATGTGTTAATGCTGAAACAACCGCAGAATTCATTGATTTATTGAGGTAAACATTTTTTTTTACTTTAACTGAAAAAAATGAAGATTCATATCTGGGACAATTTCAAATTTTCAGCAGGTAATAAACCAAGAGTTTAAAACCTTCTTAAATTAAAGTGTTTATAATGTGCTGAAGTTTACAGTAACTGCTGAAATATGTTTTACACAGTATGAGCTTGACATATTACTCTTGTTTTTTTTTTACTCTTGACATATTAAACCTTGCCACATTTGGGACAAGTACTTACTGGCGATGGGCAAACCGAATGAGTTTAGTTTGCCACTACACATTTTTACAAATGATCACAAATTAGATATTTGTATAGACTTGCGATTAACTAGCGACTTCGCCTCGGCTCCGCACAGTTGAAATTTTCAAAAATTCATTTTTAGCATTCAAAAATTAGGAATATAGGTTTATTTGTTCCTTATTAGCTGTGTGTATAATAGACAGAACAATTAATTTTATAAGTATAGATTAATTAGCTGATGCCCACGACTTTTGGTGGTGACTTAAAAGATCCCTCAGGAACCTAAAATTTTTCCAGGATAACAAGTATCCTATATGTTAATCCAGGTAATAAACTATCTGTGTAACAAATTTTATCCAAATCCGTTAAGCCGTTTTTGCATGAAAGAATAACAAATATCCATCCATACATTGCTTTTACAATACATGTAAGATTAAGTAAAACTATTTTAATTACAGGTTTTATTACAACAATATATGGATGCCGTGGGACGACCAGGACGATAGGATTCTGTTGCCGAAGACAGTGGAGGAACGTATGAAACTCTGGTGTGATCTACACAATGGCACAATAATGAAACATATAGCGAGACAAATTACATTGCTTCGAATGAGCGCCATAGATGCTCACGAGAAACTCAAGGAATTGGATTCATCTTTGTACGAAGGGAACATTGCAGATAATGATGATGATGATGATGGTAAATATTTTTAGTAGTTTTGGTACATATTTGTGGGTTTTTTTTTCTACCATAAAGCGTGGCAGGCGGGTGATCTGACTTTTTTGACCAATTTGGATCAATTTTTTTGTTTGTTTGAAAGCTTGGTTTGAAGCTTTGGTACGTGTTCGTGATGTTTAGCTATAATTTATGAAGATCTTAATTCAGGCGTTTGAAGATCATCAGTTCATTTCCTAGTTGCCGAAGGGATCTTACTAACTTCCACTGGTTCAATTGATTTGAAATTTGGTGTACTGTTACTCGGCTGGTATTTTCATGACATGGTGATACTAAACTCCTCATCAACTTACAGCAGATATAGAGCATTTGGGCTCATTAAAATGGTCTCAATGGAATGTTCCGGGGTTAGTTTACAATTTTTAATTATAATTGTAGATGTATATAATAGTACCTAATTAAAATATCACATTGGATATTCCAGACTCACGCTTATCTGCCAATTACATATCTCTGTGTGCGGAAATGACCGCGCGACTAGACTGCATCATGGCAAAATGGACTCTATACGAAAATTCACTTATACGTGAACATTACATAAATAAAGAGACAAATAAGTGGCTTAACAATAAAAAAGAAAATACGGTATGTTTTTTTTTTATTTATTATTATTTTGTGTTCTATGCAAGCATTTCAAGATACTTTTGATGTTTGATATTTATTTATTTATCTATATAAATAAGTTTTTTTTTTATTATAACATATAAATCTATATAAATAAGATTTATTTGCTGATTTATGAGGTTAAGAATAAGAATACATACATAGTATCCTAAGCAAGTGTCGAGGTTGAGTCTCTGCAGAGTATCTCACATGCATTTGTACGGTGAATCACTCACTTCGCTACTGTGCTGTGCGCATCGTTTCCAACAAGTATCTTAAAAAAGTGCGACGCGGCAAGAATTAAATACTAAATTTAAGCAGGAAATGGTAAATTTCAAAATCGAAAGCGACCCACCCTTGGCTTTGCATGGAGTTCGAACAACGCGTAAATTTTTTTTTTTTTAATTAAAAACCAGGGAATTAAAATCTCCTAAATCAGCATCCCTTTTCATTTATATTTTACAGGAAATCCCTCGAGTGTATTGTGCATCATTTTTATTTTTTCTCCCAAGTTGGCAACCCTTTTTGTTGGTAAAAATGGTCACTTGGTTGTTAAGTAACGTTAAGTAAGGGAGGGGGAGGGAGGTTATAGAAAAACGTTACGGTAGTTACGTCGGGGGAGGGGAGGTTACGTAATACTTGAGGTTACGTATTCTTGTATTTTTGTGCACGGTAGCCACCTTTTACAACGACTTTTATAAATGTAGAATTCTGTACTGTGGTCTAGAAATTGTAATGAACTTGTTTTTTTACATTGATCAGGTTGTAGCGCTTTGGAAAGGAGGCTCAGTGCTTGAACTGGATGAGATCTGTAAATTCCTCAAGGGTCAAGACACCGATGAGAAGGAGGTTAAAGTGATGACCAATGCAGAAGAGGCCTTCGCTCTGGAGCCAAAGCAAGTTGTGATATGCAGCCAAGAGTTCGAAATACCCGAAATACCTCTAGCCAATACATCGATTTGTAGCTTCATTGGTAAGTGATTTAATGTGTTTTTACTATTAAAAAATAGAAAGGGGTTTAACATTGTGGGGAAACTTGCATGATCTAGAAGATTTTCTTCACATTGCTATGTGATGGTGAGAAAATTAATTATATTGTTAGCGCCCTCTACTTCGGGTACATTAATTAAACCACTTTATGTTTAGTCCAACTACAATTCCAACTATAAGATGAGACGATGACCTCTCTTCGTGAACGCGTTCGTTTAACTGTTTAACCTTTTCAATATCATTCAATATCATACCTTTTCAATCTCACCGAATGAATCTGAATGAATGGAACAATTCTTTTTGCAACGTCACAGATCACTTTTTACTATACTTTCCACCTTAATCAATCAAGAATCAACTTCAGTCATAATAACATAATAACAGATTGGTAAGATGTTAATAAGATAGAATAGACTGATATCAATATAGATTTGATTTTTTCGCAGGCGGCGGGATTAAAGCGAGCTCGACACGTACGTGGCTTCTGTGCGCCAGCGAACATTGCGCCCTCCGCGGGTTGCAGTTGCACTGTGCGTCGGTTGTGAATACGCTGGTCGTCGCCCGCGCTGGCGAGTTGCGTCTCTCGCGATGTTCGCTCACAGACGACTCTTCCACGGACCAGGTGAGTCACTGTATATGTGTATAGCTGGGCCAGTTTTACATTGAGAATTTTACAGGCTTCTCTTTATGTTAAGGTCGACAGACAGACTGACGGTTCACTTGATGGTAGGTGGCTACAGTCGCCTATAAAACAAGCACACCCATAGGTGCTGCCGACCATAGAAGGATTAAGGACAAGGAAGAGATGGGGTGATGTTATTTCATTTTATTTCACGGTGGTCTTCTTTATTAGGGGGTGGTTACTGCCGCCAGTAGGGTTGCCCAAATGACTGTGAAACGCATTGTGCCCTAAATACTTTTTCCCAATTTCATTGCCGCATTCTTCAGTTTCAGTTTTAGTTTCAGCCATTATAAGGCTGGCTTGAACTAAGTGTTTGCGTATTTTATCGATAGATGCCTTTTAATTTTTTTTTTTGTTTCGTTAACGTGTTCAAAGCGCATCAAAGTTCTTTAGTTTTTGTATTCTTATTTTTTTTTATTTTTTGAACACATTAGTGTTTGAAAGTCATAGCGGTATAATGTTCCATAGTTTTCACTTCTGACGTGCAGTCGTACCTTTAATCAGCTCGTTTGCCAGCAGTAACCAGCCCCTTAAGTAAGTACCGTGAACTTAATCGAGTAAGGGATGCCAGAGTCCGTTCCCTATCCGCTACTGATATATATATATATATATAGGCGACGGTAGCCACCTATCAAGTGGTTCGTCAGACTGTCTCCAAACAGTTTTAGTTAAAAAATCTGACTCAACCGTAATATATGCTATTACAGAGCGATTTCACGCAAGGTATAGTGGCAATGCCAGGCGCTAAAGTGATACTTGAAGATTGTACTCTCAATAACTTCTACTCAGGAATAGTAGTACACAGAGGAGCTCAGGTATAAAATTGATTTTTTTTTCATTTTTTTTTTCCCGTGTGTACACCTTTTTACCTTGTACGCAGAGTGACTGAAAATACTATTAATAAGAGTGGTTTATGTTAATCTAATTTTTTTTTTCCAAAAATATTGATTTATTAAATCTAAACAGTATTTCAGTGTTTAACTTGAACTAAGTTTGAAATAACATTTTGCATGTTGCTCCCAATACTATTTCTATGCTAAATATTATAAAGAGAAAAGATTTGTATTGTTGTATTTATAAACTACTCGATCGATTTTAAAAATTACTTCACCTATAAGTAAGCTACATTATCATCGAGCAACATTGGCATAATGTTTTATAAAGTCACGTGGACGAAGTCGCGTGAAACAGCTAGAAAGACTCTAATGTGAAATGTGATTGCCCCTATTGTTGCAGGTCGACGTTCGTGGTTGCGTGATAAGTAAATGCGGCGTGGGAATTCAACTGTATGGCGGGGCTCACGTTAAGTTGGACAACACGACCGTCACCGGTTGCACAGAGAACAGCATTCGGTGCGAGATGGACAATACGCACTACGACAATGACCGGTGAGTTCGATACATGGAGACTAGAGGGGGTAAGAAGGCCCCCTATAGTCGCCGCAATGAAAATTGCGTTTTCATATATTCTAAAATTCGCTTGCATCACCCGGGAATCGAATTAGCTAAAAATTCAAAAAAATAAAAATTTGTTCCAAAATTGTAATTTCTTGTAAAAATTTTTTCCAAGTATTTTTCTCTAATGTGGATTTCTTAAGTGTATATATATTTTTATATCAACAAATGCCTTTTAAAATTGGTCGTTATAGCGAGATACATATTGTGTTATTTATCACTTCATTGAATCAAATATAACGTTTTTTTTATAATATTTTTTTTAAAGAGTACAAGAACTGCAAATAATGCCAAACTGCAAAGTGGATTCGGGTTACATGAACAAGAAAGTGTTGGTGGTACACCAAGAGGCAACACTTCTATGAAATGTTATATTATTTCGAAAAGTTTAACTTGATTAAGTGATTTGATTGGTTTGTATTAATGACAGTTTAATATATATATTATGTCAAAGTTTGCATCGATGATCGAGCAAAAATGTTGATGAAAGTCAAATTTGTTAAAATAGTTATAGATTCTGAATATCATAGTCAGATTTTTACAATATGATAATGCATGTATTAAAAAAATGTAAGTGTTTTTTTTTTCTATTTTAATTTAATTTGAAAAATTTGGTAATTATTCCGATCTGTCTCCTTACCTGTCTATTTGGGAATGTCTGAAAGTTACTTATTCTAGTATTAAATTATTTTTTAAATTTTCATCAAATAAAATGTAAAAGTAAAAGTTGTTCGAGTAGGTTTATTAAACCTTTAGCCGCCAGTCGCATTTATCCGACAATAATTAATCATTGTTGCTTATTCTTATAAAAAAAATACAAGTCAGGCGCTAGGGGCACGACAACTAAAAAATTAAATTATAAAAAAAAAACATAGATTGATAAATTTAATGTCTTATTAACAACTTTTCATAATTATTCATATTATTAAGTCTAACAGATTCAGACAGAAGGGCTCTCCATTTGTTTGCTAAACGAAATGTGTGATGTTATTTAAATAAAATGTGGTCTGATTTTATCTGAGAAAGAGTATAATATTTTATTCATATCAAAACTTATCTTTTCTTGTCCTGCGAACGAAAAACTCTATTAGTAAATATTTTAATAGTAATTAAAAACTTAAATAAATTAACCAAGTTCTAACGTAGAACTAATGGGGGAACAGTAACTGTTTGGATTAACCCCTTAAATCTTTATCTAATGAGATTAAAGTAAAACTTATACAGTTTTAATGAACAATTCGAAATGAAAGGTTGGTTTGGCAAAATAAACTTAGATAATAATTTAATCAAATTAAAATAACATTTGTCTATGGCAAAGGTCGGCAACCTGCGGCTCGCGTGCCACACACTACTTATATATGAATAAATAGATTTTTTTCTTATGAATAAATAGATAGATTTATTGTTGTCAAGAAACTTTTTTGTCGCTTTTTAAAAACTTTAAAATTTTGCAAATTGTAATTTTTAACCCTTCCGACTCAAAAGGTTGCCGACCCCTGGTCTATGGCGAATAGGGGACATATTTAAACAAATATGACATATTAAATAAAGGAATTTGAGGTTATGTTTTGAGATATTTTATTTAAAAAAATACTCGCATCTATATAAGGCATGTTATTATTTATGTTATTTCTGGAATATTATTATTGTTCCTCAATTTTTTAAGTTAAAAATTTATTAAAATGTATTGTTTGGTAGCACCAAAACCCAAATCACTCAGTTAAATTAAGGTTTAGAATGTATTTTTATTTTTCTGTTTCATAAATACAGTGCAATGTACTTGATATTCAAATGAAAGTAAAAAATTGTTAATTAAAAATTGTATTATAATGAATTGGCGTAGTTTTATTAAGAATTTGGCTGGTATGTATGATTATGAGAGGTTATTAAGTGGCGAGGTTGGACTATGTTATAAATACAATAAATTTATATTTTTAATAATAAAATCGTGACAAAAATTTTTTAAAAAAAGCTAAATGTGCAGGCGAGATATTATTTTATTATTCATGAAATTTATATTATGGGAGTTACGACAACATATTCCTTTAGAAATAATTCTGAAATAGTTCGTAATTGAAATTGAAATTTCAAATCCAAGCTATAATAAATAGTTATGGCTTGGATTCCTAAAATAAAAATGTTTGCATTTTTATATTTATCGTAAAAGTCATAAATTGAAGAGATATGTACATTGTACAATAATTATGCTTTCAGAGGACACAGACAATAATTTATTAATCGTGTTCAGCGGGGTCGAATTAGTCTAATAAAGCCCGGTGGCAAATAGTTTCACTTTAACTGTTTCACTTTAACTGTTGAAAGCAGGCGCAATTTGAGATTTTTCCGTCAGTTTAATAAAAGAGATTAATATTGTGACTGGACTCTATTAAAGAGATTAATAAAGTCCAGTCTTACAAAAAGATTATTGACAAATAAATAGATCCAGCTTTCCGAACGGGAACCACAGACAATTGTTATAATTTATGGTATAAGATGATCATAGTTGCAAATAATTATTGCACAATTAAAGAAAAATATTTTTTATTCTTCTTTTTTGATACAAAATATTACTAAAGTTATTACATTACAAAGATCTCTTAATATTAGTGTTAGTCTATCTAAAATACGGGAACAGTAATGAAAATACTTAGTTTGTGTTTCTTTACAAATAAGCAGCAGCGGTAGGGAAGCAAAATATTATTATTAAACTATTCTCCGTATTAAAAACAAACTATTTTCCGTTCATCAATTCCTTGATTATTTGTTGTAAGCGCAAACGTGCGATTTTACCAGTAGAGGTTTCGGGCATTTCCTTCAGGAAAAACACGCCACCGCGAAGATGATTTTTGTCCGACATATTGTCTGAAAATAGAGTTGTTATATTAATATGTTGATACATTTTAATATGTTAATATCTCGGCATGTCGGGATCTTTAGGTGTAATGGAAAGAGCTCGGAAACAGTCGATTTTCGAAGTGTTTTGGGAGCGACTTGCGACAGTTTTTAGGAGCCAACAAGGTACGAGATTTTAATGACTGGGTAATGCCCGTTCTACTGGAGTTTCATACCCGAAGGGTCTGCACAACTATGATCTCTTACAGAATGCGCCACCCGATATCATAGGTTAAAAGCATATATCCCGCGAAGTGTGATGGTCGAGGCATATCATAATAAGCCTCGACCAATGCAATGCAATGCACAACCGCGAGATGTACAACCTTAGAAATTTCTTCTTGGCTGATTCGGGTGGCAAATTTCTTTCCTGCTTCAACAGCCAAATCATCGCAATTTATTTTAGGTAACATGTCATCTTAGTAAAATGTAAAACATTTGTACTTTTCTTCTTACTTTTCACAATATTTTTGACGTCATCTTCTGTAATTCTTGAGCCAGGTGTTTTCACAACACACGCGGCAGGATGCTCTACGTCTTCTTCGTGGACGATGCCGATCACGCACACGTCCTGGACTCCGTCGAGGGTTCTAATCAAGTTTTCAATTTCTCCAGGATATACCTGCAATAGAGAAGACAGATCACTGAAGGGATTTTTTAAGTGAAAACTTCTTTAGGCGTGTGGTGCAAAAACACTGAACTCGTCCGTCACGCTCTGAGAGCGACACCCTCGGTGAAGTTTAATTGTGTGAAATAAGCGCCATCTACCCAAATTAGTACGTACTTCTTGGTTCATATTAAGCTTAATTTCGTCAATAGTTTGTTAAAATATTTGCAAAAATTGTAGTTTATGAAAATAAAATAAAAACCGTTTCTTATATGTGTTGTAAGTTTGTTTTCACTTTAAATGAGAAATTGTCAAAAGTTAAAAGTTTCGAAAAGAAATTTTTTCTACTTGTATAGTAACCTACACGTTGTGTTTAATTGCTAATCTGTTCAATTGAGAATCTGTCCAATTGCTACGTAGACGTTAATGGGTAATTATAAATAATGTTTTCACTGAGTGTTAAAAGGTGAGCAAATATTTTTTTAATGAAAAGTTACAGAAATCTTGTCTTCAAGTTTTAACTTACATGAATACTTTTGTATTTAACAAGCGCTTTGATTCTATCGACATAGTAGTAAAGCCCGGCCTCGTCCCTATACAGTAGATCTCCAGTCTTGAACCAGCCATCGACAAACGCTTTCTTCGTTTCCTCGGGGTCATTATAATATTCCTGAAAATTAAAATATAAATTTTTACTAAGTCATCGGAAGAAGTTGTGACTGTTCAAGATTTTGAAGTGTTATTGGAATCTAAAACCTTGTTAAGCTTTATAAAGTTGAGAGATTGTGTGAAATACCTACTGCATTTGGGCAACCCGTCTGTGGCAGTAACCATCTCTTTACAGAAAACCTCCATGCAATAATAGCATTGCTTTTGTGTTTTGATAGGTGAGTTAGGCGCTGTCCTAATTGGGCATCGCACGACGGTTTCGGTTTTCGTGTTTTTTTACAATTTACATTGTCGATAAGTTCTAAAAAAATATAGTATACGTACTCACTCGGCTTGCTCCTCGCGGTCCGCCGCCATTTTGTGTTGAGTACTTAGTCATTGTATGCGTAAAACGAAATCACCATCGTACGATCCCCTATTCCCTATTCATTCATAGTTCATTTCCCTATTCTTTAATCCTACTATGATCAGCATCTTATCACCTGTGGTGTTGCTTGTGTTATAGGCGACGGTAGCCACCGGTGCTCTGATTACCTCATTTTGAAATGCTGAAATTTCAAGTATGAATGCTGTTTTATATAAGCATTGGCCTAAGTATTGGCTAGTTTGTACTTATCGGCCTGTCTCGTAAAAGTCGGATTACTTACAGAGAAACTGAACCTCGATTTGCAGTACAGTTCGCCGGTGACATTAGCTTCTGTTATTTCCTTTCCTGTGATTACATCCATCAACTGAAAACGTTATGAAATTACATTAATTATTAAAGACGTATTCAATACATTAATCATAATTGACATTGAAAGTTTTGTTTCATCAAAATGTTTAATCAGTTTTACTCGTCTTTCTATTTTTAAGTTTAAGACTATCTGCTTCGCTAATTTGGAATTCACAGCATAAAAATATACTCAATAAAAATTTACATAATTAAGAAAGAGGAAGTAGGTACATTAACCACATATGAAAAAAAAGGGGCAAAAATAATTCTCGACTCGTTTTAGTACCAGTTTTAGTAGTTTAGTAAATCTTCTTCAACATCTTCATCTGACATCATCATTTATTAAATCCATTACACAACACCCATATGCTTCCACTGCTGTAAGCACTTCAACAGTGTGGTCAGCTATTGCTAGTGTCACGTGACGACGTGACGCTTTACGATTGCCAGTGAGTCGTGTGGTGTGGCGTCACGCATTGGCAATGTACCGAGTTTATAATATAATATGGTTTATTAGCGAGAGCGTAAGACATTTATATGGAAAATTGTCAATTTTACATTGACATTGTCTGGACTCATACTAGACTACTGCTACTGACTCATACTCATACTCATACTGGCTACGGGTGTCGACATGTCTTGTGGCGTCGCGTTTCAATAGTCTGGTTCCGCCACAAACAAATCATTCAGATAATATCGGATTTTTTTTTCTGAGTCACCATCTTAATTCACTCGTCCGTTCTGTCTAAATCGGTTATCACACTTTACAATTTGAAGGATTCCAATTTAGGAAATTGGAAAGTGTAATCGCAGTTAGAACAGATTGGATCCAATTTAAATTTTATCTATTTTCAATTCTATGTCTTCGATTTAGAAATCGATTTAGTGTAGTGTGATCACTAGTTCACTACTTAGGTTCCTAAATTGTCAACGGTCATTTTGACATCGACATTATCATCGAAGTTTCATACTTCGATATCTTGTCAACAAATCGTCGGATATTGACAAGAAATCGAAGTATGAAACTATTATCGAAATGATCTACTAATCACTATAGTACCTACTTGCAAGAAAAACCTTAAAGTTTACTAATGGATAGTAATAAGAAAGTAGTAAAAGGCTTACTTTAATATCGCTGAGGA
This sequence comes from Synanthedon andrenaeformis, assembly GCA_936446665.2. Taxonomy (NCBI): domain Eukaryota; kingdom Metazoa; phylum Arthropoda; class Insecta; order Lepidoptera; family Sesiidae; genus Synanthedon; species Synanthedon andrenaeformis. The sequence goes on from OW387796.2 coordinate 6,776,234, forward strand.
TGTCCATTTTGATGCCGCAGTTCCCGTCCGGACCATGAGGCATGATATTTAATGTTGGACCCAAAGTTTCTGTTTGTGCGTACAATTCATATAAGGATGCACCTTTCCGTAATTTAGACTGAAATTATAATTCCAATTAAATATTCTATGATCGTATAATCTCACAGGGTACAATGAAATTTGAAATCGATGAGACGGAACTCCTACAAGTATATTTTTTTCATCGAAGTATCTTAATAAAGTATCAAGGTTATTTATGAAATAATTTTGAAATAGAAGCCGTTTAAAGTTATATACTTATAGTAAATAAGTCCGTATAGACAATCTATTATATAAAGTTATAAAAACATATTTATAATTTATCAGATGCAGTTGAAGTTAGTGTTAAAAGTGCATTACCTTTATAATAGGGATGTAGTGTTTTTGAATTTTACTACCAGTAGATGTAATAATGTCAAAACATCTCATGTCACAATATTTTTGGCTCTTTACAATGGCGCACAGCAGATTGGGGGCGCTCGTAGTCGTGTTAGGCTGAAAGTTAAAGAAAATAATAAAATAATTCATCATCATTATTCATTTCAACCTCAGGACGTCCACTGCTGGACACAGACCTCCCCCGTTATTATCCAATAGGACTGGTTAGAACACCTTGTGGGCGGAAATCCTACGTTGCGCTTCCTCGGCCTCCACTCGGGAACCTTCCTTCCGGCCCCAGCGACTGTCGGCTTACCGTTCTATGTGTCCTGGCCACTGCCACTTATGTCGGCAACTTTCATACGTTCACGGATCTCCTTATTTCTGGTTAGGTTCTGGCTGTTTAGGGTGTAACCCCGAGCACACCCCTCCCCATAGCTAGATGAGCGACGTTGAGCTGTATTATTTTGATGGGTTGAGGTTCCTTACCAAGCCCATAGTTACAGACCATAATACGAATCACTGGAAACAGACATTGGTCGAAAACTTTTGCATTGAGACACAGGAATTTTAGACGAGAAGATGGAATCTTGGAAATTCCTGAACGCTGCCGGGTTCGTAGCTGCCGTACGTTTCAATGTCCGATGTAACCTGCCGTACGTTTCAATGTCCGATGGAAGAAAGGGGAAGGCGGTATGAGCTCAGGCAGCTACTGAGCACACTATCCGAAGTACATCATATAGGAGACACACAGACAGACGATTTTGCGTCTATATGCCAGGTTATGCAGCTTATTTCCTAAAACCGAACTGCCGCCAATGAGCCTCCTGCTCTGCGATCCACGAGTCGAGTGCATCAAGTTGATATTTGGCTGAGCCATCCCAAAGGTACACAAATTTATAAAATTACCTATTATATGTAATTTGTGCAATAAAATACGGGTCTCTAGTAAATTATAAGATAAATTGTACCTTGTACTTATTGATTATGTCGATAACGTGATCTGCAGTTGCAAGTTCTGATGATTGTATCTTGCAAGAGTTGACGACGACATAAAGTGCGTTTAGGTAGGACGATATCCATTGGCTCGTAGATAAATTAAGGGTCCTTATTCTTTTTCTAAAAATGGAGAATGGATATTTTAAATTAGTATGTCTTCTTGAATCATCGTTGAGGCCAAGGGCGGATCGAACAATTACATGTTGCTAAATTACAAGAAAATCTTACCCTGTCGGATTTAGGTATGGTCGTATTAATTCAAAGCACATTATTATGGTTTTGTGATTGAAGGCAGCCACCTTCGGTAGACCAGTGGTGCCACTGGTGGACACCAGCCACGCGAACACTTTATCTGTGTCGAATTCTGCTGGTCTGAAATGAAATGGTTGTGTTTTTCAATTATTGCTGCTAAAACTATCTCAGCGTACTCTCGCGTAAACATCTTAAATATCCATACATATCCGTACTTATTATTAATTATAATAGTATAACACGTTGTCTGGGACACCATAAAGGACATAGGGTACCTTTCATCCAGAAAAAAAGGACTAATCCCGAGGGATTAAGGAAACTAACTCCTGGCTAAGTGTAATAGCAGTAACGATGTCAGGCGATATACTGCTTTTTCAAAGCGGACGAAGTCGCGGGCACCTGTTTGTAATGTCAAAATAACTGCTTTTTACTACTTTTTATTAACATTTTTTTGGTTACCGTTGCCTATAACACAAGCAACGCCACATCGACTATATTAGGATTAAGCATAAGAAATTGGTAAGTAATAGGCTCTGGTATCCTATACTTAACAGTGAACTCAGTGTTTCGGTCACTGCTGTTATTTTACTGTGGTCTTCTGTAAGGGAGTGGTTACTGCCGCCAGACGGGCTGCCCAAAGAGACTACGAAACTTAGTGTCGGCTTGCCACTACTTAAAAAGCTTTCTTGTTTAGTTAGTTTCAGTTATAAAACGCTAAATAAATTGAGTAAATTACTAGAATTGACTCAAAATTTTAGATTTCAAAATCCGAAAATCTCCTAAAATATTGAAGCAGACACTTCCTCGAGGAATTAGTTAAATAAGTTAGATAAGATTGTTATATAAGTGGTGGCCAAATAAAAGATTTCAATAAGTTACGTAAAAGGATTATTGATATTATTAATTGATAACACTGATTAGGACTGATTTATTGATTGTATTATTTATTTCTGTTGGGATTATGTGTTACAAATCACTAAACGAAAAAAACGGTAAGTATCAATAATTCGAACCGGCGGCGGTAGATTAACTTGTTGTAAATCACCCAAAGGGTTTTGTTTGTCTGTCTTGAGGTCTGCCTTTATGGTTAGTCCCAAACTAAGATTAATATTTGTTTCCCGTCCATAGAAGTTGGTGTTGTGCTTTCTTAATATTGTGTGTGTACATTTCAATTTTCAATACTCACTTGAATTCTTCTGTGGTAGAGAAAGAGTATGATTTAACAAATTTTTTATAACTGGTGGGTGTCAACAATTTGCTGAATGTAACAATTTTCGTGTTGAGTCCTAATTCGTCGACAACTTTCTTGTAATCCTCATAGTTGTCAGATTGACAAAAAGCTATTTTCGGCTTGATTTTTGTGAATAAACTCTTCAATTCATCTGAAACAAACGAGCAATTTTGTTATTATATTGTTTAAAAATCATTTATTTTATTTTTCCAATTAAGATATTTGTGAAATCTAAAGTTACACATAAAAATTTTACGATGTTACCTCAGACAATCAATATGAGGCCTAATGAAATAGTTTAGAACTATCCTTGAGCTCAATTTTTAAAGTCATAGAAGGTTATTTTCAAAATCACATTAGTCTTAATTTTTCAGAACATAAATAAAAGAAAGACATTTAAGAGAATAAACTAGATTTACATAATATCAGCTATCAGCTTTTGATTTTCTATAAATAACCATTCTTTATTAACATCGTTCTGGTAATCTATCTATCTAATCTATTGTATAATCTTAGTTTTTACAATAAAATTGAAATCCCAACCACAAATACCAACCAAGTGTGCATACCTGTCTCAAATAATGGATCTACTCCAGCAATGGGTAACCCGTTAAGCAGACCCGCATAGAATGGTATATGAAGATCTAGATGATTTCTTCCACTCAAAGCGATCACATCTCCTGGTTTGAGACCGATATTTCTAAAACAATTCGCCAGTTCTATACTGCGTGCGAGGACCTGAGCATTTGTCTCCGATTCTCCTGTAGCTGCGTCGATCTGTGTGAAGAAGTGCAATTTTCCAAACAAAATTCCTTGAAATTACTTTTTTTATTTGAAAAGGTCAACGGTCGCGGCTCAACGGTCCAGGCTGTTTCTGACCGGTCCTATTGGAGAGTTATGGGGGAGGCCTATGTCCAGCAGTGGACGTCCTGCGGCTGAGATGATGATGATGATGATTTGAAAAGGCGGACAGGCAGACACTAAACTAGATGGTAGGTGGCTACCAACGCCTATAAACACAAGTAGCACTCGAAGAACGCTGTTGGAAAGATAAGGAAGGAAGGTGATTATAAGCTGGCACCCCTTACTTCTTATTTCACATTATTAGTTCCGTTTCAGATTAGCTTAGCTTCTTGCTAATTGCCTAGCGGCTATGGTACCATAGCTACTTCAAGTATCTTCTGTAATAAATGATTCATATGATGTTCCATATGATTCCATTGATAAAATTGTTTCTAATCTATAGATTAAATTCTTTTGGTTTTTATGTTGCTCAGAATTCTTTTTTTTTTTGCTTTTCTTAATACCTATAGTATTCCTATCAAGCATATATAATATCCAGAGAATCATGATCCTGTGAATCTGACCCTATCATCAGTCAAACGTTGTCTCACCAGGCTAACATTGTCCTCAGTAAATCTTCATGATATTACCTAAGTTTATTTTTCACATCCCATTACAGCTTCCATATTTTTTTCTTTCTTTGTAAAACCACTAACATCGTTTAATATATTGCTCTTTCTACGAAGTGAAATATTCTATCTCTACTTTTACGTATTCCTAAAAAAATATTCAGTTAACACTATTGCCTATAATGTTATTATCTACATATTCATTTTAAAATGTAGATATCATAATAATTTTCAATTGGGAATCAATCCAGAACTTAATTATTTTTGTTATCAAACAGAAGAAAAATTAATACGTGGTTTGTTGCTGTTTTGATTAGATTTGTGATTAGGTTTAATTCCGTTTATCACCTTATCACATAAATTGTAATGTCGCGTGATTAGTGACGACCACTTTCCTTTTAGTGCGCGATCCGGTATAGAAAACATATACCCTAATCTTTTATTTAATTGAAATTTGTATCAAATGAAAGGTTATTTTATTCACTACCCATAAGAATTAAGATGACACAACAAAAGTTTGTCACATCTGCCTAAATGTGCCTAGGGTTTAAGTATCATACCTAATGCAATTTTTGAAGATTTTTGAACCCCTCCTCCCCCCCTCCCTCAGTAACGCGCCGTATCGTTTTTCTGTACCCTCCCACCCCTTCACTAAATGTTACGTAACAACCAAGTGACCATTTTTCCAACAAAAAAGGTTGCCAACTTGGGAGAACAAATTAAAAATGACGTACAACACACTCGAGCGATTCCCCTCCCGCCTCTGTAACGCATCGTAACGTTTTACAAGACCCCCACCTCCCCTCCTCCCAAATTGCGTTACGTACGTTGAACGTCCCCTAGGCCATTGAGGTATACCTAAATGTTATACGTCCTACGTGCTAGAGACGCTAACCTTAGTAAAAGTTTTGCTCCATTCACGAAACTTTCTCCATAAATATGCTGCAGCGCTAAAACAATAATTATATTGTCACAACAAACAATTCAAATATGTAGCGCTAGATTGCTTTTAAGTGTGTTCTCTAATAAGTATTAGGTACATTATACCTGAATGGCCTACGTAGCCTAGATTTTAGATGTTTAATTTTATACGCGAGCGAGGCCAGTGGCAGAGAAGCGTGACAAACTTTTGTTAAGGCAACTTAATATTGTTGGGTAGGGAATAAAATAAAATAACATTTAATGTGATAAAAATGTAATGTAATAAAAATTTCGTTAGGAGAGATAAATAGATAGAAGATTGGCTGCTCAGGGCGTGTTCGAGTAAGATACACGCTGGCCCGTGGTCCGACTATCTGTCCTACCGATCATATAAAAAGGGAGTATGTGCAATGATATTTACAAGAAGCGATAATTACTATTCACTGGCAACATTGAGGATTTAGAAGGTGGTACAGTTTACGGATCCGTTGCCTGGTAGATTAACTGTCCATAGTTTATGTATGAACTATTCATGTTTTCAAGTTTTCAATTTATTTCTTTTTTTCAAGTTGTTTCTTCACTAACTTGAGCTTGTTAACAATCTCTCTTGTCACCATTGATCTTTGCTTCGACGAAGAATTTATTGAGAATGCTTTTTGCTTCCCTTTTTATCTTTGAGGCATAATGTTGACTTTACAATTTAATTAGGTACGAAGTTGTTCACTTCTTTTCAAAAAATGTACTCGTTCACGTCCATTGATGGACCCATTAGGTCAACTAAAATAAATTTATTCAGGGGACAAATACAGAAGGCGATACTTCTTGACACAGCACGTAATGTCAGTAAAAGGTTCCTCACTCTGCAGTCCGAACCACCATTAGTTTAGGCCTTCTTCCGCTATCAGCGGAATTATAGTTTTCTTTTTTTATGATATAAATTGTTTGTTTTATTTAACATTGTAAAAAATTTATATTAAGAAAGTAAATAAATAAGTGTATAATAATAACATTGGCGAACGGTCTTTTAGTGAAGAGCCTCGACGAACACCTTGGAAGGACAGATAAACTTCTTGACACAGCGCGTATTGTCAGCAGGTTCATCACTCTGTAGAAGCTTTATTGCGGATGTTAGAATTTTTAGATGATAACATTCGCGTATGCAGATGCGGTTTTTTTTAATATAATAATTTTTTTATAGAATGAATGTTTTAATAGATTTAATGCAGAAATAAATGATTGAAAATGATCATTTTAATATTTTTTTATTAAGACATCAAGCTTTTAGTATTAAACAGCTTAAAATTTAAATAAATAAACTGTAACAATTTCATAATTGACCCTACGGAAATCTGCCATATTTAGGACTAGCTGTTGCACACGACTTCGTCCGCGCAACTTTATAAAATGTAGCCTATGTTACTCACTTTAGCTTTCGATAGGTGAAAGAATTTTGAAAATCGATCCAGTAGCTTTTGAGTTTATTCATTACAAACTAAACCACAAAAATACATGATCATCATGATACGAAAATTTTGATGATATACTTTTTGGTTGCTTTTTTTATGCTCTACAATTTAGGTCATTAGCATTTTTCCTTTATTGTTGATTGTTGTTGAGATATCGAACGAGAAAGTTTAAAATTGATATGTTGAAACTTGTTCTTTGCTACTCTCTCTTTTCTCGTAAAACATATCAAAAATATGTTTATTATCAAATTATCTACGTGTCTATTATGCAGGTTCGGATAATCGAGGTTCTACTGTATTGTTACGACCAGAGTATGGAACATTCTCGATAGCCCTGGACTCTGGAAAATTCCACACACTTCATCGCGCCCCACAATGAATAGATAGTGCCTTTTTTGTACGCCTTTTTGTAAATGTCAAAGCAAACTGTTCCTTATGGTTGCGACATAAGGCTCACATTCCACTAACAGCAATAGCCTTCGAGAAGTTTTAATAAATTTGTTTACGACTTAAGTTTCTAGTAATTTCCAAAACTATCCGGACTTTCTGAGCGAGTATAAATACGGGTGCCATCGCTCGAGAGGACAGTTCTGCGACAACTAGCGATACGATAACAACACTTGTGAGCTTTTACGAAGATATTTGCGACAGTGCATAATTGACACGTAGATAATTTGATAATAAACATATTTTTGATATGTTTTACGAGAAAAGAGAGAATAGCAAAGAAGTTTCAACATATCAATTTTAAACTTTCTCGTCCGATATCTCAACAACGATCAACAATAAAGGAAAAATGCTAATGACCTAAATTGTAGAGCATAAAAAAGCAACCAAAAAGTATATCATCAAAATTTTCGTATCATGACGGAGAGCCGAGTTATCGCAAAAAAATAAAAATTTACCCCTTTTTCAAGATGGCGGCGAAAGCTCATAGGAAATCTTGGTCGACAATTTGAAGTTAAGCTTTACTGAGCCCCCCCCCCCCCCCCCCCCCCAACACAATATCCAAAAATCAGCTTTTTATGTTCATTTTTGTTTCCAAATGTATATAATGACTGGACTATCAATATAAAAAAATGTCGAGGAAACGAAGTCCTAACTGGTAACTCACCGATCAGACATGTATTCCAATTTATGTTCAATTTTTGAAAGCAAATATAATGTTGATGCTTTCGACAAACGAAACCTTTTTACGAAATCATAGTTATCGTAATTTTGAAAGAAATCACTCCTTTCCTTGAACAATCTAGGACGCGGCCTTGGATAATCTTCTTCACTATCATCAGACTTATTTATCATTAAACGACCTGACATTTTACTTTATAAAGTGTTCACGTACCAACTTAGAACACAAAACTAACACGTCCTAAAACAACAGCTGTTTTGAAAAATTGTCGCCATCTTAGTTATTTATTCCAAGAATAAGCAGTTATTCCGTCAAAATCGGTGGTATAAAATTTATACCTGGGTTAGTAAATTTATGCTAGGTGAAATGTTGGTGAAACAGAATACTTCTTTACTCTTGAGTAAATAGTGATTTAGTCTGAGTATATTTTACTCTCCTTTGGTGAAATCCGCCCTAAGTATAAGCACAGATTAATAAGTAGTTACTTGGTATAAGCCCGTGGTATAAAAAATTATGGGAGTAAAATCGAAATTGTTACACGAATGCGTTATATTTATGCGTTCTATTTTTTGAATATTTTAGAATACCTGAAGTTTCAGATATTGAGCCATCTAAACGATATTATTTAAAAAAAGAACAAAGTTGTTCTTTTGGCGTGTTCGAATTGTGAAAATTTAAATTTTATAATGGTTCCTACCTATAAGGAGTAAACGTTGTCGGAGCTGACACACAATTTTTTTATAATAATAATAATAAATGAGCTTACATGAAAAATTTCATCCGGTTGCTTCTTGACCCAATGTAGGAAATAATGTCCAAGATGATATTTTTTGTCATTCAATTCGACCATACCATTAATATTATTAGCCATGGTGAGAACTTGAAATGCTTAGTTAGATTGTAACGTATACTATCCAAAATCACGACTAAAATCTTTGTCGTGTGTTATACATTGCTTTTATAGTCACCTGATTAAACTGTGTGTTGATTTTATAATAGATAGGTAAGTATATCCTGATAGTGAAAGTTTTCCTCCGCACTACTACTTTAATAATACGTAATGAGATAGTGCTCAGCTCATACATCACTAAATTATCCATTAATGATAACGATTCACCAAGTTTATTAAGACATGGGCTAACGTCGGACCGAATACAATTTTTACTAAAATGAGCGAAATATATATATATGTTGTGTTGGTTTGTATATTACTCAAAAACTCGAAAACTAGTCAACCGATTGACTTGGAATTACACAACATTGTATTTAAACAGAGAAATGGTCTTATGTACTTTTTTCCAAAATTCCAACGGATACAGATTTTTTATTTAAAAAACCTAGTTCAGTACTGTCAGTCGTTCAATAAACACGTCATTCCCAGTTCTCTCAAAATTTTAAACAAAACTGCATACAAATCGAAGATAATTCAAATAACTTACTAAAAAAAAGAACTGGTGCCAATAGTTGAATTAAACTATTAATTGTAACGCCTCGCGATAACGAGTGAAATATCCAAGTGCAAAATAGTGCAATTGCTATCTGAGTTACCTTTCATTTTAACAAAAATAAAACCTAAATAAAACCAAAAAACAGTTAAAAGTGACACTGGTGACAGATAAAACAAACATTCATAACCGGTCAATCCTCATTCATTTGGACGATAGTGTTGCCATTTATAAAAAATAAAAAATCTGTGGTATTTTCGAAAACAAATGGATTTACAATTTAAATTGATTTTGTTGTGAAAAGAACAGGTGAACGACGAAATAACAGTATTGTACAATCTATACGCCAAGACAGCTGCAAAATTCGTCAAAATTGGGCGGCGGAAACTAACACACAACGAGGTTATCAGAAGCCTAAAGGAACTAAATAGCCTTTAGAAACACTGGGTGCAGGAACATGGGGAATCCCTGCAGCTATTTACCCACCTTTTAAATATGGAAAAGGCCAAAGAGAAAGAATGCGATCTGCCTTGCTCTCCGGATAGTCCCCGGCGCTTCCAGATAACCGGGCCTGGAAGCGAGAAATATGTAAGCGAGGACAACCAGGCCCTTTCGTCAGTTCATGTTACTGGAAACACTACTCAAAAACGCTTTATACAACAGGTTTTCCATCCTAACCTATATACGAAAAATCGAAGCTCGTTACTGGGAAATATAACTCAGCTGGACATGCCCACACCAATGCTATTAGACAGGGCGCCAGAAACAACTAATCCAACACCTCCAGACTGGCAAAGAGTACTCGTAGCTAGGAATCACAAAAGAAAAAAAATGTCACAATCGCCACCTCCTGAGGGAATAAGTACTAGTAACCACTTCAGCGAACTGTTGGTTGACCCCACAGAAGCTCTAAATAAAACTAAAGAAAAACAACCTAGCAAACCAACACCTATTATCCTATATGGAATCGATGATGTTAAAAAGCTAACGGAATTCCTTGAAATGTCTGCGGATAAGTATTGCTTCACTCTAAAAGTTGTAAACAGGAACCAACTAAGAATATCTAGTACAGATGTAGCAACATACAAAAACATAATCACTAGTGTTAGAAACAAAGGCCTCATAGGTCATACTTTTAATTTAAAAGACCAGCGTTGCTATAGAGTGGTTATTAAACACTTACACTATACGACACCACTTACCGCTATTAAAGATGAAATAGAAAAGACAGGAAACCAGGTTTATGGAGAAATTATAAATGCAAGATTTGGACCGGACAAGAAACCAACATCTACCTTTTTTGTAAATATTGTCCCAGGTCCAAACAATAAGTCAGTGAAAGACATAAAATACATTTACCATCAGTCAGTTTTGATCGAGGACCCAAAAAAGAGTACAGCACTACCGTAGTGTCAGAGATGTCAACAATATGGCCACACGAAGAACTATTGTATGAGACCTTATCGTTGCGTCAAATGTGCTCAGGGACATAAAACCGCAGATTGCCCTAAGAAAGATCGGACTACACCAGCTAAATGTGCCCTTTGTCAAGGTGAACATCCAGCTAACTACAAAGGTTGTGAGGTATACAAGCAAATACAAGACAGAAAATTCCCCAAGACGCAGAACCAAAGAACGCTAAAAATAGATCAGAGACATAGCACCCAACATGCAAACGAACATCCACGAGAACAAAGAGACGGAATTCTTTACTCTGAAATTCTAAAAAATAAAACGGAAGAACCACCACCTAATACCAACACAACAAACAAAATAGAGGAACTGCTACTGAAACAATCAGAAAAGTTCGAAATACTCTTACAACAGATGAGTACCATCTTAGGTCTCATAACCACTCTCATCACTAAACTATCAAAATGACTGCTCTCAGAGTGGCCACTTGGAACATCAATGGGTTAGCTCCGAATAAATCTGAACTAGAACTTCTGACTACAAATCAAAAATTGGATGTCGTTCTCATCTCTGAAGCACACTGCACAGACAGAAGCAATGTTAAAATTAAAGGATGTAGTACTTACGTCACCAATCATCCTGATGGCACCGGACACGCTGGAACTGCCATAGTAATACGAAGTTCAATCAAACATCACGCTCTACCGCAATATGAAACAAAGCATATCCAAGCAACTACGATAACAGTCGAAAGTAAATCCGGAAATCTTAACTTATCTGCAGTGTACTGCCCGCCAAAGCATAAGATTGACAGCTCAATGTTCAACCATTATTTTTCGACGTTAGGAGGTCGATTCATCGCTGGTGGCGATTGGAACGCCAAGCACACATACTGGGGCTCTAGACTAACAACAACTAGAGGCAGACAGCTCAAACTAAGTCTTGGCAAAAACAATTTAACTCCAGTCTCCACTGGCGAACCAACATACTGGCCAAATGATCCGAAAAAGAAACCTGATCTTTTGGATTTCTTTGTCATCAAAAGACTTTCAAAACACCATTTGAAGGCTGAATCATGTCTGGATAGTAGCTCTGATCATACTTTAGTTATATTAACTGTTAGCACTACATTAATTCATTATGAGGTACCAGAGAGTCTTTATAACAACTTCACTGACTGGAAAGGCTTTAGTGATTATATCGAAGAGAAAGTCGAACTTAACTTGTCTCTGAAAAAAACTGAAGAGATAGAAGAGGCAACTCGCTACATAACAAATCTTATACAAAAAGCGTGCTGGATTAATACCCCTACAATAAAGAAAAAACACTCCGTAGAGAATTTGCCACTCGAAATTAAGCGGATGGTGTTGGAAAAAAGAAGATTGAGAAGAATTTGGCATCAGTCTCGCCAAAGATGTGACAAAACCGCTTTAAACAGAGCCATTAAGAAGCTTAGAGACATGCTACATAATGCCAACAACGACACACTTCGGCATAAGCTGGAAAATCTTACTGCTACAACCTCGACTGACTACTCCCTCTGGAAAAATATGACAAGACCTCAACAAATAAAATATGCAATTAGCACTGATCAGGGATGGGCTAGGACTGCTAAGGATAAAGCCAATGTATTTGCAAACTATCTTAGCAGAGTCTTCATGCCAAACGAGAGTAACTGCACTGACTTCAAAAAAGTGGTTGATGAAACACTGCAACAGGACTTCCAATTGTCTCCTCCACCTCAACCGGTAACAACACAAGAACTGGCAAGAACTATAAGACAGCTTCCAAAAAACAAAGTTGCAGGATTCGATTTGATAACTAAGGAGGTCCTCACACAACTCCCACGAAAGGCATTGGTTTTTATTACTGTTCTGTTTAATGGAATAATCCGAGTACAATATTTTCCGGGTATGTGGAAGCTATCATTAATCACAATGATCCGCAAGCCAGGAAAACCTCCGGAGCATGTAACATCCTACAGACCAATCAGTCTTCTGCCAATCTTGTCTAAGGTGTTCGAGAAGACACTATTTCATAGAATGGCGTCGATATTGATCGAGAATGAAATTATACCAAAACATCAGTTTGGCTTCAGACGGGAGCACTCTACGATAGAACAAGTGCATCGTGTGGCTGAAAGAATACGAAGGTCCCTTGAAACAAAGGAATACTGCTCAGCTGTATTCTTGGATATCCGTCAGGCCTTCGACAAGGTATGGCATAAAGGGCTACTATTGAAAATAAGAAGTTCTCTGCCTGACAGCTACTATCTGCTTGTGAAGTCTTACCTGTCTGATCGTATGTACCAAATGCGTGAAGGTGATGAAACATCTGCAATCCATGACATAAGAGCTGGTGTACCACAAGGCTCCGTCCTTGGACCAATCTTATATACAATATATACAGCAGACCTACCGGAAGAGAGTGGAGTTATGATTGCCACATTTACTGATGATACGGCATTGCTGGCCAGCAACAAAGACCCTCAAAGAGCTTCTGAAATACTGCAACAGAGCCTATGCAAGGTGGGCGATTGGCTCGAGAGATGGCGTATCGAGGCAAGTGCCTCCAAGTCAGTTCACATCACCTTTACACTGAGAAAGGGAGATTGTACTGCAGTGAGTTTGGGTAGTAGTATTCTGCCTCACAGTGATTCCCTTCGATACCTTGGGTTCTACTTGGACAGAAGACTGACCTGGAAAAGACACATCAAAACCAAACGAGACGAGCTGAATATACGATTTAGGACCATAAACTGGTGATGGCACGCAACTCAAAACTGTCAACAGATAACAAGCTCTTAATCTATAAAATGATTCTAAAGCCAGCATGGATGTATGGAATTCAACTGTGGGGAAGCGCCTGTGACTCCAGTATACTGATCCTGCAAAGGCTACAGAATGCCATATTGCGAAATATATCAAATGTACCATGGTTTGTGACTAATGCCGAAATCCATGAAGCGCTAAACGTCAAAACAGTTAAGGAGGAGATTAAACTATCGGCCTTTAAATACAAAAAACGGCTCCAAAATCACCCAAATGAGCTAGCCACGCAACTCATCACGATGACATATGACAAACGCCTAAAACGCCACGATATCCAAGGTTTGGATGCTAGGTGGTGAAAACTAAGTAGTTGCATCTCCTGCAGGGGAGAGCCTCAAAAAGACAGAAAAGCACACAACAGATTTGCTTATAGTTGAGAATTGACTGATTGCAAATGAAAACGCAGCAAAAAAAAAACATGGTTTTCATATGTTGACCGTTATTATGGCAACCGTGAAACGTTGCTGACTGAGCGAAGCGTGCATTGCACAGCAAATTTTTGCAGCTGCTCGGAGATAACCGATAATCAATAGTAATAATAAATCTCTAAGGGTCGGTCATGGAGTAAGTTACTTTGTTTTCAGATATTGTGTTTATAGGCTCTATACATTATATACTGAAACTAAATTGACGATTTTTAGAATTTTTTTCTGTATGTATGTATGTTCCTCCATAACTCTGAAACGAATTAACTGATTTTCATGAAACTTGGTAGATAAACATTTGGACGTACGGGACACAGGATAGGCTACTTAATATTTTTCAACGCGGACGAAGTCGTGAGCACCAGCTAGTATATTATAAAAATGGAGTTTTTCTTAAACATTGTGTAATATATATAATATATTCAAGTTCAAAGTTCAACTTTGAAAATGAACTTTTCATAGGGAAACTTTTCAAAGGCGAATAGGGAAATGTATCTCATTTCCCTATTTCCCTATGAAAATCTGACTGACTTAAAAAAAGATAGACAAATTAGTGATACGTAGTAAAGTTAGTGGTATACTTACGATATAGTATAGTATTGTAGAAACTATCGAATTATTGTCGGCAAAATAATAATAATTTACTATCGTATTCAAATGATAAGTTCATTTGACATTGTCTGTGACACTATGTAATTTTCCACGACTTGAAATAACTTGTAATTAAAAAAAAGTGGGATGTGGCTCTGTCGTGTGTTTTACGTGGCTAAGTGGCTAACCCCCCCCCCCATATACCTACAAAGTAAAAAGTATATAATACAATATAAAAAAGCATATAAAAACCCTCTAAAATGTATTATTAAAATAGTCGACCCTTTAACCGCCAAAGTCGGATTTATCCGACAATTATTTTCGTACCCATTTCGCCAGAGTCGTATATATACGACAAATTCCTCTACTTGTACGATGTTTACTTTTAAATCTTCGCGTTGCTTCTCTTAATGAATAAATAACAAAAAAATATGAGTCAAGCGCTATACAAAACCAAGCGGTTAAAAGGTTAGTAAAAAAAAAAACAATTAGAGCTATAACCACTAAAGTTAGAATAGAATGATTTAATTCAAACGAAATCTTGAACTTCCATGCCAAAGCCAATGTTCGATCAGTAGGTGGTTGTTATCTTAATCATGTTCAATAACAAGGAAAATTATCTACAGAATAATTTTGATTGGCTAATTATTATTTTATTAATCTTTTACCTGTTCTAATGCGACAGACTGACGTTTACATAATGTACACCTGACAATTTAGGAGATTGATTTTAATAGATTAGCACCTAGCTTTTATTATTTTTACAAAAAGATCAAGTTCTCCAGTGGCGAATTCATATCTACATTTGCTGTTTGTGGCTTGTAGGCTATTAAAATTTTGCCGCCCTTTATAATAATTCTATATCTATAATAATTTAATTTTAAGATTCATTTTAAAATATTAATTTGTAATTTTAGAAACAAAAACTAATATTATAAACTACACAAAAAAATTAAATGAGTAGGTGATAGAGAGAAATAACTATTTCGGCCACAACTCGCCATTTTTTTTTACTTTTACCATTTTTAAAGTTAAAAGTTAAGAATAATTTAAAGGAATTTACTAGAACCTAATCAACATTGATTATGAGAATTTTTAGTTGGATTAAGATTAATATCTTGATACTGTTTTCCGGTATCTATGCTTGATACGAATATCATCGTCTTTCGATTCTATCCGTGTTTTTATTGACAAATATTTTAAAAAATATATTTAAAAAATAGAAATATAGACTAGAGAACTATTTGTGGGTAACTTTTTGTGGGTAATGCATTGGGTAACTTTTTGTGGGTATAGCCTCGGGTAACTATGTAGGTTCAAATTGTTAAAATTGATAATAATATATTTGGTACCTTTTTTTCGTATCACCAAAACTTATATTATTAACAACACTGTGTTTTTTGGCTTGAATTCCCTATTGCTCCTGAGCGGGATGGGAAAATTAAGAATCTGTTGTACTTTAAACACAATATGTAAATCATTCAACACATTGAGATATATTAATTCTGGTACGACGCACGGGTGTACCACTTGAAAATTTCCACTTATTTCCAAATTTGAAAGACCATGTTTGTGGAACCAAATTTGATGATGATAACGTCATGGCTGTCGTAGAGGAGTTTTCCGATACTAAAGAAAAAACTTCTTTTATGATGAATTAAAAGAATTAAAAATTTACCTAACGTGTATCTACTGACTGTGTTGGAAAATAAAATAAAAATAAAAATATCTTTGATTCACCGTGGTACATACATATAATATGTTACTCACAAATTCTGGAGTGATCCACGGGAGACAATTCTTCGACGCCTTCCTCTCGTCTTTCATCGCGTTGGAGATGCTGGCTTTTTGGTTCACACACTCGCGACTCGAAATCACTCCAGGTAGGTGTAATATATCCAGCTGTTAGGAATAATCCTATTCAAGAATAGCCTGAAATCCTTCAGGCGGTCGCAGGTTTGGAGAAGGCTCCAAGGGATGGAGTCTACAAAGGCGGTAGCGGTTTAATTTTAAACGGATTCGTGATTAAGTAGTCGCGCAATATGTTAAGTACTGCTTGAAATACCCTTAACCAGTATTTAGGTATAACAAAGCTGGTACTATGATAATACTGCTAACCGCAACCGAAATTATGATTAAATCAATCTAACAATTGGTCACTTGTAACAATCAGGGTCAGCCTTGAAGATCGACAGACAGGCTGACGGGCCACTTGATGGTAGGTGGCTACGGTCGCCAATACCACATGCAACGCCACATGTTATGCAGCAAATGCGTTGCTGACCAGAGTAAGAGATTGGGAGGGGATAGGGAAATGAGCTTAGTAAATAATAAAAGTTTAGTGAATTCAACTATTCATTTGAGCTAGAGAATTTATGTGAATAAAGATGTGTGGAACATCAACAAAAATGCTTAACCTTAAACTTACGTTAAACTTACCTACTATTATAAAATTTATTACAAACGTTATATCCAAAAGTACATTTTTCTAACAGATAACAAGTTTAAATTAATAATATTTTTGTACTTTCATATAGAAATGTAATCAGAAATATTTGAAAATACATGTTTAAAGGTTTACATAAAATCCACTGCTTAAATGAATATTTAAGTATTGTGTATGTTGTAATATATTATGTATATTAACAGACGATCTTGCACTGACTAGTTTTGCTTAAAGCTCTCTTAAATAATCATCTTTCGGAAACTTTTTAACATTAGACTATTTAATAATTAACAAATTTATAGAATTTTACATATTATTAGCTAAGTTTAAACTATTTTCCGTTCACCGCTCCCCTGATCATTTGTTTTAAGCGCATACGCGCTATTTTACCACTAGCGGTTTCGGGCATTTCCTTTAGGAAAATCACGCCGCCGCGAAGTTGATTTTTGTCCGACATATTGTCTGAAAAATAGAGTTGTTATTTTAATATGTTGATAAAAAACACAATTCATGGCTACAGTACTTACTTACAGAGAAAATAGGAGTAATTTTTAAATTTTTATAAAGTGAACTGAGAAACAGACAAAAACTGTATAAAAGATTGGGCCGATTTTTTAAACATTTTCATTAAAATTCTAAATTCTGGTAGCGGTATGGCCGGCAAGTGTGTTTTTGTCATAACTTGGGCAGCCGTCAGCTGGCGACAGACACCACCTCCTTATAGAAGACCACGGTGAAATAACAGCATGTGCTCTTCTGTTTTGTTGAGTAAGTTGTTGAAGCCAGAGCCCATTTCCTTCCTAAGTACTTATGCTTTGTCATAAGTCAGTTTTCGGAGTAAGGTCCGAATGCGCTTACCGAAATCATCGTACGAAAGGATGTATATCCTGCGGAAGTGTAGTGGTCAAGGCTTATTATGTACCAAAAGCATGCACAACCGCGAGATTTAGGTACATCCTTAGACATTTCGTCTCGGTAGATTCCGATAATTTGATTCTTTAATCGGAACGACAGGAAAAAAGTCCGCGCGGTCCGATCAGTCGGACGAAGCAGTCGTACCACGCGGTCTAAGGGGGGTGGCGAATTACGTAGAGCAGTCGTGTACTATGACAACATACTCACGGCATCCACAGCCGATCAGACAACAAGCGCTAAGTGTAACCCTTTTGCAACTATACTAATATTATGCTTTATATTTTTCATTATTTTTAAATTACTACATGTGTGACAATAAATGGATACATTATTTATTTTGATAAATGCTTTTTTCCAGCCGAATAATTGCAATTTATGTTAGGTAACGCATCGCCTTAATAAAATGCAATACACTGTAACTTTCTTACTTTTCACAATATTTGTGACGTCATCTTCGGTAATTGTTGAGCCAGGCGTCTTCACAACACACGCGACAGGATGCTCTCCGTCTTCTGGATGAACGATGCCGGTCACGCACACGTCCTGGACTCCGTCGAGGGTTCTAATCACACTTTCAATTTCACCAGGATATACCTGCAATAGAGAAGACAGATCACTGAAGGGATTTTTTAAGTGAAAACTTCTTTAGGCGCGTGGTGCAAAAACACTGAACTCGTCCGTAACGCTCTGAGATCAACACCCTCGGTGAAGTTTAATTATGTGATATAAGCGCTATCTATCCGAATTAGTACGTACTTCTTGGTTCATATTTAGCTTAATTTCGTCAATAGTTTGATAAAATGTTAACAGATGCCGATAAAGTGTTTGAAAGTCATAGCGGTTCTAATGTTCCATAGTTTTCATTTCTGACATGCAATCCTATGACGGACAGTTTTCTTAATATTACTAAGGATGACAGACAGACTGACGGTCCCATTGATGGTAGGTGGCTATAGTCGCCTATGGAGACAAGCAACACCTGTATAAGTGCGCTGCCGAATTTGTAGCTAGATGGAAAAGTTTCTACTCATCTAAGTTGTGCGCAGCGATACCTTATCTAATGAATGCGGTTAAGTTCAGATCTACGGAGCGCAGTATGGTGGTAAAAACTTGAGGTAGGCATCAGAGCATTGTACAACAGGTAGAACACACAAAGAAAGTGTAAGCATTAGGATCGTTAATAATTCTAACAATTCGACGCTGCAAGGTGTGAAATGGATCTAGCTGGTACTTAGGCGCGCCAGCCCAGAAATGGGAGCAGTACTCCATTTGGGGCCTAATCTGCGCTTTTTAAAGTATAAGGCGCTACTCCGATGTGATTTGCCTTGTTCAACGCGTATTTCTTTGAAGGTAGAGTAAGCTAGAGTAGAGGATGCATTTTTCCAAATGACCTTGCTCGAAATTTCCACTCCCAGTAGGTATAACAATGCTTCTTGATATTTCGAGGGAAAGTGTCGGAAGAAAATGTGATAAACAACAAAAGATGAATTATCACTTATACATATATTCTTGTGGCAAATAAAAAAGTTTGTTAATCTGTGAGTTTGTTGTAGTATTCGATAAAGTTTGTTTACTTAAAGATAATTAATATTATAAATGCGAAAGTGAGCGCTATCTACCCGAATTAGTACGTACTTCTTCATTCATAATAAGCTTAACTTAGTCATTATTTTGATAAGATGTTAACAGATGACGTTGTTTTCACTTGCGACAATTCATTGTTGGATTCAGTTACAGAAAACTTGTCTGAGTTGTAACTTACATGAATACGTTTGTATTTAACAAGTGATTTCATTCTATCGACGTAGTAGTAAAGCCCAGCCTCGTCCCTGTACAGTAGATCTCCAGTCTTAAACCAGCCATCGACAAACGCTTTCTTCGTTTCCTCGGGGTCATTATAATATTCCTGAAAATTAAAATATTAATTTTTACTAAGTCATTGGAAAAAGTTGTGGCTGTTATAGATTTTGAAATGTTATTGAAATCGAAAACTTTGTAAAGTTTTACAACATTGCGAAAAATTTAATTAAGTAAATACTGCGTTTTGCAGTTATTTGGGCAGCCCGTATGGCGGAAGTAACCATCTCCTTAGAGAAAACCTTTATGAAATAAAAGCATTTTCCATGATATCCATGTTTCAATGAAACCCCCGCCAAACCTTTGTCCGGCGTGTGTCATTTCTAAATAATTTTCTCCTACCATGGATCTTACCTATAACCTAAACATCGACACTCGTTATTCGGACGATAGGCAGGTACACCACGTAAAGCAAGTACCTACATTGAATTTCCTGACTTAAAAAAAACCGTTTTCTTTTAATAACATAGTCATTAATAGTCTCGTAAAAGTCAGATTACTTACACAGAAACTGAACCTCGATTTGCAGAACACTTCGCCGGTGACATTAGCTTCTGTTATTTCCTTGCCTGTGCTTACATCCATCAACTGAAAACGTTATGAAATTACATTATTTGCCATTAAATATTATGCAGCAAAATGTTTACTCAGTTTTACTCATCTTTCTATTTTTAAGTTTAAGACTAAGTATTTGTGGTACGCGGCTTCGCCTATTGCGGAATTTGACAGCATAGAAATGAACGAAGTTATGAACGAAAAATTACATTGGCGATCGGTCAAACAACTTTGAAGTTATAACAAACAACAAATTCATTGCACACAACCATACATTTCGACTACTTTCAGCAGTGTGATAAGAAATTGCTAACGTCGCGTGTTGGAAATATGCACAATGTCGACACGTGTTTGGTGGCATCGCGTTTTGATAGTGGTGTTCTGCTTATCAATCATTCAGAAATTAGGAAAATATCGCTTTTATCATAATTTTTTGAATCAGTATCTTATTTCATTCACCCACTTTGTCTTAGAATATCGACGGTCATTTTGCTATTGACATCGACATTTTCTACATCGATTTATTGACGATAATAACAAGTATGAAACTACTACTTATCATTATAAAAAACTTTAAAGTTTACGAATAGATGGTATTAAGTAAGTATTTTCAAAGGCTTACTTTAATATCGCTGAGGATGTCCATTTTGATGCCGCAGTTCCCGTCCGGACCAAAAGGCACGATATTTAATGTTGGACCCAAAGTTTCTGTTTGCGCGTATATTTCACAGAAGACTGCACCTTTCCGCAATTTAGACTGTAAATAATCCAAATTATATTTATTTATTTTATTTATTTATTTATTTATTTATTTATTTATTTATTTATTTATTTATTTATTTACAGGAACATAATTCATATAGTTAACTATGAAGACACACACTAGGCATGCAGGCCTGTATCGTGTGCTTCATAAATGTAATATATTTTTTGATATTTAAAATAAATATCAAAAAATAAAAATATTAATTATAATAATTAAAAATACAAATAATAACAAATTATAAATGACTAAATACACTAAATTACCTAATAATAAGTAGTTACATATAAAAGTAAAAGACACAACAATATTGCTATCTAACTATATTGTCGTTAGACAAATAAATCAGAGTAAAGTAAAATTTTAAATCTATAAGATAGAATATTTTGCTACCAAATTATAAGTTCAATTCACAGTAAAATCTTCATTATTTAAGTAAATTTTTTTCATAGAAATATCTAATGGAAATCAAGGTATATTTTGAAATAACGCCGTTTAAAATTGATTGGTTAAATTCAAGTAATAAAGTAAATAAGTGCGCACCGTAAATCTCATTTTATAAAGAGGCAGGAAAGCTTAATATTTAAGTATATATAATTTATCAGAGGGAGATAAAGTTAGATAAAAATAATTACCTTTAAAATGGGAATGTATTTTTTGGGCATTTTACCTCCAGTACATAAAATAATGTCAAAACATGTCATGTCACAATACTTTTGGCTGTTTACAATGGCGCATAGCAGATTAGGGCTGCTCGTTGCTGTGGTGGGCTGAAAATGAAAGAAAATGATTATGATTATTTTCTTTTTTTTTTCGTGTAAAAAGATTATATTGCTTAAGTAACTTGTATTTTAAAAACTCTACTCTACGTCTTTACTGTCACCTGGGATCACAAGTAATACCAGTCCAGAAACAAGTAGGTACCTTTTTTTTAACGTTGGGAAATCCTCTTGGATACCCAGCAGTGTAGGGGCCTGCCTGCCGTCTGTTTAGCGAAAATAGCGGAATAAAAGGCAAAGTGGGATAAGGAAGGGATGGGGGGGGGGGGGGGGGCAATGGGCTCTGGCATCCCTTACACACTCACCAAAGCACAACAGCCAATATTTTGCGGGAATTAAAGCGGGATCCCGCTGTAAAAGCGAATTTACCGCAAATTTCCAGCTGGAAAGAAAGCTGCGAGATTGCAAACCCTAGTAACCCTAGTAAGAAAGTTTTTGTATAAAATTTGCAGAAAAAGTTGCATACGTGTGTAGCCGGGGAGGAGTCGCTAGTAAGGTATAAAATCAATTGTACCTTGTACTTATTGATGATATCAATAGCATGATCTACAGTTGCAGGTTCTGACGATTGTATCTTGCAAGAGTTGACGACGACATAAAGTGCGGATAGGTAGGACGATATCCATTGCGTCGAAGATATATGAAGGGTCCTCTTTCTTTTTCTAGAAATGGAGAAGGGATATTTTAAATAAGTAATGTCTTCTTGAATCATCGTTGAGGCCAAGGGCGGATCGAACAATTACATGTTGCTGAATTACAAGAAAATCTTACCCTGTCGGATTTAGGTATGGTCGTATTAATTCAAAGCACATTATTATGGTTTTGTGATTGAAGGCAGCCACCTTCGGTAGACCAGTGGTGCCACTGGTGGACACCAGCCACGCGTACACTTTATCTGTGTCGAATTCTGCTGGTCTGAAATTAAACGGTTGTGTTTTTCAATTATTACTGCTGAAACTACCTATATTCAGCGTAGGTACATTTTGAGGGATGTGTAACTAAGAGCCAGTAAAATTCGGGACTTGAGAGGGAAAAAAAATTGCGCTATTCTTTATCGTAATATAATATAATTGCTATAATTTATGATAATTTATAATTAAAGAATGTTTCTTCTGTACTAAATGTATTCATTTAAACTAAGACTGCTACTAATTTAAACTACTAAGAATGTTCATTTAAAAAATATTCACTTAAAAATGTGTTGACCTTGCGGGCCATCCCTGCATTCGTTCGTTTCGTTATTTTCGAGCTCAAAGCGCCACGCATGCTCATGCGCATGCCCCCCGAAGTGGAGCCGGATTCAGTTAGTTATAAAATAATTATGTCGCTGTCCGCATCTGTTTGTTTCTCCATTAACTTCTTCTAAGCCTCGTATTAAACGATTTTCATACGGTTTTCACTAATGGAAAGAGCGATAAACGAGAAAGGTTTGCTTATGTCAATAATTTGCAAAAAAAAAAAAGAAATTGCATTCGTGCAAATCCTTATTTGCATATATTCTATATTTCTATTCTTCCTATTTTTTCAATTATAAGACGCCAGTTAAATTGAGTCAATTACTAGAATACATCCAACGTCGGGAATGGATTCATCGAAATCCAAAAATCTCTTAGAATTATTAAGCGCACTTCCTCGGGGAAATTGAAAGGGATAAGAGATTTATAATTTAGTTTCAACTGAAAAAAAATCACAATAATTTAATAAGTGGCGTCGGTAAAAGTTACATACATGATTGATTGTTTGTGAAGTATTGATATAATATAATTGATAACTGCTTTGGACTTGATTGATTATTCTATTATGATTATATTTTAAATTACTAAGCGAAAATGCCTAGTAGATATATATCGTTATATCGAACAGGTGGTAATAATTATTCAAATCAAATAATTTATTTCTCAAAAGTAGGATAACACTGTCACTTTTTTGAAGTCCAAAGTAAAAACTACTATATACTGTTTCGAAAACAAAAAGACGTTCTGGAAGAGAAGAAACGGCGAAAAAACTCCCCAAATAATTAAGATAACAACCAAAAATAATACTTGGCAAATTGATTTATTTGTTGACTTCTCTCTCAGCTACACTTGTACACTTAATCTTTTTACGAGTTATAGTCGATCGACGATAGCCACCTTTATTGGTGTGACATCTTGTGTCATCTTAGGGTGAGAGCCCCTTACATTACATCTACCTTTGTCGTTAATCCCTTAACTACGGTTAAGATTTGTTTCCCGTCCAAAGAAGTTGGCGTCGTGCCAACGTCACAATACGGTCCAATTGTGTATGCGTGCGCGCTATGTTCTATTGCTCATCAATGGATAATGGATAATTCAGAATAAATTTTAGCTACACTCATCGATGAGTTCGAGCCGCCGACTAGTACCTACAACCTTAATATTGTGTGTGTACATGTCAATTTGCAATACTCACTTGAATTCTTCTGTAGCAGAGAAAGAGTATGATTTAACAAATTTGTTATAACTATTTGGTGTCAACAATTTGCCGAATGTAACAATTTTCGTTTGGAGTCCTAATTCGTCGACAACTTTCTTGTAATCTTCATAGCTGTCATATTGACAAAAAGCTATTTTCGGTTTGATTTTTGAGAGTAAATTCTTCAATTCATCTGAAACAAACGAGCAATTTTGTTTATATTATTTAAAAAAACATTAACGATTTTTTTTTATCTAATTAAGATATTTTTGACGTGTAAGTTACGCATAGTAATGTTACGATGATGCCTCAGACAATCAATAATTATATTTTTTTTATGTTACGGTCAGTAGAGAGACTGACGGTCCACTTGATGGTAGGTGACTACCGTCGCCTATAACAAGCAACGCCATAGGTTCTGCAAGTGCGCTCTCGACTACAGTAGCCTTAAGTATAAGGAATTGAATCGAAACACAACAGCACGTTCTGCTGATTCTGTTAAATAATATAATTCACGGTGGTCTTCTTTAAGGGCTTGGGTACTACCGCCATAAGGGCTGCCCAAATGATTGCGAAACACGTCAGGTTGAAAAATAGTTTAGACCTCTATAATCTCTTTGGGCTCAAACATTTTTTAAACAGATTAAAGTTCATCGTTTGGATTACTTCATACCTCTCAATTTCATTTCACTTTAGTCTATTCAACCACTGCTAAAGTGTTTATATTATAATCGCCTTATTGTGTTCAGTATAAAATGTTCAAAGACTTAAAAAGCTATGTTCAAAATCAAAATACCAAGAGATAATCTTAATTTTCCAGGAAATTCATAATAATAGGGTCTATGTGAATAAATTAGATATTATTTACAAATCAACTTTTGATTTTCGACGAATAACTACATATTTTTTACTCTTAGATTTTTTACATAATCTACAATCGTTAGCGGTTCCTCTGATTTTGTTTGGAATATTATGAAATATTGTACAAGCTCAGCTTTCAATAAACCAACTAAGTGTACTTACATCTCTCAAAAAATGGATCTACTCCAGCAATGGGTAACCCGTTAAGCAGACCCGCATAGAATGGTATATGAAGATCTAAATGATTTTTTCCACTTAAAGCGATCACATCTCCTGGTTTCAGACCGATATTTCTAAAACAATTCGCCATTTCTATACTGCGTGCGAGGACTTGAGCATTTGTCTCCGATTCCCCTGTAGCTGCGTCGATCTGTGTGAAGAAGATAGAAACCTTAAAGATTAATGTAGAACAGTTTTCATACAAAGTTTCTTGTATGGAAATTAATATTTAAATGGGAAAAGACAATGTCCTTCCTTATCTTCTGCTATGAGAAAGATAAGATAAGGAAGGAACGCAATTATAGGCGTTGCCACTCCTTACTTATTACTTGTACGCCGAAATACAACAGGATACATTTTGGTGTTTCACATTATTAGTTCTGTTATTACCTAGTGTACCTAGTGCAGCCACTCAAGCGACAGTAACCACTCCCATACACTCCCCTTAAATTAGCTACTGTGAAATACGGCATATTTGCTATTGTGTTTATATGAGTGAGTAAGAGATCTGTCATCAGTCGAATGTTAGCCAGTTAGTCTAGCTCACTAGACTAACTGGCTTCCAGTATCTACGAGCATTATGTCTTTTTTTTCCAACATTTTCCTACATTCGCTTAGGTTTCTTTGTCACGTCCCAGTAAATACAGCTTCTATAATATTTTCTTTCTTTCTAGAACTGCTTCGATGGGCCAGTTTGTGGCGTGGGACGTTTGTGTTTGTCTTTCTGTATATTATCTATATTTATGTCCTTTGCTACAAATAAAATTTATTCTATTCTATTTAATGTATTACTCTTTCTCTACTAAGTTAAATATTCTATCTCTACTTTTATGTATCCCTAAAAAAAATTAAACCGGCTGATGGCTTCGTCTGCTTTGAAAAATAAAATATATAACACCTGAGAAACGCTTGACATCTTTAAAAATTGGACGCCACGCCCAATTTTCTATATTTTTAGACGATCCCTTGGGAACTTGACATTTTTCCAGAATAAAAATGTCCTATATTTTAATCCAGGTAACTGTGTGCAAAATTTCATTTAAATCCGTTCAGCTGATTTTACTTTATGAGGAACAAACATAGAATCTTTCGCATTTATTATTATTATTATTATTAGGATTAAAATTAACATCACATCTTATAATGTTATCATCTACATATTCATAGTATTTTCAATTTGGAATCAATCAGGAGCCTATAAATGTGTTGATTATGTGATTAAACGTTTATCAGAATCGGATTTTTGAGGCAAAAAACAAATTTAACGCATAATTTGTTGTTTTGATTATAAGATTAGGTTTACGGATTCCGTTTATTACCTTATCACGATAACCTAAACAACGAAAAACCTTCATTTCTGTACCTACATTAATAATCAATTTCATGGAAAAGTACAGTGGTCAATAGGCATATTTATTCGTAGACAATATTTGTTTAGGTTTGTTTGTCAATAGGCATTTGTGTTAGCATCTATTTAGCCATAAACTGAATCAGTTTATGGCTAAACATTAAATAAATCAGTTTATTTCTCTCTGTTCTTTTTAATTGTAAATATTAGATAATATCAAATATTATTAAATTATTATTTTACAATCGTAAAGTGGACATTAAATAGATTGTAGTAATATATTATTTATAGTGATATATTGAAAATTGTGTGTGTAACATATCTAGATAGACAATTGTTACAGTTGTCAAAAAATTAAGGTATTAGAAAAAATACATGTATCTAATTAGTTAATTGTGTATTTTCGATTAAGAAACAATGTCTCAATTATGCGCTGGATGCCACAAAAAGCTACCAAAAAGAGAATTTCTCACCTGCTTTTGCTGTAATTGTACATATGACATTGACTGTGCCAATGTATCTAGTCAGCGATTTTATAACACAATGACTCCTGAACATAAAAAACTATTGAAATGTCGAGCTTGCTTGTGCAAAACACCAAAAACTAGAAACTATGCATCAGTAAAGTCTGCAAATAATAAAAGTGGAACAAGCAACATCACATATAGAAAAAATATAACTGCTCGAAATAACGATACGTTAAGCTCTGAAGAGGAATCAATTTTAGGAGATACTATTTTTCCAGAAAACGAAAAATCAAGTAAACAAACTAAACTATATCTACAAAGCGTAAGTGACGTAATAACTCAAAGCCTTCAAGAAAATAATATAAAGATTATCACAGAATTACAGAACACAATACAAACAGAAATACAAAAAGCTATAAAATTATTAAAAGAAGAATTTAAACAAAATATACATATTTTAAATGAACAAAATAAAAGCAGAATAATAGAAATACAACAGTTAACTCAAAAAACTGATAAACTACAAATCGAAAATGATATACTAAAAAAAGATTTCAACAAATTTAGAACAAAAAACCCAACATCTTTCATTGAAAATGATAGCAAAAAATTTGTTTTATTCGGTCTGGAAGAATATTACAAAGAACCAGAATGTGATTTGTATAATCGAATACATGAAATATTTGGCGACTTGATGCATGTAGATTTGAATGGATACATTGAAAATACTTACCGAATAGGCCGATACAATAGAAATAGAAACCGACCATTGGTTATAGAATTAATTAGCAACAGAGAAGAACAGTTATTTGGGAAAAAATGCTTTTAGCTCGAAAAAGTGGACTTCATGCAGTACTACGGAACAACCAATTATATATAGAAGGAAAACTTACTAACACCAACGAATCTTCTGATATACATGAAACATTGAGCTCACTGGATAATACAGAAAAAGAGAAATTAACACCTAGAAAAAATATACAGGGTATAAACAGTTTTAATAATTCCTTTCGAAAGAAAACAACAAAATTTTAATATATTATACCAAAATATGCAAAGTATATGCAATAAACAACATGCAATAGAAGCATTTTTATATGAAAATCCTATATATGAAGCTATATGCATATCTGAAACATGGTTGACGGAAGAAAAATTTAAATTATTACATTTTAACGGTTACAAAATTGCAGCCTCCTTTTGCAGGAAAAACCGGATTGGAGGAGGTGTTTGCATACTTTTACAAGAGCATATAGAATACGTAGAAAAGAATGATATCACAAGTATGTCATTAGAATATATATTAGAAATAATTGCGGTAGAACTATGTAAAAAGAATATGTTAATTGTAGTAATGGAAAACGAATTGGAATAGAAGAGAGGAAAACGAGTTTTTGAGTCAATTACAAATAATTTTAAAATACTTAAATAATAAATATAATAAATATAATATTGTCATAGGCGGGGATTTTAACATGGACATGTTAAAACCTAACAATAAAACCTCTAGGTTTCTCAATGTAATGTTAGAATACAAATTTAGTCAGCAGTAGCAACTACAAGAGGATGCCCGCGTGGCGGTGTTCCATCGCCACTGCTTTGGACTCTTGCAGTTGATCAGCTTCTGTGTAGGCTGGCAGAACATAAGAGGTTATGCTGATGACCTAGTGGTGATCATAAGAGGCTTCTGCCAAAGCACAATTTCGACCCTACTACAGAAAGCTTTAAATATCATTTGCGAATGGTGCACAGAAAATGCACTGACAGTAAACGGTGACAAAACCGTTATAGCTCCGTTTACCAAAAAGAGGCTGCTGGACAAATTAAAGCCACCTCTAGTAAATGGCAAACGAGTTGAATTTTCCTCAGAGGTCAAAAATCTGGGAGTTACTTTCGACCAGAGACTAACGTGGAATGCACACATTGGAAATGTGATTAATAAGGCTAAGGCAGCTTTATGTATCAGTCGTCGAATGGTAGGGAAGAGTTGGGGCCCGTGTCCAAAGCTCACCTACTGGCTGTACACTGCTATTGTGAGGCCGATGATCGCATACGCCTCTATAGTATGGTATAGAAAAGCCAACCAGAAGACGACTATGGATAAGCTTAATGGCCTACAGCGTTTGGCATGTCTGGTGATAACAGGAGCCATGTCGAGTTCCCCCGGAGCATCTCTGGAGGCAATCCTGGGCTTACCGCCTCTAAATCTATTTTTAGAGAAAGAGGCGAAAACCAGTATGCACAGGATGATGAATCGGGGTAAACACAATTGGCTGTCCGAGGTACTCAGAGCTCTAGAAGACTCAGTACTAAGGGATCCCATCCTAGGCATGCCCACTGATACAATGTTACCACAGTATATAGAAGAAAAATCTTACACTGTGGAGTTACTCTCAAGAGAAAACTGGTCAGACAATAAGATCTCTTGGGAGGAAGGTAGCCTTTCTTGGTATTCTGATGGGTCCAAATCAGGACCTGACGTAGGCTATGGAGTGTATGGCAGGGACTAAAATTACAGGACCAGTGTAAATTTGGGACAATACGCCAGCATCTTCCAAGCGGAGGTCTTCGCCATCCTAGAATGTGCGGAAATCAACCTGCGAAGAAACTACGTCAACCGTGTAATTTATATTCACTCGGATAGTCAGGCTGCACTTCAAGCACTGGACTCGGACTTTACAGTCTCAAAGCTGGTGCGAAACTGTGTAGACTACTTAAATACTTTAGGGCGCAAGAATAAAGTGGTCCTAAGATGGGTACCTGGCCATATGGGGATCGAAGGCAATGAACATGCCGACCAACTGGCTTGAGCAGGCGCAAAAGGTAGGCTAATAGGTCCTGAACCTATGTGCGAACTACCTAACAGCCTAGCTCGCTGGACCATATGGAACCAGTGCTTTACTAAATCTTACAAACGCTGGACTAACTTGCTAGGTCTGAACCATTCCAAAGCGCTCATAAAAGCCTACAGTCGAAACGTGACGAACCAGGCTATGTCGCTTAGTAGGAGCAATCTGTGCATGCTAACGAGGGCACTAACGGGGCATTGCCGCCTCAATAGGCACCTAAAAATAATGGGTCTCACCAGTACGGGAGAGTGTCGCTTCTGCCATGAGGCAGAAGAAACACCAATGCATATCCTGTGCGAGTGTGGCCCCTTGATGCACAAGCGCAGTCACATCCTAGGAAGCCACACAATGGCTTGTGAAGATGTGAGGAATGCCTTTATCAAAAAAGTACTACAGTTTCTAAACGCGGTAGGTATAGGTAGAGAGCTTTAGTTTACGTGGCGATCACAATATTTCAGCAATGGACGAAGTGATACTGGTACTCTAGCAGACCAGAAATAGCCGCTAAGAAGATAATAATAATAGTCAGCATATCAAAACACCAACACATACAACAGGAACTACATCTACGTGCTTAGACCTCATTTTTACAAATTTTAATAATGGATATTTAAATACTATCGTAGAAGAACTAGGGTTTTCTTTTCACTCAGCAACAATAATACAGCTGAAAATACCTAAACAAAGTAAACAATCAGATTGGTATACAGAAAAACGAATTTATAACAAAATTGCAATAGCTAAATTCAAAACTCAGTTACAGTTAACAGATTGGAACAAAATAATAGACGAAAATAAAAATATTAATGAAAACTACGACATGTTCCATGATAGGCTAATAACATTATTAAACCAAATAATATCAAAACGACGAATTAAAATAAAATCGAATCCAAAAAAATATTGGTTAACAACAGGAATAAGAAAATCACGTAAAAATAAAAGATTGTTAAAAATACTTACAACAAAAACAAACAGCGAAATACTAAACCAACATTATAAAAAATATGCCAAAACATTAAAAAAAGCTATAAATAGTGCTAAAAAAATTCAGTACATTAGTAAATTAAAACATTCAAATAACAAAACTTTCTCGAATGTAAAATATTAACTTTGCCCAGCTTATATATTTTGGAGATGTGTAAATTTGTCCGAAAATATAAACAATTTTATACAAAACGTGAAGACTTACCATACAAGTATACAATACGACATAAAAATGATTTAATATTACCAACATCACGATTAAAACTAAATTCTTCAAATACCTTCAGTTCTTCTATAAAAATATATAATAAATTACCAGATAATTTAAAAAAAGAAAACTATAATATCATATTCATAAAAAAATTGAAAAAAATCCTAAATAGTAAATGTTACTATAATACTAATGAATATTTTATAGATCATATAATTATTTAATGTAAATATATGTAAATATTATTTATTTTTAATCCAAAATTTAATTTAAATAAAATAAAATAATTTTTATATACATATATATATTTTACGCTTCCTCTCTCCTAGTCCCTTAAGTTGCATGCCCGACAGGGTCCATAATACCTACTGGTCTTTTATATATTTTTTAACATCTTTGTATATACATTATGGTTTAGCAATAAATGAATTGAATTGAAAAAAAATATAACAGTTTAGCCTAAAATAAAAGACGTTAGGAATTGAATATGGACAAGACGAAAGTGATGTCTAATGTAATGTCTATGTTGGGCCCACCCCAGTAAATGTTGGGAATTTAACTCTCGAAGTTGTTGATATTATACATATAATTGAGACAAATAGTCCAACAGGGCCCATAATACTGGTCTTTTATATATTTTTTAACATCTTTGTATATACATTATGGTTTAGCAATAAATGAATTGAATTGAGGTAGAGCTAACTTCGAGCTAATTCAAAACAAAAGTTTTTTAGAGGATCACATTCGCGATTGGGGATGGCGGATGCGGATTTCAAGTTTTTAAATAGATTTAATTTTAATTTAGTAGAAAAAAAAACAATATAAATTAAAAAATCTTAAACAATTTTATTATATTCATCCTGGGGAAATATGCCCGATTTTGGACTAGTTCCATATCCCGCACCCGCAAAAGATTCGCATTGATTATTGCGGATGGCGGATACCGTGGTGTATGCGAATTATTGTTAGGTATTGTCCTCATATAACAGGATTATTGCCGCCAATAAGCCTGATATCGTGGATATCAACCGATCCCAGCGGCTCGCGATAGTTGCTGGCAACAAAAACTCACCAAGTACCAAGACTTGGCTCAAGAAGTGATAGCCATGTGGGATGTAGATTCGACAATCGTTGTCCCGATAGCATTACTGCGAACGGTCTTATAGCGAAGAGTCTAGACTAGACCAACACCTCAAAAGGATAGGCTCTCACTGGATGGCTTGATCAAGGGACAGATACAGAAGGCTGTATGTACTACTTGACACGACAAGTATCGTCAGAAAGTTCCTCACGCTGCAGTTCTAACCACCGGTAGCTTGGAGCTTGGCCTGCTATCCGTGTTTTTTTTAAATTAAAGTTGGATTTACTCTTGGCCAGCATCTAGCCGAGTAGCAAAGAAAAGGCCGAGACAATGGAGGTAGCTCACTCATGAGATGCCTATTCACTGGAATCTTAAAAAGATTTTGGTGATATGAACTCGGAAACAGAGAGTTCTAATACTTGACAGTGCATATAATATTATTGGCTGCAAAATAGAGATTTTCACCAAACGTCAAGGATGGTATGCAGCTGTAGCGTACATCTGAATGTCCGAATTTTTTTATGATACATAATTGGTTTTTTTTTTTTTTTTTTTTTTTTTTTTTTTTTTTTTTTTTTTTTTTTTTTTTTTTTAATATTTATATTTTAAAAGAAAATACTGGCTTAGATCCACTATCTGCAGAATTCTACTTTTAATTTTTTTTGCATAATTATATCTTTTTATTATTATTATTATTTAATTTTAATCATAAATATATTTAAAAAAAATAAATAAAGATAGTAAATAATAATAATTAATGAGCTCACATGAAAAATTTCATCTGGTTGCTGCTTGATCCAGTGTAGGAAATAATGTCCAAGATGAAAATTTTTATCATTCAAATCTATAACACCATTACTAGCCATGGTAAGAATTTAAAATGCAAATTTCTATTGCAATGTATACCTATTGTCCAAAATCACGACTAAGATAGTTGTGTGTTATGAATTGCTTTTATAGTCACCTGATGATTAATCGAATTGATTAATACTAATTGATATTTCAAAATATAGCTTATGATACTCGTTGATAATGTAGGTATGGGTGAGAGTTTTTAAAATCGGTCCAGTAGTTTTTGAGTTTATTCATTAAATCCACAAAAATATTATACAAATCTTAGACTAGCGACCCGCTCCCGGCTTCGCACGGGATGTAATTTTTTTGTACGCATATATTTCCCTTAT
Source organism: Synanthedon andrenaeformis (assembly GCA_936446665.2). Classification (NCBI taxonomy): domain Eukaryota; kingdom Metazoa; phylum Arthropoda; class Insecta; order Lepidoptera; family Sesiidae; genus Synanthedon; species Synanthedon andrenaeformis. The sequence continues at coordinate 6,809,721 of OW387796.2, forward strand.
ATAAACTGTATTAAGATCCGTCTGTTGGTTTAGAAATAGTTAACGGAGATACACACACGCGGAGAGTTTCTGCGACTTGCTTTTTTTTTCTACTTTCTTAAAAACTTAATTACGTTTTATTATTTATTAACTTAATTACGTTAATAATTAAAATTATTTAACTGATGGTGAAGACTCCATAAGATTCGTTGCGTGGTTTTGGAGGACAGACAGTCAGACAGACAGACATGAGGTACTCATACATCACCAAATTTTATCAATTAGCATTTATTCCCAATACGGAAATGGGCATAAATGATCATATTGATTTTATTTATTTTTTAATTTGATTTGAGCTATCAAGATTCACCAAGGAAATTAACTTATTATAGTTTCTTTTAAGGACACGCTGAACGAGCGTGGGACAGTCAGTAATAGGTAGGTATTTGGTTGAATTTGTTGTCCCACCTTACTATAGTGCTAATATTATAATGCTATAACTGGCTATAATGCTTATTTTCAACTATAAAGTTATAGCTTTGTTAGTATATATATAGTTGCTTGCAAAAATCCGTTTATGAAATTACTATTGCAAGGCTTGAAATTTCACAATCGGAGTAAGCAAAGATGTGCGACAGAGAAGCATTGAGCGTACTGTGCTATGTATGTAACAGAGAAGGACGCAGCATAGCAGTTAGTTTTTTTATAAGAGATAGTACATATACTATACTATAGAGCAGTATTTCCCAAAGTGGGCGATAACGCCCCCTTGTGGGCGCTGCAGGCCTAAAGGGGGGCGGTAAGAGACCCAGAAAAAAAATGGGGGCGTTGTGTAGAGGTTTGGGGGGTGATTTGTAATTTCATTTAGCTAGGATGGGGGCGCTAAAAAATAATTTACTCTCAAAGTGGGCAGTAGACATAATAAGTTTGGGAACCCCTGCTATAGAGCATACTATAGGCAACACAATCGTGATTTATTTTCTCGTAGGCACCAATATAATTTTGATTTAATTTCTCGTAGATATCAATAATTTCGTCTGCTAAACAAATGGGTGAAGGAAGACCTCTCTTCGGATTGAGAATTTAAGGCGTGAAAGAGTCACAAACAAAATAAACAAACCCACTTTCGCATTCACAATATTAGTTAGGACAATATTAGTATGACGCATTCTCATATTATTATAGATATAAATCATAAATCATGAAAACCTACTAGCTGGTGCCCGCGACTTTGTTCGCGTTAAAAATTAAAATAATTAAAATTAAAAATTAAAAAAATTAAATTAAATTAATTAAAATAATTAAGTATGACAAAATATATAAGCAATATAAAACCTGAAATCTTCATTGCTATTATACGTTTGCCAGGCGTTAGATTTTATTTCTAGGTGATCCAGAAAAAAACAATTTTTTTTTGAAAAGAATCTCTTTTCCTGTATCACTCACTCACAGCGTGTATGCAAAATCGGGTTAAGTAGCATATTTTATGTTTTGCAGACAATAATATATGCGATAAGATCATTGGACATTGTTTGTGTCACTATATATTTTTAACGATTTAAAAAACTAACTTTAGATTTAAAAAAAACTGTTCAAGACTTAGAAATTTCTGAATTTCCAAACTCAGACTGTTCCTATAAATTGCTGAGGTTGTGTCCCAACAGCTTGTTTTTCTATTCTTTTCCTATATCCTACATACTTAGTGTATGTAGGAAAATAATAGAACAAAATGGGAGTTGTTGGAGTTCTTATGATGAAAAAATCTTGGTTTCCACTTTCGTTTTTCCTGGCTTGACAAGGAATATTTGCTGGTGGTGATAGAGCCATTAGAAGAACTACTAAATCCACATCTTCCCCAACAACAGCATCTAACACAACTTAACTCTCTGTTAACTTACACAGCCTGTAGCTCCTAAAGTATTGATCGTAGAGTAAAAATAAATATATCCAAATTTGTAGAAAATTTTATATAGAAACTTTTGTCAGAAGTAATCATAATGCTATTCGAACAGATATTCGCGATGTGAGAAAAAATCTGGAAAAAAGTACGTTCAACCCCACACCACCCCACGCCCTCAGCACAACCCCCACTCCTGAGGACTTTTACAAAGCTACACGAATTATTTCCCCTAATTTTATTAATTTCATTAGACTTCTTTATTAATACTTTTTTAATTAATACTATTAGGATTAAAAGAAATGTTTATTGATTAACATAAATAAACTGTTGAATAAATTTAATTAATTTTGTTTCAGGCAGATATATTCTTCATTTTCATGACAATAGTTTTCAAATGTCTTCTGGCCACCTTGCCAGTCGATGTTACTGGTAATTCCTTCAGGAAAATAACACCGCCACGAATTTCACTATTTACCGACATGTTATCTGGAATGACAATATAGGTAAATGTGATGTGTCATATTGAAATATATGTATAAATAGAAAATTCACATAAAAGAAAAAAAAAGGTAAATTGTACGACGCCTTAGTTAGAATATGTTCCGCAATATCGATAAAAATTGGTCCTTTTTATTGTAATATTATTATTATACTAGCGACCTGCTCCCGGCTTCGCCCGGGGTGCAATTGTTATCCATATCCATACTTATTAATTACTTACTTACTAATATCATAGATGTGAAAATATACTCTGTCTGTCTGGTCTGTCTATCTATTAGCTTTTCACACCTTAACTACTTAACCAATCATCATAAAACTGCATACACGTTGTCAGGGATACAAGAAAATAAAAATACTGAAAAATTACTGAGTACTGAATAGTACTGAAAATACTGAAATAGGGTAAAAATTACTGTCCCCAAGGGATCATCTAAAATAAAATAAAAAACTAACGTCTGAATTTTTTTTAATATATAAAAATCTTCCTAGCTTATCCCTCTTTCCTTATGTGAGCGTATACAAACCAACAAACTTGTCTACGGATTTCCTCATAACTCGCAGTTACCCGCAGCATAGCCCTCTGATTAGTTCGTTGGTTCAAGAACCAACGAACTAATCTTGAATATCTTTGTTTCAACTGAACTTGTTCAGATATTGTTCAGATATCTTGTTCAGATATTCAAACTATTCAGATTGAATAGTTTGAATATCTCATAATAATTAATTATGAGATATTCAAACTATACTCACTTTTTACAATATCTTTTATGTTGTCTTCTGTAATATTTGACCCTGGCTTCTTTACAACACATGCGACAGGGTGTTCTCGGTCTTCTAAATGAGGTATACTGGTCACGCATACGTCCTGAACCCCTTCTAGGGTTCTTATAAGATCTTCTATTTCACTGGGATACACCTGGAATTTTAAAGTTTTAGTATAGGGTGCATAATGAAATAATTTATGTAATGTAAGGGGAACTGATATAAATAAATATCTTAACACATTTCACACAGCACCATCTAGTTTCAAATTAAGCAACTATAGGCTTGTATTATGGATACCAGACAGTTGCTATACTACATAGATTACTTTTTTTTTGTAAATACATATATATTATAGATACAAACAGCCATGACTCAGGTGCAAAGGTAAAATGTTACACATAAACATTTGCCCCTAGCGGGATTCGAACCCGCGACCGTATGGTTAACAGCTAGGGTTACTAACCACTACACCAAACGTGTCGTCAAATATATATACATATATAGGTATCTCCGCAGTTATGAATTGCTAAGTTCGTCTGAAGGTTGTAGAGCCGCGTTGACACATTCAGTCTGCTCGGACCTAGTGGTTCGTAGGAGTAAATTTCATACGAATGTACCTACTAGGGAGGTGCTGATATTAACACAGTTTATTCGAATTATTCTTTTCATTCGTATCATTGTTTTTCACATTCAACATAGAAAAATCTCGAATTTTGTGCGAAATAGTAGCGATTATCTCATACTTATTAATAATATAGAAGACCTAAAACGGGAAACTATGTATCAGGCAGGCGCTACACTTACATGATAACCTCTATATTTTATAAGGGCTTTCAATCTATCGACATAGAAAAAATATCCTTCAGCGTCTCTATATAATAAATCACCAGTCTTGAACCAACCATCGACGAACGCTCTCTGTGTTTCTATAGGGTCGTTGTAATATTCCTGAAAACATTCCTCATAGTTTAATAATAATATTTTTATTAACAAACAAATAATACAGCTTTGTAGGATTTCAGAAACAGATTTTTAAAATTACATAAATTTATTTAAAATTTCATATTCACATACTTCTTTTTATATTTTTTCTTTCATATACCTACATACCTACTTTAAACTAAGGGTTACATAACATAATGTCAAGTAATATCTTAATTCATATATTGAAATATATGAATTTATAATATCTACGTGTGTTTAATGATCATTATCAATGAACATTATCAAATAATGTTATAATACCTTATCTGTAAGCTAGATGAATTAGAGAACTAATCAAAGATAATTAAAAAAGGGTAAACATAATTTTATCGCTAAATAATAACCGAGGAACTTAAAGTTAATTAAATTTTGTCATTCGCGGTAGCCACCTACCATCAAGTGGACCGTCAGCCTGTCTGGCCGGCCTCAACATAAAAAAAATGTAGAATATAATCTAATATAATCTTTTAGAGTAAGTACTTACAGAAAAACCAAATCTTGGTTTGCAATACATTTCGCCGGGAACATTCGGCTCTGTTATTTCATTTCCTGTATTTACATCCACCAACTGAACAATAAAAAACAACAACTTAAACTAATTTATGTGATCTATAAATTGTGTCTATGAATTTATGTGGTAAAAGTTATGGGAAAACAGTAGATGTGGGTTGCGGGTAGTCACGCATTTTAGTGCTCTACGTGAAAACCTATATATTATATGTACATCCAATATATATCTTTCCGAGTATCTCGGAAATAATAACTAGATGCCATAAGAGACATTTTCTAGTAAAAAAAATGACACAAATTCATTTACAAGACGTAAATTCATATGTACATCTATAATCTATACATATCATCATATCTATACTTACTAATAAATAATATTTAGGTGACTGTTTGTAAATTAGTTTGTAACGCTAGTTTTAAAATAAAATAACATATATGTAACATGAAATATCTTACTTTGACTCTGCTAATTGCTTCAATAACTGTCCCGCAATTACCTTCAGGTCCAAGTGGTGCGATTTTCAATGTCGGACCTAATGTTTCCGTTTGGGCATAAAGTTCGCAAAACACTCCTCCGTAGCGTAATTTTGACTGAAATATTCAATTTTCAATAAGCTACCCAACACGAAGGAAAATCTTTTTAAAAATTGTTTTGACCTATTTGAAAAAGTCTGGATATTCAAAAAAAGCTCGACATTTGGGTTTCACACGAGCTCACTGAAAGAAACCTAATGAATCGTGTACTCATTTGCGATTCGCTATTGAAACAAAATAAAACTGTTTTTGAAAAGATTGATCACTGGTGATGAAAAGTGGATGATGGCCAAAGGGCAGTCAAGCTCCACTGACCCCAATTAATTCGCGATAAGGTAATACTGTGTGTATGTTGGGACTGGAAAGACAACCTCTACTGATAAAAGCTGATGAGACTCAATCAAAAAATAGAGAAAATACAGTTGGAATTGATCAACAGAAAGGATGTGGTTGTTCATCATGATAACGCCAGATCACACACATCGTTAGCCACTCAGAAAATATTGAGAGAGCTTGGTTGGGAAGTCCTAATGCCTCAATTATATAGCCCTACCCTTGTACAGTCAGATTTTCACCTGAGTCGGTCCCTTCAGAGTTCTTTAGGTAGAGTTAGGTTAACATCAAGAGAGGACTGTCAACACTACTTGTCCTCGGACAATTTTTGCACTCCAATCTACTTGTTGTACTACTACTTATTCTGAAGTGTCATTAAAAGAACGAACAAAACCATTAGTATTATAAATTTTGCAACCAGAAGAGTAGCTACCGCCGTATCAATTATATAGGGCTCAAGTCACAGCTGTCCCGAACGTGTGAAAGAATGGTGAACGTGTGGGGTTTGGCTGTATCGTTTTACGTCAACAGTGCCAGATATGTAGCAAAATAACAATTGCGACGGGGCCCGCGCATTGGGGGCCCCGCGTACCCATGCATACTTGAGCGTAAAATAATTTTTTCAGCAAAAATATTTTTACGCTCCTATCTTAAATGAAAATATTTTGTTCAATCTTAAGGAAATATAACCTTACGAAACCACATCTAAACAGCTAAATTTTCAATATTTTGAAATGAACATTACAGAAAATATTGTTCAAATGTTGCTTTTTTATTTAGTACTTAAGTTTAATTAAAATTATCTTTATATTAGGGGTTAAAGTATGAAATTGCCGATTTGTACTGAAAAATAAAAATTCGTTTTTTTTTTTTAATTTAACATATTTATTTAATCAAAATAATTACCATTATTATCTATACATTGCTGCCATCTAATAGGAAGCTCATTTATGCCTTTGCGATAGAACTCTGGTGATCTAGATTCGACAAACTGTGTGAAAGCATTTTGCACTGCCTCCTGAGAAGAAAACTTTTTATCACGCAGAAAATTGTCCAAATCACGAAAAAAATGGTAGTCCGTTGGAGCAAAGTCTGGCGAATACGGAGGGTGACGAATGGTTTCTAATTGCAGTTCCTGTAGAGTCTGCAGATCAGTCAAATCATGAGGCACCCATTTTTCATATTTTTTTATTTTATTGATTTGACGCAAATGAGTCAAAATTGTTGGTAAGGTAACGTTAAACCATGCCGCTAATTCCTGGGTAGTTTGGCTCGGATCGGCTTCCACCATCTCTTTCAAATCATTGTTATTCACCTGTGTGGGCGGTCTTCCACGTGGTTTGTTCTTCAAATCGAAGTTTCCATCACGAAAGCGTTTAAACCAAAATCGCACAGTGCGTTCATTAGCAGTCCCCTCTCCAAACGCAACATTAATATTGCGAGCTGTTTCTGCCGCGTTAGTTCCGCGTCGGAACTCGTATTCAAAAATCACACGAATTTTCGAAGTATCCATCTTTATTGTCTAAGCTGAATAAAAAAACCAACTGAAAGTTGATAATCGAATGTTGCACATTTTTTAAAAGAAGAACTACATAGGTACCGTATAAAAAAAGTTTCACTCAAAAATCTCAAACCATGAAGATTCTATGTCAATTTGAAGTACCTATTACAATAAAACGGCAATTTCATACTTTAACCCCTATTATTACATTTTAATTTTAAAAAAAACTTTAACTTTATTTTAACATTTAAAATCCACGTAATCTCTTAACACCTCAAACTGAACTAACCTAACCTAAACCAAGGGCCACTTGATAGAATTTGCTACGGGCCTCACGCACCTTAATCCGGCACTGTACCTCAAATACGTGTACTGTACGATAATTTCTTTAATATTTTCTTTGGGCGTATTAAATGCATGAATATGTCCAATGAATTCGAATGTACTATTAAACCCAAAAAATCTTTGATCCTGTAACTATGTGGTGTAATCAAATTTTAGATATCCACGTCTAAAATTTCATTACAGTATCAAACTTTTTCCACTGATTCTGTTATCCTCACTTTTCTGAATTGCTTGCAATGTGGATATTCACGTCAAAACTTCTATAATGTTATCCACAGTCGCTTAATTTTTTAGGGCGTAAGTTAAACTCTAAAGGTTAATATTTAAGTATATAGTTTAGCGTTTAAAAGTTTAGAGTCGTAAATGCATTAGGTCTAAAGCATGCGAGAATCACATTCACCTCAAGGGCCCTGCACTGTGCATGGTTATGTCACGCCACTGGTTGCAACAATGAAATTAATTATGATTATTTATGATTTATTAGCATACCTTTACAATAGCGATGTAATCTCTTTGCATTTTCCCACCTGTCGATATTATTTTATCAAAACGTTGCAAATCGCATTGCTTGTTATTGTTTAAAATAGCACACAAAAGATTAGGACTTATCGTAGTCAACGTAGGCTGAAAGTTGATAAACATGTTATTTTATATTGAATAGATAACTTATAATCGCCTTAGAAATTGAGTGACCAGTCAACAGATAAACACAGTCATTTAGACCACACCTTAGGTATATGATGATCATTTTTAAGACAAGAACTAAATGGTTGACATGGTAACCTTGACCTGATATTGCAGCATCAAATAGTCTGCGGAACATCGAACTCCTCAGCAACTTACAGATATAGTATTTGGGCTCAATAGGGTTAGTTTATAATTTTAATTATAGCTTGTAACATATTAAGGTCTGTAGGTACCGCAAGCGTACTAGAATCACCCTTTAGTGTTCCATGTGGTTATAGGCGGAGCCAATCTCTACCATTAAGTGGATAATCAATCAATGGTTGACCATTGATGGTGCAGTCAGCCCATGCCTGTCGACGTGCCTAGCCTTTCAAAGGCCCCCATACGCATGACGTTGTACACTGTAGTCATCAATCTCTCATAAATCAATGTATAATTAATCAATTTTATCAATCAATCTTTTTAAAAATATGATTATAATTCAGCCTACCTTATTATTTCCCCTTGAAAGATTATTTACATGCAATGGCGTCAACCCTATTAATCTAATCTTTGCATGGATCTTAATATTTAACAATAATCGTTTTGACGAATTTTTTTTATATATTTTTTATTTTGTTGTTGTTTGTTGAAGTTTTTAATTTAAAAATAAATAATTTAATTAAAAATAATATAACTTACGTACTTTGAGAAGAATTTGAGTGAAATTTTAATTATTAAAATAAGCAATTTTCATACAACAGTATATAGAGTTAGATTATTTTAATAAAGTAACTTTCAATAGGTATGTATTGTATGTTATTTAAATTTAGTGTAATGAAAGGCACAATGTGGCCCATCATTATAGGCCCCCTTCGTTTTGTATGTTGTAGAATGTTGTTATATACCACTAAAAACATTAATATATGAAATGAGATTAATAAAAAACATTAATACTTACCCTGTATTCGTTGATTATGTCAATGACATGTTCTACGGCAGGTGGAGCCGATGTCTGTACTTTACAAGAGTTCATGACGACATGCAGTGCGTTTATGTATGATGATATCCATTGTGTAGATGATAAATGAAGGGTTTTTTTTCTTGTACTATAACAAAAAAAAGTATTTAAATCACCACAGAATAGATAAATATACCATACTTGTTATTATTATATATTTTTAATATATGTATTTTAAAATTTACCCATTAGGATTGAGGTGCCGGCGTATAGTTTCAAAGCATTCAATAATTTTCTTATGCTTGAATGCAGTTACTTTCGGTAATCCTGTCGAGCCGCTAGTACATGCCAGCCACGCAAATATTTTATCAGTATCGAATACGGCTGGTCTGAAATTGAATAAGTTCTGTTAAAATATATCTTAAGATCAAAGTATTTAAAGAAGTTTTAAAGAATACTTATATGCTTTTGAAAACATGATAGTACCATAGTAAAATTAAGGATTAGGAAGAAAAATGAGCGGACTGGCTCGCTCACCGAAATATAACAGCAGACATGCTGTTATTTCACAGTGGATTTCTGTAAGTAGTGGATACTGGGGCTAGACGGTCTGCCAAATGACTCCGAAACTCAGTGTACACTGCTACTACGCTACGTGCTAGATCCAGGACCAGAGACAACTATGAAAAGTTCAGTTCTAAAGTTGGCCGAGTCGAGAATGGAACCCTAGACACCTGAGACAGCGCGTTAAAGCAAGCATCTTCACCACTCGACCATGGGGCTCTTCAATTACTACAAGCGAAAGTTTCTATGTTCGATACTTTAGGTAATTGCGCAAAATAAATAAAATCGGCGTCACGGCCATCACAATGATAGATATCAGGTGTTTTAATTCATATATATTCATTTTTCAATGCGTATGAAATCGGGAACACAGCTAGTTAGTTTAATAATCTACTTATTCAATTAGTATAATAATTACACACAAAACTTACTTGAAATCTTCCGTAAAATCTCCTGAAAATTTTTCAATAAATTTTAAGTAACTTGGGATCATCATTGGTTTTCCAAACGTCACTACTTTTGTGTCGAGTCTCAATTCGTCGATTGCTCTTTTATAATCCTCATATTGTTCATATTGACAGAAAGCTATTTTCGGTTCGATCGTTTTGAATAAGCGTTTCAGTTCAGCTAGGAGTAAGCAGAAAATCATTATTTTCGTCGCCTAATTTGACTTGGAGTATAATTAAAATTTTAATAATAATATAGTGCATAATCTTCCCGCTTCCCGCCGTCTGTCGCTCTGTATGTACGCTTAAATCTTTTAAACCACGCAATGGATTTTAATACGATTTTCATTAATGGAAAGAGCATTAAACGGAGGTGTTTTTATATAGTTTTAAAAAAAAAAATTGCACCGGTGCGAAGGACTATATTTGAAAAAGTTTGAATCTGGCAGATATATACAAAAAAAAAACTGAGTAAAAGAAAATTGTGAGTTACTGCCCAAAAAGGTGTCGTCACAGTAATAAAAAATTTCAGCGACAACTACTTTTATTTTTAAGCTTATTAATTAACTTAAGTTCTGTACTAAAGTTTCAATTTAGGTACTACTTTTTTAAATATTTTACACAATATTTTAGAAAAACCTTTCAATTTTAAATCTATTCGGTGCAATATAGCACCTTAATTCATAGTTTATATTGCTAAAAATTATGTTCGGTCTGAGGTTAGTCCTTGTTTCAACACTATTCTAATACTTTAAGAGAATACAAATATTCAAAAACATTTTGAGACATACCCACCATTCTGAAAAAATGGATCTACCCCAGCAATTGGTAACCCATTCAATAGACCCGCATAATTGTTCCTCCCAAAGCAATTACATCTCCAGGTTTGAGGCCGCAATTTCTAAAACATTTCGCCAGTTGGATACTACGTGAGAGCACCGACGCATTGGTCTCTCTTTCTCCTGTAGCTGCGTCGATCTGTGTGAAGAAGATGTAATATAATATTGAATTTAATATTTTATAAGAACCTTTATACTTCACTTAATAGTAGGTGGCTACTGTCGCCTATAACACAAGTAACATTGGTGCTGCAAGGGTGCTGCTGACCATAGGATTAAGGATAAGGAAGGAATGGAGTAATGAGCTCTGGCATCTCTTACACTCTTACACACTCAACAAAACACAACAGCACACATGCTGTTATTACACAGTGATGGTCTGTGAGGGGGTGGTTACTGCCGCCAGACGGGCTGCCCAAATGACTGCGAAACGCAGTGAGCCCTGCCACTACTTCCATATAGATATATCGTATAGATTCTGTATGCGGAAACATAACTGTAAATGGTGTAATTTGTTAGTTATTAAGATGATTTTGTATAAAAATAATTTGTATTTGTATCAGAGAGAAGATTTGTATTTTTGTATCTTTGTAATGAATAAACTCAAAAACAACTAGACCGATTTTAAAAATTATTTCGCCTATAGAAAGCTACGTTATCAGCGAGTAACATAAGTTATTTTTTATAAAGTTAGACGAGCAAAGTCGCGTGCAACAGCTAGTTTAAAAATAAAAAATAAATTGTATTGAGAGCATTCATCAATTAGAATCACGCTGGAGTCAAAATTTATGATTTCAGTAGTTTCAGATGTTTTAGTGATTTAAGGGTCCCTTACGGCAATCGAGGGTCGGGATTGTAAAAGAATTATATAGTAAACGATGCTCCACAACCTTGAAAAAAATAACACAGCTAGCCAATGAATGTTACTTTTTGCTGAAACATTCGAATTTAAGATAATGCTTATGGATAAGTGTAAAAAAAATCCAGAAAATCACTAAAAACGTGTAAATCGCACTCCCGTTTTGTTACAATTGTGTCGGTAAGTATCAAGAATTATTAAATGAATTTTATCAAATAATAAAGCTAAAACTATAAAAAAATAGATGCAATCTTCATTTCTTAATAAACATATTCCTATTTTGTGTAAAAAAATCACAAACTTGCCCAATTTTTTCGCTCAAAATCTTCATACAAATTACTATGAAGGCTATTATTATGAAATCACGCTCGGGCCACGGTTCAGTCTGGTTCAGTCGGCCATGCGCCTCCGAAGTGAGAGCACGTCGCTTTGTGACAGTTCGTGATAAAACCGTGTACTTACACAAAAAATGTCAAATATGTCGTCTTTGATGTTGAAATTATAGCCCAAGAGCCCAAGGCCAGACCTTCGTTCAGTGTGATCATATATGGCAGGATTTCCACCCACATAAGAGACGACGGTAAAGGTCTACCGGGGCAACGAAAAAACAAAAAATTTGGAAAAACCCTTCCCCCCTCCCTTAAACCGCCCTGTCTGTCCGGCGCGACTCAGCCGGGTCGTGTTTGGGCTCATCGGAGACGTCTCGACGAGATAAAAAAATTGACGCCCCCCTCGGACCCCCTCAGCCGTAACTCGGAAACGACGCGACGCAGTGGGGTCGTGTTTGGGCTCATCGGAGACGTCTCGACGAGATAAAAAATTTGACGCCCCCCTCGGACCCCCTCAGCCGTAACTCGGAAACGACGCGACGCAGTGGGGTCATGTTTGGGCTCATCGGAGACGTCTCGACGAGATAAAAAATTTGACGCCCCCCTCGGACCCCCTCAGCCGTAACTCGGAAACGACGCGACGCAGTGGGGTCGTGTTTGGGCTCATCGGAGACGTCTCGACGAGATAAAAAATTTGACGCCCCCCTCGGACCCCCTCAGCCGTAACTCGGAAACGACGCGACGCAGTGGGGTCGTGTTTGGGCTCATCGGAGACGTCTCGACGAGATAAAAAATTTGAACCCCCCCTCTAACCCCCTCAGCCGTAACTCGGAAACGGCGCGACGCAGCCGGGTCGTGTTTGGGCTCATCGGAGACGTCTCGACGAGATAAAAAATTTGACGCCCCCCTCGGACCCCCTCAGCAGTAACTCGGAAACGACGCGACGCAGTGGGGTCGTGTTTGGGCTCATCGGAGACGTCTCTCCGAGATAAAAAATTTGACGCCCCCCTCGGACCCCCCCGGCCGTAACTCGGAAACGACGCGACGCAGTGGGGTCGTGTTTGTGCTCATCGGAGACGTCTCTCCGAGATAAAAAATTTGACGCCCCCCTCGGACCCCCTCAGCAGTAACTCGGAAACGACGCGACGCAGTGGGGTCGTGTTTGGGCTCATCGGAGACGTCTCTCCGAGATAAAAAATTTGACGCCCCCCTCGGACCACCCCGGCCGTAACTCGGAAACGACGCGACGCAGTGGGGTCGTGTTTGGGCTCATCGGAGACGTCTCGACGAGATAAAAAATTTGAACCCCCCCTCGGACCCCCCCGGCCGTAACTCGGAAACGACGCGACGCAGTGGGGTCGTGTTTGGGCTCATCGGAGACGTCTCGACGAGATAAAAAATTTGACGCCCCCCTCGGACCCCCCCGGCCGTAACTCGCAAACGACGCGACGCAGTGGGGTCGTGTTTGGGCTCATCGAAGACGTCTCTCCGAGATAAAAAATTTGACGCCCCCCTCAGACCACCCCGGCCGTAACTCGGAAACGACGCGACGCAGTGGGGTCGTGTTTGGGCTCATCGGAGACGTCTCGACGAGATAAAAAATTTGAACCCCCCCTCGGACCCCCCCGGCCGTAACTTGGGAACGACGCGACGCAGTGGGGTCGTGTTTGGGCTCATCGGGGACGTCTCTACGAGATAAAAAATTTGACGCCCCCCTCGGACCCCCCCTCCCGTAACTTGGAAATAGCGCGACGCACCCGGGTCGTGTTTGGAATCATCTAAGACGGCTCTCGGGAAGGCAAATTTTTTAGAGTAGACCAAATTTCAAATTTTGGCAGTTTCGGTCTACTCGTAGGACCATGGTCAACGGTTACAGGTAGACCCTCGTGTTGGGTATCATTTGAAAGGTCTCAACGAGGGTGATCAATTGAAACTAATCCCCTCTCCCTCCCCCTTTTAAGTAAAAGTCTCCTACCCCCAATTCTTTACGAATTACAAAACAAAGACCCTAAACCAAACCAAAACAATTAACTATAGCAAATGACAACACCCAACTCACAACCGCGCCCCCACGGACTACTTGCAGACCGCAGCAGCACGCACGATCTAGTATTTAAATAGCGTAGAACTAAACAACATGCTCTTATTTATAAATTATGAGGAGACAAAGCACTAAATAGTATTTTGAACACTAAATAATAAAAATGACCAAATCCCATTTGCGTATAACGAAACGCATGATGGCGCATCTGTCAAACCTAATATCATTAGTGTCAAAAGATCACGCCAAATTTCAAATACCTATGTCGTCTTTGATCTTGAAATTATGATGTAAACTGCGCAACTAAAAAATTACTCCTCGGAACTATTTATCTCCGCAGCTAGAAACTTTACAGAAAGATTTCTATCAGGCCAAAAACCCACGGCATTCTCGGTGCATGCAAATACGAGATCCGCCTTATATTATTAAATCAATGGAAGAGAGGAAAGCAAGGGTGCAAAGCGCGTCGAAAGATTTGGAACCGAATGCAACTGATGAATAGAAGGTTTGTAAGGAACAGTATGCCATAAGTTCTAATCTAAGGAGATCCTAAGTTTTCTAGGAGTCAGATTTTTTTACATAATCATCATGGTAAATTTACTACATATGGAACGTTCTCGAAAGCCCGAGCGTAGCTCTGGGCGCAAGGAAAGTTCCACACACGTCCGCACTTTAAAGACGCAAAGCGTATAATGATTTTACGGCAAATTATACAAGCGTCCAATTAGTGACGACTTTTGGCAAGTTTTACGGTTTTATTGGAAAGTAAATCGTGTTCTTATACCCCTAAACGACATTTTAACTTACCCTGTGCATAACCATATCTATTCTGATTTATACAAATTCATGCTCAGGATCATATAATTGACTCCAGTTTGAAAATTAAAAATGCATACAAACGTTTTCAGTACAATATATTATTTTTGTAATTGGGAATAACAATTTCATTTTGTATTGTGCAACTAAAATAATAATTATACACTAACTAGATCGTGCTTGCTACCGCGGTCTGCAAGCAGCCCGCGAGGGCGCGGTTGTGAGTTAGGTGTTGTCATTTGCCATAGTTAATTGTTTTGGTTTGGTTTTGGGTCTTTTTTTGTAATTCGTGAAGAATTAGGGGTAAGTAAAAAGGGGGAGGGAAATGGGTTTAGTTTCAATTGGTCACCCTCGTTGAGACCTTTCAAATGATACCCAACACGCAACCGTTTATCTAAAACCGTTGACCATGGTCTACTGAGTAGACCGCAACTGTCAAAATTTGAAATTTGGTCTACTCTAAAAAATTCGTCTCCGAGATGTCCCCGATGAGCCCAAACACGACTTGGCTGCGTTGCGCCGTTTCCGAATTACGGCCGGGGGGTCCGAGGGGGGTGTCAAATTTTTTATCTTGGAGAGACGTCTCCGATGAGCACAAACACGACCCCACTGCGTCGCGTCGTTTCCGAGTTACGGCCGGGGGGGTCCGAGGGGGGCGTCAAATTTTTTATGTCGGAGAGACGTCTCCGATGAGCACAAACACGACCCCATTGCGGCGCGTCGTTTCCGAGTTACGGCCGGGGTGGTCCGAGGGGGGCGTCAAATTTTTTATCTCGGAGAGACGTCTCCAATGAGCACAAGCACGACCCCACTGCGTCGCGTCGTTTCCGAGTTACGGCCGGGGTGGTCCGAGGGTGGCGTCAAATTTTTTATCTCGGAGAGACGTCTCCAATGAGCACAAGCACAACCCCATTGCGTCGCGTCGTTTCCGAGTTACGGCCGGGGAGGTCCGAGGGGGGCGTCAAATTTTTTATGTCGGAGAGACGTCTCCGATGAACACAAACACGACCCCACTGCGTCGCGTCGTTTGCGAGTTACGGCCGGGGGGGTCCGAGGGGGGCGTCAAATTTTTTATGTCGGAGAGACGTCTCCGATGAGCACAAACACGACCCCACTGCGTCGCGTCGTTTCCGAGTTACGGCCGGGGGGGTCCGAGGGGGGCGTCAAATTTTTTATCTCGGAGAGACGTCTCCGATGAGCACAAACACGACCCCACTGCGTCGCGTCGTTTCCGAGTTACGGCCGGGGGGGTCCGAGGGGGGCGTCAAATTTTTTATCTCGGAGAGACGTCTCCGATGAGCACAAACACGACCCCACTGCGTCGCGTCGTTTCCGAGTTACGGCCGGGGGGGTCCGCGGGGGGCGTCAAATTTTTTATGTCGGAGAGACGTCTCCAATGAGCACAAACACGACCCCACTGCGCCGCGTCATTTCCGAGTTACGGCCAGGGTGGTCCGAGGGGGGCGTCAAATTTTTTATCTCGGGGAGACGTCCCCGATGAGCCCAAGCACTACCCGGCTGAGTCTGCTGGTCCTCGCTGGTCGTTAATACCTGTGTTGGGGACATGCACCTAGAAACTTTTAGCTTTTATAAAATAACGAAGATCTGGCCGTCGTGGGCTCTTGCTCTATGCATACGTACGTGTGTGCGTGCGATGCGCGAGCCTCGATCGTTGTGAGGGTAACGCTAAAAACCTAAACTTCGCGCGGCGCGTCTCCGAAACCGGCCCTTAAGACACATTCGTCAGATTCCTTTTTCGTCAGGATAAATTATAGCCTGTTTTTTTTCGGACGAAAACGGAATTCTTCTTTGGACAGAAAAAACTTAGGTTAAATTTTAAAATATTTATTTGTTACATCTATTAAAAAAATCGATAGGCTTAATCTAACGAGTGTGCCAATTGTGGTAACCGTCGCAAATTCATGGTGTGATTGGTTTTCAATTTTTGCCTTTCTCGAGAATTTTTTTTTGTAAAAACCAGGTTTCAAAAAATAAAAAGTTGGATGGAATCATAGTTTGGAACATAAATCTTAATACACAACGGGATACGCACACATGTTTATAAAACCGGCTTCACTATGTAGTCCGCAAAATTCTATCTTACTTTCTTGATCTACAGGCATTGAACGAGCAAATGAAGTCAGTATTAGATGGTATTTGAGAGAATTTGTTGTCTCAACTTACTATAATGCGAATAACCGAAGACAGAACGCAGCTGACATACGCGGAACCTATTGAACTTTCGAAACATATGCCAGCATTTGCAATATTTTAGAAAAATCCTATAGATTGTAGCTATTGACAACCAAATTTTAAATGTATATTATAGCTAGAATGTTTCGGCAGTGCACATGCAGCATCTATGGTGTTACTTGCGTTTTGGGCGACGGTAGCCATCTATCATCAAGTGGACCGTCAACATGTCTGTCGACCTTAACATAAAAAAAAGGAAATACATTATTTTATTTTAATCAGTAATTACAAGAATTCAACCCGTAAAATGTTACAATTTCTGCACTTTTTAGAAATTAACTGTATAATTTTGTAATGAAAATAGATATGTCTGAGCCTCGCGCTAACTTATTCTAAACCAAGTACATATAAGCGATTTTGTTACGGTTTTCAGTAATTGTGAAAGCTACACACGAGAAAGGTTTGTGTATATGTCGTAGGCCGATCGTTTAACTGGGCCGTTAGAGATCTGCCTGGGCAGATCATTATGTGCCGGCATTTCTTGATATACCGCTCTAATAACCGCCACATCGCATATAGCATAATGTTTGACATACGACATACAACATACAGCCATACAACATATAGTATAATGTTTGACGATTTGCGTGACCATGTTTGGGCAAATCGATTTGTAGGGTGATGATCGTTTCATTGTAACACACAGCCTACAGAGGGTAAACAGCGCCGCAAGCGTCGCGAAGCGGAACTACATTACGATGTGTTAAGCCATACCTCGATGTGGCCAAACGACTAGAGGGCAAATCGACAAATACTTAGGTTGTCCTCATCGATCTGCCCAACTTTATACTAGGCACATATGAAATAATCGGCCAAATTAAGAAATGCCGGCACATCATGATCTGCCCAGGCAGATCTCGATCGGCCCAGTTAAAGGATCGGCCAACGACATATTATATAAAATAAATAAATAAATAAAATAAAATAAGCCTTTATTACTGTAAATACAATGCGGTTATTATTACATTAGATAGTCAACGATCGGTTTTACAGCTTGTCCCTCGACAAAGGCCTCCCCCAAATACTTCCATCTATCTCTTTCTCTTGCGATTCTCATCCATTTTGGACCGGCTACTCCCTTGAAGTCATCTTCCCAGCGTTTCACTTGTCGACCTTTACATCTTTTGCCATCCCTGGAGTACCATTCTGTTATTGTTCTAGACCATTTCTCTGTGTTCTCTCTCGGCATATGTCCTGCCCATTTCCATTTAAGTGTTTTGTATACTTTGTTTACATCTTTAAATTTGGTGACATCTTTTATTTTGTTTAATCTTATTTTATCCTTTCTTCTCACTCCAATCACACTTCTCACTATTCCATTCTGACATACGATTATTTTATTAGTTAGTTCCTCAGATAATGCTCATGTTTGACAGCCGTATGTTAAACATGGCAAAATGCACATGTTATAAACTTTTCTTTTATCTTTCATTGGCATGTCTTTGTTTTTCATAACTTCGCTAAGAGACCAAAATCTTTTCCACGTGTTGGCAATTCTTCTGTCAATTTCTTTATGCATAGTATCCCGTGTGGTTATTAACTGTCCCAGGTATACATACTCGTCCACGTATTAGTCATGTCTCTGTGAAGCATTAGTCATAATTTTTGTTTTTGTTATGTTATGCTCTGATCCGATAATTCTTGTAGCATTTGCTCGAGATTTTTTGGACATTCTGAAAATAGAATTAGATCGTCTGCGAAGCGCAAGTGATTTAGGTTTTCACCGTTTATGTTGAGTCCGTTTTTATTCCAATCTAGGTTTTTGAATATCATCTCTAGAGGCGCCGAGAACAGCTTGGGTGAGATTGGGTCGCCCTGCCGGACGCCCCTTTCTATGGGAAACTCCTCTCCCGTTGCTTCTAGTCTGATTTGGGCTGTGCTTCTAGAGTAGATATTCTTAAGTATTCGTATGTACTTTCCCTGTATACCTTGAGAACGCAGCGCTTCCCAGTATTCATGTTCTATAGAATCAAATCAATTTTCGGTAATAGTCTGTAGCTGTTTTTAGTATTTCTGGTCTTTCATTTGTATAGTTTCCGTCTTTAGTTTTCACTTTTAGCATCCAATCTTTTTTAGAGTTCAATTCTTTAATAGCTTTTTTGTTCCCCCAGTCTTCTCGATAAGTTTTTTTAATGTATTTTGCCTTTTTAGTTTCTTATCTTTTCTTATATTTTCATTTATCCTCTTACTAATTTCTGCTATTTTACAGCGGTTTATTTTGTTTTCTTTCTTTTGTATTAGTTCTTTCCTCTCCTGTAGCAGTTGTTGTGTCTCATTGGAAACGACGTTTTTGTTTCTTGAGTTTACTCTCTTGGTTCCATTTTGCTATATTTATAAATTTTTCGTACTTAGTCTGAGTTGGTACGTTGTTGTCTTTTTCTACTATTTCTTTTAAACTAGTCGTAAGTTGGTCACCATTACGGGCGTATACAAAGGAAGAGCTATCATTATGGAACATTCTTTTTCTCTTTATGGACTTGCTTGTCAGTCTAGCACGAACCATTTTATGATCAGAATAAAAGTTTACAGTATGTATGATTGTGTAAAGAGGATATATGTTACTAATGTGTTTATGGTTTTACGTTGCTATGGATATTATGTTGTTATTATAATATTCAATTCTTTTCTTTTAATCTGTCAACGAATGTCTAATTTACTTTAACTAAAATAATATACGTCTTTACTTGTTTAATCCTTTATTTGATTTCACATCAAAAACTTAATATGGTAGCAGAGCGTTAACTGATCCCTGATTTATTTATATTTTTTGTCTTCGACGTGGTGTTAAACTCGTGCACAACAATGCCGAAAACAACATTCCACATCGAACCGCTGGATAAGGACAATTACGACACATGGGCGATTCAAGCCGAAGCCGTGCTAATTAAAAACCAATTATGGAAGTATGTAAGTAATTCTTTACCTACAACTCCTAGCACCGACGAACTTGAAGGCGACAAACAGGCAAAAGCCGAGCTCATCCTACTAATCGCACCATCTCAGCTGAAAGACATAAAAAAATGCACTACTGCAAATGCCCTATGGGATAAACTGAAGGATATTCACGCAAGTAAAGGCCCCGCGAGAAAGGCTACTCTCTTAAAGCGGCTAATTCTTACAAAACTCGAAGATGATAACATTCGTGAGCATCTTACTAAATTTATGGACACTGTTGACAAACTATCAGAAATGGATGTCGATATAAACGAGGATCTGCTTACAATCCTTATGCTCTACAGTCTGTCCACTGAATATGAGAACTTTAGAGTTGCCATGGAGTCACGCGACACTCTACCCAAACCTGAGAATCTCAAAATTAAAATAATTGAAGAAAGTGATGCTCGACATCGTAACGTCGAGGTCAGTCCACAACGTGAGGATGAAAACGCACTATACGTATCTTGCAAAATCTGTAAGAAATCGGGACGAAAAATTTTTCAAAAGAAGAGTCACAAGATTTGCTCGAAATGCTGGCAGAAAAATAAAGAAACAAACTCAAAATGTTCCTATTACGCTGAAGAGTGCAACTTCACTTCGAACCAAAACGACTGGGTTCTTGACAGCGGCTGTACCTCACATATGACGTATGAACGCGAACACTTCAAAAATATAAGAACAGTTTCAAGAAAACTTAATTTTGCTTCAGAACAGCATTCAACCGAAATTAAAGGAGAAGGCAGAGTAACACTGAAAAATAAATACGGGATAATTAATCTCGAAAACACTCTGTACGTACCGACACTTTGTAAAAATCTAATATCAGTGCCTAAAATGACTGAACATGGAGCTTCTGTCACTTTCGTTAAAGATAAAGCACTTGTATATAATATTACAGGAGATATAGTTATGACTGCAGAGAAGTCTAAGAACAGTGGTATTTACTATGTAAAAATGCAAAAGGTTGAACAAAACTATTCAGCTACGTCTAAAACAGTATCGATCAACACGAATAAAGGTACTTTACTAGACTGGCACAAGAAGCTTGGACATATGAACGACAAAGATCTTCATCTAGCGCTCAACAATGAGACTTATGTTGGTTTAAATTTTGACAAAAAAGAATCACTATCCGACTGCGACGCATGTATTCAAGCAAAAATGACTAGTGTACCAAGACCCCCACAGCGAACAACTCCTCGAACAACTCAAAAACTGGAGATTGTACATAGTGACGTGTGTGGTTCTGTCGCAGCTTCATATGGAAAAAACAGATATTTCGTCACTTTTATTGATGATTATAGTAGATACGGACGTGTCTATTTCATGAAAAATAAAAGTGAGACACTACACCATTTTAAAATTTACAAAGAAGAAATGGAAAATTTTACTGGAAATAAAATTAAGCACTTGCAAAGTGATAACGGCACAGAATATATCAACGATAAATTTAAAGCTTTTTTACAGGAACAAGGGATCGCAAGACGCTTATCTGCACCCTACACAGCACACCAGAACGGTCTTGCTGAACGCAAAAATAGAACATTACTGGATAAAGCAAGGGCAATGCTGATTGATGGGAATGCACCAATGCACCTATGGGCTGAAGCCATCAACACGGCGAACTATCTATCCAACAGAAGCGTAAACAGTTCTATAGAAAACAGAACGCCGTTTGAAAAATGGGTACAAAGAAAACCATGCATTCATCACCTCCATATTTTTGGAACAAAAGCATTCGTACTGCTAAAAGGCCGTGCCAAAGGCTCCAAATTTTCGCCTAAGGCAATTCCAGGAGTTTTCGTCGGATATTCTGAAAATAGCAAGGCATACAGGGTGTATGTTCCAACGAAACGCAAGTTATTTATTTCCAAAGACGTTAAAATTCTTCAAACAAAGTTTTATTCAGATTGTAGTGGCAATTTAGAACAACTTAAACATTCTATTTCGATTCCAACTACAAAAATTGAACTTAACGTTGAAAATACCGAAAATGAATCAATTCCAGATCCAGTCTTCAATCAGCAAGTTGAAATTACAAATCAAGGTCATGAAACAGATGATGATCAACAAGAATTTTACGAAGCCTCTGATCATGAACCTGATGATGCTGTAGTCGAATCTGAAAATGAACTGGGTGAACACGAAATGAACGAATTGACTCGATACGAAAACGAAGAAGATACTCAAACAGAACCTGATCCTTAGCGATATAGTTTGAGAAACAGATCAGCCATACAGCCACCACAACGGTATGATGATTTCGTACTGGCAGCTGTTGCTGACGTAGAAAATCTAACAAAAGGTCCAGAAACTTACAAACAAGCTATGGAATCACCCTACAAAGAAAAATGGTTAAAAGCCATGTTGAGTGAGATAAATTCACTACACGAAAATCAAACTTGGGACTTAGTGAATTTGCCTACAGGAAGAAAAGCACTACCTTGTAAATGGGTTTATAAATTGAAAATGAATCCAGATGGGTCGATCGATAAGTTCAAGGCAAGAGTTGTTGTTAAAGGTTACCCTCAAAAACAAGGCGTGGACTAAGACAAGACGTTTAGTCCTGTGGCTCGACTTAGTACCATACGCGCAATCATAGCAATTGCAGCTAAAGAACAGTTAAAGCTACGACAATTTGACGTTGCAACAGCATTCCTTAATGGATCGGTCAAAGAAGAAATATATGTTAAACAACCTGAAGGTTTTCACGACGGAACCAAACGAGTCTGCAAACTGAAACGCAGCTTGTACGGATTGAAACAAGCACCGCGATGTTGGAATTCATGCATTTCTGATTTTTTAAAAACAAATGGATTTCAACAAAGTGACGCAGATCCCTGCCTGTACATTAGAATTAGAGGGCAATCCAAAGTCTTGATCGGATTATACGTTGACGATGGACTTGTAGCGTCAAATACGACAGCTGCAGCGGATGAGTTTATCAACGAATTTAAAACAAGGTTCAAGATAACCATTAAACCTGCCTCCTATTTCTTAGGCATGGAGATTAAAACTAAAAATAAAGAAATAACGGTCAACCAACAAAGTTACACAAAGAAGGTTCTTGGGAAATTCGGCATGTTGAATAGCAATTCAGCACCGACACCGATAACTAAAGAAAGTGTGAACGATTTAGAACCAAGTATAGAAAGAAGCTCATTTCCCTACAGACAGGCTGTTGGAGCTCTAACATATTTGGCAGTTGGCACGAGACCCGACATAGCATACGCCGTCAGCAAGGCATCTAGAAACTTGGAGACACCTACAGCGAATGACGTTAGTCTAGTCAAACGGATCTTCCGTTATTTAAAAGGAACCATGGACAAAGGCCTAGTTTATCGTCACACTAAGGAGTCACCCACAAAATTATTATGCTATTCTGACTCTGATTTTGCAGGAGATCAATCAACTGGACGATCAACATCTGGGATGGTCTGCTTACTCTCAGGAGCTGCTATAAGCTGGAGAAGTCAGAGACAAACGATCGTATCTATTTCATCCACCGAAGCAGAGACTATCGCTGCAAGCGAAGCTGCTCAAGAAATATTGTGGTTGAATGGTCTATTTAAAGATTTAATCACCTTAGAAAGACCTGAACTCTACCTGGACAACGAATCGGCTGTGAAGCTTTCGCATAATCCAAAGTACGAGTACCACAAACGTACAAAACACATTAAACTCAAGCATCTCTTTGTACGTGAATGTGTCACCAATGGAGAACTGCTAGTGAAACAAGTTCCTTCCAATAATCAACTGGCAGATATGTTCACTAAGCCACTCTTCGGTCCCAGACTAGAAGAATTAAGTGAGAATATTGGTTTGAAAAGAATTTCTAAATAGAATTTACAAATTCTTAAAAGTTCAGAGGATGTAAAGAGGATATATGTTACTAATGTGTTTATGGTTTTACGTTGCTATGGATATTATGTTGTTATTATAATATTCAATTCTTTTCTTTTAATCTGTCAACGAATGTCTAATTTACTTTAACTAAAATAATATACGTCTTTACTTGTTTAATCCTTTATTTGATTTCACATCAAAAACTTAATAGATTGACACATCCTGAATAGTTTTGGCATTATTAGTCATAATGAAATCAATTTCGTTTTTATGTAGGCTTATACTTTATACTAGGCACATCATGAAATAATCGGCCAAATCAAGAAATGCCGGCACATCATGATCTGCCCAGGCAGATTTCGATCGGCCCAGTTAAACGATCGGCCTACGACATATTATATATTTTGCAGCAAATAATTACATCCGTGCGAAGACAGGGGCGTGTCGCTAGCGATATTGAAAAATAAATAATAAACTTTAGATAAATAAAAAAATAATCTCCAAATGCAATATTCAAAGGTACACTCGTATGGCCTTGGGAAATCCCAAATTTATGATAAACCTCATTAACAGATTATGATAAATTTATGATATCAAGTTTATGATAAACACCTGTGATTTTGCGTAATTTGATTTATTGTAAGGTGATTCTTATAATCTCAGTGTTCACTGAAAATTGCATTCGTGCGAGGATTTGATTGTAGTTTTTGTGGCGTAGGTATAGGTTTTATAGTATCCAGAAAACTTAAGTAACTAATTGAATCTGATTTTTTAATATGTCACGTTTACACAAAGGAGGTGGTTTAATGTATAAGGTTTTGCTAAGTTAAACGTAGAGATATCGGGCATTCGAAATCAAACCAAAATCAAAATATTTATTCATCTATTTTATGAAACTTTCAATTTTATGTCATTATAAAATTTAAAATTTTATCAGGGTTTCGGGAAAAAAGTCATAATGTTGACGATCCTGAGAAGAAACCCCGAAAAAAAAAACTCAAGATACCATTCTTTTTGTCATCTGTAAAATAATAAATATAACAATTACTTCTGTAACTCGTGAAACAAACGGTAAGAAAATATAAGTATATAATAAATTCCTTTATTATATAACTATGATGAAAGACAATCACAATTTTCTTCAAAATCAGCAAATAAAAAGAATTGCACGTTTTTATCTTGAGATCCCAGTAACAGTTTTAGAATTTCTTCTTTATCATCGTTAGAAAAGCAGAGATATCTCCTCTGGAAGATATATTCTGCTATCAGCTGCATATCGACGCCTCCATACTCTAAAATACCTCTAATAATAAATGATAACAATGTGTACCAACTCTGATCTTCATAAAAGTATTCCTCCAAGAATTTTAATAATGTCTTTTTATACAAATGCAATATTGATGCAAAATATCTTTTTTGCAACACATTCACTTCATATGCTATGTATTTTCCGAAAATGAACCCTATGACTTTTACACCTTCGTCTCGTTTTGTGATTTCATTAGCAAATATTTCTGGTCTTCTAGTTATGGCTTGTCTCAACGACTTACAATAAATCATAATTAAATGAATTTTGATATATCTCTCAAACCACATCTCGATTGGCATATAATTTCGCATTAACTTAATTACTCTTTCAAATAGAACCGTACAATAAATATAGTTGAAATCCATAAAAACTTTAGTAAATTTTAAGGAAAAAATAAATTTATCAAATAAGTGTAGGTCTAAACGGTCTACATTAAACTTGCTCTCTATGTAGAGTAATATTGGTTCGCCAACTTTTTCAATTTTGCGTTCGAGTTCTTCTTCGGAGACAGACAGCAATAAATATTTGGCAGACAGATGTACGCATAGGGAAGGGTAAATAATAAAATTATATTTATGGCCTTTATCTCCTTTTACCTTAACTAAAAAATCATTAATGACATTAACGACAAATTCATCATCTAGCTCAAATATTAAGTCGATAAGCTTGTGTAAAATTTGCACTGAATGTTCTAGTGCAACTTTTCTAAATATATTGTAAACATCTACCCAATAATCTAGTTTAACTCTTTCCGGTACTGTAATATTATTGACAAGTGCTATTTGCAATTTATCGTTACGATTAGATGTAAAATTTACACGCTCAATAAATGGTTTTACTACAGCCCATGTTTTAGGATCACATTCTTCTTTGTGTATACGAAAATTCCGTAATACTGCAACAAGTGCCGCTGCAGGTCGTAATTCACCTATAGAACGTAAAATTTCTGGTAGCATTGTTTTTAGTTCTGAGCGCATAGCCAACACAGCTGCTATTCTCGCAGTTTTTCGACTTGAAAGAAGATTTTGAATATTTTTCTTCAAATTAACTGTGCTACAAACTGTTACCTTATTATGCAATGCCACAAGACCGGCTAGTTGCCATCCCATTTCATTTAAGTCAATCGATGATCGCGACAGGTGGGCGTTTGTTTTTAATGCGGCTACGAATTGTCTTTGAGGCCTTTGTGCATCTTTCGAATCGAGTGAAACAATCAACGGCCACAAGTTACTACCTGACAAATGCGCTATTGGTCGAGCTAATCTTGTATGTGGACACTCCTCAATTAAACGCTGCATGACTGCTAAATGTTGCAACGCAAGTCCATTTTCTTCATAAAAATATATCATGAGCTTTCTCAAATACCTATCCAAACGTAATTGGTTTTGATTTTCAAGAAGCTGTGCAAAATAGTTTGTATTAGTTAATAATTCTATGTCGTGTTTCAATGCGTTTCAATACGAGGGTTCATCCTGTATTAAAGCAAAATTTTCTTTAATTAACTCTCGTCGAGCAACGCGAGCCACGAATAAGCGACGCAGGAGTGATGCGGCAGAATTTGAATCACGGTGAGCGAAGCATGTTATTGCGGTCACTATTTCCGGATATTTGTTGACACGCAGTTTATATGCATCAAAAGTGTCTAATAACTGAGTAAGACGGTCATAAGAATCAGCTGGTTCTAGTTTAATAGCCGCAAGTAGCATCGTTGGCAGGGAGTTACGGATTTGCCGACGCTCTGAAGGGTTTAAGGAATATTCAGCAAAAGATGAATAATTATTGAAGAAAGCAACAAGAACAGATGCGTCGGTTGTAACGTTATTTAGTATGTCACGTATAATTACAGCATGAAGGCCTTCAATACAGTTGGCTTCAGCAGGTGTACCATCTAATCCTAAACCGTGTGCAAATTTTCGGAACATTATCCATACATCAGACGGTAATCGCCAAGCTGCAGCACGACGTACTAAACTTCGTATAACAGCGGCGCGCAATGTATTTGGTTCATTCATATGTCTGCCAGTTAGTAGATTAAGTAGTTCAGTAATATTCTTCGAGTGTCCGCCGCTTTTACTGACCAACACTAACATCATATACTCACGATTCATTGCATTGCTTTCAGTAGAAATACGTTTCTGTAGTTCCACAAGAGTTCGTTCGAAACTAAAGAATCTGTATTGATCAAATAATTTATTTAAGAGTGTTTCTTTGCCTATCTTATGTTTTAGTGGTCGTTTCGCAAATTGTCTTTTCTTTAACATTGTTCTAAATGACATACAACAATCTTCATCAGGTATGACATTGAGATCGTCGTACACGTGAGTTTTCTCAGTGGATATTTTCGGTGCGGATGGAATAGGATAAGGCCAGTTCAAAATCTTTTCTCCGACGGTCTTATCCACAAATATTTGCTTTTTCATAAGTGTCCTTTCTTCGATGTTCAAACGTTTTATAAGTGTTTCTATGTTTTTATATGAAAACCATGATTCTAGATATTCGGCTCTTGCAAGTTTTGATAACAGTGCCTTAATTTCTTCGCTATCTAAGTTTTCAGCTAGAGTATTCTTTTCGAGTAACCAAACTGTATAGAGTTCAGGTTTGTTAAGAAATCTATCTTTATGATGTCTAATAATATATTTTGTTGCTTTCGAACTCAGATGCTTAAATAATTGTTGATTGAAGAATTTTTCAATAATATCAAGGTATGCGTCTGTGTTTGTCTTCAATAAAAATTTGACACTAAAGAAATATTCTTTTTGTCTTTTTAGATAACTTGTTAGCAGCACTTTGTTATTTTCCAGACTGTTGAAATAGCATATAGCGACCTCTGGACAAATTTCGCACATTATTTTTAAAGAATGTGGTGTAAACAATTCCAATAAATTATCTATTTGGTTCAAAATGAACTCTTTGGAACAGTGGCGTATGTACTTCATAGCTTTGCCGAAATTTTTATTGTCATAATAGAACTGGTAGAATTCTTGAAGTCTTTGTTCATCGCGTAGATGAAGTTGTATCCAATCATGTGTCTTATTAACAGATGTCGTTAACATTTCTGGAAAAATTTCCCTCTCCATGTTAAGTGGATTGATTATATGAGAATACTCTGGGTCCAATAACCATAGGCATTTCATCGCTCTGCTCACATACAACATGTCTTCATGTTTTAAATTTTCCAATATATATTCCGATATTTTGTATTTGGAAGCGAGATCAATTTTAAATAAACGGTCAACAGGCGAAGATTCTGGAAGGTTTTTAATTGCTTCGAAAGACAATCCTTGGGAGAAGGCATCGTTAACTAAACTGTTCAAGTATTTTTGGCGTTTTCCTAAATTGTCGCCTTTTAAGGTAATTGGGATTACAGATGTCATCTGGAAAGAATGATAAACTACATATATTAATCACAACAATATTAAGATAACGTTATTAACTAAATAATATAGCATTTACTAAATATTATAATATACTAGCAACCCGCTCTCGGCTTCGCCCAGTACGCAATTTTTTAGATACCTTCCTCGTTTCGTAAGTAACGTTCCTCTTTCCGTAAGTAAACATCGTATTAAAATTGTATTAAAATGCATTGGCATATTTGCCTATCTATATAGATAAAGTTTACCTATTCAGTTATTTAGAAAATGTCCTAAAGCGAATAAAAGCGAAATCTCATAATTATTAATACCTTTACCTATCCATTCACAAATCTTCAGTACATATCGCTCTTTCCATTAGTGAAATATAATACGTATACTTATCAAAATCTATCGGGTGCCGCGACTTCGTCCGCATTCTAAAATAAAAAAGATATAAGCAATATAACACCTGGCATCTTTATTGCTATTACACTTTTGCCAGGCGTTAGTTTTCTTAATTTTAGATGATCCCTCGGGACCAGTACTTTTTTTGTGGATGAAAGGTGCCATATATCCTTTTCTATATCGCTGACATGTATGTAAAATTTCATAATATGATCGGTTTAGTAGTTAGGCGTGAAAAGGTAACAGACACACAGACAGATTTTATTTTCACATTATCTATTGTGTTAGTATCTATTATGTATTAGATAGTATTATCTATTAGTATGGATTTTGCTTTTATTAAAACTACAACAAATACTTAACAATTTGGAAGTTAGCCAGTTCATACAAGATGTTTATTTCTGATCTTTAGAATCATCACTCAAAATAGAATCTCACTGAATGATTAACAAGGTTGATGAAATAGGAGATATATAGTATTGATATTAAGCAATTAAGTTTATAAAAATATCTTACCACACGACTCGTTAATATCTTATCCCAAAACAACAAGTGAAATCAATATTAATGTTAAACTATAAAACTTACAACAATCGAACGTGTGAACGCAGTAAATTTTTCGTCAGATGTAAATAACACAGTATACTCACATACTAGGCAAAATTCTAGATAGTCCTGAAGTACAATAATAGCAATTACCACAGTTGTGAGCTACTTTGCTATTAGTCCGATTTTATTTTCCAATACGATCACATAAAATTGTCCATGCCGTATTTATAGCTTTTTTGTGGACGCAATATTACTCGTACTTAATATATCTATACTAACATATAAAGCTAGAGATTGGTTTGTTTGGTTGAACGCGTTAATTTCAGGAACGTTCGAATTGAAAAATTCTTTTTGTTGGATAGTCAATTTATCGAGGAAGGCTTTAGGCTATATATATACATATATATAATTTCGATTTGCGTCAACTCTATCGCCATCTGTCAGTGAAACTGGCAGACTGCAGTGACAAAAAGTTTTATTTTCATCTCATCAGATGGCGCAAATAGCAACTGGTTTTTTAAATTTGTTTTTGCGATATTTCATCGTGTAATAATTACTCATATATTTTCATTTTCAACGCGGACGAAGTCGCGGGCACCAGGTTGTAAATTATATAAATATATTATATATCATTCTAATATATAAAATTCTCGTGTCGCGGTGTTTGTTGCCAAATTTCTTCGAAACGGCTGAACCGATTTTGATGAAATTTTGTGTGCTTATCGGGTAGGTCTGAGAATCGGCCAACATACCCCTTAAATACCCCTACCCCTAAATGTTAAGGGCAGTCCACCCCAAAAATTTTTTTTTGGCAAAACAGCGTTTGCCGTGTCAGCTAGTAATATTATAAATAAGAAAGTTTGTGAGGATGTGCATATTTGTTACTCTTTCACGTAAAAACTAATAAACGGACTTGGATGGAATTTGGCACACAGAATACACGCATTAAATCAGCAACTGTAGTAGGTTCGAATCCAGAGCTAATCTCTGGATTATTACTGCTTTATTCATGTAGGTAAATGGTCATAAAGATTTAACTAATGAAAAACATTTCCTTGTGAATCTGTCCTTATATCCAACAAAATTGAAAAAATCATTATTGAACGCGCAGTCGGTCGATTCAGATTAGTAAAATAAAAAACATCTGATGCCCATGCATTTCGAACATTAGTTAAACCATACTTAACCAGTAGATATAAGTAGTACTTTATCTATGGTTAAACTAATAATTTATGAATCAATGATTACATGAGGGAATAATTATAAAAACAACACCATACGACTTGACCGCACACTTTATTACCACAAAAAAAGTTAAGGAATGTCCAAAAAATAAATATTTATTAACAAGTTAGATATCTTTTAATACTTATATTTTATAAATATGTGAACAATTAAATTAATTATTTCTCTATTACTTTATAATAATAAAATGCTAACAATTTATAGATTTTTTTTTAAATTTCGTATACGTCACATAGAGTAAGTATACAAATAACGATTACTAATTAATATAACTCGTGCCTTATAACTTATAATTGAAATTATAACTGTTATGGTACTTTTAAACTTTCCACAGCGAGATTGATTTTGGATTTTTTTTTCTTATAGAATCATTATGAATGTTGGCGACTAATAAGCAAAGACCAATGTGATAAATAAAACTATATGGTTAACTTCGAGACATAAAATAATATAGGATACAAATAGCACAGCCATAAAGGTACACAATAATAAACTACGTTATGCATTGTTTCTGTCTTTATTCCAACGGCATACGATATTAGAGTTGGGTTGTTAAGGCCACACTAGTCAGCTTTTCCTCCATACAAACGTATAAAGATTATTACTCCGCTGTTTTATGTTTAATTTAGAAAAGTAAGCATGATATCGATTTATTTTGTCGTTAACTAGGTTCGTTGCTATACAAACTAGTAAAAAAAGTATTGAACTTAAAAGATATGATCCTTGAAAAATCCATATTTTAAACACAAATTTTAATGCAACTTTGAGGGTAAATAGATCACTCTAGTTTGAAAGAACTCCAAAATACTTTAGTCACAGACATTGATCAGTTATTTAAGAGTTCATATAACTTTACACGAAATAGATACATGCATTAGTTTTGTCAAAAAAGTATTTTCCCAAGGGTCTGTTTATGTTTTTTTCTATGCTCATTTTTGGTATGAATCATTGTGAATTTCACTCGACTTAATACAAACTTTGTACTTCTCACGAACTTCTCGTTACTTTGTTACTTGAATAAGTTACCTGCTCAATTGATCCATCGCCAAAAATTACTTATGGAAACTGCACACTTAAACAGCCAAGTTAGGGGGCGTTAAGTATTACGTAAAGCCTTTTTTGAAGATTTGACAACAAAAACAAAATAAAAATGACTTATAAATACAATCGAGGGATTCCCCGAAACATAAACGAAAAGGATTGCCATTTTGTGAGATTTTAATTTCCTAATTTTTATTTTTTAATAAAAAAGAAACAATGTTACGTAACGCGTTGTGTTCGAAACCAATGTAACGCATTACAAGACCCGAAATTGCGTTACTTAATATACTTGAACGCCCTCTTACTTCAAGTTTAAAGTGCTAATTAATAGAAATCTTTACATAGTATAAAATAAAGTTGCTTCCCGCCCTTTGTCACTCTGTGTGTACGCTGGATCGTCAGCCTGTCTGTCGACCTTAACATAAAAAAGACTAGTCTAGACTAATGTCGAAGTATCTGGCACTCACCTTTCCCCCTTTATGATTTTTTTTTTAAATTATGACCTATCGTTTATCTAAAACAGCCCAACCCTCCATCGAGTAACAATGTTAATAAACTACTGGCTATATATTGCTACGTAACAACGTGACTATTAAAAGACAAATTTTAATGTGACAATTATGCAATATATTTACATAAATAAATAGTTAAATACTGATGCCATAGAAACGTCCATATATTTACAAAATTCTCAATAAACACCAACCAATAATTTGGATACTTACAAATAAGTGGATGCGCGCCATCTATCAAGAATTGCGTAACTAAAAGCATAGATGGCGCTGGTATTTATTATTAAATTTACATTTAAATCATAATATTATTGTTTATACGGCACTAAAAGTTTAAACTTCTTTCGGCTCAAATTGCGTTCAATGGTGAACATCGGAAATCGAAAAAACACTACATGAATATATAAAAAAAAAACAGACGAAAATTTACAAGACATCATTCAAAACAATTTTTTTTTACTTTCTCACCTTTGGTAATAGAAGACTTTCTTAATTTCAGTGATTTCTTGTCAATATTTCAGATTTATAAAATTCATATTATAAATTTTGTATATTTCATAACATAAATAAATAAATATAAAAATGATGACTTGTATTTAAATAATTTCGAACTTAAATATATATGAAATCCCATTATTAAATTACACAATATTTTCCTAAGGAAAAAAAAATCTTCTTACCACATAAAGGTGGTATGTACAAATTTCAACCGGTAAAGAGAAAATAAACTGACAATTTGACACAGTTACATAAAAAATATATACAGCAGATGTGGACATTATATAACCATACAAATTATATGATAGATAAATACTTCAAGTTTTGTATACCTTTACATATACAAGATTTAAACCGATCAATTTTAGTACATAGGTAAATATTTTAAATTTTTAGTCATCCACCTTAATAAAAACTACCCGGACCGTAATATTTTAAAAGAATTTTCTAAATAGTATGGTTTTTCAATACGAACCATTGTCATCTACTATAAAATATTTTTTTTTATTGGCAAAAGTGCCAAAACACGTTTTTCGTGTTGTTACTTATTTTTTATGACATTTTTATATTTGAATATTAGTTGCTTAAATAATTTTAAATTATTACTTTTTTATGTTTTAAGTTATTTGAGTAATTTATTGAAAAACAACGTCAGGGAACACTGACAAGTTTCATTGCTTCACAGTAGTTCAAATTCAATTTAATAATTATTATGAACTGATTGTTAGTTATTATAGTAGACGCTTAGGAGTCGTCGAGCGATAAACGTTAAGGGCGATAGGAATGATATCTCTCTCACTCTTGCACACATAAGACCCCTGAGTGCGAGCGAGATAGACAGATAAATATTATTTATTACCCGACGACTCAGATTCAACTACGATTTCTTCTGACCTATATTACGATATTCAACTTGTAAGATTTCGAGCTAGATCCGCCTTAAAAAATCCTACTTTTTTTCTACTTCAAGATAAATAAGTTTATTTTAAATATTAAAATATTTAAATAAATAAGGGTCAGTACAAAAAGGGGTATGGAAGAAATTTATTTCAAAAATCAATTTAAGCATCTATGAATTAAATAAAAACAAAAAAAAAAAAATTTAGGTTTCATAGATCTCATTTTTAAAGACGCTAAAGATTGTTATTAACTAAAATAAAGTACGGGAAGCTGCCATACCCCTTTACTTACTATAAGAATAAGAAGTTTTTATTCTGGCTACTTTAAGAAATAAGGTTATGGATAATATAATTTAAATATATAATCATCACGCCAAGTACCCAAATAACCAATGTAACACCTACCAGAGTTAACAAAATTTTTAGCGAAAGCATCAACAAATTAAAATGCGTAAACAATTCACTTAAACAATAATAAACGAAGCCCTTTGCCATTGAACAAAACATTTCGTAGTTGTCAAACCAAAATCTGATGTGCACTTCTTTGAGATTATTTCCAACATAATACTGACCTTAGTAATCTAATACTAATCTATCGTTGAAAAAAAAACTGCTAAGTGCTTATTAGCACTATTTGTCGAACTACGACCTCTTAATAAAATATGCTATGTTCATCAACTAGAATATGTTATGTGCAAAATTATCAAAATAATAAATAAACTATTAAATTTTTATGTATAACAATCCAAAGTTTCAAATAAAATACTTTTTTTAAAGTGAAAACTTCTTTAGGCGCGTTGGGCACTTTAAGTATGAGGAAAAAAAACACTGTGAACTCTGTGAACGACACCCTCAGTAACTTTTAATTGTATGAAACGCCATCTATCCGAATCAGTACGTACTTCTTGGCACATAATAAGCTTAACTTCGTCAATGGTTCGTTAAAATGCTTAACAGATGGAGTAGCTTTCACTTGTGACGTGCAGTCCTACGTCTAACACTTTTTTTGTAATTAAGTTTGGGTAAAAAAAATTACGAGAACTTTTTTTTTTTCAATATCTCAAGTATACTTTTTTTTCTCAATATCTCAAGTATACTTTTTGCACATAGTTAGCAGATTTTGATTTGACTACAACGATTTGCTTAAATTCATAGGTACGCAGGGAAATACTTAATACCTGAAACTAATAAGGTATTTGATTCTGATAGTACTGTATCATGTCGTAAGTCCTCGTTCTGAAGTTGAGGAATGAACTTCTTATTATGGAGAGCATATAAGCGGCCGCCTCTTTCTCGGTAGAGTTGGGAGCGAAACGTGACCGCAGTAGACGTATGGTCTGCCCTCGGAAACATGGCAACCCCGTGTCCAACATCAGTGATACCATTGATATTATAGCTTCTTGGTATGGCCTAGAAGAGAAAGAAAAACAATTGATTCAAACATCAGTCTCATTATTATATTAGATAAAAATGCTGACTGGCGGCAGTAACCACTCCCTTAAACATACTATGGTCGGTCAGCGCACTTACAGCGCCTGTGGCGTTGCTTGTGTTATAGGAGACTGTAGCCACCTACCATCAATTAGACTGTCAGCCTGTCTGTTGACCTTAACATACAAAAAAAAATAGATAAAATCGTGACACAAAAACATTTGTTTTGATAAAATTTGAAAAACTGAGAGCGCTTTGTTTCACTGTTTCCAAAAATATAACCTTTTAACACCAACATCCTTCAGAGGTTAGCCGGGCGGATTTCGTGTAACTTTAAAAAATACAGCCTATGTTACACGCTCTTATAATTCTAGCTCTTTATAGGTGAAACTTACAAACAAAAATATAATCTTTTCTCTTTATATTAGTCACTAAGTAGTGTGGAAAAACGGGATGTCGCTGCGTGTGATTTACGTGAAAACGTTTACGTTATGAGTAATATTTTCTTTAAGCGTATTTATATGTATAAATAAAAAAAAAGTTCGGAAGGCAACATGTCCATTGACATAGTTAAGATACGATAACCGTTTTTCGTTCAAAACACTGATACTAACCGGACAGCTAAGAATGCTTGCACGCACAGCTCACAGAACCACTTGAACGGTGGCGCTTCCATTTTGCCACCCATCACCATCACCATCTCGTCGGTCAACTTGATGTCCGGCTCGAAGCCAAGGTTGCCACCGGGAGACGATTCAAACATGAACCCAAAATCTGGCCAAACATGTGTTAGGATATCATTAAAGGCTGTTTGACAGCGTGAAAAATAACGTCAGAATTCATTATTAAAGTGAACATTTCTTTAACGCTTTGCGAGCGACATGCTCAGTGGCGTTTGATTGTATGAAATAAGCGCCATCTACCCTAATCAGTACGTACTTCTTGTTTCAGAGTTGTTAGGATGTTAACATATGGTGTAGTTTTTCACTTCTGACGTGCAGTCTTGCGAATGATATTATTTTTTTAAATATTTTATTTCATCCCCTTATTATTTAAATTGCAGAGTTTAAATATGTTAGGATTGTATTCTTATCGCACAACCGTAATTCAGCTAGTACTTATTATTACCATTCATCAACACAGGAATAAGGTACTGCCGTCTGGCTGCAGTAACCACCCCATTACAGAAGACCACCGTGTAATAACAGCATACGTGCTGTTGTGTTTCAGTGAGTGAGTGAGTAAGGGATGCCAGAGTCCATTACCCCATCCATTCCTTAATCCTTCTATTGGACGGCAGCGCACTTGCAAGACCTGTGGCGTTGCTTGTGTTATAGGCGACGGTAGCCACCTACCATCAACTGTGACGGTCCTGTGACCTGTCTGTCAACCTTAACATAAAAAATAATAATAAATAAACCTACTCCCATGAATCTAACAAAAACCACCAAATAGCATACCTATGTGTATGATATGTCCGTCCGTGTCCAGCATTATGTTACCGTTGTGTCTGTCTTTGATTTGCAACAGGAAACCTATCACGCTGTACGCCGCCATCGACATCACGAAACAACGCCTTGCAGCCTGCAAACGAATATCAAAATTAATACCAGACAGGCACATAATAATACAATTAAAAACTATAAGCTAATTATAAACTAACGCCCGACTTTCTATTGAGCCCAAACAAGCTATATTCTACAGAGGCCGCGTTAATATGAACACTTGTGTAAAATAACTAACCTGAAACTCCCTCGTAGTCTCGTCCCCATATTTCTTGATGAAGTACTCGTACATCCCGATGTCTGTCTGTCTGCCCAGTTGGTCGCGGGACTTTGCGTTCGGCACGCACTCAATCACGCCACACTGAAAACGTTTTTCTTTAATATGTAATCTTGTTTGCCAATATAATAAAATCTGCGGAGTTATAGACTTAATATTACGTAGAAGTTAAGCGAAGAGAAAAAAAGTCTTAAAAATGCTAAGCAATAACGAAGTAATAGAGCGAGCGGGCAGTATCAGAGACCGCCTGCTTGATGAGAACTAAGTATTACACAGAAGAACCTAAATGTCTCCACGTCAATATAATAGTCGCGTTCACACGTCCCATGTTGAGAAATTAGTTTGAACTTGTTGAGGAATTGGTTTGAACTTGTCGAGGAATTAGTTTGAACTAGTTGAAGAATTAGTTTCAACTTGTTGAGAAATTAGTTTGAACTTGTTAATATATTAGTTTGAACTTGTTGATATATTAGTTTGAACTTGTTGATATATTAGTTTGAACTTGTTGATATATTAGTTTGAACTTGTTGATATATTAGTTTGAACTTGTTGAGAAATTAGTTTGAACTTGTTATACACACCCCGGGCGCAGTGGCGACCACTTTGTACGGGAACAGGTAGAGATCGAGGCCGACTTGCTGGAAGATGTTCTTGAACAGAGATATCACTTGCAACGCGAGCATGTCCTGTCTTACGTCGTCGCCCACTTTAAAGATGGCCGCCTGCCAAGTCTCCGCTACTATTGAAGTAAATCGGTCTTTACCTTCCTCCTAAAACAAAGTACACATTTCTATATGTTACAGAGTGACAAGCAGACTTATTGTCGACTTGAAAGTAAATAGCTACTGTCGTTTATATATACAAGTTACACTAGCAGCGATGCAAATGTGCTGCTCACTCTTAGAAGATAAAAGGGAAGGTGGAAGATGAATATAGGGGAACACATATTTTCTTCTAAAATTACTTAAGCAAATTCCGTAATTGTAAATTATAACTTACCATAGGTGGTTCTTCTCCAGAGGCTATTGCCATCGCTACTGATTCCATCTCCTCAATACCATATTTCCGCACCCTGAACCTCGCCAAGTACGGAGCTTTGGCCGCACTCTGCATCGGTGTGCCTATATTACAAAATATTAAAAGCAAAAATAAAATGGCATACAGTGAGTTTACTATGATTATTATGAGAAGCTATATTATTCTACATATTATTCGTATGTAGGTACTTAGAGCACTTACCACTTTTGTAATCTATGTCCAAAACCATGGAATCTGGATTGGACGGGAGGTAACAACCAGGTTGAACCTATAAAATAAAATAATTTTACAGTACATATTAAATTCTATATTTTATATGAACTATTGAAGAATTTGAAAAAAGACTCCATTTGGCAGGTGCCATCAATTACTTTTAAAATATATATATAAAGACTACTTTTTATATATGTATATAACATTTAAAACAAGAAGACAAGTAGCTATAAATATCAGGGAGCTTGGATTAGTTCCGCTTTTTAATATACTGAATATATATATATATATTTTAAATCTATTTATGATATTATAAATTAGCTTACAGTAATATTCTTCAACGCTTCCAAGCAAGCTCGTTTCCTTTCGGCTCCCTTCGGGTAGGGTCGGATAATTCCGGAAATGTTCGTAATTTGACCGAAAAAGTCGAATTCTCGTTCGTAAAATGCCTTCGCCGGTCCCGATAAATCGTCCACTATACACTTGGTCAATGCTTCTAATATATCGTACAATACAGCTGTAAAGAAAGTTTTTTTTTCTTTCTAATATACATACATTACACAAGAGGGCGTCATTTGAGGAGTTATTTTTTAACAAACGAGTACCGAAATTTTTCACTGCTTTGCTATTGAATCACAATATAAAATAAGTTATCATAATATCACATTGTATATATACAAAAGCGAAAACTTATTGACATATTTACAATGAACAATTTTAACAAGAACAAGAATGTTTAAAATCCTTCTGCCAAATTCTCCTTACAAACTGTCCAACAAACTCGCCTAAAGAATTTTTTTTTTCACTGCAATTATAATAAAAAATAGTAAAAACTTACGGTCTTTATTGTGCATTTCTTCGTCTGTGTACATATTTGTATGCATATTCCATATCAACTGATGCGCTACAACTTGAGACTTCTTCGACAGCGATTTTATCAACTCTGATACGTAGCCCATCTGTAGATTCATATTGAAGAAATGTTGGCCTTTATTGCTTATTATGCAATACATAATACATAGAAGTGCATCTTTAAAAAGTTTATTTCCACAGTTGACCCTGTCGTGAATCGAACCCTTATTTAATTACAATATTTACTTTTTAATACTCGTAATAAAAATTTAAGTTTTCGGGGGGCCTGGGTTATATATAATTTATTGTATTTAACAGCATCGGCACGGGATTTAATTAGGCAACCCATTCGCAATTTATTAATGTAATTATTATCTACCAGATAATCTTTGCCATAATTAAATAACAGATGAGAGTATTATATATTTCTAATGCCGCATCTACTACGTATACTAAGTGGGCGCTACAATTTTAATCGTACCGTATCGTGTCTCAAGGCCTGCACGAGCTGAGGAATATAGAGAAGAACGGCCGACGATGAGTACGAGGTGAGAGTGGTGACAGCCGCCTGAGCCGACAGCGGGTGCGGGGGATACTGGCGACTGAAGTACGACAGAGCTTCCACGGGACTCACACGGGCCCAAGTCACCATGTGCACTAGCTGGAATACACAATTGAGTTACAGACAGACAAACGCACGAGCTTTCACTACTTCGTGTAACTTGAACGTTTAAACAAAGTTTGAACTTTGTCATCTGGTATTGGTTGTTAACATTACAACATTTGATCGCTTTGTTGTAATGTTAACAAGCAAAGCGAAAAAGATTCCACATAATGCTTGTAAGAACTTTTTATTTGCAATATAATGCGATTATATTGGAGGTACATGTATGGGTTGCGTAAATTGTTACCTCCTGAGCATCGTTCAAAAGAGTCTCAGTAGTGACGAGATATTTAAGGGCTTGCGGTACGTGGCACACGGCAGTTGGTTGCGTTTGCACTTTGCGTTTTATTTCCTCGATTATACTTTCGTTCTTTATCCTGAGGACAAAATAGCACTGTGATTAATCGTGCACAGGGATTGTCGTCAAGGATTCGTCGAATTGAACCCTTTTACACTTCCAAATAATCATATTACACACATAAATTTTAAATATTTTTGAATGTTTCATGTCGATTATTGAAATAAAAAAATAATAATTTAGATTTAAAAATATTTTCATTGAAACTTCTACTTTTTTATTTCTTGTTAGTGAATATATTTAATGAAATGGTAGTTATGAAAGAGCGGAATATATTTAACGACCATATTTTCGATTCAAATGATCCAAACACTGTTATTATGTGTGTTGTATAAGTTATTAAGGAATCAAAAATATTCAATATATTTTTTCTGATTTTTGAAATGCTTTATTTCAGTGCAAAATGGTCGTATCGAGATAAGCTTGTTTATTTAGCTTTAATTCTCTCTGCGTCGATTTTTCGCTGATATATCCGTCCGTCTTTTAATGAAAAAGGACCGTTTGTCCTTGATCATCGGTATCTCACTCAGTAACCAACGATTGCATAGAAAATGGAAGAGAGGTTTCATTTGAAAAAATCACAAAAAATTGTAGGAAATTCTTTAGATCCCTTAATTTTTGAAGTGAAAACTTCGTTAGACTGGGTTGAGAAGTTTGTATGAGGAATTTGCTAGGGGAGTAAACATTGAATTCCGATTAACGCTCAGATAGAAATCTTGTGAGAAAATTGAGGATTTTGAGGAACGAAACGAACGACTGTGCTGCGAAACAGTCGTGAAAAAAAAAAAAAACTATTTAAGCTTTTTTTGTGAAGATAAGTTTTAACTTTTGACATGTAGTCCTACGATTGACATGATTTTTCTAGTAGTATATATAATAATGACCTCTCACCTCTCTGGCAGGAAGACGGCGAGCACAGGACTGAGGTCCCAGGCGAGCTTGGCGTAGTCGCGCCACGTGCGCTCGGTGCTGGGCTTGGAGCGCCACGTGGCGATGTTGTCCTCGCCGGGCACCGCCTGTTCGGGCCGCGCGTGAGGGTTGTGCCACGTCACCAGAAACTCTATCTCCACCGCCTGCGTCAATTTTTTTAATGTAATTTTTAGACTTGACGGTGGCTACTGACGCCTATAACACAAGCAATGCCACAGGTGTTGCTAGCGCGCTGCCGACCATAGGATTAAGAATAAGGAATCAGGAAGGGAAGGGAGTGCCCTGGCATCACTCACTCACCGAAACACAACAGCGTATTGCATGGGAATATCTGCGTACTAGATCCTCACTGACCGTGGGGAGATCGGTGGGATATGTGGAACTTGTACCCACTGAAATCCAACGGTTTCCTCTCGCTGTCTATGGGCGGGGGTCAGGGAACCAGGTACAAGTTTTCAAATGGAGGCGCAGCGTGGGACGCCCTGTGGCCAGATGGACAGACCTCCTAAAAGGCTTCTTTATATATAACATTAATTATAAAAAATTAATCATTGAGTCAGCAAATACCATGAGTTCTAGAATTAGGTTTCTCTTGCGGACGTAGTCTTTGACGAAAGTGTCCTGCGGTTTTACGGGGGGTTTGACGCTGCGATTGGAACGCTTGCCTGCGATGCTGCCTGCGCCGCTACTCAGCGTGGTAGTAGACATTGGAACCTATGTTACAGAGAAAAAAAAAATGTGACAAAAATTTTGATACAAAATTTAAATACAAGTTTAAAAGTGGCGGTGTAATCTCGATAGAATTTATGTTAAATTATTATATTATATTTCATGTTCATAAGACAAACAAATTTACGTTTAACAATCCTAAGTTTCAATAGTAGTCCAGAACAGATTGCAAATAGAGAGAGAGATAAAAATAGGAAGACTATTTTTGTCAATACCTGAAAAGTATACTTTTTGCACATAGAAGGTTTTGATTTGACAACGACGACACCGACGACAACAACGACGACAACAACAACAACAACAACGACGACGACAACAACAACGACGACGACGACAACTGTTCAAAGAGTCGAACTGACTTACAGTGTTGATCCATCCTGTGGTCTGGCGACTTCCAATGTCGCTGCTGTTGACTGATGAACGGTTATCGATCGGTGAATTGGACGTGTAAATGCTTTGAGAACTGCTCGGACCTAGTATTTCGAATTCACCTGGAAAATTATTATATATTTGAATCGCGTATATAGATAGTGTTGCAGCGGCACATTTTTTTATAAATAACTGTGTCGGGCAGACTGACAGCCCATTTGATGGCACGTGGCTACTGGCTACGTGTCACCAGAATGTAGTATTTTGGTAAAATTAACGGCCTCTAGTAACTGTAACTATGTAGTAGTATGGGAAGAGAGGTCGTCCTTGTTCATGAAGAATATTTCATCAATTGTTATTTATGAGAAAATAAATCGCAATGCTTGTTAAAATATGCTCATAGATATCCTTAATTTAACAAAAAAAAAAAAAACTAGCTGCTATGGTATGTCTTTCTCACTAACACTGCACAGTACGCTTTTCTGTCGCGTATCTTCGCTTGCTCCGAATTTTAAATTTCAAAGCCTCTCAATAGTAATTCATGAGCGAATCTTCGCAGGCAACTATATACTATCGAAGTTATAATTTTAAAATTGAAAAATTCCGAGCAAGCAAAGATGTGCGAGAGAGAAGCATTAAGGGTACTGGGCAGTGTAATAGGGAAGGACGTAGTGTTTGTGGGTGATCTCACCGCCGATATCGCTGCACTTGAGATACTTCTTGTCGCTGTGCATGAGCTGCCAGAACTTGATGAGCGCGATGATGTCCTCGCGCAGATGGGCCGACGTGCGCGAGGGGCACTGCAGCCCGCGGCAGAAGTAGTCCAGACACGCGCTGTACACGCGCTCGCGGAGCACATTGCGTGCCAACGAGCGTGGCAGAATGTCGCCTTGCAGCAGCGACAGCCCGCAAGACAGCAGTCTGTCGACCGCATTTTCATTACATCAACATTTAAGAAAGGCAGCGGGAGGAGGATCCCCTCTCCCAGCCGATCCGCCAAAGGAGGCTCGGGCGCAGGCGGCTGGCCTATGTACGCCGCCTTCCCCCTTGACCGGGATCCGGGCGGTGGTCTTGGGGGAGACTGCCGCCCGTCGTGAGGTTCCCCGAGATGGCTGACGTTCCTCCGTTTTCGGGTACGCCGAGGTTCCGACAGGGAGTGTAG
Organism: Synanthedon andrenaeformis; assembly: GCA_936446665.2. Classification (NCBI taxonomy): domain Eukaryota; kingdom Metazoa; phylum Arthropoda; class Insecta; order Lepidoptera; family Sesiidae; genus Synanthedon; species Synanthedon andrenaeformis. Next base: position 6,852,972 of record OW387796.2, read on the forward strand.
CCATCCCCGGGTTAGATTCGTGTAATAACGTCCCCGCGACCCCGCCCATCTACGGCCGTTCTAGAAAGTCTTTGGTTTTTAGCCAGTATCACTCACCGAAACACGACAGCACACATGACTATATTTCATGGTGGTCTTTTGTAAGGGGTTGGTTACTGCCGCCAGTTCGTGACTGCTGAACGCGTAGTGCCCTTCACTAGATATGACTTACCTGAATCTAACACCGACAGCATCGACGTGCCTATTTATGTAGTCTCGTTTGTCGCCAACGGTTATTGGTAAAGACCTAAAACAACAAGATTTAACATTAACTTTTGAAGATATTAACTTCCGTTTTAATAAAATAAAAAAAAAACATGACAATCGTTGCACTGCACGTCGGAAGTGAAAACTAAGCTCCACAAAAAACATTACATTACATTACTTGACAGTGTCGCGATTTAATGTTTTTTTCTCATCTCAATAATATAAGTTTATTTTTTATTTATTTACGCAGTATAAGTAAACCGGAAAAGTGATGACTGTTTTTGAATTTCTGAATCAAGAAGTCTGTTTGTGATAACTGTTTTTGATTTTTCCATTACCTGTAGTCCTTTTTTTACATAGAATTTAGCATGAAACAAGGTCTTCTCCACGCTTCTTCTCTATTTCTATGTCAACAAGAAGTAGCCTACGAGTCTGCAAGGATCAAAACATATAACTGTGCCCCGTGCCTTCTTCTGCTTTAAACTGGATTGCAATAAGGCGTTTTTATCTCAGTTTTAATTTAATGCAGCTAACCAAATATGCCTGCTTCAACAATCCGACTTGATTTACATACAGTGTCTGTCTATTTCAGAACTTGATATAAATTTCAATTGGAAGACAAACTTTTTCTAAGGAAATGGGCTAACATTCTTATGTTAATCAATTTTCTCGTTTAAATACGGAAACATACAAATTTACCTATGCAGAAGACTGGCTAACATCTCAACTTTTTCTTGGCTGTTATATTTAGCGGTTTCAGCGACTTCGCACAGGTATCGAATCCAAACAGCATGCGGCGCTACGAAGGGGGGCCGTGGCTCGAGTTTACAGCCTGAAAGTATCAAGTAAATATGTTTTTAAACATTTCTTAACATGAGATTAAAAGCTATTCCATCTCACTTTGCCGAATTAACCCAATAGAATGTTATGGGGAGTTATGGCTTGCCCTCAAATCCGAATAAAAATTGAAGAAAACAAAGTTCCTGCACTAACGACTACCCCCTGTGATTACAAATTATTTCATAATATGGTCCTTCGAGCCTGATCTACATAATTTAGCATATTATATACTGGTGATAAGAGTATTGTCAAAATGAGTGTCCACACAGTATCGATAATTATTATTGTGTGGACACGACACAAGCAATAGTCAATACAGGATCGTCAATATATATTTCTTACAGGAAACTAGACTTGTGTTTCCTTTTTTTTTCCACGTGATGACATGATTTCGAGGTTTCTTGTACATATTAGGTTAACACAAAACGTTTCCTGTCATTAAAATTTTATTTTATTTTTTCTTTTATACACTTGACTTGTACAAAGATTAGGAGGTACAATTTAACTTTTTGATCACTGTTGAAACTTTTTCAAAAGAAAAAGTGTTTACCTTCATAAGCGGCCAGTGGACTTGTCTCCTCTAATTGCTTGGAGAACAATCCCATCCTCCTGTCAACAGTGCATTGCCAAGCGGCGAAAATCTCTTGCAAAAGTCGCAGTTCCAAGTCGGGTCTGGAAGTCGTCAGCCACTGCCAACACTCTATAGCCGTTGTCACGGCATCCTCCGTAAATATCTCCACTTGGGACCAGGCTGCAACAAAATTTTTGGCGCTTTTTGAAATTTTATACATTCGACTACATTACAGTTTTCTTCAGGCAAGTTTCCCAGGCGGCCTATTAGCCAGCCACGTAATCATATAAAATATAAATTATATTCATAGGGTGTTTAACTTTTTTAAGGCCGACAGGCAAGCTGACGACCTACTTGATGGTAGGTGTTACACTAGCCTTTCAACAAAAGCAATGTAAGTTGCAAGAGAGTATGTATATAGGAAAGGGATTGTGAAACTACTTTTCACGGCCCGTTTTTGACATGTATAAATTCATGTCTGCTATTTTTAACTCAATAATCTATATATATATTTTTATAATACTAGTATAGACAATATATTGGACGCTATAGATACTGTCTCTTTATCAACACGACTTAAGCCGAATTTATGTCTGAAATATAGTGTCAAACGAACCCTGTTCTTGTTAGAGTAAATCTTTGCAAGCAATCTATCTTACCAACAGAGTGCAGCAGTCCGCGGGCCGTGCTCGTCGATTGTGTGTGCGCGGAATGATGTCTGGCGTGAACCAAGAGCGCTGTGGCGCGCCAAAGCGCTGCGCGATGCGCTGTTTCGCTACCGCTTGAGCAAGCTTCCTTCAACAACGTTTGCAAGCGCGCTCCCACGCGCCACACCGCCCCCTCACCGCCGCCTTCAGCGCTCACGGCGCCAGCCACCTATGTTTCAAGTGAAAATTTCTTTAGGCTGGGGTACACACTACGCCGGACCAGTGAATTTTCCGGAAACCGGCGCCCGGACGTTAATGTTCATATTACACCGGAACCCGCATCATCGTAGTTTAAGCTCCAGTATTAAACATTCTTCACGGTGAATTCGCCGGACCGGAGTATTATGAACGACGTCTTAGGCTCGAATTATATGCGTCGATTGGTGACGCATTGAATTGTATATACAAAAATTCGTTTACGCCACGGCTTGAAGAAGCCCATATTGTAGCTAGGTGGAAACACCTCAAAAGGGAGATATTTCCAAAGTTGTGGCTTCCGGGGCATAAAGTTATCCACACGTCAACGGCGAATAGTGCGGATGAACTTTTAGTAAAAACTTGGGTTAAGACTTAATTAGAACAATTCGTTACAATCACCATTGCACTGTCGGTAGAACATACAAAGAGAAGGTAGATCTCTTCTTACAGTAATGATTCTAAACGTTGTGTGAGCATAAAATCGTCAACAATTCGAACGATTCGCCGCTGCAAGGTGTCAAATGGATCTAGCCGATAAAAGATGTAAACGTTTTTAAATGTGAAAATGATACATAAAAGGCGAAAACTTGATACTTGACCCACGAAATTGTTTACTATTTTAGTTTAAAAAACGTGTCTTGTCTCACCTCCCCAGCGAATCTGCTTCTCTGCGAGACGACAGCCAACAAGGCCGCAGAGTCCTGAGTGACGCACGGCGGACGCTTGTCGAGGGCAGAACGCGGTAAGGGCGCCGACAAACGGTTAAGGCCGGCCGCACCCAACAAAGCGCTCGTAGCCAACGCCAAACCGCAGTGATGCCACAGGGTAGAGTTTGGGACCTGATTTTTAGTTTATAACCAATAAATAAATAATGAAATAATGCGTTCTTATTGTCCGTCGCGTCAATTCGTAATACTACTGCCCTTAATGAAAGTCTAGATGCTTATTAACGCGGGCATTATTACCATTTTTATACTAAGGTTATACTGTCGTCTGATGGGCTGCCCAAGTGACTGCGAAACGCAGGGTACCACTACCAAACCAAACCAGATCCAAACCAGAGTCAACTATGTCCATATTCATGCCGGGAACCGAAAGCGGGACAGGGGTACCTAAGGGGAGAGAGAGCGCTAAGGCAAGCACCCTAACCACTTATCTAATGGGCACGTCGCCTTATCCACAACTTGTATCCTTGATCCTATCAAGGTCAGTAGCGCATACTTGCGACATAACAAGATCAATAAAAAAACATTGTGGCGTTTTCACAGGTTAACTGGAGACGGGGATAGAAACAATATTTTTCAACAATTTTGTTTAAATATTACCTGATTCAAATATTCCTGTAAATGAGAACGAGTAGACTGCGGTGCCCATTTCATCGCCTCTTGTACTATTCCGTGACAACGATCGGCGAAATCTTTCACGATACTCTGATAAACAATTGGAATCAGTTCAAAATTGGTCTTCGGAATACTTAAAATATCGTAGTAGCAATGATATTGACTACATCTGAATCTTAAATTCATACATAAAATAGATATATCCGTGAAGCACTTGTGCAGATAGTATGGATATGTTACGGCTAAAGATAGGTGTGAACATAAACTTAAGTTTAGCCGGCTAATCTTAAGTTTATCTTCGAGAGGCGGCTAAAGTTCGATATCATGTTAGTTCGCGTCGTGAATTTCCATCTTTAGCCGGTTAATGTGTACATTAACCGAAACAAAACGGCTAAAAATGTTTCGATGGATGCGCCGGGGCGAACATGTCTCTTGAGGGGGCGGAGGGGAGACGATGCGCGCAGACAGATAGGCTGACGGTCCACTTGATGGTAGGTGGCTACCGTCGCCTATAACACAAGCAACGCCATGAGTGCTACAAGTGCGCTGCCAACCATAGAAGGATTAAGGATAAGGGAGGGATGGGGCTCCTTATTATTTTATTTTAATGACTAGATATTGTTTTATTAAAACACTGCAGAAGTTTTTTTTTGTAATTTTAAATAAATTTTAAATAATAATTTTAAGTATCTGTAATGAACAAATGTTTTCTTATTATTTTATTTTAATGAATAGCTATTGTTTTAAGTTATTAACGCTGCAGAAGTTTTAATTTGTAACCTACATAAGTATGTGTAATGAGAGTGATTATTTTTTAATAAAAATTTTCGTGTCGAAATAGTAAACATTATTATACCGTTTCCTTTTTCATTTGCTCCTACATTTTTAGCCAAGGGCCTGCAGTTAAACTTAAGTTTAGCCGGCTAATGATAGATGAAACTAACATTAACATCTCCTCGAAGATAAACCTAAGTTTAGCCGGCTAATCTTAAGTTTATGTTCATACCTATCTTTAGCCGTAACAGATATATGTAATATGAAAGTATGGATTCTAAGCAAATTCTAAGTATCAGACACATTTTTCTTCAAGCATAATTACAAGAGTCCCACTTACTTCTCTACCTTCCAAGGTATCCTGCAATTGCATTGTGAAATCAGTGCCTGGCACCTTCAACAGTGGCGTCTCCTGATTGGCATCCAACTCCAAACTGAAGCTCAGCACTTGAAGTATATCAAGCATCGACCAAAGTACCTGAAATGCATTTAGTTTTCTTATAGTTACTCTATTCTACAGTAACAAGGGACAAGGTGAGAGGTGTTTATTGGCGTCGGCTGTCACCTACCATCAAGTGGACCGTCAGCCTGTCTGTCAAGCTAAACATAAAATATAAAATAAATGCGAAAATTCCTTACCCGACAGTTCCACAGTAGATGTGGGAATCTATCTACCAGTCCGGCCAGCCACTTGTCGGCGACTCGTCGTATCTGCTTGTGAATGTGGTTGAAATTGACCAACAGGAACTGCGCGTGACCTTCGAGCTCTCTTTCGCGTGACTCGTCTTTTACCTTCACCGACATCACGTCCAGAAATTTCTGGAACACCTTGTCGCCGACGCTGAAACAGACATCGCAATTTATCTTTTTTCTTAATGGCCTGGCAAGCATAAATAAGCATTAAGAAAAAATGTGCGAAGCATAAGCGGATCCTTATGGATGCGGGGTTATGCCGGACTCGTACCGGCTAATGCCTGGGCAACGAAACCAACGCTCGATGCGAATTCGCTTTGTGCTGCCAAGCGTCAGCGTCGATCATTTGTTTTTGACGCACGACGCTGACGCTTGGCAGCACAAAGCGAATTCGCATCGAGCGTTGGTTTCATGTTCCAGTGGTAAGACCCAACGACTTTTTAGCGCGTCCGTAAATGGACGGGGTTGCAGGAACGTTACGATACGACATTCGCCACTTACCACGGCAGTCCAATCTGGTTAAAATTTGAGTCCGTCAGTCTAGAGAAAAAATTTGTATAATAAAAAATGCATTTACCTGGCAACACATAGCCACATGCCACTCTTATCTTTTTGAAGAGCAGTATCACTCAAATACTCTATAATCGGTTGCAGGCTTGGTTCTGCTGAGTTGCATACCCTGGAAAGAAAAAAAAGCATTCAATTAATGACAACTATACAGGCTATTTCAGCGTTTATATAGTAAGACGTCTTAATGTTACTACAATATAAAAAAAGGCATTTCTCTTAAAAGGTCGTCAGACGGGCTGTCGATTCACTTGATGGTAGGTGGCTACCGTCGCCTATAACACAAGCAACGCCACAGGTGCTGCATGTGCGCTTCAGACCATAGTAGGATTAGGGATAAGACACTTTTCAACGTGGACGAAGTTGCGGGCACTCAAATAAATCGATAAGCTTAAATCGTGAGCGAACTTAAGCGAACAGCTTTTTCCATACACTTGTCAATTAGGCGAATATAATTTTGTTAAGAACTATATTTTATACTGACCTCAATGTCTCCAGCCAATAAACGCTGAGCAGATACATGCACGGAGCAAACGTCAACTTGTTTACTATAACGGTGACATCGGGCGGATGTTCCAGCAAATTTAATATCTGAGTTTTCAACTCTTGCAACTCGTTTATAGAGACCGAATCGTTCCTCACCGCCGACGTGTACTGAAGCTCTCTCATTTCCGACCGCAGAGACGTTTGCGAGACGAGGTATGGAGATTTTACCGCTATCTCTTTCACACCGGCGTACCACTCTTGTGGCCAAAGACCTGTGTTTTTTTTTTAATCATTAATAAAAACTTATAGATAGTCAAACACGTTCAAAGTAAATGAATCTATCGCTACCAGTTAGGGGAAAACTCTTTCTACGGCAAAGAAACCGGCGAAAAATAAAAACTCAGTAGTTTTTATTTTCAAATAAATTTACAAAATATATGAACAAAAACAAAACATTTTTCATCGTCAGCAAGATAATTTGCTACATATAGAGCCTAAGCACTACTAGAACTCAATTTTTTAAAATAAATAATTTGAACTTAGTTATTGATAGTTTACTGAAGAGCAGATAATTGGTACCTATTATACTTATTTAAGTTATTTCATGGTGCCTGGAACTAGAATCAACGAGTTTATCTTTATGCCTTTTTTAATTTGTAAAATTTCAGAGCACAGAAGTGAAGATTTATCATCATCCGATTATGTTATTAATATTAACATTTATGTTTAGCCGAAATTTTCTATTAAAATACGTAAACGTATGGATAAGCCGTTATGGCTTAGTATAAATAAAATTATTTAAATGAATATATTTCATCTTTTCCATGTTGGTAATTGCAAACTTTAAATGGTAACGCCTCAAACCGCACAAGCAAGGAGTTTTTCATTTATAAATTAATGTAATACTAAATAGAACATTTACTTTATTTTACTGTGTCAAAATATAAAGGAACATATATAAAAGCCAAGTAATACAAGCTGATTCAATAGAAAAAACTGACAGGTAAGTTTATGTACAATTTGTATTCCCAAGTAAAGACCTATGTTATACAGTTTGTACTTGCTAACAAGTTATGATGATAACAATATTTTATATACTCTTATTACTTCAGTCACATACAAAAACAAGCAAACTCAAATTTCAAACCAAATACTCTTTCAGCAAACACATAGTGAACCATAAATTACTCATGAAACAATACGATAATAATATCTAATATCGCATACTAAACACAAACAGTCCCTAAAAGCACACACACTCTTCAACATAATTGAGACACACACACACTACAAACATTTGATCAAATGTACTCGCATGTTACCAAACATTGGTCGGCCGATTTAAACGGCATGCTTCTATGGTGCTATATCTTCTCTTATTGTGTCTATGGATAGAGGTCACCTATTTGCGAGATACAATTTTTTTAAATACACTGTTGCAATGTAATGTGGAAAACTTAAAACACAATACGTGTATTTATTATTATTCAACTTTCACAGAGACCTTTAAAATATGTACCTAGAAATCACCTTGACACGAATAATCGTTTGAATGAAATTAATTACTTCGTGGTATTAAAAATTTTGAAAATATTTCCTCTTTTTTAGTGTTAAAAAAGTTTTGATTTTCGTCAGATAAAATATAGATGAAATCTTTAAGTGACAACCTCAGAATAAATAAGAACTATAGACAGAATTCTGCGAAATCAAAGTGAAGCTGGTTTTATAAACGTGTGCGTTGGCTGTTCACTGTATTAAGATGTTGTGCTACAACCTTAATTTTTGTTTATTTGCATAAAAAATTTTGATTTCCAAGTTTAGTTACGTGAGAGAAGTGAATTTTATTTTGGAGACTGGTTTTTACAGCCCTTCACAACGCAATTCAGCAATTTCACTAATAAATATTTTAATAAGGCGAGGCGTAGTTTCAGCGGTTTCACTTTACCGCCCAGACGGCTCTATCTTTAGTCCTTATTTTATCTGAGGTGACAGCGAACATCCTTACAAATCATCTTACCAAAAAAGTTTATAATTCATTAAAACCAATCAATCAATCATTTTTAATTGATATAGCACCATAATAAAATATATATATATAATAATCAAAAAACCAAATGATCATACAACTATTTGATTATTCTCTAAAAGCAATATACTCACGCTTTCGCATGGCTACACGCGTGGCCATAGAAGAGATAATAAAATATTTAAATACATATAAAGAAGACACAATTTATATGAATAAAAAGTGAATATATAAAGACTTCAGGACAGATAAGAGTAAGTAAGATAAGTGCTTTTGGATTTGGTGATTAAACATCTTATAATTTGTGGGTACATTTAAATAAAGGGAAAAATTAGAAATTGGAATTGTGGGGTTACCTGATTCTGCCGCTGTGAAGCCCATAACGACGCAGTAAAGCCAGAAATCCTTGAACAATTTGTGCAGTCTTGGTTTAGGATTTTTTATTGGTGGTGATCTTTTTACTAGAACCTGTAATATTATAATAAGAGAATATTTGTATTTTTGTTTGTAATGTATAAACTCAAAAACCACTGGACAGATTTAAAAAAAATATTTTACCTATATAAAGCTACGTTATCACTGAGTAACATAAGCTATATTGTAAATCGAGTTAAATTAAGAACCCCTATGAAAACTCCAATGATGTAACCGAAGGTGTAAAAATCTATACAGTAATACTAGCTGTTGAACGCGACTTCATCCGAATGACTTTATAAAATATACTATTTTATTCGCTGATAATGTAGAAAGAATTTTTAAAAGAAGTCCAGTAGTTTTTGAATTTAATCATTACAAACAAAAATACAAATCTTTTCTCTTTATAATATCAGTATAGAAGTTAGATTATAAAGAGAAATTTTTATTTTTATTTGTAATGTATAAACTCAAAAACTACTGAACCGATTTTTAAAATTATTTCTGCTTTATCAGCGAGTAACATAGGCTACATTTTATAAAGTTACAAAATCTAAGTCGCGTGCTACAGCTAGTATTAATATAATGTTGAAAATTCTTCCACCTATAGAAGGCTACATTATAAGCGAGTAACATTTATAAGGTTACGCGGATGAAGTCGGGTGCAACAGCTAATCATTAATAAAAAAAGTGTGTATCAACTCCGACGAACGACCGGAATTTACTCCTTACGAAAGATTATAAAATACATAGATTAGTAAATGAGGGTAAATGAATACGTGCATTTTGTTAGCTCTATTAGTTTGTTAACTTTCTCTATTCACAAATAAATATCAGTGGATATAAATATATATACATATATTTATTAATATGTATTGAAGCATATTGTAGCCTGTAACGCGTAACGTGTGACATGTGACATTTGAATTGTCGGTTATCAGTAGTTAGATGTCTTAGTAAAGGGTACATTGCTGGCTCGATTAATTTTGCTAGAAAATAACAGTAAATTTGTTTTTCATTTTAATTAATTGAAACCACTTGGAATTAATTACTGATTCGTTAAAGGGTCTATATTTTAATTTATCGCTCTTATTACAGGCAACATCCTGTATATGAAAATCGATTGAGGAGTAAAGTCCAATAAAAAAGGGTGGTGACAACTCACCGCGATGACGGGAATTAGCACGCCCAAGTTTCCCGCGCTGCCCGAGGCTTTGAGCACCGGCGCTGGCGAGCGGTCGGTCGCCCTCTCGCCTCCGAGGCCCAGCTGCACGAAGAGCTCGAGCAGTCGAGTCAGAAGCTCCACCCGCGCAACGGTGCCGCGGACGTTCGCGGCGACGTTGGCCAGCGCGTTCAGCACAGCGCCCGACACGTGTCTGTCGGATGTTTCGTTCAACTCATATCACCAAACATCTCTATATATATTTAAAAATTACGTGTCACGTTGTTTGGGACCAATGGACTCCTAAAATACTGGACCGATTTTGATTAAACTTCGTAACTAAGTGTAATTTGGTCCAACTTAAAAGATAGGATAGTTTATATGTCAATTTATAGTAATTTTTTTTTATTGCAAATTATTTGTTTATTATATGAGAAAGAGGTAAAAACTACCTTACACCGCAGTCTGTGAGAATCTTATGGAACTCACAGTTGTTGTTGTTATGGAACTTATTTTAAAAGTTATCTGGGAGTTTTCCATATGATTCTCACAGATGGCGGTGTAAGGTAATTTATCGGCTGGATTAAGTAAATATTTATTATAAAAATTGCACCCCGGGCGAACTAGTATTATATAAGCAGGGCGATGGCGGTACGAGCCAATAGGCTCGTTCGCAGGTTCACTAAATGTACAAACCCAGTACATTAGATGTATGTATACATTATTGCCTTCAACGTCTTGCACGTACAATATGATAATGCTTTCGAGATGCTGTTAATGTTGCCTCGACGCTGCTGTGCTTCTGATATATTTGCAGATAAGAAAGTAAACGTACAGATAATTTCCACGCGATAATGCCCAAAAGAGCTGCCTCTTTGCCAAAAGCGCTTACTGTGCAGTAGTTCCCAGCTCTTTCCATAGCTCGTTGAACGACTTTAAGCTTTCTTTCGAGGTTACCGTTAAAAACTACGTTCCAGCGCCACACTTGGATTGTTCGAAAAATATTGTTTTAAGGCACTGAGGAATTTTGGTCAAGAAAATATCTCGGAGCTTCGCTTTCGCGAATCAGAAGCTAGATTCGACGATTGACCTCCTCTACATAAATGGAATCAAACAAATAATACAAAACAAACTGAAGAGAAACCAATTTAACCGAAGGGCAATACGAATATTTGCACTTGGGCAATAACTGTTTAATATAATATCTTCCCACTTTTCTCGTGTTACCTGTATTGTTTCCTGTCATCTGTGTGATGGTAAGCAGCACTTGCCGACTCCACTGTGATGACGGTGAACATTCGCATGATTTCATCGTGGGCCGGCCCTTCGGGACTGGCCAGGGCCATGCACCCCAACTGGTCAACGATTAGCGTGTCCAACGAGGAAGGGGCACGACAGAGTCTGGTTAAACCAACCATTGTGTTTAACAAGGTGAAACATTACATCAAAAACATAAAATGTAAAAAATGCCAAATGTCGCAACGCTATTCTTCCATTTATTTAGAAAAAAAAAGTTACATATTGTACAATACATACAAGTAAGTACATACATACCTCTGTTGAAAGAATTGCAAAATGGTGTCAGTCGTTTTCGGCGTATCTTTCAAAGCGACAGCTACGTGGCCCAACATTATCACTATGTTCGTGCTGATTAGCGACGATTCGCTGTAATTATGCAAAAATATTATTTTTATATTTGTTTATTTGTATATACTGAAAATTTTGTTACATACCTATGTCTATACATACTAATAACATTATGTTAGTAGGTAATAAGAAAAAAGTTGTAATGTAAAAGTGAAAAAAAATTACATAAATTACATTGAAATTTCCTAACTAATATTATAAATGCGAAAGAAATAAGCAAGTAAATTCAATGTCTGACAAAAATAAATGAGAAATTAAAAAATTAATGAATGTTTTAGCACTGTAAGTTAAAGATACCTACATATTTATACACAGTCCACTTGAGTTCTATGTCTATGAGTGAAGGAGTCAATTCAAAATAAAGTTTCATACGAAGAGCACGTGCAATGAGTTTAAATAATCCTAATCAGGGAAAAGTAGTCCTTATTACCAAAGGGGGCCTAAGGAAAAAGGGCGCAGACTAAGTCGCGAACCAAAGGCAGTAGAAAATATTTCTATTGTTGAGAGAAATGATTACCTGTCGCTCGTTTCAGCAGTGAAGAGACGGTTGCTAACAGAGCCGACTAGGGCCGGTACGCAATAGGGGTCGACTGTGAGGGCCGCTTCTAGGGCCACGCACATATTCTCTATGGCGGCGTCGCGAAGTTTCTCGAACGGCGTCGACTTAACCGGAACACCGCTCTCGGTTAAACCTTGAAGCTCTTTGCCTTGCACTGCAAATATTTTTAAAAATATTTAACCCTTCGACAGCTTGTTTTTGTAGGAGTTTTGTAGGCCCCTAACGTCTGAATCGTAATTTATATTTTAAGAGAAAGCAACTCAATGATTTAAAAATAAACATTATACAAGTTGATGAGTAATTTGTCGTATATATACGGCTCTGACGAAATGGACACGAAAATAATTTTCGGATAAATCCGACTCTGGCGGCTAAAGGGCTTTAAAACCCTAGAAAGAGAAGGCGCTTTCATAATCGTATGCAGTAACAATAATAACTGGGTACACTGCGTTCTGCAGTTAAAAACTTGGCATCCCATTTGGCGGCAGTAACCACCCCCTTAAATAAAAAGTAAGAGTTTTTTGCAAACTCTTTAATCGATGTCCTATGAAATTAATAAACTTGTAGTTTTAATATGTTAAAAATACTCACGTGTAACTTTCATGTGTTCCTTCCCATTCTTCTCGAGTTCCAATTTGTGAAGCTTAAACAATATGGGCGAAGGCGTCACTAAGAAATCTCGTAGACAATAAATCGAAGTGTTCGCAATTGACGGAAATTTCGTTGCCAATTTTCCTAGTCCCTGAAAAAATAAGAATATATACATATAAACATTTTTATTTATTCTTCCTCCATATTACAATAAGCTTGATTTTTAATTAATAGCCATATGCCAGAGCGAATTAAAAAGTCATTAGAATTTGAGTAAAATTATAAAAGAAAAATCTTTCACAACAGAAGATTGAAAAGGCTTCTGTTATGAATAAAAATAAGTTCACCTACCATCAAGTGAACCGTCAGCCTGTCTGACGGGCATAACATTAAAAAATATACAATATATGTACATTCTACACTTACTTCAAGACAGACCATTAGCAGAGGCATATGGACTAATATTAACTTATGATTATGATTCGAATTTATTTTCTCCGTAAGACGTCCACAGAGTAAATCGGCACCTGAAATATATACGGAATTACAACTAATATTTACCTTAGCAATACACTTGCAGTCTAGTATTATGAAATGCTATTTGAGCAGACATCATCGCTTTAAAATCGCTTGAAGAAGCTCAAAGCCATCATATACGCGCGGGAAATTAGAATAAAAAACACAAGGATATCGGGGAACAAACAACATATCATGGCCTAGTACACTATCTATTTCTGGGCACTTTAAGTTTTGTAAGTAAGAAGAGTTAGTTTTGGATATTACTTCAAAGGATGTTAGTAAATATAAAAAAAATGAGCCGAGATTTTATGTGCATGTATACGAAGTCTGTTCAAAAAGTATAGCGAATTTTGATTTTCCGCGGGTTAGGTATATTCGATTTTCGATTTCTTTTCTTGTGGCGTTATGTTGATACTCATGTCTCTCACTTATACCGACAAGTTCGGCCATGTTAAACGTTCAGTTAATTTTTACAGCTGTTTTGCTTGCACGTGTTTTAGCTTGTCTTCGATTTTTGCCAAGTGCGCCAAGTTAGGTTGAATGTGAAGGTTTTGCTTACAGTTTTCTTCGCTTGCAGGGGCTTGGTGCATCATGAGTTCTTGCCACAGGGTCATGTAAACTAGTCTAGGTACAAACTTATACTAGGTATCTACGTACTAGGGTATATTATGGCTAGGTGTGTACAAGCATGTATATAATAGTGTAGAATTATGTACAGAAGTGGGGGAAGAGGGGCTTAGATCTAGTATATACAAGAGATTATAAACGTTAGATGGGGTTACAGGTATGTGCCATACATTGAGTTGGATGTTGGGTTAAGAGGGTAGGTAAGCGACTAGGGGAGTTTGGGTTCTTGCCACAGGGTAGAACGGTCAATAAAGAATATTACATGCAAGTTATGCGCAATTTGCGGAAAGCAATCCGCCATAAACGCCTGGATTTGTGGAAGAACAAAAATTGGATTTTGTACCATGATAACGCCTCACACATCGTTGCTTGTGCGCGAATTTTTGGCCAAAAACAACACACTAATAATCTGTCCCCCTGTGACTTTTTCCTGTTCCCGAAAGTGAAAAGTGATTGAGGAGGTAAAGACGGCATCGAAGGAGGAGCTGAACATAATCACAAAAAAATGATTTTTTTGAAGTGCTTCGAGGATTGGAAAAAACGTTTACACAAGTGTATATCTGGTGGGGATTACTTTGAAGGGGACAAAATAGATATTCACGAATAAATAAATAATTTTTGAAAAAAAAAAAAAGACATATTTTGCGATACTTTTTGAACAGACTACGTATATAATAGGGGTTAAAGTATGAAATTGCCGTTTTATTGTAATAGGTACTTCGAATTGACATAGAACCTTCATGGTTTGAGATTTTTGAGTGAAACTTTTTTCATACGGTACCTATGTAGTTCTTCTTTTAAAAAATGTGCAACATTCGATTATCAACTTCCAGTTGTTTTTTTTATTCAGCTTAGACAATAAAGATGGGTACTTCGAAAATTCGTGTGATTTTTGAATACGAGTTCCGACGCGGAACTAACGCGGCAGAAACAGCTCGCAATATTAATGTCGCGTTTGGAGAGGGGACTGCTAATGAACGCACTGTGCGATTTTGGTTTAAACGCTTTCGTGATGGAAACTTCGATTTGAAGAACGAACCACGTGGAAGACCGCCCACACAGGTGAATAACAATGATTTGAAAGAGATGGTGGAAGCCGATCCGAGCCAAACTACCCAGGAATTAGCGGCATGGTTTAACGTTACCTTACCAACAATATTGACTCATTTGCGTCAAATCAATAAAATAAAAAAATATGAAAAATGGGTGCCTCATGATTTGACTGATCTGCAGAAAGAAACGCGTGTTGAAACTTGCGTTGCCTTGTTGAATCGATACAGAAATGAAGGAATATTGGATTGAATTGTGACATGTGATGATAAATGGATTCTTTACGATAATCGTAAGCGGAAAATGCAATGGCTGACCCCAGGTCAAACGCCGCAACAGTGTCCTAAAGCAAAGCTTAACAATAAAAATGTAATGGTAACTGTTTGGTGGTCTCAGCATGGTGTTATTCACTATAGCTTTCTCCGATCTGGTCAAGCAATAACGGCAGATGTCTACTGCGCCGAACTCCGAACAATGATAGCGAAACTAGCAGTGAAACAGCCCCGACTTATGAATCGATCTTCACCATTATTGCTCCATGATAACGCGAGACCTCATACAGCACGAGAAACCGTTTTAACTCTACAGGAACTGCAATTAGAAACCATTCGTCACCCTCCGTATTCGCCAGACCTTGCTCCAACGGACTACCATTTTTTTCGTGATTTGGACAATTTTCTGCGTGATAAAAAGTTTTCTTCTCAGGAGGCAGTGCAAAATGCTTTCACACAGTTTGTCGAATCTAGATCACCAGAGTTCTATCGCAAAGGCATAAATGAGCTTCCTATTAGATGGCAGCAATGTATAGATAATAATGGTAATTATTTTGATTAAATAAATATGTTAAATTAAAAAAAAAACGAATTTTTATTTTTCAGTACAAATCGGCAATTTCATACTTTAACCCCTAATATTATGTTGACTTTTATACTACACCTGCTTGAAGCAGTATAAATTCCAGGTTAGTTTAGTAATATTATCGGAAGAATGATTTTGTATTACCTATAAGTAAGTAAATATTAGAAGGAAACAATATACAATAATATTCTACTGTTAGGAATAGAAAATAAAGCTATTTTAGCTATGACAAAGTTGAGGTCGGTTAAACAATATTAGTAACAAAATATCGTATTCAGGACATTTGTCTGCAATTCAACAGGTACACAATTTGTTAGTTAATGTTGGTGGTACACACTCAAACCCTATAAATAAAATACCTATTAATATGGTTAGAGCGTTTATAAGTGCTGGCACGGTATAGTCTTCGTCCACTGGAATAAACATATGCATACATATACTATACTTCAGTTATGTAGGTATGTGAAAATGTGTTAAGTATTTTATTGTTATAATAATACAATATACTCAATATATACGATACAGCCCACGATATTTCTGGACCGTAGTTTCTGAAAGAGAAATTGCTCGGAAACCGAACTGTAGTATTTTTTTGTTAGGAGAAATATGTTGCTAGGCGATATTGCTTTTTCTAATTTGGCCAACAACTCCACACTCTAACCCCTGGGCCACGAAGCCAACGTTCGAAGATAATTCGCTTTGCGCGAAAAATTTCCGCTCAACGTTGACGCTTGCAGCGATAAGAGAATTTGCTTCGAGCGTTGGTTTCGTGGCCCAGGCATAAACGATCTCGCTTAGCACGTTGGTTTCGTGGCCCAGGGGTAAGAATTCATTTTTGGACATTTTGTTTTAGTAAATATTCAAAATATTATTTTTTACCAAAAACCTATAGAGAAAGATTTTTATCATGAAAATCAAAAATTTATTAACTTTTATCAAAAAATTGCATTTAACAGCTCTGTAAGCTTTTAGTACCGATTGGATTTTTTTTTGAGGATAAAATTTAATGTTAAATATTGTGTATCTCATGAGCAAGTTTGAATTATGCGTAAAAACAAAACCCACAAACCTGTTTCATCGCCTATGGCCCATACGAGCAAATCAACACAAGCGGAATTAGCCATTACATTCACTTTGAACTTGTTCACGGTTGCAAAATTACTTTCTCTGTCTTCCCGCTCAGAAGCGTCGTGATGACGACTCTGCAGTTCCGTTTGTCCACTTAGGAATAGGCATTTCACGAATTCCTAAAATAAAAGAAGACGCACATTCAAATACAAACGGTTACTGACCGCGTCCATTGTTTTTAAAGAATACTAGACAAAACTAGACAAAAAAACTCCTTAAAAATTAGTGTAGGTACTAACTTGAACATCTTTGGTGAAAGGTCCGGGCAAGTCCTTTTGATTTTGCAACAACTCCCGCAGCAGAGTGACCATAACCAAATTTATCGTCTCCGAAAAAGACCTGTATGGGAATACCTGTAAATAAAATAAAAAATACTTTAACTCATGTGATGTAGAACATGTTTTGGATTCACTGTTATGATGGAGTGCATTTTTTAGGTTAAACTCGATAAACAGTCTGAGGGTCCCCTTGATGGTAGGTGGCTACCGTCGCCTATAACACAAGCAACGTCACAGGTGCTGCAAGTATGCCGACCATAGTAGTATTAAGGAGGGATTAGGAAGGGATGGCGAAATGGGCTCTGGCAACCCTTATGCACTCACCTAAACACAAAAGCAAACATTCACGGTGGTCTTCTGTAAGGGGGTGGTTACTGCCGCCAGACGGGCTGCCCAAAAGACTGCAAATGCAGCATGTCCTGCCAACACTTACCAAACCCAGACCAGAGCTAACTTTGAAAAAGTCATATCCAAAGTTGACCCTGCCGGGAATCGAACCTTGGACCCCTATCTGAGGCGGATCCCTAGAGCAAGCATCCTAACCATTCATGTAACGGGCACTGCATGCTGGAGACATCAATATTTGAGTTTTTTTTTTAATCTATACTAACAATATAAATAGGTTAAAGTTTGTATGTTTGTACGTGAAACTACTCGTCCAATTTAAAAAATTCTTCCCCCAATAATAAGAATAGAATTTAAGGATGGCCATAGGCTAAATATTCAGCAAGCAATGCTTGGCAAGAGTGCAATGTCAGGCATTATGTATTTTATTTTTCGAGGCGGACGAGGTAGCAGGCACCGTCTAGTTATAAACATATTTAAAACTAGATGGTGCTCGCGACTTATAGTTATAACGTCTCGTCTCTCTTGGGTACTGCTGCGTACAGATTGTTTTATCGTATTAGTAATATGTCACAGTGAAAAATGGAAGGAATAATAACGATGATTTAATGGAAGGAATATCAACACTGCCGGATGATTTTTTTTAATTGAATATATTAATTTAAATAAAATTTAGTTTTCTTTTTTACTTTTCTGAATAAACTAGCAAGAGAAGTCACAATGAAAAAACTAGTGTTAATATATGTTGTTATTGTAAGGTGCAAAAAAAAGAAAGAATTAGAAAAAAAATCATTTCCCTTAGCAATTTTGTGCGCAATTGTACACATGCACCGATTGCCCCCAAAACACTTACTTGTATTTGGCCTGAAGCGTAAATGTCCTCGGCTTCTTCGTCCAAAAACACCAACAAATCTTTAGTCATCAACTTCTTCGCCAAAGCCAAAATCGACTGTAAATAGGTCACATAGAACTGCACGTTCACCCTTTTCTCTGGGGATTCCGAAAACCTCATGTAAGGAAACTGGTTGAAACTCGAGCCGAATTTGTGGAAGAAATATGTCGTCGGATCGTAGGGGACTGAGGAATAACTGTGCAGAGAGCCTCTCTTGAGCGTACCGCCCATGCTGTCTGTTGTGTCGTGTCCGTTTTCGAGAATGTTATCGGACAAATTCAAATTACCAGACAGGGAACGCGGTATTATCTGTCTAAACTGATTGAACTTTCTCTTCTTGTCCAAGGTTGAATATTCGAAACTAGGCTCCGGCTCTTTGGTTTTCACTGGACTGCTTGGGTGGGGAAACAGTCTGCATAGCAGCGGTGGTTCTACGGTTGCAAATCTTCCCATTGACCTGGCCAATCCTATTAGCGTGGGAACAGTACTTTTACAAAGTTGCAATTTTGACACATTATTGTAAGCCTTATTCTCGCAGCACTCGTTGATTGTATTTGTCAGCTTGGTCATGACCTCTATTTGGGCGTTTATTATTTCTTCTCTAAGCGAAGGTGTTTTTGAGGCGACATCTGATAGGAGTGTGTTTAGGCAAAAGCTAAACTTTTCCGACATTGGTATACCTGAAAAGAAATAACATTTGCTGTTAGTACATGGCTAAATTATGTACAGTAAAACATTCTTCTAATGGGATCTCGCGGCGAGTCGTAAAGTTTGGTACAGAAATAGTTATTTATCTGGATTAAAACATAGAACACTTTTTATCCTGGAAAAATGTTAGGTTCCCGAAGGAACGATCCGTGTGTTATGTATGTTTTTGTATGTTTATTTATACGAATAAACATATAGTGGTCTATAAGAATATGTATATATTCTAAGAATAAATAATATTTTGCCACATTTAGAAAAAAAAAATGTACCTACACAAAAATAAACATCTAGCCAACGGATGTTACAACCATTTTACAAATTGTTATAAACAATTTAATTTAAATGTTGTAACGCACAATCTCAATTCAACCTGTGAAACATTTAACCGTTGACCTTGTACAAAACAAGTAAACAAATCAGTGTGGGACAAAATAACTCACATGTATAATATGTTACTAAAAAAACATATTTAAATGGAAATTATGGGTACAGTTATCGTGAAAAGTACCTATTCTTCATTTACTTATTTGAAACACCTATTTTTTTTTATTCACACAGAGAATTTCAACATTTTTATTTTAGAAGTTGTTACATAATAAATACTTATCTATACTAATATTATAAAGCTGAAGAGTTCGTTTGTTTGTTTGGTTGAACGCGTTAATCTCAGGAACTACTGGTTCGAATTTAAAAATTCTTTTTTTGTTCTTTTTTTTGTTACTAGGTGAATCAAATATAAACGAGACTTTTGGACCTGCGCGCGCAATAGTGATGGAAGAACGTTCCGCTGTTATTGGCTGTTAGGTTGGTTTGTCAGGAGTGGGGGAAGCACGTGACTCATCATCATAGACTCGCTCAGTGTCCATCGTTACGATGTCCGAGAAGGAGGTACCTCCCTCTATTGCGCAACGTATTGTTATCAAGTTTTTAGCTGCAGAAGGTGTAAAACCGGCCGAAATCTTGAGAAGATTGACTGCACAGTTCGGGGAAGAGACGCTGTCGCGAGCTAGAGTGTTTGCTTGGCATAAACAGTTCGTGGAGGGCCGTGAACGTGTTGAAAATGAGAGCCATGACCGCAGACCCCGCACCAGCATTACAGCGGGCAACATCGACAGTGTTCGTCAACTTGTTGAAGGTGATAGGCGTCTAACAACTTCGGATATTGCAATTAAGGTTGGAATAAGTTATGGGAGCACGTACTCTATACTCTCAGAGGAGCTAGGGTATCGCAAGGTGTGTGCCAGGTGGGTTCCTCGCCTTCTCACAGTTGACCAGAAACTGAATCGTTTTCAAGTGTGTGAGCGTCTTCTTGCACGATTTCGAGAAGAAGGAGACCCATTTCTTTCTCACATTGTCACCTGTGATGAAACGTGGGTGCATCACTACACCCCTGAGTCGAAACAAGCGAGTATGGAGTGGAGGAAGAAAGGAGAAACCGGACCAGTGAAAGCCAAGTCACGATTATCGGCTGGCAAGGTTTTGGCTACCGTTTTTTTTGACCAGCGTGGCCTGCTGCACCTTGATTTTTTGCATGAGCGCAGAACAATTAATGCGGCATACTACTGCAAACTTTTGACTGAGGTCAGACTTGCATATCGCCGCAAAAGACGAGACCTTCCGATGAGAAAAGTGATTCTCCTCCATGACAATGCTCGCCCCCATACAGCAGCCCTGACCGTACAAAAATTGGAGCAACTGGGTTGGGAGACACTGGAACATCCTCCATACAGTCCAGACCTGTCTCCCTGCGACTTCCATGTCTTTGGTCCTCTCAAGGAAGCTTTGGGAGGGCAAAAATTCCACAGCGATAATGAAGTTGAAGCATATGTGCGCAATTGGCTACAAACACGACCTGACTCTTTTTACCTGGAAGGAATTAAAAAATTACCTATACGCTGGGATAAATGTGTTTCTAAATCAGGAGATTATGTAGAAAAATAAACTATGATTGTTTGTGCGTTTAAAATCAAAATAAATATTTTAAAAAATAAGTCTCGTTTATATTTGATTCACCCTCGTACTTAATAGGATTTTTTGGGTATTATTGCCTCGCAAGTTAGAGACGGGCTAGTTTGTTTCAAAAGGGCTTCAGTTAACCTCTTAGCTTTTTAAAGCGCTTTATTTCCGGCCTGGGTAGGCAGTAATGTCAACAAAACTGACAGAGAATACAATCTCAAGTTTATGATTAATATTAGGACATAATAAAAACTAAGAAACGGGCTAACGACTGAAGGTTAACAATCGGTGTTAAAGGTGTGTGTCTATTTAGAATTAAATGTAAAAGTGTGTCTCAAATAATGCACTAGCAGTCGTTAAAATAATATGAAGAGTTGTGTGCGCTTTAGTGTAAATAAAGACATCCGCAAATTAAAGCAAAGATAAATGCATTCATTAGAGTTGAAAAGAAATTTCCAGGACATATATTCTGAGGCGATCATGATTATTAAAACACCTGTATTTTGTACGAGGGCGTGTGTCGGGCGCGCGTTGGGCACTTTTAGTATGGGGAAAAACAGTAAACACGCGCCGTCACGCTCTGTGAGCGACACCCTCAGAGACGTTTAAATGTATAAAATAAGAGCCATCTACCCGAATTAGTACGTACTTCTTGGTTCATAATAAGCTTAGCTTCGTCAATAGTTTGTTAAGATGTTAACAGACGGCGTAGTTTTCATTACTGACGTGTAATCCTACGACTGCCAGTTTTTTTAAATGTTAAGCATGACGCTGAGCGCTACGGTCTCTTGATATTAAAATAAAGGAGTGTGAGTGCTAAAATCATTGCAATGAGGTTAAAAATAATATGTTTAAAAAAAAGAGCCTTTTCAATTCAATTCATTTATTGCTAAACCATAATGTATATACAAAGATGTTAAAAAATATATAAAAGACCAGTATTATGTGCCTAGCTATTAGTATTATATTAGTATTTCTGTGCCTAGCTGCGCCATACCGCAATCAATGCTAAGTGACAAGCAAGCAAAACTGTTTGTTTCCTATTAATGTGGGAAAATTATTATTCATTCACAACAGTTTGCCTCTACACTAAATTAATTTATAATTACTAGAGAAAGTATGATGATAGCATAAGTCATTGTATTATCTTAAAACTCGGGTTTAGCCAAACCTAGATATGCTGACTAAACTTTGGGCATCTTATATGTAGGTACCTATGGGCTTTGGTCAGTTGCACATACAGGAATCCTAAGCGGGGTCGTTTATTAAAAATATACACATCAAAATAGGGGCAAAAACTAGTACAAATAGAAAAATAAATATACAGAACCCTAGAGAAATATTAAACACACTTCGTTTAAGTTGACAGCGTAAACAAGGTAGGTACCTTCAATGGCATTATCGCGCAATTATGATCATCATCATTACTATTTACACGATAAAATCTGTCATGTCCGAATGTCTTTGTGGTATAAAAGGGACCACATATTCATTGTATTACAGTAAATTTCTATCGAAAATCCAAGTGACTAAAATGTTCCAAAACTTTTTCATTATGTTGTTGTTGTCAATGCTTATTGGCAATGTGAGTATAATGAAATTTCGATTACTATTTTACCTAAAATGTTACCGTTTTCATTGAATTTATTAATATACATATTTTATTTATTGAAATTTACGTAATGTGCATAATTTCATTAGCTTGTGCTACTGACTTTTTATTTTATTTTTTAATTACTTTTTATTTTAATTTGTGTTTCAGAGCATTCAACAATGCAGTGGTCAAACAGGTACTTAAATATTTGTAACATTAATCACATATAATAAAAATAATATAATTAACATATATCTTAATGAATATTCTTCGGAATTTATAGGCACTGGTGGAAACGCTGGAGGAGAAGCTAGCAGTAAGTATTGACAAATTAATATATCTAATCTTTATATATATAAAAACTAGTGGCCCGCTCCCGGCTTCGTCCGCGGTGCAATTTGTATAATGTAATATATTTTAAGTAGTCACAGGGCACACTGCGTTTCAGTCATTTGCAAAGCCTGTCCGGCGGCAGTCATCACCCCCTAACAGAAGTTCGTGAAATATTAGCATATGTGAAAGAAATTTTTTTTAAGGTCAATAGGCTGATGTTGTGTACAAGTACAAGTAAGTACGAGTAGTGGTAGTGTTGTGCCCTGGCACTCTTATAATTGTGATCCCTTGTAAATGCATCACACTTTGTGTTACAGGCCAAGCCGGTGCCGGAGCAAGTGGTGGAGCTGGTGGTGGGTTTGGTTTCAACATGGGAGCTGGTGCTGGTACACAGGGTGGTTTAGGTGGTCAGAGTGGAAGCAGTGCTGGTTCTAGTTCTGGCACTCAAGGAGGTGAGAAGTCTAATAAGAACTATTACTATTTAATAAAGTGTTTCAAATTTTATTGAAACAAATTGATTCCTTGAGATAATTAAATTAATAGGTCTGTCAGTTTTTTTCTCTTTCAAATCTTCATTGTAGTGCAAAAAGGTTCTTATGGAGAGAAAATAGCTTAGAAAATTGCATCTGTGTGAAACCGGTGGTAGGTCGCTAGTATTTCATGAAGATTTGGCTTTGACATTAACCTGTTAAACAGGGAGTTCTCGTTCAAATTATGCAACATGTACCGGGCGCGTATTGTTTCGCTAGGACATGTCAATACGTCACGCCCGGAGACCTGGATGACGTAATATCATAGTTGATCGGAAATATACGTCCCTTCCGTTCCAGGGCGCACATTAATTTTTGAGGACGTATTCATATGTCCTACCAGTAATCGATATTGTTTACGCCTGACGCATTTATACGTCTTGTCCGGTTAACAGGTTAAGATATTCCTCATAGAATAATTTTAGAGTAAAAATATTATAAACCACATTTTTATAACTTTTTCAGGTGGACAGTAAAATTTGCAAGAGCTAATATTTAAATGGATTATCTGGAATTAACTATTCAAAAATATATTAAAAAAATTAATAATGTTAATATTTTTAAAATATTCAAACAAGTGTCACAGTAATATATGATATAAAAAATTTAAGTTATATACTTGGTTTCAATTTTTTTATTTTTTTATTTAATTTAAACAAACAATAAAACAAAACTTACGATCTCCATTCTTGACTCTGCACAGAGGCTCCTCAAACTGTGCGTTGGCAAGACTCTTAAGAATCTTCAGAAAGTATGGCAATAACTTGTCCTGATGCTGAAGACCACTTTGCAAAAAATAAAGACTAAGAGCTATACAAGCCTCTTGACTTTTAGGTGTCACATGTAGAGTAGAACTCGCTTGTGGGCATAGCATGAATAATGTATTCACCTGTAAACACAATTACTAAGAGTAAAACGTTAATACTTTAATGAAGAAAATAATAAAGAAAAGTTAACACTACAATTTATAATTAAAATTATAAATTTTATTATAATTATACATTGTGTTAACTTTATATTGAGCCCAAACATGTTAGGTATGGTAAAAAATGGAACAAAATTGGTCCATTCGTTTGGGAGCTACGATTGCACAGATAGATACACAGATACACAGACACATACGTCAAACTTATGAACAGCCTGTTTTAGCATCAGGCGTTAAAATAGCTCTAGTTGGTCAATTCTCTAGTGATTCTATAAACAATCTTTTATAGGTAATTGTTAATAACATTATAATTACAACCATTACAATCATAACAATCTCAGATCAATAACAATATTTTAAGATTGGGAGAGCATCTGGAAAGTATCTTGAAGAAATATATAGGAAGTTCTTTCTCATGTTATATTATGTTAAAATAACAGTATTTGCTCTGTTAATAGGACATTGAAAATTTATAATATCAAGATCAATATAATAACACATTTAATAACAGATAATAAACAGTTGAGGTTACTTATATTGATTTATGGGGCGGAAACGCATAGCTTATGTCACCTAATGATATCATAATCAGAACTTATCTTTAATATTCGCTAGGTGATGGAAAATTTATATTAAATATTTTTATTGTGACAAATATTAAAAGAACAGTTTCGTCATAGTTAAAATTGCAACAGTTCGTATCCGGTTGGAGTGCTATTGCAAAATTTATTAATTTTTCTCGGTGTTGGTAAGTACTGACCTTTTCCCATGGTGTTGGATTAATATTGGATAGACATCTTGCTAAGTGTTGAACAGTTTGTTTGAAGAACTCACTTTCATCCATTGTCATCATTTTTAATGATATTTTATCTCATTTCATTGATTCAATACCAAAACATTCTCCAATGGAACTTGTACAAATTACAATTGATTTATTTATATAGAATTGTCGATGATACACAGATCAACAATGTCTTGACTCGTAGGCTTGACATGACATTGATTGTGATCAATTTGACATAACACAGACCAAGACGTACATCAACTACATAGAGTAATAAAGTGTACTGCAGTAAACATAATTACTCTATGTAGTTGCTGCAGGGAAATAATCAATTTAAATTAAAAAATAACGTTTGATATAAATATATGAGCAATAAAAGATTTAATAAATAAGAAGCCATAATCAAAAATTGACGCCGACTTCCTATTAAGTTCATATCTGCTCTAAGTTGCTAAGAAGTTGTGATCAGATCAAGGTCACCATATCATGGAAACACCACAGAAGTAACATTATACAAAATTTCCCATCAATCGAACCTGAGTTAGTGAAATCCTTCCGTTAACTAGGAAATTGGCCGATGGTCTTCAAACACTTCAATAGATCTTCATAATATTCAATATACCTAAGAATCCCTGTCAGCTTTCAAACACAGAAATAGATTCAAAATCGGTCAATCCGTCAGATAGGCTGGCAGCTCACTTGATGGTAGGTGGTTACCGTCGCCTAAGGATACAAGCAACATCAAGGGGAGTACTAGCACTCCACCAGCTACCAGCTGCCTACCCTGTAGGAATTTGTTCGCAGAGCTCCACACAGGTAGCCTTAAAGCTTCAGGACACACACACACACACACACACACACACACACACACACACACACACACACACACACACACGGTAGACGTATAACACCCCGTTTTTGCGTCGGGTGTCTGAAGTTAAAAAAGGAAGTCGCGAGCTGCGCTTTATGAACTTGTCTGCATAATCGTGTCGCTAAAGGTGTAGGTACTTAAATAAATATTTTTTTTAAATCACATCAAAATTATTTATTAGAAACTTAATTTCATCTTTTAAATATAGGTAGTTTTAAAGCCAAACGACACGGAACTAAAATCATTTTTGCTTATAAATAATTTACCACATTCTAAGAACTCGGGGTCATTTTAAGCACATAATTTCTTTTATATTTTATATGACAAAAATCGTCATATAAAATGTTTGTAAGACGAATATACCTATTTATTTTTAAGCCTATCCTCGTCTAATTTATTGAAATAAGCTATGTAATACTCAATTTTTTTCACACATCTTTTGACTTTTTTAACCTCAACCTCAAGAGTAGGTTTGCTTTGTGGGAATCTTTTGAAAAAATCACTTTCTTTCTCGCCTTCAGCGTTTTCTGTTTCAACTGATTGGACCTGTGAAGATTCCGCCGTTGATTCTTTTCCCTGTAAACATTCCGATACAGTATCTTTATTTTCCTCCGAGGGTGCTGAATTTTTATCGCTTTGAGAAGACTCCGTTGGTGTCTCTTCTTTCTTTGGTGACTTTTTCTTTGGGGACTTGGAAAGTTTTATGCTTTCAGTGAAGAGTTGATGCATATGAGAAAGTGCGGCTAAACAAAAATATCGATTGCGCGATGCACTGGGCCCTTGTACTAATCTGAACGAGTCAAAACCCATTCTATCCAATGTTGATCTATTTGCTTCCATTAATTTACTCTGGAAAGAAAAATATGATTAGAAAAAAGATGCAAATAAATTATATTAATCCTAATAATATTATAAATGCGAGAGTTTATAGGTCTTATTCTCAATCACGCAAAACGGCTGAACGGATTTGGATGAAATTTGGCACGCAAATAGTTTATAGGTAAATAAAATGTTAGGTTCCTGTGGGATTTTCAAAAAACGAACTACAGCTCGTACGAAGTCGCGGACAAAGCTAGTCTTCGATAAATATAAAAGTCGAATGAAGTGTTTACTGCCACTAAGGTAGAGAAATTTGGACAATGACCTTTGGAGAAGAATTTATAGGAACAAAAAATAATATGTTTAGACTTTTAATTAAAACATGTTATATCCTTACCATCTCGCACCTTCGTTCCACAGCTTTTGTGGCCAATGTAGCAGTACTGAAGTTAGAATTTGAATCTAAACTTTCACAAATATCAAATATACAGTTAGTGGCTTCCACGGCTTCCACGTCGCCATTGAAATACCGCATTACAAATGCATAAGCGCACATTACGTTCAGTATATCAAACTGAACACACGGTGCTGGTTCGATAGACTGAAACAAAAGATTAAATTTTCATATGGCTTATTTTTATATTTTATTCATGATGGGTTTGCTCTGGGCCAGCATCTAGCCGTGTGGCGAAGGTGAGGCCTATGATAGAGCGAACCATCCATTTAGGAGTTACAATTCCAGAGCCAGGACACTCAGATACACACATCAAACTTAACACCCTGTTTTTGCGACGGGTGTTAAAAAAAAAGAAAGAAAGAAATTTACCGTCAAATCTTCTAATTTTGGCACTTCAATTATAGGTGGACATCTCTTCAACGCCTCTTCTTCTTCAACATCTGTATCTCCCTCTAATTCCTCTACTTTTTTATGGTATAGCCACCATGGTTCCCATCCTTCTACCAGGGTTTGAACCCAGTCTGATGAAACTATAGCTTCAAATTCATTTTTTTCATCAGTTGTCAATATATTCCACACTTTTGCTGAATCATTTAAATTTATATTTGTCAGTCTAAAATCCAACGGTTCTATGCCAATTTCATCATCGGAATCTAAATCATAATCAACCGATGTATTTTGATTTACAAATTGTTGATCATATTTTGGGCATTTATTTTTTTTATTCAGTAAAACCTCCAATTCAGCATTTAGGGCAAGTTGTTCTTCTACATGACGTCTATAAAATAATTCTGAACACTTCGAATGTATTTCAGATTTGTAACATTCCAATGAACAGTAGTAACAACGGCAATATGAGCAACAATAACGGCCTTCATTTTTGTTACATCTAAAAATAAAAGTATCAACAGATAAAACATTTGTTAAATAAGCCCACCATAGACGTAAGTAGCTATAATATCCTACTAATATTATAAATGCGAAAGTTTATGATGGATGAATGTATTGTATGGATATTTGTTACTCTTTCATGTGAAAACTACTGAACAAATTTGGATGAAATTTGGCACACATATAGTTTATTACCTGGATACACCTGGATAATTTTTATATCTAAAAATATAAAAAATAGCGCCACTGTCGCTGTAGTAGGGCAACATCCACTGGTGGGGCCACAGTCATCACAGTGAGATGCAGGCATTATAATACTCATATCATATTTTCCTTTACAATGCGGATGAAGTTGCAGGCACCAGGTAGTATATTAATATATATCAAAAATAGAAAGTGGAACTTAGAGATAATGTAAATTGTAAAGAAACACGAAAAATGAAATCATCGTGTAATGGGCATCGCACGGTTGTGACCACTTAGGACAGTGCCATAGGGTGTATA
This sequence comes from Synanthedon andrenaeformis, assembly GCA_936446665.2. Lineage (NCBI taxonomy): Eukaryota > Metazoa > Arthropoda > Insecta > Lepidoptera > Sesiidae > Synanthedon > Synanthedon andrenaeformis. The sequence continues at coordinate 6,881,862 of OW387796.2, forward strand.
TTATGTATACCTAATAATCAGTCAGTCAGTCTGTATTAATATATTTTTGTGATTAGAGTGGTCCATTTTCATCCATTTTTTGCATTTGACTTTATTAGTACTATATTTTATCAACCCTCCCCCCCCCTGCTACTTATCAATAAAATTGTAAAAATCGTTACAACCCATTATTATTTAGTACTAGCTGGTGCCCACGACTTCGTCCACGTTGAATAATATTAAGTAGCCTATTCTGTGTCCCGTATGTCCAAATGTTTATCTACCAAGTTTCATGAAAATCAGTTGATTTGTTTCAGTTATGGAGGAACATACATACAATATCTACACTTACAGATTTATTATTAGTATTGATAAATCTAAACTTAGTAATATTTAGTTTTAGCCTAAGTTAGTAAAACTTAAACTTAGTAGGAAAGTTGTCAGTGTTAAGAAAGCATATTGACATATAATTTATAGCTGCATCTGTTCTCGGCCACATACAATAGTAAAAATAGTAGGTACATTGCAAAACTATTAATATGTTTACATTAGAATTATTAATAGTCTCAAGAATTTAATTTTTAATATTGTCAGTTAAAAGTAAAAAAATTGGATGATAAAAAGATGTGGTCCAGAAATTATATATATCTAAGCTAATTGAGAATATTTGGAAGTAGGAACAAATGAGTCCGCCTTTAATAATGTTTTGCAACAAAAACTTTTAGGTGAATAAGTAATTAAAAAAATAATTTAAACAGATTCTTAATAAATATAAATAGTAACACCATAATTATAATAAATAAAAAGATCTCACTTTAAAAATAATGCAGGTAAGTTGAGGCTATTGTATTATAGTTATTAATTATTAAGGTTAGTATACTCACAAATTACAATATCGTAACTTTCCCGCCATGTTATTTAAATCTTCAAACAAAATGAACTTATCTTCAAAATAATTTGGACATAAAACTAAATGAATACTATTATAACTTTCCCTATAAATCGGTTTTAAATTAGAAATTTCAATTAAAGTTGATTGAAAAATGAAAATATTAAAAATGAGATGGGAATATGCGCGAAGGAAGTATTCATTCATGACAGCTGACTGACACTGACAGTCAGTGCTTGCTTGGTCAGTGCGTGGACACTCAGTGTTGCCAACCCTACCCTAAAGTAAAACTGTATACAGGGTGACAGGGTAAGTCGTGCTGAATATTAAAGGACGTTATTATTCAGGTCATTTGTAATAGATTTTATCATATATTTCTACGTCTCTTTTTAATACAGCTTTTCCTACAGCTTTTTAATACTTAGTTTAATAGATGGCGTTTTACATCGGTAAAACAGACCTCTATGGCTCTATCCGCCGGATAGAGATCTGCTTTACCGATTCGGTCGGTAAAACGCCATATTTTAAATTGATTGATAATTACGTAGAAGTGGTGGATTTCACTGAAACTCTGAAACTGAGTTAGTGTACGAACTATACAGCAAATAAAATGGATGGAGTTAGAATCTTATTAAAAAACTGTAGATTTGAAGGCCTAAACTGAAAACTGAGAAGATGTCTAAAAAAACTGTAAATCTACAGTTAAAACTGTAGGGTTGGCAACATTGTGGACACTGGACAACTTTACGTAGTATAATATAATAGTGTCTATGCATGGTCTATGCACTATTATTTATACTATGTATAATACAAAATATATATGCATAATACAAAAAACATAATATTGACATTTTACGTTATACCTATGGTTATACGTAATAAATTGTTATAATAATTTGTGTACCATGTAGCAATCTTATTAAACTTTAAGTTTGTAAAAATGTATTATTTTTCATTTCTCATTTCTTTGTTCATCCATTTCATTTCAATAAGTTAACATACTTACAATGACATTTTAGTAACATTGACAAGATATATGTCAGTGTCAAATTTGTTATTGTTATGTTAATTTACATACATTGACAAATTTTAAACAATAATAAATAAAGTACGAACCAAATCAAGAAACATATAAACGAAATACGAATCATTAATCAATGAACCAAATCCATTCCAAATGCGACAATAAATAAAAATTTAAAGTGATATAGAACGTCATTAATATTTTAATAAGATCTTAATGGCTGAACCTGAAGTAATTGAAGATTTCTACGGCGTATATTTGCTTTGTAATATAAATCCTAAATACAAAGGCCGCACTTACATTGGTTATACGAGAGATCCCAATCGAAGGATTATGCAGCACAACAGAGGAACCTGGGCTGGAGGAGCTCACCGAACGAGTAACAAAGGACCTTGGTAAGATTTTGAATAATTTATGAATTGAAAGCTCTAATTGATTTTATCTCATTTATTTTACTTTATCTCCTATCATTTTAGGAAAATGGTTATGATTATTCATGGTTTTCCAAACAACATATCGGCATTAAGGGTAAGTTATTTTTATTAAACTATATTTACAAATTGACGAGTCCCTGGTATGATTCCCAACAGCGTCAGCTTTAAGATTTCGGTTCCGGAGCCCAAGTCCCTATACCCCTTCCTAATTCCTTATCCTTTTAAGCCTACTATGGTAAGCAGAACACTTGCAGCACCCGTGGCGTTGCTTGTGTTATAGGTGATGGTAGCCACACACCATCGCGTGACTGGCATCCCTAATTCACTCATGAAACACATAAGCACACATGCTGTTATTTCACAGTGATTTTCATTCTGTGGGTGGTTACTGGCAGCATGCCCTGCTATATTCACATTAAGCCAAGATGGCAAGATGCTTTTTTGTTTGTAATGTGTAATGTTCTAGCACCTTGTATAAGTAATAGCACTTTAATTTTCTGAATGCTTTGTTTCAGTTTGAATGGGCTTGGCAAAATCCACTGCGAACAATCAGACTTCAACATTTAAATTTGCAAAAGGTTTCGAGGAAAGAGTCTGAATATCAATTTAAATTAAGAGTTCTAAGTGAAATGTTAAATGTAGGCCCTTGGTGCAGGTTACCTTTGACAATAAGATGGCTCGAAGATGATTACATTAAGGAATTTCCTGTAAGTATTTCATTCTTCACAATTACCTCTGTTCACTGTAGGCTGCATGGAATCTTATTAAAAAAAATAGAATTACCAACTCTAAATGTTTTAATTATACCTACCTATAAATTTACAAAATTACACAAATCACGAGACTACATTACATACTCTGTACATGCTTTTTTTAAATTTATGATTCCTTTTTCAGGCTGAAAAAACACCTCCACAACACATGAAAATAATCAAAGGACCTGTTAAAAGTAGAAACTCGAAGAAAAATATTACAAATCAATCACAAACAATAAAGATTGAGTGTTTATTGTGTTCTAAGTTTATTAGTGATAGCAAAACAAAATTAACTTGTATTAATACAAATTGTGATTTAGTGGCTCACATTACTTGTTTAGCTGAATTGTTTTTAACACCAGACGAATATATACCAGTTGATGGAGATTGCCCTTTTTGCAATAGAAGATTAATCTGGGGTGAATTAATAAGGAAAATGAATGGTTACCCTCAGAATGCGTTCTCAAACAAAGACACGGTTGACGGAGAAAATAATACCAGTGATGATGAATTTTTGTGTTCACAAGACAAAGGATTTGTAGATAGTAATTGTCAGTGGCTTGTTGAATGTGATGATGAGTTATGACGTTTGTCTGTGTATGTGGAATATTCAAGGTGATGCTTTTTATATAACAAAATTTGTAATAAATTAATTATTTGTTTAGTTGATTTTCCTTAACCCTTAATTAAGTCTTTTTACTGTACTCGATGAAAGGAAAATGTTGCCATCACAAATAAAACACAGAAATCTGAAGGACCTAATTCGTATTTTGCGAAGTAAGCCTTGACACAATGGATTAAGTATTATATTTAAGCAAACATGTAAATGTGAAGTAAATCAGCTTTTATTTTGATTAAAATGATATAAAAAGTAAGATATGATTTGTTATTAGCTGCCACAACTAAAAAACAAACAAACAAACTCACTTCCTTCGCATTTATAATATTAACTGTAAATAAATTTTGAAAAAAAAAAAGTTGAAAAAAAGTTAAAATGCAAGGAAACTTTTTCCCCAACCTAATATTAAAATTAAAATACTCAGCAATTTCCTTATTAATGTGTGATCAAAGCTTTACTCTTACATTTTTACTTGATAAGCAAGCAGGGGATCCTACTGAACTGTGGCATATATGTCGATCCCCTGAGGGGATCCTGATGAACCAGGGAGTTCACCAGGATCCGCTGGGGGATCCAGTCAGGGGATCCTGGTGGGCTCACCCATAAAAATTACAAAAACAATTTTACAGTGAATAATAATAAATAAATGAATAAGGGTAATTTTTTTTTAGTGGTTGTTGGGAATAGCGGCTCCGTTGTCAAATCCAAGCAGTTTCGCTGCAGGCTTGAAACGGTGGCGCGTTCCTCGAATACAGTCGGCGCCGATCTATAAAACTTACTTTTATCTCTGATAAAAGTAACAACAATAAAAGAAAAATTAACTATGTTTTTTTTTATTCTTGACCATATTATCTACGTAACATTTTTTTAATTATTTTAACTACCTACTCATTTATATTAGAACTATGCCTTCAAAAATACGTCTTGCAGTTTAGTATGACTATGCGCCTGACAGAAACTAACAATGCTAGATGAAGCTATTTCTATGTATCAGATTGTCGGTAGATTTTTCGGAATTTTCAGCTCTTTAAGAATATTTTTTCTGCTTTTCGTTATTATTTATGGTATTTGAGTTATTTGTGAAAAACTAAATGCCTTTTGAACATTTTTTTAATAGGTACATTTTTCTAGACATAATTCTTAATCCAATAAGCTTTCGCTCATATTTCTAGTAGCTGTACCAACATCAATTTGGACTTGTGAACTAGACTAATGTGTATCCAAAATTTTATGAAGATCGGCAAAGTAGGTATCTACTTTGGGAGATTTTCGGTTTTGAACAAAAAATTGAATTTTTTTAGATATTTTAGTGGATTATTTTTAAATATAAGTATAACAAAATCAAATTAAAGTTGAAGTTGATTCTTAAGTTGAAATATATTCATCAACTTACCCACCTTTTATAGAAGAAAAAAACATTGCTTTACTTCAAACAACTTTAATAAAAATATAAATATACTTAACTACTTAGATTAACACAAATCATATTATTTGCTATCAGGTACATAGTATGTTAAACAAATAATTAACATTTTACTACATTCTTAGTAGACATAAATTCATACCATTACCACCAATAAAATATTATTATACAAGCATACAACTAAATCTCAATGTTATATTTAAATAGTTTTAAATAATAGTTTTAAATTGGATTGTCAATCAAGTTCAATACGTACCGCGAATGTGTTGCGTTGCATTCAGTCTTCGATTATTTGCATTATAGTAAATTGAGCCAACAAATTTTCCAAAATACTTATTACAGACATCACTCGCTCGTACAGGGTGCCCTTAATACATAAATTTAAATAACATAACTTATTAAATAAATTATCTACTTAACATATTATAAATGCAACAATATTTGGTATTAATTAATCAATAATTATAATTAATTATTTAACATCATTTAGGTACGGAAAATGATATTACTGAAAAATTCTGTTTAAAAGTGTATTGAAGAAAATATTTTTCCGAGTTATAGGTATAATAGTTTAGCTATTTAAAAATTTTATTAAGTGATTCTTATACATGAATAGAAAAGGAGTGAAAGTACAATAACCATCATATACAAAGTAAGTAGTCTATTAAAGCACATATGAGCCTACATATACATCTAGTCACAGGTAATATTAGATCTAATGGTAATAATTTTCCTTGACATGACAAATGACTACCTCTCTGTGCTTCGACGGTTTCTTAGTGAAACTTTATTGGCCTTTTTTATAGTGTCATCATTTATCAATAGATCAGTAAGCGAAATAAAATCTGATACAATGATGGTTGTAAAGTGCAATCTAGGTATATAAAGTCAATTTATACTTTCGTAAGTAAGTTTGAAAAAATAGTAAGAGTCTGAATATAAAAGACGACGTAGGTATCTAACGAAATGACAAATCGAATAAAATAGTTTTCAGTTTTCAAATAAAATCGATAATTAATTATTACCCATAATTATGGGAAATGAAGAATAAAATATTTAAAAATATTATATAAAAAATAAAGATTAAGATACCGTAAAAGAAAAAAGCAAATAAAATAACATGCGCTACTTTGTCTACGAATTCTTTCGAGTATTTTAATGAAGGTAAGCCAATATTATGTATCGTATAACGGACAAGTGGGACTTAAAATACCGACTACTAAAATAACTGAGAACATTGATAGACAAATAAATGTAAGTGATATTCCAAGAAAAAGGAAAATAGAACTAATGTGTCAAGGTTTATTAAGGAACACGTTGGATTTTAGTCCGCGTTGAGCGCTCAATGTTATGTTTTCCACACTTCAGGCATTTTTTCTTCCGCGGACAAAAGTACCTCGTCAGCACTCGTCCTTATGAAGTTAAAAAAATAGATAAGTGGTAATGCCTAAACGTTTTCTTGGACATGAAATATAAAAGTGAAACCTTTAATCTTTTTAATGAATGGTAATCTTTAAAAGCATTATTGAATATTGATTTTTTTTCAAGAAATATTAAAGTAATTTTTTTCGGAAACTCATTATGACACTATGAAGTTTGCATAGTAAAAAAAACAAACATTAAAAAGCATTAGAAAAACTCCATTATCAATAATCGTCGTCAAAAATGCTATCGTCTTCGTCATCATCAAAATCATCATCGTCATCATCAGCACCGGGCGGCACAAATGCTCCGTTCAGCACATCACTCAGAGGTTCCTGGAATCCCATAACTTTAGCGACACCGTAAATCAATCGCATCACTAGAAGCCTCGTGAAATCCGTCGGCGATGTTTCTTTCCTTTGCAAAATTATTTGTTTTTCCGTTGGATAATCGCTAGATTTCCTCCTCGTTTCACAAACGGATAAAACTAAAAAGATGAACACGAAAAATGCACAGAATTTCATTGTCAACACACTTTTTAATGCCGTCAAAAACGATACAAATATTTTAAAACGGTTCACGAATTCGTAAAAGTTAACTTAGCGAGTTTTGCGTGAAATTTATCGCAAATATTTTTTTTTAATTTGAAACGTGTGACGCCGTGGAAAGTGAACACTCGAATGTCTGTGTAACGGAATGTAGAGGCGGCTACGAGTGAATGAAGACGCCGCGTGCTATGCCTCTACAAGAAGTGGATGTGCTATACCTACGAGTACCCAGTTGCGTGTATGGATATCTTAACTGTCGCACAAGCAAAACGTAAAAGCAATGTGTCGTCGAAGAAATTGTTTCAGTTACCTACTTTGTAATTGAAAGAGGCGGATTTGCAAAAGAAACTGTGGCAGTTATTTCAAGTACTTGAGAGAGTATAAATTCTTACTGCATCGAAGAAGTCACACGTCATTTAATACTAAAAAAATATAATTTTATCTTTCAGGAAGTTTTGTTTATAATACTTTATTATTTGTTTTTTTTTTTTTTTTTTTAATCTATACATCTACATATATCTATTTTATAACTATATACATATTCTATACATAACGTAAAATGAATTTAATTTAATTAATTAAAAAAAAAACGTTGTGGACTTCTATGTTCTATACATGTTATAAAATTATATCGCTATTCACCTCTGTTTTTCCGCTAACTTCTTCTGAACCACCCAAAAGATTTAGATGCAATTTTCACTAATGGAAAGAGCGATAAACGAGGAAGGTTTGTGTATATAATTTGCATAAAAAAATTACATACGGGCGAAGCTGGGGCGAGTCCCCAGTTTTCAATAATACTTTATAATGTTCACTAACTGCTTCACGCATCTTAATGAATTTAATTATTTCTTTATCGTTTGTTTGGATAATTAAATGTGTGTTTATGTGATAACCTTTCGATAACTTTCATGTTAATGTATGACGGACAGGCAGATGGTGTCTGGAAAATGGTGGCACAGAAGGCATATAAGACGTTCATTACTCACACATCCAAACACACTAGTACATACACTTGTACTCACTGTAGTCTTTTTTAAGGGTGTGGTTGCTGTCGCCAGACGAGCTGATCAGTTTGAGAACGTAGTTTGTGTTTCCGAGCTCATATAACCCAAATATTTTCAAGGTTCGAGTGAATAGGCACCTTCTGGGTGAGCTCGCTCTATCATAGGCCTCATCCTCGCTTAACGGCTGGATGCTGGCTAAGAGCAAACCCATCTCTAATAAAAAAAAATACATTAATATTTTTTTTAAGAATAAGAATAGGTCAGAAAGAACGCTGGATCGAATCTCAAAATCAGACTTTTATGATTTCATGTGTGAGTAAGAAATAGGCACACTCAGTAGACAGCTCTGTGCCCAACAGTGGGAAGAAATATGTGTGCATAACTGTTTAGACTCATCCAGGTATTCTCTTTGACGGTGTTTAACGGAGTTCACACACCTAGAATGTAAGTATGTATCACATTTAGGTCTCCGCTTCAAGTATTCATGTCATGCCTTCGAGACTAGAGCTAAGTGCGACCCACATGACACACGAACTGTAATTTTAAAAGAATGTCAACAACGATTTGTGAGATTCTACTCTTTTTCTTATTTATTTGAGAAATTTATTTTATTTATTTATAATTTTAACAATTTTAAGGTTAATATAAATTACATGTAAAATGATGATAACACTGAGGTTCAATCTCGTGTTATCATTTGTAATTATTATTAAAATCTAACTATATACTGTTATTTACAATTTAAAAAATATTGCTATAACTTAAATTTAATATTTTTAATCGTTATATTGTTACATAGATCTGAAGGTATTGAGTTTCAATTTCAAGCAGGTATAATATATCTAGGCTTTATAATTTGTTTTGAACTCAATCCTCGGTGGATAGCGTTTAGAGTATTTACCTATATTACATACTAGCTGGTGCCCACGACTTCGTCCGCGTTGAAAAATATTAAGTAGCCTATCCTGTGTCCCGTACGTCCAAATGTTTATCTACCAAGTTTCATGAAAATCAGTTAATTCGTTTCAGAGTAATGGAGGAACATACATACATACATACATACAATACCTACACTTACAGATTTATTATTAGTATTGATTTCTTATAACACTACAGGAAGAAAACTTTCATATTATACTTTTATATTATTTAAGCATAAAAATTCTATCTTTACTTCTATACTTATTTTCTCTCTTTATAATATTATAAAGAGATTTGTATGTTTGTAATGAATAAACTCAAAAACTACTGGACCGATTTTGAAAATTCTTTCACATATAGAAAGGCCAGTAACATAGGCTTGTTATAAAGTTACGCGGGCGAAGTCGCGTGCAACAGCTAGTTAGTTATACGCTTTTGTACAGATTTTGATTTTTCGAGTTTCTCAGTGGTTATGTTTTTCATTTTTCAACACGGACAAAGTCGCGGGCACCACCTAGTACTTTATGAAGTAATCAATAATGTAGTATTAATTAAGTTCCCGATTATGGCTTCAATGTGGTTTTCTAATGGATGCATTCGAACCGATTCTTGATTAGGTATCGAATGTTACTTAGGTCATCCGGTGAAAGTGAAATATGTGGCCCACAGCCTGGTTCCGATCTTTTTCAACTTTTAGCCACGAATCGTATACGAAAATACAATTGTGAACATTATTGGATTTTATATCACCTACACTAGTTTCTGCACGCAGCTCCGGTCGCGCCATATAATGGTTTTGAGTAAAAAAACAATGTTCTTTTTTGCATAGTCAAAACTATGCAGTTCAGTGTCTTATAATGATAAATTGTATAAAACAAAGTCGCTCCCCGCCGTCTGTCCCTCTGTATGTACGTTTAGTTCTTTTAAACTACTTAACAGATTTTAATGCGGTTTTCACTAATGGAAAGAGCGTTAAACGAGGAAGGTTTTTATATATAACTAGCTGCTGCCGTCCGCATTTAAAAAGAAATGTTTTTATTATAATCTTTAATCTTTTTTTATGAAAGTTATTTTTATTTTTTAACGAGCTGTCAAAATCTATCGAGAATTTAAAGTGTTAATTTATTTTCAGAATATTTGGAACAAGTAATTCCGTAAATAAAAGATTGACCTACTTACACAAAAAAAATATAATTCTCAACAACTTTTAAAAATATATATATATATATATTACTAGCTGAACCTGGCTACGCTTCACTGTAGCTCAGTCAGCAACATTCCGCGGTTGCCATAACAACTGTCAACGTATGAAAATTATATTTTTTTTTAATAAAAAAAAATCGGTTTCCGTTGGAATTTAGGGAAAAAAGTATATGAGATTATTCCTCTGTTTAAATGCAATGTTGTGTAAACATTTCAAGTCAATAGGTCGGCTAGATTTCGAGTTTTTGAAGCATACACAAACCAACATAACATTTTTATATAATAATAATATATAATATATTATTATATAAAAATAGATAATCATTTGTTGCTGCTATATTAAATCAGATAAAAAGTACCTATATTAAGCAAAAAATTGTTTTGCTTTAACGAAATGAGAAAACGAAAGCGTTCCACATTTTTAAAGGTCAAACAAAGCTATTGACTTATGGCCGCCGACGGATATTTTTGGACAAACATTTGACCTGAAAGTACAAACATTTGATAGTGTTGGCGCGGTAAGTTGTTTTAAGTAATTTTCAAAATAAGCTTTTACTTTTTGCGGTAAATTGAATTTACTGATTTCTAAAATTTCTAAAATTTATTCATTATTAGCGACCCACTCCCGGCTTTGCCCGGGATATATTATATTAATGGAAACCGTATCAAAATTACTTAGCGGAGAAATAGACTTACATGGACATTTTCGGTGACTTGATTACATGAAAAAGTTATTTAGGTTTTAGGTATATTATTACTTATTTAGCAGCTAAAAAATTGTGTGTGTCAGCTCCGACACACGACTGGAGTTTACTCCTTACGAACGAATATAAAATTTAAATTTTCACAATTCGAACACGCCGTAAGAACAACATTGTTCTTTTTTTAAATAATATTGTGTACATGACGCAATATCTCTGAAACTTCAGATATTGTAAAATTTTCAAAAAATAGAACGTAACTATAACGCATAACATAACGCATTCGTGTGACAATTTTGATTTTACTCCCATAAATTATTGTCATAATATCACGGGCTTATATATGTATCGTATATGCAAATCAATTCTTTGTAAACTCCAAAAAAAGTGTGTGTCAGCTCGGACGTACGACTGGAGTTTACTCCATACGAACAGTAAATAAATAAATTTAATAATTTAATAAATACGAACGAACGAATAAATAAATAATTTAAGAATTTATAATATAACGAATAAGTAGTTTAGAAGATTACCTCCTTACATACAATCATACAAACTTTACCTCTTTATAATCTATGTATACATACTAATATTATAAAGAGAGAATATTTGTATTCTCTCTTTATAATATTAGAGTTAAGAGAATTCAAAAACTCAACCGATTTTGAAAATTCTTTCACCTATAGAAAGTTACGTTATCAGCGAGTAACATAGGCTATATTTTATTTAATTACGCGGGCGAAGTCGCGTGCAACAGAACAGCTAGTATTATGTCACTTAACCACTGTGAAGGTTTATGGACAAGATACACAGAGAGGTTTGAAACACAGCCAACGTTTGCACAAAAACCTGTATAGCCAGCTTGTCCCTTACTTGGTGTATAGTGTCCATTAATCACTAGTAGTCGATAGGATCAATGCCTTTATAGATATTATGTACTTGATGTAATATTAACTTAGGCGCACCGTAGTCGGCTTACTCAGTCGAGCTTACGACATGGACATGAACGGTATTATATTGACGCTCTGCGTTGTCTTTCATGTAAGTGATTTTATATTTAACTAGCTGTTGTACGCGACTTCGTCCGCGTAACTTTATAAAATATAGCCTATATTACTGGCTGATAATAAAGCTTTCTATAAGTAAAAACATTTTTAAAATTGGCTCAGTAGTTTTTGAGTATTCATTTCAAACATACAAGTCATCTCCCTTTAAATATATATGTATCTTTATAGATAAAAATCCATATGTGCTTGTATGTTCAACTTCATACAAGCTTCAAACTTCATAATGCACCATTAAAAAGGTTTGAAATTGATATGATTTATTGGTCAGAGGTGTATACCATATTGATCCTTGTTATCATATCTAGTAAGTTTACTTTCATATGCAGTTGTCTCCTTATTGTTTTTTTTTAATTACTTTTAATTAATATCAGCTATATCAACGCTTACAGTACCATGACACTGTCGCGAGTTCAATGATTTTATCCCATCTCAAAAATTGTTTCATTTTTAGATTTCGGTTACATTACGTAACATGACACTGTCGCGACTTCAATGATTTTATCCCATCTCAAAAATGCCCAACGCGCCGAAAGGAGTTTTCACTTCAAAAATTAGTTAAATAATATTATTATAAGTATCGGACAAGTTGAAAATAGAGAAATGGGCTCTCACATCTAATACTCTCCCACGGAAATAATAATGAGTTTGTTTCTTCAGAATATAACTGTAGAACGCAGTGCGCTCTTCTTCCAACAAGTGAACGTTCAACTTTTATAGAAAAAAAAATAGAATTTAAAACGTATTTTATAACGGACGCATTTTTAAAATTGTTCACGTTTGTCGTTAGAACGCATCTTGTATAATAATGACGAGGGACAATTAGTTTGCGCACCTACTGACACACTAGCACAGCTCTATTATGTAGCAACTTTTGCTACAAAAAGAAAAAAATCACGAGCACTGGATTTATAAAACTATTTTAATATCAAGGTATTAAAATAATACAATTAAAACATCCACCCACAAAGTAGATAGACGGCCTGATAAGGGCCGCGGGTCGACGGTGGATCCATGCTGCTTCTGACAGGAAGTTTCTGAAGTTATGTCCACAGGTGGACATAGGCCCCCTCTCCATATATAATCATATACAATTAAAATCAATCAATGTACAATTTATGTTGGTTCCAGGTAACAATGGGCGGCGAAACTCCAACTAGAGACTTAAATGACGGTAACAAAGTACCGATGATTGCATTGGGTACTGGTAGAGGTACGGCGAAAGAGGTTAGTGACTTTGAAGCAAAATTTAAACACATATTATAGTGAAAATTTTGTTCTGAGAGCGATTTACACAGTTCAAACATAATCCTTAAGATTCCACTGATTAAAGAAAATATCATTTAAATGCTATTGATGAACCATTATGATAAGTACTTAATCATAAAGGCTAATATAAACTTTATGTCATTAATTCCAATTGTAGAACAAATCTGCTATCATTGTTGTGAATGTACAGCCGTTGAACGGGCATTTAACGAGCTCGTTGGATGAGTGGTTAGGGTGATTGCCTTAACACTCTATTCCAGGGTCCCCAGTTTCCATTCCCGGCAGGATCATCTTTGGAAATGAACTTTTGAAAGTTGGCTCTGGTCTGGATCTTTAAAGTAGTGGCATACTGCGTTTCACAGTCATTCTGACCAGCCCATCAGGCGGCAGTAACCACCACACCCTTAGCGAATACCACCGTGAAATAACAGCACGTGTGCTTTTGTGTTTCGGTGAGTAAGTAACGGTGCCAGAGTCCATTTCCTTATCCCTCCCCAATCATTTACTCTTAATTCTACTGTAGTCGGCAGCTTTTAAGTACTTGCAGCACCTATCGCGTTTCTTGTGTTATAGGTGACGGTAACCATCTACCAACAAGTGGACCGTCAGCCTGTCTGTCGACCTTAACATAATAATAACATAGCTTCACAAATGAAACATTAACATGATTTCAGACTGAAACTGTAGATGACGTCCGTAAAGCAGTATTCTGGGCCATAGAATCAGGTTATCGTCATATTGATACCGCCGCTGTGTACAAAGACGAGAAAGAAGTTGGTCTGGGGATAGCCGATGCAATTGCTAAGGGTATTGTAAGAAGAAATCAATTGTTTGTTACTACAAAGGTAAGTAAATGCTGTTCAGAAATAAATAAATTTATTTTTGATAGTTAGGAAGGTTTGAATCTGAAATCAGTAAAGGGCAATGTGATCTTCGTTATCATCATATCACATCATATCACTCATCTTTTCACTAAAGGATGTGATAACGATGTAGATTCCTTATCGCGAAGTGTTTCCTTTATCATGAAGTGTTCCTTATCAAAAGAATTAGGATGTTTTCTTTTAAAAACAGGAGATATATTATTTCGATGTTTAAAAATAATTAAATTTTTTACTTGTTTTACTTATACCTATTTTAGTGTTTTTATTAATTTTATTTAACTTTTTGAACTTTCAGTTATGGAATGACAAACACGCACAAGATCAAGTCGTGCCTGCGTTAAAAGAATCCCTGTCGCAACTTGGGTTAGATTATGTGGACCTGTATTTAATTCACTTTCCTGTATCCACAAAGGTAAGTCAGTTGGTTGTATTTTAGCAATGGATTACTTTACTCATGACAAGAGGTATAAACAATCTTTTGCAAACAAAATCTCAACAATGATCATTTCAGGTCTTTTACGTATTTTTTTTTTATAAATATTCATACAAAAAATAAGAGCAAGATTTGTTTGAAATTCCATGTTAAAGGTCACTTTAGGATTAATTGCATCGAGTGAAGTATTATAAATCGTGTACATATCAAAAGCTGCCTTTTACACTTGACATCCACAATATTCAATTTTTTTTTTCATATTTAAAAATATTAATGTTTCTTAGAAAAACACGATCTTTGTATGACGAATTTTGATGTGAGTTGCCTTAAAATTTATTGTTTCTGTTGAATAAATATAAAATTATCATTATTTTGTTCCGATTAAGTATTATGTCATCATAATAAACATAATAACAGATTACATATTCTCTACTAATTGTACGCAGTATTATAAGGTAGTTCAAAGTTTTTATAGTAATATTTATTGTAGATATTTCCCGAATAAATATAAAATTATCATTATTATTGTCTGCTCATTGAATCACCATAATAAATATAATAATACGTAATACATTCTCAACAATTGTACCTGTACTTATATACAATTGTTTTTACCAGCTAGTAATACGTAACCGATGTTTTTTAATATATTTCAAGTATTTTTTTTAATTTATTTCAGAGTGACAATTCACCGGATAATATAGACTACTTGGAAACTTGGAAGGGAATGGAGCAAGCTAGAGAATTAAATTTGACAAAGTCAATCGGGGTTTCCAATTTCAACATAACACAGTTGGATAGACTTTTTGCCAACAGCAAAGTCAAGCCAGCAGTCAACCAAGTGGAGGTTGTTTTTTCTTTTTGGAGTTTACTCCTTAAGAATCGATTTGCATATATAAGCCCACGGTATGAAAATTTATGGGGGTATGAAAATCATAATTTATGCCCGCGACTTCGTACGGGTAGAAAAATAAAAAAAAATAAGAAGAAATATCAGCTTGACTTCTTGTTGCTATAACACTTTGGCCATGCGTTAATTTTTTTATTTTATTTTTGATGATCCCTCGGGATTAGTACTTTTTTCTGGATGAAAGGTACCCTATGTCCTTTCCGGTAGAGGTCGAAGAGGAGATTTTTCTAAAAGGATTTTTTTTAACTTTATGTGAATGATTGTAGCACTCACATTCCTTTGCATGCCGCGACGTGCCGAAGCATCCCGTGGCACGACACGGGACGCTACGGCCTCTTGGTATTGAATTAAAGGAGTGTGAGTGCTAAAATCATCGCATTAAGGTTAAAAATAATATGTTAAGGCAAAAATATTTTGCTATGCCGTGCCGTGCCATGCCGTCAGTGAGCGCTGACCCTAACACATTTAATTACCTTATTGTGAATCCTTTCTCCAGGTCAATCCAACATTAACGCAAGAACCTCTTGTGTCTCACTGTCAGAAATTGGGTATAGTTGTGATGGCGTACAGTCCTTTCGGTTTTATGGTATCCAGAAAAGCAGAGTTGGCACCGCCACCACGCATCGACGACCCCATATTAGTGGAGATGGCTAAGAAATACGGGAAGAGTACCAATCAAATTGTGCTCAGATATTTGGTATGTTAAAGTTTAAAAATAATTAAATATTTAAATTTGGAACACTCTTTATTTACATGTTGCTTACACTTTTTATATTAAACTAGCGTCCCAACTAGCAATAATGTATGATATTCCCCAAATTTTCTCCTGGTATAATGATAATGAATAATGAACCCAATATCTTCTCTTCTAAACTTTTTTTTTATTTTGCGGCGCGGATATTCATTTAGAAATAATAAACATAGGTATCATGTTCGCTTCAAATTCGCTGTAAGAATCAGAAAACATATTTCAGATGCACTAGTACTTGCCACCTAGTAACCTTTTGAGCAATTATAATACTTTGCATACGCGGAACAAGTTTAGTGTGCACATCTGCTCTCCCACGTCAGATCGCATACGTTGCGTACGTGGGACCATTTTGTCACTACCTTTATATTAATTTAATTTAACCGCTTTAATTAATTATATATCTAATTTTCAGATCGACAGAGGACTAATTCCTGTGCCGAAGTCTACGAATAAGGAACGCATTGCCCAAAACGGGGACCTGTTTGATTTTAAACTGTCTGCCGATGAAATTAAAACTATTAGTGGATTTAATAAGAACATTCGAGTTATTAATGCCATCTCTTGGAAGGGTTACCCCAATTTTCCATTTGGTAGTGAATAGAGATGAAATAATATATATAAAAAAGTAATTTTTAAAAGGCAATTATACAATAACCGAAAAAATTAAAAACTTAGAAATTAATAATTTATAGAATAATATGAAAAATATTTTTTTCGAAATTAATAATAATAATTTTAAAGCAAGTACATATACTATTTTCACCTAAAACAAGACACAAGTGATAGCACGTAACGCCATCTGTGTGTACCCCCCTTAAACAACTATATTCTATATGACGGAACAAAATTATAGTCAAGACATACATAGGACATTAAGTTGTTTGATTTTGTCTTGCTTGTGAAGATATAGTCTGTAATTTGAAGTTTGAAAGTTATGTATAGTTATATCTACTTGTAATATAACAAGATTGAAACCTTGTTTAATAATTCACAATAACTTTTAATTTATAAACAAACAATACGTTCTTATAATAGACGTTAGTATCTACTATTTAGTTTGTGGTTATAATAGACACAGTTTCCGTTCCAAAACTTGTATTAAATACTAATAAAAAAAAAATCGCTCTGAAAATTGTCTTCTTTTCTATTTTAGATATATTTTCTCGTTTTTAGAGTTTTACAAAGAGTACATTATTGATACTCTCTTTCATAACAAATTAAATTGTTAACAATACTTATAAATAGGTACAATCAGAAATTATTAAAAATAGGAATATTATAAATTTACAAATTTTATTTTGATAAATTATTATAAAATAAATCTGTGTTCTGCATATTCTTTAACTAATCGCCTTTATCTCTTCTACCTGCATCATCATGTCTCATTGATTCTTATAAAAGACATTGTTGATTTTTTTAAAATATTTTAAATTTTGTTTTAATTTAACATAATATACCTACCCATAAATATTTCTACTGATTTATGTCAAGAATGAACTTCAGGAAAAAAATATTGTATTACTGAGAAATAAAACAAGGAAATATTTCCTCGCTTTAATGTGGTACTAGTATGTGAATAATTAAATAACTAAACAATATTTTTCCTGGTCTGAAATGTAAACAGTATCTTTATTTTCTTTAAAAAAACATCTAAAATCAGATCAATCTAAGAAACATCAAGAACAAATTGGATTAAATTTGAATTTTTAAAATTGTAAATCCAGTCGAAGAATAGTTTTCAGTCTTTAATAATGAGTATAACTCATCGCTTATACTTATGACAAAAGACTGAATAATGGAAATCTGAAAATGTTCCCGATATGTGTGCGATATTTTAGTTTTGAGAAGGACATACAAAGCAAATTACTAGATTTTGTAGAGAGCAATGATGAAACAGCTACCAAATTTTTGAAATTCCTAAAATGTCCCAAATGGGACATATCTTGTGGGACATTTTGGGAATAGACCCAAATAACAAAAATACTTTGTAAAACATTTGATAAATGTAACTTAAAATTATCGCAAATAACTTCATATGGCGCTGACAATGTAAACGGGAAATTTTTTTAAATTGAATTTATTATTAAACAGATCTTGTTAACTGATTATTAACATTTTTTTATTTTGTCCCGCTTTGGACTTGAAAAATCACCCCTTTTTATATCACAAGGTTACCAAATCACACTTTTCTCGAAAATTTTTTTAGCAACGATGAACTCACGTGACACATATCTAGTGCTTATAATAAGTAGTACTCACAATCCAAAAATCGACATGCCTGTTGGCCGAGTTACTAAGTTGCTTGCCTTAGAGCTTTGACTTGGGTCCCCTGTTCGAATCCCAGCAGGTCGTACTTTGGAAATGAACTTTTCAAAGTTAAGTGACAGGATATACTGGGCATCGCAGTCATAAATTGGGAGGCCCAGTCTGACGGCAGTAACCACTCCGAAATCTATTCTTCACCACAGCAAAAAAAAAAACAGCATCTGTCTTGCGTTTCAGTGAGGAAGAGACGCAAGAGCCCATTTTTCTATTACTTCCTAAGTCCTCATCCTTATACTACTAAGATTGGGAGTTGCTAAGAGGCGATGGTAACCAAATACAATCAAGAGGACCTGAAGATCCTATCTGATGACCTTCGTATATTTATTTGTATTCCTATTGTAATTATTCAAACACGGAATATTCCTTAGTTGACGAGGAAGAATAGTTAAACAACAAATAATTGTTATTTTATTAAAATATTGTTAGACAGTTCTTATAGCTACGTAGGTACTCGTATGTAACGTAGATAGGTACATATCAGTTAATGCCTACTCGAACTAATCGGTATTGCAAACCCGTTAAACTGGACTAAGACGTGATGATATTTATATATCGCGACTCTTAAGTCTTAGTCTTATTATATTGTGATCCAATCTTAGTGCCGTTTTGGCTCTGCTATAACTTGCTTATCTAGTGCACTAATTTTATATTATTAAGGGTGGCAGACAGGCTGACGGTCCACTATGGGCACCTTTTTTTACGTTGAGAAATCCTCTTGTATATCCTCCAGTGTAGAAGACAATGCGGGATTATGCCTAAAACCCAACGACTTTATAGCGCGGCCGTTGATGGGCTGCGGGGACGTTATGACACTACTTCGGTAATATGAGCTCCCAAGATTGTTCATACTGCTAATTAATTACATTACTTTAGCTAAATATAATTGCCAGTGAAATATTATTAAGGTGGACTACAGGCAAGAAAAATTGCCCGTGGTCCACCCAGGTGGATAAAGTAGGTGGACCACGACCAATACCCGGCATGATAGGTGGAGAAAAAGTGTACTAGGATCCAAAAGAAAAATGGAGCTATTGCAATGGATCCAAGTGGACGAAGCGAACTGAAATATTTTCTAATCACCTGTACGTTAGAGATGACTAATAGCTAAGTTGACGAATATCGAATGTGGTAAAAAGCAAAGTAGACGAATGGCGTCAAACTCGTTCTTTATGATATCGTAACGGAATCGTATCGTAACATGTAAAATGACGCAATAGATTTTTAAGCTCGATCAATAGTGTGTGATAAAAAAATTATTATGTGATTGGATTATTACGAGCAGCTCATTCAAGTTCTGCTACTCGGACCGATAAGATGGCGCGACACTTTATTTTGTTCACTGTTCTTTTTCATGTAAGTTTTTTTTTATGTTAATTTACGCTCTAATCAATTAATATTGTTATAATCTTCTACTAATACCTATAAATATAATAAATCTTAAACGAGCCGTGTCTGTAGCTACATTAAATATTTTTTCAAGAATACAATTTGATCGAGGTCAAAAAATAGTTTTAAGATTTTTTTGTCTATTTTGTCTGTGCGTTTGTTGCACGCTAATCTAAGAAACGGCTTAACCGATTTTAATGTAGATTTCACTGATGTACCTGAATTAACATATATAATTTTGGAACAATTTTGGGTTCCTGTAGGATTTTTAAGAAACGTACTACAGCGCGTACGAAGTTTCCGGCAACAGCTTAGTTATAAATTAAGATAGAGAAAAAACGGATTCGGTAAGTTTGTTTATATGTGGATAGTTACCTCCGAAATTATTGTTCTATTTGAAAGATTCTTTCACCATTTGAAAGATACCAGATAGATTTGAAAGGCCCGTGAGGAGCTTTAATCCGGCCCGCCAACAACATTTCTTGAATGAAATTATAAATAATTTCATTGAAAATTATTAAAATAATTTTTAAAAAAATTATAACGTGACCATAAACGAACGAGTCGAATCGAGAGGGTGTAATAGAGTATTATTATAGTATAAATAATAAAATAATTAATTGACTAATATAGACTTCTTGAAATCAGAGGTGTGTGCTATCTATTTTCCAAAATTCAATACTTCGTATTCGATTCACAGGCCTATGTTAATTTATTCTAAAGTTTACATTGCGTAAGTAAACCTTGATAGAGTCAATAACCCACGTGAACTCAAGTTCAAGACTGTATGTGTATAAGTTATTCCAAGTACTCAGTTACAAAGATCGTAAATGCAAAACATCTTATTGATAGTTATGTACATACATATTATGTACATATACACTACCAGCATAATTATGTAGATCTAACAACTACATAATAATATAATTAAAAACTATTTCGCGTATTACGTAACGCAATTTTTGAAGATTGCGCCATGTAACGCGCCGTAACCTTTTTTCTGTACCCTCCCTAAACGTTACGTTTAGAACCAAGTTTACCAAGTGACCATTTTTACCAACGAAAAGGGTTGCCAACTTAGGAGAACAAAATAAAAATGGCGTACAATACACTCGAAAGATAACCCTCCCGCCTCTGTAACGCATCGTAACGTTTTACAAGACCCCCTCCCCTCCTTCCAAATTGCGTTACGTTACTTGAACGTCCCCAAATTTGGGTATCCCGCAGACTACTTGATAATGCAGCATCATGTCAAGGTTACCATATTATAGAAATAGGTACCACCGAAGTAACAGTACACTAAATTTCAAATTAATCGAACCTGAGGAAGTTAGTGAAATCCCTTCGGCAACTAGGAAATGAGCTGATAGTCTTCAAACGCCTAAAAATTATCCAGGATAAAAAGTATCCTATATGTTAATCCAGGTAATAAACTATCTGTGTGTCAAATTTCATTTAAATCCGTTCAGCCGTTTTTGCGTGATTAAGTAACAAACATCCCAACATATAAACTTCCCTATTTATAATATTGTAGTAGGATAACACACATTATTTTGGAAATAATAGTTTGTAACTATCAACTATTCTTAAGTAACATAAAAATCCAGCTCTGATCTCTGGATAAGATTCAAATTATTTCCGTCATTGGTTTTCAGAGCAATATATTATTAAGAACAGCGATTCTTTTATCAGAGCGTTCATATCGGAGAAAAGTTGTTTCAGACTTTGACTGTATTTACCAGTTTAACTTGTATGAATCGGTGACAGTAGATTACAAATGACAATTACTCTACCGGTTACATGAGCGCTTTCACTGATCTAAATTATTTTTAACGTCCGACGCAAAAACGGGCTGTTACAAGTTTGACGGATGTGTTTGTGTACCTATTGTGTGTATATCTGTGAAATCGAAGCTCCCAAACGGATAGATCGATTTTGATCTGGTTTTTTTAAAGTGACGTGATCAGGCTCATTCTTACCATCCGACTTGATTATGGGGAATCAGGTCAAGATTACCATGTCATGGAAATACCATTGAAGTAACAGTATACGAAATTTTACATCAATCGTACACGTGGAAGTTAGTGAAATCACTTCGTTAACTAGAAAAAAGGCTGATGGTCTTCAAACACCTAAATAGATCTTCACAAATTATAGCTATAAACTACCTAGATCGTTTCAGCTTTCAAACAATAAAACCCGGATCAATATTGGTTCATTCGTTTGGGAGCTATGCTGCATCAGATTGTCACACATATACTTACACATCTTTTGCGTCTTTTTCAAACTTCAACACACAGTCTTATGCGTCGGGTGTCTCAAAAGCAATATCTAGTTCCCACTTTAATATTTAATAAGTTTTTATATTTAACTGTAAAGAATCACCTATTGTGAGCGAATTGTCTAAAGTCAAACATGACAACTCGCGGGCTCACGCGAGTTAATTACCCGCGAATAGTCTATCGTTAAAAGTCGTTAAAAGTGGTTCTAATTTTTTATGGAATTTTTTTTTAAATAAATAAATAAAGTCAATTTGATACCGAATGAATCAACGGTGCATAAAATAAGTTGCTTCAGTCACTAAGTGGTCTAGTTCGGAATCGGTTGTCAATTTTCAATTATTATTATTTTCAGATAACAATGGCTTCGGTGCCAACGATAAATTTGAACGATGGTAACAAGATGCCTGTCCTGGGTTTGGGTACCGCTGGTTCGGTAAGTTATATATTAATTCATTCTAAATTTTTATCAAAATCCGTATTGTGATTTTTGTGTGAGAGAGCATCAAACATAATTATAAACTCATAATTGTAATATTTATGAGAATATAGTTATCCTCATCAGTAATATCATATATTATGTAGTTATTCAGACGTATAATTTACATATACTGTGTGTACCAGGTACATAATATACATATTATGTACCTGGTACATATACATTCTAACTATATTACAGTAGGAGTTCAACAAAATTAGTTCAGTAGTTTTTTCGTGATAGTTTATAATATACAAATTCTAGCTTTATAGAAAAGCGGCAAAAGCTGGAATTTATCATATTAGAAAATAATGTCACTGTTCGCTGTCAAGTCTGTTTCTCCCCTATCTTTTATATTTTTAAATCAATCAACAGATTTTAATAAGATTTTCACCAATGAAAATAGCGATAAACGAGGAAGGCTTGATGTAATTATACTTATAATTTTAAGAAAAAAATTGTATACGCGAAGCCAGGCACGTGTCGCTATTTTTTCTGTAAATTAAAAATGTACATAACTATTTTCTTTTAAATGTTAACTAGCACATAGAGAAGTCAATTTTACAATTTAAATTACTAGTAATAATAAAAACAGAATGTTCTGTAAATCAGTTCTCTTTAATCGGTTTGGCTTTGACCTCTCATCTTAAGGTTGTACTAGTCGGCGGCTCGAATTCATCGGTGCGTGTAGCTAAAATGCATCCTGTCTCACACAGAAAGTGAGCGAAAGGGAAAGACCCATTGATGAGCAGTTAGGTTAGAACATAGCGCGCTCACACACACACACAATTGGATCGCATTGTGACATTGTTAGGCAACGCACACTGCGAGATCGGCGGAATTTATTTGTTTACACCTTTTGGGTCGAAACGTAAGCCAAATTTCGAGAAACTCAAATATATTGCGATATAACTTACGTTTCTGGATTACACGAGAATCCAGAATCAGTCGTCCTTCTGTGATATCGAACATTCAAAGAGAAACTATGAGATGGGCTTATGAAGAAAATGGCTTCACACGTACGTATGCAGAAGAGTTCAATGCCTGTACTGAGACTTTTTGTTACTGAGACTACACATACTTGCACAGCATGGGTTTGCACTACAGGCGTCGTCGTGCCAAAAGAGTTTACTTAACCGAAGCCCATAGAGTAGCACGCTTGAATTTCGCAAGAAAGTTTTTAAATTTTAATTGGGCTGATACGATATTTACAGATGAAAGAACTTTCAAGTCACCCTTATTTACATCGTCTTTTACCAACCGACAAACCACGCTATCCAACTGGTTGGTCCGTTAGTAATTTTTCGAAGAGGTATAATTTAGTATCGAAATTGTTTATCTAGTTCAAATTAAATCAATGTAATGTCAATAATGTCATGCACGATATGACAAAGATAGCAATAGAAATTGTCACTTTTAACTTTCAAAGGAAAACAGACTTTATCATTCTGCAACATACAATGTTCAATCTTAGGGTGATAAAAATAAAGCACTTTCCTGGTCAACTTTACAAACAAACACAGTACAAAGCACGAGACGTAACTTACTACTGCGTGTATCTATTTCGTGTAAAGTTATTTGAACTCTTGAATAACTAATCAATGTTTGTTGCTAAAGTATTTTGGAGTTTTTTTTACACTAGAGTGACCTGTTCACCATCAAAGTTGCATTAAAATTTGTGTTAAAATATGGATTTTTCAAGGATCATATCTTTTAAGTCAATACATTTTTTACTAGTTTGTATAGCAACGAACCTAGTTAACGACAAGATAAATCGATATCATGCTTACTTTTGTAAATTAAACATAAAACAGCGGAGTAATAATCTTTATACGTTTGTATGGAGGAAAAGCCGACCAGTTAAACCTTAAGAGTAACATCTGCTCAACCAGATCTAGCTAATGCACTTGAGATGCGTTTATAATGTATTTCATGTGAACTGATCATTCAGATATTATGCTTTTCTCGTCCTCTTTATAATACTCATCTTATATATTGCTATTATAAGTAAACTGGCGACCCGGTCCTGGCTTCGCATTAATGTAATTTTTTTCTGCAAACTATATACACAAACCTTTCTCGTTTATCGCTCTTTCGATTAGTGAAAACCGTATCAAAATCTGTTTCGTGGTTTAGAAGAAATTAACGGATAAACACAGAGACTCGAATATCGAAAAACGACTATCTTTAAATATAGATATTTATTTTTTCATTGAAACTTCTGAACTATTCTATAAAATAATTCTCTAAATTATTTCTGCAGTATCCCCGGTAAGGTTGACCACTCAGAACATACAATAATCTGAGGTTGACCACCTATTTTTATTGTACCTGTTTTGTGAATTTTTAATGTATTTTAAAATTCTAATTTAAGCTAATACCAGTCCAATTTTAATAAATATTTTGGCGTTTTGAGTCGTAGCAAAGGAGCGGAGGAGTCATAAACTAACGATAAACGTCGATGAATAAGCAAACCTTGTGAAAATTAAGAATGGTGACGTGGCTGGTGGTGGTTCGTGGTCATTTTAGTACCACATAAAGTGAGTTAATTTATCACAACTGAAATTTCGGGGAAAACAATATGAAATACTAGTTGTGTATTGCGGTTTCACAGGACTTTTTTTCAGTTATTATAATTATAATCACGTATGGTCTGCCTCAAGAATTAGGAAAAAATCACAATGCATTTTGTTTTATGAAATCCGACTGATAGTTAGAGTTTAAAGAGTTCAACCAACAAATAAACAAACTCTTCGACATTATTTTATTGTAGATTTTAAATATATAGTGGCAGAGCACATTGCTTTTCGCAGTCATAAACTTTACATCCCTCTATTACTTGCTTGCGTCAATGGGTGACGGTAGTTACCATCAAGTAGGTGACCATCAAATCTACCGTTATCTCGCCTGCCAAATCTTTAGATAGATTATTAACTATCATCATATCATTCATCATTATCAGCCTGTGTCTCCACTGCTGGATGTAGGCTTCTCCCATGGCTCGCCACCGCGCACAATCTTCTGTTTTTTTTTTTGGCGCTTCCTGTGAAGCCTTTTAGGTCGTCTGTCCATGTGTTCGCAGGGCGTACCACGCTACGCTTTCCAATTCGTAAAAACTAAATAATTCGTAATATAAACTATAATGTATATAACATTTAACAAAAATTGTAAATCATGTCAAAATTATATTCAAATATAAATTTTAAAAATAATACATATAAATGTAGATTTAGATTTATACAAATTTAGAAATAATATAAATATTTCTAAAATTAATTATAGTTTAATGGTTGAGTTGAATAAATTTTGCAAACAAAAAAACGTGAATTGTCTTAATGCTTAATGAAGCAACATCAAGGCTTCAGACAGATAAACCATTTGAATAATGCAATCAGCTGCACCGTGATTTCCTCTAGCCGTGTCTTGGTGAAGGCTATTTGCCTTGCGTTTGCCACAGATTAGACATTCTTGACTCTAAATCGTGCACAAGAAACAAAATGACTGAAAATGTCTGTTGTTTTTTTGAAGTAATTTTTTCGGTTCACTTGGAGAGAAACACTTGTTCAATTTGTGTCAATTTTTCAAAATGATCCAGTAGATCTAATGAAATTTCGCTTTTAAAATCAGAATTTGAATAGTTTTGAAATTGAATAATTTTGATAACATTTAAAAAAAATTCCACATATTTTTATTTTTTTTAAATTTACTTTTTATTTGGCGGAATATTGAAAATTGGAAGAATTACTTATGTACTGCATTAGGAGAAAAAAACACATGACTGGGAGAGGTTAATTATTATTTTAGAAAGAATAACGATTTTTTTTTATCAAAAAATAGATTTTTAAGAAAATTTTTGAACAAACCTCATTAACTACTAAATTTTTAAGATTCTCGTTGTGCATCTTTTGGTTCATTCATGTCCTAAGTTACATCGTACATATTATTATCCGCTTTGTTATTTTTAAGTCATATATTTTAATCAGTTCTTGATGTTGGTACATATTTCATTCCAGAATTATGGACAGAGTGATAAAGATAAACTACGGCAAGCCATCAACTGGGCTGTAGAGGCTGGCTACAGGCACATAGATACTGCTGCCATATACGACAATGAAGAACAGATTGGACAAGGCATGTCCGATGTTATTGGAAATGGAATCGTTAAGCGAGAAGATCTTTTTGTTACTACCAAGGTAAAAACACATCATTTTAAATGTAAGGAAATTTTGGATCATTTCTTACACGAATGCCACTGCATTGTAAAATACCATAATTATGATGAAGTTGGTGGAAACTGAAGGAACGATTTTGAAACTTCTTATCATCTATAACATAAAAGCGGAAAATAAATCTTCTTGAGACTGATTCCAACGATGAAAATCATTTTTTTTTGATTTGGATGTGATAAATCTAGGAAAATATTAAAAAGTATTAAGATTACATATATAGTGCCTAACATAGATTATTGTTGTTTACGATTTTCATTGACTTGCATTGTTATATTTTAAGTAGGATCTCGAATGTTTTTGTTACTTTTAAAATGTTACAAACTATATTATGTCAACAATTGTGGTGATAATCTTTATTAGTAACAAGAAGAGAAGTTTTTTTTATAGATAAAAGATGTAAGAAATATTTAAGAACCATGTATGTTATTTTTTAATACAAATGTAGAAATTCAAAAGTATTTTGTCCGCCATCGTTTCAGGTTTTCCATAATAGTCCATGGAAATCGTATCAAACAAGCGGCGTTGCCTTACATCAAATAAGGTAGTTCTGATTTTTTTATATGTTGGTACTGATGAAATGGTAATGACAAATCCAAATTTTCCACCTCGAAAGTTGTATCTCAGGAACTATAAGGTCTATATAGACACAATCAAAATCTCGTACCAACATATAAAAAAATCAGAACTACCTTATTTGATGTAAGATACCAATTCCATGGGCTATAAATGATTACTCAATGTTTATTAGTGATAATTTTTAATAAATTGATTATTTTCTCCATATATTAAATGTACATCTACCCTTGAAGAGTCTAATTATAATAACCCTCATTTGTTTGCAAGTCACGCTAATATATATATATGGCCATTTGACAGACCATAGCCATGCAGAACTAATAACAATAATGAAAAAAGTTAAATGAATTTAGTTTATTTTATTTGTAAATAATGTGATTTCTTGCATTCTTAGATAAGACTTCTTAAATAAACTGTTTCAGTTAAATATATGTTTCACTCAACCAATGTTAATGCTAACTATACTTTTTGTTACTTTTAAAATGTTACAAACTATATTATGTCAACAATTGTGGTGATAATCTTTATTAGTAACAAGAAGAGAAGTTTTTTTTATAGATAAAAGATGTAAGAAATATTTAAGAACCATGTATGTTATTTTTTAATACAAATGTAGAAATTCAAAAGTATTTTGTCCGCCATCGTTTCAGGTTTTCCATAATAGTCCATGGAAATCGTATCAAACAAGCGGCGTTGCCTTACATCAAATAAGGTAGTTCTGATTTTTTTATATGTTGGTACTGATGAAATGGTAATGACAAATCCAAATTTTCCACCTCGAAAGTTGTATCTCAGGAACTATAAGGTCTATATAGACACAATCAAAATCTCGTACCAACATATAAAAAAATCAGAACTACCTTATTTGATGTAAGATACCAATTCCATGGGCTATAAATGATTACTCAATGTTTATTAGTGATAATTTTTAATAAATTGATTATTTTCTCCATATATTAAATGTACATCTACCCTTGAAGAGTCTAATTATAATAACCCTCATTTGTTTGCAAGTCACGCTAATATATATATATGGCCATTTGACAGACCATAGCCATGTAGAACTAATAACAATAATGAAAAAAGTTAAATGAATTTAGTTTATTTTATTTGTAAATAATGTGATTTCTTGCATTCTTAGATAAGACTTCTTAAATAAACTGTTTCAGTTAAATATATGTTTCACTCAACCAATGTTAATGCTAACTATACTTTCAGCTGTGGAATGATAAGCACGCGCGAAACCAAGTGGTGCCCGCTCTGAGGGAATCATTAAGGAAATTGGGCTTAAACTATGTAGACTTGTACCTCATACACTTCCCAACGGCTGAAAAGGTTAGTTATTGTATGTTAACAAAATTTAATAGGCGACTTTCATTTCCTCAACGACGACCTTCATAGGGACCTCATTTTGCACGTTCTGTGTGCGCTACCAGCCCAGTTAATGAGTGGTTAACACTCTATTCCAGGGTTTCCGGATTCGAATCCCGGCAGGGTTAACTTTGGAAATTAACTTTTCAAAGTTGGCTGTAGTCTGGATCTGGAAACTAATGGCAAAATTAACAAATTATATTTTAAAGAAACAGAAGAACATTGTGCGTTACAGGCGTTACGATTCAGGACCTTTAAAGATTTTGGTATCCAGTTAGATATCACTTATCCTTCAAAGTTCCTTGTTACGAACTTGGCTTTCTTTCACGTTTTTGGTAATATTCTATTTACGGTATAAGTAGATAATTATAGAGTATCGCACAAGTACTAAATTTAACGATTTCTAAAATACAGGAAAAATGTTCAAGCCCATACTTTTAGACACGCTGTTCCAATGCCAGCTATAATACCTTATTTTCCCACATCTTATACATGTCCGTCTTAATAAAACAGTCAAGAATATTCATTATACTTTCAGGCTGATGGTTCCCCGGAAAATATTGATTACCTGGACACTTGGAAAGGTATGGAGGAGGCCAAAAAGTTGGGTCTGGCTAAATCTATCGGTGTATCGAACTTCGATGACAAACAAATCGATCGACTTATAGCTAATAGTAATATTAGACCTGCTGTCAACCAAGTTGAGGTATGTCCAGTTTTATTTTACTAAATTTGACAATCTCAGTTAGTTATTGAGATTCGTTGATAGAAGCAAAAATGAGGAAGATAAGGTACTTTTATAAATTGCGTTAATGCTCCGTCTCAGGGATCCAGGGCCGACGATAGAGTGAACTAACCCAGAAAATGCCTATTCTCTCTAAAAATATAAAACTATAAAAATATTTGGTTTATATGAGCTCGGAAACACAGACGCCTGAAAGTAGTTCCTTGGCAGTGCGTATAATGAAAGTATTTTTTAAAACATTTAGTCTGAAAAAGAGGAATTTGGACAAGATGAGGATGGTAACCTGCTGTACGTCTGAATGTCCGATGGAAGAAATGAGAAGGCCTTATGAGCTCATGAAGCTTGTACGATAAACAAAATAAAATATCAATATTCTGCCAAATCCATAAGTATTGCATGAAACAGGTACCTTGGCGCCGACTTCATAGGGCTTGGGGGTGCCCGAGCCCCCCCAGTAGTATTATCAGTAGGGCTGAGTCCCCCCCAATATTTTATTACGAGATATATTGAAATACTGGTGTATTTACAGTGACTATATGAGAAGTTTTGTCTGTTTTAAATTGCATTGGTTTACGCCGAAAACACTATAACCTTCAAACTGTGTCACAAAACACAACAGACTTGAGTCGGTATTACAGAACGCTAATCAGAATTCAAACGTTACTTGGTTGAGTCTAGTTTTTCAAAATATGAAACTATATATATAAGAAACGTCTAGTTTAGGAAACTAGACTCAAGTAGCGTTTGAGTGCTGATTTATGTTTTGTAATACGGGCTTAAGTATTCCATGGAAAATAATGATTAATTCAAACTGTTTAGTGACAAAGTCTAAAAATACGTAGATGAAAGTCAGTTTTCCATACGTTTTCGCTAAGTGATCGATAAATAAGCACGGCGCCTTTGGGGGGTTAAGCGACGCAAGGCCACCGTACTCAGACGTCTGTTGCATTGGGCGCATTTGTGCTCTTCGTCGATTGAAGACATACTTGCGTTCTACAATGACACAGAAGAGACTAAACAGTAAACAATATGGCTGTTCTCAACGCTCATCAAACTGTTTTGGACAGTCTGGATCTTACATCTCTGGTTAACATATTCATAATGCGTAACCCAGTGCGCCGTTCAACATTCGCCTTATTTTAAAAGAGAAATACTTTATATTTTTTACTTATAAAATAAAAATAAATTATATTAATTATTTGTTAATTAGATTCATTAACTTATCCATACCCTACCCCACCCTCGCATGACAAACTATCAACGTAAACTTGTTTGTGTAGCAATGTGTAAGTGATAGATTCATGTAGAGTATGGTTGACATTTAAAACTATATAAAAAAATCTACCTTAGCCCACTGGCGCCGACTTCATAGGGCTTGGGGGTGCCCGAGCCCCCCCCAGTAGTATTATCAGTAGGGCTGAGCCCCCCCAATATTTTATTACGAGATATATTGAAATACTGGTGTATTTACAGTGACTATATGAGAAGTTTTGTCTGTATTAAATTGCATTGGTTTACGCCGAAAACACTATAACCTTCAAACGGTGTCACAAAACACAACAGACTTGAGTCGGTATTACAGAACGCTAATCAGAACTCAAACGTTACTTGGTTGAGTCTAGTTTTTCAAAATATGAAACTATATATATAAGAAACGTCTAGTTTAGGAAACTAGACTCAAGTAGCGTTTGAGTGCTGATTTATGTTTTGTAATACGGGCTTAAGTATTCCATGGAAAATAATGATTAATTCAAACTGTTTAGTGACAAAGTCTAAAAATACGTAGATGAAAGTCAGTTTTCCATACGTTTTCGCTAAGTGATCGATAAATAAGCACGGCGCCTTTGGGGGGTTAAGCGACGCAACGCCACCGTACTCAGACGTCTGTTGCATTGGGCGCGAGAGTGAGTCTTGAGTTAGGTGGATACTTGCGTACAATGACACAGAAGAGACTAAACAATATGGCTGTTCTCAACGCTCATCAAACTGTTTTGGACAGTCTGGATCTTACATCTCTGGTTAACATATTCATAATGCGTAACCCAGTGCGCCGTTCAACATTCGCCTTATTTTAAAACAGAAATACTTTATATTTTTTACTTATAAAATAAAAATAAATTAGATTAATTATTTGTTTAGATTAATTATTTGTTAATTAGATTCATTAACTTATCCATACCCTACCCCACCCTCGCATGACAAACTATCAACGTAAACTTGTTTGTGTAGCAATGTGTAAGTGATAGATTCATGTAGAGTATGGTTGACATTTAAAACTATATAAAAAAATCTACCTTAGCCCCCTCAATATTTTTGTCAAGTCGGCGCCCCTGCCTTAGCCCCCTCAATATTTTTGTCAAGTCGGCGCCCCTACCTATACAATTTAACTTTTCAGGTGAGCCCAACCAACACTCAGAAGCAATTAGTCTCCCACTGCCAGGAGCTTGGAATTGCCATCATGGCATACAGTCCATTCGGTTTCTTGGTGAACCGTCAAACCAGCGATTCACCCGTCAACCTAAATTATGCTCCTCTGGAGGGTATAGCCAAGAAGTACAACAAGACTAACACACAAATTGTTTTGAGATATTTGGTAAGTTAATATTTAGAATATTTTGACAATACTTAACAACCAAAATATATTACATTTTGAAATTACTTAACTTCGACCCCTTTTTTCCAAATTTAATCCATTTTTTTTGTTGGCTTCATTAAAGCTCGTTATAAGCTACGAGTACTAAACCAAAGAAAAAAAATACATTGATAAACAGAAGGAAAAAAATACTGTTTCGTTTTACCAATTTAGTCTTTAGTTGATCAAAGATTATTTCTCCATTACTCCATTAATAAGCTTTAAACATTTCATAAAAAATATTTAATCATCTCCATCCAGGTTTCATCTTTAAAGGAATTGAATGTGAATAGTAAAATTTTGCACCCTTATTCGTCTTTTTTGTAAATATTATACACAATTTGTTTCAGATTGAACGCGGGTTAGTGCCCATACCAAAGTCTACAAATCGTGGAAGGATCTGTGAAAATATAAACGTGTTTGATTTCCAGTTGACCGATGACGAGATTGAAGTTATAGATAATTATAATTTGAACAAATCTGTTTTCCCTTAGAACGTGCATTCCAGGAATAAAAAAGAAGGCACTATCGCTAAGGAATAAATACTTACATATATTTTAATGTCATACTCTATAGATTAAGTAATAAAAATAAGTGTATTAAACATATAATTGTTTGTTTAGTAATATTAATTAATCTAATATAAATACCAAGTAATAAATTAAAAAGTTATTTCACTACATAATTGTCCCAAAAATATAAACTTATATATGGTTATTACGCTCAGCGAGCGAAGGGGATTTTTTGTCCATACAGTACTGATAAATGGTTTATTTTTTCCATTATGAAAATTTGCCTTACACTGTTTTTCTGTAACGGATTATTTACATGATAATATCTCATCATCTCAGCTGGAGGACGTCCACTGCTAAAAATAAGCCTTCCCCATAATTTCCCACAAGGACCAGTCAGAAGCAGCCTGGATCCACCGCCGACCCTGGGTCATTATTAGATCGTCTGTCAACCTAGGGTCTAATTTAACTCTACTAACAGAGTATGGTGAAATCGCGCCTAATACTCCTATACCTACTAGTATATTTACAATCTTAACAATCTTCTCACTGTGTTAACGCTAACCCTATTTCTCATTATATTCTCATTTTCATTCGAAAAATAAAAACATCCATTTAGTAAATCAGCGACATCTATCCGCGATGCAGTTTGTACGGACTGCAAGAAACAACCTTAATTAGGCGTTTGAATGCAATACTATAAGTACTCTATACACGCTTTGACCTACTGGAGAAATTTAATCGAAATGCGCTGGTACATCGCATGTCGTTATGTGTATGAGACAGTATGTTATTTCCGATCACGCGACGACGCGTTGCCACGCGACGACCGCGTCGCTTTACGGGTATTTCGAAAGAGATCTCCAGTACCTCTACCATGAGTTTATAAGGATTGCACTCGTTAGCGAGAGTATAGGCTTCGCTAGAGTTCGCTTTGTTGTCATCGAAAGAAACTACGCCTCACTGGCACTTATAGGCTTTGCTTACGTCCCTTCAGAAAGAGAATCTGTATTTAATATTGCTTTGGTCAAGCTGCGCAATTAGATCTCAGACAGTACTTAGCGTGTGTGGCGAAAATAAAAGATGTGCTTAGTAGTTACTTAATAAAACATAAGTATTATTTTGATTTATAATATTTATTTTTTATTCTTTTTTTTTTAATATAAAATCAGATCATATTAAAATACAAGCGCTATTAAAACTTAAAATAAAATTTATTTAAGTATTGTAAAGCATTTTTGTAATGGACACATTTTGCTCTCATTTATAGGTAATTTGAGAATTAAGAATCTCAATAGATTTGTTGAATCAATTATTATAATGTGACTTTATAATTTTAGAAAATATTATATTATATAATAACAGAAATGTGTTTTTTTTTTACCTATAAAAACTTAGTTCGGAGAAACTAGGAAACGTCCATTGCGCGCATATTGAATATTCTGACATAATAAGAGATAAGCGAGAAGCTGAAGATAGTGTTGACAAAAAATCTTTGAACATTGAAAATGTCAAAAGAAATTTCATTTCTGAACTATTTGTTTTCTAGATTTTACTGGTGATAGGAACATTGTATAGACCCCCAAAAGCCATAATATTGTTATTATTAATGAGAGTTTACAAATACAAATAATCTATATAGATTCTATAGTGATAGATATTGCAATTTTCTTAAAATAATTCTTATAAAACAAAGCCTACAAACAAAAGTGGAGAATTATAAACTTAATAATGTTTTAAACATAGTTAGAGTACATTTTACATAAAAATTTCAAATATGAAATACTATGTCAAATATAAAACCGATTTAATTTGCTGTAAAGAAAAATATAAATGACTGTGTTTTTAATTAATATATTAATATTTATATTAGATCACATAAAATATATAATAGATAAATTGATGATTGATAGTTACCAGTTTTTGTTAGTGCAAAAGTGATCTATGGAATGAACAAGCTGATTGATATTAAAAATTAAAATTGTCTATGGCTTCATGACGTTATAACTTTAAAAAGTATATGTTAAATTAAGTATAGGCATCGAAATAATGTATCATACTAATTTTATAAAGAGAGATTTGTATTTTTGTATGTCTGTAATAAATAAACTCAAAATTACTGGATCAATTTTAAAAATTCTTTCACATATAGAAAGCTAAATTATCAACGAGTAACATAGGGTATATTTTATAAATTTACTCGGACGAAGTCGCGTGTAACAGCTAGTCTTGTAAAAGTAAGTTTATGTTTTATTATCAAGACTTATATATTCCAGCCTCGCCCGAGTGTAATTTGGGAAACTTTATTATATGATACATTTAAATAATAAAAAAAAAAATCGGTGCAGTAGTTTCGGATATAACCCACCAACTTATAATTTTCATATAATTTCTATAACTTCTATAATATTACTAGTATCATCAAAAATTTTATACTAATTTTATTTTCTGAACTGTTTGAGATAAACTCATCTAAATATTATACTGATTCCCGGTTTTACTTTTTCAACATTATTCAATGTATTTATTTATTTAACTTTAAAACTATTACTGAGGAGTATAACCTCTTAAATATTTAGAATTTTTTGAAATTAAAATATTAAATTAATTCTTTATTTGAAATTACCAGTTATTATCTTTCCCTTTACAGCTTGACTAATTAAAAGAGTGAGTTAATTCTAATTCTAAAGTATCACAACAGTATTCTCTCAACAGTAGCAGGGAATCAGTCGATGGCGAGTTGCCTAAATGATCCGTCGATGCCGAACAGTTCGTCGTAGTTGGTCGGTTTCCCAGGCCTCAGTGATTCGTTCGCTTTGATGTTCTCCTGTGCTGCAAACCAGTCGCTATATTCTTCTAATTTCTTACTCCATTGTTCTGGAAGAGGTAAATATTTTTATAGAAATTAAAAATTAATTTCAAATCATTTATTCACAAGTAACATGTGTCAATGTGAACCAGTTCTTATTAGGTAGTTTGAATATGCAAACTCATGTACTGCCACGTCTGGCATGTAAAATCATAATTTACAATACATCGTCGATTAAATGGAAAAATGACATTATTCAAAAAGAGTAAATTTTACAATACAAGCATTTGAAGTATTTAATGGCATTAAATTTATTTTTTCTTTTAATGTTAAGTATTAATATATGTGTTAATAGTTATTTTTAAGGTATTTACATGAGGATTAGGGTGGTATGCTTATTTTATATAATTTATAATAAAAAAAGGCTTTTTTGACAAGAAGTGTCATTTTACCATAACAAATTGAAAAAAATCAGACATGGATTTTATAAAAAATAAAACACTGTTCACAAAGAAAATATGTTTTATTTAAGAAAATTGTTATAAATTGTGACATCTATTTATCTGATAATATCTACTTAAAATTATATAAAATAAAAATCGTTATTAAACCTTTAGCTTAAAAATAAGTGGAACCTAATAGAAGATTCAATGACAATATTGAGATCAAAATGAATATAAACTTAAAGCAAATAATCAAATACTTATAGGTATAAATATAAAACAGTTACGTAGCATATTTATAGTACGTAACTTGAACATCAAAGAAAAGATAATAATTTGAGTTCTGAATTACAGCCTGTTTACACAAAAAAAATGCCTGTGTCTAGTAAAAAGAAAGCAGGCATACTAAAACTTATAGATAAAAATATAATACCCCGGTTTTACAAACACTTTTATGAAAGTCTGTAAGTAAGTAGATATTATCAGATAGATAGATATCACAATTTATAATAACAATTTTCTTAAATAAAACATATTTTCTTTGTGAACAGTGTTTTATTTTTTTATAAAATCCATGTCTGATTTTTTTCAATTTGTTATGGAAAAATGACACTTCTTGTCAAAAAGCCTTTTTTTATTATAAATTATATAAAAGAAGCATACCACCCTAATCCTCATGTAAATACCTTAAAATAACTATTAACGCTTATATATTAATACTTAACATTAAAAGAAAAAATAAATTTAATGCCATTAAATACTTCAAATGCTTGTATTGTAAGATTTACTCTTTTTGAATAATGTCATTTTTCCATTTAATCGACGATGTGCTTGCTATCGTGGACGGGTCCGAAATGGCAGAGTGACGTTTTTACGTAAACAAAATGGCGGAAGACCATAGAATACCGAAATGACACTTGCGACACAGATGAGTTTGAAGTAATAATTTCGCAAAATGTCTTTTTTTCATATAAACTTCGTTTAATGATATGCCCATTTACCTAATAATCTCTTTTTTATAAAATTTTGTAAAATGACGTTTTTCCATTTAATCGACGACATATAATTAAGAAATAGAACGAAAAAAAAAAATTTTTTTTCAATCGTAAAATATAATAATTAAATGTCAAAATATTACCTAATACTGTAAAATGATAAATTAATGACCATTAAATGAAACTATAATAAAAATAATATATAAAATGAAAACAATAATGTAGTTATCAGATAAGTCCTATAAACTCAAAATTAAAGTAGGTTCAAATAATTTT
This sequence comes from Synanthedon andrenaeformis, assembly GCA_936446665.2. NCBI lineage: Eukaryota > Metazoa > Arthropoda > Insecta > Lepidoptera > Sesiidae > Synanthedon > Synanthedon andrenaeformis. The sequence goes on from OW387796.2 coordinate 6,919,154, forward strand.
TATCAGAAAGGCCATTTAAATTTGTTACATGACAAGCTTATGGTTCTCTTGATGGTATGTGACGACCGTCGCCCATAACACAAGCAACGCCATAGAGTTGAACTTTGGGGAAATGACAAATTAGAAAAATAGATCAGCAATTAGCATTGAATAAATGTTTATTATTAATCCATCTATGACGTGGACGAAGTCGCGAGCACTGGCTAGTTTATTTTACCTTGAAGAGAATCCATAGTTCCACACTGACCGCCGTATTCAACAGGTAACATTTCCTGCGGCACGTATTTGTACAAATCTTTGAAGTCCTTGTGAATGAAGATCTGGAACAGAAACGTCATCACATAAATTAATAAAAATCAACAGTGAAACATAAATTATATAGTAAGACTATACTCGATTTACTGCAATTGTCATCCAGGGTGAAAGAAAAATTTTAAAGTAATCATAATGAAATAAATATTATGAAAATAATTCATTGACAGATCGCAATTTCAACATCATTTGTGTGATTTTTTGTAAAATAAAGTTGCTGTTTGTCTCTGTATGTAACTCAGCTAACTTCTTTTAAACCACCCAACTAATTTTGATACGGTTTTCCTTAATGGAAATAGCGACAACGAGGAAAGCTTATGTATATAATTTTCAAAAGAAATTGCATTCGTGCGAAGCTGGAGGCCGGTCGCTAGTACTTTTATATGAAATGGGAAAGCAATTCTCAAGATGCGATATGTTTTGAGACAAATCTTCATTTCAGAAATCACATTGAACATTATTATGAATACAAACAAGAAAATTTTCTGAAATATTGAACTCAATAAAATTTCTTTTCTTTCTTTCTTTCCTTGTTTCTTTCAAGACGGACTTACCCTTTTCCGTATTTTCTCTTTGAGAAACGGTTTCACGAAATTCACGAATCTCTCCACAATTGGCGACGTATTAACGATGTGGACTTCTTTAAGCTTGACGGGATACGCTTCCTGCAAATACCAAAATAGTTTTAAACATTCGCTCTTAGTATGGCATTGCCCAATCGTTGGACTCAATTTTTCTTTTAAATTTCGTGTCAAGTTTACGTCAAATTATGTGTCAAAAAGAACGCTTTTCTGCTAAGTCCTCGCTACACAATCAAATTACCTGAATGCATATCATGAACTTCTTGATGACGGAAGGCGAGAGACGAGCCAGCAAGCTGGGGCCAAGAACAGCCGCATCCAACACATAGATATCACCAGCAACTCCTTCCTTCTCCTCAATCAGCCGAACATCGCCTATCATCAGCGCCAACTTCAAGGTGTCTGTGATCTGCTGGGAGTCCAAATTTGGATGAATACCTGAAAGTAACAATTTAAAAAATCAATTATTATGTCGGGGGTAGTAGAGGCTTGAAATCTATAATATAAAAATAAATCCTAGTCTAAAATTATAAAAGAACTGGCTGCTGCACGCGACTTTATAAAATATAGCCTATGTTACTCGCTGATAATGTATTATAGATAATGTAGATTGGTGAAATAATTTTCAAAATAGGTCCATTAGTTTTTGAGTTTATTCATTACAAACATACACAAATAGGTACCAATCTTGTCTCTTTATAATATTAGTATAGACTGAAATAGACTGACATATTAAATGTTAGCTAATAGGATTTAATAATCAATACTAATAATAAATCTGTAAGGGTCGGTCATGGAGTAAGTTACTTTGTTTTCAGAGATATCGTGTTTATAGGCTCTATACATAATACTAAAACTAAATTGACGATTTTTAGAATATTTTTCTGTATGTATGTATGTATGTTCCTTCATAACTGAAACGAATGATTTTCATGAAACTTGGTAGATAAACATTTGGACGTACGGGACACAGGATAGGCTACTTAATATTTTTCAACGCGGACGAAGTCGTGGGCACCGCAGCTAGTAATTAATAAATGTAACAAAACAAATTGTAAATAAATATAATAGAATTAATCTTAATTTTTTTTTTAAATTTTATTGACAATAAGCCCCCTGGCGTAACCCCTGGGGAAAACATTATAAAAAAAAACAGACAGACAGTTACTTTCACATACTATTAGTAAGTAAAGTAAGTATGAATCACCTGTCAATATGGACTTATCGCTAATATAGCGTTCTTGAAATAAAATGTATTTTTTAGTATATTTAATCAGTCAGAGTTTTCAATATTATTTATTTTTTAATCCTTAAAGGCTACAGAGCGGAAAGAATATAAATTTTTGTTAGTAACATAAATTTTATATCGTAAAATCATTTATACAGTACTAAAGATTATCTTGTAAGTTGCTGTTTGCATAATAATCCTGCTTTAGAATAATATTAAATTTCCTCTTTATAGCATTTCCGTATTGACTATGTAATTGTGTACCAAGATACAAATTGTTGGGAAGGACAATTTAATTAAACGTATTCTTGAAGAAATGTTTAAATATTTAGCAATTGTTATATAAGTAGCGATGTTTAACTTTTCACATTACTGAATACTGTTTACTTATTTTTTATAAGTACTGTTTACTTATTATTATTTTTTGTTTAATGATTTCAATAATAATATAATAAATATGTATTAAAAGATTTATGAGGGAAAAAATACAACATAGTCTTTAGCAGAAAGTACCAGTAACATCATTCTCCTCTTTAGATATTCTAACAAGATTTTTTTTCATTGCAGATGCGTCATTTATAATATTAAAAATTCACAATCTAATATATAAAATTCTCGTGTCGCGGATTTCAAGCATGAAATTCGTTATTTCAAGCATGAATTTTGTTCCAGGTGAACATAAATGTACTATATATATCTTATCTATATATATAAAAATCTCGTGTCACGATGTATGTTCGCGATAAACTCTGAAACTACTGAACCGACTTTGATCAAACTTCATAAGTATCTGTTATTTGGTCCAACTTAAAAGATAGGATAGTTTATATCTCATTTTGTTTATTATTTTTTTTAAATTATATAATATTATTAACATGGCGCCATCTGTTGATACTTATTCAATACAGCAATTATTTATCTGTGAGTTCCATAAGGTTCTCACAGATGGCGGTTTAAAGTAATTTATCGGCTGGATTGCAAAAAAGCACCCCGGGCGAAGCCGGGAGCGGGCCACTAGTAATATATAAAGTTCTCGTGTCGCGGTGTTTGTTGCCAAACTCCTCCGAAACGGCTGGACCGATTTTGATGAAATTTTGTGTGCTTATCGGGTAGGTCTGAGAATCGGCCAACATCTATTTTCCATACCACTAAATGTTAAGGGTGGTCCACCCCAAAATTTTTTTTTTTGGCACAACAACGTTTGCCGGATCAGCTAGTATTATTATAATTTTATTATATTAAGAAGCTTAAAATAATTAAATTTTAAATAACAAAATTGTATTAACCGTGAAAACAAAAATTAGCAGCAATTAATTTTTTTATATTCATTGCAAATACGAATAAAATAAAAAAAGCAACAATAAAAATGTCCTCAATATTTTCATTACATTTTCTTTAAAGAAAGTTAAAAATCTGAAATCATTCATCTGACTTAAAAATAGTTAAAAAAAAGTTTCACAAGTTAAAATATATTTCTTATAAATTTTTAAAATTTTAATTTTTCGGCTACTTGAATTTAAAACAAGACTACAAAACGGTTTTTTTTTCTTCAAAATATTATGATATTATACTTAATAGAATTTATTGATTTGAATTAAATTCAAAATATTGAAATAAATCAATAAATAAAAACAGCTTTAAACAATTCTTTTTTTGAAAGCACATTCCTGTAAACCAGGGTTCCCCAAACTATTTTGGACAAGTGACCCCTTTTCAACAATGAACTGTTACCTCAGACCCCCATGGTCAAATTACCTACTTTTAAGACCAACCCCCTTATTCATAATGGTCCGCTAACTTAAAGCAGCTATCTATCTTAGTCTATCTTTAGTTTTTTCCTATTGGTACAAAATACCTAGGTACTAAGGTGCCAATTAGAAAACTTTGCACTTGGTTAAGTGAGTGAAGTTGATTTCATTTTCTCGTCAAAATTTAACAAAATAAAAAGACAATCCAATTCAGTAAATATCAAGTTTAATTTATAATTATTACAAATTAATACATAAAGCATCTTAAGTTGGTAGGAAATTATATTTTAAAAACTATTAATTCGCAAAGAGAAAATAAAACATTCAGTGCGATGGATGAACCTGGTGACTATCTACCAATCTAGCTACATCCGGTTCAATATTAGTGAGTTGCAGCCTTAAATCTCCACGTTCGTTGATTTTCAAACGGTTTCTTTGTTTTGTCAAAATGTTTGTTACCACACTGAAGCTTTTTTCAACTAGATATGATGATGGAAAAGCGATAAGGTATTTTTCAGCAATGTTCCACAATGTAGGATACTGTGTTTCAATTTTGCGTTGCAACCAGAACTTCTGATAGCCTTGGTTGAACTTTTGCTTAAGCTCTTCGTCTGTGCTGATGGTAATCAACTCTTCTTGCATTATCACATTGGCTTCTTCTATGGCTGTGGTGTTATACGGATTTATTATCCATTGAGGAATTTGTAAATTTAAAAGATCATCAAACCTCTCCGTAAAATCCTTGTGTAATGCGTCCAAGTGAGTAACATATAATAAAATGTCATCATCTTGAAGCATTTTTGGTAATTTTGACAAATGCGGAAACTGCGAATATTCTTTTCTGCCTAAATTTTGTTTATAAAGAACTAGTTTACCCACGAAGGCCGATATTATTGATTTTGTTTTAATCAAGTTAAGATCATCACCCTGTAGTTGCAAATTAACTTTGTTGAACATTCCAAAGATATCAGTCAAGTAATAAATATCTGTTTTACAATTGTTCAGATTTTCTTTCAAATTCGGATCTTTTTCTTGTAAAAACTCCAACACAGATTCAAAAAGGGCTGAAAATCTTTCTAAGCAAGAGCCTCTTGATAGCCAGCGAACTTCAGTGTGCAGAAGTAACCGAGTAAAGACTTCGTCGTTTTCGTCACATAGTTGAGCAAATAACCGAGAGTTCAAAGAATTGCTTCGAATCTTGTTGATAGCATTTATTACATATTGTAAAGACTTATGCAATCTAGGACTCAGCTTTTTTGCTGCTAAATGCTGCCTGTGAATCACACAGTGAATAACCAGTACATCAGGCAGTTGTCGCTTTAAGTGAGCTATAAAGCCACGATGACGACCAACCATAGACGGTGCACCATCAGTCGCAACAGAAACAATATTCTTCCATGGAATAGCTTTATCAGTAAAAAAATGTTCCACGGCCTGAAAAATCGATTCTCCTCTAGTATCAGTCTCTAAATATGCAGCAAAAATCAGTTCTTGGCACATATTTTCATCTTTGATAAATCGAACATATCCTAACAATAGAGCTTCATTGCCGGGTAATGTAGACTCGTCCAACTGGAGAGAGAATCTGCGGGTCTGTAAGAACTTGCATAAAATGTTTTCCACATCGCGTCCCATCTCATCTATGCGTCTCTGAACGGTGTTGTTGCTCAAAGGTATTCTCTTTAAAATATCATGTGCGGGTTTGTGCAATACATTGTTAAGGACCTCCGCAATGGCTGGTAAGATAAGCTGCTCTCCAATTGTATGGGGTTTCCCCGACTTCGCTATTAGTAAAGATATATTATAGGACGCTCATAAACCATCATTGTCTCGAATAGATGATGACGCAAACATCGATCCTATGGATGGCCTTTTGTCTAGTTTTTCTTTCAGTGCTTGAAAATATGACAAGGGCTTACTTTTTTTGTTAGCATGTACTCTTGATAAGTGGTCATCCATTTTTGAAGGCTTCATGGCATCGTTACTAAATACTTTTTCACATATGAGACACATCGGGAAGTGTTGATTTGATGGAGATGCAATAAATCCGAACTTCAAGTAGTCCAAACTGTATTGTCTGCATTTTTTTTTCGTGTCCGCCATCATAAAACTTTCAGTAATTCTGCAAACAAAAAAATAAGGAACCTAAATAAAAAACAATAATAAACTGTTAAATTTGCACACTATCTTATTTTTATCACACTCAGTTAATGGATTCTTGTTAAGTATTACTGACTTACTCTTTGATAAACTTTGATACCTATATTGGGAAGTAACTACAGTAGGTAATTAGGTATAGAAACTTCGTATTAGGTAATTAGGTAGAATAAGAACGAAAACCAAAGACTTAAGTGTTAGTAATTTTTACAAATACAATTATACATACCTATTTAAAATATGTTGTATGTTGTGTTTAACACTTTTTCAGTCACTTTACTTCACTTAATTTAGCTTTGTAATAAGTTTGTAATCTCTTGAAATAAATGAGTACTTAGCTATATGAGTTTTTATCGTTCAAGCTCCAACGAATTTCAAAACGCAAATGAACTTTCAACCTAAATGCAAGCTCGTTAAATAGTAAAATATCAGGAACATGTTTGGACTTGATCATGAATTCGTTCGTCTTAATTCGCGTAAAGCCGCTATCACACTATTCAATTTGAACGATTCCAATTTAGGAAATCGGAAGGTGTGATCGCAGTTAGAACAGATTGGATTCAATTAAGAGTTTATCCATTTTCAACTCTATATCTTCGATTTAGAAATCAATTTAGCGTAGTGTGATCACGAGCTCACTACTTAGATTCCTAAATAGGAATCGTTCAAATTGAATAGTGTGATAAGCACTTTATCGTCAAATAGAGAGCAAGTCAAAACGCCGCTGAAAGACGTACGCTCCAACTCAATCTTGCACAAACTTGTCCACATAGACTTGCCGAGTTTTTCATCTTGTACGAACTTGAAACTTTACATTCCTGGAACATTATTTCCTACAAAAATATTAATTATTCTTAGTACACGTAACACAACATAAACAATACAGTAACTACCTACTTACCTATCTTGAAAGTTTTAAATAAGAACTTGTGTTAATATAATAGGGGTCGATTTTTAGACCTCGTCGACCCCCAAAATCACTTTTCGTTTATGTCGACCCCTAGGAAACCGATATCGACCCCAAGGGGTCGATATCGACCACTTTGGGAATCCCTGCTGTAAACGATACTTACCTAATATTACTCAATTACTAGATCATTCATTACCTAGAAATTTTAGTAATCCTATTTTCTGCTTTCGATAATAACAGGATTGATTGTGAAACATGAAATTCCAGTGAAAAAAAAATGACAATAAATTATTTTTAATAAATTACAAGTTTTTTTTCATGAGAAAAAGAAAACATTGTTAACATGATAGTCACTAATCAACTATTTTCGTATTGTTTCCTTTACACAATAACACATTGAGGCTGCTTCCTGCACATTGAGGCACTCTAGGTCAACAGGTAGTTCTTTATAGGTTCCATTAATATCAAAATGTCAGAGTAGGTAAAAGTACTTCAATAAGAGTATAAAAAATACTTGCTGTGATCTGCGGTTTTACCCATCCTCAAATTTTCTCAAGCTCAAAGAACTAAAGAATGTAAAAAATGGAAAAAAAAGTTTAACTAATACCTAAGTATATTAGGTTTGTGACTTTCAATACTATGGAGTACCTATATAAAAAAGACTAAAAATATACTTCCTTTTTAGCAATCAACACGGTAAAGTCATGAACTTTTTATGTAATACGAGTATTATGTACCTATTTGCATAATTATTTTATTTTTTCTAAAAATGTGGTAATTATTTTTAACGCATCATTTTTTTTCATGTCCTTTTACCTTTTGTCGTTTATCTTTTATCTTTTGTCTTGTATCTTTTATCTTTATCTTGTGTCTTATTACTGTTATTATAGTATATAAAAAAATTCTTTATTTTATTTATATCGTATGTTTTAATACAGAACTGTCTAGATAGAATAATTTAATGTATAATAAATGAATTTTAATTTTTACTTTTTAAATTTAATAAATGGATTAACAGTTAACTTTATCCAATAGCTTAGCTTTAAGCTTAGTTTAGCTGTTGGCACACCTGTTGGTAACTGGGCAGTAATCCTTGTTTTGAGGTCCGGTTTAACAAAAACTTCGCAATAAGTAAAGGCTGCGTTGGAACAGGTTTCGTTGGATATGAACTTACACATTTTACTTATCCCTGAGAGCAGTAATGGCACAAGTACCTTTGTAAATTGCGAGATCAGGGTTGGCAATGCTACTACTTTTTTTAAAATTTTGATTTTCTTTTTTATAAAAATAATTTGACTGTTAATTATTCAATAATTAGTCCATGTTTTGTATTCAGCATTAACAGCATTGAGAAGTAACTTTCGGTTACTTAGCTGAACATTTAATTTTTAATTATGATCTATAAACTAGTTGTCTATAGGTACATATACAAAAATCGTTAAAGAGCCGTGCCTGTACATTTTTTTTCAAAAAAATCTATTTTGTGCACGTTGTACTTATGTTACTTATCTGTTTGTTTCAGAAATTTCACTTCTGAAATTGTTCTGAAACGTTCCGAAACTGCTCTGAAATGTTCTAAAAACCTTAATTAAAGAAATGGTTTAACCGATTTGAACTCAGCTTTTACTGACGTATTGTAGCAAGCTTTCCGTAACATTTAGTGTTTGTTTCATTTCATTTGGTTTACAAACAATAAAAATATAAAGAATATTGAAATACCAAGCATACGAAAATCGCGCGTACGAATATGCGGACATAACTAGTAATTTAATACACTTAATTGACATGACAATCGAATGTAAGAGACAACCCTGACAGATAACATACGATGCTGAATGCAATAACCAAGTCATTGAACCTTTTACTCTTTAGTTCCTTTATTTTTTAAATTAAATATTGTGTTTAAACGAGTGTAGTCTCTAAGTTTTTTTTTAATGTTAAAATCGACAGACAGGCTGACGGCTGACTAGCAAGTGTTGCAAATGTGCTGCTGACCATAGAAGGATTAAGAATAATGATAAGGAATAAGGAAAGGATAATGGGCTCTGGCATCCTTTATTCACTCACCAAGACAGGCTAACGGTCAACTTGATGGTAAACGGCTACCGTCGCCTATTAGTGCGCTGCCAATCTTAGTATGATTGGATAATGAATTTGGGAAATGGGCTCTCGCATTTGTTCCTTAATAATTTGTTATTATATATCCAGCACAAATTCTGGTATTTCACTATTAATTTTATTACGGGAATTCCTATTAAATTTTCTGCAAAGCAAGTCCCTACAAAAAATTGACTAAATAAATATGTAAAGTAAGCGGGTACCTGTCCACCTATTGCGCAGGTACGACAATTATGGGCAAAGAAACTGACACAAATAACTGTCTACGGAAATAGTAAATGCTTTTGCCAATTACGTACACGGAACATATAAAATCTGCATAATGTGACGAAATTTTCGACGCTAAAATGCCCTCTTTAGGTGGCTAAAGTCGACGCGACGGCCGTTCGGCATTTTGAGATTTTTTATTAGCATTTGGATTGCTAGTATCGTCGGAAATGTTGCCAAATTAAATACAGCAGTTGCTAAAAAAAAAACTGGTTTTAAGTCCGACTTTACGCACTGTTTAATATGTCTATCAATGTAGAACTATATTTGCTTAGTGAAAATCGAGAATTTATATATATATTTTTTTATCTAGATATTAGGGTCAACAGACAGACCGTCGCTTATAACACAATCATATATATAAGCAAAGCCACAATCGGTTAGGAAGGGATAGGGCAATTTTCTTTTAAAATTCCTTTAATAATATAAATAAAGGCTTGCTCTCTCACCTCGACAAACTGTGACCCTTCTGCCGTTCGGTGTGATTCCGGGAAGTGGTGGACCTTGTCTGAAAACATTTAAAACAAAGATTTCATATGGATATCCCATCGAAACTATGCATATGTGATTGAATATTAATTTTAAATTAAATATTAAATTAATCAATATATTATTAATAACCATAATTATATTGTTTGGTTTAAAACTTTTTTTTGAAATTATATTTTAACAGTTTTAAAAATTAATGATCTATTATACATACATACATACATAATATGTAATATAATAATAACAGCACTAAGGAGCACTACCGAGGTTTAATCTTATTGTATTATGTCATACTTTTATAATGAACGTTTTAAAGTTATTATAAAAAAAATCCCTTTGTTATAAAAGTGAATTTTTGTGAAGATGGATGAATGCATGTATTGAAGGATTCCTTTGGGAACCTTACATTTTTTCAGTATAAAAAGTATCCTATATAATAATCCAGATAATAAACTATCTGTGTGCCATATTTCATCCAAATTCGTAAAGCGGTTTTCGCACGAAAGAGTAACAAACATCCATCCATGCTCACAAACTTTCGCATATTTATAACATTAGTAGGATGAATAAACGGTGGATTAATAGACCGAAATCGCAAATACAAGAAGAACGAAGCAGCGGGAAAAATATAGGTTTGTACAATACATGATTATGCCTTTTAATTGCTGTGTAATTTCTTGCACCTCGTTACATCTCCATACCCACCCAAACAATTGCGCAAACGTTGTTGTTAGTTTATAATGAAGTCATTCAAATTTAGCCTTTAAAGTAACCATATTAAGGTACTCTGTCAACAACATTCATAAGAGTATGTGACCAACATAACCACGTCACTCACGTTTAATGTACTATGCTATGTTTACACAATGATCTAATATTTAAGTATATATTCTACGGATTTCCTTGTTATGGTGTCACGTGCTTTACGATAAGATTACTGATTGAATTGTGTTTAAACTTGATTTTAGTAAGAACAAATCACAGGTAATCAGAAAGATGAACAACGGATGAAAAGTAGATGACTTCATTCTTGACGCATGTGGGTATATAGAATACTAACATATACACGTGACTTAATCCACGTTCCCTTTTCTTAAGCGTTAAATATATATTTTTTAAATTTACGCCTGACAAAAATAAATTAGAAACAATTTATTAAATCTTCAGATAAGTTACGCTAAGTAAGAGTATGTCCTTTTCTACAGGTCATGTATGAAAAATCGGTTCATTATAATGAAAAAGAGTAACAAATAAACAAACACACTTTTCCATTTATATAATACTAGCGACTTGTTCCCGGCCTCGCTCGGGTGCAATTTTTATCTGCAGATTATGTATAAAATCCTCCTTGTTTAACGCTCTTTCCATTAATAAAAACCGCATGAAAATTCGTTAAGTAGTTTTTGAGATTATCGCGAAATTACAGACAGGCAGACAGACGCAGCTGGGGGACTTTGTTTTATAATATATGAGGACAATATCGTTATGAGTTAGCATGTTCATCGATTATGCCAGGGACGAAAGAGACTAAACCCCGGCATCGCACTAGTGCTATTATTACATTGACGTATGTTGAAAATATAGAACAGACGGCTACAGATCTAAACTCACACTTTAGATGTAAGTATTTCACTCAAATCTGGTCTCGTAGCATCCCTGTTGGAGAAGAACTCTGGACATGCCGATCGCATAGTGAAGTACATGTCTAATTTTCGCTTGCATTTCTCTAAAGAGAAACTACTGCCTCGGAGGAAGGTCATTATCGGTTGATCCTCTGAAAAAAAATTTTTTTTGAATTAAATCACAAATTAGTCCACAAATAAGGTTTAGTCCGTTTTCTTAATTGCGGTTTCGTAATTGGCTACGAAAGAGGAATTATTTTTCGCTAACAAGTGATCGACTTGGATGATGGTGAAGTGATGGATACAAATACAAAATATAAAAAAAAAAATATGGAGAGAGCACATTTCTATGTTAAGGTCAGTAGACAAGCTGACGGGCCACTTGATGGTAGGTGACTAACGGTTGCCTATCACACAAACAACGCCATAGGTGGTGCAAGTGCGTTGCCGACCATAAGATGATAAAGGGCTCTGGCATTCCTTCCTTAATCACTCACCGAAGCACATCAGCACATATACTCTGTTATTTACTCTGTGGTCTTCTGTAATGGGGTAAATTGTCTCCAGACGGACTACATAGATGACTGCAAGCCGCAGTGTTTCCTACCAGAGCAAATGCTTAAGCATTTCTCTAAAGGGATCTGTTGAGTATATTGTTGTAACCCGAAATGCGGATATCTGTTACAAAACACATAGCCTTCATCAGATGAAGTGAAAATTGGTGGGACATATTTGTCGCTTAGAGGACTGTCGCGCTTTGGAGAGTGGCCACGGTTGGGTGGTTTAGAAGAAGTCAGCGGAGAAACAAATAGAGACGGACAGCGAAATCATTTTATAATTTGTATAGATTTATAGTGTATAAACATTTTCCTTAAATTGCATAAATTGTTGTATTTAGCTGTTTCAGACCTCGGAAACATCTCGAAGTGACGTTCTGTTATTTGTTATTATCACCTGTATATGAATGGCATTAGAAATAATTGAGCATTTATTGTCAATGTTCATAATGGATTGCGTTTGTTGCGTAATTGTGACGGAAGATGTTTCCCTGTTGCACCTTCGTGTGATTCATCTTGATTTATCAAGAACAGTTTGTTCGCGGAATGCCTTGCTGTGAAATTTGTTCAGCTATATTGAAAACCGGTATCACTCAACGATTGATGCACTTACAACCGGAATATACGTTCAATTAGATGATAAAGATAAGAGGTTATTTCCCTGCGTTCTTACCCTATTCTTGTAAAATATAGCTTTTCTGGCAAATTGGATTCTATTTTTATCTTAATCTGCAGGATTACACGTATACTATAAATACGTGTTCTACTATTGATTGGCTTGCAATAAAAACCGAAAAATCACATATTTTGTCCACGTTCTAAAAAAGGACAACAAACATATTATGCTGCATCAGTTAGCTGTTCAAGTTGATAAGTCGCCCTGGACTTAAAAGAAAGCTCATGGTTGTATAACAACTGGACTATTAGACCTAGGTATAAGATACCTTTACCTAAGTTCTGTCTGGGTGTTAACAGTGAGGAGAACTGGAACCTGAAATGCAATCTTCAACACTGAGTAGACAATTGAAAAGAGAAGAAGGCAACATTTTCTTTTTATTAAGACGATGGTTCATGACACTAACTAATATTTTGATAATTCCTTAGCAGAATCAAATCTTCTTGCACAATCCCAAAAAAGGACAGAATAAATACCAACCAGATAAGTCGTTATTGAAGGTGCAAAAATTAAGAATTACACAAAATTCAGCTCAAAATCCAGCAGTTATAAGCTACCTTTTTGGAGGGAGTTACCCTTTACAGAAAAATACAGTGAATAAACATCAAACAAATGCTAGTGCCCCATTTCAAATCTCCATCATGGTCCTCTTATCCTTGATCTTATCAGGGTTAGCAACACTAGGGATTCTCGAAAGATCCACCCAGGTTCCTATTCTATGTTAAGGTCGACAGACAGGCTAACGGTCCACTTGGTGGTAGGTGGCTACCGTCGCCTATAGCACGATCATAGTAGGATTGAAGATAAGGAACCGGTATAGGAAAATGGGCTCTGGCATCCCTTGCTCACTCACCAAAACACAACAGGCACACAAACTGTTATATCACGGTTATTGCCGCCAGACGGGCTGCCTAAATGACTGCGAGACGCAGTGTCCCCTGCCACTACTTTTCAAATACAGACCAGTCAACTTTGAAAAGTTCATTTCCAAATTTGACCTTACCGGATATCGAACCCGACCTTAGCCACTCATCCAACGGGCTAGTCGACAAAGCGTTTCTTTGATATTTACCCCATTCGTCAGGCAAATGTGGCTGTTTCTTCAACCAGTCCTTAATAGCAGAAAGATCACGCTCATTATTGGCCACATCTTCGTTTAACTCGACTCGTATCTGCTTCCACATCTCTCCAGTTGGTTGGACGAGTAACTCTGATTTCAACTTCATGTTTACCTGTAACAAATGTTTAAGTACCTATTAAAAAAATGCCTTACTTGTACTTCACCAGTATACAAATGTCCTTGATGCGTTAAGAGATAAATATTATCCTTAAGCAAACATGTAAATCACAGGAAACATTGTCCGTTTTTGTATGTTTTTTGACCAGACTTAGGTATATCAAGAAAAATAATGCTGCTGAGATAATCTATTATTATTTTTTATAAAAATGTTAAGTTTGTTTGTGTATCGTTCAAAAACTCGAGAATGAGTAGACCGATTTTAATTCGGTTTTCACATGTGTAAAGAGAAGCGAAGCTGGGAGCGTCTTGTTAGTATTATTATAATTTTACTGATGATGCAAACCCGGTTTTGCACGAAGCAATTATTTTCTGCAAATCATGTATACAAACCTTCCTCGTTTGTCGCTCTTTCCATATGTGAAAACCGTATCAAAATCCATTGGCTGGTATAGAAGAAGTTAGCGAAGAAGCAGACAGAAGCGGACAACGATTTTTTTTAACATTTAAGATTAATACAATTTAATTCATGAATTTTATTCACATATCGATAGGTTTAAGATACAGGCAGCGGACAGGTTCTACATAATTGATCTACTTTTTATTTTAAATACTCGTATTAAAATTTTTCATTTTCAACTTCTTCCTTTTTCAGAAAGAATTCAATAAGCAAAAAAGTATAAGTACCTACATATTTGAATGTGATTCAATATGTTTTTTTTTTTCACTGATTAAACTATACATATTGTATCACGTACGTATCATCATGTTTAATCGCACAGATGATAAGTCACGCAGTTTCGTCACACTAAATTGTGAATACGGTGAAGGTTTACTGATAAGATAACTCTTTGGCAATGCTGATAGGACAGCTTTTTGTAGAAAAAAGCTTTTTATAGACACGTATATAGAAACAGCTCTCAAAATTCCTTTTAACACGATACTAATGTCATCTTTTCTGTATTAAAATTTTCGAGGATAACGTAATGGTACACTTTAAATCAATATTTGACAAAACGAGTGCTATTTGTTTGCCATGAAGCAAGAGGCCAGACGTCTTAAAGCAGTTTTTTTTAAGGTTTTTTTAAGCGTCATTAAGAATAGTTTTATTTATTCGTTAGGTATGAAATATATTATTTAAATTAATTACAAATTTATAATTAAATATTAACAAATTTATACGTGTAGAAATTGTATTCATACACTTAGTTATTTGTGGTAATTTGTCGATACCACTTTTACAACCTATAGAATTTTCTTAATAAATAAATATCCTAGGAATTGATTAGTTTATTTAAGAAAAATGTAAGAAGAAATGGTATTCAATAAGCGGTGAACTAAAAAGATAAAAATATATAACATGTAAAATAATTAAAATAATGTTACATTATCTGTTAACAATAGACCTCAAAAATTATCCTAATTATTATGAATATGGAAATGTGTCTAGACTCAATCCTACCTCATTACTTTTCATTATCAACCTTTATATCTTGGTCATCCTAATGGCTCATTAACAAGACTAAAATTTCCGACCCTGAATTTCTTGAATAAACTTCTCACGTTGTGGTAATTAATAGGGAAACTGAAAGCCTTCGTCAAACATATCAAACATGTTGTTAGTTTTAGTATTTTGATTACGTATTCATAAGAACCTTCCAATTCAACAAATATTAGAAAAAAAAAAAAACAATAGCCGTTTTCGGGTATTGCGCTTAACGATTCATTTTGAATCCCTAATTAAGCTATTTGAATTTTTTAGCACGAAATGTCTACTAACTTCCATTTAGTATTTGTAACAAAATGACACACATTTATTTTCATAAAGTTGCCAGCGTACCTTTTTTCCTTTCATACTTCACCATACTAATTTTTTTTTTCTATGAAAAAGTAACCTCACTATTATTATCTAAAAAAAAAAACAGAAAAACTTGCATCATCACGAAAGAAGTGTTAGGCGGAATGATATTTAGAGCCAGTTCGTCATAGCGGTCGTCTTCAAGGAAGGTGTCGCAACATTTAACTTCACACTCATTAAATGGTTTGTTAAAATTATATTTGAAATGATTATTTTATTGCCCTTAATTGGCTGTTAGTGGCTTTTAACGTCAGATAATTTTATAACTATTACTAAGAATGATAGAAAATAAAATAAACAATTATACTTTGCTCCATTGATAGGTATAAGTTCTGTTTTTAAATCCTTCTATTTAAATCTTCTTTTCTATTCGGTGAATTATACAGGAAATTATATATATTATTTACATAATATTTTATACAGCAGTTATTTCTTACGAAATCACAACATCATTTCAGAAATCACATATAAAAAATTGATAAATCATCGAAGTAGGATCTATGCATACAATACTTCTTTACCATTTCTTTACTAACATTTTATAAATTTTTTTTTTAAATGTATATGTGAAACGTTACATGCTGTAAGGTTAGCTATTAAATAAATAAATAAATACATTTTCTGAAATTAGAGTGCACAAACGCACAGACAAACAGAGCAAAATTCTTAAAACTATTTTTTTGGTAACATAAATCGTACTTACGAATTGTTTTTGAAAAAATATTTAATGTACAGACACGGCTTGTCTACGATTTGTATAGACATAGATCTATAGGTAGATAAACATTTATTATAAATTGGAAAATCTATACGAACAAAAAATAAATAAGTTGATTGCGCTATTAAATAAGTAAAGTATAAAATTAATAACCTCCCACGAAGTGTGGGAACGAAATGAAATTCATTAAGATTTCCCTCAGAGGACTTTGTTATGATTTTCAACTAGGTGTAAACGTGTGAACATATTAAATGCGTCAACTTTGCATTGTTTTACAATGTAAGATGATGTGTTATTCACAGATATTTAGTTTTGTTTATAAATAAAACAACACGACACTCACAGATATAAAACACTTTTCAAATTAGACGGTAGGAGGACGTCTATTCTATAATACCTATCGATCTATTGATCTATATCTATACTAATATTTATAAAGATAGAAAGATTTGTATGTTTGTAATGAAAAAACTCAAAAAAGTTGTGTGCAACAGCTAGTATAAAATAAAATCGTAAATGAGTCGTGTTGGTTGTACATTAAATATTTTTACAGAAAATCAAATTGTACACGTTGTACTTATGTTACTGAGGTCAAAAAAATTGTTTTTAATTTTTTGGAGTTTACTCACTTTGAATCGATTTGCATATCCGTACTTTCGTACCAATATTATAAATGCGAAAGTTTGTTTGGATGTTGTCTGGGACACCAGAAAGGACACAGGGTACCTTTTATCCAGAAAAAAATGACTATTCCCGAGGGATAATCTAAAATTAAGGAAAGTAACTCCTGGCTAAGTGTAATAGCAATAAAGATGTCAGGCGATATATTGTTTTTTTGAATATTTTTTTGAGGTTTTTTTGAATATTTTAGAATATCTGAAGTTAAAAAAGATATTGCGCCATCTAAACGATATTATTTAAAAAAAAATAATGTTGTTCTTTCGGCGTGTTCGAATCGTTCGTAAGGTGTAAACCAGTCGTGTCAGAGCTCACACACAAAGTTTGTGTCTGTTTATGTGTTTGTTTGTGCAGGCTAATCTCGAAAACGGTTAAACGGATTTGAATGCAGTTTTCACAGGATCGATAAACGAGTAAGGTTTAAGGTTTGTCCGTATAATTTTCTCGCAAAAATTTCTAGAGGGCGGTTTGCTATTTTAATAGTACTAAACAATTTCGCGAGAATCGCCTCAGTGTTTTACCTTCAGACTTTCTATCCAGTTCCTGCTCCAAGCGAAACGAGGCGCAAGCAATGCCACACGGTAACCTTTTTAGCTTAAGAAAGCAACCCCATTTTCTACTTTAGTCATAACTTCCATTGTTCTGAATTATTTGTTGCAAACGATGAATGTTCTTGTGGAAGTCGTTAATGATCTATCACTAAAATTATTCTATAGAAATTTAAA
This sequence comes from Synanthedon andrenaeformis, assembly GCA_936446665.2. Classification (NCBI taxonomy): domain Eukaryota; kingdom Metazoa; phylum Arthropoda; class Insecta; order Lepidoptera; family Sesiidae; genus Synanthedon; species Synanthedon andrenaeformis. The sequence continues at coordinate 6,937,035 of OW387796.2, forward strand.
TTTAATTTCTCTTTAGTAGGGACGAATTTTTAAGGCGAGGACTTAGAAGAAAAGTGTTATTTTCGTAGCCTAACGACTTCTTCGAATAAAATCAAAACTTACTTTTTTCCCCAAAATTCAAACGGAAACAGATTTTTTAATAAAAAAAAAACAACATAATTTTCATACGTTGACCGTTGTTATGGCAACCGTAGAACGTTGCTGACTCAGCCACAGTGAAGCGTGAACAATAGTAAAATTACTGTCCAAAAACCTTTCTCGTCAAATTAAAAAAAATCAGCGACGACTACATTTGTTTTTAAGCTTATTAATTGACTTAAGTACTGTACTAAAGTTTTGATCGGCTACTTTTTTGTCATATTTTACACAATATTTAAGAAAAACCTTTCAATTTAAATCTGTTCGGTTATGTCCGAGAAGCTACAAAAAGAGTTTGTCTTTGATTTTTATGAGGTGTGTATTTTTAACTCAAATGAGATTTGTCAATATTCAATTTAAACATTTTTTTAAATAAATTTAGATTAAGCATTAAATTTTAAGTAAGAATGTAAAAAAAACAAAACATAAAGGCTTTTTATTTTTATTTTATATTAAAATTTTAATCAAAATATAGTTAAATATTATCATAAATGAGGTTTTCGTTTTTTTTTTAAAGATATACGCTCATAATTTTTGAGTCCATTCCATAGTTTTATATTAATCTTATTTTAAAATGAGATTTTAATCTTAATTTTAAGATATTTAATCTTATTTTAAAAATAATAATAAGTCGAAACAGTACTATCACAAAGTGAGAAAAGTTATGAGAAGCGTTTTTTTTTTAATTATTTTACCAATGAACATTTAGTAAAAATCCTTTATTTTGACATTACAAAAACACTTCGATTTTATTTTATTATTATGAATTTTCAACTGATGGTATATTCTGTAAATATTCTTTGTATATATTTTTAATATCAAATTAACCTTCAAGTTAACTTGTGTTATTTTTTACTTTAATGAATTCAGATTTCATTCGAGATTCTAATATTGCGTTCTATTAATTATTAAGTAAAATTAAATACAGTAAATTGTTGAAATATGTTGTACCTTTTTGTTATATATTTTTATTAACAAAACCATTTTGTTGAAAAATAAAGAATTAAAATAAAATATAATAACTGTGTTAATTAGGCAATCTACAACATACTTATTAATTTTAATTTGTATTGCAGCTAATACAAAAAAAGTAATTTTGAATTTTTCAAAATAAAAACCCCAAACAAAAAAATACCCTCAAAATGCATTTAATAAATGAAACATTAAATTAGCAGCAATAAAACATAAAAAAGTATTTCAATATAAAAATAAATATATATCCACTTACTTCTTAAACGAGTACACGGGAACAATTTTTTTTTTAAATATAGGTAATTAGCACAGATCACGACCGACTAAGTGCAGTTGCTAGCGGTTACTGATGGCCTCGTCTTGCCTCTCTCTGCGTCTCTTGGGAAATGCACTCAAGCAGACAACACACGTGATACTATTGCGGCGAGCCGCACGTTATCTCCACATCTCAGATACTTATATATTTTAACACGTAATTGTAACAAATTGACGTTAGATACTTTAATATTTTATATGTATATAGGTATGTATAATTAATAAACTCAAAAAATACTTGACCGATTTTAAAAATTCTTTCACCTATAGAAATATATATAGTATGTATAACAATAAAATGACGTACCTATACTGAATTTTTTTAGAACTTGTTGACAATGTGAAAAAACACTTCAGTCCTTATGTCTCCATGCACAACACTAAACGATCAAAGGCTATAGCCGTGTAAGGGAACAAAAAGTGCCCCTGACGTTATAAGCCAATGAATAAATCCTATATATTGGTCATAATGCTAGTTATTAATCTGCCAAATTTTATTTCATAATTATTGACAGTTTCCTTGAAATGTCACTTCAAAGTTTTTTTTACTTTTCAAAATATTTTTAAAACTACTGCTCTGTTTTTTTTGTGATTAACGTATGTTGTAAATGACCCAAAGAGGAATAATTTTGCAGAAAACCAGACGTCTCTAGGTCAACATTAACTTGGTGATTTTTGATGTCAAATATTTCAAACATTTTTTTTTGACACTTGTGAGCCAGCGACACCTACCATTTTTTTACACATTAGTGTCATCTCTTTCCGTACTTACATTATTTTTCTCAAATCAATCGGCTTGGAGCAACATGCTGATTTTTCCAATAATCTTTAGGTACCTACTCATATAAGAGCAGTATTGAAAGAGGTGTCAATAATAAAATTATTGGTAAATTCTTGGTAGATTAAGTTTGTTGCCTGTACTCTTGATGAATTAATGCTGGCTGGTGATTACATTACTTTGAAATCCCGAGAATACCATTTTTGTCAATGACAAAGTCATCGCTTCTTTTGTTTTATAAAAGTCGACATTTCTCGCTTTACTTCGTTATTATATACGAGTAATTAAAGATGAATAAAATATTTTATTCTCGACGTTCACTAAAAAGTACTTATCAGTTTATAGAAAATACAAAATAAACTAGAAAAACATCTTGTAAATATTTATTTTATTACTAACGAACGCCCCGCGGTTTAAATATTTTAAACTGTACATACAGTCAGCAAACATTAACATAAAAGTTTGGCTTTCTGCAGGTATGTATTGAAAATGTTCTGCGGCCAAAATACTAAGGCAGAATAACAAATTCATTTCATTTCGCGTTGATTTTAACGAACTCGACTGTACATAGATTTTTGTATTTTTAGCTATTTATTCTTTATTATTATTTATAATTTATTTAATTTTAATCTTTATTGAATAAAAGAAATTTTAAAATATAAAAGTTGGACTTAATGTCATAAGGCATTTTTTACCAGTCAACTTTCGCATTGGCGGACCGCCGAAGACGACGAGTGCGGTCATTCAATGCGAACGGCTCATGAAAAAGCCCTTAGGTGAGTTAATGGCTAAGATAAGTACCTACCTACCTCACAGTTAATACTTCATTAAAAACAGTTTTCTGCAATATAATAACTAAGGTTGACTGGTAAAAAATGCCTTATGACATTAAGCCCCGCTTTTGTATTTAAGATTTTTTTTTATGCAATAAAGATTAAAATTAAATAAATTATAAAAAATACAAAGAATAGCTAAAAATAAAAAACCTAGCAGCAACATAACTTTTAGGGTATGTTTGCTGACTGTATGTACAGTTTACAATATTTAAACCGCGGGGCGTTCGTTAGTAATAAAATAAATATTTACAAGATGTTTTTCTAGTTTATTTTGTATTTTCTATAAACTGATACTTAAGTACTTTTTGGTGAACGTCGAGAATAAAATATTTTATTCATCTTTAATTACTCGTATATAATAACGAAGTAAAGCGAGAAATGTCGACTTTTATAAAACAAAAGAAGCGACGACTTTGTCATTGACAAAAATTGTATTCTCGGGATTTCAAAGTAATGTAATCACCAGCCAGCATTAATTCATCAAGAGTACAGGCAACAAACTTAATCTACCAAGAATTTACCAATAATTTTTTTATTGACACCTCTTTCAATACTGCTCTTATATGAGTAGGTACCTAAAGATTATTGAAAAAATCAGCATGTTGCTCCAAGCCGATTGATTTGAGAAAAATAATGTAAGTACGGAAAGAGATGACACTAATGTGTAAAAAAAATGGTAGGTGTCGCTGGCTCACAAGTGTCAAAAAAAAATGTTTGAAATATTTGACATCAAAAATCACCAAGTTAATGTTGACCTAGAGACGTCTGGTTTTCTGCAAAATTATTCCTCTTTGGGTCATTTACAACATACGTTAATCACAAAAGAAACAGAGCAGTAGTTTTAAAAATATTTTGAAAAGTAAAAAACTTTGAAGTGACATTTCAAGGAAACTGTCAATAATTATGAAATAAAATTTGGCAGATTAATAACTAGCATTATGACCAATACATAGGATTTATTCATTGGCTTATAACGTCAGGGGCACTTTTTGTTCCCTTACACGGCTATAGCCTTTGATTTCGTTCATAAAGTATTAACTTTCTTATCATTCTTAACTCAATTAGAAGAAAATATATTCATTAAACTCAATAATTTCACTTAAAACTGAAATTCTGTTTGCGGTTGACGTTTGCACGTCGAATTTTTGTCTCCAAGAGACATAATTTCAAGAAATTAAATTAAACTTAATATTTTCCAAATCTAATATTTACATATATTGGTATTTAAAAAAATGTGATATATTTTTAATTTTTTATACCTGTAAGCTAAGTTAGAATATTGTGCGTTTATAGTTGATTTATGGAGGGTAAGGCATTGACCTAATATAATAAGCAGGACTGAGTACTCGTAGCTAAAAAGCGAGCCTAGCGTCTTGTTCGGCTCGCTTTTTAGCTGTAGTATGTAGTAGAGAGGCTGTGTGGCCATTCTAATAGGGTGACAATAAGATTTTTATTATGTGAGACAAAAATGAGACAACTGGTAAAAGTGAGGTAACGCCAATACTTTTACCAGTTGTAATTTTGGCATTGTTCATTTTATTGCTTAAAATAGTTTTGGACCAATTGTACATAATCACACATAATCCAGTTGTACACATTATAATGTTATCATACACATATATATTTGATAAACGAGGAAGCGAAGATGAAAAATTAAGAAGGGGTGATTGACAGGGTTACAGATATTGTAACAAAGCCATTTATTATAAATGTTGGTGAAACTTCAGACTGATAATTCGTACAATTCAAATAATGAAATTTAATCGTTAATTTTTTTTCATTTAAATTTCCCATCACTAGTTTTCTTAATCAAACCATAGACAAATATGGCGGATTGTTTACATTATCGACAAGTTCTAAAAAAATTCAGTATACATGTAAGTATTTTAAGTAGGTAAATAAATAAAAGCAGTGACTCAGCTTAGGTTTTTTTAATGTTTAGGTGACTTATGTTGAAAAATACAACACGAGACATTACTTGTTTACTTTTGGCCTAACAATTTACATAGATAGCGACTCGCCCTCGGCTTCGCACGTGTGCAATTTTTTTCTACAAATTATATACAAAAACCTTCCTCTTTTAACGTTCTTTACATTAATAAAAACCGCATTAAAATCCGTTACTGTGTGAGTCTCATATACGATGACATACGATGACGAATCCATTTGATTGCGTTAAGGAGTGATTGCTTGACGCCGCTAAGGAGTGGTTGCAGAGGCCATATCTTGACCGCTGTCTACACCGCTATGGTACATAGGCCACACAGTACTTTGGTAATACTGTAAGAGATACAACACAATACAATCTGTATTGCAAGAAGTGAGCACTATGAGTTCTACCTATGTAGAATTGGAGCAATATTTAACTAGCAAGTAAGATTTCAATCTCGCAAAATAACATTTTATGCGACACTACAACAAATTTATTTTTGTACAGTTTTTCCTTTATACGTCTTGAGACCTTGATTCTTGACGTATTTTATGATTCTAAGTCAACGGGAAGTACCCAAAGGTTTTGATGTGACTTTGGGAGTATCAAACATGTGATATTATAGTTTGGTCTAGAAGTTTTTATATGTAAACTTCAGACATTTTAGAAGGATTTAATATATGTTTCAGTTCTTAGATTGTATTTTTGATAATGAGTGCAACAATTTGAAAAGGGAATAAAAGTATAGTTATGTAGGCCAAACAATATAACACGTATTGTAATAAAATTCATTGTTCTTTCAATTTTATCGAAAACACAATTTTCTTTATAGAGGTCACTGACATAGTAAAAGTACTTATAATTAGTACTAAGTTATACTAATTAGTACTAGAGCTAGCAACCCGCCCCCCGCTTCACACAGATGCATTTTTACAAGTTATATATGATACAGTTAAAACCTTAGTTTAAACATAAGCAAGCTAGTGTAAAAGTCATTTTTAGTTATAAGGCGTTTTCTCTAGTTAAAAATAGTTTTTACTAAATGCATATGTTATTATAACTAGTATTTCCTAGTTAAAACTAAAGTTTACTGCTAACTAACTTTGTCAGTTATTAGATTAGGTAGGTATTAGTTATAATCGGGACACTTTTCGAAAACTTATTATTTGGAATCGTGTTGTAACCAGTAAATTTTTTATAACCTAATAAAATATAGTAATATGTTGTATGTTTTGAGCGTTTTGCGTTGCATGTAATAATACAATTGGTGATACCTTTTATTATTTTTTTATTTTTGGAGATAAACTTCGCACTGAAACGATCGACAAAATTGTGCGACGTGTGTCTCTTAAAGTTTGCACTCGAATGAAAGTATGTATAACTCATAGATTATTTTAATTTGTTCTATTAATAGACAGTAAAGCGGTTTAAAGAAAGAACTATATCGTATGGTTTAATATTAACGGTTTGTTATAATAAATAAGTTTTGACGAGCTCGTTGAATGAGTGGTTAATGTCTTAATGCTCTGTTCTAAGGTCCCCGGATTCGATTCCCGGCAGATGACTTTTCAAAGTTTTCACTTTTCGGCAGATGAATTTTTTGCAAATGACTTTTCAAAGTTGGCTCTGGTCTGGATTTGGAAAGTATTAGTGAAAGGCATACTGCGTCTCACAGTACTTTTGGCAGCTCGTCTGGCGGAAGTAGCCACCCCCTTACAGAAGGCCACCGTCAAATAACAGCACTTTTGCTATCCTTTCCAATCCGTTATCCCCTTACTGCAGTCGGCAGGGCATTTGCAGCACCTGTGGCATTGCTTGTGTTATAGGCGACGAAAACCACTTACCATCAAGTGGACCGTCAGCCTGTTTGCCGACCTTTATATTAAAATATTTAAAGACGCACTCACGGCAAAACCTTCCTCGTGTATCAGTCTTTCCATTAGTGAATTCTATTAGTATCAAAATTCTTCTTAAATAATCCGGGAAAGTTAATCAAAATTTTAATACAATGGCGATCGATATTCCTCGTGTATTTAAAAAATAAGACTCCTTTTGATTATATTTTTATAATATTTAAAAAAATGTATAATAATATCTTACTCTTATTATTCAATTACAATACAATTATATCACAAGAAAAGCACCGTTAACACCGTATTGTAAGTATGATATTTAAGGCTTATAGTATTTGTATGAAAATTTAAAAATAAAAGAAAAATACTTCTTCTTTTCTAGTAGTTTACATTACATAGGGTTTGTAAGTAAAAACAAATTCTTAGAGTTTAAATACAGCAGTTACAAGTATTAAAAAGTACCCCCAGAATAAAGAAAAAGTTAGAAAGTGCAATCGATCATAAATTTGAAGCTTCTCTTCTCTTTACAATAAAAGAAATATGATGAAAATTTAATGAAATTAAACTTCATAATTTAAAGTAGCCATCATGCAACGTTTAGGTTACATAACAGGTCTTTGTAAAATAATTGACATGTGATAATCATTAAAAATAACAACGTAATAGGTGCAAATATTATTATCAAGTAACATAAAATATAAACTTTAGATTTGTCTGTTAATATTTTAAAACTAATCAATAGTTAATTTCCTGAATGAGCCATCGATGCCGAACAACTCGTCATAGTTAGTCGGTTTGCCGGGCCGAAGGGCTTCGTTGGCAATTAAAGATTCTTGGGCCTTGAACCAATCCGCGTAGTCCCTCATCTTCTCAACCCACGCTTCTAAAACAAATTAAAAAAAAAAAACAATGAGAAACGCTTAGTTACAACAAAGTAATGTACAATTCTACTGCCAGATCGTCAGTTAGTCAGTTAGTTGTCGCAAGTCAGTGAATTTGCTGAAACGCAGTAGAATTTGCATAACCTAAAGAAGAAATTTCTATAATATAACTATAATAATGATATAATATTTTTCTATGATAGATCGATAATATAATCTTACTGTTGATTTCAGCGAGTGATCCACACGCTCCTCCAAGTTCCTCGGGTAACATGTCTTTGGGAATGTGTTCATAAAATGTACTCATGTCTGTGTGGATAAATATCTGGAATAGAAACATAGATTTTTAAATGATTAAATAAAGTCGCAAATGTGCGATTATGTACACACTTTATTAAGTTAGTTCAACAATACGAGTACGAATGATAGGGCGGGTTAATTTCTTAACGATTTGTAGTGGTACTGTACTCGACTTTGCGCAGACATAATTTGGGTAACAGTACCTTTGACAGCAGTGACAAGAAGGTCATCGTGAAATACAAATAATAATTTTGTACTTTAGCATATTACATATTATTATTATGCATCAATTAGTAAGGTCAATAGGACAGCCACAGCCTGTGTAATCAAAATTGAAATTTCAAATAAGAAAATAATACCTTTCAATTGATATTTTTTTTGGTTTTTAAAATTTTGTTTAGAAATTTTCTACCTAGAGCTGTATATTCCATGTATCGAGTTATTTAACATTAGTTCTATTTTCAGAGTATAAGAGTAGAAGCCATAACGCTCTAGAAATATAAAAATGCTCATAAAATTTCTGCTTTACCCTGTTTTTCATCTTATCCTTGAGGAATGGCTTGACAAAATTGACGACCGCGTCTATGAGTGGTGAGGCATTTATTACGTGTACTTCTTTAAGTTTCACCGGGTATGCTTCCTGGAATTGAATATTAATAAATTATCATCAGAATCTTATGCTGGGCCTTTATACTGGGGATTTAATGGAGAAATGTTTAATAGAATTAAATTCACCCACGTAGTGCTTTTTTATGTTAAGGTCGTCAGTCAGACTGACGGTCAACTTGATGGCAGGTAGCTATCGTCGCCCATGCCAATGCAATGCCAGAGAATCCAATCATTTGCGGTGTTTATTTTACGGTGGGCTATAGGCTGATGTAAGTATATAAAAATTAACTAGAAATTAGCAACATTCATAAATTCAAATTGCCGTTACAATAAAAATCTGATTAGATTCTGAAGTAAGAACTGCATATTTTTTTACTTGAATTAATAGGTAAATATTAACTTCGTTCAGACCTCTCGCTAGTGTGGCACTAGTGTGCTACCATATTAGGTGTCATTTTTCTGGTTAACTGGGATTTTCTACTTTATAGTTATTAATAATTTAATTAATACACATTCTCTTCAATGCGAACTTTTTAATCAATATTTCAAAATTCAAAATATCCTAATTACCTGAACGCAAATCAAGAACTTCTTAATAGCTGTAGGTGAGATTTTGCCCAAATGGCTTGCAGATACAATGGAGGCATCCAACACGTATACATCCCCGGCGACACCTTCCGATTCTTCTTTAAGTCTGATGTCACCGATCATCATCGCCAATTTAAATGCATCGTTCAACTGATTTGTATCCATATTTTTGTCAAGAGCTGTAATAGATTTTATGACATTCGGTCAAGTTAGTGAAAACTATTTATTTCTTTATAATACTGTGCTTACGAAGAAATAAAATGATTCACAAGAAAATATACTAAAATGTTGTTCATAAATTAATCTTAATCTTTGTAGACTTTGTAATCTTGCTTAGGGCCTTTTCAGTCAGAATCTGTGATGCCAGAGCCCCTTATCATATTTACATAAACTGGGCAGCCCGTCTGGCGGAAGTAATTACCACCTTATAGAATACAATCATGAAATACAGCATGTGTGCTGTTGTGTTTAGGTAATGAGTAAGATATGCCATAATCAAATCGCCTTTTCATCCACATATCCATATCCTTTTGTAGATAGCAGTGTACTTAGACCTTTCTGATGTTGTTTGATTTTATAGACGACCAAAGTGGACCTTGCCTACTCGCCCTTCTTTAAAAAACATCCCAAAAATAATCTAAATTTTAATAAAATCAGAAAAGACTTTTTTAATACCTCTGCAGATGGTGACGCGACGACCATTTGGAGTTAGTCCGGGTAGTGGTGCACCTTGTCTGCAAAAAATATATTACTTACACAATTTAGAGAACAACTGCAAAAAAAAAAAACTCTCCTGGCAATATCGCTATATTCTACTATTAAGGGTATCATGTTTATCTGATCACTCTGCTGTTTTCAACTATTAGTATCTCTTAAAGGTTAACAGTGATGACATAAATGGCGCTAAAACCGGGATCTAACTATGGATCTACTAAGAAAGCTCAACGAGCTATGGAGAGGGCTATGCTCTGCTGTGCTATACTCTGCGAGATCGAATCAGGAATGAGGAGATCCATAGACAAACTAAAGTCACCGACATAAACTGGCGAATTAGTAAGTTAAAGAGGCAGTGGGCAGGATACATAGTACGGAGAACCAACAGCCTCTGGGGGCCGAAAGTTCTCTAGTTGAGACCACGGCCCGACAAGCGCAGAGTAATAAGGAGCGCGGTTCGGCGCTAGATCTAGTCTGCTTCTGACTGGCCCTATTGGAGAATTATGGGAAATACCTATATCTAGCACTGGATCTTCTACGGTTGAGATGAATAATGCTTAACTTACGCTTTAGAAATGATATCCGCAAGTTCTGGCCGTGAAATGTCCCTGTTGGTGAAGAATTCAGGACATGCAGCTCTCATTGTGAAGTACATGTCTAATTTCTTCTTACATTTCTCTAAAGAGAAACTGCATCCGCGAAGGAAGGTCACAATGCGGCAAGTATCTGAAAGAAGAAATATTTTCATTAATTTAATGATGTTCTACAAATCACGTGAATTCACTTCTTTTCCGTGCAGTAAAATAATATTCGTTTTTCCTCTACCTATCTTTATCCAGTATAAGCAATCATATCAGAAAGAATTCCACAAGAAGAATTTAAGACTAGATCTGGTATACACTTTTTGTTTTTAGCTAGGCTTTCTTAGTTTAAGAAGAGATGTAGCCTTCTCTCGTACAATAGTGAGTGCTCCGATGAGTTGTTCCAATTAATGCCTACTTCAAACTTTTCCATACCATCCACATTATTTGGATAAGGTGCCGCTGCGCACAGTCCGGATGAGTAGAAACTTTACCCTACAGACGCACGAACTTTGGAACAATCTCCCTTCGAAGGTGTTTTCATCTAGCTGCAATATGGGCTTCATTAAGCGAGCAGTAAACAAATTCCTGCAGCATCGTCAGCGCACTTGTACCATCCCAGGTGTTGCTTGTGTCCTTAACACAAAGTAGCCACCTACTATCAAGTGGACCGTCAGCCTGCCTGCCATCTTTAACAATATAAATAATAGCTGACTGCTAAAATTATATCTAATACAGATTTTCGGCCAGATTTTTCAAAAGTGTTTGGAGAAACAGGCGGATAGCGACTTTATTTTGGAATATGTATAGATAGATAGATAAGGTAAGGTGTTGCATACATTTTAAGAATTTTAATAAACATCTTTGATTTCTTACCCCATTCATCTGGTAAATGTGGCTGTTTTTTCAGCCATTCCTCAATAGCAGCGACGTCCTGGTCTCTTCTGTCAACATCCTCGTTAAGTTCTACACGAATTTGTTTCCACAAATCTCCAGACGGTTGAACAAGGGTAGCTGCCGACGCCATCTTTTTTCTGAAACATCAATAATTTTGTATTAAGAACAGGATAGGCTACTTAATATTTTTCAACGCGGACGAAGTCGTGGGCACCAGCTAGTAGTTGATAAAGGTAACTATGTACCACACAGTGTACAGAAATGGCTCTAAAGTGAAAGTGTATTGTAACTAGATGTTGCTTTGTAAGATAAATTGTCGGCGACATTAGCTATTAGCCATGCATATTTTAAAAATATAAATTGTCTTGTCTTATCTCGATAAAGAAGTTTTATTAAAACCCTGTGCTGTGCAAAAAGTGAAGGTTGGAAGTTAAACACACAGTGAACTGTCTGTCTGCCTGCCAATATTTATATGAAAAATAACAATAAAAATATAACCCGAAAAGTCACATAATTTATTTAGCATCATCTATTGTCTTGTATCTGACTAAAGGTTGAATGATCTATTGCTAGATACTCGAAGGTTGTATTTCTTGGTTCAAGACTCTAAATGGTTCTATACGGTTCTAAATTGTGTGTAGCAATAGGTTTTATCAAGTATGTGTTAGAAGAGAGCTACCGGTGACCCTTTTATGTTTCGACATCCACGCTGGCCAACCCAAGGACAACTGGTGGAGTAGGTATGTATTAGTTTCGCAATTTTTCTCATTTATGCCTCGAAGCACGTCGCCGAGATAATAAAATATTTCGTATGCAAATCGATTTCCGTAACTGGTTTTTACTATTCTTAAAATATTTATATAGATGTCTTCAAAAGATTTGCTATCTGAATTTCATGCATATTAAATATGTTAAACCTTTGATCAATCTATACTATTACTATAAAGAGAGAAGACTTGTATTTTTGTTTGTAATGAATAAACTCAAAAACAACTGGACCCATTTTAAAATTATTTCGCCTATCACTTTTAAAAGTCTTTCACCTAGTTACTTGGTTATACCAACTAGTATAACCAAATAATGCACGATTTATGGGACCTCCGTAAAGTTTGTACTGGCAATGTTACCCTAGTATAAAAATTGAAAAATGAAACATCTTTTCTCTCTATCCAACCTAAATCTAATGACACAAAAAATGGTAACAAAGGTAATTTGTTTCAAATCACAACAATTACATTATAGAAAGTCACAAGTAAAAGTTGTGCTGTAATGATTAAAAATTTCACATTGAAATGATAAGAAAAAAAAAAAACAGAAAAACCTACTTAGAAAAATATATAACTTTCACCGTTCTAGTGCTAGTTCGAGATGAAATAAGTGCAAATAAAAAATTGCTCACCAAGTATGGAGAGGTAAATAGATGTAGAAACTTTCACAATATCTAACAACAATAAGTGCCAATAGAAAGAGGTAGAAAATAACCTTTCCTATAGCTTATTTTTTTTACAAAAACCAAATTTATTACATAAGTACATTTGCTTGTACCAGACCAATTATCATCATGGAAAAATTTCATTTCAAACGTCTTAGTGATTTAGTTTCAAAAGATACTAAGAGTCTAGGAGACTTGACTTGACTGCTTTGGACTTGACCGACATGTTTTGGAAAACTCAAAGAAAAATTGTGGACTTGACTGACTAATAGTATCGGGATCTGCTACTTTTGATTTATTTTTAATTTAATTTTAAATCTATTTCTATTTTAAATTGTTATTCTTACATATTTTATGACACTGGCAAAATCATCGGAGAACATCTGATGGAGCCAAGACATTAAAGAAGAAGAAGAAGAAGAAGAAGAAGAAGAAGAAGAAGAAGAAGAAGAAGAAGAAGAAGAAGAAGAAGAAGAAGAAGAGTCTAGGGCTTGAATAAAGGAAGGAATTTGAAAATTGAGGAAGGTTTTCGTACCCCGACTTTACTTATATGCTATAAGTTCGAGTATTAAATTCATAAATGCAACCTTAAAGTTTTTCAACGCGCAAATCGCAAATGACTTGAGCACTTAAATAAATCACCTTCCATCGCTAATACAATTAACTTAATTGCTAAAGTAACCTACACTTTTTTTAAAATATTTTATTTTATTTTTCTACTTAGCTTCCAATACTTAAGTAATTGATTTTTAGTACATTCGATTTTTACATATATTTTTTGTTTTAATAAAATTTGTATGTATTTAAAACAGTTATTACAATAAAAAATAAGTAAATATTTTTTACAAAAAAATAATGCTACAATGCTAAAATAATACCTATATTTTATTTGTAATGATTAAACTCAAAAACTACTGGACCGATTTTAAAAATTCTTTCACCTATAGAAAGCTACTTTATCAGCGAGTAACATAGGCTATATTTTATAAAGTTATGCTTACTAAGTCGCGTGCATTAGCTTAAGATATATATGAACTCATAAACATACGCGGGCAAAGTCGCAGGCAAAAGCTAGTCAAAAACAAGACACATGCCTTCAGGCTTTAAAAAGATGAATCATTATCATAAAAACTAACATTGCAAGAAAATATATGCAATAACATTTCTTACATAACACTTAACAAAATATGTAAGGCCGATTTCACAAGCGGTAATAACTTTTGCTTTTTTCGTCTAGTGATTGCACCAACTAATCAAAGAACCTTGACGAAGATATGGAGACATATTATTATGTATGTTCTCTGTAGAAAAAAAAAGATCACTACAATAAATAGTAGATAATCTGTACTTTATATTAAAAAACGCGAAAGTTTGTTTGGATGTGTGGATGTATGGATGTTTGTTACTCTTTCACGCAAAAACTACTGAATCGATCAATATGAATTTTTGCATACACCTTGTCTGAGACACCAGAAAGGATATTGGGTACCTTTCATCCAGAAAAAAAGACTCTTCCCGAGGGATCATCTGCAATTAAGGAAACTAACTTCTGGCTAAGTGTCAATAATAACGATGTCAGGCGATATATTGCCTTTTCAACGCGGACGAAGTCACGGGCACCATCTAGTAATATTATAAATGTAAAAGTGACTATGTCTGTCTGTCTGTCTGTCTGTTAACTTTTCACGCCTTAACTACTGAGCCGAGCATCGTGAAATTTTGCATACGCATTGTCCGGGATACAGGAAAGGACATAGGATACCTTTTATTCAGAAAAAAGGACTGTTCCCGAGGGATCATCTAACTAAAATAAAATAAAAACTAACGCCTGGTCGAAGTGTTATAGCAACAAGAGGTCAAGCGTTATCTTTCTTATAAATTTTTATTTTTCAACGCGGACGAAGTCTCGGGTACCAGCTAGTTATTTATAAATATATTGCCTAAAAAGAAGATTTATTATAGGTAACAACAAAATTCTTAATTCATCTTATAAAATGTTAATTATAAAGTTAATGATCTTATAAAAAAGTGTTTCAAAAGTATTTTGTTTTATGATATTATTATTCATATAATGTCTTATTTAATATGTTTACGCTGGGGCAAAGTGAGACTCAGTGTTTCGTAAACACTAGCGTTTTGAAATGGTATATATTTTAAAAAAGTCCACTGTGCAATTTAAAAAAAATCCTTATTTCTATAATAATATAAAATTTCTTTAGTATAATAAATATTTTATTAGATTCGCCTGAAAAATAAGATTAAAAACATATTAAATAACATTAAAAATAATGTTCTGCAATTCAAGTTATTTTATTCAAACTAGCTTGTACCCGCCGATATGCTCGCGTGGAATATTTAGCCTATGTCCAACCTGAAATTCTATTCTAACTATTAGTTAAAGAACTTTTTAAATTGGATAAATAATTTCGAAGATTTACCCCCTACATACAAATTTTAAAACTTTATAATTATAGTACATATAGATTTTAATAATTATACGTATTAAATTAATACTATTTTTTGTGTAAATTCAACAAGTAGATATAATTGAAGGATTGCTGAAACAATTAAGATTAGAAAAGCAAAAATAATTTAGAAACACGAAATAAAAAACTAATTATGTAACATTTAAAGGAGAATTATTAAAGAAATGGAAAAAGAAAATATTTAAAACACATATTAAGTATTGTAACACTCACTTCAGTAGTATAATCACACAAATTCAAAAGGTATGGAGAAGGCTTATTTCAAAATTGAATTGTAACAATCACACGCGCGCTCGAACGCGCCACACTTTGCGGTCTAATGTCAAAGCCGAACTGAGATCACAGCGGAGTCAACCAGTCTGATCACATATTGGGTAAAGTCACGGATTGCGTCTGCCTCTAGCCTAGTAGACCTTGAATTGGGTTTCAACATTGGAATGGTTTTAGGTTATAATTATGCGTAGTCGTCCATTCAAATCTATATTTATATTATAAAGAGAAATTATTTGTATATTTGTATTTTTCTATTTTGTATTTTTGTATTTTTGTGTTTTTGTGTTTTTTGTATTTTTAGTATTTTAGTATTTTTGCATTTTTAGTATTTTAGTATTTTTGCATTTTTTTATTTTTGTATTTTTGTATTTTTGTATTTTTGTATTTTTGTATTTTTGTATTTTTGTATTTTTGTATTTTTATATTTTTGTATTTTTGCATTTTTGCATTTTTGTTTGTAATGTATAAACTCAAAAACAAATGGACCGATTTTAAAAATTCTTTCCCCCCTAGCCCCCCGGATGAAGTCGCGTGCAAAAGCTAGTAATATTATAAATGCGAAAATTTGTTTATTTCTTTGCTACTCA
Organism: Synanthedon andrenaeformis; assembly: GCA_936446665.2. NCBI lineage: Eukaryota > Metazoa > Arthropoda > Insecta > Lepidoptera > Sesiidae > Synanthedon > Synanthedon andrenaeformis. The sequence continues at coordinate 6,953,205 of OW387796.2, forward strand.
ATCACCCAAAAACGGCTGAACGTATTTAGTTTAAATTTATCACACAGATAGTTCATCGCCTGGATTATACTTTTGAATTATCCCTATATTTATAATTTCTAACTAGGAAAAATCTTAGGTTCCCTAGGGATCGTTTGAAAATATAAAAAAACCATTGTCACAGCAATAAAGACGTCAGGCATTAATTTTATCTACTATATAATAAGGGATACCAGAGCCCATTTCTGTAAGGGTAGTTACTGCCGCCAGACGGGCTGCCACTATTGCTAAATCCAGACCAAGGCCAGCTTTAAAAATAGAATTGTCGTTATTGTAGACAATTATGTTTATTTCATCTCTTTATGGCCGATCTAAACATAAAAAAACAACGTTTTTAAGTGACAACAATTTAACTTAACAACAAATTTTAAATGTAAGGTGAATATTTCTTTATGGAATTGTAAACAACCCGGCTTATTTATCTGGTTACAGTTTTTGAAAAATAAAAAGCTATTGTACGTATGTACATACTTACGTGGGAGGAGGTTGTCTTTGGCTTTAGACGAGTTTTAAGGTTGATGTGAGTGCGATATGCACTGATGTCATTTTAATTTTAATTGAATATGCTATTTAATCTATGCTTATAAATCTGCCGACATCTATATAAATAAAATCAGAGTGTCTGTCTGTGATTTGCGAAAAACTGCCTCAAACTAAGCTTAGACAGTCATTCGCATGCTGTTAAAACGTAAATAACTTTTTTTAGAATTTTTGTCTGTCTGTCTGTCTGTCTGTCCGGGGTAATCTCAGAAACGGCTGAAGCGATTTCGATGAAACTTTGCAGACATGAAAAGGGGGTCGTCAGGAGTAACATAGGCTACTTTTTGTTTATGTAAATTGCGGTACATACACCAAAATAACATTTTTTACAATTTTTGTCTGTCTGTCTGTTTGTTCCGGCTAATCTCTGAAATAGCTAGACCTATTTTGACGGGACTTTTATTGGCAGGTAGCTGATGTAATAAGGAGTAACTTAGGCTACGTTTATTTTAGAAAAAATACACCCCGGACGAAGCCGGGAGCGGGCCGCTATAAACAATAAAAAACGGGATCTATGCAATATATGCGAGTTTTTCAAACGCGATATTTTTTCTTTTACTGAAAAAGAGTTACTAACCCTATGACAATAAAAAAAAAGATTTTTTTCGTTCATAACAATTGCATTTGTTGTTAACAACTGAAACTAAGGTTCATGCAATACGATGAGTTCTCCTTGCGGCATATCTTTTCTTTGGCTGAGTCGCTCATTATGTATATTAATAGGAACGGATTTTTTTTCGCTAACATTCTAGAACATTCTAGATGTTTATAGAAAATTCTAGATGTTTATAGAAAATTCTAGAAGTTTTTAGAAAATTCTAGAAGTTTCTCGAAAATTCTAGGTTTCTCGAAAATTTCAGAAGTTTCTAGAAAATTCTATAAAAACTTTCTTCACTTTTTCAGATAATTTAATAAGATTTTTTGAAATTTCAGAACATCGTCAAAATTTTTAGAAATTTAAAAATTTGTTAAACCTGATGGGTGATTTGTTATATTTATTTCGAAGGAAGTAGAGTGAGGCTATCTTAATGCATAAGCATCATTTTCATTAAACTCGAAAAGTCTATGTACACGAATAAGTTGAAACATTTATCTTTTCTGCCTAACGATCATCACTCAGCTTGATAGACAGCTTTAGTATTCATCATCGAAGTTTTGAGATAGAATATACCCATATTTCGCCGAACTGCGTTCTCTTATCTCAGTTGAACTAATATACACAGGAAAAAGACAAAGTTACGCACAATTAAACAAAAATCAATTCGCTCACGCAGACAACATTATTAAATTTACGTTTTTTAATATTATTTTTTAATATTATAAAACAAAGTGCCCCCGCCGCGTCTGTCTGTCTGTATGTTTGCGATTCTCAAAAACTATCGAACGGATTTTTATACTGTTTTCATTAATGGGAAGAGCGTTAAACGAGGAAGGTTTCTACGTTTAATTTGCAGAAAAAAATTGCACCCGTGCAAAGCCGGGAACGGATCGCTAGTTTACAATAAAAAATTCAAGTAATAATTTTAATTTTATTACACGTAGAATAAACAATTTCCTGTAATTCAATTTCGGAATTTCCGGGTTAACTGAACTCCTTGTGTTGCCTTAATGGTTCTAGAAACAGCAACCATGTACTTTAAAATGAAAGGAATTATCGCCCTTTTTGTTCGACACATCAGCAACCAAAAACAAATTAATTCTAAATTTGCTAACGAAAAATATTTCACAATATTTTTAATAATATTAAAATAACTTCATTTTTCAAAAATTAATTTTAAGAAATTACAATTTAATTTTCCTACATTTATGTGATGAAGCTAACTAATACTTAAAAACCATTATTTCTTTAAAGTCGGCCGTCAGGCTGAGTCGTTCATTATAAAGTTTAAAGGATGAAGAAGGGATAGGGGGGTCATATATCTGTTATCCCTTACTCACTCATCACCAAGCACAAACGGTTCTATGATTACTGCTGCTATAGACGGCCTGTCCACTTGTGACTGAGGAAAACAGTGTTACTAACAATTTTTTTCAGGTACTGACATATTTTTAAAAGTTTTAAAAGTGATGGATACATTTTATATATTTTTTAAAGGCAGACAGGCTGACGGTTCTCTTAATGGTAGGTGGTTATCGTTGCCTATAACACAAGCAATACCACAGCATACATACTCGCAGAAAGTTGATAAAAGGTTAAAAAATGTATATTGGTTTGTAATTGTGTTAACAATATAATTAATTTTCATGAAAAATGTAAATACAGATAAAGAAACATTTATTTATATTAATTATAACATTTTAAAGCTTTGTTTACCAACGACTATCATAATTTATCTACTACATCTTCGTCAATCTCTTAGATAAAAATGGTAAATTCCAGAATTTATCACTATCTATAAGTTCTTCAGCCTCTTGACAATTTTGAGGCAAACTTTTATTCGCTGTATCTGGTAACGTGAGGGCTAAAGTCGCTCCAGTACCAGCTACACACCCTAATATAATGAGAGGTAGCCCGTGAAAATAATTGCCTAAATATGCAACGTACGGGCCAAATATCAACGCAAAATATCCACAGATATGGACAAAAGCTGAACCAGATGCTCTAACAGGAGTGGGTATTACTTCAGGAACCCAAAGATCTAATGTTCCATAAGCCATATTCGCAAAAAATCTCGCCACAACAATACATACAACTGATGGCCAGCCACTGCCAATTAATGCTGATAAAATACAGAAAGTTCCACTAATACTAAATGATATAAATGCTACCCACCTCCTGCCTAACAAATCCAAGACAATTCCTACGAGCATTAGCGACGGAAATTCAGTGAATGCCATAATTGAAAATAGTTTGAAGAAATCAAAGTCTATTTGACCAAGAGTCCTTATTAACGAGTCGAACAAAAGCGTACAGCACATGAAAACTATACACATACAAATCATCATTTTTCTAAGCTTTGGTCTCTTCCCCAGTTCAACACAACTAATATCTTCTTCTATCTTCTTGTTCTTTTCACTAAGTTTGAAATTTTCTATTAAAGAATCCGATACTTCCTTCTTGTTCACTTTTCCTATTTTAACTACCTTCTGTATTGCTTCGTCAATACGCCCCTTGGATAAGAGCCATCTCGGACTCTCAGGTATTATGAAAGGAGAAGCTATGACCAGTAGAATAGGAATACTCGTGACTAATGTAAAAACTTTCCAATGTCCACATCCAATGGCTAACCACGGAATTCCTGTGGCTGGTATAGACAGAAATAACGCAAATGACATATTTCCAATTATCGGCCTGTACTTCGGCGCGACATACTCTAGAACCAGCAGGTAAATAATAAGCATGCATTTTTCACCTGCGAAACCCATAAGGAATCTACATATGGCAAACTCTGTGATATTTCTTACAAAAACGCTTAATATTCCACCAGCACAAGCTATCAGATTGATAGTAACGGCTGCAGGCACTCTTCCAAAGCGATCTGCAAACAGCCCAATAGGCAGGCATCCCATTAGAGAGCCAAAAAAGTAAACGGATTGCGCCGTGGCTGCATAATGATTTTTGTCACAAACCCATCCCATTTCACTTGATATAGTGGGATAAGGAATTTCAGATTTATCGAACTCCCATCCGTATTGGCAGATTGTAGTCTTCCAAGTGGCATCAGGCTTGACGCCATTTATAAGCACTTCAGTCCAATTTGCAACATAAACTTGGCATCGTGAATATCCGAAACGATTATCCTCAGCCGGTATCGCTAGGTTTCTTCGATCAATTTCTGTTAAATTTTCAAGTTCTGGTACCCAACACCAGTGGTTTGTCGATGTCTCCGTTATAAAGAGTTGAGATAGGTATACAAAAGAGCCGAACAAGTAAAATGGTGCCGTGGAAAGCACCAATATGATTTGATATAATCCAATTTCACCGGCTGAAGAGAGTACCTCATCATAGTCTGTATGTGGATAATTTTGTTCAACTTTGTTACTGGTTGAATCTATAGGTTCTTCTGTATTAGTTTTAGACATTTTTAACAATTTTTCACTGCGTCTATTTCAATTATGAGCTCGTTATTGTGATTTAATGTATTTTATATAACAGTATAGTAGTTATTATTTACAATGTTTTATTATGGCTTCACTTATCTCCCCGCTAATACATATAATGCCTTGTGCTGCGTTGCCGCGTGACATATATATTCCACGTTTCAGTGGGCTGGTTTAAAAAGGTTTATGTAATGTAAATATAATTCTTACTGATATAATAAATATATTTCAATTAGCTTTTGCCTGCTATTTCGGCTGCCTAGATGATCTTACGTATCTTTATAAAATATAGTCATTTTTCAAAAACAGTTTTTACATTATCTCTAGATGCTTACTCAAATAAATATAAGCTGCCAAGGTTATTATTTATTCCTTAAATTCTTAAATAAACATGGTATTCTCCAAAACCTATCATTGTCTATTAGTTCTTCAGAGTCTTTACAATTTTGGGGTAATTTTTTATTTGCTGTATCTGGTAGCGAGAGAGCCACTATAGCACCAGAGCAAGCTATGCATCCTAATATTATGAGAGGTAGTCCGTGGAAAAAGTTGTCTAAATATGCAATGTAAGGACCAAAAATCATAGCAAAATATCCACAAACGTGAACAAAAGATGTACCAGATGCTCTAAGCGGAGTAGGTATCACTTCCGGGACCCAAATATCCATTGTACCGTCAGCCATATTTGCAAAAAATCTTCCAATAACAGCACATGTAACTGATGGCCAGCCACTACCAACAATGATTGATAAAATACAGAAAATTCCACTAAACCCAAATGATATAAAAGCCGCCCATCTTCTGCCTATAAAATCCAAAACTACCCCTGTCAGCATTTTAGATGGGAGCTCTATGAAAGACATAATGGAGAATAGTTTGAAGAAATCAAACTCTATTTCTCCTAGAGTTCTTAATAACGAGTCGTACACAAGAGTGCAGCACATAAACACTATACACATACAAGTCATCATTTTTCTAAGCTTTGGTCTCTTCACTAGTTCAGCACAATGAATTTTTTTTTCTACCTTCTTGTTTCTTTCGCTGCGCTTGAAATTTTCTCTTAGAGAATCCGGTACTTCTTTCCTGTTGACTTTTCCCATTTTAGCCACCTTCTGAATTGCATCGTCAATGCGTCCTTTAGATAAAAGCCATCTCGGGCTTTCTGGTATGAAAAATGGTGCAATAATAACCAGTAACATTGGGGCACTGGTTATGAAAGAAAATATCTTCCAATGTCCAGATGCAATAGCTAACCATGGAATCCCTGTAGACGGTATAGAGAGGAATAAAGCGAAGGAAATATTTCCCATTATCGGTCTGTACTTCGGTGCAACATATTCTAGAACCAGTAAATATGGAATAAACATGCATCTTTCACCGGCAAAGCCCATAATGAATCTACATATGGCAAATTGTGTAAAATTCGTTACAAACACGCTTAATATTCCACCAAAACATGCTATCAGATTGACAATTACAGCTGCTGGTACACGTCCAAAGCGATCTGCGAACAACCCAATGGGAAGACATCCTATGAGGGAGCCAAGAAAGTAAATAGATTGCGCCGTGGCTTGGTAATGATTTTTGTCGCACACCCATCCCATTTCACTTGATATAGTAGGATAAGGTACCTCGGACTTATTAAACTCCCATCCATATTGGCAAGTTGTAGTCTTCCAAGTAGAATCAGGCTCGATGCCAGTTATTAGCACTTCGGTCCAATTCGCTACGTAAACTTGGCATCGTGAATACCCGAAACGATTATCCTCAGCTGGTATCGCCAGGTTTCTCCGATCAATTTCTGTTAAATTTTCAAGTTCTGGTACCCAACACCAGTGGTTAGCCGACGTTTCCGTTATAAAGATTTGAGATAAGTATACAAAAGAGCCGAACAAGTAAAATGGCGCCGTGGAAAGCACCAATATGATTTGATATAATCCAATTTCACCAGCTGAAGACAGTAACTCGTCGTAATGTATATGTGTATAATTTTGTTCAACCTTGTGACTTGGTACATCTACAGATAATTCTGAATCAGTTTTTGACATTTTTAACAAATTTTCACTCTGTTTAACAGTACAATGATACGGTGACGTTGTGGAAATATGTTTTATAATTACAGATATTATTGTTTACATACACGTTTTGATTGTGTGTTATCTAGCTACTAATTCAAATAGAATTATCACTGCCAAACCATTTTATTTTTAACTAGCGGCCCGCCCCCGTCTTCGCGTGGATGAATTATTTTTTCTGCAAATTATACATACGAAAACATTCCTCGACCGTGACTCAATATAAAAAATAAAACGAGGCAAATTTAGTTTATATGATGTATACTTTCCTCCCTGTATTACAGGATGCCCTTTTTATATATATAAAAAGGTAGTTCGTTCTATAGACTACTAAACGGTTTAACGGTAACTGAAATGAGCATGTTAGCTTTTAAATTTTTCTTCGTAGGGACTCGTTAATATCGGTTTGAAGGACCGCGGCCCAAAAGCATTAGGCAAATTTAAAAAAAATCAATAGTATACAAAAATGTAATAAAAGAATTGTATGAAGAGATAGTGTTTATTGCATAATAAAACTAATAGTAAAAAAATATCAACAAAACTAGACAAATTTTGAGCAAAGCACTTTGGTTGACAATAAACCATGATAATATATTATAACACAGTTAACTGATCTTTAAGCGACAGCAGAAATATGTTAAGACTATTAATTCGACCAAATTTAAACGATAAATCAATTTAATACGAGTATTATAAATTGCGATTATGCATTTAAAATTACTCGAATTTGCAAATGTAATAATAATTCCTAAAAACAATAACTTATTCCATAGAATTTACTATGTGCCTATTAAAATCTAAACCCAATTTATACATTTTGTATATTTATAATTTATAAATTTCATTTTTTTTTCACTTATTAAAATTTGTAATGTCTGATAATATTATCTTTTGATTTATTAAATATACACATATAAGGCGTATATAAAACTACTTCTTTTTTGTTTGTCATGTTAATCATGTATTTAACTAGAACGAATTTTTGGTGCAATCTGTACGTAATTAGTAGCAGTAAAATATGTCACTCATCAGGATTTTAAAAATTTTCACTGGTTATTTATTTGATTAATTTTCATAAGTTTGATGATTTTCTCTCTATGGTAATTTAGTTAATTGTTCTAAGGACTAAGATAGTCTTTCAAATCAGTCAATGACCAATTGGCGGAATGAGCCGTCGATTCCGAAGAGTTCGTCAAAGTTGGTCGGCTTGCCAGGTCTGAGGGACTCGTCGGCCTTCAGATTCTCTTGTTCCGCAAACCAATCCTTATATTCTTCTAGTTTCTTGACCCATGCATCTGAAATATTAGATTTTATTTTAGTAAAGTTAATTTAGTAATTTTACTAAAATAACTTAAACTGAATTTAGTTTTTATTTATTTTAAATAAATTATTTTAGTTATTTGTTTAATTATAAATTTAGCTTTTTCATTGAATATCTTATGTATTCTTACTTGGTGTTAGACCAGGCACCCATAGAAGCGACCGTTAAACAAAAAAGATTAAGAGAAAATTAAAATCACGAAGGTGATAAAAACGGTCCATTTAATGGTAGAAAAGCTATTCTGATTGAAAATGCTTCCGATTTTAATAGGTAAGTGATAAGAACAAGATACCTCTTAACAACGCATCGACATTTCAGTGAGGTTTTCTATAAGAAAATGGATTCAACCAAACAGGCGCCCAGTTTATGAATTCAGAATGCAATATGTCCCCTGCCACAACCTGCTTTTTTATGAATAAAAAGAAAAACAATTCTTACTATGAAGATCAGATATAGAACCGCAATTGCCACCGTATTCATTTGGAAGCATCTCTTTGGGAATATACTTGTAGAGTTCACTGACATCACTGTGTAGGAAGATCTGAAAATAAATATTTCTTATAAAATATTCATAGAAGGTTCAAAAGGATTCTGATAAAGTGAACAAATAATTTCATTTGATTGGAAGTAAACAGAATGGATATTATACTTTAACATACCCTCTCCTTGATCTTATCCTTGATGAAAGGCTTAACAAATTGAACGATTTTGTCAACCAGAGGAGAAATGTTGATGACATGCACTTCTTTCAGCTTTACTGGATACGCCTCCTGTTAAGATAAATTTAAGTCACTTCAATAATAATTTAATATCATTTGTTGAGACATTAATTTCAATAATAAAGTTTGAAATGATAAATTTTCTCGAAGTAAGTCGATTAAAGACATAGTTTTCGAAGTCTATCAAGTTGGCTCGTTTCCCGACCTTCTCTTCCAATTACTGCCAGCCTCTATAGATTACTGGCGCAGCGAGTAGGTGCTTTATACATGATCACCACTCTAAGATTCATCTACCTGAATGCCCATAAGCTGCACGACAGATATATCCCTCCAGGTCATGGTTAAAATATTTAGGTAGCAACATATAACAGTGACTTATATGTCACAGAAAACTTATACATACCTGTACACAGACTAGGAATTTCTTAACGAGAGTCGGTGTGAACTTGGCGAAGTGAGCTGGTGTTGCTACACTAGCGTCGAGGATGTAGACGTCGCCTGCCACTCCTTCCTTTTCCTCGTTCAGTCTCACGTCTCCCAACATCAATGCCAGTTTGAAGGCATCCGCGACATTTGGAGATAAGTTCTCTTTGTCAAGGCCTGGTATTGATTTTGTTATTAGATATAATAGTCAATGTCTACCTAAATAATTATTGACATACCTACTACACATGTCATGCTTGTGGGTGTTTGTTCTTTTTAAGTAGACCGTCAGACAGTCTGATGGTCTACTTGATGGTAGGTGGCTACCATCAAGTATTAACACCTATTAACGCAAGCAACACTACAGGTGCTGACCTTAGTAGGATTAAAGACAAGGGATTAGGAGTTGACAGAGAAATGTGCTATGGTATCCTTCACACATTAACCGAAATACAAAAGCACTCGCATCACGGTGATCTTCTGTAAGGGGGTGGTTACTGCCTCCAGACTGGCTGCCCAATTTATGATTGTCAAACGCATGTCTGGATAGTTCGCTTTCAAAGTTAACCCTGCCGGAAATCGAACCTGAGATCTCTGAGCGCTAAGGCACGATTAACTACTTCACCAATGTATTTTATGTTTATAAAGTTATTAAAGTAATCTTTTTTTTTTAAATATAATATATATAATATATCTTCACACATTCTACACAGCACCATCTAGTTCCACACTAAGCAACTTAATGCTTGTATTATGGATACCAGACAGTTGATATAATACATAGATTACTTTTTTTTTTGTAAATACATACATATTATAAATATACAAACATCCATGACTCAGGTACAAAGGTAAATGTTAACACATAAACATTTGCCCCTAGCGGGATTCGAACCCGCGACCGTTTGGTTAATAGCTAGGTTACTAACCACTGGACCAAACGTGTCGTCATTTATTTGCTAATTACACATGATTTATTTAAAATGTTTAAAAATGTTTAAGGTGAAGCATACGCTTTCTTCGGTATGGGTTTCTTTAATATTTTAACTTAGGATAATCGTGCTGCATGTTTATTTATTTAAAATAAAGTAATATAAAAAGATGTAAAAAAATAATTTTAAATACCTCTCATCAGAATTACACGGCGTCCTTCAGGAGTAAGACCAGGCAGGGGAGGCATTTGCCTATAAAAATATAAATTATTACCATACAAATGTTTACTAAGTTAACAATTTATACATAATACTGTTTAAATTGAAATATTAATGTACCTGACATATTTTTAAATATTTTAAATATTATCACAATAGTATTGTATTTTTTTTGAAAAATACAATAGTCAGTGCGACAGTGAGGTCAAGATAGCATTATGGATGTGTTCATTTTGTTGACGCTTTTTAACAAAAAATGCGAAAATACGTCAGTGTAATGAATAATTAATATCCTTTTTATGTTTGTTTAATAAGTTATAATTAAATAAATTTAAAAAGGTCCTATAGTTCCGAATTATAGAAAAGTTTAAACTTATTGTTGCAAAATTCAAGTTTAAATTTTCAAGGTTCAACATTTTTTTGGATAAAACCTTAACGAAAACCTTCCTCAGGAATCATTGCTGATATGTGAAAGTCGCATGAAAATCCGTTTAGTAGTTTTTGAAATCATCGTGAACATACATACTTACATACATATAGACAGACAGACAGACGCGGCGGTGAACTATGTTTTATAATATGTAAGGTTAAAATAAAAATAAAACCCTAAATGTCTTACCCACTCGTTACCCACAGTATCTAAGTAGCATTTACCCTAAATAAGTTATTATATAAATAAATGTAAATAAGAAATAAATAAAATAAATAACCTCAAATAAGTAAATAAGTAACCTAATTTACCCAAAATAATTAAATCTAGAGATCTACTTTCTTACAACAGTGAAAGCTAAGTAGCTCGGTTTCTGAAACGGTGGACGTTTTCATAATAAAAACTTTAAAAATTATATAAAAATAATATATATTACAATAAGAAGAGTTACTTACACCATGTTTAATATCTCCTGTAGTTCTGGACGTGTTGCATCGCGATCGCTGAAGAATTCGGGAACAGCCGCTCGCATCGTGAAGTACATGTCCAGCTTACGCTTGGTCTTTTCTAAAGAGAATTTGCAGCCGCGAAGGAAGGTCATGATGCGCTGGTCATCTGTAAGAGATATTTGACATTTAATATTCATTTATTTACAAGAATTTGCTCATCATAAAACACGACAAAGTAAAATGAGTCTACCATTGGTTTGGAAATCTGTTTCTATGGGGTAGTAAACTCAACCCAAGTAGTAAACTCTTTTCAAATAAACCTTCTATCAACAAAAACTCGTACAAAAATTATTATAAATATACATCAATTTGCTAACATTATATGGTATTTTTTCTATAGACAAATGTTTGGAATTTTGTTACTGTAACTATAGTACTGCATAACCGTACCTGCCCTTAAAACAATTAAGTTATTTTGAGGAACTTAGAACAAAGAATAAGAATTTATCTTTATTTCTTATGTTAAAATTGTGAAAAAAAAAGAGAGAACTTACCCCACTCGTCAGGTAGATGAGGTTCCTTCTTGAGCCATTCTTTGATGTGTGCTAAGTCCTGGTCTTTTGTGTCTGCATTCTCATTCAGCTCCTCGCGGATCTTCTGCCACATTTCTCCGGTCGGCTGTTCCAGGGTCATGTTGGCGTCTGTACTCGGCCCTATCAAAGATATTATAAATATGTATATATTTTTAATGAAGATTGTATCTTATATTTCATATGAAATGTACCATATTTTTAGTTTAGGGATTTTTTATCATTTTTATTATAATAAAGGTTGACGGACGGACTGAAGGTTTTCATCATGATAGGCTGTTAACACAAGCAATGCATACATATTGTATTACACTCTTTAAATTTTTTAATATTTGTTGTTGCCGGTATTATTATTTTCAGAACATTTTTTTGTTTCAGTTTTAATTTAAAGTTCAATTTGAAATATTTCTTAATACATTAAAAAAACGGTACAAACTATCTATCTATATTTTCTTTCTACTATTTGCCATAGAGAATTATTATTATTTATCCTCTTGAGTTGCAGGTGTTTTTATTTTATTATTAGTATAGTTTTAAGGTTTTGGCGGATAAGAGATAGATGATAAATATTTTTGTAAGTAGGTACTCCACTAACATATCTACGGCGCGTCGTCCGATCAATCGGAGCAACAGGGAAAAATGTTCGCGTATCCGATCAGTCGGACGAAACAATCGGACCACGCGGTCTCAGGGGCCTTTTTTAAAACAACAATATTTTCTATTCTTAGAAAATCCTTCTTTCAAAAACCACTTACGACGGACACATTAAGACATTAATCTGGATATATAAAGACATTGATGTCATGCACAATAAATCGTTAAAACTAAAATGACGAAAGGTTATCGCAAGCTAATCGCCCTTGTGTTTGTATATGATTAGGAAACACTCCTTGGCTCGATATACGTTAGCATATTGTGGCGAAACTAATTGGTAGACAGTGTTATGTTATAATGACGGCTTAATATTAGGAGCGTGATTTTTATTTGCATTGCTTCTGCGTAGGCGCAATTAATTCGTGCGCTTCCTTATTTGTCGCTCTTTCCATTAGTCAAAACCGTATCAAATCCGTTGGATGGAGAAAAAGACAGACGCAGCCAGATTTTTTTTAATATTATGTTTCAGAATACTATTTCCAGAATACTGGAACTTTTTCCTAGGTTCTTTTGTGATTATAATAAGATTAATAATGCTCCAAAGGGTGCATTTAAAAACTGTCCCAATTGAATGTGCATTACTAACGCTAGTAATACTATGTGATATTTTAAAATATTATTTACCTACTATACTATATTATAATACATATGACTAATGAAACTAGAGAATTGTGGTTCTTCTAAAATCTCAAGGAAAACTTCGCGATGCCACACATCTTGTCTGTCTGTCTTCTAAACCTCCCTACGGACTTTGATATTGTTTTCAATAAAAGAGAAAGATCAATGAGGAAGGTTTGTGTACAAGATTTTTAATAGAAATTGCATGCGCTCGAAGCCGGAGGCGGGGCGTAAGTTTTTATAATTTTGTAATTGGACGTTCTTTTACACTTTAGTAATATGAACGTGCCATTATTTGTAAATCTAATTTTGAGTAAAATATTTTGGATGAATTTTGAATATTACATCTAAATAATATTTAGATAGGTATTAAATGTATTTTAAATATTAAATAATAACTACTATAATTTTAATAAATTTAGTCACTTTAGCGAAGAAATTTCTATTATTAAAAAACTTAATTGACATTTTGTTTTAACATTATAAAGAATTTAGTTTCCGTGACGGTAGTCACGAAAAAATGCTAGTTTAGATACCACGTAACGTCAATTTATCCACGTTATATCGTTAAAAAAAACTGATTTTGTTAACAACACGATTTAGATAACCGCAAAGCGTGACCGTTTTCGTGCAGGGAATGTTTTTGTAGCTAACTTTCACTGTGAAAATTTTGTTTGTTTTATGCTTACATAAAATATATATTTCAAATAAGTTGTGGTTCATAATTATGCTTGGTTTGCTGGCCATTCTCATATTCACATCGAGCTAGTCACTGAATCACCTGTTTGTATAAATTGGTTCTAAAAGTGGAGATATAAAAAATGTTTTTGCAATATCTAAAGAATTCTAATCTACAATATTATAAATGCGAAAATTTGTATGTTTAGATATTTTGATGTTTGAATGTTTGTTACTCAATCATGTAAAATCGGCTGAACGGGCTTGGATGGCACACAAATAGTTTATTATCTGGATTAATATATAAGTATTATAGGATACTTTTTATCCTGAAAAATGTTAGGTTCAATGTAAAAAAAATTCGGCACCACCCTCGTCTCGGCGTTATATTACTTACTCATATATTTATATTTAAGATGTTATATTTTTCGTTTATCAACGCGAATGAAGTCAAAAGAAGAGGCAATTTATAGGTTTGTTTGTAAACAATTATAGCCTTGCGAAACATAGTGATCTTAGAGGCCTGTGGTGAAGACATTAGTCAACAAATGCCTTTCTCGAGCTGTTGTGGGCACGAGCAACGACTTAACTCGCTCTGATTCCTCATTAATTGGCACTTCACGTGACTACCGTTGCATGCTGTAAAAAAACCAAGTCTACGTACGAATCTGGAAACTTAAATTTGAAATTCGAATGCACTGTCACGCTAACGAGGTTAGGCAAAAGCGTTCATGCGTTTAATGTTTTTTTTTTTAATTTAATCCCACTAATTAATTATTTTAATTTACTTGCTAATTAACTCAATTGAAAGCAAAATTTTATGACTTAAAAAAAATTGAATAGATAAACTTAAATATGCTCTTAATGTTATATTAAACAAATTTTTTTTATGTTAAGGTCGACAGACAGGCAGACGGTTCACTGGATGGTGATAGCTGCCATCGCCTACACAAGGAACGCCATAGGTGTTGCAAGTACCTGCACTGTTGACCATAATAGAATCAAGCATAAGAGATTAGGAAGGGGCTCTGGCATCACTTATTCACTCTCTAGTAGATACATACGTGTTGGTCACGATGGTTTTCTGTAAAGGGGTGGTTACTGCCGCCAGACGGGCTGCCAAAATAACTGCGAAACAGTGTGCCCTGCTGTGACATAGTTGGGATAACGTGAATCCCAACTATGTCACAGAATATTGTTAAAATCTCTTATTGAAATATAAAATTTACTTGCAAATAAGTTACTTTGCTATAATAAAATATTAGGCGTTTATAGCTATATTATGGTAATGTTTGCGATTTATGTTGTATGGTGTCTAATAATCAAAAGCAAGATCAAGAAATCTTGGAAATGCGCTCCTTGGCTTTGATGAGATAAAGGATAAGAAGAGAATAAGGGAACGGGCTCTGGCATCCTTTAGTCACAAAAGATTTCGTCAGGTCAACTACCCAAGCCGGCCAAATATTATCGAGTTGACAGTCAACTTACCTGCCGATCTTTAAAAACCTACAATCAACGAAATTCGTAGATTTAACGTTACCCAACTTTGTTAATATACAGGTTATTGCTAATCAGCTTGCGACATCTATCCACAATTTTTAGAATCACCTAAAAGTGGCATAACTGTTAAATCCAAGAGATGACCTAGCATTCAAATTGTTTGACAAGTAAATATTAATCAATGATAGATAGCGTTCCATCTTTATAACATTTGAGGTTTTTTTTTAATGAAAATTATAAAACTATGAAATATGTAAAGAATTTTTAATCAAGAATTTTTAATGAAAATTATGAAATCATAAAATGTGTCATTAATTCATGTAATGCATCAACAGTTTCAGAAACAACGAAGCTAAAAATAAACTTCAGTAATTTTTTTTATTCATAAGTTCTTATGGACTAGCAACCCGCCCACGGCTTCGGGCGGATGAAATTTTTGGAAATAATATACATAAACTTTCCTCGGTTTTCCCTTTCTCATAGTGAAAACCGTATCAAATTCCGTTGAGTGATTTAGGAGAAATTAGCGGATCAAGGTACAGAATAATTATAGATATAGATATAAATATATAAATAAATAATCAGTTAAATGATTTCTTATAAGAATGCTTCAAACTTGACAGGAAGGTTGATTTATTTAGCATTTCCGAAAACAGTTAGCGGACATAACAATACAAAGAGTGTTTTAATGGTCATATAAGAGTTTTTTAATATTCAAAACTCGTCTGCTATTCTGCAAAGCGCGCACGCATTTAGTTCGCGATAATTTCCGGTTAGTCAAAGAATTTCAAGTAAAATGAGCAAGCGTTTCTCTACAATGGCTGCTTTTATTATATTATTATATATTTTTTATTGCATTACACGTAACAACAGCTGACTTAGCATAATTATTGTAAAAGAAATTGTTTTTTTTTTATTGGTTTTCTCTTGACTATAAAAAAATCGGATTACTCGTGTCCCAGCCCAAACGCATTTCATTATTGAGTTTTCATTATTGAGTGGACAGGACACCATGAAAGTAACAAATAACTGAGGCTAGTATGTATAAATTTTACATAAGAGTTATATCAAAATGCTTTAATGATATGATTTTCTGCTTCTCAGTCGAATACTCCTGACGAAGTGGTCGTGATGATAATATAATATTATATCTGTGTATGCTTTTAAGTTGCCTTGCGTTACCTATACCTATTATTAGTTTTTTGTATGTACTGTTGGTGTACCTTTTGAAAAATTAAATAAATAAATATGACCTGTGGAGATTTTCATTATATTTATCGTAAATGGCGCTGTAAGTGCATAATATTATATTAAAATTCATAACAATTATCTAGAGTTCGTAAAGGATCTCCTATCCCTGGGGCAAGTTTTTTACATTAGACGCTTAAAAGTCAGAAACAATATATTTTTTCAATGTTACAAGTATTTAAAAACTTTTTTAAATATTTTGATTTTGAAAATTTGCTTAATTAAATTGAAGATTTTAGTAAGCTATGCTACGAGAGGAATGACAGGCATTAGGAAGACGTTTCTATAAAAATTTTTTTAGAGTTGCTTAACCTTCTTTTCACGACATAATATAGTTAAGAAAACTATTGAATTTCTAAGAGTGTTACCACACCTCGGATTGTACGAGTATATAAAAATTTCTACTCTCAAAACCAATTTTATCTTCATGTAAACCAACCATATTATTATTATATATAAAATTATTATTATTATATTTTTATTGGACTTCTCGCCTGAATTTTCTCGCCTTTTACGTTTCGTTATTAAGAGCACCCGTTATAATCTATTAACCACAAAAGCGTAGGTATACGAAAACCTAAATAGCCAAGCGGTTAAATTCATAAAAGTAAACTGTGCAAAAAGTTTTCGCCGCGAGACCGCTAAATTGCATGTTTATTGCGCGGCTCCATTGCCCCCATTTCCTTTGCAGTGGCTAATTTATTTTCTCTAATAACAGTCTATCCACAGCGGCTCTAGTGATGGGAAAAACATAAAACTGTATACCTATCACTTCCGGCGGATATCTTTACTTGTTATAAAAATTAGCTATCAATAAATAATTTTCAGTGGTTTTTTTTAATACGATATATTACTTGCTGTTGTACGCGACTTCGCCCATGTAACTTTATAAAATATAGCCTGTGTTACACCCTGATAACGTAGCTTTCTATAGGTAAAAGAATTTTTATAATCGGCCTAGTAGTTTTTGAGTTTATTCGTTACAAAAATACACATCTCTCTTTATAATATTAAAGTATAAACTAGCGACATATCCATAGGATGCAATTTTCCGGGCACTTTTTTTCCAATTTTTCGCTTCAAAAAAACATTCATCGGACTTTAACGTATGTACACTTATTTGAAAAAAAAGGTGAATTTTTCCAGTTATTCTCGAATTCAGTGATTAAAATTATTGATAAAAACTATTTATTTAAATAGTTTTTTATCAAAGGAAAGCATAAATAATAAAAAAATATTCAACATTAGAGAAAATACATAAAATAGCGTAATAAAAGAAAAGAGATAAAAAATATTGACATAAAAGAAAAATAGTGACACTAGTTAATAATGCACCTACGTGTTGGAATCCTTACTTCCTGACTAATTATTTTTAAAAAGTTAAAAATTCTCATTCGGTTTAAGTTTAGATCTGATATAAGGAAAGTTTTCACTCAATATTAATTGGACATAAAATCACAGACCATCACTAGCACGAATGCTTTCTTTATAATTGAATCCAGTCTCATAATAACCACGCTAACTAACAATACTTCGATTTTCAAGATAGTGTGCGGTCGTTACGTTCGTTGCGATTGGTTTTGCTTCATTTGTCTGAATTATAGATGTTTAGAAATTGAGGGGTTACTGCGAAATTGGAGCTCGAATTTAAATCTTCCACAGGAATCTATTACGTGAAACATGTGTTTTTTTAAATGCCTTTCAGCAATTAACATATTTACGAGTATAATAATGATAATGGCCGCATAATCCCAAATAAAGTAGCATGCAAATATATATGATTTGAAAACCAGGATCTATTAGTTCTATACACAATCATCTCTGACTCGTGACAAAAGAAATCACACGACTCGTTTCCAATTTGCATTTTAGCTATTAAAATGAATTTTATTATTATAGTATATTATTTTAAAGAAAAATCTAAACCAAAAAATCCATTTCTACAAAAATTTTGATTCTAGATAAAAGGATCATTACAATGACATATAATTAATTTACGATGATTTTTAATGAAGTCTTAAATGAGATAAATTCTCTAATCTGATATTATTAAGTCTTAATAGAATTTATAAATAATTAACTGTAAATTAATTGTGGTAAATTAATTGTTTGGTATTCGAACAAACTATTCTCGATTCGTAATTTCGAATTCCATTTTCAGGATAAGCCCTTCGCTTCTGATTGAAATGGTCAATGGTTGGAACGGTATATTAATAGAGTATGAAATAAATCATAAATACTTATCAGTTTGCAACTGATTTAGTAAAGTAGGCTTTACATATAATATTTTCCCTAATAAAGATTTTATTCATTATAAAGTTTTAAATCATATAAATGTTTATAATTTTATTTAATTATTATCGTTGAAAAATTACACCATAGCATATCATAAAAACATTTTAAAAATAAAGTTGTTTCTTTGCTGTTGTTTCTTTATATAGTTTCAAACGCTCCTTAGAGATAATATACTCTATAGTTCTAACAATAAAGTACTCTATTACGGGTTTACGTTGTGTGGCCCACATCCATCTTTTTATCTTCATGAAAATACTTAAGGTATGTTTAAAATCAATCCTTACCAGAAATTATATCCAAAGAAATCACAACACAAAAACACCTTTTGAAAAAATTATAAGAATAATAATAATAAAATAATAATAATAACCTTTGAATTCGAAAATCAAATCACACGCCAATCTCTCAACGACGATCACACTGGCACTTGAACGCAACGTGTTTACTGATTTTAGAAAAAAATAATTTAAAAGTGTTATTGTTCTTGGAATATGTTTCAATTTGAAATTTTATGTGCGCGCTCAAACGCGCTGCAATGAATGCGTTCCGTTTTACACGGTTCGCTCTTTTTATGATTTCGTCACGCGGTATGAACGCAGCCTTTATGATGTTAGTTAGGGTGGTGGATGAATGGGGGTGGTAATATTCAGTTCAGCAACCAAAAATATAATTTCTAAAAAATGAAAGTAAATGTTAGTAAAGAGGTTTCGTTTCAGCGCATCAGCTGTTGATTCTTTTTCGTGATTTTTGTAAATTAAAATATTATTACAAAGTTGTAGAAAATAATTTAGTTAAAAGTAGTTCAAAGTGGTTTTTTATTTTTATTTTTATTTTTTTTATTATCTTTTGGTATTTTGGGGCTTTTACCTTAGACTTCAAAGTGGTTATTTATGTATAGATCGTCAGATACTTAGGCTAACATTTTACTTGATAAGAAGATTAAAAAAAACAACGCCACAGGTGCTCCAAGTGCGATAATGACCTTAGTGAGATTAGGGATTAGGAAGAGATAAGGAAATAGGCTCTGGCATCCCTTACTCACTCACCGAAACACAACAGCACACATGCTATTATTTCACGGTTGTCTTCTGTAAGGGGATTACTGCCACTGCTACTGTAAAATTTCTTGTCGCTGTAATTAGTTGGTAGAGAAATTCGCTTAAAGGGAATTTCTTTCAATTATTTAACTAACAGTTCTCCGTGGAATCGCTTTAAAAAGAGTCATACAAGACTCCATATAAAGTACTATGCCTTTCTTTCATTAGAATGTAAATATAAATAGTATATCTAGATTTTCTCCAAATGAACCCCTACAAACTATCATCTGACGAGATTTCATGATGAAATTTAAAAGATGGTTAATAGTTCTAATATTTCCTGTTAAGTCTTTGATTAAATTGTGTTTCGCCATCCTATAAAACAGAAGCCACATAAATCTATTCGTATAATAAAACCATTTAAATTATACATATACCTACACACCTTCTTCGTTTATCGTTCTTTCCATTAGAAGAAGTTAGAAGAGAAAAAGACAGACGTGAATAGCGAATTTATTTTATAAGTAGCTGTTGCACGCGACTTCGTCCGCCTAACTTCATAAAATATAGCCTATGTTACTCGCTGATAATATAGCTGTCTATAGGTGAAAGAATTTTTAAAATAATTTAAGAATTTCTCTCATTATAATATTAGTATAGATATGTTATCGAATATAGATATAGATAGTAGTTTACAACG
The DNA here is from genome assembly GCA_936446665.2 of Synanthedon andrenaeformis. Classification (NCBI taxonomy): domain Eukaryota; kingdom Metazoa; phylum Arthropoda; class Insecta; order Lepidoptera; family Sesiidae; genus Synanthedon; species Synanthedon andrenaeformis. The sequence continues at coordinate 6,973,713 of OW387796.2, forward strand.
TTTTGTTTTGTTATTGTTTTGTTGTACAAAAGAATTCATGCGCTTATACAATATTTATTTGCTACAATAAAAGACATCAACGCGCGAACAAGCGCTTGACTAGAGATCATTGACTTGAATGCTTATGATACTAACACAGTTACCCAACGTGTGGTGACGGCCTGGTGAGTCATCGAATGGCGTGATTCACTCCCCTCTCTTTTAAGGGGTGTTGCGAAAATAATATTTATTTTATAATGTTTCATATTCGCATAAGTGTAATACAACTGTATTACAAATTTTGTTAGACGTTACTTTAAGAAACATCCGTTGGCAAGAGCTCACTTGTCAACGGGAGATGTTTAAAAATCAAGATCAAAATATTTATTCATCAAATAGTATATCCAAAAAACATAGATAGTGTTACCTGTATTGACATATATAATATTTACATATAGTATACTTTTTATTTCGAAAAAATGTTAGGTTCACCAGGGGTCGACGAAAAATATATGAATATATATAAAAATGAATATAAAAATATATGAATATGAAAATATGGCGCCGTGGACCATCGTCACAGACAATAAAGACGTCAGATATTTTCTCAGGTTTTATATTTTTAATTTTTATACTAGGACGAAGTCGCGGGTACGCAACTAGTAGCTTATATAACGATTTGAAGACAAATGTAAACTATGTATGTCATTTTCATTTATTTATTAAGTTTAAAAACTATTGGATAATTTGGTTAATTTTATTTTGCTTGTAAACTCGATTTAAAACATTCCTTCTAAATTATGTGTTATTTACATAGCTGAAGTTTCATTTTTTTTTGTTCAAAATTAAAATGCGAGAGTAGGTTATTATACTTTCCAATTAAAAGTTTACTGTTTGCACAAAGGATTAATTAAATTATAATTAGAGTAATGTTAATCACTGAATAAGTTTATTTAAAATGTTGATTTCTCTTATTACGATCATAATGTTATTAAAATTAAGTATGAAATACTTATTGTGTCTTCAACAGACAAACGAAATTTTTGAGATATTTCTGAATGTTTTAAAAGCTAAACAGAGAATCTCTTCCAAATTAGGTTTGAATTGATTTGTTTAAGTATAGGCTGTCAGACAGGTACTTCAGAAAACTTTGAAAAAATCGTTTTCGTTGGTTGAAAACGAACTTTCGTTGGTCGCTCGTTGACAAAAAGAAATAAAAGATATGATAAATTTTTGAATTATTAAGAAATATGAGTATATAATTTAGAACAATGTTGGTCATTTATTGGGCAAATATATACAATATTATGGCACAAGTAGTAACATTTTTATTGGTGTTATTTAAGTTTGATTTCTAAACAGTCTGTTGGTTACGATAACAAACAGTTTTTGAACAACATAATTATGTAAGTGTTGCTAAATTTGGTAGTACCCGCGTGAATAAACGAATGCAGCTTATTACTTGAGGTGACCATGAGTTTAGTGAAGTTGGCTCAGTTAATTTTAAAGAGTTATTTACACAATGAAAGAAAGAAAAACATTTTATTCAAAAATGGACTCAAAATGCACACTATAAATGTTTCCAATAAGTACACTTTTCATGCCAATAGTATAAAAAAAAATAAAGATAGAGAGAGAAAACATTTTTTTAAACGCCTACAATACAAGTTTTCAATAAGTAAAATTTTTACAGGCAATAGTGTAGAAGAAAGAAAGAAAGAAAGAAAGAAAGTGGAAACATTTTATTTAAAATCGAACACAAAATACACACAAGTTTCCAATAAGTACCATTTATGTTGCAAATCGTAAAAAATAAAGAAAGAAAGAAAGAAAGAGAGAGAAAACATTTTATTAAAAACCGACGCAAAATGCACACACTACAATACAGTTTCCAATAATTACAATTTTTAATGCTAATGGTATTGTACTGCCAGTGCTTGCAAAAGAGCTTCACTTCAAATGGGATTTCATTTTTAATTTACGAAGGTCCGCTCAAGTCCAAAGTAAATACACATGATATACTAATATTTTAATAAAATACGACTATAAAAATGTGCATATTAAATAGTTAACATTAAGTAATCTTTTAACTCTAATTTCTACTTCACTTGCAGAAATACCGCAATTTCCAAAATTTATTTATCAGTTTTCATCTGTGTAAGAGCCTAAGGTACTACTAAAAGCAAATTGGTAACATGGTTGTGATAGTAAAATACAATAGATTAATAATATTTAAACATATACCTTGAACCAAGCAGACGATATTTAGACACAATATTGTTGTTTGAATTAGGGGAGAGGGGGGCATAGCGGGGCCACGGGGCATAGCGGGGCAAGCCTTACGCAGCTCGTAGCAAAAGCCGTACAAGCTGTCAAATGCGTCGCTATGATTGGTCGTTAGTCGGTGCGTTACCTTCATAGGCGAGCCACGTCATCTAGGCAGGCGTTTGTGTGATATAAACAAAAATATCAAAACCAGTGTTTTTCTTAAAATTTTTAGTGAAATTGAACAGCAACGTTCCACAAACAACATTAAAAAACGTGTTAAAGTTGTTTGTGTGATCTCTGATCTCTTTAACTTAAAATAATAATAATAAAGAGAAGTTTATTGTTGCTAAGAAATAAAACTATTTCGTTTAGAAGTTGTGTTTCGTTATTTATTATGATCAACCCATAATGCCCCATAGAAGACCCCACTTTACCCCTATGCACGGGGCATAACGGGTCAAATGCCTTTTTTCATTCAAGTATTCACATCTCGTGGATTAATTACGTTATCAATATAAATGTATCCATAGTCATTCGCAATGAATTAAGCTATGATTCTAAGTTAAAACTTTTAATTTAATTACATTATTTTAGTTTTTAGGGATGTTTAAACGTTAAGTACCCTACTATGCCCCCCTCTCCCCTATTTAATAAAATACGAGTTATACTGTTATTTGAATATAACTTTTCAAAAACATGAAAAAATCATACGCAAATTCTTTTAGTCAAAGTGATATTTCGCTGTCTACGCTTTCTGAAGTTTTTGTGTTCACCCTACCTGTCTTTATCAGTGCGCGACGCGTTGCGTGCGTCCGTTTACGATTTTCTGCCTGCGCTCGCATCGGTACCGAATGTACCTACCGTTTTGCCATATCCAATCCGCGCAATTACCACCTCTATACTTATCACTTTAAAAACAATATTACAAAGCCCTTGAGACTTTGAGCGGATTACACACTATCGTCATTACTCATGGAAATTACGAAATGATTATAAATTAATGCTGTTACTTCGTAAAATGATTGCATATTACAGGATAGACTGTATATTCGCTCTTGAGCAATGTATATCATAATTACAGAAATTTTGGTACCCATTTGACCGTTTTATTAAGCACGAAATATCTGCAGTCACCGACAAAACCCAGTTCGAGATATTACAAAAGATTTGAAATTTTTCTCATTAAGAGAGGGCACTTTCCCACTTGAGCAACTAAGGGCCAGTTTTATAACAATCCGTTAGTTAAATTTTATATCAAATAGACGAAAAAATGATCTAATAGTATAATATAGTGTATTATAACAATATATTCGTAAGTCAACAGTATAATTTGACAGCTAGCGTCTACTGGCTCGTTACTGACTATGATAGGGTTGGTTTATCTTACGTATCGTTTATTTTGTTATATTTGTAAATAAATGTGTTTGCGACGCGAAACTTGACAGACTACAACGAAACCGTCGACAATATTCATAAACTTCGGCGTATTTTTACGGATAGCTACCGAATGTTTAATTTCTTTTATAGAACCACCGTCAGTAAACGTTATTGACGGACCGTTAACCGTTCGTTAACAGCACTGTAACGAACGGGAAAAAGGTATGTCGTTTATAAAACTGGCCCTAAGTAATTCTATGATTACTAATTAGTTATTGGTCGTAACGATACATAAAAAACATTACATTTCTGAGATACAATATGAAGGTTTGCATGGAAACAAAAAACTAATATCTAGTATAATTAATTTGTAAAATTCTAAAACTTGTGGCATTTTCGTGGGTCAAACTATTATAATTACTGATTAAAAGCCAAAAATGTTAATCTAGTTTTTTTTTTATATTTATTAAAACATTCATCTATCTTTTTGAAGATTTTTGCGTCCCTTTAGATAAAAATATTGTTCTGTTATGCATGTATTTGTTGCTGCTGTTATTAAAATATTGTTATGCATGTATTTATACCTACATGTAACTAATAATGTAGGTTTTTACATTTAAAAAAATATAATCACGCCTCGTTCCTATTTATGTATCTCATAAATCCTATACTCTCTTCGAAGGGAACTAAATAGCTTAACAAAATAACTACAGTTATATAGGTATTAAAGTAACGGAAAAAAATAATTGTCTAAATTTTAGAATAAAAATAATCAATAGTTAGTTGTTGTTGTTAGTGAATGCAAGTCAGTGTAGCGAATATTTTTAACGAAGATGGACAGTTTAGAAAGTGCGGTGCAGTAGCGGTTATAGCGCTTACAGACGCCAGGGGTGTGGTACGAGTCGTGGGGGCGACGGATTAGCACTATCGTGAATTGTTACTTTTACCCACTAGATGGATTTCTGTTGAGGCCGCTTTATAACCCACGTTTTACCAACTGCATTTATTGTATATGCTTGCAAATATATATTATTTCGATGATTGTATACGTCTTCTATACCTATAAAAAATTTTAAACGTTTTACTAATAAATTATAATTAAAATAAATTTACAAATAAATTAAAATTTCTACTATATTTTGATATGTATTTACACTTATACCACCTACCTAAAAAGTATTGCTAGATTTTTGAATAGATTTTATAAGGAACTTTACTGGGCAACTGATGTAGCAGTAATGACCATACACTTACAGAAGACCGTGTGATATAAGAACACATGTGCTGTTGTACTTAATGTTTAAATTGGTGCTTAGTGATTACTAATTCACGTGTCCTGTATCCTAATATTTCTGGGTATATACAGGTCTTTTCACTGCGTGATTTTCACTATAATATGTCTTTTAAGTTTACATTTTTTTAAATGTAAAGTTCGCTGAGAGTCCAGTCGATGATAGGTGGCTACCGTCGCCTATAAACACAATCATATAGACATAGATAGACATAGATCTTAATACAATAATAGGGGATAGTATAATAAGGGATTAGGAAGGGATAGGGAATTGGGCTCTGGCATCCCTAAAAGGTTACCTTTTTGTAGACCTATAATGACGTAATTTTTATATAAAACTTGATTAATACGTATGTGAAAATCGAAAGATATAAAACTGTTATGTACGTACACTTATACGTACATATACATACATATATAGTGGCGTTCTTTTAATGCAGTAGCCGAGAGCGTCGAGCGGTCTGCATCTCTCGCCTTTCACTGTTAAGTGAACCATTTTGTTTTGTTGCACTTTTAAAATGGCACACAATAATTGGTTCTATTATTAGAACATACATTATTCACTTCAATTGTTTTTAGAAGTCTATTTGTATATCTTTTATTTCGTCTTCAAAAGCGAAAATAATCTATACATATAAATAAAATTGGAGTGTCTGTTTGTAATATTGAAATAACCGTTTTTTACTACATGCATATGAATATATATACGGTAATACACCAAAATAACATTTTTTACAATTTTTGTCTATCTGTCTGTTTGTTCCGGCTAATCTCTGAAATGGCTGGAGCGATTTTGACGGGACTTTTATTGGCAGGTAGCTGATGTAATTTTTATTAGTTATTAGGCTACGTTTATTTTAGAAAAAAAATACACCCCGGGCGAAGCCGGGAGCGGGCCGCTAGTTGTTTATAAAGTTGCATAATTAAGTAGATGCCTACTTTGTATACTTACTCATTATACTTAGTATACTTTATGTGTAACGATTTCAAATATACATAAATAGATACTATGTATACGTGATTTTTTTTTATTCTTTAGTTACCGAGTGATGTAATTAAATTTTGGATGTAGATGATGGATATGTAACTACAGCATCAAACTTTATGGAAGCAAATACGCATTCAAGTTAAAAAAAAAATTACAATAAAATTGTGTTAAATAAATCACAACAAGAAATTTAACTGAATAAATTTTATTTACAGCTTGTCATAATTATTCACTTTTCATCAATTACAGTTTAAAAATATTTAACTAAAACTAGATATGATTAAATTAATTTAAAATAGGTGTGATAAAAGAGAAAAGTTTGTGTGGTATAATATGCAAAAAAAAATCTAATCGTTATATAACCCAGTCAATTAAAAAAGGGATTCGTACTGACCACACCAACACGTATGAATATTTTGTGCAATATTTTGTGAGCGACAAAAAAAAGTGTCGCCATTCTTAATCTTCTTCTTTAATTGACTAGGTTAACTTTTAATATGAAGAAATTATGTAATCATGAAAAAATTAAATTTATATATATTTCTCATCTTATTTTTTAACGAAATCATAATATTTTTTAACGATACTAATTCTAAACTAGATCAATGTTAGCCGACGAAGTTATGTACAAAAGTTCCATAATAATATGAAAAAAATACTGAGTCAAGTTAAATATAAAAAATGTTAACCTACCTATGTTAACTTCAAGTATCACTATAAGTAAGACAGTAAGTTCTAAATAATTTTCCGTCACTTCCCTTCTTTTACACGTGAGCCTTATGCCAGCCTTACACGATCAGGCCTATCGTCCTATCGCCATAATACGATTGATGAGCCAATAACATTATGTATGGGTGTCATTTGGTATGACAGCCATACTTGTCATGAAAGATGAGAATTTTCTTGATCTAACTAAGCGTATCATGCCTATTGAAAGATAGGTTTGATGGCGTATACTGCCCAACTAAGCACAAAAGCGGTATCTAAATGAAAGCGAGTTTCGAGATAATTGAAGTTATGTAAAAGTAGTTTTTTTTACTTTATATATTAAAATTATTGCTTATTAAATATAATTTATATATTATATTGGGTCTATTTGTTATTGCAATAGTTAAAAGTCAAAAAAATATTGTCACTGATATACGTCTAATAGTGATTTAAGGTAAAATTGATATAGGGAATTTTTTCTTAGGGTTTTTTCATATGTTTTGAACAAGATAGCGATAAAAAGCTTAGTTCATTAAATGCGTATTTTTTAAGGCTATCCTATGGCATAAGAATCAAATTTGAGATTTTTTTTGAGACACCGCTTTTGCGCTTAGTAGGGCAGTATAGCTGGCACTTCCTACACTTATACTAACTTATTAGATTTAATAACTTATTCTATTTTATGCCTTATCATGGTACCTAGGTTTGTGTACTTTAAAGACTCATTGGTAGCTGAGATATTTTTTTTTAAGTCACTAGTTTCAAAGGGCAAGTAAATAAAATTATAGATCACATACACTTTACACATAGAAGTCTCTTTCAGACGTCATTTTGAGGGTTCTATATTCACCGTGAGTCCCTTCGTCCAAGTCTTCGTGTCTATGTAAAGATCTACACGAATGTGTTCTAGTGATCATGTCATAGGAACCGTTGCTTCGTAACGTTCTAACAGCACTTCGATGCCTGGTGCGCGCGCGCACTTCTGGTTTCAGTTCCGTCTCGTAGTACTTCCTTTCTTCTGATTGCAGCCATTTTGAATTTGATAGCAGCTTTTTTGTCCATTCATCTGAAATATTATGAAAATGAGCCGTTAGATAATCTATCCGATTAAGGCCGGCCGCACATTGTAAGAAATTTCTGTTAGAAAAATTCTGACGCTCGCCGGAAGGCACTTGGTGCATACATTTTGTATTAGAACCCGCACACTGTTAGAAAAATTCTGACCGGTCGTCCGCTTCTGATGCACGCCGGACATTATAGTTCTGTCTTCCTCTTTACATTCGTTTATCAGTAATTCCGTCTCTCTCACACAGCTCTCGCAGAGTCAAACATCCGGCGAGCGTCAGAATTTTTCTAACAGAAATTTCTTACAATGTGCGGCCGGCCTAAAGAATCCAATTTAAGAAAATCTTTCACCAATAGTTACTCGTAGAATAGAATTTCAAGATGGACATATTAGGGTAAACATTCCACGCGGGTGAAGCCGCGGGCATCAATTATCTAAAAATAAATATCCAATGCTTAGCAAAAGTATAACTTTTGCTTGTGTTTAATAATATATACTTTCGGACATACAGACATACGGCTTGTTACCTTCCTCATCTTGTCGAAATTTCTAAAACCCATTTCTAATAAAGCGTTAATGTATCTCAGGCGTAACGGTGCTTTAAAATATATTATTACATTAATAAAATGATATTCCCTGGCTCTATAGCGATTCAGACCTAGTTTTAAAAATTCCAAAAAGTATATTTTTATTTATATAAAAACACTGAATTAAACTAAACTTTCAGTCTAAAACTCTGATACGACTTGAAAGACGCAAAGATCAAGCATATTTATATTGCTCATAGCTAAACAATTCCGGTTTTAATAAAATAGTGCATTGGTTTCGTTTTGAAAATATGATGGTTATATACCGTTCAAGTCTTTCATAGCTCCAGCTTTGCCACCGTATTCAAATGGGAGAGCTTCATCTGGAAAATAGTCTAGGCCCATGGCTGTGTTAATTGGTTCAGCATTTGAGTGTATCTGAAAGACACTGCGCCTCCATGGGTATAGTCCAATATGCAGGAAAAGTAGGGAAAGCATTTTCAACCTTTGTGTGTTAATCACGTGAACCTCGGAGAAACGGAGTGGGTATGTGTTCTGAAAAAATAGATGTAAGTGATTAAAAGGGAAGATACAGTGTAAAGCATAAATATTTATATATGAAATTTTCTTATTTTTCCATTATTTAATTGTTTCTCTCTTTTATTGATTTTATTTTATTTTATTATTACTAAACAATAATTAAATATTATATTTTATTTTATTTTTGTGTTATTGATTGATTATAATAACATGTAAGTTGTTCTAGGTATTTTTGAACTCATTGACATTTGTTGACATTTATAATTTAATTAATCTCAAATAATGTTGAGCTTTCCTACTTATAATTTACACTGTGAGTGTTGTATATTGTGATTAAGTATGTCTTTAGTTAGTAAGCCTTTTCGAATAAATAAATAAATTAATAAAAATGGGCCAAAAATTGACAGCTACTCTCATCAGGTAAACAGTTTAGGCAAACCGAGCTACTGACATACCAATACACAATGCGAGCAGGTGTCAACGGTAGTCAGCAGCTCGCACTGTGTAAACCAGTCATAAGAGTAGGTACATGTTAAAAAAATATGAAAACACGTACTTTCTAGCTTGTAAATTTTGTAGTAAGAGTAATATGGAGGCTGCCAGTCTACTCGATGCAGCGAACTCGATGATATATATGGCTACCGTAGCCTATAGTGTCAAACAAAAAATAAATGTACACACCTTCATACACCACACAAAATCTTTCCAGAAATTTCCGCGTAGGTGATTCTTAACGTGTGACGGTTGCAGATCGCTTACATCTATGAATACTACTTCCTCTCCAGGAGTAGGGTCTTCTCGTAATCTGAAATTGTTTTTAAGACACATAAAAAATAATGCCATTGAAATCATAGACACATAAATTTTATGTGTTTTTAACGGAACGTTCACTTGCTCACTTTTCAGTTTAGATTAAGCGATGTTTTAACTTTACCTAATAACGTCAATAACTTTAATAACGAAATTTAGAAAATATGTTGTCAAGGATAAAGGAAAGGATACAGAGTATACCTTTCATCCAAAAAGAAAGTACTGTTTCCAAGGGATAATTTAACATTTAAAAAAAAAGTCTGGCGAAAGTGTTATAGCAAATAGGTACTTTAAACTCTTTGTACAGCAATAAAGATTGCAGGCGTTATTTTACTTATATTTTTTTAGTTTTCAACGCGAGCGAAATCACGGCATCAGCTAGTTTTAATATAGGCAAATCATAATACAAGCATTTCATTGTGAATTAAAAAGTACCTTTACCTTATATCAAGTATCATGAGCCACCTGGAGAGGAGTGCTTTGGCGGAGAGAGGTCTATCTAAAGATGTTGGTGCTGGAAGACGAACAAGAGTCATACGTCTACCACCGATGCTACGAGCCTTCAATGGTACGATGTATCTTTAAAAATTAATTAAAACAAGCAATATAATTAAAAATCATTAAATAACCTCAGACTTTCTATTGGGTTCAAACACGTTATATCTGCTGTAAGTTGCTAAGGAGAACTTACTGGTGCAACATAGGGTCAAGGTTACTATATGTCATGGAAATATCACCGAATTATTGTATACAAAATTTGACATCAATCACACATGTGGAAATTAGTGAAATCCCTTCGTCAACTAGTAAACGGGCTTCAACGCCTGAACAGATCTTCATAATTATAGCTAAGAACGATCCCGATCAAATCAGCGTTCAAACAAAAAACAGATCAAAATCAGTCAATCCATTGGGAAGCTACGATTCTACAGAAAGACACTGCCAAATAGTATAAAATAAAGTCGCTTCCCGCTGTCTATTCCCCTGTATGTGTAAAACATATATGTAGCGGGTCGCTAGTCATAATATATAAGCTGCAATGATAGTAAAAATTGGAAGACTAATAAGGATCGTAATTAGTTTACTTACGCGTCTTGGCAGCTTGAAAGTATATCTTCATCATCAGGATGCCTCTTATGCCACAATTCTGTCAGACCACCAGGTCCTCGCGCTGCGTAGTACCTCCTTGCCCTCTTGGCAGCCTCTTCTTCGTCTCCCTCGCAGGTTTTTAGAAATATATCCAGGATGGACAGCTCATCGGGCGAAGGCTCTCTAGTCAGGTTGTCCCGGGCCCATCGTGATGCGAACGATGCTGCCGGTGACATCCTGATTCTGCAATATACATTAATGTTTAGAGATTAATAAATTTTATAAAAAACTCGATAAGAGTTAGCCTAGAATCTATCTTCTATTATAGACCCCAGATAAAACCAGGATGTTTTTCCTTGCTTAGACGATACAGGGCTACCTTTTCAGTTAATAACAATCTTTAGTGTCTTTAAAATAAAACTATCCGATTTAATATAATAGGCTACTTGGCAGTATGAAATATTATGATATTAATTAGGGCCTCTTTCACCATCCTCATTTATGGTTGAAACTTGTACCTACCATAAAGTAAAGAGAAATTATAGATTTTACTGAAAAAATATCGAAGTAATTTGATTATGGGGTGTTTGAAAGTTAAAAAAAAGTATAAAATGTTTGAAGTATAAATTTTTTTCTATTTCTAATGTGGGAATACCATTTACAAAATCTGAAATATTAACAGGAAATTACACAGGAATAGAAGAAAAAAAGGCCTGATTTTAAATGATGTTTATTTGTAAATGAGATTTTTTTCCTTTTATAAAACTGTAGGTATATTTACTGTATTGTTACTTATTAAGAAGTTTATACATTTTGTTAACAACTTATTTGTATGGAGCATCTATGGACGAACAAAAAAGGGCAAAGTTATTCAGCTCTAACGAATTATTTAAACTCTTAACAAGCTGACGAGAAACACATTGGGAAGGTTGTTTAACGGTCCAACTAACAAGGTTGAGGATAAAATTCAGTGAGAAAAGCTGACTTGTATTAACATAAAAACTAGTAGTTGTATGTTCATCCAAGTGTTTAGATAAGAAGTGAGAATGACTTTTAACTTAGTTTGGTTTAAAAAAATATTAAAGACTATTTTTGGTAAAAATTATGTTCGGTCTGAGGCTAACAGACCGAACATAATTTTTACCTAAATGAGTGCAACCTAATACTACAACAATTTTTTGTAGCTTCTCGGAAATAACGCAATTAAAATTAAAATCAATTAAAATTAAAAAATTAAAATTAAAAATTAAAATTGAAAGGTTTTTTCTTAAATATTTTGTAAAATATGAAAAAAAAAAAAAGAATAAAAATATATTAAAGCTTTAAGTGTAGAACTTAAGTTAATTAATAAACTTGAAAGTAAATGTAGTTGTCGCAATTTTTTTTATTATTGTGAGAAAGATTTTTTTTGGGCAGCACTACTATTTTTTTCTCAGTAAACGGTTTTTTTTTTTGTATAAATCTGCCCGATTCAAACTTCTTAAAATATAGTCTAATATACAATGTAATCTCAAATTATTATTTTTTGTATAGATCTGCTCGATTCATTTTTTTTTAATAGTTTATTATGTTTACTACTTCAAAACCTCATCTTTTACCTGTTTTTTTTTTATTATTCTGTTTAATTTCTGTCATGTTGTTTTTGTCTTTCTTTTTTTCTTCTTTCTTTCTTTCCAATTTAATTATATTTTCATTATTCGTCGATAGTGTAATTTAAAATTTAATTCGGTCGATATATTGCCCGCATGAAGAGTGCGGAAATGTTATGTTAACCCTATTCTACAATATTAGGCCCGCATACGGGAACCGTTTACATTGGTTGAGGGAGCTCGCATGAGCAGTAATATATGTTGTCTTGCAACATAATTTCCGCCTTTCCCGCAACCCGCATGCGTCGTTTTTCCACTTAGTTATTACATCGCATAAGTACTAATTATATGTAAAAAATTTAATAAAAAAAAATTAAATTTATACTTTATTATTAGTTAATATGTAGGTATCTATAGCTATTACATATAATGTCTATTAATTTATTTACAAAAAAATATTTATTTAATACTAGTGACTCTCTTCCTGCTTTGCCTGGGATACAATTTTTATATAGTACACAAACACTCCTCGTTTATCCATCTTTCCATATTGCTACTATGTACTACTTCTATATTATTATCAATCAATACTAATAATAAATCTGTAAGTGTAGGTATTGTATGTATGTATGTATGTATGTTCCTCCATAACTTAAACGGAGTAACTGATTTTCATGAAACTTGGTAGATAATCATTTAGACGTACAGGACACAAGATACGCTACTTTTTTCTTTTTCAACGCGGACGAAGTCGCGGGCGCCAGCTAGTGCTTCTATATTATTACGAATTAAATAGTATAAAACAAAGTCGCTTCCCGGCGTATGTCCTCCTTAAATCTTTTAAACTACACAACAGATTAATGGAAATACCATTAAAGAGCGTTTTTGTATATAATTTGCAGAAAAAAAAACCGAGAAAAAAAAAAGATTAATATTTTTGTCAACCCTTGATTGTATGTGATTCATTTTATGATAGTACTAAAAATAAATGTTGTTATTCTAAAAACTCATAATATTCTCGAAAGATATAAATTTACTCCTTAGTAAGTAATTTAACGTTGTTTAGAAGCATATTTGGAAATTAATGCGCAGTAAAATGATAAAACACGCGATTACCTCATCATATTAAAAATATAATTCGATTTAACTGTTTTGCTTCTGAGAAGTTCAAGAACCGAACTACAATGCAAATATTTGATTGAGCCGTCAATATTTGAGCAGATTTGTTTATTCTCCTCTAGATTTATTGAGTTTTCATCGATAACTTTTTGCTATATATGTATAAATCACTAGCGACCCGCTCTCGGCTTCGTCCAGAAGAAATCTTAATTAAATTTTTATACTTATTTGAAATAGATAACCGAACATATTTTAAATAGTTTTGTTCTTAAAATTGTGTATAATATAAAAAAAAGGTAAATTAAAACTTTAATAGAGAACTTAAGTCACCTACTTAATAAACTTAAAAACAAATGTAGAGTTGTCGTTGATTTTTTATTACTGTGACGAGGTTTTATTGGGCAGTAATTTACTGATTTTTATTTTCTCAGAAAATGATATTTTTTCTGTATAAATCTGCTCGATTCAAAGACTTTATTGTTGTTACGTAAAATTTATTGCAATGTTTTTTTTGTTTGTAATCTGGGTCAAAACTAAAACGTGCCAAATATTGTTAATGTCCAAATTACGAAAGTCCGTTGCGAAAATTACAAAGTCAAAAAGAATATTGACAGTAGAAGTGGTGGCATTGCGTTTCCCAATCATAAATTGGTCAGCCCGTTTGGCGGCAGTAACCACCCTGATGACGACCACCGTATAGTGACAACGCGTTGAGAAAACTCAGGATGTCCAAGCTCATTTCTTGATCCCATTCTTCTCACTCCGCGTAGAAGAATATTTTCATATGTTTTTTCCCATTTTTTTAAAAATCATGTTCACGGTACGCGAACCCAAGTGCCCTTGACTTGTTGACAAGGTATGCGTAACAGCCGTCAAAAAAATTATATAAGTAATGTATTTCTCTACAACGTCAACCTCTATAACAATAAACCTTACTGAGTTACATTTCGTTTTAAAAAAATATACGGTTGGTTGGACATTAATTTTTTGTAACCACAAAATTACCAAGCGTTATGACTGCATTTGTTAATGTTTTTTTTTTTTTTTGTGAAAAAGAGCAGGTAGGCAGGGAGGTCTCTTAATGGTATCTTGACCATCTGCGGATCTTTGATAGGTCATAGGGTAAATATAAAATTTAAGTTATATATATACGCTGTCAGTCATAATAGCATGTCTGCTGTTGAGTTTTTGTGAGAGTCAAGAAGCCAGAATATATTTTTCTATACGTTCTTAATCTCTTATCTTTAATTTTGGGTAGTATTGTCTATGAATTTTACTAAGGCTATATATTCAATGGTCCAATGATGGGATAGTAAAGTTTTAAATTCACAGAAAATGTCATCTAATTCTGTCACAAAATTGTGAAATATTATTTCGTCATAAAAATAAAAAAAACATCATTTAAGCTAGAATCCAGAACTTGACCTATTTTTAGGACAAGTTTCATTCAAATCCGTTCAGCGGTTAACAAGTAACAACAAACAAACAAATTTACAAACTTTCGCATCTATACAATAAGTAAAAGAAAGATGCAAAATGTATCTGGTTATTGCAAAATTCACATGTAAATAAATGATTCTGAATTATGAATAAATTATAATATTCAATTTATACAATGGAATAAGGCAACGCACGGTTTAGATAAGTCAACAAAGAGATGTGGAAATTTTAATATTTTTTTTATGTTAGGGTCCGCAGATAACCTGATGATAGGTAGCTACCGTCGCCTATAACACAAGCGACGCCACAGGTGTTGCAATTGCTTTTATAACTACAGTAATATTAAGGATATTGGGAAGAAATAGGGATTATGTATAGGACTAGCCGCTGGCTTTGCTCAAATATATTTTTTTGCAAATTATAATATACTAGGTGTTGTACGCGACTTCGTCCGTGCAGCTTTATAAAACATATCCAATGTTACTAGCTGATAATGTAGCTTTCTATAGGTGAAAGAATTCTAAAAATCGGCCCAGTAGATTTTGAGTTAATTCATTACAAACATACTGTTGACGCCGTTTTACCTATATATCCACACACATAGCACACATACAAACAAACGCATCACACGCATATCTACCTACGTATTTATCTATTTATTATTCCCTTTTCCTACCCTTAAAATCAAGACAGACGATTACAAGTTGTCGCCGCGCTCGTATATCGATCCGCAAAAATAAAACTCTGTACGCGTGTGTGTGGTATGTGATATCTTTAAGAATCAACGCTAAATCAATAAAAAACTGTGGAGTATTTGTGGTGGAACCGAACCAGCGCTGGAGGAGCAGGCGAACCTTATTATATGTTACCGGTAAGTCTGTCTTTCCCCTTCCTACAATCACCATAAAATACATACAAAAAAAACAAATATTCTCTCTTTATAATATTAAGTATAGCTCTTTCCATTAGCGAAAACCGTATAAAAATCCGTTTGGTGGTTTAGAAAAAGTTAGCAGAGAAACAATTTATTTATTTTATAATATGTCTATACCTAAGTATAGATATAATATACATATATTACCATTATTAAAAACTAGGAAATTTGTTGCAATCACAAGGCCAATAGTTTGTCAATTCACTGATGTAAATTTTTTGTTGTTGATTGTATTATAGATAACATATTGTTTGTTTATAATGTCGAACGAATTGTCGTCACTTCTGTTACCTTTTGTGGGCTATCACTCTTCGGTTATGCACAGTAGACGCTATATTATTGGGATCTAAAATTCGTGTCCAGGGGTTCGAATCCTACACAATGAATCTATTAAATTGTTAAACTTAAAATACCGTCTCACGTTTGTTTCCTTGACATTACACGTATTTTGTAAACGGAACTCGTTTTTCGCAATAATTCCCAACAAAGGTTAGATCAATCGACGGATCAAATACCAAATAAGCCGAGTGTTTCTATACGGGCTTGGTATATCACGTGTAACCTGTTTTAGATGACAGTTCACGACTAAAAGTATATGGGTAAAACGGGTACATATTATATGCCTTGTAAAGAAAGTAATGAGGGGATTATTGTCGAAGTAATATTGCTCTTACTCATTATCAAAAGTAGAGATATAACCTCTCTTTGTGTCTCATGATATGCCGATTGGCTTAACATTGTACAGCCGACCTCGAGTTTTTATATGAGGGTTGGATAAATTTGAATCCAAATAGATTGTATGTGTAAGAACTTTATACTGCGGACTCGCGAATTTTGGAAGAAACACTTATTAACTCATGCATGCATGCCTTAAAAAGTGCGCTCTATGCATGCGCTGTTATTCATTGGTAGTTAATTAGCTCTGTGCCGGCTCTTAACTGCGGAAGGTATTCCTATTCTAACGCTATAAGGTTTTTGTTTAAATCAATAAAGCCGTCTGATGGCAGTAACCATCCCTCTTTCAGAAATAATGAATAACCGCGAAATAATAGCATGTGTGTTTCGGTGAGTGAATAAGGGATGCCAGAGCCCATTTCCCTATCGCACCTGTGTCAAACTTAGCTTAAAATTAAAATTCTTCAAATTCAAATTTGTATACAAAAATTGTATCTGCCTGAATTTGAGAACGAGACGCTAGTTAGATAATTTCTTTATATTCTTAATATGTCAAAACGAGTGTAAGGAACAGATTAAGGTTAGATGAAGCATTCCGATTGATTGCGCAAGCGATAGATTCGTGGTGTCGATGTTTGCAATAATCTGCATACAATCGTTTAAATAATGTTCTTAAATGTGTCGACATCGATGAGATGCAGGTCACGTCACTTCCTATTGTAGATGCAAACTTGTAAAGGTCGAATTTTAATGTTTCTAAAATAATATTTAATTATGTTACAAACTTATTTTGTCGACATATGGTATTATATCATAATACAGGCCACTGACCTGTATTCCTTTAACGAATCAGTAATTAATTCCAAATTGTTTCAATTAATTAAAATGAAAAATAAATTTACTATTATTTTTTAACGAAATTAATCGAGCCAGCAATGTACTACTACAGACATAATGTGTCCAGTCGGAGTACTTGACATTGACATTTACGATCGTTCTTGCCTCAGTGCCCTGAATTCGACCCTGCATGGTGTTTAATAGATCTAGCAAAGAAGAAAAAACACACACATACAAACGTAAATTAGCTTAAGTAAAAATAAAGAGCTAGCAGTAACCTTACAATGGACCACCATGAAATAAGCCAATGAATCATGAAACCACAAACACGTGTTTGACGATTGAATAATATTTTCTTTGATAAATGTACAAAAATACGTACGTGTATATATGTTTCATTAATAACATCCTGTATTCAAATAAATGGTAAATACAAAAAATGTTCTAAACCTGTAGACTGACATGCTTCTTTGAGCATGACTTTTTTAAAAATAGATGTCTCAAAAACAAATGACGACAGCTTGATTGTTTGTTGTTTAAAACAAGACGGAGTTATGTGTTTTAGGTGGTTTAGATTCAACTTATATTATACTTAATTCAACTTAACCTTGTATGATCCCTGCCAAATCTCGCATCTCGAATTTTATTGTATATCTGCATCGCACTTATACAATAAAATTCCAAAAAATTTAAAAATATTAGAAATTTGCGACGTTCAAAAATCGACTTACGGAATATTTCGATGGAAAAAGCATATTATTCACTTAATGTCGGTTGAATATGTGGACATTATCTAATATATTAAAATTTACAACAACTTATCTACAACCATAATTAGCAAATAAATTATTTTGAATTTGAAAATTTGAAAAAAAAAAAAAAACTTTTTCCCCTCGAACGTCAGGGGTAATAAATAATAAGTTAAAAAAATTACCTATTTTTTTAATGATTTTGATGCGCTAAAGCGACTTTAAATTATACTATGTAAAGATTAAAATATAGTATATTATTATACTACACTAGCAGCCCGCTCCCGGCTTCGCCCGGGGTGCTTTTTTTTAACGTAAAAACCTTCCCTGATTATCCCTCTATCCATGAGTGAAAACAGAATTAAAATCGGTCCACCCGTTCTCGAGTTTTGCGCTTAGCAACACATTTAGGGATTCATTTTTATATTATAAAGATGTACCACCATTTCGGGCGCTGACACCATGAGGAAGAAGACATCAGAAAACCGCTAACTTCGAGTTGTTTACAATAATTTAATCTTTGTTTAACGCGATACGTCCAGTTATTATCTGTATAATCTCGGATGAAGTTAATGAGGGTAATCCCAAATTACGATAAGGTTTTTGTACCACACACAACACAAAATTATGTCATTTACGGCTTTACTTTTCATACTTAGTATGATCGTCGTTGATATAGTCTGTGAAAACACTAATTAGCTTCAAATTGGTTCACAACGGGCGAAAAGATTTACAAGCCGTGAAGTTTTTCCGCTCATTCCATCTATCCCTAGTAATTATCCTATCTCCTGGTAGGGATAAGTGGAATTTTTCTTCCAGTTATCCCTAAGAGTAGGGATACTTTTCCACATATCCCCACTGATCGAAAATTCAAAAAATATTTATTTTCGAATTCTCTAAAATTTATAATCTGAATTTTATGAATCTGAAATATTCACAGGACACTAAAAAAAAACAAAAAAAAAAAACAAGTTAACATCGAGCCTAAAAGTAAAGAGTCCTTCGCAATAATATTTGTAAACACCATGTGTTTAGAAGTTTAATATTCACAAAACGGATTAGAATCCAGATCAAAAGACTAATCAAACCGTAATTATAACATTTATGAATATATTAGTCGTAAATAGAAGATTTAAAATAGATTTATTTTTATTAAAAAATAGCAGCTGGAACTTATGTGTCTACATTCGATTTTGAGCTCCTCAATATATATCGAAATTATTTTTGAAATGTCTGCTGATAAAAGCTGGGCAGCTTCTTCCACGACTTTACTCTGTGAGAATAAGTGATGACATAAATTAGAATTCGCCATCCTGCTCTTCCTGTCTCACAAACAACAATCCTGTCTCACCATTCATGATTGTTATTTGTCAGCTAAATATAGGATTCAATTCAGAGCCATCATAGTAATGTTTTATTATTTTAAATGTTTCAATTAGGTCACTCTATGCTCTTAAAATTTTAGCATTATTAACCTCTCTACATAAGTCCTGTTACTTGTTACTAAGTTCTTGAGACAACTTAGAGGCTCGCCTTTGAACTTTTTATAGTAGATTAATGTATGTTCACAAAATAAGGACTGTAAGTATATCTGGTATGCATATTCAAGCAGCTTTGATGCTTGAACCAAATGCTATCGGGTTGATGACTAGAGAACTAACTGATGGGATGTCCCTAACTCCATGGAGCATGGAGTTAGGGACATCCCTAACTCCATGCTCCACTAGAGTGGAATGCGTCACAAATATTTCCTTCGGTGTCGAATATCTGGGTCTATGAGGTCCTAACACGCTGAAATGTTTTAATATATTATCAAAAGATTTTTATTTTATATCAAATTATATATTTTTTTTATAAATTTATACCTAATCACAATTATTTTTCTTTATTAGTATTATCTAGGCCACACCATTATCTCGTAAAACATGAATACATGATTTATTCTAAAATTTCCTCATTTCTAGGAAACATGACTGCGATCTCATTAGATGTACATTTGTTTATAAGATTGTCATAGCAATCATCTAGCACATAAGCCGTAAATTCTGAATAGTAAAACTCGATTGTATGCAGAATTCTCTTTATGCCGGCAGTACGTGGGCAATACGAAGGAAGGTCGTTCGCGAGGTGATTTCCTGCCCTGCGGGTAGTGTTGAGGTTGATAACAACGATAGTTTTATCGATTGTGCTCTTTAGAGAGTTTAAAAATGAAATAGACATAAATACCTAATCTTTTTTTTAATAAGCTTAATTATGTTCGTTCGTAAAGACAATCTTTACACAGTATAAAACAAAGTCGCTACCAACTTTCCCTCTGTAGTATGTTTTTAATTACGCAACAGATTTTTAATGTGGTTTTCACCAGTGGAAAGAGCGTTAAACAACGAAGGTTTTATATTTAACTAGCTGTTGCACGCGGCCTCGCCCGCGTAACTTAATAAAATATAGCCTAAGTTACTCACTGATAATGTAGCTTTCTATAGGTGAAAGAATTTTTAAAATCGGTACAGAAGTTATTCATTACAAACATACAAAATACAAATCCCTTGTTTTTCGTTGCATTTTTTTTTCTGCAATTAATATACCTCCTCTAGAGAAGAAGAGATAGGTCGTTCCTTCCTCGATTATCTCACTTTTCATTAGTGAAAACCGTATCAAAATCCGTTAGGTGGTTTAGAAGGAGTTAGAAGATTGAAGCAGAAAACGACTTTATTTAATATGTATCATATGTAGGTAGATATATATACAGGGTGGGCAAAAAAGTGACGTCCAAAGGAAAAAAATAGATCCCTGATGTCGTGACGTATGTTAGACGATATTGCTTAGTTTAGGAGCTACGATTTTTATGTACTTATTTATGTACTTTCTATTTTATGTACTTTCTAGTGAATTATTCAAAAAATACCCAAAAAATACTTTTTATGTTAATTTTAAATAATAAGAGTCTATAGAAGTTTTTAGAATTATGTAGAAGTCAATACATCCAGATTTTGTATTTTTTTTAATCACTTGAAATTCAGTGTTTGTTCGACACAAACGTATTTTTTTACTTTTGCTTAATATTTGAGGTACCTAGGTTACTGTTTAAGTCATACTTTTTTTTCGCAGAACAGCCTACTATATGGGCACTGTGATTGATGTAGAAAAGAATCAATGAAGGTTAAGGAAAAAGAAATAAAAAATAAAAACTAGCTAGTGGTGGAAAAACGCCGTAATTAAATAAAAAAAATCGTAGCTCCTAAACTAAGCAATATCGTCTAACATACATGGGGTCATTTCGGATACGTCACGACATCAGGGATCTATTTTTTTTTTGGACGTCCCTTTTTTGCCCACCCTGTATATATATAATATTATCATATGTAGATATATATATGTAGATGAACAATGCACATTAATGTAATTATTTTCTATAAACTTTTTGTAAAGACAGAACCGTAGTGCTTAACCTTTAATAGTTACTCAGCGATCGTGACTCGTGCAATACGCTAACTATTACAATTAACATGAAAACGGAAAAATAATAGAAAAGCGAAAATTAATTACCCGTTAGAATTGCACTACGCTAATAAACATGACGAAATCAAAGTTTTCCTCAACGAAACCTGTTTAATGTTACGTCTCGTTTCCTATGATACATTTTTAGAACGTTTGTAAAAAGATACTTTGAGCACTTTTATAGCCAACGATATTCGTTTATAGCTTTGAAAATTACGACTAATTATATTCGACTTTTATGATTAGGTTTTTATATTATACTAAACCGACGCGCCCTGGCTTCGTCCGAATATTATGGAGTCAGTATGCCTATCTCGATCTAGAATAATGTACCTTTGAAATATTTAGTGATTTTTTTTTACTTGGAAAGTTGTTCCAGATAAACATACAAACGAAATCCGTTCTAAAATTAAATAGAGAGAGAGCATAATAATATTAATAATAATAATATTACAAAAAAAATCATATTTCTCTATATTCACAAAAAGTCTTTTTTTTTAATTATGAGGTTTGAGGTTTTCCGCTTGTATCTAATTATTAATTTTATATTTTATATTAAAATAAATATTCTTTCATTAAATAACACCTTTTAAAAAAATGCATAATATTATTCTCTATGCTCTAAAAGGAGAGGCAACTTTATTTTATACTATGTAATTTCCTGATATATTTAATTTCGCCTAACTGTTGAAATGTATGTGTAACATTTAATAATACGATAAAAAATATTTTTATACTTTAATAACATTAACATCACTAGCAATTCATTTCGTTCCGGTGTCTACTTTGTTCACAAAACCAAAATCTAAATTAATTAACTTCGTATTGGCCTCGTAGCCTTAAAAGTCACAACTCAGTACTGCGGATGTTTGGCGTGTAAGATTCGTCGAAGAAATCTGCGGGAGAATTAACTCGCAACTCTACTTATATATGCACATATAGTAATACTAAATCTGGTGAACGAATTAAACGCTATTATTAAGAAATTCCTTTAATATTGAATAATATCAAAATAATATCAAATCAAAATTAAAATCTTACTATAAGTATACTTTGAATGATAAATGACATTTATAATTCAAGTCGTCATTCAGGGGGTTGAGAAATAAATTTCGTTTGTTATAAAAAGAAATCCCTTAATGTTATATAGTAATTTTAAATAAATAAATAAATAAATAAATAAACATATAGTAAGTTATTAAACCAAAGTGCATTTTCCTATCCATTAGATCCCTTTAGATCCCTTTCATTAGGTCGGCAACGCACTTAAAACAAGATAACACACACTTAACACACTTAACATAACACAACACACGTTAACCACCGTCAGTCTGTCTGTAATTTATATCAAAAAGTAATTTATAGTTTAAATTAGTTTTAAGTTATCTACTTGCAAAACGATCTCATAAAGTTGGTTCTAAGTAACCAATAAAGGGCACTGAACCTTGACATTACAAGGTTGTTAAACAAAAACTGTCAATGTATTAATTGTAGTGCTTTAGTTGGATATTTTGTTATTGGTAATAAGAACACTTTTGTTTTATTTCTGGTGTAGTATAATAAAAAAAAATCAACCTCATCGTAAATTTTCAGTAAACATAAAATGTGTTTAATATTTTATTAAAACACCGTGTTATTAATTACTATCCAATAATGAAATTATTATAAATTATTATAATTAAGAATAACCTTACCTAAATTAGGAATCGTGCAAGAAAGAAAAAAATATTTTCTTAAAATGTGAGTAAAGAAAAAGTTCTTCATTAAATAATTTCCTGTACACATTCTGCCAACATTGGCGTACAAATATTATTTATTTATTAAAATTAACAATTAATATTTTACATTAAATAATATATATATTATGTTATACTATCTATCTTAAACTTAATATCCATTTCACTTTTAAGTTTTTTTTTTTAAAAACTATCATTAAAAACAATTTAAAGTAACTTATAATGTCTTCGAGGTATTATTAAACTGTGTTATATAAAGTATATTTTAAGTATATTAATTTCTAGATACAGGTAAACAGGAAAGGCAAAGAAAATACAACGAATTAAAAAAAAACCTTACCGCAAATGCGTCCTAACAGTGCGCCTGTCTCACCACTGACTCAGCTGCCTTAGCAGAAACTCGTGCGCCGGGGATCTCCTTGACCCCAGCGCCAAAATATTTTCCTATCTATGTTCACAAATACAATGTGTAGGACTTTATTGTACCGTTTTTGCATTTACATATAAGAATCAATGTAGGTACATATAAAGCATATAATAAAATAGTAAACAAGCCGTGTCTGTGCATTAAGTATAATTTAAAAAAAAATTGTGAACGTTGTAAGTTTGTGAATTACCGGGGTAAAAAAACAGTCTGTTACAAATTGTATGTGAACTGTTTTTGTACCAAAACACGCTAATATGAAAAACGGCTTAACGGATTTGTATGAAATTTGACACATAGATAGTTTATTACCTGGATTAACATATAGGATACTTTTTATCTTTAATTTTTTTTGTTAGATTAAAAAAAAAGAAATGGGGAATTTAAAACTACGGGGTACAAAGGGTGTTTGTGTTGGTGGTGTGTGTAGAATTGAATTTGCCCAAATTACGAAGCTGGCTGTATAATCCTAATATATAATATTATAAATGCGAACGTTTGTATGGATGTTTGTATCACGCAAAAATGGGCGATCGGATTTGTATGAAATTTGACAGATATATATATATATTAGTTTATTGCCTGGATTAACTTTAAGGATACTTTTTATCATGACAAAATGTTAGGTTCCTGTGGGATTTTCAAAAAACGAACTGGTAAAACGGATGGTAAAAATAGAACTGACTTAAAAAAAAATCTTAAAAATCATAATAATAATTATCATGATAGGCTCACAAACTTTCACTGTTGGACACAGGGCTTAAGATAACTCTATACTATTATAAAGAGAGAAGATAAGTATGTAATGAATAAAAACTACTGGACCGATTTTAAAAATTCTACCACCTATAAAAAGCTATGTTATTTATTTATTTTCCAAAAGGTACATACACCAATAGCACAAACAAAAAAGCTTACAATAGGTAAAGGCAAAGATTTAAATCTTTGGGTAAAGGTAATATAAGGCAATTTTAAAGCATACACAGATAAACTACAAACTAGTTTAACATTTAACATTTTGTGTGACGTAAACTCTAAACTTTCATAATATGGCAATCTTATACAAAAAAAAAGAGTGTTGATAGCATTCGATGATCAAACTACTTTCTTGATTCTAACATGGGTTAATTAGCATAATTGCATATAATGTTAAGGTGTCATTTTATTATTACGAAAAGAAATGGCCAATTTAATTATGTAACAATTAATGCTGAAATAATATATCACAAGAAGAATGACCTGAGCATTATTAGTGTTGTATCACGAGAACCTCATAGGTAGAGAATAGAGGTATACGAGTATGTCTCGATACATTTGCCGCTACCCAAATATTGTATCTGACATGGTTTAACATTACAAAGTACAATGCTTATGACAGATATTTTTTTTTAAATTCGTCAGGCATGCTGACGATCTAGTTTCCGGTAGCAATAGCAACGACATAGGTATACCGCAAGTGAGGTGCGGTTTTTTTTTTTTTGGATAGTTGGAGATTATTACGAGATACAGGATATCCAACATTTTCTATCCTAGTCCTAATAATATTATAAAAATGCGAAAGTGTGTATGTTTGGATGTTTGTTAATCACGCAAAAAAAGCTTATTACCTGGATTAACATATTATAGGATACTTTGTATCCTAAAAAAATGTTAGTTTCCTGCGGGGACTTCCAAAAAGCGAATTACAGTGAGTACGAAATTACGGGTAGGTATAGTGGAGTCTCCGCTGCATTTTTTATTAAGATGTGTTGCCAAAAAGATAAACTTGAGGTCGAATTAATTATGTTAGTTAAATTAATTAATGAAAAACAAAATATAATAAAATTGAATAGTTAAAACCAAGTGTCTCGCCAACACTGATATAAGCACAGAAGAATAATTAAAATCTAAAATTTTATTCTAGAATTTTTAGAACAAGCAATTTTTTTTCTTTTGTAAATATAGAACCTGTTCAAAGTTAGCCTACTTTCCGTAAGCATTTTAAAATATATGAATTGAAAGCCACATCTGAGAAAAAAACATCATAATAAAGTTCCGCGTATGCGAAACATACTTATAGCTTGTAATGAAGTTTACATTTGCAAAATTGCTTTAACCTTTGTCCAGGTTTCACATGTGACTAAGTTTCGTTTGGTTACTTTTACTAATATTACTTAGTCAAAGCACGGTAGGGCTGTGGAATTTTACTTGTGTAGTAATATTGTATCCTGAAAATAGAAAGCAAATATCCGTTTTTTATTCCGGGATCCGGGATGGAATTTCTAATTTAAATAAGATGTTGCCATTTTTGGAGTTAAAACTTCTTGTGTGTGTATCTTTAATAATATGAATATATAATTTTAATTGTCGGTTTATAACTTGTTAATGTATAATTTGTTTTCTGATATACAAATTGGTAAGATATTGTTTAATTTTAAGCGGAAATTTTTAACAAGTACCTATTCAGCTTTGTGATAAATATTGACAAAAAACCAGACGGTATTAATGTCTTCGTCTCAGTCAGTTATTCGCCGGACTTAGCTGCGTGTAACGTTTTCCTGTTCCCAAAGATGAAGTAAACTACATATTAGGGAGGACGTTTCGCAACTATAAACGAGATAAACTGGTATATGACGTTTATATAATATACAACTTTTCGTAACTTAGATATCTAACACCGGTCGAATCAATGATGGAACCAGCACAAGCTATAATTATTAAAATTATAAACTTAACCCCAGAATGAGCCCAAACACGCCATATTATCTGCTGTAAATTGCTGAGGAATTGTCTCCCGCAGACTATCGCATATCCTTCGGTAGCGTTTATTGCTTCTAAGGTTTTCTTCCTTTCTAAGGTTCCATGCGTTAGTTATTTTCATTGGAAATTATTAAGTGAATTAGCCTCGTCCACTGTAAACAAAAAAAAATAGATACAGGCCAATTTACTATAGTACGTAAAAAGATATATATGCTATACATTTGTTTAGAAGATATTAGGGGTTTGTGATTCTTAAGATGTGCAAGATCCAAGGTATTCTGATGGCTAAGGTCATGCCTATCATTAAGAGCTAAGGCCGTTCCCGCGTGACACAGATCAATAAAACTGCCAAAACTCACAAACAGCTGGGGTGAACCTGGTTGTAAAGCGCGCGTGCGTGATTAAGTGTTGCCGTTTTAATGAAAATCAATTTTTCTGATTAATAGGGACTTTTATACTTAAATTATATTAATACTTAAGTATCTAGCATTTCACTACGGCAAGCATCTTTTACAACAAAGTGCGTAAGATGTCCGTAACAAAACAAAAAGCATAACATTTTAAGTAAATAAACCGCACGCCTTTTGAACCCATTTAAGAAAGCGCAGCCCAATTTTAAATATATTTCATAGTAACTGGAAAATTAAAGTTTTAATTTTTTTTGTTCGAAATCTGTAATTGACATTAAACAAATATAATTGACATTATAATACACAAAGAAAAAATTATCTGACTTTATTTTTCCTTACTATTAAGTCTATAATAATTTGACAATACTAAACGCTTTTTAATGGGTAAGTTTAAATATAAACATTTCTAAAAAAAATAACATTTGAATGTTAATTTTTTGAATGTTGAATGTTAATTTATTTGAAATAAAATTTTAATTAATTTAATTTTTTTGTAGTTAGTTTATCGTATAAATTGCAAATTTTTAATGTAACATGGCAACACTGGGTTGGCAATGTCAGCACGAATGTGGAGCGAATTTATCCGCTTACACAATTATGTTTCTATTTAATTATGAATGAAAATGTGCGAATCGTTTTATAGAATCAATTAAAATTTTATTGTTTCGGCGCGACAAATATTTTGTAGTTTAAACTTTTGCAATTTTAGACAAATTTACCAAAGAACGCTGCGTAAAAGAAATTTTATAAATAGCCTAAATTATTATGAAAATGTGTTCAGAACTGTAGTTTAAATATTGTTGTTAATTGTTATAATAATATCGTTGTCTAGCGTTGTTGAATATACTTAGTCTTCCTAGTAGAATAACATATCTCTGTTCTGTTGTTTTATTTGTACGAGTTGTGCTTCGGGTTGTGCTTATTAAAATTGAAGAGATAACATATACAGTGAAAGGTGAGTTGAAACATTTTTTGCGTGTCTCTGTCCATGAAATTTTAAAAGCCTGCCGTTATAATTATAGCAAAGACTTGTCAATATGTATCAATTGCTTATTCTATCTAACAGGAAAATGCATTCAACAGCCACAGCTGTTGAACTGATACAAGCAATATACATTTAATACTAGCTTTGCCCGTGACTTCGTTGAAGTTTCTTTATGAATTATGGCTCTCGTGTATGTAGTTTTTGCGTGAAAGGGTAATAATAAACATAGTAATACATCCATCCTCACAAACTTTCGTCTTTATAATAGTTACTTAGCTTTTGCCCGCGACTCTGACCGTGTATTTTTATAAATTATAGTCCATGTGTTATTTTAATGGAAACACCCTAGTTAAGTAAAGTTTAAAAAAAATCTTTTCAGTAGTTTTTGCGAGCAATAGTAACAAACATCCATACACATCGAGGATGCATATCCTCGAACAGTTTCATGCTTATAAAATTAGTAAATGGGGAAGAAGAATGAAGCAAACTATTTTATTGTCACTTACTTGTTTAGGAAATTATGGAAAATATTCTATAAGTTTTTACTTTACATATAAAATGTATTTTTTACATGTAAAAAAAAAATAAACTATTTAAGCAGCGAGTGAAATATGAAATTAGGGTATGTAATTAAAATTTGCTATACCGGTAGTTATGAACACTAAAAATTTAAACTATACCTACTGTTTAAAAAGCACTTGTAACTGCTTAAACATGCATAGTCAATTAATTTGACAAGCATCTTGGTTGAGTTGTTAAAGTGCTTGCTTTAACATTCTGTCTAAAGGTTCCCGGGGTCGATTCCCGGCGGGGCCAACTTTGGAAGTAAACTTCGGCAAGTAAAGCTTTGCGCACTCCGTTTCGCGTTTCACAGTCTGTTGTGTTCCCTATTGCTTATTTCTTATCCTTTTTCCTACTAATGTTGGCAGAGCAATTTCAGTAACTGCCATATAACCAACCAATCAGAAGTCTAAGTAAATTTTTTTTTATTTTTTTTTTATTTATAATTTTAACAATTTTAAGGGCTATTTTATAAAATAACATGTAAAACGATAAAACTAAAAACCACTGAGGTTTAATCTCGTTTTATCATTTGAAATTATTAATAATTCTAACTATATACTATTAATTATTATTAATATTATTATTAATTACATACACTTTAAAAAATATTTCTTTAATTTAAATTTAATATTTTTAATCGATATATTGTTACATAGATCTGAAGGTAGGCCGTTGATAAGGTGTGGGACAATGTAAGCGGTAGTCCTTTCGCCATACGTATTATTTACGCGCTGTGTACGTAATCGCTTTTTTGAAATAGCTCTAGTGCATACTGGGTGTTCCATCAATTTTTTTAAGGACTCGTTAAAAAAAAATTCTTTCAGTATTGAAAAAGAAAACTGATTCTTTATTGGTAAAATCTTACAGTGCTTAAAAAGGCCGTTCTCATCGTCGTAGTATTTATTTTTAATTTTAGTTGAGACTAATGTTTTTAGAATTTTTACTTGTAGTTTGTAGATTTTGTTTAAATAAATAACCAATTCTAAATGCCGAGTATAAAAACTAATAAAAATGGAAGTTTCTGTAAAGCCCGCAAGAAAAGCGAGGGAAAACTACGAAGAGCCTCGAACGTATAATGTGTATAACCAATCCTATATTCTTCGTGGCATGAAAGTACCTACACAGACTGAATTCTGAATTTTATCGGTTTTATGTTTGCGACAAAGAGACTATGCTATGTATTCTCTATATACCGCTTGCTGGTATATAAACTCTATCCTACGGATTCTGTGAAGACCATGCCGTTTGGATTTATAAAATGAGTTATTTTCAGTAGCATTGGTCGACTGCAAAATGAAGTTCCATATTTTCTTTGTTCAATAGCTAGCCGAAATAAAAGGCACTTCAAAGGAGCCGAACATACTGAGAATACATAAATATATAAGAAATGGAAGATCAAAAATTATCCGCGCACAAATAAATTGGAGGACTCGAGCACGTTTCAAGCGCCCTCTATCGTCGTAAGGCTTCCAAATGACAGTTGTAATCGGCCGTGTGGAGAGGTGCTCCGGAATACTCGACACGTTGCCGGCTCGCTTCTTCAATTGTATGAACCTCTCTCGACTTGCCTTTTTCTGTGTAACACAGTATGTTTTTAATGAACCTCAAAACACTAACTTTTATAATATACATATTATTAAAAATATTATACAAGAAAATTATATTATATTAATAATTTTGCATGAATAGGTAAGGTCATTTTAAATTATTTTTATGAAAATTTTACAATACATGGTCCATTTGTTATTTACCCCTAATTACCGGTAGTATATTACCG
This sequence comes from Synanthedon andrenaeformis, assembly GCA_936446665.2. Classification (NCBI taxonomy): domain Eukaryota; kingdom Metazoa; phylum Arthropoda; class Insecta; order Lepidoptera; family Sesiidae; genus Synanthedon; species Synanthedon andrenaeformis. The sequence goes on from OW387796.2 coordinate 7,003,832, forward strand.
GTGTATATTTATATTTTTATGTACGATGTTTAATAATATGGACGGCGTTTTCTAATAAAACGAATAAACCAATAGACAATTGAAACTAATCTACAGCCTTTTTAACGTCTCACGCCGTTTTTTTTTACAAGGGGGAAATCTGTCATGGATACCCACGGGCCTGGGGTAACCGCCTTGTGGTTCCTACGCGCCGTCTGTGATGGGGGACTGGAGAAATGAATTAACGTCCATCCGAGACGCCCACCGGCAGATGTCCGTAGTCTGACCATTCGCAGAGAGCTTCGGCTCTCCAGATTAGGCGCAGAGTGCGACTTCCGCGCCTTGAAGAGACGCGCCGGAACCCAGCACGTCTCCCCTCGTTGATCGGTGTTGTGATGACGGCGTACGACCAGAGTCGAGCTCAGAATCGCCTCAATCCAGGCTTTATAAATAAATAAATTAAAAAAGCCCATTTATTCCTTCACCAAAATAATACAAAAAAAAAACTTATACCTATTGGAATTGAATTTAATATTTTAAAAAATTAATCTTAAGTTAACATTTTATGTTGGCAAGGAAGGACCCCTCTCGGGTAAAGGCCTCCCCCAGTTCCTGCCATTTTTTTCTTTCTTTCGCAATCCAGGCTTTATTATTGATTAAATAATCATAACTTTCATAATAACCCTTCAAACAGTTTGGTTTTGATTACACTTTTAAATTTATTTATAGGTACATTTTTAATTATCACCTTTAATTAAGTTTATTATAAAATCCACAAAATATTAAAAGCCTAGTATCGACTAATTAAAATAATCATTTGTTTACAGAACGCATCATGCGGTACAAGAGACGATCTTCTCAGGGGACCAGAAATGCCAGACACTCCGACAAGAAGTATACTATACGTAAGTACAGAATCTTTTCATCTATCACTGATAATATTTTTTTCATAATCACTGTGTTTTTTTTTTAAACGTCTAGTCTAGAACATTTACAGTTCTCAAACTAAATAAGTATTAATCCCCGCAGTGCTAATAATGTGCGAGGCCGCCATTTTGGTGATCTAATCTCGTGACATACTCAGTATAGTTAGTTTTGTTAGATGTATTTTTTAGTTACGGATGACGTCACCCGTCACACGTCATTAATGTGACATGGTTTCTGCACATAGCAAATTTATGGGATCATAGTGCGAGAGAGAAACACTGATACATTTTATGTCGCATGTGTAAAAGAATGACAGTAGACGAAGAATAACTTTGTTTTAAAAAGTTTATCCAAAATACCCGAAACTATTAGAAATAACATAATAAGACTAAAACTATTGTACAGACCCTTCACGAAATCCTGTTTGTTCGGGAGAATTAATGTCATCAAGCTTCTACTAACAATATAATATATTTCACTACCTCTCGCATGTTTGTGTATGTAAATAAAAAGAATAAAAAAAAGGCAATCCTTATCTACAGTCGGCACTTAGTACTATCTGAAAGTTATTACGAAAATCTTTTCCCTAGAGCATCCACCAAAACAAGTTCATCTCACTCTAGACAGCGCGCTAACTTTGTTTGTTCAACTCCATCTGAAAAGCGAAGTGTTATTTTTCTTAGCAAGTAACTCCTTAAAACTCGAAGCTGTGAAACAGATCTCTTATATTTTAAGATGAAATATTCTTTTCAGAGCTCACCTTGCAAGAGTATTATCTTTCCGACATTGAGATACTACAGCTTCACTCAGAGAACTTATAAAATTCAGAAAATAAAGAAATAGGTAACCTATATTATAAAAACATAGCCAGACATTTTATTTTGTGTACTTATTTAAATTACATAACAAAATATAAAGTTCAACGAAACTTAGGCACAATTTCACCATAGTCTGTTAAAATTTAACATCGATGTTAAGTCATTTAGCGCTGTCACTTGCATACTGTAAACGTCTGTTAAATGACTTAACAGCGATGTCAAATACTAAAAGACTATGGTGAAATCGCGCCTTAGTCTCTTTCTCTGTATAGTAAAGTGGCCATTATTGAAGCAATGAATTAAATATGAAAATTATCGATAGATTCTTAATACATACATACCTATTCGGAGAACAGATATTCACTTACTGTAACTGTACAATTTCATCCTCGTTTCTTTGTAAATTATGTTTTAATCAGATGTATAAATTATATTACAGTATAGTTTCAAAAAAATCCGCAGAGTAGTTTTTTGGGTGAAACAGCAACAAACGTCCTGCAAAAATTTTGATTTATTTATTTATTCAACACCAAATCCACAGCTCTGAATATAAAACTTACAGACAAAAACAAAAACATACCTTACAGTCAATTACGGATTTTACGGATTAAAAAAATGAAAAAAATATATACAATTACCTACAAACTATACAAATCACAAATTACATATAAATACATATATACATACATATACACATAAGTTTATCACATTAACTCACAAAGCATAGAACTGCCAAAGTGCTCACCGTCTAAACATTATCAATGTAATCGTTAGCCTCCAAGAATGTTGCCAATGCTATTCCTGAATGAAAGCAACGACGAACAGAACAAGTGTGCCGAGGAAAATTTGTCATTGTACGATTTCTGAAGACGGCGCAAGACAGAATTTTGAGCATAATTACTATGGACGAACCTACAATTGCATTATAATATAAAAAAGGACTAGTGATATCTATCATTTACTCATTAGATATGAGAATTTTCTTAGAATTAGAACTTTCTTCGTGGAAAAAAGTTGAATGGTTACAAGCTCATTGGATTTTCCGTTCATTAACCACTCAAGGCCCTCTTGTTAGTGTTATGTGTTATAGGTGACGAAGACAAGTTTTTAACGTTAGGAAATCCTCATGGATGCCCGGTAGAATAAGGGACACTGCAAGGTTGTGCCGGACTCCTACCGGCTAAAACTCAACGACTTTCTAGCACAGCCGTAGATAGACGGGTTCAAAGTGTGCTGCGCATTGTCAACCGCGCAATCACAGTGGTGGCAATCCTCCATCGGCTCTCTCACGGCCACTCGGTGAAAGTAACGCCCGAAGCAACCATGCCCCAAGAAATGCACCAGGCGGAACACCAAGCAGGCGACAAAACCAACTCATCATCATCATCATCATCTTCATCTCAGCCGCAGGACGTCCACTGCTGGACATAAGCCTCCCCCATGACTCACCAATAGGACCGTTCAGAAGCAGCCTGGATCCACCGTTGACCCTAACATCAAGTAAACCGTCAGCCTGTATTAAGACGTTTACATATTATAAAAAAATTTAAAAAAAAACATTCGGGAATAAAATAGGTTCTATAAGAATTTAAATCGGTTCAAATTGAGAAATTACTGTTTTATCTCTGATTTCATCTTCAGATGTCCCCAAAATGGCGCCTCGCTGGCTGTGGTATATCTGGCGTGGGGCCAAAATGGCAGTATCGCTCCGCGAACGCCGAATAGTTTCAAAACATAGACAATCGACAGAGACATTTGCTTAATATGTAGTTTGAGGTTAGATTTGATTTGCCTTTGTAGTTTACAAAAGTTAGAGGCATCTTTGGTATTGTTCTACACCTCGATGTTGGAACTTCAGCTCTAACTATACAATAAATAGAATATTTATATCTGTATCTATAAAAAAGATTTAAAAAAGTCGCTGTCAGCTTCTGTAAGTTTCTCCGCAAATTTTTTCTAAACCCAACGATTTTCACTAATGGATCGAGCGATAGACGAGGAAGGATTGTTGAAAAAAAAAAAACAATATGCGCCCAATAACGTGTTTGATTTTATTATATTACAGGTAAAATTAATAAAAAAAATGTTAAAAATTATTATATAGGTAATAAAACAATATCCCAACACTACTTTTTAGTAGTTATATACTTTCTCTCTAATATACTTAGAATAATTTAATATTATATTCATAAATTAAATAATGCTTTTTAAATTATGTTTGTAATAGTTTATTTTTTATTTAAAAAAAAATATCAAATTTTGCAATCACAAATTGTATCTGGCGGCAGTAATCACACCTTTTGGCACAGAAGACCATCGTGAAATAACAGCATATTGCTACTTACTGTGTTTCAGTAAATGATTAAATGTCTTGTTTCTGTTTGATATTATATTTATTTTAAAAAAAATGAAGACCTATTATTATTGCTTCTGTCCGTACACGAATCTAAGTGATTGATTCCAGATTCTAAGAAGCGACCTAGTCAGAATATGAGATCTTACGAAGCTGACATCTCGCTTGAATGGATAATCTGTAAGGAGGTGGTTACGGCCGCTATTCAGGCCGTCTTGTTTATGACATTTTTTCTTTTTGTTTCAAAACAACGACAATAAAGTGACAACTCGGAACATTCTCATTGAACGAGGCGTTCATAAAAGCGAAACAACTCCTCGGTGAATTCTCTCCAGACAATATTGTCAAATATATCATATTCAACTTTAAAGTTAACAACTAACTAATTTTAAATTGTATACAATTTGTCGGCGAACAACAAACTCCCACAATACTCTTATCGTGATATAACGACTAGGTACCTAAAGTTAGAAAATTTATTTTGAAGGCTGTAAATCGGCCTTACGTTGATGCGACACTTCTAGTGAGGGAATAATCAATAATGTAGAACATGAGAACTGTTAATCACTTTATTTATACATCCGGCTAGCATACTACTTTACAAAAGCACTTATGACTAAACACTGCCCGTACAAGGCAAATAAAGAATGTAACTTTCTATAGGTGAAAGAATTTTTAAAATTTGTCCAGTAGTTTTTGAGTTTATTCATTACATACATACAAATCTTCTTTCTCTCTTTATAATATTAGTATAGATTAGTATTGGTATATTAGTATTATATTAGTATAGATTAATTTCGTTCACACTATTCACAGCAACGATATTCTAAATCAGACATCAATACTCAATCAATACTAATAATAAATCTGTAAGGGTCGGTCATGGAGTAAGTTATTTTGTTTTCAGAGATATCGTGTTTATAGGCTCTATACATGATACTGAAACTAAATTGACCATTTTTTAGAATTTTTTCTGTATGTATGTATGTATGTTCCTCCATAACTCTGAAACGAATTAACTGATTTTCATGAAACTTGGTAGATAAACATTTGGACGTAGGGGACACAGGATAGGTTACTTAATATTTTTCAACGCGGACGAAATCGTGGGCACCAGCTAGTATTAGAATACGCTGTTGGAATGAGAGAGGTGAAACGCTAAAAGATTAATGTTATCGACACACAGAAAGCAACAGAATTTTGTAAGATAAAAAACAATAATGTTTTTATGTTCAGATTTATGAATTAGTATATGCTAGCTGGTTCAAGACAAAAGATTCTTTATCCTCCTCCCCAAGAGATACTTTCCGAATATAGATATAACATAACAAAGGACAAAGGGTAGGAGGCACTTATTGTCAGATGAAGGCAAGTTATTAATTAACGTCGAGTTGTTTCTTCTCCGAATCACAGATAACTTTGACTAAGGGAAATTGTTTAATAATAAAAACGTAAAACTTTTCAAATAAAGTGGACCTTTCTAAACTGATTCTAGGTATTTTAAAATTTTCATTGGATTTGGTTTAATTTAAATTTTAAGAGATGTAATCGCGTGTTCGTTATTTTACCTTATTTAATTGATGTTAGCTTCTTTTTTTTTTCATTTTAAGGTCGACAGACAGGCTGACGGATTAAGGATAAGGGATGAGGTAATGGGCTCTGGCATCTTTTTCACTCACCGAAATACAGCACAAAATATGTTGTTATTTCACAGTGGTATTCTGTAAGAGGGTGGTTACTGCCGCCAGACGGGCTGCCCAAATGACTGCGAAACGCAGTGTGCTCTGCCACTACTATATTATAGTTAAAATTAATAATGAAAAAATATTTATCACCAAAAAATGTGTTCATGTTTAATTATTTTACTTTGAAAATTTCAATTCTGGTTGATACCCGAATTAATTAATTAATTAATTAGCAATTTAGCGTTTCTCTGTAAACGTATTATTGTACTTACAGTTATATTTACAATTTCAAAGACAGAATTTTAATGAATAATTTAATTCAAAAAATCTGTAAACAAAGACACGACAATAATTAAATTTCAAAATAAACGTCTCGGAAGGTTTTGTATAAAGTTCTAAACAATGGTATCGTGGACACGACCGTATGTTTTACGTAAATACGTAAAACATACCATATATACTAAAAAAAAACTTTGATCATTTAGATATCGAGTGGTGTAATTAAATTTCGGATGTAGATGATAGATATGCATCAGATGCAGCTGCAGCATCAATCTGTATCCCCCGATTTTGTTATCATCAGTTTTCTGAATTGCCTCCCACTATTGAAAGACGTTATTCACGTCAAAAACGCACTGCTACTTGGCAACTCAACAAACATTGGAACCTTATTTACAGTACAATGGCGTTGGCAGTCTCTATTGTCTTCCATTTTCAAACAAAAGTCGAGAGTAACCTCGGTTAGGTTGGAGCCCAACCCTTAACTTTTAAATGCGATTTCGACGTTCCCTAGCAAAAGGAAATTGTTCAGAACATAGTTTCAGATGGGTCTTTACTCCGAGTAGTGTAGACCCTTTTACGAGTTTATATAATTGAAATAATAGAATTTAGTACGAGGAAATACACTGGATACCAACTGTATAGAGTATAGATTAATTATTACCTAGCTTTTAGTTGAGCTGTAGACACGAAGTATGAACATCTGAAATGGTTATGTACATACTATTCAATATTTATCGTCTATTAAGGGCCAGTTTTATAACGATCCGTTAGTTAAATTTTATATCAAATAGACGAAAAAATGATCTAATAGTATAATATAGTGTACTATAAACAACTGTTCGTTAGTCAACAGTAGGTATAATTTGACAGCTAGCGTTTACTGGCTCGTTACTGACTATGATAGGGTCGGTTTATCTTACGTATCGTTTATTTTGTTATTTTTGTAAATAAATGTGTTTGTGACGCGACACTTGACAGTTCTTGACAGACTACAACGAAACCATCGACAATATTCATAAAATTCGGCGTATTTTTTACGGGCAGCTACCGAATGTTTAATTTCTTTTATATAACCACCGTCAGTAAACGTTATTGACGGACCGTTAACTGTTCGCTTACCAGCACTGTAACGAACGGGAAAAAGGTATGTCGTTTATAAAACTGGCCCTAAGTAAACAATTTACACGTAATATGTTATTTTAATGGATCTAATACAGTCATATTCATGGTGATTTTGTCGTGTTGGAAAAACTAGACACCAAAATTTTTGTTCAGAGCACTGATCTGACACCAAGCCTCAGCATAACTTTTGTTTTACCCCTACATTTATTATTCATATTCATTGTGATGTTGTCGTATTGGAAACGCTATACACCAAAAATTTTTTTTGGAACACTCGGATCTGACACCAGAGCTCAGCATAACTTTTGTTTTGCCCCTACATTTATGATTTAATGGCTTGTTACGATCAACACGATCATGCTGCGTAAATAAGTGATAATAAATTATTTTGTTTTGCTGATGTTTAAACAAACTTTTTCATCAAACTCGAAATTTTGTGCACAAGACAAAATTCAAGTTACAAACACAAAGAAAGGTTGTTCGCAGCCGGAGCTGTTACTGAATAATTGATTAGTGCTGGAATCAACTTGTGCGGCTCACAAACTTAACAGTGATATTTTGTTTATAAAGATTTGTATATGTAAAAATTGTGACAGATATTAAGGGAGGCCGCACATTGGCTTTTGTCGCTTAAGCGATAGTAGCTCACGTTGGGTTGCTGAAGCGACCATCCGCACACACACTGCCTGTCGTAGACTATAGAACTGTTGCATAAGCGATTACTATGTCGCTAAAGCGACCAATTTCCCTCATAAAATCAATTGCTGGAGCGATAAGAACGGTCGCTCAAGCGTCTGTGCAGTTGCGATGCGAAGTTGTTGCAAGCAAGGATGTGGAAGCCGAATCTAGACGAAACTCGTAGCTAATTGTGTAACTTAAGTAGCTTTTGAGCAGCCTCAGTACATCCAGCAAAGCAACTGAGTTGCTTGCGCGATAGTAGCCAATGTGCCTCCTCCTTAACTATTGCGGCTTGGGAAATTTCATAATTTATTTTAAATTTTAATGGCACACTCTCGTCTTATACTGGGATGGATATATTTCGACACAGTTTTACGTCCTTCTTTCATGCATGACACGATAAAGAACTTAATATGGGATTTATGTAACACTTAAAATACACTAGGGTCGGTGTAAATCCTATTTTAACTGATCTATTGAAATTGTTGAGTTACTATTATGACTTATAATTGTTGATGAGTCAAAAGGTGACATCATAAAAGCTTCAAATCTGTGATGAGGAAATCATGATTCATTTGGGGTACTCTTTCGGGATTACCTCAAAATGAGTATCAAATGAGTTGGATATTGAAAAGGGCAACGTGCCTATGTGTTTTTAACTTTTTAATAAAAACTTTTGAAAAGTGGCTAATGGCAAGTGAAGGAAGTAGAGTGTTAAAACAAAATGTTCCTTTATGAGTGGAGAATAAATTTTTCAATGTCGTTTGCACACTTTGTAACGAGGTTTCACAAGAGATACTTTTAACTTATTAATTTATGATAAGGTTCTACATGTAATTTATGATAAGATTCATTATCTTAATATCATTTATAAGTTATTTGCTTTTCTTTCATGTTATCTTTTTTATATTATTTCTATTAATTCTGTAGTATTTTTTTTACTGTTGATATTGTAGGTATATACTTTAATTTGTATATAATTAATTGAAATGACTGTAATTGTTTTTACTTTATTATTTTAAAGAAGACAAAAAGAATAGTATCCTGGGTTTCTACTCAGCATTATCATCATCATCATCATCAAAAAATATTTTGATTGTTTATTTGATTTGAACAAGTATTGGGAGCTGGATATTTTAATTTTCCTCGTTAATTACTAAATAAAAAAATGGCATAATTAATTAAAAGTCCTTCCGTTTCAACAAACGACTAACACCGAATAACTACAAACAATTTGGAGGCTGTAAGTAAATATTTGGGCAAAGTCACGTTTTATGAGTCAGCTTTGCTGGACCGTAATTAACGCTACGATTACAAGGGTCCGTAACGTAGATAGTGACGATATTTTATGGCGTTGCTAAAAGTAAATTATTTTTCTTTATGCAATGAGCAGTTTAGATAATACTAATACCCTATATAGTAACGGGAATCTCCTTTACATAGACGTTTGATTTTTATTTTTTAACACGTTAATGACGTTAATGCAAAATATAAAACACAAAATGACTTATCGGCCATGTGTGCAATATGTATGAATAAATGCGGCCTGTATGGCCGATCACGCGTCTTCGCGTGATTATATACATACATACATACATACATACATACATACATACATACATATATATATATATATGTGTGTGTGTGCCAAGACATATATATATATCTTATTACCAAGATTAACTTATGATACTTTTTATCCTGGAACTGTCAGGTTCCCGAGTGATAGTCTAAAAATATAAAAAATTGGGCCCCTTAGTCCCATATAACTTTGAAAGTATTCCCTAATGATAATCAAACTCTCGACGGATTGCCTTTTACAAGTTAAAGTTTATATTTTTTTTTTATATATAAATAACTAGTTGGTGTTCGCGACTTTTCCGCGTTGAAAAATAAAAATATTACGCCTGACAAATCTTTATTGATTTTTAAATTTTTGACAGGCGTTGGATTTTATTTTTTAGATGATCTCCCGGAAAAACAAAGACAGACAGTTACTTTCAAATTTACACGTGTAATATTAGTTCAATTGTTAGAGAATAATTATTATATTGTAGGTAAATTTAAATTGTTGAAAGCTAATAGAATATTGATAAGTGAAAAATCATTTCGTTTAATTAAAACTCGTCCCCTTTCTTCGGTGTCCGAAAAACTCTCAAAGTAGGTATTATATAACGTTTCGACAGAGTTTTGATGAATAATTAATGAAACTCGTAGAACTTAAATATCGGATATCAGAGTCGTTTTTTTTTTAATTGGAACTTTTAATTAATGGTGATGTTTCTTAATTAAATTTCCAGCATACGACTTAGGTACTTCTTAGCTCAAAAATATCCGTGAAAGTTATGACCGAAGTAGGTACCAGATCCCTATTTTGTGCAGCCATCTCGAAGTTCATTGATGTGATAGCAGGCATCATGGTCCCATGAACGATTTTATATTTGTATATACATATAGCAAGATTAGCTTGGCACGGAATAAACTGAAATTCGAACCATTAAATACTATTTTTTTTATCTTTATTTTGAGTCTTTTGATGACTAAAATAGATAAATCTCTAATTTGCTAAACTTACTTTGGGGGACGTTGGTGTTTGTTTTCTATGTTATCTTTATGTATGTCTTTATATATCTTTTGCTACATATAAAATTTATTCATATTCTAAACTATTACTAAACACTAACTAGAGTGGTAAATATTGTATTGGCATCATCAAATAAAAAACTATTGAAAACGTTAAAGGTCACTTAACAAGAGAAATAGAAGCGTGTACAGTAAATAAGAAAATAAAAGTTGCGAACGGCGAACAAGAGGAAAATATAAAGGACAACACGCGAAAGCTCTCAACAAGTCGGAGATAAGGTTTGAAGTCTGATCACGTATGCTGGCGCAGGCAATCATTCCGGTGCGATGGTACCAAGATACGCGACATGTGATGTTAACAAGAGTTATAGTGTTTCGTGTAAGTGTTCCATATAAGTGTGTGTGTGTGTGTGTGTGTGTGTGTGTGTGTGTGTGTGTGTGTGTGTGTGTGTGTGTGCGCGCGCGTGTGCGTGCGCGTGTGCGTGAGCCTGTGCGTGAGCCTGTGCGTGAGCCTGTGCGTGAGCCTGTGCGTGAGCCTGTGCGTGAGCGTGTGCGTGAGCGTGTGCGTGTGCGCGAGCGTGTGCGTGTGCGTGAGCGTGTGCGTGAGCGTGTGCGTGAGCGTGTGCGTGAGCGTGTGCGTGTGTGTGGGTGTATGTTGAGTAGTTATGGAGTGAAAAGGTAACAGACAGGCAGACAGACAGAGTTACTTTCACATTTATAATATCGTATTAGTATTATATATTAGTATGTAGTAAAGATTAGTATGGACTTAGTATGGATGGACCAGACAAAAAGTAGATATATTTTATCAATTGTGAATTTTCTGTATATTATGAGAAAATAAATCGGGCTTATGTTTCTTATTAAAATATTCTCATATTTCTCATGTATATATCCAGTTAAAAAAAACTAGCTGCTATGCTTCGTCCTTCTCTATTACACTGCACAGCATGATTAATGCTTCTATGTAGTACATCAAAAGACGTCAGACATGATTGTGTCAGATAAGATAAATAATGTTCGAAATAAAGTCTAAGTTAATCTTCATTTTACACATTTAGGCTGTTCACAAGACTGCGCGGTACAAGTTCTACAAACTGTTCAGTCAGTTGATCCGTGCGGTATCGCGCGGTTATGTGACCTTAGCCTTAGAAATCATAATCACCCTTATTCCGTATCTTTCACTTTATGGATAACGCAACCATTATAGACATATTAACCTTTAAAATCAATGCGCTATGTCATTTTAAAGGTTAAAAATGTCTATAAAGGTTGCGTTATCCATAAAGTGAATGATACGGAATAGGGCTGAATGTCTGAAAATATAACACAGTGAGCAACAAGATATCTACTTTATTCATTTTAAAATATAAAATATATTTTTAAACACACATTAAAACCGTGTCTATCCGGGTCACGTAACGTTAAGCTCACGTTTTTCCACCAGAGGCTATCTATCTAAAACGACAGTCCACTCCCAAACCCGATGCCGTCTTGTTATTTATAACATTTCCCACAAAATTGGCCAATAAGATAAATTGTGATATACCATTTTAAGCTTAACTCCTATATGTTAAAGTTCAATACTCTAATTAAAATGTCAGAATATAGCGCCTTCTATGCTCGGCACAACTAATGCAATATTTCATTACTAAAGCTATCATTTATAACTATATATCATTTATACTTCGTTATCATTTTATAACCACAGTTTTAAAAATTGTTTCCCTACTGGAAAGCCACAGCCCGACTGAAGGATTACAGAAACGGAACTTCTTACACTCCCTCATTGAAGATGACCATACGAATATCTTCTTCTTTTCCTGTTTAACTACCTAAACCTTTTTGCTTAATAATATAATTTATTGATTTATTTATAATATAAAGAGTCAAAAGTTAACTTAATAATATTTAAATTGTCCCATAATACTGGAAAGCAGTTTGTCTAAGGGGTCTAATATGTATTAGGGGGTTAGGGATATATTATTCTATATTAACTGTAGGTACGTACAATTGGTATAATAGCGTATCTTTACAATACCTACGGCTATAAATTAAAAATATAACTAAACGCGGACCAAAAATCAAAATTCAAAAACAATTACTTTTTACAAAAAGAGTGACAGTAATTATACTAATATCAAAGTGATAGTAAGAAACCTTATCTATATCCGTCTATACATATTATAAATAAAAAAATAAAGTCGCTGCCCGCCTCTGTTTGTTTCTCCACTAACTCTTAAACCATTTTTGATTTTGATACGGTTTTCACTTATGGAAGGAACTATAAACGAAGAAGACTTGTGTATATCATTTACAAAAAAAAAATGCATCCTCTTTAGTTGAGTGAAAACCGAATTATAATCGGTCTAGCCATTCTTGAGTTTTTGCAAGACAATTGTTTTCTATATAATGTATGTATAAAGAAAGATTTAAATAAAATGTAGGCTACTAAGCTTATGTCACTTAAGGATATTGTAGCTTCTTCTTCGAGTGATTTTCCGCAAAAAATCTATCGACTCTCGCGTACCGTCGCTCTGTTATGAGGCAGCTAAGTAGACACCTCACATATAAATTTATACATAAGACAGTATGTATAAGATAATTTTTAATATATTAGCACAATATCCGTGAACAATGTGTTTTTATTACAAATACAGCGTATTTTAACAATAATGACCTAATAATGATTTCAGGAAGAAACACATCACGGGTACAATTAGGCACTTCAATTAATTACTTGAGTACTTTGAATAAAAGTACTTGAAATTCTTTCAGCGATTGTGAAAGAAATATATAAATAAAAAGCTTCTTCACTAACTTTTCTTCACTAAGGACAATTTAAAAAAAAAATGGTTAAAAAAATTTCATGTTTTCGGTCTATGTTTGTAAAAAAATATTATTTAAATATAACACAACGCGCCGCCTGAAGCGTCCATAACGGCTGAATCTGGCAGCTATTATATTTGATAAAAAAAAAACACGGCCTCGTTTTTTTCAGTGAAAAAGGTGAAAACACGAGATATTCCGTGTTTCGTAGTTGAAAAATTATTATTTAACATCTACCAGTAGAGATTTTATTTAATGTTTATTAAAATAAATGTTTTGTAAGGATTAAAACCATTACAAAATTTTTAAGGTTTTTATTAAAAGTGACAATATTTAGAGTTTAAAATTAAGGAACTCTTCCTCAATTCTCAATTTTCTCAATAGATTAATAGGATTTTATTTCGACAAAATGTTTATTACAATTACACGTCAATATTATTTTTAATAGTTTCTTTTATCCATGGCAATACAGCTGTAATTTTCGTGTAAACGCCTGGATCCTTTCCACAATCGGACCCGAAAGACGCCAGACCTACTTGGATGTTTCCATAAGTCAGAGGACCGCCGCTATCACCCTGAAAAGTATTTTTCTCTGAATTTAAATAACTGATATAAGACTATACATTTTTATAACCATCAAAAAAATGTAAGAAACTTTTAAAAAGCGTTTAATTCACTCATTCAAACTAAGATGCATTTCAGTTTGTTAGGCATGACATGTTGATAAATTGTAATGTTGTCATGTTGGAGTGAAATAAAATGTCTACACTAACCTAATAATGGTTAACAGACATTGTTATCATCTTATGTATAATACGTGTTATAGATAATAAATAAATAAAAATTAAAAATTCAATTCAATTCAAAATAAAAATGTTTAGTGGCAGTAACTATCACCTTACAGAAGACAACCATGAAATAACAGCAAGTATGATCTTTGTCCTTTATCCTATCAAGATCATCATCACATCTGCCGTACCCATTCAGATGTGACTACTTGTGACTACCTGCTAGCAAGAAAATCTATGAAGTTTCATCCTTACCGGAAGTACTTCCCAAATATCTTTTTTTTATTTTTTTTTTATTTAGGTTCACAAAACTGGTATACAATTCCATGTACAAGCAAATAAGCAAAAACAAGAACATACAAATACAGCAATTAATTCGGAATGTAACCTACTACATGTGAACACAACATACAAAAATAAAAACGTGCTAGACAGTTACAGTAAGACAAACAATAAAGTAAAAATTATAAAGTTACATATTTATGAATTAATTTCCTTGCTGAGACCGCATCTTAAAAAGTAAACGTCAAAAAGAACCTGGCATGAATCTTTTCCGTTGCCTCCGGCGCACAACATTCTTGCGGTAATCTGTCGAAGCGCTTTCAAGTATGACATCTGACAGGAACGACGTGATACTTCAGTAACAGTCACTTGAAGAAGATTCTCTGATACTGGTTGACGTGGCTGATAATCAAAAGTAAATATAATTTTATTTATTTAGAATTAGAAACTATAACACATTGGAAAGGAATTGGAGTAAGTTTTGCTAAAATATAAACTTCTTCAAGCGTGTTGTAAACAAATTCTTGCATAGTCCGCAGTACACTTCGTTGAGCGTTGTGCGAAAGGTGAAAATTTTTCTTAAGAATATAGGGAATACAGGAAAATATTTTCTCCTCTAGATTCCAAATAAATTGGAACTCCCTGTCTGTGTTTCCGAGCTCATATAACCCAAATATTCTTAAAATTCGAGTGAAAAGGCATTTTCTGGGTGAGCTCGCTCCATCGTCGGCCTCGCCTTTGCTGCACAGCTATAGGTGTTGACCAAGCTAATTATGAAAAGAATCGTTTTCCAATGTAACATTAAGTAATTATGTTGCATACTTATTATTCAAAACTTACCCCAGTTTGACCCCATCCTGTTACACATAACTGAGATCCCCTCTTAATTTTAAAAGTTTCATCTGGTAAGTTAACCGAGGTCACTTTGGAATCAAAAACCAAAGGGTTAGCCAATTTTATAATGCAGATATCAAAGTCCGCAGTTGCTATTGCGAAATTTTCATGTGATATTATTTTCTCGATTTCATACAATTCTCCTCCGTTGTCAATTGAGCTGGTTCCTACAAGTACTTTGTATTGTCGATCTCTGGAAGCATCAAAGAGCAAACTATTTTAATATAGTAGGTGTTGATATAGTAGTACCTATTGGTAATAGTATTGATTGCATTTGTTTTTATACCAATGAGTTAACTCTTCAATATTAGGTACAGTTATTCTGTAAAAGTACTGTTATCCTCTAAAAATAAAAAATAAACAACTCGTGAGAAACATTGTCGTTTTCAAAACAAAATCTTCTATAGTTTAAATAATAGTACCTACATTACTGCAGAGTCCGGGAAGTGACGGATTGCCGGACGAAGTGGTTTCAAGGCCGAGCTTTAGCGAGGCCTTGACAAAGAACTGAGTCCGGCAATCCTCATTCCGGTCGAGGCTGGTATAGTGCTTTTCTTAATAAATGTGAGAAAATAATCAAACACGTGATACAAAAAAAAAAGTATAATATGGAAAAATTATTAAAAAATTAATTTAGGTAGGTACTGAAAAAAAGTCTGCTTTTCCACTTTTTTTATTTTAATGAGTGCAAAGAAAACAGCGCCATACAGCCCAGTCATCAAATGAGCAAGCGCTCGCCGCGGCCTACTAGATTTCATCGGGCTGAGCAGCGGCCAGTAATCAATTAGTGCAAAGAAAACAGTGCCATACAGCCCAGTAATCAAATGACCGTGCGCTCGCCGCGGCCTACTAGATTTCATCGGGCTGAGCAGCGGTCAGTAATGAATTTTCATACAACATTCTTGACCTAGGCCGAGAAAGAAATGCATGAGCCAAGAATTACAAACTTCGCGGCTTGTTTTTAGTACAAGAATGCCTACATTTCCGAGCATGTTTGAGAAAAAACTTTTTTTTTTCATCTAAACCTTCATATAAAATTTTCAAGAATATTTTTTGTCAATATCTCAAAAGTATACTTTTTGTAAATACATAGCAGATATTGGATTGACAACTGTGATATGAGCAATAAAGATTGAATAGGTAAATGTTTTTTATACACTTAAGGGTAATAAATAAAAGGAAAATCATTTTATATAAAACACGTTACAAAGGCCTTAAACTAACGGTAAGTTATGAAAGAAAATTATCATAATAATAGAGAAGCATCTTACGGTAATATACAATGGGCCGCTGTCAGCACAAATTGTTCATGTATGATGGATGCTCCGCACCAATGATATGTGCCGTTCAAACGAAGTGAAGCCATGAAGGGCACTTCTTCAATGGAGATTCGGTGGCCGCCGATTATTTCTACTTTGTCATGTTGAAGGCCGATAGCTGGTGAAATTTATAAAGTTAGAATAGGTGGAGTAAAGCCTTTATGGGTATGTGGGACTTATACCCATCGGCGGCAAATATGAGACCCGGGGACACAGCGAGGAGGTGGACTAAAGCCTGAAATAAAGACTAAATTAAAGCTAAACTAAATTATTTTTATATTTATTTAAGCACATTAAAATATTCTTTAATTTAGTCTTTATTTCATTTATAGCTAGATCAGGTACTTTTGAAGATATTGAAGATTTTCTAACCGACCCTTTTTCTTTGGGGTCCAGTGTATGTTTAACGGTTTAGCATATTTTTGAGTCTTACACCGAGAAACTTTAAAATAACAATTGTTTCATTTTTATATTTCTAGTCTACTGTTTTCGTCATTAAATTTTCCCAAAAAATAAACATTGTAACAAAGCAACACTTTGCAAACATTGACGTAGTTAATAATTTTAATTTAAACTTACTATGTCCACAAACAAATCCAGTTACAAAGCAAGAAATAGTCAACAAGACTAACAATGTCGAGGACATTTTAATGAATGTTGGAAAACCATGACGTACTTCGTTTAGAAAACAATTAATTATGAAATTTCGGCGCAAACGATTTCAGATAAAATGTTTTATCAAATAAATTAAAAATGTATTTTTAATATTAATCAATTTTATGATAAACAACTGAATTTTTAACTCTTTGTTTTTAATGTTTCTAATTAATATTTGTATGTAGTTTTATATCATATTATTATTTTTTTCTATAATTTTATCGTTGTGTTTATTTAAAAAGTTTTCCTAAAAATATGAAAGAATGAAATTATACCTACTTATATGTGAAATTTCATCAAATCAGTAGCTTAATTTTTATATTAATATTTATAATTTATATATAGATATTTGTATGGATAGTGTAATGAGTATTTAGTATGAGTTTTGGTTATAAATATTTTTTTTTTCTAATAATGACATTGTTATAAACAATTTTGAAAGAACTTTGAAAAATTTAAGACGGCTTGATGAAATAAAAATAAAAATCGAAAGTTTCATCAGGCAGCCTGACGGTCTACTTGATTGGCAGATGGCTACCTTGGCTATAGGTGCTTCAAGTGGGCTGACGACTTGAGTAGAATATAAGATAAATAAATGAATATACTTAGGCTCTGGCATTCACTCACTCAACGAAACAAAACAGCACCCCTATTCCGTATCATTCACTCATATGGATAACGTTCATATAAGTGAATGATATGGATATCATTCATATGGATAACGCAACCGTTATAGACTTATGAACCTTTAAAATCAATGCGATATATCATTTCGAAGGATAAATATGTCTATAACGGTTGCGTTATCCATAAAGTGAATGATACGGAATAGGGCTGATGATGTCTTAATATGTGTAATTCAATTTTTGTTAAAATTAAAGTCCTATATAGAATATTTGTTCAATATATAGAAGCCCCTATCGGAGTTTGGTACGACACAGTCAGTGTCGAAATTTGGACGGCCGATTAAGTTGCGTCAGTCGCTCAGCTGAGTTGCTATCCATTAATTCTCCTGTGGGCTTCTCCGCAAATGTATTTTATCTGTCTGTCTCGAATCCGATGCTTTCTCGTTTATTTCATTTGGGAATACGTATACTTATCTATGAGAGAAACTTTTCAGATATTGGCTCTGTTGTCACAAAAGATTTTCGGCTACAACGCACTTTAAAATATCTACAATCTATAAATTAGGTATTTAAAATAATAAATAATAGCGTTTAGCCTCTTTCGAAGAAGATACTTAAGATATGGGTTCGAATTTCGGAATGGGTCGTTAGACAGACTAACGTACCACTTGATGGTAGTTGGCCACCGTCGCCTCTCATACAAGCTACGTCGCAGTTACCCTCAGGTGCTGCAAGTTCGCAGCTGATTAAGAAGGAAAATATATGCTCTGGCATACTCAGATATTTTACGGTGGTTCCATCCATCCATTTTTATTTTCTAACAAAATTTTAATTTAAGATATTTAATATAGTATTTATAATTAATTTTATTATATTCATCATCATTATCTTTATGTTAACTCAATTAAAGTTATCCTCATTTTTAGTCTTCATACTAAAAACTATAGTTCGGTGTATATCCAGTCATTATAGTAGGTACATTGTGGATATAAAGGCTCTATATCTTAATTAATATTAATTAATATTGTATGTATTATGAACTAGCGGCCAGCTCCCGGCTTCGCCCGGGGTGTATTTTTTCTAATAAAAGATTTTTTTCTAAAATAAACGTAGCCTAAGTTACTCCTTATTACATCAGCTATCTGCCAATAAAAGTCCCGTCAAAATCGGTCCAGCCATTTCAGAGATTAGCCGGAACAAACAGACAGACAGACAAAAATTGTAAAAAATATTATTTTGGTGTATGTACCGTATAAATATTCATATGCATGTAGTAAAAAAACGGTTATTTCAATATTACAAACATACACTCCAATTTAATTTATATGTATAGATGTGGCTACTAAAATTTTCTGTTCAGTTCAGTTTCAGCTCTCGTTATCCGCGATGAAAGAAGATAGTTAATAGAAAATTTATTCTGCCTGTTTCTATAAATTTTTCACTGTTCGTTCTAAGAGGTTAATATACATATTTCAAAATTATATAGGTAGATTATTTAAATTCATTAAATTCTATAAAAATTGTGCACAAAATTTACGTTTTTTTAAAGTGTGCGCAAGTAATCGCCAGCACGATTATAATCCCATTATTATAAAACAAAGTCCCCCGCCGCGTCTCTCTGTTTCTATAATGTAACATTATTCTAGATGGACAAAGGCTATATATTATTTATATAAATATTAACTCCCCCATTTGCTCTCAGGCGTACCTAAGCGGGATGCAAATCACCTAGTTAATACAAAAAGTAACGGAACCACAATATCCACTGGTAGCGCCCGTTCCATCAGTAAGTTATTTTAGGAGATCAAGTTTCAATTAGTGTTGACGCCGTTTTACCTATATATGCACACACATAGCACACATACAAACAAACGCATCACACGTATATCTACCTACGTATTTATCTACTAGTGGCTCGCTCCCGGCTTCGCCCGGGGTGCTTTTTTGCAATCCAGCCGATAAATTACTTAAACCTTATGGAACTCACAGATAAATAATTGCTGTATTGAATAAGTATCAACAGGCACTATGTTAATAATATTATATAATTAAAAAAATAATAATAAACAAAATGAGATATAAACTATCCTATCTTTTAAGTTGGATCAAATAACAGATACTTATGAAGTTTGATCAAAGTCGGTTCAGTAGTTTCAGAGTTTGTTCCGGACATACACGATGTCCCGAACATACATCGTGACACGAGATTTTTATATATATAGAAGATTTATTCCCTTTTCCCACCCTTCAAATCAAGACAGACGATTACAAGTTGTCGCCGCGCTCGCATATCGATCCGCAAAAATTAAACTGTACGCGTGTGTGTGGTATGTGATAACTTTAAGAATCAACGCTAAATTAATAAAAAAAACTATGGAAAATTGTGGTAAAACCGAACCAGCGTTGGGGGAGCAGGCGAACCTTAGGATATATTACCGCTAAGTCTGTCTTTCCCCTTCCTAAATTCACCAATTAGAACTTTATGTTGTATGTATGTTGTTAGTATGTATGTGTTTACATACATTTACAATGAAAATTTTCTAACAAAGTTATTTTTTGATCATTTCCTAAGTATCAGTTATCGTACGAGAGATACCTTTATTAGGCAGTTAAAACGGGCTACGATACGCAGGTTTACAAGGTATATATACATCACTGACTGTATTTCATTAATAAAACAAACATTTAACGCGTTTTATTGGACCATTATTCTTGTCGTCTAATTAAAATACAGCCCCGAGCACAACCACTCTTATAATTTATCTATGTATATTTAAAATAATGTCCTCGTATGAAAATAAAAATGAAAAAAATATTTTTTTTTTCCTTTTCACGAGCCTGTTGGATGAGTGGTAAGGGTTCGATTCCTGGCCGGGTCAAATTTGGAAATGAACTTTTCAAAGTTGGCTCTGGTCTGGATTGGGAAAGTAGTGGCAGGGGCACACTGCGCTTCGCAGTCATTTGGGTAGCCCATTTGAATAAAGGGTTATTCATATATATATATATATATACTGTTTTTTCTGTAAGAAGGTGGTTACCGCCGCCAGGACGGGCTGCCCAAAAGACTGAACCGTGACCGCCGTGGAAAAGCAGCATATGTGAATAAAGGGTTATTGATATATGCTGTTTTTTCACGATGGTGAATCATCCTTTATCTTTCTATGATCCATAAAACCTATTAATTTGTACAATTTAAGCATAGGTTTAATTTAATATCTAATTAAACATTTTGTTACCCTTGTTAGAACTGGCAACAAAACTATTGCAAACATATTATGAATGTTTTTTAATGAAACTGACTAACTTCTAAATTAACCACGAAGCTAAAAGGCAATAATTTAAAAAAAATAGGTTGAACAAATTGAGGTTTTGAAATCGACTGAACTTCTATTTCGAGTTTCCTTTTCCGTTGAATGTTGTTGAAATGAGAATTTACAAGTGGTATGTGTATGGTTGTTTTTAGGGATCTGCATATTGTGTTATTTTTTATTTTTTGGGTTTCTTTAAGTAATCAAAGTTATTTGGACTCAAAGTTGCAAAAGACTGACCAAAGAAAAATAAATAATTAACGATTATACGTATGTATAGACTTGCCGATAGACCCTAGCTCCCACGAGAAAGGTAATTAGGGTGATAAAGGCGTTTTATATAAATGTATATACACACTTATATAATGCATACACACACTTATATAATATACACATATTTTTATTAATTAATTATCACTTATAGGGTTAAAAAATATCCTTCGCCCAAGTTATCTGTACCAAATTTTAAGGAAAATTTTTAGTTAAGACAAGGAATAACCTGCAACCGAATACAATTTTTACCAAAATGAATCTAAGAATCTACGAATTAAGGTGCAACATTGCACAACAAATATTTGTAGTTTCTCGGAGATCAACCGAACCGACATCCCGTGTGATAAAAATAGCCGATTAATACTTCGGTAAAGAACTTAAGTTAATTAATAAGCTTAATTAACTTAAGTTTTTTTCTCTGAAAAAATATTTTTTTGTATAAATCTGTCCGATTCAGACTTTCTTAAATATAGTCTTTTATGCACTGTATTTTTTATCTAAGTTTTAATTTTACTCTAAAAAGTCAAATTAGGCGATGAAAATAACGATTTTCTGCTAAGTCCTCGCCTTTAGCAAGGTCGAAGCACTACACTTAATTGGAGATCGAGTCAAATAAAATTATGAAAGCGTTCTTTAAAAAAATGTACTGAACCGAAGTGAATATTTAAAATGCTCTAGTGAATAAACCACGAGTTTGGATTCTCTACACATCCCTCGAGGTAAACACGGTTCGTCAGAGAACCGGAGCGAGTGAAGCATGAATGTGAAAAGTTGGATTATTTTACCGCCTTTTGCCGCAGCTATTTTTATGGGAATTTCTGAGTTAGGTAAAAAAAACAGTACAACATGCTTCATACAAACAATGCTGGATTACAATTTCTCTCACTCTTCAGCCGTATACTCCTGATGGAGCGGCCGTGGTTATATGAAAAGTCTGAATCTGACAAAATCGTTTTTTACACCTTTCCATAACTCTCATAGGAAAAATAGTAGCACTGGTTGCCCGTTGCCTTCAGCTCCAGTTCTTTCAGAGATTATTTGAATCGCAAAGCTG
Organism: Synanthedon andrenaeformis; assembly: GCA_936446665.2. Lineage (NCBI taxonomy): Eukaryota > Metazoa > Arthropoda > Insecta > Lepidoptera > Sesiidae > Synanthedon > Synanthedon andrenaeformis. The sequence goes on from OW387796.2 coordinate 7,026,289, forward strand.
CTGTTGCCTCGTGAAGATTTCATTCTTTTAATAAATAGGTATACATATATAAGCATAATTATGTTACGGTAAATGTGATGAAAATAATGAAAAATAGGTTACTTGTGTCCTCGATTTCGTAAGCGTTTAAAAATAACAGATATCACATAATTACTTATACACCTGACAAAATATGTAAAGCTATATAAAGGCTGACAAACATTGATCGCCTGAGATGTATCTTTATAGTAGCTGGTGCCCGCTGCTTTGCCCGCGTGAAATACTCGTATTTATCATAATTATGTCCAACGTGATATTCTATTCTAACTATTAGTATAGATTAGTATAGATAATTCATTACTGTTTTCGCTAAAAGTAATAAAACGAACAATAAAAGTTGCTTCCTTGCTTTAGTTTATTGGTAACAAAAAGAGAATATGTGCTAAAGAGTAATTATATATTGCTTAAAACAATTAAATATTAACTGCTAAGGAGTGGAACTCATTGCCTGGCCTGTGTTTCCTCAAAACGACACCCTTTGGGACTTCAAACTGGGGTTAATGGGCATTTACTAGGTAAATATATAATAGTGAAGACAAAAATTGCACCCTGAGCGAGCTCGGGAACGGGTCACTGGTTATTTATAATCACACTGTTAGTAACATATACACAACTTAGAATTTACATACACCTATGTATTTTGATCTTTTGAAATCATATCTCAATGACAGAAATTCAGAGGGTAATATGTATGTGAACAGGTTACAATACAAGGGTCGTTGTCAGAGAGTACTACTGATTAGAATAGAGATCCATTCGTGCCTTACTGATGTAATTTTAATGATCTACCTTTTAACATTAATACGAGTAATCTTATATATTTATTAATTAATATTTGAGTTGAAAGGACTAGAATCCTTTTAAAAGTCTGTTAAGTTAACATATAAAAAGTAATTTTCTATAGAAATATAAAATATAACTGCACATTATCAACTAATTGTGTCGATAAACCCCTTATTTATTATCATACGAATATATATACCTATATAACCAATTTAAACACTAAAAGTAGACAATTTTAAACAATTTAAACACATAAAAAAATAGAAACACTATATTTTTTTTATTTAAGTTCCGCAGGCGGACAGACTGACAGTCCACTCAATGGTATGTAGCTACCGTCAATTAACGCTATAAGGGTCGCAAGAACGCTGCCGACCATGGGACCATGGGCTCAGATTAAAGAGTTACTGGCATGGGATAAAGGATAAGGAATAAAGGGGGAACAGGGGAATTAATTAAACACAATATTAAGTGTCCACTTTCACATAAATATTGAGATACACTATTTGTTAGTATATTTTGTAAAGTTATACAAAATATTGTAACTATGTTTTTACAGTAACTACGTCTCAACGAAACTCGAGTTCTATATAGTTATAGATAAATTCAACGTAATAACTTTTATCAATAGTATCAGCAAAAGAAACTGGTGGTAAATAATAATATAGTATTTTAAGTTAATAGTAAGTTTGCATTAGGCCAGCATCTAGCTTTGCAGGAAAGACGAGTCCCACTATGGAGCGAGCTAACCCAGAAAATGCCTATTCACTCGAACTTTAAAAAGGTTTAAAAAGTATTCATAGTAGAGAGTAGTTTAATACTACTTTTAAGCAGTATTACTGGTAGTAAAAATTCCTTTACTTACACACAGACACAGCAACACTGCTGATGTATCTACTTGGCGATTTATAAGGAGATAGTTTTAAAGAGCCATATGGGTTGCCTTACACAATTTAAAAGTCATATCGTAATAAAAAATGATGCATATGTTGAGAAAAACTATTTAGAATTTATCTGTAACAAGTTCTAGTGATGTAAAAGGCGCTACGTAAAAATATCATTGCAATATTGGAATCGTTCCAACTCACAAAATCACCGTTTCTGAAAAAACATATTTAGGTAGCTGTTAAGTAGATTGGTCGGCTCTACTCCAAGATATATATAGTGAAAATAATATTCTTGTAACTCTAATAAGGTTTCTAATCTTGGTAAATTTATTGTTTTTAACAGTTCTAATATTATAAATGCGAAAGTTTGTGAGGATGGATTGGATGGATGAATATTATTTACTCTTTCACATAAAACTACTAAAGGATTTTGGATGAAATTTGGCACACAGATAGTTTATTATCTGTATTAACATATAGGAGACTTTTCATGCCGAAGCATGCAGCGGAATGCCGAAGCGTACCATGCCATTCAATATTATTAAATTATCTTGGAAGAATTATTGTTAACTTTTAGATGCTTTTTAGATTTGCACACCGCTTGTCGGATGAATATGTGGACATTATCTATTTAAAAAAAAACAACTTATGTATATTCAGCAAAAAAAATTATTTTGAATTTTAATTCGAATTTTAAGTCTTTCTCTAGTTAAATCACTGAATAAGGGGAGTTTTGATAAATCTGTCTTACAACTTTTTTTTCTGCACCCTCGACAACGTGTATACAAATCATCAACGATTCAACGATGTAGTTGAGTAGTTCAACTACATCGTTGAATCGTGAAAGCGTAACAAATAAACAAACTTAGTTTCGCATTTATAACATTGTTCCAAATTCCTGGTACTTAACTACAGTGGTTAAAGATCATTATGAAATTTTCACACCCTCCCCAGTTTTTAATGCTCCATATCAAACCAACCGTCATCCCTGCCTGCTGCCTGGCTGCGTCAGTTCATCTCGATTCCTCCGAGGGAGCGGTCGCGTGGCGGTCGCGCGTCGTCTGCAAATGTTTTCGCGTTGAACTTACGTGAACTTAATGTAACTTAAATAAAATATATTTAATAAAATAGATATCAAGTGTTAATAGATATCGAGTGATAGTGTTATTTTAGTGAATTATTTTTAAATATTGATTCTAATAATTCGTATAAAATTAACAATAAATAAAATAAAATATATTTTTAAAATTAAATTTAACTTAATATTTAGACTAAATGTGTCACTTTTTCAGTATAATATCTTTCCCAACTATTTAGATTTTTATGTAACTAATATATATTAGTGTGTGTATTTAATTTTACTGAATTATTTATTTATTTTGCGAAACATGAAAATAATCGAAAAGCGACTTTAAACGAATGCGTTTAGTGTTAAATTCAATAAAAAAATTCTAGTGAAAATGTGTTCAGGTGTACAGAGTTTGTGTGACGTCATTGCACTGAAATGAACAGATTCGATTATAGCTCCAAACAAGATAAAGACGATGACGATAAATCGAAAGGGAACTGTACAAAGCAAAACAAACTTCTTGGTGAGTTTTAATCATTAAGGCGTGATATTTTCTGAAATTATCACTTTTATTTTTATTTTGTTGTAAATTTAACTTAATAAATCTATATCATACTATATATCTTTAATACAGTTATAGGATAGATATAGATATACAGGGCGTTCCAGACCACCCGTCCAGCCTTGTTATTCGGAAGAGTTTCAAAAAAAAAAATCAAAACAAAAAAACACGTATAAAATATTTTTTGAAACTCTATCCAACCATACTAAAAACGCCCCCCAACCAACCCAACGATTAAATGTTATACAAAAAAATGACATCAGTGCAAAGTGCAATGCGAACTAACTAAATAATCACAATTAATATTAAATAATAAACTATAAAATCAATCAATAGTTTATAGAGAAAACACCTGTCTACAATTTCATTTCAAAGATAAAAAAACGAATTACGATTAGTTTTTTTTAATTGTTATAATCTTGTAAAACAATCTAAAATTTATAAAAAAATGTACTGTCATAGGGATTGCAAAGTGTACCTTATCTTTAAAATGAAATTGTAGACAGGTTAGAAGTGTTAAGTAGTGTTAGTCGTTGGTCAGTGTTTTTTAGGCGAAAACACTACTCCTCGCAGTCATAAACAAGATGAGATATCTCTTTTGGCGGCCGTAACCACTGTCTTACACAATTCCACACTGAATTAACAACATAAATGTACTATATTGCTGTAGGGTTTATATTCAAAACAAAATAAATAAATTAATTAATTAATTAAAAAAATATCCTTCGCTTATTCTTTGTATGAAAAAACAGTATTGGCTTTTAGTCAATAATAATTACTATAACCCGGGTAAGAAACACCGGGTTATGTGAGATTTTTACTCACTTCCTTAGTGAGGTGACTCACTATAAGTAAGTCAATAAAGCATCCATGTCCGGTGAACATCTATGTTAGTCGGTAAGTAGCACATCCGTCCGTGTTGTCTGTTTAGCTGATCCTCGAAAACAGAGGGAGAATGGCTTGGACTACGCGCTTATTCTCACACCACTCCTCGAGACTTCCGCGCCATGTCTGTTATGCATGTCGTTGCTCTTCTTGCCGAATCTCCTCCACCGTTCCACTTGGGATACATTCGCTTCCCAAGCGTGTAGGGCAGACTCTGGTGAAGATTCTGGCATCCATGTCCGCCAGAATAATCCGAGGGGACGGAAAGCGCATCAGTAAAGTGGCCGCTTCGAAGGACACCGTACGGTATCCTCGGGCGACCTAGGGGCATAATGAGGTCACCATAAGGTCTATACATAAACCTTTTTACATTTTCTATAACGTAAACCTAGCGGCATTAATGGTTAATTATATTACTTTCAATAGTCTGGTAACTATAACTGTTAAGGATATCTCTATTGTTTCTCTCTCCCTGATTCTATGCAATGCTTTCAATAATAACAACTTTTGCAGGGTTCACCATAAAAGCCTTAATGCCGGTAATTAAGTGGATACGTTTATTGCGTTACTACCCTAATGGATTCCTCTTAGACGTTTTTCCTTTTCCTCGAGTGGATATCTTAATAATATTAACTTCCTTTGTGTTACAGAACTAGTTGTGTAGTCTAAACTAGGCGACCCGTCTGGCACCAGTGACCACTTATTTATGATAAGATAATCAGACAGGCTGACGTGACGGTCCACTTGATGGTAGCTTATATGCAAGAAACGCAACAGATGCTTCAAGTGAGCTGCCGACCATGGTAGGCTTAGGGATTATCATAAAATAATCAAAAAATTTAAAATTTAAAATTGTAAAATAATTCTCTTTTATGTACCTAGAATTAGATCACTTATCTACTCAACAACATTTACTTTACATTGAACGATCTCTTTGTAAAATGATCGCGACATCAAATGTAAACCTAGAGCTTTTATTATTGACGAAAATTTCCGACAGATTAAATCTTTGCTAAGAAATTTTGCATGCTTGCAACTTGCAGATGGTGTGTGTTTGGTGGATACGTTTGAGAGTTGTTCATTATGAATTCATAAATTTAGAATGGGTCATCTATAACTGCTCGTCTAGTTACTGCCTAAAATTATAAGATACAATAAAAGCCAAGAGACAATAAAAGTTATACCAGATATTTGGACAAGTGTGAGGCGCTCGACCTTTATAAACAAAAACTTGCAATATTGCCCTTAGGTGGATCTGACCACCGAGGAAAAGTACAATTCACGGTTCATTTGTATATTTGTTTTATGTGCGCATAATCTAGCCGCTTCGGAGATATTGACCCACCAATAAGAGATAGCGATTTTTAGCTCACTGCGCCTGTTAAATAGGAAATTAAACATTTTTTATTATCTAATATAATATATCTATTTTATGTTACTTGAGAAACTAATACGTATTGTTTATATTAGATAAGAATTTTCAACTGTGGTACCAATTTTCGTTCGTCTATAACATAACAATATAGATATTTAAATTTCTTCTCTTGTTCCAGAATTGGACCTGGATTACCTGGAACGGGGTGGAAGCGGCACAATGACAGTCAGCGGGGCTCCAAGCGTGGAGCCCAGCCCTGACAGCTTGGACCTTATTAAAGTGGTGCTGCTTGGTGCACCGGCTGTCGGGAAAACTAGTATTATCCAGGTAATTTGGTATATCAGTTAACGATTCTACAAAGAATATCTAGAAATAGAACTACACTAAAAAAAATGACATACATCACAAAATTAAAAGAACTTTATAAGAAATTAGCGGCCTGTTCCCGGCTTCGCCCGGGGTGCATTTTTTTTTACGTAAAAATCTTCCCTGATTATCTCTCTATCCATGAGTGAAGACAGAATTAAAATCGGTCCACCCGTTCTCGAGTTTTGCGCTTAGCAACACATTTAGGGATTCATTTTTATATTATAGATACGACCAGGTATGGACGCATTATAAAGATAAAATGTTACACCAAACCCAGAATAGGTCGATTCGCTGTATAGGTAAAACACCGCTCACAAGAACACATTAACACAATAGTAACTCAAAAGCCATTTCAGGGCACCAATTATTGGTTAGTAAAATTCCTTCGCCTCTTTTTACACGTCCTTGCATAGTGCTCGACATTATTTAGAGCTTGCTCCAAATTTCTTTTAGCTCCCCAAACCTTTCCTATGTCTTTTATGGCTAGTACGTTCCCAGTGATATTGAACTATTTGCTAATATCTATATCATGGACGATTCGTGTCATTATCACTAAAAACGGAATCTTGACTTTTAAGAGAGTAGCAGTTCCTAGAGAAAAAAAAAGACTATACTGAAATATTTTCTTTACAGCAATTCGTTTGGAGCGACTTCACAGAAGAGTACACGCCAACAGACCGCAAACACACCTTCTACCCTTCGGTGATCATCAACGAACACTTGTATGAGGTCAAAATTACTGATGTGCCGGTCATCCCTTACTTCCCTATAAACTCTTATTACGAGTGGGCACACTACCGCTTTTACGGTCTTAGGAACGCCACTGCTTACATACTAGTTTTTGATTTGTCCAACGTTGAGACATTTCAATATATAAGGACGTTGCGTGATCAAATGGTGGAAAGTAGAGACATGAGAAATGTTCCGGTGCTCGTTGTAGGAAATAAACAGGATTTGTTGTGCAGTAATACCCCTTCTGCAGCCAGCGGCTTGCAGCAACTGGCTCTAGCGGAGAGCGCTTGTGGTGATTCCAGGGAGAAAAGACGGAATATTGTTAATCTTGTCCGGAAGCATTGGAAGTGTGGATATGTGGAATGTTCAGCGAAGTACAACTGGCGTGTTATTGCTGTATTTAAGGAGTTAATGGAGATGATAGACGCTTTAGAGTGGAGCGGTGGTGGTAGGAGCGCGGAGCCTCCACCAGATTCGTCAACTGGTGGGGCAGCAGGCTCGCACGACAATAGGTGTATACTTGCTTAGCGTTGCTGTATTTAGGATATTGTTCAAGGACTTAGTTAAAAGTCGGTGCAATTTGTCTACACTTTTGAAAGCAATTTCTGTAAGTTTTGCTATAAAATGTTTGATTGCCTGAAAGTCCATCCTGGTTATATCCGTCTACAGTTTTCATAGTTGACTCGAGATGTTTGGTATGACCATATTTTCGACTTGGACTTATATAATTTAAGAACATATTTTTTAAAATTAATCTTACTGAAGCTGCAATATATTTTTAGTAGCAATAAGTATAATATTATTAGTAATTCCATATTTCATTAGTAACAAATTTAACTAAATTATCCAAGAAATTTTGTTATTATAAGTTTTTTTTTTAAATATATTATATATATAGAGGATACTAATTTACTAATATTAGGTTTCGTTACTAGCGTCTTCCTACCAACTGCAATCAGATCGCGCAAATAAGTAGGTACGTACTGTGGGCATAGGTATATGGAACTTAATATTACAGCTATTGTTTCCCCAGTGTCTGAAATTTTTGGCACAAAATTCTTTCTGGCATTATTCCAAAACCGCCTACAAATTCCATATTCCTGCACATAAATTTTTGAAAAGGTCCTAAAGTAAACATGTAGCTCACACCTTTTAATATGTTATTAGGTAAGAGACGATATTGGGTCTGTGGACACCGAAACCGTAAAGGATAAAACGTCAGTCAATATTGCGTTGCCAAGTCGAAGAAAATATTGAGGTAGAATAAGGTTTACGTAAGCGAAAATATTTATGACATGGAGACGTCCCAAAAATGTTGCGAGGAAATTCATCTGTGAATACAATATTGAGAATGCTCACGATTTCAGAATATTAAATTCTTCTTACACTTTTGTCTAGCTTATTTTTTTATTTCATTGCCTAAAAATAGTCATTAGACTAAACAAAATACAACAATTAAATAACATATTAAATCCGCTTCCGTTCCATTAAAACCAAATTCCATTGTCGCCTGTTGTCCTTTTCGATAATATTTAAAAAAAAATGTAAATTGATTAGTAGTCCAGAAATGCACAAATCCATGGTCACAAATCTAAGGTCACACAAATCCATATGGTCCCTAACTATGGCCTTCGTAATAAGGCCAATAGATAGACAAAAGAAAGTTGCCGACTTAAGAGCATTCATGCCTCAGAATCACGTTGGAATCAAAATTTATGATTCCCGACGCATCATAATGCCATGATGTATTTTTTTTCTGTTGAAGAAAAATCTTCAATTGCGTTTTTTTTTAAAGTAATTTTGCTGGCTAGCTGTAATTTTGCTGGGTTCATAAAAATCACGGCAGATAAAAAGACATTTAGCGCGCAGATTTATAAAATGTCGTTATTTATAAAAATTCAGATTTTTAAACCATATCTGAACAATGAAAAAAATAAATGAAAACAATATAGATTTATTGATAGTTAGTTATAAGTTTTATGACAATTCAAAAATCTTGCTATAGATTTTTTTGTTACTTGCAACTGTATACCAGTTCCCTTACCCATACCCTTGCAATATAAATATTCCCTTACCATACCAATAGCAATGGGATAGTGTGGTAAAATGCATTGTAAACACGCTCAAACTTCATGAAAACTATATAATGATGATTGGAAAGTATTTCTAGGAGCGTTTCTTTTCAGGGTACTTTTACACTTTTCTATACTATCAAAAATTTTATGATATTATATTTTTATGAAACACTCTTAGCGAGAGAACTTTTGTACTAACACTAGTATACTCAATATGATATTGATATTTACATAAAATATCAATGGTATTTCACAAAAAGTTGCTCTCTAAATAAAAGTGGTGGCAAAAAAGTGTATATTAAATTCCGCGAAAAATATTTACTCTGTGTTGTGCTTTTTAAACCTTTGTGCTTCCCAATGTTGTAAATAAGACTATTGTATTTATTATTTCAAACGTTTCTAGTTTCAGTTCTAGTTTTTACTTTGTAAAATAATTGTTCAGATTATATTAAAGAAAAAAAAACTATATAACTTAATGCGATTCTTAAAATAATACAATATCCCTACATTTGCAAGCCGGACTTAAAACTGTCAATATTTTAATTATTTAATAAAAAAAATTGAATTTATTAATATATTCCTTTAACAATGACAATACTTTCGAGAAATGTTCATTTAAAAATTTTAATTTAAAAATATAGGTAATATTAACGAACTTTGTTAATTATGAACGAAAATTAACTTTTGAGGGCGGAATTTAAATCACTCCAACTATCTACTAATATTGTATTAATAAAAAATGTAAGTTGGTTTGTGTACGCTTCAAAAACTCAAGAATGGGTAGACCAATTTTAATTCGGTTTTCACATATGGAAGATTTTTATATATAAAAATTGCACCCCGGGCGAAGCCGGGAGCGAGTCGCTAGTTTATCTATATTTAAAAAAGTGACAGATTTATCTCAAATGAAGATAAATTTTCAATTTAATAATTTATTTCATTTCAATATTTTTTAAAACATTTAATTAATTAATACATTTTAATCTGAGCCACTTTTGATTTCTGAATGTTATTTTTTTTTTATAAATTCTTATAAAAATATTTACAATGCATTCATTTATTTTAACAAATAGTACATAAGTTACTCACTAATAGGTACGTATAGCACAAAGTTGTCGAAAGAATATTATAAGTATAGATGTGTTGGTTAGATATTGAGAAAGGCTGCTAAAGATTGTTGAAAATTTGTTGCATTTTATTCTAATTTAAATAAATATATATAGTACTTAATAAATATATATTACGTACTGCTTGACGCAAGCATTGTAAATAAAATGTTCACAGTTATATTGTAAGTTAAGATAGCATAACGTGATGTTGCACTGCAAAATGTAATATTTTGTTATATTATCACCTGAGATTACTGTGTTTTAGCCACTCCCTACAACGTCAGTGGTGAAATAATGGCGAATACTGATCGTCCTGATATCGATCGGTCTAACTAATGAGGCTTCAAAAAAGAGTTCATGTTTTTTTTAATTTTTTTTTAAATATTTGTTACGCGATTACTCCGCTAATTATGAATTGATTTTGATGATTCTTTATTTCTTTGATGGGTCATACAGTCATACTTCAGAAGTTTTCCCATATAAATTTTATCGAAATTGATTTATTGTTTTTTTTTTTAATTAAAAACAATAATTTTGTATATTTTTACGCGATTATTCTGCCAATTGTAAATAAATATAAATAAAAACACACTTACTTCCCACTAAAAAATTAAAAATATTTTTTTTTAATAATAACAAAAACCGACCTATAATACCTACATGTCCTTCTTAGCTAGCACCGACTCCAAAATGTACTGATTATAAATTGTAAATAGGTATCAATAATTTCGTTGATTGTCCTTTAATGCTCTTGCTTTGTAGTAATAAAATATTATTTTCGACTTTTTAGTTTAAGTTTGTGCATTTTTTTTAAACATTACAAACAGAACAATATATAGCCTAGTGTAGCTCAAATCTGTATCATCAACTTTAATATGATTATTGTGGTCTGTGCGGCCTTGTACAAAATGTGGCTAGTCTTAGTGTTATACCTTTGATTTGTAAGTTATTAACTAATTTAGAAATCATGTCATGATTACTTGTTTTTCTTGGCCGAAAGTGTAATGCGTGAACTGTTTGAAACGGTGTCGATAAAAAAATACATATACAAATGTTACACGGTGCAATAAAATGATGTTGTGAACATTTATATAAATTATTGTGTATCATTTATTCATCCAACAAAATAATAATTGAATTTTCCTGAAAAATAAACAAAGTACAATGAAACAAAGGCAGTACGTGTGGACAATTATGTTCCTTCGGTGGACTCTACAGCAATCGTAATAACCCCGACTGTGCCATTTCTTTCATTATTTTCCCTATCCCTATCCCTTCCCAATCCCTTGTCTTTAGTCCTACTGCGGTCGGCAACACACCTTGCGGTCTGCTGCAAGTGAGTACCTATGTTATAGGCGACAGTGGACCGTCAGTCTGTCGTCTGTCTGTCTGTCGAACTTATAATAAAAATAATAAAGAAATTAGTCAAGAACGAGTCGTGCGACTAATAACAAATAATAAAAATTTTGGAGCTGGTAGGATTTGAGGCTATAAGGAACCACCGCTTAAGCTAATGCATAGCTGTAAATATTGTAAAGATATACTTTAATACTTTACTTTAACATCCATTTAGCAGCGCTCATAAAACCGGTGTTAAAACAGCTTGCAATTATAAATGTGAGCTTCATGCATAACAATAATGCTTCTTCTTTAGAGAAGAGTTAATATGCCATTAATCTGAAAAGCACTCTAGCAACTTAGGAATAGGAACGCAAATTGCTTTTAGAAGCACTAATGAATGCCTTTGTGAAACGGTTTCACCGGCGCTTTACCTATGCTTCGTATATTACTGCACGAACACAGTCTAAATTGCAGAAATTAATAGACCTTTCATGTATTATTCACTTTACTTGTAAGCTATTTTTTTTAAGTACCTATACCTCGTCAAATAGGCTGACGGATTACAAGAGCAACCTTTGGTTTTTGAATACTGCTGCTTCTGAAAATGTAAAAAATTTGAAATTGTAAACTTTATTTGGTATAGATAGGTAGGTAGTGTGGCGAAACTATCTAATAAGAGCCGATAACTCGTCAACTTTTCCTTTGAGCCCCGAAGATACACTATTATGAAGGATCCACTTACAAAGAAGATTGGGTAGGCGCAGTAAATAGTACAGACAGACGCTAGATGTTAGAAGGCCATAGTGCTTTAAATAGGCTGCAGCCTTTAGTGAGACTAAGGATTAAAACGGCATATTTTTTTTACAATATAAAGGTGGCAGACAGGCTGGCAGTTTATTTGATGGTAGGTGGTTACCGTCGCCTAAGGACACAAGCAACACCAAGGGAAGTGCTAGTGGATAGGGAAATGGGCTGTGGCAAAATACAACAGCATGTGCAAACTTGTATTTCACGATGGTCTTCTGTGAGGGGGTGGTTACTGCCGCCAGACGGGTTGCCCTCATGACTGCGAAACGCAATTTGTCCTACCCATCGAGTCCTACCACTTGCAACTAAAGTATATAATATTCTTAAAGCTTTTGTGAGTGAAATTTGAAAGGTTAATGATTTTATGCCATATCATTAACAAATAACAGTAACTACTGTACAACGTCTAATTGAATTGTAGTATTATATGTGTGTGTGTGTGTGTGTGTGCGTGTGTGTACATTGTTAAGTAAGCATGTTTATTTAGGAACGCTACAAACACCATTTAATGAGAATGCGTCCGTGACAGACCCTATTTACTTTGGGAACGATGAACACATTCCTATGATTAATTGGACTGAATAATAGAGTAAGTGGATTTAATAATTAATTCTGTTAAACTATTTTATAACTAATAATTTCCATCGAAATATTATTACTTATTTCATAATTATATTATGTACTAGTTAACCGTTCCCCGCCTTCGCAAGCTTTTACCATTTATCCATTTTTTTTTTGAAAAAATATTTTATGTATCGAAAATGTCCCATATTGTTAAATTTATTAGAAATTGAATTTTACGTCTCGCTCGGGATATTACATTACGTTGAGCACCATAGGTGAACGATGAAACGTGGAAATTGCTTTATTATAGCCGATAATTCTATAAAACATGAGCGTTATATATATATATATATATATATATATATATATATATATATATATATATATATATATAGTACGCAAAGTCAACATATAATTCCAGAATTATTCGTTTTTTGTGCTAATACTATCCTATATAATCCTATTGATATTAGTAGTGGCAGGGCACACTCAATTTCGCAGTCATTTGGGCAGCCTGTCTGGCGGCAGTAATCACACCCTTACAGAAGACCACACAGAAATAACAGCATATGTGCTGTTGTGTTTCAAAGAGTGAGTAAGGGATATCAGAGCCCATTATCTCATCTCTTCCTTATCCCTCATCCTTGATCCTTCTATGGTCGGCAGCGTACTTGCATCAGCTATGGCGTTTCTTGTGTTACTTATAGGCGACGGTAGTCTACTTTCAGCCTGTCTGTCGACCTTAATACATAAAAAATATTATAAATGTATGTTTATTACTCATTCACGCAAAAACGGCTGAACAGATTTCGATGAAATTTGGCACACAGATAGTGTCTTGATAGTGTGTTTAGCATATTAATACTGTAGCACTGTGCTGGACTTAATTTGAATAAATAAAAATTTCAAAAAAAAAATTAATAATGATTCGTTATTATTAAATTATTTACAAATTTTAAATAAACTATTTATTTCATAATCAAATTATCACAAACTTCAAGGATCGTCAAAAACTTTCAGATCCTTTTAACTTGCAGATATGAAAGAGAAAACTTTCTATAATACAGAATACATTTTCGAACGTGTGGGATCACAAGTTTTATACCCCTTGGGATAAGATCTCTATAAAGCACATGCATCACTATAAAATGGTAGAGTTTAACCTATATGAAAATTATTCACTATCTTTTACCAGCGACTATAAATTACTAGCTGTTGTACGCGACTTCTTCCGCTTAACTTTATAAATTAGCCTATGTTACTCGCTGATAATGTACCTTTCTATAGGTGAAAGAATTTTCAAAATCGGTGCAGTAGTTTTTAAGTTTATTCATTATAAACATACAAAAATACAATCTTCTCTCTTTATAATATTAGTATCGATTCTTGGTGGACCTTCTCAGTTTTAAGAGCTCCTAATATATTCATACTGAAAAATGAAAAATATAACTAGAGTACATCTTATCGCCTAACATCTTTATCGCTGTAACGATGATGGCGCCGCCACAGTTGAAGAGAGTGGCGCTCGATTTTTTAAATTTTTTTAGAGAAACCCTCCGGAATCAAACAGCCTACGTGTTAATTCGGGTAATAAAATATTCGTGTGCCAAATTTTATCCAAATTCGTCAAGAATTTTATACAAGTTTTTGATTGAAAGAGTTATAAACATCCATACATCCTTCCTCACAACCTTTCGCATTTATAATATTAGTAGGATAACGTATATAAAAAAAAAATCAATATTTTAATGCTATTCGGAACATAGACAAATCCAACAAAATAAAAATCTCGAAATGGTGTAACTAACACTGCTTTCTTTTATATAAGTACGAGTATATAGGTTAATTATTAACGTATGATAAGGCTGACATAGATAATCCAGTTAGCCAAAGGCACTCCATAATCTCTGTATTCTCCATAAGAGGATTGACGACATATGTCTTTCAGAACTTACACAAACATATATCTTGGCATATTAAATGTATCTCGATTGCAATGACATAAATTGTATGTTTGCAGAACCGTACAACGATACGAGACGTTTTGGCTGGCAGCGTTTGAAATTTATTGCATATGTTCACTTACTCACATTGCACTTTGACGAAATATATGAACAGGCATTCTCCTATTTCGTTGCATTGAAACAGAATTATATTAAAGTAAAAAGAGCGGCATACGTTATTCGTACATTTTGTAGATGAAGGGTTTTCAAACAACAAAAGAAATTTGCAGGTGGAGCATTTAAAGGACCTGGCTGTAGTCCTGTGGAGTTTTTTTTTTAAATATAGTAGTTAACTTGTCGGATATCTACCCAAGTCTTAAATACTTACTAAGACTCCTACTTAAATACTTAATACTTTTTCCCCAAACGGGCTACAGCCAGCCACTATGTGGCCTGTATTGAAACAATGTAAATTTAGTAAAAGAGTGGATTGTCGTCCAGGAAAATACTTTATTTCAGCCCAGTAGTCAAATAAAAATAATATTAAACAAGCATAAAAATCTTCCTCTTTTTCTTGATTAACAAAATTTAAATTGTGGTTGAATAAAATCTGTTGTTGTAATTTCTATGGTTGGTTGGGTAACATAAGGGATAATATTATTATTTAGATATTTTTTTTTAATAATTATTATTTATTAATTTATTAAACTATTTTAATTGTTTTAATATTTAATTATAATTTTTTTATTATTATTTAGTTTATTTATTATTAAATTATTTAATTGAGTTAATAATATCGCGATAATATCCCTCTAATAGTGTCAAATATCGCGATTGAAGCCGTAGGATGCAGTAAAAAAGCCACTATTTCACTGCCTCGCTTCTACTATAGAGAAGCAACATAAAAGAGGTCTTGATTGAATTTGTGATCAGGAACACTCGCTCTTATGTTGAGGCCAGAAAGGTGTCCCTGAATTACGATACTATAAATGTAATAGAGTTTTCTTTGTACGCTCTCATACGGTTTCGCTCAAACAAAATTGCTTTACTTCATATGAATAAATTTGAATTTCTGTGTAAGAAGATTTTTTTAAATCAAATATCTTTATTACTAACGTTTTTATAACAATACTAGCTGGTGCCCGCGGCTTCGTCCGTGTAGAAAAAGAAAATATGTGAGTAATTTAACACCTGACATCTTAATCGGTGTTTTTTTAACCTTAGTGAGAGACGTGGTTAAAAGGAAAAAACTATTACAAATTAACATCAATTTTGATTATTAATATTAGGTTTTCATCATAAATTTTGAAATATTTTATTTATAATAAACTAACTCTTTGTATTTACTGCAACAATAATTTATCGATCTCAAAATGGCTAGAAGGTTTGAGTCGGTAATTGAAGCTTGTAACTTTAGGGTACGCTTGACTCAGCATTTTGGCCTACGGGTGTGACCACTGAGGCCAATGCTGACTCACTAACTACATTCGATTTAGGATAGTTTCACACTAGCACACATGGGATTAAATTTCTAATCCATATAGCTGGCACACACGATCACTCCATCGCGTCAAATGGACTGATCGTGTGTTAAAATTTGATCGCAAGTATGTATGAATGAACATATGTGTGTGTGTGTGTGTGTGAGTGTGTGAGTGTGTGTGGGTGTGTGTGTGTGTGTGTGTGTGTGTGTGTGTGTGTGTGTGTGTGTGTGTGTGTGTGTGTGTGTGTGTGTGTGTGTGTGTGTGTGTGTGTGGGGGGGGGGGGTGTGTGTGTGTGTGTGTGTGTGTGTGTGGGTGTGTGTGGGTGTGTGTGGGTGTGTGTGTGGGCGAGGGTGCGTGGGTGCGTGGGTGCGAGCGAGCGTGCTGCGTGCGTGCGTGTGCGCGCGCGTGTGTGTGTGTGTGTGTGTGTGTGTGTGTGTGTGTGTGTGTGTGTGTGTGTGTGTGTGTGTGTGTGTGTGTGTGTTCGCGATGATCTTAAAAACAACTGAAAGGATTTTCATGCTGTTTTCATCTATCAACAGAGTGATTCCTGAAAAAGGCATAGGTGTAAAGGAAAGGCAATTTTCGTATAAATTGGTCGAAATATCACAATGCTTGTTGAAGATGTCAGAAAAAATAAAGCCGTCTGGGAGCTTTCATCGCAAACGCTGCCTAATCCGTTTGAGATATAACAAAACAATGTAAGGTGGGAATGTTCCCCTTTTATAGTTCTACAAAAATGTCCTTAATGACATATGTATCTTTTAAAATGATCACATATAATGTGGTATTTGTAAAAGTTATTTAGAAGGATACAGTACTAATCATTATCAAATTGAATACGTTAGTTACCTTAAATCAGGGATTCCCAAAGTGGTCGATATCGACCCCTTGGGGTCGATATATCGGTTTCCTAGGGGTCGACATAAACGAAAAGTGATTTTGGGGGTCGACGAGGTCTAAAAATCGACCCCTATTATATTAACACAAGTTCTTATTTAAAACTTTCAAGATAGGTAAGTAGGTAGTTACTGTATTGTTTATGTTGTGTTACGTGTACTAAGAATAATTAATATTTTTGTAGGAAATAATGTTCCAGGAATGTAAAGTTTCAAGTTCGTACAAGATGAAAAACTCGGCAAGTCTATGTGGACAAGTTTGTGCAAGATTGAGTTGGAGCGTACGTCTTTCAGCGGCGTTTTGACTTGCTCTCTATTTGACGATAAAGTGCTTATCACACTATTCAATTTGAACGATTCCTATTTAGGAATCTAAGTAGTGAGCTCGTGATCACACTACGCTAAATTGATTTCTAAATCGAAGATATAGAGTTGAAAATGGATAAACTCTTAATTGAATCCAATCTGTTCTAACTGCGATCACACCTTCCGATTTCCTAAATTGGAATCGTTCAAATTGAATAGTGTGATAGCGGCTTTACGCGAATTAAGACGAACGAATTCATGATCAAGTCCAAACATGTTCCTGATATTTTACTATTTAACGAGCTTGCATTTAGGTTGAAAGTTCATTTGCGTTTTGAAATTCGTTGGAGCTTGAACGATAAAAACTCATATAGCTAAGTACTCATTTATTTCAAGAGATTACAAACTTATTACAAAGCTAAATTAAGTGAAGTAAAGTGACTGAAAAAGTGTTAAACACAACATACAACATATTTTAAATAGGTATGTATAATTGTATTTGTAAAAATTACTAACACTTAAGTCTTTGGTTTTCGTTCTTATTCTACCTAATTACCTAATACGAAGTTTCTATACCTAATTACCTACTGTAGTTACTTCCCAATATAGGTATCAAAGTTTATCAAAGAGTAAGTCAGTAATACTTAACAAGAATCCATTAACTGAGTGTGATAAAAATAAGATAGTGTGCAAATTTAACAGTTTATTATTGTTTTTTATTTAGGTTCCTTATTTTTTTGTTTGCAGAATTACTGAAAGTTTTATGATGGCGGACACGAAAAAAAAATGCAGACAATACAGTTTGGACTACTTGAAGTTCGGATTTATTGCATCTCCATCAAATCAACACTTCCCGATGTGTCTCATATGTGAAAAAGTATTTAGTAACGATGCCATGAAGCCTTCAAAAATGGATGACCACTTATCAAGAGTACATGCTAACAAAAAAAGTAAGCCCTTGTCATATTTTCAAGCACTGAAAGAAAAACTAGACAAAAGGCCATCCATAGGATCGATGTTTGCGTCATCATCTATTCGAGACAATGATGGTTTACGAGCGTCCTATAATATATCTTTACTAATAGCGAAGTCGGGGAAACCCCATACAATTGGAGAGCAGCTTATCTTACCAGCCATTGCGGAGGTCCTTAACAATGTATTGCACAAACCCGCACATGATATTTTAAAGAGAATACCTTTGAGCAACAACACCGTTCAGAGACGCATAGATGAGATGGGACGCGATGTGGAAAACATTTTATGCAAGTTCTTACAGACCCGCAGATTCTCTCTCCAGTTGGACGAGTCTACATTACCCGGCAATGAAGCTCTATTGTTAGGATATGTTCGATTTATCAAAGATGAAAATATGTGCCAAGAACTGATTTTTGCTGCATATTTAGAGACTGATACTAGAGGAGAATCGATTTTTCAGGCCGTGGAACATTTTTTTACTGATAAAGCTATTCCATGGAAGAATATTGTTTCTGTTGCGACTGATGGTGCACCGTCTATGGTTGGTCGTCATCGTGGCTTTATAGCTCACTTAAAGCGACAACTGCCTGATGTACTGGTTATTCACTGTGTGATTCACAGGCAGCATTTAGCAGCAAAAAAGCTGAGTCCTAGATTGCATAAGTCTTTACAATATGTAATAAATGCTATCAACAAGATTCGAAGCAATTCTTTGAACTCTCGGTTATTTGCTCAACTATGTGACGAAAACGACGAAGTCTTTACTCGGTTACTTCTGCACACTGAAGTTCGCTGGCTATCAAGAGGCTCTTGCTTAGAAAGATTTTCAGCCCTTTTTGAATCTGTGTTGGAGTTTTTACAAGAAAAAGATCCGAATTTGAAAGAAAATCTGAACAATTGTAAAACAGATATTTATTACTTGACTGATATCTTTGGAATGTTCAACAAAGTTAATTTGCAACTACAGGGTGATGATCTTAACTTGATTAAAACAAAATCAATAATATCGGCCTTCGTGGGTAAACTAGTTCTTTATAAACAAAATTTAGGCAGAAAAGAATATTCGCAGTTTCCGCATTTGTCAAAATTACCAAAAATGCTTCAAGATGATGACATTTTATTATATGTTACTCACTTGGACGCATTACACAAGGATTTTACGGAGAGGTTTGATGATCTTTTAAATTTACAAATTCCTCAATGGATAATAAATCCGTATAACACCACAGCCATAGAAGAAGCCAATGTGATAATGCAAGAAGAGTTGATTACCATCAGCACAGACGAAGAGCTTAAGCAAAAGTTCAACCAAGGCTATCAGAAGTTCTGGTTGCAACGCAAAATTGAAACACAGTATCCTACATTGTGGAACATTGCTGAAAAATACCTTATCGCTTTTCCATCATCATATCTAGTTGAAAAAAGCTTCAGTGTGGTAACAAACATTTTGACAAAACAAAGAAACCGTTTGAAAATCAACGAACGTGGAGATTTAAGGCTGCAACTCACTAATATTGAACCGGATGTAGCTAGATTGGTAGATAGTCACCAGGTTCATCCATCGCACTGAATGTTTTATTTTCTCTTTGCGAATTAATAGTTTTTAAAATATAATTTCCTACCAACTTAAGATGCTTTATGTATTAATTTGTAATAATTATAAATTAAACTTGATATTTACTGAATTGGATTGTCTTTTTATTTTGTTAAATTTTGACGAGAAAATGAAATCAACTTCACTCACTTAACCAAGTGCAAAGTTTTCTAATTGGCACCTTAGTACCTAGGTATTTTGTACCAATAGGAAAAAACTAAAGATAGACTAAGATAGATAGCTGCTTTAAGTTAGCGGACCATTATGAATAAGGGGGTTGGTCTTAAAAGTAGGTAATTTGACCATGGGGGTCTGAGGTAACAGTTCATTGTTGAAAAGGGGTCACTTGTCCAAAATAGTTTGGGGAACCCTGCCTTAAATGATTATCTTCTGAGTTACCACAAAAACTATTGTTGATTGTAAAAGCGTACGCCTATTTAGAATTTTCTATATGAACTTATTTTTCTCCGTGTACAATGGATATATCTGTCGACTAGTGACAGTCTTTGTCAATAAATATTTGTTTTTGTTAATAGTTCCAAATTAAGTATTTATTTTCATATGTATTGTAAATTATCCTAAATAAATAAATTATTAAACATGAGTTGTTGACCTGTATTTACGCAGAATTTTCAATTCTTCAAGCAAACAACGCCTACGTTGATACAGTTTTGTTCTTTCCCGTGAGGGTGAGTTTCAACCTACGGAGTTTTGCCCCTCCTTCCATTGGACTGCTCACGTACGCGGCTCGCACTTATTGCGAAATTAGGTCAAATTGAAAACGATTTCAGACGAAAATAGAAAAGCGATTTTTTTCCTATCCATTTCTATTATCCGAAGTGAAATAAATACAAATTTGAATATTGGCAACAAAAGAAGAATTTGATTTGCATTTAGATTAAATTTTCAGATTCTCATTCAATAAAAGAACACTTTTGTTTACACTAATTTGATTATTTATTTATTTAATTAATAAATTTTATGGAACTTTTATTTCTGCAAATTATATATACATACTAGCTGGGCAAACGTTGTTTTGCCAAAAAAAAAATTTTGGGGTGGACCACCCTTAACATTTTGGGGCTATGGAAAATATACGTTGGCCGAATCTCAAACCTAGCCGATAAGCACACAAAATTTTATCAAAATCGGTCCAGCCGTTTCGGAAGAGTTTGGCAACAAACACCGCGACACGAGAATTTTATATATTAGAAGAAGATTAAACCTGTAAATATTAGTGGGGAAAGTGCAATTTAGAAGAACTATTTGGACAGACAGACAGACAAAAAACTACCGTAGCTTGCCAGTTATATATGTATATTATATTTATATTGCTATCGCTTTATGATCAATTTGGTATTACGAGATCTTTCATAGTTAGTAGCTATAAACAGTTTATTTATTATTGTTATGTCCGTTACCATTAAACTTAACGATGTCTGTCAAAACAGCGCTAAGTTATAGTGTTTAGTATTATATATTTGTCGCAGTGTTATTGTAAAAGCAGTGATATTATAAACTCACTACTGAAATTATAATTAACTCGATATTAATAAATTAGGATGATTTTAAGAGTTCTTTTCATAAAAAAAAATTTTTTATGGTCTTGGTGTTTAGTTTCTGTTCTAACTCTTTTATATGTAAGTTATCTATCTGTGGACACGCTTGTTGAATATATCTTTTTTTAATATTTTTGTTTTTATTTCTGTTTGTGACCCAAGAAGTCTACTAGACCCATACAGTAATGTTGAAACGAAGTTATGTTTGGACAAAGCCGTCAGACTGCGAGAAGATCCCTGTTGGTAAGTTTTCAAAGCCAATGTTTACATTTTTTTATTTTGAAAATGATGTAATACGTGCTTGTAAATAAATGGACCAATCAAAAGCATCGAGGCTCTTCACTACACTCATTTAACTAGAGTTATTATCATAATGTCACTGATTACCCCCAGGGAAATTATAACTAAGTAAGATACAAGATACAACTTTTACGATATCCATTATATAGCTGAATTAATATTTTATCTAAGAATGTTATATGAAATCAGTAATCGGTCTGAAATCTATTGTAAATGTCTGGAAGTTCTTACCGGGTGTCGAACTTGCGTCTGCCATGTCTTTATATTTTTGAGAAGACACTTGATAATCGAAAAACAGACGTACTAGAAGCTAATATATCGTAAGATTGTTGGAATTTTATTCCCAACGATTTATTCCACTAAGTTCAGTAAGACACTACAGCACCTATAGCAATGCTTGTCAATGGTTGATTGGTTGACGATGGTAGCCTACAATCTGGGGAACAATAATTCTTCCTGTGTATATTTAAATGTTTTTTGAAATGTATATCCCACCACTTAACAAAGCAAACGCGAGCAGATTGACAGACAGTTTGCTTTAAGTTGACATACGACACGATTCATTTCCATTCATTAAATATTCATACGATTAATTTCCGCGTGGGACCTCGATGTAATAATCTTGGCTTCATCGCTTGATCCCCATGAATAATAACGCTCCTGGGACATTTCTACGTCGTATATATTCAGATCTATATTAATATAAAGAATACAAACATTTTCATAAGAAGAGTCTCCTCTCTTGTCGAGTTAAAAATCAGACTTTATGTTCGATTTTACGTACTTAGTATATAACTATGTAGCTTACAGTCCGATTTTTAATTTAATAAGATTCTGACATATTGCAATATATGTTAGGCTCAAGGACCGGAAACGCTCAAAATCGATTATCCTAGAAGGCATCACGACGCGAATTTCGCGATGTTGCCGTTTGATAGAAGCCACAACGCGATGTGAGCTTTTTTCACTCAATGAGCGTTTCCAGTTTTTAAACCTCATATTATACACTTATTTTGTGCTTATTGGTTATATATTTTTGATTGATTTGTGTGCCTTTACTCCATTAAAAATATTCCCCCATAGATATCACTTTTGTACGGTACTGTACTTTTGGTTCAAGTGTTTTTATGAAAATAATGTTTGTGCGAAACAGCGACTAAAAGTCACTTCTTCGCACAATTCATGCGAAACCTCTACTAAACCGTAAATATATGTTACTAAAAATATTAACATTTTAACAAATTAAATTTTACATTTAAATTCGTGTTATTAATCACTATACACATTAGGTACATGTAATGGAACCCTTCGTCGTCGTTTAATGCACAAAAGCTGCCTTTACCTCTCCGGTTTCCCACCAAAATATCCTCCGCCATTTTGAAAATGACGCAATTTGTATACGTCAACCTTGGGTTTAATATTTCCTCATTAGCGAAACCGTTAGCTGAGAATATTCCGTATCAATTACTTTGTATCTTGTTTAATGAGTTCATATAAAAATTAAAATTTCATTTTGATAGTATTGATATTGAAAATAGCTAACGCAGTTGGGCAGATCCGATGAACTGAGAGCTATGCGATGAGCTAATCGTCAAGCTTCACTAGTTGGAGAGGCGACGCAAGAAGATCTCTTACTTATCAAACACAACAGCACTTGTGCTCTTATGCCAGCCTGCCCAGTGTGCGTAACTGCGAAAAGCCGTGTGCCTGGCCACTATTAAAAAAAATCCTTAAGTTAACATTTCGACATACCTACTTAAACAGAAAGAAGTTATGTTCATAACGCCAGACCATAAAGCAAGCTTCTAAATTATTAACAAACACTCGAGTAACAAAACATCTTTAAATATTCTACAACGTGTTCACGATGATATCGCGTAAGCATTTAACGGCGTCTCCAAATTTACACAGCACCATTACACTTCATGTTATATACAGCACTCGAATAAATTAGGGGTTGTGTTCACTGCCAAAAAATTCCAAGAATACATATATTTATTCTCTTTGTTTTTGCAATTTAAATTCAAATTTATTTCTTCGTGATTCAAATTTAAAAAAAAAATTAAAACAGTAATATATCTTCTTGCCTTTTTTATTAATACAATATTGTTATGACAAAAGAAAAAGGTAAGTATACCTGAAAATTCTGTATATTTTCATTGCCAACTTCTTTTCCAATGTTTAGAACATTTCTGGAGCGCACATTTTAGAATGGACTACCACTTTAAGCTTTCACGCCTTAACGTCATAAAATTTTGCATACACGTAATCAGGGATACAGAGGGTACCTTCCATCTAGAAGAAGGTACCCTCTGTATCCCTGGTAACGTGTGTATGCTCTCGAGAGATCATCTAAAAATAAAAATATTGAAAAACCAATTAGTGACATAAATATAATATGAGGAGATAAAATTGAATTTTTTTTTTAAACTAAAGAAAAAGGGGCGCGGACGAAGTCGCGGGCAAAACTTAGTGTTATATACAAATTAAACATTTACCTACACTAAAATTGATGTAATTACATATTTTGTTTGTAAACGATGCGAAAGCGCCTATTACGCACGAGTTACGTTTGTGAACTTCTGAAATTAATCTCAACGTGAAGTCATAAAAGCATATTCATAGATTTATTGCGTTAACGACTGTAATTTGAGAAGTTATTGGATCCCAATTTGTTACTTTAAACTTACCTAATATTATTTACGTGTTGATATCGACATTTATGTAGTAGGGATAGGTGGAAGACTGGATAGGGGATGGTAGATACTAGATACTGGATGGTTGGGATAGGTGGACTATCCCTACCAGGGGGATAAGCATAGGTGGAACATGCGTTTTTTCTGTTCAATCAAAGAAACTGTACCTCTACCATGAGTTATAATGACCGCACTCGCTAGCGAGAGCGTAAAATTGTCAATTTGACATTGACAGTTGACAGTTTTTCTTATTAATGTTTTACGCTCTCGCTAGCGAGTGCGGTCATTGTAAATTCATGGTAAAGGTACTGTTTTCGTTTAACTTTTCGCCCTTTTATAGAACCGTCAATTTCTCAATCTTGAGTTATGTCTAAATAACAGGTAGGTAAGTAAACGTCATATTTATTCAAATGTCTTAAGTTTGAAGGCGTTGCTTTTGCGGCCATTAATTATTATTCATTCTCGTCAAAGCTAAAGGGATAATCGGCTCAAGTAACCTGATATGATATCTACTTATTATGGATATAACAATCTGCCTGTCCTATTTAATAAAACATTGCTATTTCACAATAGTAACATAGTAATTTGGTAAAATGATATTGATGATAAAATTACGACCATTTTATCATCAATATCATCAATACTAATAATAAATCTGTAAGTGTAGGTATTGTATGTATGTATGTTCCTCCATAACTCTGAAACGAATTAACTGATTTTCATGAAACTTGGTAAATAAACATTTGGACGTACGGGACACAGGATAGGCTACTTAATATTTTTCAACGCGGACGATTGGTGCCCACGACTTCGTCCGCGTAATCTCGCGTAAGATCTTTAAATAATCTAGACGTATTGGTTGTCAAAGACTATTTTTGAAATGAACTTTTTATAGTTGAAAAAAACTGAATAAGCTGAAATAAGCGGCAGTCCATTAAAGAAAACAAGTTATTTTATCAATTTTACTTTGTCATTTTTATTTCTTTCCAAATAATGCTACTGTTTGTTTGTTTATTTTGTACATGTAATTATTGTTTTAATTTTTGTTTGTAATTAATGTACATAGTATTTAAAATTTATTTATTTAACACAATTGTTACTTCTCCCATAGGACAGGCAGAGCTTAGTATGGTGTGGGGGACTGAAATATGCTAAAACTAAAGTTGTTATTCTGAAATATTTTTTTTATTCTTTGTTCTTATTTTGCAGTGAGTGAATAAAGTATGCCAATCCTTAAAATCATACTATGGTCCAGCAGCGAACTTGCAACATCTATGGAGCTACTTGTGTTATAGGCGACGGTCAGGCTATGATGAAGTGGATTATCAGCCTGTGGACGACCTTAACATAAAAAATGGAAGTTTTTTTTACAAAAGAAAAATTTCCGAATGATCGTCAATAGAATATAATACGAAGGATACATGAAAATTTTTAGGTAAAAAACATGTGTTGTAGTGTTGTTACTTTTGCACTTTTTTTTCTATATGTTACAAATATTACATCTGTAATCTTATCTGTAAATTGCATTTTTAAGAGCTGTGGATTTTGAATAAATAAATAGAATGTGTATCATCAAATAAAAAGTCAAAGAAATAAAAAAAATAACATACATTCAAGACACCTTAAAATTTATCAAATTTTATATTTGGTTACGATGAAAGACAGTGCAAAATGTCACACAGTGTATACATATATCACAAAAATTGTTTTGTTTGTGAATAAATTAGTGAATAAACTCGAATTCGTAATGTTACAATTCCAATTAAAAATATTACGCAAAAAAAACGTTTCAGTCATTTTTTCATTTGAATTATTTTCCATTTTCATTTACCAGAATGATCTCCAAATGACTGATGAATTTTCAAATTCGTTAACTAAACCGCCTGCTCGCCTGTAAATATTTTAACAAGATCGCGCGCTATTAATGTCGAAAACATACGGATTTTCAATTGTTAAATTACTTTTTGTGGGCACTAAAATTTTTGTAAGAAAATTTGTAGCTAAATTAATTTTACGTCAATTTTAATGCTAAAGAGGTTAATTAATAATGTTTATTATTATATTAAATTTATAATTAAATATTTATAATTAAAAAAAAAAAAAAAAAATTAATAATGTTACTAGAATTAATGGCATATTTTTAAAACTAAAGTACCACTATATATTTCTTACAGCTATGTTCTCGTCATCTTTATAATTAAAGTGGAACTCCAAATACTAAAAATATGCCCTGTTTAATGAAGAATTTACAAGAAATAAACAACGCAATTGCTTAGAAAAATATATATATTATACCTAAACATATGAAAGAGAAATTTTATTGTTTAGAATTAAGGTAATTGAAACTCCACAAAAAATAGAACACAAGAAGGATTTGGCTATTATTGAAAATTATACTATTATAGTTTTTTTTTTTATAAACCTATTGTTTTAATGGTAAAAACAAAAAAACCATAATTTCTAGGCCTGCGAGCGCTAGTGAGCTCTCGGCGCCGCCAACGCTTGTATCAAACATTTCATACAAACGTTGATGGTCAAACGTCAATGTCATTTGCCTCAGTGAATACCTTAGTAAATATTAAATCACGTCTGTCATGTCTTAAAAAAAATCTAGTCAAAACACTACAATTGTATACCTATATACATAGTAGTCAAATTAATCAAGGGAAATAAATCGTCTAGACTAATTTTTGTTTTTATAAAATATCTCAATAGTTTTTGGAAATACAAAAAAAATCGTTATGACCAAAGTTGTAGAACATAAAATTTTCTACAATTTATATATGAAGTTTTTTTTGTAAAATCAATAGGCGCTGAGTTCTACCGCAATGAAAGTTGCCGTCGCTGTTTTTCTTTACCTGACGGCAACTTTCATTGCGGTAGAACTCGGCAACTATTGATTGGTTGGTAAAAATGAATATATCCAAATTTGTAGACAATTTTATGTAGAAACTTTTGTCAGTAGTAATCATAATGCTATTCCTACATATATTCGCGATATGAGCAAAAACCTAAAAAAAGGTACCTTCACACCCTCAGCACAACCCCCACCCTTGAAGACTTTTAGTATGTTAGGTAATCCGGATACCGGATACCGTAAAGTATAATTCTACCAATTTTCAAAACTACACCGATTATTTCCTCTGATTTTTCTAATTTGACTGGCCTAACTGTATACTGGAGGACTCGAAACAACGTCTATAGCGAATGGCTCGGCTTTAAGAGCCGGATGCAGCTTTAAGTGACACTCGAACCCACTTCATCTCTATCCCTGCTTGATGATGTCATGAATCCTGGTGATGTTGGAAGCATTCAAGTAATTTGACATTAATGCAAGAGTACAAACGGTGTATTATCTTAAAAACAATGGTGTATTATCTTTAAAACAATGTGAAGTTTAATGTACTTACATAAACACTGAAGTCCTCATTGCTTCATAGAGGACATGTATTGTTAATGGTGTGGTCAAGTCAATGTCCTTGGCTCTGCTTTTGGGTAAAAATATACCTAAAGCCCTATTTAGTGACGTAATCCATACTAATAATATAGAAAGTAACTTTGTCTGTCTGTCTATTACCTTTTTACGCCTTAACTACTAAACCGATCATCATTATATTTTGCAAACACATTGTCAGGGATACGAGAAAGGATATAGGGTACCTTTTATCTAGAAAAAAAGTAATGTTTCTAAGGGATCATCTAAAATAAAATAAAAAACTGACGCCTGGCCAAAGTGTTATAACAACATGAGGTCAAGCGTTATATTGCTTACTAGCTGTTGGGTGTTGTGTTAAACACAATCAACACATCAACTTACTTTATGAAATGGACTGTCAGTTAAGCGAATAACATAAATAATTGCTTTCGCCGTTTCAACAGGACGTTTTCATCAAAATATGTTAATGTATGTTTTCAAAATACCGCATCGACAAATTCCATCGTTCATTTTGGAGATACTTCCTTTGTGGAATACGAACCCGACAAACTTTATAAATATTCACGAAATATTTACACCCTAAATATTTGTCACTGATGGACTTCATTTATATAACAAGGTCATTTAGTTAATTCAACATAAAATATATTTTATTAATAAATTGGAAAGTGAAAAGTTGATGTCATCATGATCATCATGGCATCTGGGTAAATTACTAAAACGGTACATTAGTGTTAGAAACCCACTTTACTTTTTATATTTTACTAAGTACTTAAGCTGGTAGCTTTAAAAAAACAAAAATATAACACCTGAGAAAATATCTGACATCTTTATCGTTGTGATGACGGTGGCGCAGCCAAGCCGAAAGTAGCGACATTTAAAAAAATATATTTTTAAACGATCTCTCGGGAACCTAACAATTCTCCAGGATAAAAAGTATCCTATATGTTAATCATGGTAACAAGCTATTAGTGTGAAAAATTTCATCCATCTCCATTTAGCCGTTTAACGATGCGATTAACGACACTACCAGGCCTATTTAGAGAGACAACATAGGACAATTATAATATTGTCCAGACAATATAATGTACATATAATAATGTAATATAATGTAAATATAATATACATTCTATTTGAAAAGGTATTTTTGATATTCAACAGTCAACAATATTATGTATTGTAAGTGCGTATATTGATTTTAACTACGAAATCAATGCACATTTATGCTTGTGTTTATTAAAAGCAATCTCGACTCTCAGGTTTCAAAAGCAGAGCTATGTTCAATTCAAAGTTATTTCATATTGACTACCATATCCATTGAGCCGCGAAATGGAGTTGCTCGTTGCGAGTAGAGATGGGAACCATAACATTTATCGTCAACTGTTTTCAACTGTTAGTAACGTTAACAGGCTGATTATGAATATCGTTAACACTCTTTCATCTGTAATGTTTTTCCCGATATATAATTGCTTTTATAATTTGTTATTATTATTATTAAAAAAAACCACAGTAAACTGTTACACAAGGCCACTGTGAAATAACAGCATATGTGCTGTTGTGTTTCGGTGAGTGAGTAAGGGATGCCAGAACACATTAACCCATCCCTTCCTTATCCCTCATCCTTAATCCTTCTATGGTCGGCAACGCACTTGCAGAACCTATGACATTGCTTGTGTCATAAGGGACGATAGCCACCTATCATCATCATATCATCACCTATCATCAAGTGGACCGTCAGTCTGTCTGTCGACCTTAAGATAAAAAATAAAAATATAAAATTACACTGTAGTAAGTCGTCAGCATTTATTCGATGGTAAGTGGTTACCCTATAAGAATTTAATTTATAGCTCCCATTAATAGCACTACGGAACTTAAGCTTACATTAAAATGTACGGAAACTTTTAATCACTACGGTTTAAAATTGGTGTTTTTTTGTGAATACATTTAAATCTACAGTCATCATGGGTGCCGGGAGCAGGGTGCAAGGGGGTGCACACCCTGTCAGGAAAGAATATACATAGATTTTTTTTAAAATTAATTTATTGTTTGAATAAAAACTGAAGTCGTCTAGGACTACAGAGATTAAGTATGTTTTCGATAAGCGAAATATATTCAAGCGACTTGAATTTGACATTACATTTATCTACATTATAACATGTAGTAAAATTCTATATTTTGTATTAGTTAATAATATAATGTGTAGACGCAGATGCACCTCCCTGACAGTATTCTGGCGGCGCCTGTGACAGTCATAGTTAAGGCAGTTCATCTGGCAGTTGACCAATGTACATATCCAGGAGACCAATGTAAGCCGTTGTATTTCGGTAAGGGAGTAAGGAATGAGGTGTAGGTAAGAAGAGAAGCGCAATTGGAGTGCCAGCTTACTACAATTGTGACGCCAGCCAACTAGCATCAAGTAAACCGTCAGCTAGCCTTATGACCTGCATCCTGCATGTATCATTATATCGCTACAAACTCCTATTGTTATCAACGTGATTGATTTTCGTCAACAGTTAACCAATAGCGGCCAGTCTTTAATAGACAAGTCACATAAAGCATATAACTCCCAACCAGTCTTAAGGTAAGGGTATTTTTCAAAGAAAAGTAATGAACGTTCATTCACGTGCATATTATATACTAGCGACCCGCCCCCAGCTTCGCACGGAGTTCAAATTTTTAAAAATCCTTTTTTAACGGATGCTTACTTTAAAAGAGGGTAAACTTTTTGTAATAAAGGCAAGCAAGTGTTCCAATGAATTCACTTAAACTTATTATCAATCTTATTCTCAATCCGTCCTCTGTAAATTTTCCCTTCCGTTTTCGATAAAATACCTCCCCCCCCTTTCGCTTTTCCCCCTTTTCGTAGCAAGGTATATATTAAGAGGCCCAAATGTCTTTGAAATTCAATCAACTCCTCAATACTTTCATTACAAATTGCGAGTACTCACGGAAACAAATCTGTCCAGTTGCTACGGAGTCTTTATATTAGGTCATCGAAATAATGTACTCTCTTAGTTAGGTACCATAAGACGTCAGAACACTGACAGATGGTTATATGCACAAACACTCAATATACTCACAAAAGGTATCAGATGTCAGCAAAAAAATAATCTTAGAAAATTACGCATCCATAGTAAATAGTAATAATAAAAAAACTTATTTTTGGCAATAGTGACATATAACATAAGAATGTTTGAGAGCGATTTATATTCATACTTGAATATAAGTATTTGCAAAGGGCAGATTAAATTCGTGAGCGACATACATCCTTATATAACATCAAACAGAAAAATATGTACTTGATTGTTATAGGATGAGAAATACATTAAATTAATTAAAATGAACATTACACACACTACCGCGTGCTTGATATACGCACACACGTTTGACACTACTGCCCAGCTTTTTTTTTGTGTTCGAACCATCGAAGTAGGTACGACAAGTATGGAAATTCCAAAGCGGCATATAAAAAGTACGCCTAAAACGGAATAATGGCGGAGTCTTGCCTTCGCACGTCAATGGTAAAAGGTAGTAACGTCCAAGTTCTACTATTCTTCTTTTTCTTATTTTTTAATGTCTTGGCTCCATCAGATTACTATTCATTTTAAACTTCAATCTGTTAACGTAAAGTCACATTTTCTTTAAATGACAAATGTTTGGTTGGTTTTAAATGACAGATGACAGAGTTTCAGTTCATGGCGTGCGAAATCCATAGTTGTAGTACGTTGATGATTCGAATTGAGAAGAGAATAATATAGTATTTAAAAATTTACTCTAAGTATGTGTAGGGAGTTAATAAAAAATATTTTTTTCTCACAAATTATAATAAATGGGCCTAAAAATACATACCTAGTGAAAATAATATTAATGAGAGTACGATATAAAAAAAAAAAACAAATCAATACAAAGATACATAACAGGAGAAGTCGTGAGATACTACGATAAAGATCATCCAAACATGTCAACAATATGTCAGTAGATAATTTATCTTTGCGGCAAACAAAATATCGCTCGAGTATCAATTTCGCGTGTAAATAGAACGACTTTGATTCATTTTCAAAGATCAAATGTATCTGCTTACATGTTTATCTACTCTTATTCTTATATATCTGTATATTCCTATATTTACTGGATATTTTAAAAACTGCATACTTAATTTAAAAAATATTATAAAAATATAAAAATGGTCCCTATATTTCTTGCATTTAATGTTAAATCTACATTGATAAAAAACAGTGTATTTTAAACACATTTGAGGTTAGAGAATTATTGTGTTTGTATCTATACTGATATTACAGTGATATAATAATTAATTTGTTGTAATTTTACTACATAGAATACCAGTCACTCAGGGGACCCCTTACAGGATTGATTTTTAAACTACATAGGTATAAGTTCTAAAATAGCAATATCTTATTTTAAGTTCGCATCTCTACTTGAGGTAGATAGGTAGGTAGTAGGTTTGAAACATTAAAGTTTATGAATGATTATTTAATAAACATATTAAAAAGATGTTATAATGTTAAGTTTTTTAACAAATTTTATCCATAATTACAATAAAAAGTTGATTGACCCATTAACACGCTATAATATTATAAAATATATTTTTATAACATATTTATAAAATTATATATTTATTTAAGACATAAGAATTCTTTCGGATCTAGCCGCATAATAGGCATTGCATTTACCAAACTTTTTTTATATAAAATGTGTACCTAAGCAAACGTGCGAAAAAATATGACGCACATTACTACCAAATGTTACTTCACTATATTGTAACACGCGAAATGTTATATTGTGTGCGTCGGGAGAACAAATTGCGATGCCAAATAATGAAGCACACACAACTATGTTTACAGACTCTCCCGTGTGTACAGTTCGCTGCGATTTCAGACAGAGTAATAAATAGTCAGACAAACACACTTAAGTGAAAAAAAATTCAGACAAACGCGAGTCATGTGTGCGGACTTATACACGTAACCGTACACGAATTCGAGTGTCCTATTTTGGAATGCAAAAAATGTACTCTTAATTGTATTAAAGTAACACACTATCGGACGCGTCTGACAGCCGCTGCTGACGGATGCGGCTGGCTGTTATCTGGATAGTACAAATACCCTAAGCTGTGAAAACTATCGGACGTACAAGTCGCGGACGTGACATTAGACCGTCCTTAAGCGTTCGGACGTCCGGTAGAAATCTGGCGGGCTAGATGTTTTTTTTTTCAGCCGCGTCCGTGGACCAGTGCATTCGGACGCGTCCGAAGATAACGTCCAAACGACCGTGCACATTATGTCAGCCGCGTCCGTCAGCCGCATCCGTCAGCCGCGGCTCTCGGATGCGTCCGATAGTTTGGTTCCAGCTTTCTACGTCACTTGTAATATGGTGCAAATTATTCTATAGTCAAATAATCTTTTTCGATGTTCTATATACTTTCCCAATTCTAATTTTGTTGTTATGTCTGTATACTTTAAAAGGAACTGTACAATTGATTAATTGGGTGATGGTTGTGCATTGTACATTGAAATGTTTTCCTTAATTATTCTCATATTTACGTTGATTTGGCCTAAAACTAGAGCCATTGTATTTAATTTCCATATCCGATTGTATTAAACCACAAAGAAACTTGGATAGACTAATTATTTATAAGACTGTTGCTGTTATTAAGAATTTTATAAGTAATAAAACACATGAATTCATTTATTTATTACAATAAAACATATTTTGTCATTCGAAAAATAAGAAATTTTATAACAAATATTTGCATGACCTTGTTGGGTACAACCGAGGTATCTATCTATAATACTGACGTGTAGAACACACGTCGCAGTAACTGTGAATTGAGATCCTGTTGACATATGTTTATGCAAATAAGGATTGTTTACATAAATTGTTCATTTATTTGATACTAGCTGGTGCCCACGACTTCGTCCGCTTTGAAAAATATTAAGTAGCCTATCCTGTGTCCCGTACGTCCAAATGTTTATCTACCAAGTTTCATGAAAATCAGTTAATTCGTTTCAGAGTTATGGAGGAACATAAATAAATACATACATACATACAGATTTTTTTTTTATAAATCGTCAATTTAGTTTCAGTATCATGTATAGAGCCTATAAACACGATATCTCTGAAAACAAATTAACTTACTCCATGACCGACCCTTACAGATTTATTATTAGTATTGATTACAGTAACAAAACAACCTCAGATCAGAAAACAACAATTATGTTTTGTACTTTTTGCTTGAAACAGAATACATCAATCCTCACTAACTTTTGCAATTAGCTTTTGCCCGCGATTTGTCAAAGTAGCTTTATATAAATCATCGCCTATTTTTTATTCTGATTTACGTATCTATACTAATATTGTAAATGTGAAATGTGTACTTTAATCATTATACACATTGTCAAGGATACAGACAGATACTTTTTGAAGTGAAGTTTAGTATTATTTATCGTACAGGAACAAATTTACAAAACAAATCTTTACTTTGCTAACATACCTAGACTAGTACCTACACCTTATGGTGTAGGTACTCGTTACATAGGCTGAGGCTGAGTGTGTCAGCAACTTTACTTACATAGGATTAGACAGTACGGATGCAATTTATTTCTAAAAAATATATTATACTCTTTCGATTAGTGAAAAGCATAACAAAATCCGCTGTGTGGTTTAGAATATGTGCAAAGAAAGATAGAACTAGTCACCGACTTTGTTTTATAATAAGTGTAAATTTACTGAATTTTAATATTTTTGTCAAGCGAATATTAGGGGTTAAAGTATGAAATTGCCGATTTGTATTGAAAAATAAAAATTCGTTTTTTTTTAATTTAACATATTTATTTAATCAAAATAATTACCATTATTATCTATACATTGCTGCCATCTAATAGGAAGCTCATTTATGCCTTTGCGATAGAACTCTGGTGATCTAGATTCGACAAACTGTGTGAAAGCATTTTGCACTGCCTCCTGAGAAGAAAACTTTTTATCACGCAGAAAATTGTCCAAATCACGAAAAAAATGGTAGTCCGTTGGAGCAAGGTCTGGCGAATACGGAGGGTGACGAATGGTTTCTAATTGCAGTTCCTGTAGAGTCTGCAGATCAGTCAAATCATGAGGCACCCATTTTTCATATTTTTTTATTTTATTGATTTGACGCAAATGAGTCAATATTGTTGGTAAGGTAACGTTAAACCATGCCGCTAATTCCTGGGTAGTTTGGCTCGGATCGGCTTCCACCATCTCTTTCAAATCATTGTTATTCACCTGTGTGGGCGGTCTTCCACGTGGTTCGTTCTTCAAATCGAAGTTTCCATCACGAAAGCGTTTAAACCAAAATCGCACAGTGCGTTCATTAGCAGTCCCCTCTCCAAACGCAACGTTAATATTGCGAGCTGTTTCTGCCGCGTTAGTTCCGCGTCGGAACTCGTATTCAAAAATCACACGAATTTTCGAAGTAAAGTAAAGTAAGTAAAGTTGATAATCGAATGTTGCACATTTTTTAAAAGAAGAACTACATAGGTACCGTATGAAAAAAGTTTCACTCAAAAATCTCAAATCATGAAGGTTCTATGTCAATTCGAAGTACCTATTACAATAAAACGGCAATTTCATACTTTAACCCCTATTATTTCGTTTAATAGTTATATTGTTCTGAAAAACAAATTTGAAATTAATGAATAAGAAAACAATTACCACACACGGTTTTCTTTAAGCCAAACAATACTGACATAATAATAACACAAATACCAAATTCCCTTGGATTGTGGGCACACCTGGACCCATTCCCAAAAGGACGGAGTCCTTTCAGTGATTGATAGTCCAAACAAAGAAATATTCTTCGGATAACTGTCAGATGTCGGGAACATTTGGTAAATATATAGCAATATATTTCTTCCGTGACACATGTTATTTATTTTTCTTTCTTATCAATTATTTTTCTCAATTTATATTCAATACTTACGTTTATTAACAGAGACAGCTGAGCAGATACATCGATGAGCAGATACGACATTACTGGTAGTGCCGCTGGTAGTGTCATTGCCAATGAACAGGATTTTGTATGTTTGTTCATATCTAGAGACTAATCTCCGGAACCCTGCATATATTTGTTTTTTTTTAATTATTCTTTGAAAAGTGGATTATTACAAATTGACATGAGCCCTTTTAATATTATAAATGCGAAAGTTTATAAAAACTGTATATTAATATGTTTGTCCCAATGAATTATTATAAATATCCCTGAAGTAAATATTGTGCAATTTTGAAATCACCGTATGGGTACCAAAATAAGCATATCGTACTTTAAAATCTGGTCACTAATTGCACAATGTGACACGAATTGACAAATATCTAATCTCTACATCCCTTAATAGACGGCAGGTAATTCATTCAAACTCCTGTGTTAATTGCATCTCTCATATCCATTTCATGGCTCACGAGTTGCGAAATCCCTAGCACAAATAACGGCTAACATAACTTGAACTTACACCTCTCCCTCAACCTATAGTGTAATCACAGTACATACTGGTGCAGAGATAATTATTTAAAATTATAAAACGGTATGTAACCCAAAAAGAATTAATGACATAAAATGCTAAAAAGCCATACCTATAACTACCAGAGTATATAAAGATATTTCTGGTCGTATGAACAGCAAATTTTAATGTTACTTTTTTTTACTGTAAAGTCCGTTGGTGTTCTTGATTTTAAATGTCTCTGTAAAACTCTAGCATCGCTTTTTCTCTCACTAAAATACAATTACTTGTTATTAAACTGTATATTTTGCAAAGGCGAGTCCAGACTATATAACAAAGTATGTTAAAAAACATAGTTATTTGTCGACTATAGATATAACTACAAAATGCAGTGTGTTCTAGTTCTGTAATATTTTAGTCTGAGCCGAGAATTGACATCATAGACGTCTAAACTACAGTAATATACACAATTAAAGTTAACATCATCATAAACTAATATTGTGGCTACAGACCAATGAAATGGATATAGAATTCAAATATACAATGCCAGTTGGCACAGGTATATGAGGAAGGAATTTGGTTTGAAAGGTCCTCTAATACTGGTCGCTCTGAAATGCTAAAGTAATGTACCAGCATTTTGCCGCGAACTCGCTTAATTAAAACACGTAAATTAAATTATAATGATACTCTGAAATGGTCAGGTGGAAAGCCAATTTCATTGGTAATTATGTGTACCAGCAATACCGCTCATTTTAATGATATCAGAATTATTTATTATTTACTAAACTCCAATGTTGGTTATTTACAGTAAATTAATGAAAGCTTAGTTCATATCAGATATAAAAATTTTAACTAACCCCAGACATACTATAATAACAAAAAATAAACCGATCTAGTCGACATTCAAACAAAAAAAACTATCAAAATAGGTCCATCTGGTTCCGAGATACGCAGACACACATCCAACTTATAACATTCCGTTTTGTGTCGGGTGTATGGGGGTTAAAAAACGGAATAAAGTGAGTTAGATAACGAATTGGCAGGACTTCACGTTGGATGTAAGTTTCTGTTACACATATATCTATTTAAAAAATAAAGTCGCTGTTCTCTTTCTGTATGTAATTTTCAGAAAAAATGCATCTGTGTGAAGTTGGGGGCGGGTTGCTAGTATATATTATAAAAAAAGATGCTATCCGCTTCTGTCTGTTTCTTCGCTAACTTCTTCTTCTAAACCACCCAACTTTCTTATATAACATTTTATGATTTATTCTAATATATATACTTCGTTGAAATTAAGGTTTTTTTACATTGTAATCACTGAAATTACAGTTTTTTTTTATAACCATTCCTAAATTTTAAATAACTTATTAACTCAACATTAGCTTGATCTATAGCTTTATAATGAGCTATAGGTAGGTGTAGTTATAGCTTATTAATTTGACTAAAAATGTGCCAATATCATTAAAAGCCAATATTCAAAACCACAATGACAACGCATAGTGAGTGGTTAATTAATATCAGCATACATTATGTACCTACTCTATTTACATATGCGAATTTCCTATCAATTATACAATAATTCGGTTTGTCACAGTATTAAAAACATAAGGGGTTAGCGTGATATATGTACGTATTTTTATTGGTTGAAAAATACATATGTAGAATATTTGATTGTATAGGTATTTTTTAGTATTATTACACTACGCATTTTTATTGGTTGTAAGATGTTTTGTACATGCCTTAAAAAACATTAAATTAAAAAAAATTGGTACCTTAATTGGGTTTTTTCCATTATAAGATTCCGCCTCCCGCATGTTACCGATTGGGTGTTCAATCGGTTCTGACCCTACCTACGAAAGTGTCCGTTGGACCCACTAGTCTTTTGTATGTCCCGTTTGACTCGTTGTTATAAAAATATTTGTGTGTCAGCT
Source organism: Synanthedon andrenaeformis (assembly GCA_936446665.2). Taxonomy (NCBI): domain Eukaryota; kingdom Metazoa; phylum Arthropoda; class Insecta; order Lepidoptera; family Sesiidae; genus Synanthedon; species Synanthedon andrenaeformis. Next base: position 7,064,492 of record OW387796.2, read on the forward strand.
CCGACACACGACTGGAGTTTATTACTTACGATCGATTATAAAATATAAATTTTCACAATTCGAACAAGCTTAAAGAACAACATAGTTCTTTTTTTAAATAATATTGTGTAGATGGCGCAATATCTATGAAAATCAGATATTCTAAAATATTCAAAAAATAGAACGCAAATATAACGTATAAAACATAACGCATTCGTATAACAATTTTGATTGTACTCCCATATATGCAAATCTAACTCCAAAAGGTACAGTCTAGCATTTTAGTCCATATGAATAGTCGTTATGATACCAGATGGGTGGAATCTCTGATTCTCTGACGAAAACTTTTCTCTTTGCCTTTGCCCATAAACACCACCTGAAGCAGGTTATGTCTAATGTCACTTTATATCTAAACATGACCAGGTTTTCAGAACGAGCATGAGTGCTTTTAAAACGGCGGGCAATTATAACAATTATTGGGACATTAATAATAAAATAACGGCAGTTTCCTCAGTTTTCGTACATTTACTGTGATCCCCAATCACTTTTCAATCAGACAGTTCAGTAATAAGAGCTTACGGCGCCAATTTATTAGTGAAATTGATTAATTATTGATCTTGTACGTACCTACTATTGTGTGAAACACGAGAGACTTTGACGTGTTTAATTTAAATTTGTTAGGGTTGCCAAAACGTATAGAAAGCGAATTTGTAAGAACATATTTTTGGAAATTTTGTAAAGAAAATAATAGGAAGCTTTATTTTAGACAAAAAGCAACAGCACTCGTGCTGTTGTCAATCTAAAGACCTGTAACTTCCATTATGCTACCGTAGCGTGTACCTTTGTGCAATATTTTTTCACATGGATATTGTTGCATAGGTTTTCATACTAATAAGTGGACATACCAATTTTAAAATAATAGTAACTACTAGCTGGTACCGTCGACTTCGAAAGCGTTGAAAAATAAAAGATATAACGCCTAAAATAATTATACTTATGCCAAGCGTTAGATCTTTATTTTTAGATAACTGGTGCCTTATAGTGGAATATTTAGCCCAAATCCATCCTGAAAATTTATTCTAACTATTGCTGATTTTTTTTTAATCGCATTAGTTCCGAAGATTACCTCTTACATAGATAGATAGATAGATAGATAGATAGATATACTTTATTGTACACAGAGTAACACAATAAAAAAATAAAAAAAAGTACAAAATATGACAATGTACAATGGGCGGTCTTATCGCTAAAAGCGATATCTTCCAGACAACCTTTGGATGGACAGGATTAGTAACAAATAGAACAAGGGGAAATTAGCGGTGTACTTCAGGAGATATATACATACATACATTATATACATACGTTGTTACATTATATATATATATATATATATACATTATATACATACATTACTTACATACATCGATACATATATATAATAATATCACATATAAATATAATAGTTAAATATATGGTGACAGGAGAATACGGAAAAGCAAAAGTTTAAATGAAATTATTGAGTCAGGTAATGATTTTTAACAAGCTTCTTAAAGGCAGGCAGTGATTGAGCTTGTTTTATTGACAGAGGCAATGCATTCCACAAACGCGCTGCTTCAACAGTAAAGGATTTACTAAAAAATGACGACGAGTGAGATGGCATCGCAAGTCTCAGGTTGTCCGATGATCTTAGGCATCTGGTATGTGTGTCACGAAGGAAATCAAAACGCTCTTTAAGATAAGGCGGGGACTTAGGATTAAACAAAATATTGTAAAGTAGGGAAAGTATATGTAAGTTCCGGCGAAGTCTAATAGGAAGCCACTTGAGTTTATTACGAAATTCAGAGACATGGTCATATTTGCGAAGACCAAATATGAACCTAATACAAAAATTCTGGAGCCGCTCAAGTTTATCTAGCTGTGCATTAGTTAAATCAAGATAGCAACACATCTAAATCAAGATACATACACACAAACAAACATACAAATTTATATCTTTACTAGCGGTCCGCTCCCGGCTTCGCCGGGGTGCATTTTTTTTAACGTAAAAACCTTCCCTCATTATCCCTCTATCCATGAGTGAAGACAGAATTAAAATTGGCCCAGCCGTTCTCGAGTTTTGCGCTTAGCAACACATTTTTATATTATAGATAATACGAGTATTATTAGTAGGTATAATATTAGCGCTACAAATTTGTATAAATGAATAGATCAATAGAGTATTGTTTTTATGAACTTTTTATTTAAAAATAGTAACATTTAACACAGAATTAAATATAAATAATATAATTATTTATTAATTAATTATATTTAGAGTTGCTTTACAACATTTAAAATAGTTTTTCATTCGCGTTAATAATTTCAAGAACAGTAGTTTTGAATTTTGTACATGTTTAAATCATAATAGTTTGAACGCTTTACAATTGTATAATTATATGTATGTAATTTTCTATCACCGTTACGAGTTCTATATGAAATAATTTTAAAATGTATAATCACCAAAAATAAAATATACACATAAATGATTACTTATTGTATGTGAAGTCTAATTATTTCTTGCATAAAATCGTTGTGAATTGAAACCTGTATACTGATTTTTTTTAGAACTTGTCGATAATGTAAACAATCCGCCATATTGGACTTTGTCTATAGTTGGATTAAGAAAATTAGTGATGGGAACTATTGAAGCTTTTAAATGAAAAAATAAATTAATTAACGATTAAATTTCATTATTTAAATTGTACAAACTATCAGAGTCTGAAGTTTCACCAACGTTTATAATAAATGGCTTTGTTACACTATCTGTAACCCTGTCAATCAGCCCTTCTAAATTTTTCATCTTCCCTTCCTCATTTATCACATGGGCTACACATTATGTGTATGATAACATATAATGTGTATAGTTGGATTATGTATGATTATGTACAATTGGAGCAAAACTATTATAAGCAATAAAATGAACAGTGCGAAAATTTCAACTGCTAAGAGTGTTGGTTAATTCCTATTTAAATGAAAAACAAAAAATATTTATAAGAAACTTTAAATTTGTCTCACACAGCCTCTACTACATGTCCTGCTCGGTTCGCTTTTTAGCTGCGAGTACTCATCCCGCTTATTATATTAGGTCCATGCCTCTACCCTCTATAAGTCAACCATAAACGCACAATATTCTAACTTAGCGTAAAGGTATGAAAAATAAAATATATGACATTTTTTTAATACAATATAAATATTGGATTTGGAAAATATTAAGTTTAGAGAAATTATTTAGTTGAATATATTTTCGTGTAATTGAGAAAAGAATGATAAGAAAGTTAATACTTTATGAAGGAAATCAAATCGTCTAGTGTTATAGTCCATGGAGAAATAAGGACTAAAGTATTTGTTTACATTGTCGACAAGTTCTAAAAAGAATCAGTATACATTTGTTAGAGAAACTAATTATTAATGACCGAAGGAATTCCCCGTGGGATTTCCATTAACTCTAACATAGCTTCATCATTATTAAATTCGTAATAAATGAAATGTTCCAGAACTGTCCAATACCTAATTAATTATATTAATTTCCACCCCAGCGAAATATTTTTTAACTAAATTTTTATTTTATCTCTTTTGAATAAAATTAATATTAAAATAAGTAAATGCTATGCTTTTATACTTTTTTTATGAAATATGTGCATTTTTTACTGGACAGGGTAGCAGACAGCCTGTCATTTCACGGATGATTATGGTTAATTATTATATCAACATGTGGATCATCGTAGGTGGAAGATCTTCCTCGTTTAAACTCAGCACACCATCGAGCAACTGTGAGGAGCATGAACCCCTAATGTTCCTTGCAAGTCTTGATTTACCTGCTCCGTAAAAAACACATTTTAAACAGAGATATTTAATTACAGCGCGAATTTCAATTTAATACATTTTCGAGAACACGTTTGGAAACGTAGAAAACAAATGACTGAAAATCGAAAACTTTTTTAATTATTATTATAACAAATTCCTCCCAGTATCATTTTTTTTTACCGAGGAGTATCTATTTCATTCTCACTTCAACATCAAGTGTTTACTTGTTAATATTTTATATTTACTGTGAACTTTACGTTATGCAAAAAATGAATAATCTTTACAATATCAGTGCAGTTGTAGATTATTCCTAATATGTATGATTAACGTTACATTAGTGGCGAATACTCCTGGTGAGGGAGCACCTTGATTCGATTTGAAACATTACAATACAATCCTGCCTCACACTGATTGTAAGGCGATGGACGAGTATTCGCCTGTAATGTAACAATCCAAGATTATATTCGCATTGTATCACGGGTGTTACAAATCTCATCATTAGAGGTCGCGTACTGCTCAGTTATTCTCACTCTGATTCGAATCTAAAATGTTACATTACAGGCGAATGCTCTCGGTGAGTGACCGCCTTAAACGGTTTCATATTAAATGGGATTAAAATATTCTACAAATGGTAAAGCGTAATGTACAGCGTTACCTTAACTTTACTTAACTTAATAAACTTTCTTAAACACAACGACCACAGTGAAAATAAAATTTAAAACTGTCAACATCAATACTTTTAGTATACTACGATTTATTTTTAAATTAACTATATTATATTATTTAATAAAATTACATATGAAAGATGTTTCTTATTCATATTATAATATAAAAAAGCTGTAAAGAAAAACGGTCAACAGTTAAACTTCGTCAACGCTAAAATACATAAGTTAATGGTTTTTTGTTCTCTTATTTTAAGACATAAAAATAAAACTGTTATAACTTTGGTTATACAGTTGCTGCATATTGAAGTAATGTACCGAGACAACTTGTTACAGCAGCGCTCGTAAAAATATTTTATCTATTTGAGTTGCACCAACACCATGAAGTATGTTACGACTGCGCCAAGTACCTGAAATAAATTTACATATTAAACTTTGGCGCTCTTGCAGATGGATAGTAATAATATGCATATCAGTTACATATGGGCGCATATGCTTCGTCATGTGCGCCCATAATTATGTAACTGATATGCATATTATGTATACACCCATGCAGTTGCATACGTACCTATATATACACGCATGCTCGCATATATTCTGGATAACGAAAGACGACATTTTTATCTAGCTGTTAGCCACATTCTAAGGTCACTTTCATTGCTCTTAAAAACTGCAATTTTAATTACATACTACTAGCTGTACTGGCGTGTGGCTGTAAATTTCTTATGTACTCGTATATTATAATATTATTTTTCTAAAATAAAAGTTGCCTAAGTTAGGGCCACTGTCCACGGACGCGTCATTTGACGAATGCATGCAACCTACAAATGACGATAGGCGTATTTTGCATATCTGTTATGTCCACGCTATCGTCATGCAATCGTCAATTCGCTACAAAACGTCTCAGTTTTCTTTCAAGTAGCATTGCAAAAACACTTCTGGAGCACGAAGAAGTGCAGTACACAATCAGTACATTCAGTACATCAGCAACACAAAGACCAATCCGATTTTAATCCCTAATATGACTTTTGTAAACACACCAAATGGTTTACGTAACCATTTATCAAATTATTTTTTGAAACCTGACTGTGCACTGCCTTAGCAGTGGAATTACTGTGTAATTAAATAAATAAATACTTATTATTACTTATCAGAAGCGTTTGTTTTTTGCAACTTCACTCTAAGCTCTATCTGTAATATATTTTCTGGAATATTCAGCTAATTTATTATTAAATAAACAAGAAGTGCGTCTTGCGAGTCGCTCGAGTAGTGACATGCTGCCGTGCGCACCGCAAGACGAATGCATGACGAGAGACAGACGCGACGTTGTCGCACAGTGGACAGTTTTAATTGTTTCTACGCAAGATGCAAGCAATCGTCAATTGACGATAGCGTGCGCATGACGTGCGGTTTACGTGGACAGTGGCCCTTACTCATTCTAGCATCAGCTATCTGCCAATGAAAGTCCTGTCAAAATCGGTCCAGCAGTTTCGCAGATTAGCCGGAACAAAGTAACATACAATTTTTTTTTGTATGTTAGTATCCTTTGATATATTTACATTTAGTAAAAAGCAAACCAAAAAAACACTTCAATTTTATTTATTAGTATAATTTTTGTAAACTTCATATTTATTTACAACAAACAGGAGGAGAAAAAATAAACCTTACTCAAAATAATAACTATTTATATTGTTTTAATCGTGACATGATCGCATTTTTTTGTTGTTACTAATAAGTTGTTGAATTTTTTTTGCATGCCAAATGTAGTATGTACATAGTGGGATGCTATTATACTTGTAATGTGAGAACTACTTTATACACCCATGTACAGACAAATAAATGGTTTGAATTTGATGTATCTAATTTCATTCGTTATTTTTTACATCAGATTGCGATTATTGCGAACGCGGCTTCGCAATAAATTACACAATCAAATATACAAAAACATTTCTCGTTTATCGCTCTTTCCATTAGAGAAAAAAAAAGTTAGATTTAAAAAACAGATATAGATAAATATGTAGATGATTAAACTTTCATAAAACACACATTGAAATTAAAATTGCTAAAGTGTGTTGCCAACTTCGACATAATTATTCTAAATATTCTTGTTTATTACACATGAGAAATACCATATGGTGTCAGAATTATGAATTGATGTATGTTCAGGCGTAAACTCGACTTCGCATTGTTGGAAATCTTTGTTTTGATTAATGGCCCACCCTCCGTCTGTATGCGATTCTACTTATCACACTTAAAGCTTATTGGGAGTATTTCTCTAGACTAGACCTATACTTACTCTAAACGAAATAATATATCTATTTTATTTAAATATTATCACAAGGCTTCCAACAGGCATCAAATAAAATCATCATCATCATCTAAGTTCTCAGTCAAGTAACACTTGGCGGATGCCGCCGCAATTACAGGAGTAACAGCCTGCACCTATGAAAGTTCTAAGTAACATCAAATACATTATACCTACAGCTAAATGAGAGAAAAAAATGAGAGCAAACTCTATAGAGATAGTGTCACATTACAATTTCAGCAATAAATAAATAAAATGTCTAAGTGTTGAAACCACGGACAAGGATCACAAGGATATTATAAAAAAGTCCCTGTGAGATTCTATCTATTTCTCCACCAACTTCTTCCAAACTACCCATGGAAATTAGATACGGTTTTCACTAATGGAAAGAGCAGTAAACGAAGAAAGTTTATGTATACAGGGTGTGGCCTGTAATAAAAGCAATAAATTAAAATATAGACCCTTTAACGCATCAGTAATTAATTCCAAATGGTTTCAATTAATTAAAATGAAAAACAAATTTACTGTTATTTTCTAACAAAATTAATCGAGCCAGCAATGTAATACTACAGACATAATGTGTCCAGTCGGAGTACTTGATATTGACATTTACGATCGTTCTCGCCCCAGTGCCCTGTACCAAGACATCTAACGACTGATAACCGACAATTTAGCGATCATGAAATTCATTGATTATGTATTGTAACTTTGGATTGCTATATCTCTGAGTATTAGCACTTTGGAGCATTATGATTAGGTTAAGGTGACTGCGTATACTCTATAGAATCATCGTTTAAATTTATTGCTCTTATTGTATATAATTTGCAGAAAAAAAAATCAATTCGTGCAAAGCCGGCAGCCTTGTGTTATATAAAAAAATAACATTTTATTTCAGAATCAAAGAATTATTTTTAATTTTCCTGATTCAATGGCGTTTAAACGGACTTTTCCTAAAGGCTCTAAAATTATTCTTGTCAGTTAACAAACTCAATTGTCCTAACAAAATATATTTCTCTAATTAAAAATCTGCTTCCAACTTCATTCTAGTGCTAAAGCTCCATAATGAAGACCTTATGACTTGATTTATTTAATAAAATCTAATTGGGTACCTATAAATAAAAAGATCTTTGAATTTAAAAAACCTACAGAATAATTTGAGTTTTTCGTAAGAGAAACTCAAAGTAATTTTAAATTTTTTTATTTTTTTATTTTATTTATATTAGGGAAACATACAATATCTCGCTACATATTATACATATACAAGAAGAACATAAATCAGCAAAATTTCCACTAAATTACTAAAACATATAAATTACAAGTCATTACGAGCTAGGAGAAAACACAAAAAAAGCAAGAAACAGTTAACAAATACCATATAACATACAAAATAAACAAATAAACTGGCCAGAACAAAAAGGACACTACACAACTATATTTTCGAGAGCTTGTTTAAGGCTTCGTTTATAGGCTCCTATAGGACAACTGAAAATATCCAGATCTAGCAAGTGTTCGTTATAAAATTTGCAAGAGCGATACAAAAAGGTATTACTTGTATAATTCCTTTTGCAGAACGGAATGTGTAACGAACACTTGCGGCGTGAATTTATTCGAGGGCAACTCAATCCAATATTGCTTAATAAGAACGGTGAATCAATATAATTATTCATAATCTTGTATAAAAACAGTTGATCTTTCAGAACACGTCTATGACCAAGGGATGCAAACGTAGGTACATTGTTAAATATATATATGTATGTACTATAAATATGTACTATAAACATTCTTACCGAAGCAAACAAATCCAATGAGACAGTGAAGAATTTCGCACCAGAGATGCTCATGGCCTTCTGACACTGTTGACAGACGATTTGAACAAAGGTCTTTGCCTCCTCGGAGCCGTCGTACCATTGGCAGGAATATGCTGCTTCCATCACTGAAGAACTCTGTGAGGCAAAATTTAAGCCTCTATAACGTCTATAAGTAACAATGTTCTTTAATTTCAGTACCCCAATGTTTAGGTACACATTAATAATAATAAATAAATATCCCATCGAAAACGCAATGCAGTTCTTTCACTAAAAAAAGTTGTGAGATATCATGTAAACCAAGTCCAAAGCAAAGGCCAATGAGACCCCCTGAAATAACAGCATAATGTGCTGTTGAGTTTCGGTGAGGGATGCCGAAACACAACAGCACAAATAGCACATCGAGTAAGGGATGCTAGAGCCCATTGCCCCTGTCTTTCCTTATTATTTATCCTTAATCTTTCTATGGTCCGCAGCGCACTTGCAAAACCTATGGCGGTGCTTGTGTTATAGGCGACGATAGCCACCTACCATCAAGGGGACCGTCAGCCTGTCTGTCTATCTTAACATAAAAATAATATAAATAAATATAAGCAAAATAGCAATATTTCAATTAGACGCGGATCCACGACCACAACCATAAATTAACATTGGTTTCCAAATAAAAATCTCATCAAATTGTTGTCTGAAAAGGCTGTACCTTTTATTGTTTGTACCTTTCCTTATTGTGTTTTTAATTTATGCAAATAACTCACCTCCTCAATGAGCCGATTACCGAAAATACAGAAATGGAACACCTGTCCAAGGGTATAGCAGAGATAGCCGACTGTGCTAAATGCGTACACATTTATACCGTCAATCTGTAACAAAACACGCCTCGGGTTATGTAGCTTCGTATTTTGTTTTTGTTTTGTAGATGAAGGGCAAATTTGAACGTTTAAAAACTGAAAATCGAAACTTCACATCCATCCGGACGAACAGAAATCAGACTGTTGTGGTATTTTTTTATAGTTAATTTTTGTAGATAAGTTGCCCAAAAGTTCACTCGATGTAAAACAGAAAAAATGACAATTCGCTCAACGATAAATTTGGGCGAATAGTCCATCAACTCACTACTACACTTTCATTGCTTTTTTGTCAAAATCAGAATCAACTATTATTGAATATTTCGAATGTGATCTCTAAGTTGGGGATTTTTTATTTTTAAAACATGATTCTCTGAAATGTAATATCTATTCATAATAATTTTTAATTTCGTCTTCATATTCATGAAAAATTTATACAAATACTAACTGACCCCGCAAACGTTGTTTTTCCAAAAAAAAATAGTTTACAACTTATTCTCAGGCCTACCGAATATACGCAAAAAAATTCATAAAAATCGGCAAAGCCGTTTCGGGGGAAGATTTGTTACAAACACGTGACATGGGTTCGCCTGATTCACGTGGCATGATTGAATTTATGAAAATACGTATTCTGACCTACGTGTTGTTTTCAAGAAACCAAGTTAACCAATAAAATAATTATTATAATGTCAGGAATTTAAATTACTTATGTCAAATAATATGCATATTGGCATTCCAAGATAATTAAATTTCGATTTTTAAACTAATAAAAAAAGAATAAATTAATTTACCTTAGTCGCTTGATAAGCCAGTAAAGTGAGCGTGATTGTAGATACCAACATATGGAATAAGAGAGCAGTGCCGTATGTATCTCCTATTGACGCTACTAATCTGAAATTAATCAAATAAACATAATCTATTTACCATAAAGTTTAGGAGACATGCTGACGGTTCAGTTCCGTTTATATGAACACAAGAAACACAAGGAAAATTGCATATGATCCTGATACAAATCTGACAGCATTTTATTTTTAAGTTATCAACATATTATTTAAGTTACTCTTTGAGCGACACCCTCATTGTCGTTTAATTATATAAGCGCCATCTACCCAAATTAGTACGTTATACTTCTTGGTTTATAATAAGCGTAACTTCGTCAATAGTTTGTTAAGACGTTAACAGAAGGCGTAGTTTTCACTTCTGACGTGCAGTCCTACAACTGACAGTTTTTTTATATAATGGCATCCTTAGCAATTACTTAAAAAAATGTTTTATCATATTATTATTACCTGACCACATGTTTATGTCTTTCAACCCAATATTTGATAGCAGATCGAGCCAGCATTTCCTGTTTCTGAGTGAGCCCATTGGGATTATTTGGCGTTGGTTGTCCGAAAGCCTGAAGTCTACCCCCAGCTCCTCTCAAAGTCATACCGAAGTCTTGCTGTGTTGCGTATATTCCTCTTATATCCATGTCCATTGGATCCGGAATTTTCTCAGATTTTTCTGTTGAAAATATTTGTGATAAAACCTAAATGGTAAACATTATGTAATACTTTTTATAACTTTTGACTTTTTAACTACACAGTTTTCACAAAATTCTGTTTGCTATTAATTTGCAACATTCACAAAAAAAATAATCCAGCTTTTGTTAAATTGAATTTAATAACGTTGAACAATGTCAAGGAATGCTTTTGTTAAATTCACAAAACGAAATCTAAAGTAAGTAGTTGCAGCGACTACCTAGTTATTGGCATAAAATGTTCTTTGTTTTTAGATGAGTAATTTTAATTATTTTTCTATTGAACAAAATGATGGTATTATATGTGATAGGTAATCTATCACATATAATAAAATCGTAAACAATTTAATAAAGTTAAAAATAGTGATTTTTAAATTGTAGATTTTTTAATCAAAGGTTTTAATCAAAGTCTAGTACTAATTATGTCAATTACTGAAGGTAATCAATACACTGATCAAACCACTGGAAGAATCAGGCTGAAATTCGACTTGCAGAGCTACTACATCGTAGATGTTTCTCTGAGGTATTCTGAGGTACTCAATTTTAATAAATTAGCTTAAAATATAAATACCTCATACTTCACTACAATTATGGTAGCCATGAGCATAACTTAATAATTACCTAAGCACAAAATAGACACTCAAGTTGAATCGAACATAATTCGCAATATCTCAGACAAAGTTGCGAGCCCATCCTTTTTTTTAGTTTTAGTCTATAATTAATTTTCATCAGACGCAGTGGAAGCAGGTATTCTTTAAGCCGGATAAAAATGTAACTATCTCCATGAAATCTGTTAATTAATCTTGCATAAGCTTGGAATTTCATCCGCTCTTTGAGCTTAATATCACCAGACTATTAAGTGTCACAGGCAAAGTTCGGAAAAAAATTGCATTACATTCTCCTTTTTGTATTATAAACAGAATCATTTATTTTTACCTACATTTTTAATATAGGAGTGTGAATTCAGCTAAATGTATATTTGGCAGCTGGCTAAATATAAATTAGACAGCCGGAATGGCGGCAGTAACCCTTAACCCAACAGAATCCTACAGAAGACCATTTCTGTAAGGGATACCAGATCCCATTTCCCCAATCCTTATCATTGATCTAAGGTGGCAACGTACTTTTAGCCCTGTGTTAATAGGTACCTACCTATCACCAAGTGGAATGTCAGCCCGTCTTACAACCTATACATAAAAAAGAGGTTGTAAAAGATGTTTGCTAACTTTTGAGAATTAGTACAATTTAGCTCTTAAAAGTGTTTTTAAAACAGTTAGAAAAGAAAGATTATCCACTATATTTGCATTAATAACCTGTAGAAGAAGCTCGAAACAACTCAGCTGTGTTGGGTCTGTAAGTGTCCAAAGAAGCGCTTAATTCCATAAGAGGTTTCATGATAGCTTTCAGATGCTGCAGCTGTTCGCAAGCGAAGATCAACCAGGAGCAGAACATCACGTCCATCAGGTTTGCTACCATCATTGCGAAAATTAACCAATACACCTGGAAGAAAAGTTTAAGTCATGACCAAATCTACAAGTTAGATAAAGACTGGAACCTTGTTATTACTAACTACTGATCGAAACTCGATCATAATAGTTTCGAAGTTTTGTTTTTTTCTGTTAACAATCGAATTAAAAGTATTGGCCGTTTACATGAAATAACTACAACATTTAAATTCCTGTAACAGAATGATATAATATGAAATATTCTTAATTAAAAATTATACCTGAAATACGAAAGCAACAATGTATCCAGTTCCACTCATAGTGTTGAATGGGTACCATGCCTTCAGCGGTAGTCTTGGGGCCGGTTCCGTAAGAGTATCATTGGATTCCTTATCAGCAATATAGCGGACAGACTCACCAAAGAATGTTATTGTGACCCAGCCTGAAAGATAAGATAACTTAGTAGATTAAGTTTCCACTACGGAGTGGTTTTTGTAATTTCTTTTGATCAAACTAAATGGTAAAATGCGTTTGCTAAGCCTTCGTCTAAAAGCCATTTGATTGACTATAATCTGTGCATGTATAAATGTCTCTTTTCATAATTATCGATTTATCTACCTTTAGTTAGTGTCTGATGCAACATAGTTAGTTTGTTAGAACTCTATCAGCTTTTTTAGTTTCTTTCAATACTTTTTTTATTTCCGACTAGCCGATGCCCACAACTTCGTTCGAGTGGACTTTATCTTAAGATATCTATACTTATATTATAAAGAGCGAAAATTTGTAGTTTTGTTTGTAATGAATAGTCGCAAAAACTACTGAACTGATTTTACAAATTCTTTCATCTATAGAAGCTACATTATTAGAGAACGATTTACGAGTTCATTAATATTTCAAATAAAAAATAAATTTCGTTTGAACGACAATGACATAACAAAGAATTTCAAACTCTACAGACTCCGCAATAAGGTTTAAAAAGTAGTGCTATTACTAAAAAGGCCACGGAAGCCTTATTAGCACTATAAGGTGGTGCTGTACCGTTCAAAGAAATATAGTTAAAAGTAGTAGGTATATACGCGTACAACTTTCAAAGAGAATTTTCCTTCTTTTTCAATTTCCGCTCTGACGCGGACCGAGAGATTGTGACTTTATCTTTGATATTTTAGATAGGGTTTTACACTTCATACATACATATGTGGACGAAAGCAGTTTTAAAATATAAATAAATGTTTAAATGAATAAAAAACGACTACTCATTAATGTTTAAAACTAAAATACAAGTATTGGTTTTAGTTCCATATGAACAAGCTCCCACGGCTTGTTATTACGCATCATTTTAAAACAACTGTTTTCCCATAGTTATAAGTGGGCAATTTTATTAGTACGAGTTCTATATAATTTATATGCATCCTCATTTATTGCCCATAACATGGGCCGTTATGGGCCGTTTCTGCGATTAGCGTGCACAGACAAGCAGACAAAAATTCTAAAAACCAAATTTTTTGACATCGGTAACGTAAGTACAACATGTACAATTTTTTATTTTTATATTTAATGTACAGACACGGCCGGTTTACGATTTTATTATCCTATAGACCTATAGATAACTAAATTATAAATTATCGGTTTTAAATTCCATGCTTCCATTTTAATAATTTTAAAATTCCTAGTCAAATTAACAGTATAATATATAGTGATTGTTGCATTTGTAACTCTTGCATATTTAAAAATTGCATTTAATTTTGGAACGCAAAAGTCATATTAGAGACCCATTTTGTTAACTCAAAAAGGAAACTTACTGACAACTGACAACATTGTGACCGTGCATATGAAGTAAAGTAGTTTCCTCATCTTAGAGAGAGCCAGCTGATGATACCTAGCATCAGATTCCGTGAAAAGTGGATGGCTGTTGGACTGGTTCCATACAGCTAGAGTCCTAAAACAAGTAAACTGAGATGACGACAACTTATTTACGTGACATTGCTTCAACATTATAAATGATTAACGTCTACTTAAGTACATCTACTTTTAAAATTAACATAAAATTACTATAGTGTGAGTTCACTTATATATTTTTATTAGTAATAATGGGTTTGCTCTTGGTCACCATCTAGCCGTGTCGATGCTTATTCACTTGAACTTTAAAAAGATTTGGGTTATATGAGCTCGGAAACACAGACGCCGGAAGGAAGTTCCAATCCTTGGCAGGTCCAGTCCAGGTGTGAAGTATCGATTTACCCTATTTAGGATGCCCAGCTTTTTCGCCTGCTGTTTGGGCTTTGGACTGGATAGAAGTTCCGATGATATGCCAAGAAACTCAAGATCACTGGCTACCAGGTACGGATGCACCTCAGAAAGTTAGAGCCAAATCGTCTTGGTGGCGTTGAAACTAATCAGATTTCACTACATTAAACCACACATCAGACCAAATTAGACCAATTCTATATCTAAATATGTGAGACTCAAAGACCGGAAACGCTCATTCACCGAAAAAAAGGCTCACAACGCGATGTGGCTTCTTTTAAACGGCCACATCGTGAAATTCGCGACGTTAATTTTTCTATTCCCCTTCCTGATCCCTTATCCTTAATCCTATTATGGTTGGCAGCGCATTCGCAACACTCGTGACGTTAGTTCAAGTGGATTTGACGACCTTAATATAAATTAAAAGTAATATAAAATCAACAGAAACGAATTACATATCTCGTTTGATAGACCCACAATCATTTATAAAATTCTAGTTTTATTCATTCAAAAAAATAAATAACAGTCTATTTAAATTGGCTTTGCGAACAAAAATAATCCCACGTTTAAATAGAAAGAAAGTACAAGTAATTAATTCTTCTGCTTGTAAGAACGTTTAATTGTACGAAGCTGTGAAAGGTTTCCTTCGCAGAACAGAGGCTCCAAGGAAAATTATTTTCAATTCAGGAGCTTTTGTATTCCCCCGTTAAATTAAAATCGGATGGAAATGAATTTTCCTCGTAACTAACTGAGTGAATAACTTTTTAGAAAATTATTCCTCGGTTGTTATATTATGTACAATTCCTCAAAGGCTTTTCTGATGTCAAAAGTAATGATGATTTACCTGGCTTCATTAATGAATTGTAATTTGTAAACATTTTAACTGCTTATTATAACTGTGATTTTAAGTGAAAATTCTTTATTTAGAATTGTGATTTTATATAGCGCTAGCTTTTGCCCACGATTTCGTCCGCGTCAATCGGGGACAGTATTTTTTTCTTGATATAAGGTGCCCTATGTCCTTTCCTATTCAACATATACATATATAACATATATAAAGGGCAGTGTGCCCTGCCACCATTTGTCAGACCATTTTTCTCGTAACAGCCATATAGCGTAACAGTAACAAGAATAGCTATTTAGAAGGTTGAACCAGAATAATACAACGACAGTATTTGTAATATTGTAGCCACAAATAATATCGGAAAAATTTCAACAGCCTTTCTATTTTTAACTTTTTTCGAAATTAAATCAAGGGTGGACAAAGTAAGGGCGGATTTAAGTAAACTCTATGTCTTACTTATGTCCTGAAACTGGCACATATGATGTGATTTCATAACGGTAATTCCTATAGAAATAGTAGAGTGCTGTGTGTTTAATACCATTTGCTGGGATGCCTAACTTATGGCTATAGAACTAGTGTGTCCTGCCACTATGTACTGAAAATATACCTAGATATTTGAAAAAAGGTTATAGTAGGACTTTTTAATTATACATGAATTGTGCACTTATTTTACTTTTTAACTTTTTTAACTTCAGGTGATGATTTTTTTTATTTAGATGATCCATTGGGAACAGTAGGTACTTTTTCTGTATGAAAATGTACCTTAATGTCCTTTTCTGTAACCCTGGCAACGTGTATGCATGATTTCATGATAATCGGTTGTGTAGTTAAGGCGTGAAAGCGAAACAAAGAAGCAGAAATAGACACAAACAAACTCACTTTCGCATTAATAATATTAGTTAAGGTATACCTACTAGGGTGACATGTAAAAAAAACCTTATGGGGAGCTTACCTGTAGAAACTCTTAGAGTTGAGAGCGAAAAACAAGAGCTTGATGATACTGTGTGCGAAGAATAGTACGGTGATGGTGTTTGCTGTGAGCTCATTAACTTCATCTGAGTATTGCGCCATATTCATTCCCATACAGACGTATTGGATAACAATTAGGAAAGCATGAACACTGGAGTATAACTTACGAAGCAGTGTGGACATACCAGCATTGTCTATGAACAAAACGTGGCAACATTTTAAAATAAAATAAAGCATAATTATTCATAACTTAGCTGGTGACTTCGTACGCGCTGTTGTTAGTTTTTTGAAAATACCAAAAGAACCTAATATTTTTTCAGAATTAAAATTATCATATATAGTTATATATGATAATTTTAATGATATATGATAATTTTATGATATATGATAATTATATAGTTTAATCAATACATCAGCGAAATACGCGTTCAAATCAGTTAAGATGTTTCTGAGATTAAGATTATCAAATGCACAGATAAACAGATAAATAAATAAAAATTATAAAATCTATTTTTTTTTCACCTCGGTAAATTTTTTAATAAAATCATAACTAACGTCAATAAACACAAGCGTAAATTACCAATATCAATCAAATACGGAAATGTAGAAAATGGGCCAAGGAAAAGAATGGATCTAGTAAATCAAAGAAAAATTTATTCAAGAGTTTAGTTATATCACAATCACAGGATTATACCACAATGAAACGGTATGTTTGTTAGATTTTACTGTAATTTTACGGTAGTTTTATTTATACCAGACAGTTTTTGAACGGACGGATCATAGCTGCATAGGAACATGCAAATAACGACTGTGACATAGGAATTTTTTTTACCCGCTAAATTCCAATACCTTTGGGTAAGATATTTCCTTTCACTAATCCTACTATTTCATAGAATTCCTGTCAACGTATTATGTTATTTACCTGAATGATAATTGAATAAAAAATGTCCGGCCATCTGCATCAACTTGATATTTGGCATCAAGTCGGACACGAGGCCCTGGTATTTCGTTTTTGTCATCATCTAAAATCACATTATCATTTTTAGTCATATATAAAACTGATTTACTCGAAACATTTTTAAATTATTACTTTTCTATACTAACTTTGAAATCTTTTTCTTTCTTTACGGTCTCGGTAAAAAATAGTAGATCTTCTGATTGTTTTCCAAATCTCCTCACGTTTTCATATTAGCGTTAGAAAATGTGTCCTTTCATTTTTTTTCAAAACATTGGATACTTCTGGAAACGTGTGCTGCCCACACCCACTTCGAGGGTAGTGATCGATTTTATTTTATTACAACTTTTGCAATGACGTGTGTCAATTTCAAAGTCACTACTAAGTATGGTGTGAGTTGTACGGTACGGCACGTGGGAAGATCACATATGCCGGCACCGCCTGATGGTAATTTCCTCTCTTTAATTATGAACGACCATGTTCTTGGCTTCACCAGTGTTAGTAATTAAATGTTCTGACATCGATTACTCGATCAATTTCGTTATTACGAAATCGGTCAATGTTAGCACAGCAAGTGTGTTGTTCACTGTTTGCTTTCTAATGTCTGTTTCTGTTTGAACAACTATTTCAATTCAATCGACCGCTCTGCTTTTGTTTTTGTTCAAGCTTACAAAGTAAACTTTGGAACTTGCAAACATTTTGTACTGTAGACTGTTTTTTAATTCAAAAACATCGGTCGCTCCGTTAGAGCATAACAATATCGTCAAAATAGGTTGGAAGCGAGGCCTCTAAACAATTCTCGTTCATTAAAATAACTTTATAAATTACAAAATATTTGAAAACCATTAACGTTTTCCTTATTTCACTGGGACGGATTATTAATAAATTAAAATAAATAACTACTTTTCATATAATATACTGGTGGCCCGCTCCCGGCTTCGCTCGGGTACAAAATAAAACTATACTATCTTTCAAGTTGGACCAAATTACACATAGTTTTATTAAAATCGGTTCAGTAGTTTACTTTATCGGCGACAAACATGTGACACGAAATTTTTATATAGAGATTAGATTTTTGAAATAGTTATTCATTTAAATGTGAAGAAGGTCGAATAAAAGGTTGACAGTCCACTTAATAGTAGGTGGCTACTTTTGTCTGCACAAGTAACACAAAGATGCAAGTTTGTTGCCTACTCTGAAGGCTAAAGAATGAACATCGCTCACCCAAACCTAGCGCGTGCTTTTATTTTAAGGTTCTCTTGAAATAAAAAAAGTCTTAAAATAATACTTCAGTAAGGAGGTACTGCCACCAGATGGTCTACCCAGTTTTCAGTGTAAAAACTTTTTAATTAGTATCCGGCGATAATAGAGCTGGCCATTACCTCGGGCAACAAATTAGCATTGCCATACAACGAGGTAATGCAGCCAGCATGCTTGGGACCCTTCCAAAGGGACCGATGCTTTATATTATTTAATGTGTAAATATATTTAACTTAGGATTATAATATAATATTAGTATCTATACAACTAGTATTTTATATATGTATAATATATTTTTATATACGGAGTAAAGGCTGTCTGTTACTCGTACCTATAAATAACTGAAAATATTCATATTTGAACCACTATTATATTTTTAATTTAAAAATACGTACCACAATGCTAACTCGTACTACAGAAATTCCTTTTTCCTTGTCGTTTATGACACGTATATAACAATTTGGTTCTTTTGATCGTTCGGCTGTCTACTTCAATGAGAGCTTGTCATGCTGGCTTTATCATTGGCGAACTGTCAAAAAGGAACGTTTACGAAATTGTTTTTTTCAGAAATGTTTATGAAATTTAAACTTTATTTATAAAACAGTAGGATCTAGTATTGTTTAAGACAACTTTCACTACGAAATTTAGCAAAAGCTGCGTCACATAAAATACGTAGACGAAATTATTTTCCCTACTTGTTTGATGTCGCTAGATAGTTATCTCTGTTCGCACTACATACATTTCGCTCGTATTGGAATTGGAGTTTCTGGAAGATAAGAGTGACTGCTTAGGAATGTAGGTGTCAAAAGGATCATCTTTCACGTAGTTTACATGGTTTTGTGAGAATACATAATTGAATTGGGAAGGGATAGCGAAAAATAGGCTCTGACATCCCCTAACAATCACCGAAACAAAAAAGCAAACATGCTCATTTCACAGTGGACTTCTGTGGGCATGGGTACTGCCGCCGAACTTTCCCAAATGTTAACTACTTTCAGATCGAGACCAGAGGCAACTTTGAAAAGTTCATTTCCAAAGTTGATCCTGCCTGAAATCGAAACCGGGAACCCTAGACTCAGATTAGATAATAGTTACTTCGTAACAGATTCATCACTCCCATACAAAAGTTAAAATACCTACGTTATATTAGCCTACAAAAGACGCTGCAAGAAAAAAGGTACTCTACGAACACGCTACGAGAGACGAGAATCCCGCGTACACAGCGCGTCATCGAGCGAAAACGTTAGGGTTGAAATAAAGAACAATAAATTAACAAAATGGCTGAAGTTAAATTTTTATTTTATTATTTATAATATAATGCAATGAAGTGATTGCGATAAAAGTCGCTGACTTAAATCTGCTTTAATTTTATAAAATGATCGATATTGCAAACAAGCACCCCAACCACTCATTCAACGGGCTCGTCTTGCCAGTTTTACGTTGCTTTACATATCATATTTTGTCAGGGGATATATCTTATATTTTTCAACGTGGACGTAGTCGCAGACACCAGCTATTGTAATATAAAAGGCGACCATATCAAATAATATGCGAAGAGGCTTCGCCTTAAAGCATTTCATTATTTAAGCGAAGTAATTACTGGGATTTGCGCATGCGGGTTCTAATCCCGCGTATAACTCACTATCTGCTTCGACTACCTCATAACACTGAGTTACAAGTTTTATTTGCGTTTGCAAAACTGCAATAATAAATCTTAACGTACAAGCTTTAAGGTTGATGTTACGTTGTTAATCTGTTTGAACGTGTAAAATTATTTTGGTGTTTATCCTACAAAGGCGTGAATCCTCAAGCTTAGTTCAAGATTTCATTAAGGAGATGTACTGGAACATTGTTTAAACCTTAATCTTAGAGCTTGGATTGATGAAAGAATGTCGTGTATATTAATTGTGAAGTAATTTGCATATCGTATACAAGTAGAAAAAATAATCTTATATTTATAATATTTTTCTTTAAAAATATTAAATTTTCCAGTTTCTATTGATTTAGAATTTCAATAGAAGTACCAGAGTATTTGTTAAATCAATTGAATATAGACATAATTTTAATGTGTATAATGTCAATACTATATCTATATTATTATGTACTTATTATACTGCGTAGCGCAGTGGTCACTAAAGGAGAAAAATTGTATTTACCTACAAATATATATACTTCTTTTTTTGTTTGTTTGTTTATAGCATTAATTTTGAATATCTTTTTGTTAGTGTTCTACAACTCAGGTGTACTAAAGAAACTTAATTAATTTATAGTACACCTAAACTGTGTACCTACCACCAATTGTATTTTTTTTTTGTGTGTAAATAAACAATTTAAAAAAAGAGGTGAAGTTTGTACATACTTGGAGGTATTCTTTAAAACTACATCCGATTTTAAAAAATCTTTGATCAACTATCTTGATTCTAAACTTGATTCTGAATAGAATTTCTGGATCGTTATAGGCTATATTTCATTTTTACATATCTCGTAAAGTGTATTAACTAATAATAAAATTTTAGTTTAACGTACTTTAAAGTAATTAACAGTTAAATTCACGTTGTAGAAGACATAGCTATCAAAGTTATCACAAAGTGGAAATAGGTTTTAGTTAGTGTTCGAAGCACAAACTAAACAACTGGTTAAAACTTTTGTTAAATACGCGGAAATTCCTGGTTGAGAATTGTGGTTGCTAATTAGTTTACCTACCTATCTAAACCTAATTGTTTTGAATGTGGAAACTTTGTCCTTAATTTTAATGTCAGCGTATTTAATGTAAATAGTAGAGCAATATATTGAAATCAATTAAAATAACAATAATTTGTTGATTCCTAATATTACAATAATTATTAAACACTTGTGACCCGCTCCCGGCTTCGCACGGGTGCATTTTTTTTTTTTTTTGCAAAAATATATATAAATTTATAAAATTCTCGTGTCACAGTGTTTGTAAACCAAACTTCTCCGAAACGGTTTGACCGATTTTCATGAATTTTTTTGTGTGTAAGTCTGAGAATGGGTTGTAAACTATTTTTTATACTTGCCCCAATATATTTTTTTGAAAAACAACGTTTGTGGCGTCAGCTAGTTATATATAAATGTTATATAGTTATATAGTTATATATTACCGCCCTTTCCATTAGTGAAAACCGCATTAAACCGCTTACAGCGGGAAGCGACTTTATTTATAACTTTACAGAGTATGTAAAGTTATCGTACACATATATAAAATATTCTATCAAACTGAAGATGTTATTCAGTTTGATAGCATATCTGTAAAAGGGAAGCTTGTTAGAAACTTATGTGAAGCTTGTACAGAAGGCAGTTTCCTCTGGCACTACTTGCATATTGCTAAATTCAAGACAGAGAATTGAGTTTCGGTTCATGGTTAACGAAATGGGCGCTGTCGAAGTAGCTTAGTTTTTCAGCTACCGTTAAGCGCGCCGCTTCTCTCCGTTTATCCTCTGCAATTGGAATTTTATAGATGTGTAGTACTTACATAATAAGCAGTTGAATATTAAAACATAAAAGCAACTATACCCCAACTCACCAGCTGAAACGTTTACTGCACCGCTTGGCTTTTAAGAAGAATAAGAAGGCAAGATGAGCTGCCAAGTTACTTTACGTTTACATGTAGATAAGATGTAAAGATGTAAATTGTATTGTACCTTGAGCTAACGTTAGCTAAATATCTCCTTATAAAGACATTCTAATTTCTAAATTTAAAAAAAGGGTTCGAATAAAGCATATAATAATAATTGTTTTTCACACCCAGCGTGATAAGCATGTTTTTTCTTTCTTTCTTTTTTTTTCACTTCTCTAGGGCTTTTTCACTAAAGACAAAAACTCTTCAATGATTTTTTTTTACTCTTAAGACATAAAAAGTTGCAACACTGGTGCAGTTTTCTCAAATTGCTCATTTGAGAATTGAAAGACTTCGAGCGGTTGTGGAA
This sequence comes from Synanthedon andrenaeformis, assembly GCA_936446665.2. Taxonomy (NCBI): domain Eukaryota; kingdom Metazoa; phylum Arthropoda; class Insecta; order Lepidoptera; family Sesiidae; genus Synanthedon; species Synanthedon andrenaeformis. The sequence goes on from OW387796.2 coordinate 7,087,114, forward strand.
CGCTGGACTTCACTGCTAACTAATTAACTCATCAGTGTCGTCAGCAATTGTCCACATTAATGGTATTGTTTCTCGAAGGACTGAGCTTATTTGTTTCTATAGAAGGAGCTTGCTCCCGGCCTCTGTTTATACAAAAATTGCATAGGGAAGCTGTTTGTTGTCGTACGTCGTGCGGTGTTCATAATTACCATCTCTACTCCACAGGAACATAATCTCTTTGATTTCCTAGAACTTTGTGAAATTCCTATACTTTATTGCAAATAACTTTGTAGTATCCCTTGTCTGTTGCCTAGACAATATCCGTTGCCCTGTGAACTATTGTCCCGAGGGCGATCAGGGTGCGACAGGAATCGTGGCGTATGAAGTCATCTTATCATAGACAGCATTTACTTGCCATGGGCATGATGAGATGCCCGACAAAAGAGGTTGACCTCGCTCTACTTTGCACCTATAAAGACAATAAGAATCAATAGAGACAATAAGAACCGTGTTAATGGACATATTCTTAGGTATTAATCAATTTAGTATTGGTCGTGGTGAGAGAAACCTTAATCAGACAGCGCAGTGAAAATCAGAAAAGAAAATCAGAGAAATAAGAAGATTTCCTGGAGGATATGTGTATGAGTAAAAAGTTTAAATAAATATATAGGTTTTAGCTACACGTATGCTAGCCAAATTCAAACTATATACTTAGTGTCCAATATAAAATAAGTTTATTTAAAAAACTAGCCACCCGTCCCCGGCTTCGCACGGATGTAAATTTTACTGCAAATTATATACACAAACTATTCTCGTTTATCGCTCTTTCAATAACAATGGAATAAAAAACCCTATCAAAATCCTTTGGGTGGTTTTGAAGAAGATAAAAGCAAACAACATTATTTTATATATAGCATAACATTATTTTATATATAGCATAACATTATTTTATAAAGATACAGATATAATTCACGGATTCTAATAAGGTCTGATGTTACAATATCCAACTGTTCGTTCAATGTTAGTAGCAGATGTCTCTGAGCATCTTTAGTTCTTAACTAAGTCAAATTGCGCTCCGCCAGAAACAACCAAACAAAGTTTCCAACTTTGCTAACTACATAATTTCAAAGTTAAATTCCTTGTCAACTTTAACCGAAGCTGGATTACGAGATGACAGTTTAATTTAAATGGGGCGGCTAGAAACGAGAATAAATTATAACAAGTTAATTATTTGATAGGACAATAGTAAATGTTATAGCACTTTATGAAAGTACTTTCATGCCGAGGGATGTTAACAAATTTTAAGTGTTAAATGCAGGTTGATATCGTTTTTCTAAAAAGATGTACATAATTGATACGGTTACTAGTTGGTGATAATTGATATATATATATAGAACGCTTGTTGCTATGGCTATAACACTTTGGCCAGGCGTTAGTTTTTTATTTGATTTTAGATGATCCCTCTGGAACAGTCCTCTTTTTCGGAATGAAAGGTATGTGTCCCTATGTCCTTTTCTATATCCTTGGTAACGTGTATGCAAAAGTAGTTAAGTAGTTAAGGAGTGACAATTTTACAGATAGGCACACACAGTTACTTTCACATTTATAATATTAGTAAGGATAGCTTTTATACCCGAGAAGTCCTCCGCGTACTTTGTCTTAGATGTCAAAACATTTATTCAATTATTAATGCACAAATATTGTTGAATATAAGTATAGAATTTAACTCAAAAAAACACTGTTTTATTAACGGCTTTTTTTAAATATTACAGTTTTGGTAATACGAAAAAAAATTGCACCAAATGATGTCTAAACTTTGATTCATGTATTATTATTATTTTATGAAGCTTTTTGGTCTAACCATAAACGAGGAGTAGACTTAAGAAATTATCCATTTGACGACACTAAGCGCTTTAAGTTGGGAAAATCATAAATAACTCTCGCATTCATAAATAATATTACGAAAATTATTTCAGATATAAATCTAACGTGAATCTTATTGAAGTTAGTCAAGTGACATTATGAGCCAGATCACTGCAAACTTCCCAGCGTAACTTCTACTGTGCTCGAAGTTTTGTTTGATGCTTGAATTATCCTCGATAAAGTAGATCGGCGGGGTTATCGTGGCACTTCAACGCTTTAATGAGGACATTCGCGGGAGCTTGGTGCAAGAAATACAGTGTTGAATTTTAAAAATATGAGAATAAAAGCAAAGAAAAAATATATAATATTCTCTCAATATAATTTCTTTATAAAGCATTTATAAAGAAGTTACTTTATTTTTAAAAATACTTAAAAAAACTGGGTTTCTTGAGTCTCAGTTAAATATTCAGTGTTTAACTATTGAACCTATTTTGATCATGTTAGCTATGCAGTAAACCTCATAAGAATACCTCAAAAGATCAAAATAATTCGAGTTTCGAAAGTAACCCTTTTTTTGTTTTCATGACTAGTATGCTGCCACAAAAAAGTAGGTAATTGTGGAAATATCTATTTGTAACTAGATAGAAACACCTCGGGGGACATTGTTCCAAATGTGTATCTATATGCATATATATGTATGCAAAATTTCAAGATGATTTGTCAAGTAGTTAAGTCGTGAAAAGGTAACAGACAGACAGACAGAGTTACTTTCACATTTATAATATTAGTACAGATTACTCAGGATTTGCAGTTTTACCAGATTCTTTAAAGAAGATTGGTGGATAATTACTCGCAAAAACCATTTTGTTTTATTTACAATAGATTTGTAGTTTTCTTTTATTGTTACATATTATCTTTGTAACGTTTGTTTATATTCAATTTCACATTATATTTTTTTAAATTTACAATTAAGAATTCATAATTCCTCCAGTAGGTGTGCACTTTTTACTGTTTTTTTTTGCTATTCGTATTTCTCCTTATATGTTTGTAAGAGTGAGCTAACATAAAATAAATAAATATAATGAAATAGAACCAAGAGAACGTAATACGTGTTGAATCTTACACGAATGTGTTACATTAATGCCGACCCTTGTCGCTTTTTGATCCTATTGTCTCACGCGAAGCGCCTTTACTTAACTCAAATGTACACAAACAACCATATAATGTGAAGATTATAGGGTTAACGATTACGTTTCTTGTGTTTCGCGATACATAAATATTATTTCACCCGCCTAATAATTTCACCCGCCCTTAAATTTAAGAGACAACAAATTAAATAAAAAAAAAATTCGCTCGAATTTGCAAATCACCTGTCTGTACAGACATTTAATGTACAGAATCATCTGTCTGTACAGACATTTAATGTACAGAATCATCTGTTTGTACAGACATTTTATGTGTCTGTACATTTCCAACCCAAAAGTGAAAGCGTAAGAAACAAACAAACTCACTTTCCCATTTAGGTATATTTTTAGTTAGGACTAGCTAGTGCCTGCAACTTCGTACGGGTTGTAGTTGGTTTTCGATAATCCCACAGGAACATAACATTTTTTCATGATAAAAAGTAGGTTTCCTATATGCTAGTCTAGGTAATCATCAATACATCAATAAATACCTACTGTATTCAAATCGGTTAAGTCGTTTATGAGATTAGCGTGATCAAACGCACGGACAAACAGACACAAATTCTTTAAAAAATTTTTTTATCTCAGTAACAAAAGTACAATTTTTTTTTTTTTAATATTTAATGAAAATACAGACACGGCTCGTTCACGATTTTATATTAGGTATACCTACTTAGATTAGGATAGTTGGTACGATGCGTCCGGTCGGTAACAAATGTGATAAACAAAATGGCTCCTTCCACTTGGATCCACAGCTTGGCTCCACATGTGGATCCGCGGATACTTTTATCTCCTCTTAAATCTACCATTGAGGGGATTCAAGAATACATATTATTTTATATGCCACTTCGATCCACAAACGAGGGGATCCAAAAATACTAATATTTTTCTATGCCACTTGAATCCACAATCCGCTAAGTGTGGATCCAAGTGGAAGGAAGCACTATGATTTCAGGACCTTTGTTCTTTTTCTCATAAATATTATTCTGAAAACCCCTTGATAAAATTTCCTTTTTTTTTCTAATAACTAGTGTACAAGCATGACAATGACCGGATCTGAAAATGTTAAATATTTCTCAGCACAAAGAAGAAAAATATTGCGTCTGATGAAGATTGATATTGTTGTGATAGTTTTCTTAATTTTGGATGATCCCTCTGAAACAGCACTTTTTTTCTGGATGAAAGGTACCCTATATCCTTTCTTGTATCCCTGAGTATATGTATGCAAAATTTCACGTTGATCGGTTGAGTAGTTAAGATGTAAAAAGGTAACAGACAGAAAGTACTCTCACAAATTTGTTTCTAGTTTTAAAAATAACTAGTTACATGTTAAGTTAATAGACGTGGTAAAAGATATATGCCTATCTTTTTATTTCATTTCTCCTTGACTGTCCCTAAGCGTATTTGACTAATAGCTCATTTGACGAATCAAGTAATTGACCAATTTAGGTATTGACCAATCTCTTATTTGACAAATCAAGGATTTGACAAGTGGGATCTTCTTTTGAGATAGGTACACAGTGGTGTATTAAAGTAGGTTCATATTATTTAAACAACAGATTTAATTAATTATTTATTGTGTCAAAAAAGGTAATTAAACAAAATGAAAAGCATTTTAGGCAAAGCGGGAATCCATCCACTTGGATCCACAGCTTGGCTAATGCTTAAACTAAAACTAAACTCAAACAAATTGCTGGATCCACACGTGGATTTAAGCGGAGATAAATGTATCCATGGATCCACACGTGGATTTAAGAGGAGATAAAGGTATCCATGAATCCACAGGTGGATTTAAGAGGAGATAAAGGTATCCGCGGATCCACATGTGGAGCGAAGCTGTGGATCCAAGTGGAAGGAGCGAACAAAATAAAAGATCATCCAAAATGTAAATTGCATCGAATGCCTCAGTAACATAAAAAAATATGTATCTCTAGTACCTACTTTAATCGCGTTAAATCCAAGGAAATATTATCGGCGTGTCTGTAGGAAAAATGTGGAAATTGGATGGGCGAGGCAGGCGGCACGTACTTAACGAGGCGACGACGAATGGGGAATTTCATTTAAACCTGCCTTTCTTGGAGCGAAACGAGGCCTATCTCGTGTGAGAAGTACTCTCATTATGCACAATCATTTGAATACTAGAAGGGAAACGACAAAAATTCATGAGTCAGTGAATTAGATTATCTTGGGGTGTTGTCTTTTTTGCATATTATTAAAATTCTTTATTTTAACAATGGAATTGTTTTTTGGGGTTTACTCCTTAAGAATCGATTTGCATATAATATATGTATAAACCCGTGGTATGAAAATTTATGGGAGTGAAAACAAAATTGTTACACGAATGCGTTATGTTCTATTTTTTTTTTTGAATATTTTAGAATATCTGAAGTTTCAGAGATATTGCGCCATCTACACAATATTATTAAAAAAATAACAATGTTGTTTTTTCAGCGTGTTCGAATAAATTTAAATTTTATAATCGTTCGTAAGGAGTAAACTCCAGTAGTGTGTCGGAGCTGACACACATTTTTTTTTTAAAGGGTTGCAGACAGGCCGACGTTTCACTTGATTTTAGATGGTCAAAGGCTATATTATTCAGTGGTATTTATTCATATTCGCCAAAGTTGGTTAGTTTTTACTTATTCTAAAAAAAATTACTATAATAATTTTATTATAATAATAATAACTATTGAACCAATGGCATTTGTGTCTAAGCAAATGCAGTTGAAACTGCTACGTAAAAAAACCCTAACGCGGCTTTTATCGCCATTATAGAGCTTGCATGTAGTTTCAGACATTCAAAAAGAGAAATTTTATGTTCCAATTTTGAAATAAAATATTTTGAATTTGAATTTGAAAAACTGCCTCTTTGGTGTTTATTTTCACTTAGAACCCACTCTTGAAGTGCGTCATTCCATTATAGAGCTATTGAAGCTCTCATATATCTCTTAATCGCATTCTATATCTCTTGTGTATCACCACTGTAGACAAGATTAAAGAATATTATAATTGTAGTTTTTAAAGTTCCTATATAATTATAAGGTTTAGATATAACTTATAACTTTTAATAATTTAGCTCTAAAATATTACTTGGGAATTAATGCTGTTGATTTTTCACAGATCTTTGATATGCCAAAGAAACAGTAGGATAACAAAGAGCCTTGCGGGGTGCCGGCATTAACTGTTATGTTGTCGGAGCACCAACGACTCTGATGTTCTATCTAATCAGTTAGCGGCCCAATGGCTTAATCTCTCGAACAATCCATTGAAGCGAAGCTTGGAAAGTTATGCCCTATATGCTAAGCCCGGTCAATAATTATTGTCAAATATAAAATAAAATTTATATTTGACAATTTCCCGCAAAAAAGTTTTTGTGAGCAATTAACAGACACGATCATATATAGATCTCATGTTTGGATTACTATAGTTTGTTATGAATAACAAAGTCTGTTTATGTAATGATTGGTCGCTTGGTCAACATTGTCGCTCTTGTAAAAAAACCAAACCCGTGTTTGACCCAATTCCCAATCAAGACCCAATCAAATTACAGCAATAGGAACGCCATTAAAATTCTTTGATTTTCTTATTTAATAATCTAAATATTGCGATGGGTGATAGATGAATGCGTACTGACTCACGCTTTTTATATGTCAATACTGAATTTTACTAAAATTGGAGACTTATGGTAGTACTTTCATACGTTAATCACATATACGAGTGTACTCATTTTTTGTCTGTTATGGTCTGCAGATAGGCTGAGAGTCCACTTTATGGTAGGTGACATTATTAAAAAGGTCTGAAAGTATAAAAAGTTGAAAGAATAAAAAATTCTTTTTGATTTTCGAATGTGATCCATTTACAAAATCTGAAATATTCACAGGAAATTATTGAAATTAAGAAAGGCTTTTGTTGCCAAATTTTCCAAAGTATAAGCTAAAAAAAAAACAATGCCATGGTTTTGAACCATGAACTTTACCGTGGGCTTTATCCAATTGAAAAAAAAAAACCTACCATATCGATAATGAGATCGCAGTTGTTCCAAGTTAACAAAATAACATTTTAATCACTGCAGCTATTAATTCTGATTGATTTCTCACAAATAATATTTCTAAGCAATAAACCTACAGAGTATTGAGTTATTTCTACGTCAGAGTTAGTATTGTGAATCCACGTGTACCAATAAGCAGGCGAATGAATTATTAATTGAACGTCGCCTGCGAAATATCGACCTCCATATTTCAATATTCAATTTTAACCCAATGTTTCAATTGGTATAGAATTTGATTAATTTATAAGCACGAGGTTACCAATGTATAATCTCTCTCTCTCTCTCTCTCTCTCTCTCTCTCTTCTAGTGCCTTTTAAGTTCTGAAGGTTAGCTGCCAACTTCTTAAACTATTGTCAGTCAAGGAACAGTTGCTCGACTGAGGTTACTACTTCATAAAATCCCAATATCTACTTAGTTTTACGAAATCTCTATAATAATCAATACTAATAATAAATCTGTAAGGGTCGATCATGGAGTAAGTTACTTTGTTTTCAGATATCGTGTTTATAGGCTCTATACATGATACTGAAACTAAATTGACCGTTTTTAGAATTTTTTTCTGTATGTATGTATGTTTCCTCCATAACTCTGAAACGAATTAACTGATTTTCATGAAACTTGGTAGATAAACATTTGGACGTGCGGGACACAGGATAGGCTACTTAATATTTTTCAACGCGGACGAAGTCGTGGGCACCAGCTAGTAATCAATATTAATACACTCTTAGTTTCAAATAATTATTTATAACAATTCATTGGTTGTCCGTTACACTTTCATGTTTTAAATACTCAACCGATCATAATTAAATTTAGCATAAACGTTGTCAGGTATGGTATATACCTTTCATCCAAAAAGGGACTGGTTCCAAGGGATCATCTAAAAATAAAAATCAATTCAATTGTCACCATTTTCATCTCAGTTCCAAAAAAAAGCCAAGCAGCCACCATCAGCTCGTCTTTCCACCTTAAAATTGTGAATGAAAAATTGTTCAAAAAGAAAAATTTAAATCCTTAAAAAAATATAGAAAAAACGAAACTGAATAAATGTTTTAACACCTAATAAGAAATAGGAGAAATAGAGGCGCAATTGAAGTCGAAGGAAAAATCTAGTACCTACTTTATATGTATGTAACAACCCGAAAATCTTTGTACAAAAGTTCTATTGTATAAATGTTGTGTAAGGCGTGAATGACAAGTCCTTCCAAGGGACAGCCAAATTGAATGACCGTTGCTTTATTGGAACGTCCTCTCCTCTTGATGCAAATGAAAAAGGCGGACACTTTTAAAGCGTTCGTTTGTTGTTTATGCGAAATTGCAAATTCCACCCGGATCCGGTAAAACAACTACCCTTTGAAGTTGCGTTTGTAAAGGTGTAGCAATGAAAATAAGTTTTTTTTTAATGTTACGTGAATTCCCTTAACGTAAAGCATACAATATTATAATTATATGACACTGTTGCTTGTGTAGGTATATTATGTTAGTCTAAGTCAAAAAGCAACGCGGTCGTCATGTGACGACGCGTTGTCACGTGACGACCGCGTAGCTTTTTGGTCTAAGTATATGAATATAATTCTCTACATAATTACTAATTAATTTTTGTATTATATTACTTTAAATAATTGCCAAATCCAGACCAGAAACAACTAAGTATGAAAAGATCATTTCCATAGTTGGCCGGGATTCAAACCCGGGACCCCTGAGGCAGAGCATTGAAGCAAGCACCTTTATCAGTCGACTATAAAAACATGTAAGTTTGCTTATCTAACTTGTATCAATAATTCAGTCTTAATATTGAAAATCCTATAGGCAGATGCTATAGGCACATATGATTCAGAGAATTGTTCTCAATTTTATCGCGACATTTTATCGCCATAAAAAGTGCCTCTCCAGGACATATGTCGTGTAATAGCCGATTACAGAGGATTTTGTGGCCGTTTTTGTGCCTTATATCTTTAAAGGCTGTGAAAATAACGCGAGAAAAGGACAATGATAATAACATATTTGTTATTTAACGTTATTATGAAGAAAAATAATATTGTTAAGCAATCTAAGTACTTACTTATATATAAAAACAAGATGTGACCGAACTGTGGTTATTTTAATTTTATTTTTTGAATATAAAAAATGTCCTAATGTTAATCCAGATAATAAAATATCTGTGTGCCAATTGCACCCGTGCGAAGCCAGAAGCTGGTCGCTAGTTTTTAATTAAGTTAAACAAGTAAGTTACTTTGATACTTGGTTATATTGCAAAAGTTAATGTTTAGACAGTCAATAGAAAATAAAAAGAAATGCAAAAAATGAAGGCGTATGAAATACTAAACAGATAAAAACGTCCTCCAAGTTTATTTAGGTCGCAATTTCCAAGAAACCTAATGGATATAAATTAAAGTCAATCATTGATAGTATAGAAAAAATATTTGAAAATAAAACAATGTCTACAATAAATCAGTATTAGTTACGATGTTTGCAGGTACTTTTCTTTATTTGTGTAGATCAGAATCGGTTCGTTAAACCAGCTTACTAGTCAAACAAAAGTTGAAAGTTGGATAATACGTAGCCATGAGAATTCAGGCTCGATCGATTGAAGGCTTGTTCTGAGTAATATTTTAATTTATTATCATCATAGCGAGGTTTCATATAAAAGTCAAGACTGGAAGTAGAACGCCCTGCCGGTGTCTGATTCTGAGCTCATAATTATAACCTAAATCTTTTCAAAGATAGAGTGAATAGGCATCTTCGCATAGAGTTTATATAAGCAAGCAATATGTTTCCTCTGAGCATCTTCGTTAGCTCGCTCCATCATAGGCCTCATTCGCTACACGGCTAGATGCTGGCCGAGAGCAAACCTTTCTTTAATAAATAAAAAATAATGATGTTGAAAAATAATAAAAAACTCACTTATGTTTTCTTATGTTTTACTCAAATTCTAAGTACTTATTGATTCACCCTGGTAATTAGGCAAGCCATCTGGCGGCAGTAACCACGCTCTTACAGAATACCACCGTGAAGTAACGGCATATCGCACTTACGGTGCTACAACGTCAATTATGCAATTTTTTGTAAAATGGATCTATGAGAAAAAATAACTACATTCAGGAGAAGTATAAGAACACACTTCTGAAAAATTACATCATTTACAGAAGTGACGGTTTAGCACCGTAAGTGCGATATGTTTCGGAGATGTTTATGTTTTCGGAGAGGAGGTAAAGATATTTTATTTTAATAAGGATGGTACAAATTTACATAGAAATAAGAATTAAAATTTCTTTAATTATAAACTGTAAACGTATATATAATGTCTTATAAAAATTTAGTTGAATACAATTTAGGTAGGTAGGCAGGTAGAGAGATAAGTAAAAAATAAATAAAAAATTGTCCGCATTTTTCCTCTCGGCTCACTAAGCGTCCCTTTTCCATTACCGATCCCTGGAGGCTTTCTTCACTACCGTTTTAAATCGTTACTTTGAAGATAGCAGTGTTCACAGCTCAGTAACTGAAGTTCTTTGGTTGAAAAATATTGTACTAAGAGAAGTCCTGGGTCATTTGAGAGGACTAAAATTGTAGTGGTTTTTTTATGTTAGGGTCGTCAGAAGGGCTTATATATTACTCATTCACCGAAACACAACTGTACGGGTCATAATCTGTGTGGGGGTGGTTACTGCCGCCACACGGGCTGCCAAATATATAACTGCGAAATGCAGTGTGCCCTGCCACTTCTAAAAAATTGCTATACACTTACCTACTAATAACAATAATTTAATATGTTATGCTTGTAATTATTATTTTACCCAATTTTAGAAAATTGGTAATATCAGAAGTAATGTATGATTTATCTGTATATAAATAAGAATCAAAGTAAGTATGTTTGTCTTCTGTGGACTCCAAAACCGATGAACCGATTTTAATTTGGTTTTCACTTATGTAAAAAGGGATGAACGAGGAAGGTTCGTGTAAATAAGAAATTTCATCCCATGCGAAGCCGGGAGCGGGTCACTAGTGTTAGTATGAAAAACCTAATTAAAAATAAATAAGTGTATTAAAATTCCCAATGTATACTGCGTCTTTTCACATTATAATAAAAAAAAAATGTTTTTACTGTAGGTATAAATAATGACTAAGTATATAATGACAATATCCTGTGGTGATAATGTTCCCTTCATTACCTCCACAGAGATTTTCCATGAAAGTAGAAAGACGTACCGAGATATTTCTCAATATAATCCCAACAAAATATGTACCTACTATATCTGTAAAAACAGTCATTATATATGTACAACATGGCGTACAGTTTTTTTGAAAAAAATATTTAATGTAGACTCACGGCGCACCCTACTTTTTTTGCCATAAATTATACAAACCTTCCTCGTTTATCGCTCTTTCTATTAGTGAAAACTGTATCAAAATCATTGCGTGGTATGGAAGATGTTACTTTTATAAATAGGTACATACTTGATGTATTAAGAAATAGACTTACAGCCTTACCTATAAACGTTACTTAAATTTTAAGTAATACTTAGGAACCACTTAAGAAAAATTTTTACTTATAAACGTTGCTTAACTTTAATTTGTTGCTTAGCAATGTCTTAATGAACTGTCAAACACTACTTAAGAAGATAAGTAGTGATTAGTTAATACGATGCTAAGAAGATGATTAGTTGATTTTTATAAGTAAGACAGTTAATCATTAAAAAAAATAAGTAACCATAGTGGCAAAAAGAGACTTTTAAATTGCCTTTAAACCCATAGTAAACTTCTCAGTGCTCTTGTATTGTATTATTAACTAGAACAAAGAAAGTTTCTTTGCCTAGATACGTTCATAGTACAGACCCAGCAATATGGTTAACAATTTATACGTCCTCGTAGCGAGTTGTTAAGTTCGTAAGTTGTGGTTGTGCTTGCGGCGACCCCGGAACCTCTTTGTGTTCCACTTGATAGTTAACTTTGCTTTTAGATTTTCTCTTAAGTTAAACCAAGTGAAACTAACTTGAGTGAAGGATGAATTAGATTTGAACCAATGGCTGCCCCGAAATACATTGCAATACTAAATATAATACATATTCTATGTTTTGAGTGACTCTGTCTTTATTATGTGAAGGTCGTCAGACAAGCTGAGGGTCCACTTGATGGTATGTGGCTACCGTCGCCTATAACACAAGCAACGCCACAGGTGAGGCAAGTGCGTCGCCGACCTTAGCATAATTAAGGAAATGGGCTCTTCCATCCCTTATTCAGTCACCAAAACAAACTTTTAAACAATTGTTTCTACTCTAATTATCTTAGTTTATTTATATAAAAAAAAAACTTCCTAGACACGCCAATTCAATTCTTATAAACTCAAATTAAACTGTAAACAAACTGATATAATTAATTACTAACTGATGCCCATGACTTCGTCCACGTTGTGACTTCGTCCACGTTGAAAAATGAAAAATATAACGCCTGAGAAAATATCTGACATCTAGCTTTATCGCTGTGACGCAGGTGGCGCCAATTTTTAAAAAATATTTTTAGACAACACTTTTTCAGAATGAAAAGTATCCTATATTTAAACTAGGTCTATAAACCATATACAGGTAATAAACTATCTGTGTGCCAAATTTCATCTGAATTCGTTTAGCCGTTTTTACGTGAAAGAGTAACAACCATCCTCAAAAATTTTCGCATTAATATTAGAGCTGAAATAGAGATTGTTATAGAAATATGTTCTTAACATGCAGTCGAAATTCCTAAAGTAGTCCGGTTATTATGGGATCTAATTAAGTGTGTAGTACACTGATCACCAGATTTATCGGATAATGTCTCGTACGCACATCTGGCTCTGAATAACATACGAGTTTCCAATTACTTCTGTCACGTATTCCTTGCGAACGCGCACTCAATATTCGTGTGAGCGGTCGTGGCTTGAATCCCAAGTAGAGAATTCAAGAGTTATACGAAAAAGGAACTACTAGTTCACTACTAGTAATCGCAAAATCTTAATAGATAGATGAGTTGATTGGACGAGTAGTTAAGGTGTTTGCCCTCCATTTCGAGTTCGATTCCTGGTAAGGTTAATAGAAAAAAGTTTGCCTTCATCTGGGGCCTTATTCAAAGTAACACTTTAAAAACGATAACGAAGTTCGAAAGAATAAAATGTATGTGAATCACGTGAATACATTTTATTGTTTTCGAACTTCGTTATCGTTTTAAATTGTTACTTGGAGTTACAAAACTGTGGTGCTTACAAATTACATTAACTTTACAAATCGGTTTAGAACTAAGCAGAGTTTGTATTATGTGTGTCAGAAAACTGTTAAATATACTTCTTATTAAAGGTTTACATAGAATAGGTATACATACACGTCTGCATACATAACGATAGCATACATGAACCTGCGACCTCTTACACAGCAAGCAGAGCTACTATCGCTGAGCTTATAGATCGTCAGTTTTGTATTTAAGTTTGTAATGAAATATTATATAATAGAAAAATGGTATTTTGTTAAAGTTATATTAGGTACTAGAGATTTAATATCAATAAATAATCAGTGTATAATTATACATTATCTGTCTTACTTATAAAAATCAACTAATCATCTTCTTAGCATCGTATTAACTAATCACTACTTATCTTCTTAAGTAGTGTTTGACAGTTCATTAAGACATTGCTAAGCAACAAATTAAAGTTAAGCAACGTTTATAAGTAAAAAAATTTTCTTAAGTGGTTCCTAAGTATTACTTAAAATTTAAGTAACGTTTATAGGTAAGGCTGTATATAATTATAATTAATGTGACCAGCTAATTAGCAAACAAAAAGATTATAATATCAACATGTCATTGAGAAGTCAAAGAATTAGTAGTTTATGGGTATATATTAGAATTCTAATATATTTTATATTAGAATCAAGAATTATATTTATTACCTATATTAATTAAACATATACTTAGATGGATAAAAAAGATTCAAATTAATAAAATAAATATTAACATAGCAGCATTGAATTTTCTTCGGCTTACAAAACAACGTCAGAAAAATGTAAATTTCGCCTGTAACGACATAGTGAACCCGTCCCGATGGATTAAGATGAAAAATAATAATACGTTGTACCTACCTACGTATCATATCTACATACAATATTTGGAAGTATTGGATCTGGCGTTCTCGGTGCTGTCGTTGAATTTGATCCTCTTAAAATTGCTGAACTACTTGTAACTTGTAATGTGTACATATATATTAGTGTGATTTTAAATTTGATAAAAATATGAGTGCGAAAGCCGCTGTTGTTTTATGTTTAAGTCGACAGGCAGGCTAACGGTCCACTTTATTATTATTATTACTTATTTATTATTATTTATTATTAAGCAGTTTTCACTTATGTATTGTAGAATGCTTCCCGTAACACTTTAGGGTGCCTACAAATTATATGTTTGAGGAAGCGTTACTGCGTGGCCTCACTGTCGCGCGATACACTTGCTTCAGTATTGTTCTATGTAAACTACCTCACTAGTTCGGACCGGCATAGGAGCGCGCGCGTGGCACGACAGTGGCGCTGCGAAAAGACGTAGTCACGCCTCAGCAGCGCCACAGTAGCACTTCAAGCGTATAATTTGAAGGCACCCTTAGTGTTTGTTTCATTCCAATTTGTTTACAAACAAAACTTGCGAATACCACGCCTATGAAGTCGGGGGCACAGCACAGCTAGTTAATACTGTAATCGCTTACTTTCTTTAATTTCATAGATTTATTAGATATACTTTTAAAAAGTTCGGGTTGAATACGGTGTCATTAAAAAGAATTGAGTAATCAATATTCCCTCACCGCCGTAAAATATTTTATTCACGCAGTAAAAACACTGAAGCGACTCAGCAAGAAATTCCAATACAAGTGACTTTTTTTAGTTTTCATAATATGTATGAATAAACATATTTTCTTAAACATTAATAGATAATAGGTTTTTCCTATTTTTCCTATATCGAATACATGAAAATTCGATAATTATTTTTTTTAAGAATTTTTTATTAAATAAATCGCCCAGCCTGATGCACTGTGGTGATACTTGTGTTATAGGCGACGGTATCCACCTACCATCAAGTAGATCGTCAGTCTGTCTGCCCACTAAAATAAAAAAGAAGATCTAGTCGAATTTAGTCGAATTGTTGACTATCCAATCCAAGCACACAGCAACGTATGGAACCAATTAGTGAAGAGATCTCTTTGTGTGTTTTACCGGCTATATAATGTTGAGTGCTCCGATGAGTTCTTCCAATTAATGTGCTCCAAAGATGTGGAGTTTATCCGCATTAGTTGGATAAGGTTCCAGTTCCGAGTGAGTAGAAACTTTATCCCACGGACGCGCGAACTTCGGAACAATCTCCCTTCCAAAGTGGGACAATCTATATAAGCTGGCTTCTTCAAGCGAGCAGTAAACAAATTCCTGCAGGGGCGACAGGCTTTAGGCTTGTGTTTAGGTACCTGGCAACTACTGTAACGTTGGGAAATCCTCTTGGATACACGGCAGTATAGGGGACACTGCGGGGTTATGCCGGATTCATACCGGCGAAAACCCAAGCCCAAACCCAGCCTGCATGCTACCCATAATAACATTTAAAAAATCTAGATGGCATCGTATTACATGTCTTAGCAAAAATTTTAAAAAATGGGGTGTGGCTGTGTCGTATATGTAGCTATAGCATCATGCTGTATATCCCGATTTTGTTATCATCAGTTCTCTGAATAGCCCTCCACAATGGAAACAAATTTAAATACGAATTTTACGTCAAAAATTATAAATTTTCTTATTACATTACTACATAGAAGCTCATTTTGTCGTTGACGTCATAAATTAATGTTCTTAAACAAGTAACTGTTTTAACTTTTAATAAATAGTAGGTACTGATCAAGTGAGGACATACGGTATTAGTGTTGGCCAAAGCGTAAGCCTGACGTTCTGTGAAAGCAAACATGTGGGCTTTCTGTAGCGCAGTAGCGGCGCTGTCCTATACGTGGCAGCTTACGATTTGAAAATTATGCTACAATTTCCATATTAAGCATCATAACATTGGCAATACTTAAATACGTCATGTCATTGAAATTTAAAGTATGAAACGCACGTAATAATTATTCTTTACTAACTGGTGCCCGCGACTTCATCCGCGTTCAACAATGAAAAACAGCTCGTCTTTTCGCATTAAAACTGTATAATCTCAAAACCTCCTAATTTTACAGGAGAGCTAATTGAAAAAATAAATAAATATTTTTTTTTTAATTTTTTTCTTATTAGATATATATCAAATATATATAATTAGAAGCGTATTTTTAAGTAGCATTAAATGTTTTAAATATTTTTATTATAAACTGAACTGAAGCATATAAATAATTAATTACTTTTGAATATATAAAAAAATGATCAAAATATACTAAATATGGAATAAAACAACCATGTCTTTTTGCAACATACAATATGATGGATTGCGATTGTATTTTTGCAATAAAACATTTTTTGGATTTTTTTGATTTTTGCTATTTTTGAATTTAAGCAGCGAGCTGGGAAACGCTTCACATCTTGTGATGACGATGGCGCCGCCACTATTGACGACAGTCCCGCCGCCTTTTTTATGTTATTAGATGATCTCTCGGAACCTTTTTTTTTTTAGGATATAAAATTTTGTATATGTTAATCTAGTTAATAAACTATCTGTGTGCCAAATTTCATCCAAATCCGTTGAGCCGCTTTTGCGTAAAAGAGTAACAAACATCCATCTGGTTCGTGTATCAGATGCTTAGAAAGATTATTATTTCCTATTTGTTAATCTCTTTACATTATTTTTAATAATATTTTAAACTAAATCTAAAATGTGCCGAATACTTGAATTTAGCCGTTATAAAAGCGGATATTTGAACTTTGAACCCAATATTCGGTTTAATCAATGGATATTTCGCTCGTATTTCAAAGGCTTCCGAAAAGCCGCTTATATGTTCCTACTGCAAAGTTAAATTTAAGCAGAAAGACTGGAAACCATAGAGCGATTACAGACTGAGCGTTTAAGCGAAGAAATCGAAGAATGCGATTTTTTTTTGTTATCGCAAACTTATTGCTAATGTAACTCCCATCTTGTCTATGGACACGCACTGTGTCCATAAACAAGCACAGAATTTGGTTGAACGCTCTTTGTAATGTTTTCTTTATATTTACTGAAATTATTATTCTTGTTGTGAAATATGTGGGACTAATCGCTAGCCAAATCGCTTGGAATCGAACTCGCTACCCCATTTATATGGGTCGATAAAAATAGCTGGTGACTAGTTCATTTTTCATCTAATATTTGTAGCGATGGATTGCCTGCGCTTGCGACTAAGCATAATCAATTTTAGGCAACAGCCGCATGCTGTCGGTCGCCGTGAGGCAAAAAATCGGAAGATTCGACTTTAGACACCGGCGACTTTTTTTAACGTTGGGAAATACCAGGCAGCGTAGGGGACGTTATGAGGTTATGCCGGACTCTTACCAGCTAAAACCCAACGACTTTCTACTGCGGCTGTCCAGGGCGGCTACGCTTCCTGTCGGAACCTCGGCGTACCCGAACATGGAGGGGTATGCCGGCCATCTTGGGGAGTCACGTGCGACATAGGTGAATTGTTATTAAACTGTCGATTTTCGCCGTGCGGATATATTCACCCGTGTAGATTATCTACATATGTTTCACTGTTACGACTGTGTAGTCTGTTAGTAGTGCCATAATATGCACTTACTTGCTAGATAGACCGAAGCTAATAAATTGCACATAAAGAAGCGTGTTAGTAAATATATGCACTTAGACTTTGATCAAAATTCAATAAATTATTGACCGACAACAATTCAATTATGATGATTTCTTATAGTATAAAAATAATTCCTAAACTACGAACTGTTTTAAATTCTCCAAACTCGGTTACTATAATATACGATAGGTATAAGGTATCTGGACATGTACATTGTACACGCATATAATATATTAGCTTGGTATGGTGTGATTCAGACGGCGGGCGGTCAAGTTGGCAGCAATAAATTTTGTTCTGACCGTGATAAAGGATACGGCGTTGTGAACCCGTAACTAGCCATCTATCTAAGAGCCGTAAGAAAAAGGGATTTTAACTAGCCTTAAATTGTTTGCTCTTTTAATAAGTTAATCTTTATTTCTATGTTTACAATTTGAGGATAATTTCATTCATTGACATTTTAATAGTGTATTCTACTCATATTCTTAATGAGTGGTGGCCATCGACGGCATAGCACTAAATTGATATGATGCTCCATATCAAGAAATGTTCATCACATAGAAGTTTCACTTCTGACACGCGTATTAGGTACTGCCGTACACGCACGTTTTTTTTTTTTAAACCAAAGAAATTATATTTCATATTTCAAAACACGTCGAAATAATATATCTTTTCAAGCACGCTGCCTTTAAAGGGCTAGGGGCTTCAAAATACTATGATTCTGTCTTTATATTTAATGATTACTCTTGTCAGAAGCACATGTGACGGAATCGGAACCCTTAACAAATTCACCCTTAAAAGAGAACTTGATCTTTCACATAAAAGAGATAAAAAAATTGCTTACAGTTTTACAGAAAAGGAGTACTGTGGTTGTTCTGCGGTTTTTCTCACAATTGCTTAGTAATAATTATACCAATAATTACGTATATTACTCAGTTAGGTAGGTATTTAAAATCAAGGTGAATCGCCGTCGGTTTCAGTGCATAATATACGGAACCGAATATTCTTCTGACATTATTATTTTTCTATAGAAAAGTAATTCTATGTTGTATGTTTTTATCTTCAAATAAAATAAAAATTAAAGATACTTTGACCCCTGTAGACGGCAAAATGAAGCCGGTAAAACTACACCTTTGCGGTGTACCTACATTGCGGTTACACATACATAAATACAATCAAACTACGCCTCATCATCATCATCATCATCTCAACTGCAGGACGTCCACTGCTGGACATAGGCCCAGCCCCGGATCTCTGGTAAAACATTTAAATACATTTTTCTAGACATAATACAGAATCCAGTGTTTTTTGCACATATTTTTACGAGCTTTTTAAAAATTTAACACCAATTTGAACCTGTGAACTACACTAGATTGAAGAAATATCTGTTCTTTCCTGGTTAAATTTTATGTCACACAAATGAAACAAATGTTAGCTAATTAATCTATTAGTTAATTATAAAAAAGTTAGTTAATTATTTTTATACAATTTATCTTAAACTCTGGTGAGAGGAGGCGCCACAACAAGTTTCTGCCCCGGTTCGAAAAATTCGTCCTGGCTGCATAGGCCTCCCTCTTAATTTTCCAATAAGATCGGTCAGAAGCAACCTTGATTCAAACCGTCGACCCGCGGCTGTTGACTCTGCCTGCCCACTGCCACTTCACCTTACTAATCCGCCGGTTTATGTGTAACTCTGGTACATCTACGGAACTCCTCATTTCTGATTCGATCTCGCATGGATCTCGCACTGTACCTAATCACGAGCATAGCTCTCTCTCTTTACTAGCTCTTTGGGCGACATTAAGCTTTTTTATGTTGCCCATAGTTAGACCACATTTCACTATTGGTGAAAGAATTTTTTAAATCTCGTTTCGAAGATTACCCCCTACATGTAATACAATGATACAAACAACCAAAACATACATAACAAATTCTTATCTATAATTTTTTTTTATCTATATAGGATGTGGTGCCATCTTTAGGTTTAGTAGGTAAACAATGGAAAGCAACAAAGTCTAACGTTGGTCTCACCAATGTACTTCGAGAAAAAATGGAACTTATTACTCTATATAGTTACAGTAACTTCTAACAGATGTCGCTAGTAGTCGTTGATAAAGTTGCATTCCAGTCGTCACTTGCTTCGCGATATCACTAGCTAGACCTTCAAATGACCTTTGTTCGTGTCCTCTCCTCTCTTTATACATTTGACAGTAGTACCAAGTGGAAGTTCAGGAGTGTCTGTGTTTTGAAAAAACCTTCCTAATTAAAAAAACTGTAAGTTCATTTTTGTTTTTAAATATCTATCAGTAGTTCACCTATATCAAATGATACCTATGTTATGTGGCCAAGTTTCTACTTTCTTAATATTTTTGATAAGATATTGATTCAACTTTTGTGTTACTTCGTATTTCCATAGTATTTCCCTGTTATTTAGTATTATAATTAATGTTATTTATTTTTTATTTCAATAATATAACACGTATAGTTACCAAAAAGTCATATCTATAATACCTTCATAACGTTTCATCATTTTGTTAGGCTACATTTTAAAATGTTGTCTTCTTGGGTTGCTAAGTATTTAATTGATTTCAATTATTCTTATTTATACATTTTTATGAATAACAATTAATAAACTAGATTAAAATAAATATCTAAAACATTGTGAATTACACAATGTTTTAGATATTCTTGTACTTAACTATATCTTTCATTTAAAAAATTATAATGATTATGATTTTAGTTAGGTTACCTACCGTTGTTTTGCTAGTGTTTCAATAGGAAAATTGTTATAAGATAGTAGGTATATCCTATTTATAACAACATTCACGTGTTGACGCATTATTTTCAGTGACCTTTCAAGGTCGTGTGGAATTAACGGGAAGTCACTTTAATTTTATTCCTTTTATTCTCGACAAAAATTAATATTCCCAAATTTAATTATTAAATACATAGGTATCTTAGCTATATATCTAAGACTAGCTGGTGCCTGCAACTTCTTACGCGCTGTAGTTCGTTTTTTGAAAATCCCGCAAGAACCTAAAATTTTTCGAGGATATAAAGTATCCTATATTTAGTTTAGTTCCGGTAATCATCAAAACATCAGTGAAAACCGCATTCAAATCGGTTAAGCAGTTTCTGATAATATCAGCACAGACAAAAAAATTTTTGACTGTGTTATGCCAATTCTATATTTTTCAATTGTATAGAAAAGAGGATCACTGAGTACCTGATACAGACAGAAAATTGATCTATGTAGATTTAAAAATGACAAATAAATAACGTCACACTAATGCCAATGTCAATTTGTCAACCTACTTCAGAATTTGATTTTCGAATTTTAAAATATTGTATTTTGATTGATAGAAGAAAATCTATGTGGCATTCATTGCATCGGTAAGTTTACATTGATATATACAATTTTAGATTTTATTTTACAAAATGTAAAAAAATAATGTCGAGCATAATTATTTTTACTTAATTTAATAATAATACACATCTTACACTCACCCAATTTACAAAAATGGCTCCTAAGGGAAAAAAAGGTAAAAAGGGACCTCCCGAATCAGGATGGATGCCAGGGTTTGGTACAAAGGGTATGTTGAATTATATTTTGTTATCAAAATAACTACTTCTATTAGGTATCAATTTGCCTCTATTTATTGAAAACTTGCTTATTTTATTAATGTCTTTTACTAATTTTTCCTGTCTGATTTAAAAAAAACTAGCAATTTTATATGGTAAATTTAATGAAATACCTACACCTAGTAAAATTATAAATGCGAAAGTTTTTATGTTTGAATTACGAAAAAATCAGATAGTTTATTACCTGGATATAGGATTTTTACCCTTTGCTCAATGATTAAAAAAGAAAATTTTATCATACTTTATTAACTTTGAAGCATACAAATGTTTTGATTATTTATTTATGATGCTGTGTGAACATGAAAGTATAAATTGCAACCTCTTGATGCTTATAGCATCCAAGGATATAAATATCCCTTCAATGCTTATATCACACATAAGTATTGTTATTTTTAGCAGCAACATTCTTGAAGAAAATGCATCTATGCCCCTTTTTCTTGGGTCTTAAAACATTTATTCATTCTTTATTGCTCATATTATATTTTTGGCAGCTGCGGAATTTTTGTTTATATTTTTAGATGATCCTTCGAGAACAGTATTTTTTTTTCTGGATAAAAGGTCCCTTGTTCATTTCTTGTATGTATCTCTGAGAATGTGTATGCAGAATTTCACGATGATCGGTTGAGTACTTAAAAGTTAAGCAAACAAACTCACTTTCACATTTATAATATTAGTTGATATACTTTATTCGGTTTGGTCCCATCTCGTCAGAGTTTCAAATCGTCAGAGTTTCAACTCGTCAGAGTACACTCAAACATAAATTATATTCAAATTTTATTAAAGTGAATTAATTACAATAAATCAATTTTAAAACTAATAACTACAACATTTCCCTTACAAAAACACCTACTCATGGCGATAAAAAGAAAATTTTACTTGTTCTTTGTAAATTAAATAAATAAATAACAGGTTGCTCTTATAAATAAACTAAACCACAGCTTAATGAAAGATAAACAGGGCTTAAATGCTGTTATTAAAAATTATAAACTAATTCCCGACATTCTGTTGAGACCATTCCAATGAGCCCAACAAGCTACATCTGCTGTAAGTTGCTGAAGAGTTGGGTATTTCGCAGACTACTTGATGCTGAAGAATCAAGTCAACGTTACCTTGTCATGGACATACCACCAAGTAACAGTACACCAAATTACCAGTATACCAAACACAAATCAATCGAATTTGTGGAAGTTAGTGAGATCCCTTCTTCAACTAGCAAATGAGCTGATGATCTTCAAACAGCTGAACAAATCTTCATAAATTATATGAAAACTACTTCGAACTAATTAGATTTCAAACAAAAAAAAACTATCAAATTTGGTCTATCCGTTTGGGTTATTTTTATTTTAAAATTGATTTATTGTAATTAATTCAATAAAATTTGAATTATAATTTGTTTGATTGTACTCTGACCAAATGAAACTCTGACAATTTGAAACTCAAAGTCTGACGAGTTGAAACTCTGACGAGATGGGACCAAACCCTTTATTCATACATATAAGATGACTATGTGTCTATACTCTTCTTAGTATGCTACATAGTGCATCATTTTTTAAAGTAACCTGTCGACTTCTATTTTAATAGAAAAAAAAAGTGATTCAGTGATATGTAAATGTTTTGCAAATGGTGATATATTTAAACAATTGATAAAAAAATCAATCATAAACAATATTATCATAGATAAACATCAAAATCCTGTTTTGAGGTTCAATAGTTCAATAGATATTGAACATTGAATCTATTTTAGTATGAGGTACTATTACAACATTTGATTTTATGTCACTATGCTAATATCATTATTGCTTTAATAGATTTATGAGGATCTGCCTCCGTACATTAGCAAATTGTTATAGAGGTAGGTTACTATTGGAGAATGGGAATCTGAGTTTAA
Organism: Synanthedon andrenaeformis; assembly: GCA_936446665.2. NCBI lineage: Eukaryota > Metazoa > Arthropoda > Insecta > Lepidoptera > Sesiidae > Synanthedon > Synanthedon andrenaeformis. The sequence goes on from OW387796.2 coordinate 7,110,456, forward strand.
AGTTCAAATTATAATTATCATTTTTGTCCAAGTCCACGTTTTTGTTGTTCTATTATTATTTTTTCATCGTTTCTTATCTTCCAGAACGTCATTTTGTTTTCGAAATGGTGATATTGTTTTATTATTTTTGAGAAATTAATGCTTTGATTTACGTTTAAATTGTCTGACAAGCTGACAGTCCGCTTAATGGTAGGTGGCTACCGTCGCCTACAATGACTATAAATTATAACAAGCAACGTTGCAGGTGTTGCAAGTGAACTGCCCATCATAAATGGGAAGAGCGATGAACATGCACCATGTGCTAACAAAATTTATTTTATCTTTGACTTAATAAGTAAAATAATAATACAAATATTTTATTCATTTTATAACTTTATTAAAGTTAAATTACATATTTGTTTTAGCCACAATGTCCACCTACTTCCAATACCCAACCCCCGAGCTGCAGGAGGAGTTGAGGAAAATCGCCCTCGCGATCGTCGCTCCCGGAAAAGGCATCTTAGCTGCAGATGAGTCTGTCGGTAAGTATACAGTTGGTTCATTTAAGACGAGCCTCTAAATTATTATTTTACTAAAAACATAATACAATGTCTAAAGACCCGCCCAAACTCGTTTCGGTTCCAATAAACAACGATAAATATTATATTGACCTTCTTTATCTATCTGCGAGCCTAGTACCACTACTATTATCAGTATAATATTAATAAAGGTCAACATGTGCAGGTACTATGGGCAAGCGTCTCCAGGACATTGGCGTGGAAAATACCGAGGAAAACCGCCGCAAGTACCGCCAACTGCTTTTCAGCACTGACCCTGTAAGTAATAGTACCTACTTTTAAAATGTTTTCCTGGTACATGTTTCACTTACCATTTTTTTTTTATTGGACGACAATAAAAAAAATTAATAAGAATACACTTGCTACATCAAGTTTTCATTGTGCCAATTTATTTTTATATTCCGTTAACCTTGATTGATTAATATTGCGAAAGCGAGTCCGGCATGTATATTTTAAATAACAGTAAGTAAGTAGGCATGTTTATCATTTAAGAAATTTACTTTTCTACACATCTTAAAAACTTACTAATCAAATTCAATTTTAGCTTCATATAACCAAATAGGTACATAATGTTTATCACTGTTAGTTAATATTAGTTAAAAGTATTTTGTTGTTGATACAAATTACTTTATTCTTGTTTACCATATTATTGCAAATAAAAGCAATTATTTTTGTACATCAATATGTTTTTTCCTCAATAGGCTATCTCAGAAAATATCTCCGGAGTAATTCTCTTCCACGAGACTCTTTACCAGAAGACCGACGATGGAACACCCCTCGTATCTCTTCTGGAGAAGCGCGGCATCATTCCCGGCATTAAAGTCGACAAAGGTGTCGTGCCGCTCTTTGGATCTGAAGATGAATGCACTACTCAAGGTAAGAAACCAATATTTCCTCTCTCTCTCTTTTTTCTCTCCTCCCTCTCTTTCTCCCCACTCTCTATCTAACTTTCTCTCAGCACCTCTTCAACTAAGCAACTCCTTGAAGTTGTCTCTGTCAAGAGGCAACTGATACGGTTCGCCGTTCCAGTCCAGTCCACTCCTGGGTGTTTCTTAACCAAGACTTCCTTCTTCGTCCAGCGCATCTCCTACTTTTCACATCCTATGTATTTTAAACTATAGCTAGGTACCAATTCATCTGTCACTGAGCATAAAGTCCCATTTGGATGATGCTTATTCACTTGCACGTGCCTGAGCAATATAATGGAGTACAATAATTGCATTTCAAAAATTTGCAAGCAACTGTTTACACATGAATGAGTTGTTTGCAATTATCAAGTGTTTGCAACACCATGGAAATTATTGATATGCAATACATAATTGCTTTCAAGTTTTGACTCTGAAAACAAACTTCTATGAACTTTTTTTGACTAGTTGCTTCAATACTACACGTATTTGCAACAACAAATCTTTCATTCAATAATTGAACATTGTATTGTGTAAAAGAATTTTACTTTGCCGTTTAAGTTTTCATATCAATTTTACTTCACTGCGCAAGATTAACTTGTCGTTTAAATGTTACAAGCAAATATATTGCTTCAATTTTATGATATGCAACAGATAAGATTGACTGAAGGCGGCTTTAAAAAGATGAAATATTATCCGAAGTATTTAATACCGTAAACTTATCAAGTTTGTTGTGGCTAGTATTAAATCAAATAGTCATGAATTATATTATTGTACGAGACATGATGTAACTATTATTTATTTGAAACAAATATTGATGGAATATTTTTTATCTATAATACAAGTAATAAGGTGACAGTTGTTTACTGTGAGCGCTACCAAACATTACCCTTGAATGATATGTGAAACATTTTATATAGTCATATGTAATTATTAACACTTTATTTTTAAAAATAAACTTTTAAGTCAACAAGATTAAAACAAAAATACAATAACATCATAATACAAAAACAACAAGACATATCCATAGTTTGTTTAGGCCGATATTATGATTTCGATTGGTTGTACATAGTTAAAATAAATTCTGTTTCTACTCCAAGGTTTGGACGACTTGGCCCAGCGCTGTGCCCAGTACAAGAAGGACGGTTGCCACTTCGCTAAGTGGCGTTGCGTGCTGAAGATTGGCCGCAACACTCCTTCCTACCAATCGATCCTCGAGAACGCCAATGTCCTCGCTCGCTACGCCTCCATCTGCCAGAGCCAGCGCATCGTGCCCATTGTTGAGCCCGAGGTGTTGCCTGACGGTGAGAATCTCTTGATCTCTTGTTGTTTTATTATCCCCTGGTACTTTCTTTTAATTTCAGGAAAAATATTCCTGAGAAATTTTACGTTTTAATTTTTAAATTAATATTATAAATGTCCTAAGTAAAACACAAAGTAACTTATTATAAGGAATCTTCCTTGAGATAATTATAGCTGGTGTCAACGAAGATTCCTTAAAAATGTTTCTAAAAATTGATGTTTTTAATTGAATTTGCATAGAAATTGATGGTTTCAATTTAAAATTTTTAAAAACATTTAATAATATTGTATATTATTAAATTCTACTGCAAATGGGAATTCTAGTAGTAGTATAGTAGAATTTGAATTCCCTCAAGTAGATAAGCTTTAAGGAGTTTCCTCATCAAAATTGACAACTCTCTACTTTCAAAATTGTAATGAACTCTAAATTGATTTAAAGTAAAGTAGTTTAAATTAAAGTAACAACATACTTAATCTTAACTTACAATATTAGGTTTTTCATATTTTATTTATTATTAACAACAACAGGTGAACATGACTTGGACCGCGCCCAGAAAGTGACTGAAGTTGTCCTTGCTGCCGTGTACAAGGCTCTCAGTGATCATCATGTCTACCTTGAGGGTACCCTGCTTAAGCCTAACATGGTAAGTACACAATTTAATGCCAAACTTGCTGTGGTACTTGTCAAAGAGTCCATGGAGCAAAATTATATATATATATTTAATGTAAATGTTGTCTAGAAGATTGCCTGAAAATTTCATCAAAATCGATTGAGCTGTTTTCGAGTCCTTAGTGGATAATATGTTCCCTCATTTTATATTCTAAAGACATCGGTTTTATATATATAATATAAAGGCTAGCGACCTGCTACCAGCTTTGTGTTAATGAGGGTTTTCGATACTTTTTCTGCCACCAGGTGGCGCTTCGTAGGCGTCAGGTCCAAACAGCTGTCAGATAGCACAGCTATTTTTATTTCAGTGCAATCTACTATAACTGTGCATGGATTAATCTTACCGTAGTACTTCATATTTCTATCTATGCATTGTTTTGGCACCCAAACCACAGATTAATAAGTAGTTACTACCGTAACAGATAAATCACTCCCTAACAAAAAGACCATCACAACTTTTTTAAATGCCTACCGTTTTGCCTCGCCAACTGCTTAGCGGAAAAATATACCTTATAGTTCAAACGTTGAGTTGTTATTGATCTGCAGCCGCACGCGCCCGCGTGACATTGAAGTAATAGTAATAAAGTCAGGGCTACTACTACTGAGTTTTTCTAGGCCGTCCCAAAATACAAAGCTAATTAAGCCGCTAGTAACTATTTATTAAGTAATTATTAACTAGTAACTAGTAGTATTACAACTTCTCAGTTCAAGTTGATCAGAATAACATGATTTTTAATATGTAAATAAGTACTAGTAGGTAACGAGCAATGATAAAAAACCTTGTAGGTACCTAAAGGTTTTCATATTGGTAGGTACTTATTCCTATTTCCACTGACGAGACCAAATAAAAAAGCTTAAATTGTGTATATCATTAGTCCACAAATCCACACAACACAAAGTCGACCAAACATCGAGTTTTGATGAAATAGTCGGAGAGCTCGCTGCTAAATTGTTCTCGACATAAAATTATAGGTTATAATAGGTGACTGTGTCATGGTAGGTGACATTAACATAAAAAAGAATGGGATTTAGTGTGTTGTACAGCACGGTGGGAAGGAAGTTGATGCGATCGCATTTTTAAAATAGTTTTTTATGTTAAAGTCGTCAGACAGGCTGACCGTCCACTTGATGGTAGGTGGCTACCGTCGCCTATAACGCAAGCAACGCCATATGTGCTTAAGGCGTTGAAGGCCGACCATAGAAGGATTGAGGATAAAGAAGGAGGGGATGGCTAATAGGCTTTGGCATTCCTTTACTCGCTCACCGAAACACAATATCACACATGCTGCCCGAATGACTGCGATACGCAGAGTACTTCTGAAAGTAGGATTACCCTTGGTGAAGGCGGGGTCGTTGCGCAGCCTGAGGTTGCGCGCGCGCAGGGCGTGGTAGAGCGCGAGGAAGGTGCGCGGGTGTTGGAGGCGCGCGGCCGCCAGCAGCTTGCGCGCGGGCAGCGCAGGCGTTGGAATAAATTTATCTCTGCGAATAGCTACAAGCCACTGTTTCAATCGGGTTTTATCTCTCGTAGGGAACTTATGCCCTCCTGTTTTATTTGCACACATAGGCACTGCACAACACTGTGGCATTTTAGAAAACAATATTCCTAAAGTAATGATTCTAAGAATAAATAAACCAAAAAATATACAGAAAATTAAAATTCGCGCATGTATTTTGACAGTTCATTGGACCTGACGCCACAGTGCTGCCATCTCACGTAGACTGTTTCAGAAAACCCTCATTTTATTAATTTATTTATGTTGTAGCATTTTTTTAAATTAATTTTTTAGGTGACCGCTGGTCAGAGCTGCCAGAAGACCTACACCCCAGTGGACATTGGACGCGCCACTGTCACCGCTCTGCTCAGGACCGTGCCCGCCGCTGTTCCCGGTACATTTTTTAAAATGTTAATTTCGACAGACAGGCTGACTGTCCACTTTGACGGTAGGTGGCTACCGTCGTCTATAACACGAGCAACGTTACAGGTGCTGCAAGTGCGCTGCCGGGTACAGTAAGATTAAGGATAAGGGATAGGGAAGGGGTCGAGTAACGGGCTCTAGACATCTCTTACTCGCTCACCGAAACACAACGGCACAGGCTGACAGTCCACTTTACACAGTACACTTTTAGCAACGCCAAAAGTGCGCTGTAACCCAGAGTGGTGTTAAGGATAACGAATAGAAATTGTGCTTTGACATTTCTTCATCACTCCCAGAAACTCAACAGCACACGTTTTTATTTCGCGGTAGTCTTTTGTGGGGGTGGCTACTGACGCTCAACGGGCTGCCAAAATGACTGCATTTTTGGATGTATGAAAAAGTTATTACATATCTGTTTTATTTATAAAAAAATATATTGAAATAACTAGATAATTGATTACAATTATAGGAGTCACCTTCCTCTCTGGCGGTCAGTCTGAGGAAGAGGCGTCGGTGAACTTGAACGCCATCAATACTGTGGACCTGAAGAGGCCGTGGACACTCACCTTCAGCTATGGGCGTGCCCTTCAGGCTTCCGTACTTCGCGCCTGGGGAGGCAAAGACGAAAGCATCTTCGCTGGACAACAGGAACTCCTGAAGCGTGCCAAGGTAAACCTTCGTCCTTTTCAGTATCTTTTCAGAAAAACAATTTTGTATCCAGATATAGGATGAGTAGTACCAGGATCACATAGACTTCAAATAGTGTTGACTAAGATATAATGGCATATGAATTAGTCAATTTAAGTATACTAGACAAGTACCTATAGTAGAGCCAAATTGGTGAGATACAAAAGTTTATTCACCTTACTTGAACTGACAATCTATTATCTCTTTCTATGTTGTATCTATTTGACACAAGATAGAAAGAGACAATGTAGCATACGAGCTTCCGTTTGATAATAATATTCAAAGACAACCCGGACATCGCCGCGCTAAAGCCCTGCATAAAAAATGACCTTGCGGTAACTTTGTTTACATTTGGTATCGGTTCTCAATGGCCCTAGTATAGACAATACCTATAGTATAAATTTTACTATAGGAATTGTTAAGTATAAATAAGACTAGAACAGGATCTCATGTATAAAATTAAAATAGCTCCAAATAGCAATTTTAAAATTGACTAATGGCACAATATTTAAAAGCTACTTAACAAATACAAGCCTTAGTAAAGCCAACTTCAGTGTTTGAGTATTCGTGTATGGCAACAAACATAATTTATATGTTACAATAATTAACATAATTCCTGTGTTTTTGGGCCCTTTTGTGTTTGTCTTTCTGTTTGAAAAATAATAATTAATGCATGTCAAAACGTGTTTTTTTTAACTAATTATTTGCAACATCCAAAGCTTTGACCGATTATTATGTAATTTGTTTTTGTTGAATTGATTTTGATGCATTCAACTTTAGTAAGTTATTCTACAGCCGATTCTCTGAATCTCTATTTTCACATTAGACTAAAACATTTTTATACTAATCTTTATTGTAATTTTTTTTTCCTCTTTTTTTTGCAAATTGCACCCACGGCGCCGCTTTCAACGCACCGCTGTCTTCGATCACTCAAAACAAAAACTTCTTTAACGGCTATGCCAATTACATATAAATTCTCTCACGATTCCTTCTAATTTTGTAATTCTAATTTCGATTTTGGAATGTCTGATGTTGCCAATATTATTTTTAAACATAACAGGCGAACAGTCTCGCAACGCTCGGCAAATATAAGGCCGGCTCTGTACCATCTTTGGCCTCGAAAACATCAAACTTTGTTCCATCACACGCTTATTGATTTTGTTATATTCGAAATCTGTTGAAAAAAAAAAATGTTTAAAAAAAAATGTTTCGAATATGTATAAGTAATGTTTAAATATATATTTTTATATTTTATTTTATTTTTTGCACTGTATTATATAATACGCAACTTCAACTAGCATATTGTAATGAGACTGATCAGACATTCCGAGCTTTTTAAAAATTCATATAAATGTAGTCTAGTCTTAAAAAAAACAGTTTATCATACATTTAGTTAACAAACATCGCATGCCTGTATTATATAGTACATAAGAGTAACATTGCAAAGATGTAGATGCTTTAATGTAGTAACAGCTTTTTGTGTGCAATAAAAATGGCTTGAAATAAATCATTATTTTTATATTATATGTTGTTTATTTTTTTTATTTTTCGTGTTGTCCTCATTTGTGTTTCCATTAAATTTAGACCACATAGCAGCACTACATAGTTTTGACTATGGACATGGGATTTTTATCTTTTTTGAATATTATCTGGAGGAAGTGTGGACTTGCTCTAATAATAAGTTTGTACTGACATAGCACTGACTAATAAGGCATTTTTAGCACAGAACAGTTGTCCATGGACCGATTACTTCAAGTTTTTCTGATACTACCTCACGTCATGTCTTTTTTACATACTTAACATTGTGTAAACTCATCAAATAGAATAGTCACCTCTTACAAAGGGAAAATAACCGTGATTAAATAGTCGTTATTATAAAGTAAGATAAATAAAGTGATTTTAAATATTATAATTATTATCTTGTTAAGTATAAAGATTCATGTTCTTAGTGAAATACCTGGTTTCAAAAAATACTAATTGGTCTATTAATCTGATTAGACGCAATCCATAAAGGTGAACGAGTTGAATATCATCATAATTAATATTTATTAATTAATACACATCCCTTAGTGTCCCCAATTGTTATAATATTTTCATGTAGAATTTGATTTAAATAGTACCTAAGTGTAGTGTTAGAAATTTGAGTCAAAAACAACGCAATAAAATTAATAATCGCTAAATATCCTAGGAAGTTAAATTATTATTTATGAGTAGCGTCATTATAATTTGTTCTTAATAAAATTTAAAAAAAAGTTTTTCTTTTGGGTTGAAGGTAGTTTTACATTAAAACTGTTATATATATATATCTTTAACGCCATCCAAAAATGATCGCCAGAGTACTTAACAACAATTTATAAAAAACCTTTCCAGAACCGCCTACCTATATAATATTTTTAACAAAAGTTAGATTAAAAACCAAAATGGTATGGTATACATTCAATTCTAGTCTATACAACACTCATGAAAATAATCCCCTTTCTATAAAACGTTGTGGATCATTATCTGTTACAGATAATGACTACTAAATCTACTAGATCTTGTGGTTAGATTCCATAGAACATACGTATTATATGTAGAGATTCTAGAAATATACTAGAGATGAATGAAGTGACACTGCGCATTGTAGGTACATTGTCAAAATTATTATAAAAAGACTTGGCTTAAAGGTCTAGTTACCAAGCCATAAAATTAATAAAAAAAATAGCGATTATATTTATCGAAGTGAAAAATGCGCCATCTACATATTTGTGCTGGCACTACATATTACATTACGAACTCGATTTTCGGTTTCGGCAATAACCTTCAATTGAGATTCAATTGAAAATGACGAGATGGCGTTCTTTTAGGATGTTTTTAAATTTAATTATGTTGATTGTATTTTGCTTGACCTTTTAAAATAATTAGCATTCTTATCGGTCTTGTACAACAATAAAATTACTTAATAAACTATTAAGTAATAAAATCATTCTGATATATAAATTTTTAGGTAACATTTTAAAGTAATGTTAAATGTTACACAATATATTGTAATTTAATGTGACTTCAATGTTCACCATATAATATTTAAAATCCTAAGATTCCTTGTATATAATATAATCGAAGTTTATTTCAATTCATTGTTAAGTTAGCAGCTAGCAAATTATATGCGAAGTGTATTTATACTGTGTTTTTCCACTATAATAAAATAAATAAAACTATATTCGAGTGTAGGATTAACATTCGAATAATGCGAATTTCCAGTATAAAAAACTGGTAATTACATTCGAATAATGCAAATTGCCAGTGTAAAAAGTTGTTAATTACATTCGAATAATGCGAATTGCCAGTGTAAAAAAAACTGACAATCACATTCGAATAATGCGAATTGCCAGTGTAAAAAGTTGTTAATTACATTCGAATAATGCGAATTGCCAATGTAAAAAAACTGATAATTAATATTCGAATAATGAGTATTGCCAGTATAAAAAACGCTATTTTCTTTTTTTCTTCTCTGCCTCATGTCTCCCTGCCGAGTGGAAATCGAATGTTTACAAGTCAATTTTAATTATTCTCTTTTTTTTTACAGGCCAACGGACAGGCGTCTCAGGGCAAATACGTGGCTGGATCCGTAACAGGTGTGGGCGCTGAAGCCGGTCTTTTCGTAGCCAATCACGCTTACTAAACGCAAAAAGAATATTATTATATTATATATTAGTATTCATTTCCAACACAATACAGAATTTGATACGTTTCGCTTAAAACAGAGAAACGTCGCGTTCCTTGATACAGCGGTAGCTTTCGCGCCATAGACAAACTAGATTATCAAAATGGCGCATCAATAGATGTTTAAAAGCTAAAATAAAATGGCAACACTGTTGGAATATTCTCGAATATGAAGTAGTATTCATTGTTTAATTGATGTATGTTGTTAGATAGTTACACGTCACATGTTGACTTTAAAAAAAATATATTTATTCATTATAGAGTTGTAGTGGGATATTTTCAAAGCATTACGTAAAATTACGAACGGAGATTAGATTTCCAAAGTATCTAAAATAGCTTCATTATAAATGTTGTTTGTGAAAGCATTAAAAATAGATAATTTATAATTACTAGACGGTTAATGTATTTCATTAAGTTGAAAAGTAAAGTAATAGTGTAACGAAGTGTATTTTTAAAAATAAGCGGCCACAATATATTATGTATGGAGCCATTTTTACTTTATTTCTATTTATATTTTTGAACATTACATTTTTAGTATTTAATGTATTTTGATATGTTAAGAGTAAATTATAAAATATCATTGAGATGTAACAGTTGTGTAGTTTTGTTTGATTGCCTGTCCGTTTCACCGCTCCTGGTACCTTTTTATTCGTGTGTAAAATACTTTTATTATGTTTCATGTAGATTTTAAGAAAGAAAGATATAAAAAAAGAAAGATTTTACACACTAACATAATACATAAAATGAAAATACAAAATCATATAACACATAGATAATAATAATAATAATAATATGTATAAAAAAACATTTAAGGAAATGACTCAGTATGAATTTTGGCCTGTAGTACATGCCCTTAATAACACTGATAGTCAAGGGCCATATACCATGGAGACTAGAGGTAAGGAGGACCAACTTACATGGGCGTTAAACTGAAAAAGTGGCAAGCTAAAAGCATTAAATAGTGGTTCATAGTGGCGCTAGTGTAGCATTTATGTTTGATATGATTGGTTGGTTTCGTAGACCGTATATAAAATGCTACTAGAGCGCAACGCCCCAATTCTACTACAGCGCCGCCCAACTGAGCGTATTCGACGGACACTTTCTCATGCATAGAGTTGGGCCTCCTTACCTCTAGTCTCCATGGACCATACAGAAAGAATAGACGTCAGCGAACAAAGCAGTAATTATTTCATTACTACCTGGTGCTCACGACTTCGTCCGCATTGAAAAATAAAAAATATAACACCTGAGAAAATATATGAGTACCTAAATATGACATCTTATTACTGTGACGACACTGGCGTCGCTACATTTTTTTAATATCTTTAAATGTTTCCTGGGGAACAGTACTTTTTTCTGGATGAAGGATATGTCATCCAGAATTCCTATGTCGTTTCTGTATCCCTGACGACGTGTATGCAAAATTTGGCGGTTAAGGCGCGAAAAGGTATCAGACAGACAGAGTTACTTTCACATTTATTACAATATTAGTAAGTATGGTTACGCAAAAACGGCTGATCGAATTTGGATTAAATTTGGCAAACAGATAGTTTACCTCGTTTAAATGTCTGAAAAAATGTTCCTGAGGGATTTTCCAAAAACTAACTACCGCGCGTACGATGCTGCGGACACAGCTAGTTAGTAATATAAATAATCAATGTCGTAGTGAGTTGCTACCATTAGTCACGGTGAAATGGAAACTAAGTAACTCTTAGTGAAGAATGAAGTCATTATTTTTTAAGGCATACACTTTTAACATGAACTCGAAAAGCATATACATGTTCTCTGTAATATAACATTGTTTGCATCATTATCATAGACCCACAAGTGAAACAGTCATCGAACCGTTCTAAACGTAGGTTACGTAGGACGTCAGCAGTTGAAGCGTTAATTTTTGGACGCATGCACTGGGTGTGCCCGACTGAGCTTGTTCATTCATGTAAACAATATTATATACCTACGTTTAATAAAGGTGGGGAATGGAGCTATTAGCTTTAGTATTACGTTTACTGTTTCGAGATATAGGTAGGTAAACTAAGGTTTTTCTATTCATTCATGACATAATTGTATCAATTCAAGTAGTCCATTCAAAATAGTATTATGGTTGAAATTATGGAAATTCCCAAGATTGGGAGTCGGTAGTCTCCTCGAAGACAGGTCCCGGTTAAGAGAGAAAGAAGCGGATATAGGCAAGCCGCATACGCCCGACTCTCTTTCTTCAATCTGCGTCCCTCGGAAACATTTTTTTTGTAGTGTAGGTCTACGAATAAATAATACTAGTATTATTAATAATAGTATTATTTATTCGTAGGTGTAGGTATGCAAAATGTCATTATTGATCGGTTGAATAATAAGACGTGAAACCATAACAAACTATAAACTTACTTTCGCATTTATTTGTATTAGTTAGGATTAGGTAAAGTAACCTTTTTATCGCCGATTGTAATAAAGAAATTGTTTGCGTCTCACACGTCGCACAACTATGTAAGTACAGTCAGCGTAAGATAAGTCAACATTTGCTTGCACCAGGGCAACAATTTATCAGTCATACCAAAATTTCATTTTAAACATCCGTCAAGTTGTCCTCTTAATGTTTTTGTTTTAAAAATGTACTAAGAGTCTACGACTTGATACCAAAACGAAAGAATCAGGGATGTTATGGACCTCCATAACCGTGACTGAAACTATTTCGGATGCGGATATCTGATATCCGAAATAAAAATATATCCGTAACTAACGAAATCCGATATAATACATTTAGAATAATTTCGGATAGGGGCGTAGTCTAAATAGACATGTTATGACAGGTTTTTGTTTTTACCCATCAAATTACGTAAAACATTTAGGTTCCTATTTTGCATTTTACTCTTACAATTACTTAAAAATCTAATATCCGTAACCGAAACTATTCGGTTTCGGTTACGAACGAAGTATCCGAAACTAGCGGATAATCCGAAATAATTTCATATCCGTAACCGTATTTGAAACCGGTATCATATTATCCCTATATTACATATCCATCCGTATCCAGATCAGGAATTTCATATCCTTAACATCCCCGGGATGAATTTTAAAACTGAAGAAGTTTTCGTACCCAGACTGTATACCTAGATGGCAACAAAATGTAGGCAAAGACATTCCTTCTTTAAGGTCGATTCGATTAAGGAAAACTTAATTTCACTATTTCCATTAGCTGGGGAGCCATTTATTCGCTCTCGGAGTTATTGCCTCATTTTAAAGCGTGACTTGTACGTGGCAATTAAAAAGGCGGGCGTCGAACTCTCGCTTTTAGATTGAGTAACTGTTCGCACCCCTATTTTAAATCGAGTTATCACCCTGGCCGGTCAAAATAAGATTCGTCAATCCATAAAATTATAATTATAGCTTACTTATTAGCTTTGAAAATATCCATGCTAATAATTTCATTAAAAACAGTGCAATAAACCTGTATTAAATAGGAGCCTATTATTACATACATACGAGGGTGAATCAAAAAAAATTAAAAAGACAATACAAACAAAAAAAATTTTTCTACATAATCATCTAATTCAATACATTTAGAATACCGCTTTTTCAACTTTCTTATTCATTCCCCCAAAAAATGCATTTCCTTGAGTCTCAAAAAACTGCATAACTGCGCCATCATCTTAAAATTTAGTTCTGTCCGCGGATATGCTCCTTCAATTTTGGGAATTAAAATAACTGGGGGCTTAGTTCGGTGAATATGGCGGGTGGTCAAGTATCATCCTGAGCATCTGCATAATAGGGTCCAGTGTGTATTTTTCGAAATGTAATAAATAAACAGGATTCCTTCGCTTCGCTTCGCTAACACCGAGGCCATAACTTTGGCAGGGGTAGGAGTTACTCGAAATGCTTCAGGCTCATTATAACCTAATCCCAAATTGTCTGTTTCCCATTTTGACTGAAATGCAAATGACCTTTTCTAAATCGACCAAATATTAAAATGTCTTAGCCCCAGAATGACTGAAATCCGAAATGCCCTAGTGCCAAATTGACTTAAAATTTGATGATTGAAAAATATTATGCATGTTTAGAGATTAGACCAAGATTAGAGTCATTGTTTGCCTTTTTAGCAGTCGAGCTTTCGAGTCACTGGACTCTAATTCTAATTTAGCCGCTTTTCGTTAAATAATATTTGTAAAATAATAAAATTATCTACGAGTACATTCGTATCAGCCTCATTCCATCCCTTGTACGTATATATGAACGCGAGTTCAATGGCCAAAATAAATTCTAATACCTTTCATCTCGACAAATATCAGTAGGTTACATGTCTTCCGAAATTATATTTATTAATAGGACAGTGAATTGAAAATTTATGAAAGTTCATAATATCATTTATGTCCACACATATCGAAGTTTTTTTAAATTCAAATGCAAAATTAAAAAAAAAAACTCAAATAAAATATATACCTATATCACTACTGAAACATAATAACACAACATTTCTTAACCCTATTTTTTTATATAAAATATTACATACGGATACTATTTTTATATTTCTCATAGAGAGTAAACATTTTATTTTATTTTGGGATTTAGTTTCAATGCGAAGACGTATAATCTCTAAAGTTTCCATAAAACAGCTCCACGGTACATTCCTACGCAAGCTTCGCGAAGGTGCTCACTCTATAAACTTATCAAACCACCAATTCGGGCTTACGACCGCATGTGACCCACGCGCGTGCACAGGATTAAATTATGTGATTTGAAACCGTACGAATTTTCAAAGAGTTTCCATCTCGTATTACGAACCCTTTAGGGGTTGTTACACTGTACAATTTACGTGACGAAAACATTAAATCCTTTTACGATACAAATATGTATCCTACAAAGCATATAATATCTTAGTTTATTCACGTGATAAATTAATATTTATCAAAGTATCACTCTAAAGCCCTTTTGAGCATATTATTTGGTTGAGTGGTCTTATTAGGCTTAGAACACACGGGTTTTCACCCGCGCCCACTGCGGTGAAAAACCACCATGAACCGATCACCATGAAAATTTGCATACACGTTATCAGGGATACAGAAAAGGACATAACCTTTAATTCATAGAAAAAGTACTGTTCCCGAGGGATCATCTAGAAATAAAAAAAAAAATTAAAAGCCTGACAAAAGTATATAAGCAATACAGATTGAATAACCCGTAGAAAAAGGGGCGCGGACAAAAGCGTCGTTAAAATATATAGGTATATATATTATATATATATAAGATTATTATTTTCATACAGTTTGATCATCATATCTGTACAATGTTCAGTCCTTTTTTATACTACGAGTAAAATAAACTTTCTCACCTACTTTTTGAAGTAAGTACTAAAGTGCTAAAGTAATTTTTCTCAACAAAGTACATACATTTCTCAACAAAATATATTACATTTTCTGTATCACTATTTACGGACTGACTTTAATCAGTATAAATAGATGTGATTTTGGGTGTGGTCAGTTTCACCATTCGAGATACGGACGATTAAAAATTGTTTAACTATTTACAATACGTGTAAAATTAATGTTTAGCTAATGAATGATATTTTTAGTACAGGTTGTAGTAACATAGATAAGTTTTATACTTTCATGATTGGATTTGTATTATTTCTGAGCTGTTCAAATTGCATAGTTATTGCGAGTGGTTTTTCATATACGAATGCCTATAGAATGTTAGGAGTACGGTTTTACAAGCCTACTTTGTAGAGACAACCGGCTGCCCTAGTACTATTTATAAAGACCAGTAATTTGGTCTTTATAAAATGGTTTTGAAGGAATAAATGCATGTCTTGATTTTCGAAAACATAATTATTTCTTTTCAGGTAAAAGAAAAAGTAAGTAGTGACAACACGATCAGGGCGTCACTACACGCTAACGAATAGTTTAACGGGCTGGTACTGCCCCTAGAAAGCACTTGTGTTTCGTTGTACGCTGTGCTATGTACGGGGCTACCAATGTATGTACGTACAATACAAATCCACGGGGCAACCAAAGTAGTATAGAAGAACTACTGTACGAATGAGCGAGTAAGTGTTTGCTTGGAGATTTAGTATTAAAATTATTTGTTTTTTAAATTAAAAAGTAAGAGGAGAATATTATAGGAAATATTATTTAGAAGTTTCAAGTTTGAAATTTTTTGAGACTCAAATGCTTTGTTCCGATCAAAATTATTTCCGCAATCAGCATTGAGACGTTTATTAGGATTTCCCACATCCACTAGTTTTTCACACATCCACATACTATTTTTTTCTATCTTCCGAAGTCGATCGGGATAAAAAAAACGATATTACATAATATTTAAACTCCAATCAATTAGTTCACATTCAAGCCCGTTAAAAAAATTGTAGCATTATCTAACTAGTTACTGAAGGGGCTTGTGGCTTTCACATTAAAATTTTATTAAAAACCAAATAAACTAAAGATATCGTTGATTTTGACTCTGCTATCTACTGCTTCCGATTACATTAAACACTGATTAAAAATAGCGTTTGTTGAATTTAGTGAAACTGGTCCTACAAAACTTGTAATGTCTTGGAAAAGTTTTTTCATTGCTTGCCTAGCAACACTGGCAAACCAGTAATGGCGTAAACTTTTAATACAATTTCCCTGACACTTGGTGTTTTTTATAATCCTCGATGATGAGGGTGTTTTGTCACTTCAAAAGTAGGTGGACCTAGCAAAATTTTGTTTCGCTGTCGTAAATAGACCATTATCCGTTTCGAAGGTTTGTTGAACTGCTCAAGTTTATAATTTAATTTGCCCCGTGTCCTATTATTAAATTATAAAAATATTTTCTTGTGATACCTCTTTTCGATACTTATTTTTTAGGCAGATTTAAGAATAGTGTTTTACATTTTAAAAAGAAATTATGCAACTAGTTTAAAATGTTAAGAATAAACCAAATTCATACTTACACATTATCCATATTATAAATGCGAAAGTAACTTTGTCTGACTGTTACATTTTTACGCCTTAACTATTGTCAGGGAATACAGAAAAAGTACCTTTCATCCAGAAAAAAGTACATTTCCCGAAGGATCATATAAAAATAAAAAACTGGCAAAACTATAACAGCAATAAAAATTGATACACCACATTTCGTCAGGCGTTATAAGATTGAATGCCCATACAATTTGTCTAGCGTTTATACATATTTTTATTTTTCAACGCGGACGAAGTTAATATTAGTTCCAAAGTTAATATTTAGCTGTATATTTACCGGGTACATACTGACCGAGGTTCCACTCAACTAGGGTTGAGCATGGCTCGCGAGCCACGCTCTGACATGCCTCGCGAGCCACGCTCTGACTTTTGCCTCGCGAACTGAAGCTCCGAGGCAATCTTGACGAGTTACACGGCATGCCTCGCGATCCAAGATGTCTACTTCTGTAATGAAAAAATGAAAAATTTGAATAAAAAATTATCAAAATTTCAATCAATACGACCCCCGTACCGACACCGTATGGCTCAGGTCTAGCATGCTCGGGTAACCACAAGCCACATTCATAATACTAGCTGAGGCAATATTGGCTCGCAAACCGCGCTCGGGTCATGCTCGGTCAGTTAGGCCAAGCTACAGAGATTTTTTCATGTAAAAAGTGTTAGAAGAAAATCAATTGGGGGAACCACTCCTCTCTGGGTTATCTAATCTAATCTAATAATCAAAGAATATTCAAATTAAAATAAATAACTAAAAACCAAAGCCAAGAATAAAAATTTTTTTTAGAAAATTTAGATATATGGGGAAATCTCTATTCCCCCTTATAACTATTATACTGTTATATTGAAATAATTAGATTTTTTCTATTATATATATATTTTTAAGTGCTGCCATTTAGAACTCATCTTATTGCAGACCTCAGTCACCACTCCTATTTTTATGATACCTACACTACCTACGTACTTAGTATATTACTTACCACATACGAGTAGCATCCCATTAATTATTAGCTATAATAATTATCTTTTGTATTATTATTTTAGAAAATGTCTATGGCTTTTAATAGCTTAATTAGCTCTTTAATATTGAGAGAAAAAATATATAACTGTATCTCCGCTGCTGGATGTAAGAAACTCCCAAAGGCTCGTTACCACGCAGGGTCTTCTGTCCATAGCATCCAGCCGCTTCCTGCGTAGCCTTTCAGGTCAACTGTCCTGGGCTAGCCACAGGGTGTCCCACGTTACGTTTTCCAATTCGTGGCTTGTCGACAGCACAACTTTGGTTCTTCAGCAATTTTCTGATTTTATCCACCAAAGAAACTCCGACCATAGCCCGCTCCCAGCACGCTGAGCGACTTTAAACTTGTGGACCAGTGGTGCGCGGTCTCATGCTAGACCCATAGTCCTGCCATGAGAGGTCACGTTTCGGCACCATACGTCATTACCTACTGAAAGGACGCATTGATTGTAGACCTATCTTGTGGTGTTCAGACGTTGCGGCAGTAGTGACGAGAAAGATGACGTAGCTTCCCGAAGGCTTGCCTTACTTTATTTATTTATAAGTAAAATTTTTGTGATTTATTTATTTAATGTATTTACAGGTTGATTGCAATAGTCAAAGGAAGTTTGACACCGTCTGCAGTATTACAAAGAAATTATTAAGGTTAACTTTTAGCTTTAAATACTTACACGTACTGTATGTATAAGTCTACGGAAAAATAAATTTACTCGACATTAATTATTGACTTTTATTTTAGTATATGTACAAATTGAATTCCGTTTAAAGATGTGCTTGAAAATACACTTAAGACTTAGCCGGCTAAACTTATTATTTAGAGAAGATGCTAGTCAATTTATTTCGTCTATAGTGGCCTAAATTTAAGTGTAACCCATTGGGTAACAAGCTATAACTAAGCTTTAATTAAAAATGATGAAATAACCCCTACTTTCTATTAAGCCCAAACACTCTATTTATTGAAGAGCCTGCAGAATTTCATAAATTATAGCTAAGAATTACAATGATACCAATCATGTCAGCTTTCAAACGAAATAAGCAAAAGATAGTCATTATTTAATGTAAATAAACGGTTTATTTGTGTCTTTGTTGGCTATTCATTTCCTGCTTCATACAAGCTTTAGTTCAGCTGGTTTATGAAGATACCTCGTTTGTTTAACATTAAACTAGAATCGTTAAACAACAACAAAAGTACACAACAATTTATAGCACCAATGAAAATTTTCTGAACAATAAAAGCAACTTTGCCAACCTTGACTAGTTAAAACATTTATACACGGAAGTAGGTATTTCTCTAAATGTTCAATAGAAGTAGAAATAATACCAACGTTCAGTAGTAACAGTTTCCAATTCTATGAAATGTGCAATGTCTGAATGGGTTCGGTTATGTAAAGTCAAAGATTATTGAAATCTTTGTGTAGTCTTAGTTTTTCTCCATTTTCCAGAATCTGCCATTTGTTTTTGCTTGTATGAGAACATAATATTTAGTTCTACGGTAGAACAAAAGAACTACATTTTTATTATTTTTATTTAGGTCGGCAGACAGGCTGACGTTCCACTTGATTTGTAGGTAAAGTGGGATTTTTTTTGGTCCGTTGAAAATAAAAAAAAATGTAATGTGGGGCCTGTTTTTAGGTATTTTTT
This sequence comes from Synanthedon andrenaeformis, assembly GCA_936446665.2. Taxonomy (NCBI): domain Eukaryota; kingdom Metazoa; phylum Arthropoda; class Insecta; order Lepidoptera; family Sesiidae; genus Synanthedon; species Synanthedon andrenaeformis. The sequence continues at coordinate 7,129,804 of OW387796.2, forward strand.
AAATTCCCCACGGACCATTGCCACGGACTAACTAGTTGGTCAGTGTTGATGTGCATAAAATAAATTTAAGCTTTCAAAAGGAGAATGCGTATGTAATAGGCATATGAAAAGCATTCCAATATCGACATAGATCCAGGTATACCTACTACACGAGTCGGATAGGTGAGCTATCGGTATATTGATCTATTCGATACAGCTCCTTGTACATTTTGTTTTCCTGGTACTTTCCGAACGTTTGTCCATTATCGGCAATTTCCAATAAGTGTTCAATGGCGTCCCCCGCTCTCCGCACTTTCTCCGTTTGGAAAATTAGATTTTTTTTTTCATATCAAGCTAACTTTTTATTTATTTATTTTTTCATAGCTATGTCGAAAGTAAGATAAAAATTAATGAAAATAAGAGAACTTTTTTAAAATAAATGTTGTCAACAGGCTGGCGATCCACTTGTTGGTATAGTAAACTATGGCATTGCTTTTGATAGGCTACAGTGCTGCAAGTACAAGTACGTTGCCGAACTGATTAAGATTATGAGGTCCTGACTAAATTTAATTAATTAGTGTCATTTAAAATACATATTTTATTATGTTTTATTTACATTTTTAAATTTAGGAAAGTTAAAGACGATTTAATGGTTATTTAATTAGTAAACTAACATATAAAGACAAATTTTAATCGTAAAAAATAATAATAATAACTTAGGGCTAAGTATGATTCAGCAAGATCAATTGACAACAGGAACGTGGGAAAGAGAACTCCTATCGATGTATGCAATCCTAGTAACACCGAAGAAGTTCTTCCCCAAATTTCTCACGGTCCTGTCCCCGTTTTTCAACAAAACCAAAATCAATTTTTCAATCAAATTTCAACTCTGACAGCGTACACATTAAAGTTACAATTTCGTTTACAATATATCTTTCATAAGACGGTTGTACCCAGATAAAAAAGAATCAGCTGTACCATTTTTTTCTTAAAATTTTTTACCTGCTAGGGAAATTGTGTTAGTACAAAATGCAACCGTATTTGAAGGCATTCAAAGTTTATATTCTGAGTGCGATTTTTGCTTAGAAAGAGACAAAGATAGACGTCCCGTTTTCGTCTCTTTCCGTCAGTTAGTTCGTTGACCGTCGGCGCGTCTCGCCAGCTGGGCGTATCGTATCCGTCGTCGATTCGCAGGAATAGGGGCGACCGTTGGAATGCGATTAACCTGTTGTATATTCTGTTATCCTAGTACTTGTGGAGGTTTTGGAGCTCTAATGGGAATAGAACAAGGTGGGGTGCAACATATATTCCAAAGACTTCTTGAAATATATGAGAATAAAAAGCCAGTTAGTACCTTTATTGGTACTGCTCAGTGGTACTACTGGGAATGTGGGAATTCTTCTTGGTGATTTAAAATGGTGGTGACAGTTAGGAAACAACTGTCTAAGTACTAACTGCCACACTAGTGTGACAGTTAAGAAATATAATTCCTAACCACCACACCAGTGTGACATGGTCTGCACCCCAAATTATAACCTCTTATATCAAATTTAAAAAGAGACTGTACATTTCAAAGCTTGAAAATGCAAAAATTGATATTTTGCATGAACATAAGTTATTTGATGATAAATCGATTCATGAACTCGAACAAAGTCGAGCCTGCCAATGAGAAATAAATGTGATCCATTTGAATATACTTCAAAGAATCAATGACAATTGCTACTAAATATTCAAAGAATATTTTTGAAGATACTTTATAAAGTAATCGATTTTTAAAAAGTAATGACACCAAAGCAAAACTTCCCTACAAAGTTTGTCTTAAACCTTGGAAGTTGCTTCACGAAGTCTTATATTTTAACATCACTGTTCACAAAACATGGAGTTGCTCATACCAAACCATTCTCTTACATCATTAAATTAATTAATTGACAGACAAAATTAGGTGATTCTTTATTTGACAATCTAAAATATTAAGCTATGTGAGGTTTTCCTTTGTCTTCCAATGCAACAAAATTGAATTTTCAGACAGTTCAACGACCTCCACGTAAGGATCTCGTTCTAAGGCAAAGTTAATGCTTTCTTTATTGGATGTAATCTAAAAACGATAGAGTTCTCAAAGTAACTCACTTTATGAGCACTATTTTTATATAATAAATTTAATATGAGTCTATTTTAACTTTATGAACGTTTTATTTTTATATAAATATAAAAAAAAAACAATAATTACATTTAAAAAATATTAAAACTAGTGAGCCGCAAGTAACAGAACATGGCCCAAGTTACCGTTGGTCGGGGCTGCAGAATCTAATCCTAATAAACTAATAAAATTATAAATGTGAAAGTATGTATGTTTGGATGTTTGTTACTCAAGCGTGCAAAAGCGGCTGAACGGATTTGGATGCAATTTGGCACACAGATGGTTTATTACCTGGATTAACATATAGGATACTTTTATCCTGGAAAATTAACCAATTAATTAATAAACTAATGAAACTCATCCATTGATTCCATAAATATTTTTCGTGTGAAATCATTTATACTACCTATTCGCAACGAAACAAAAGTTCATTGAAAATACTAATATTCGTTAACAACTTTTCCTTTTATACGCTTTTTATGTAAGAATTTCCTTAAAACAAAAACCATTTTCAACAAGAAACATTGTGAATATGTTGATCGTGCCTGCATATGAAAAAGTTTAACATTTGTAAAGGTGCATCCACACACAGGTTACTTTGTTGTATCATAGCAGATGACTCGATTTTGGCCATTGGCACATTTTTTGGGCATTTAGGACTTTAAAGCTTTGTAATTAGGACAGATAATTATAATGTTTATCTAAAGTACATTTCGGTGCGTAAGCAAGATGTCCAAAAAATGCCTTTCCAGTCAGAAATAATGCATAGGTAGATATGTCGATAATCTAATGTGGTTACTTTAATTCATCACAGAAGTCGTATCGTATGAAAATTCTAAAACTAAATCATCAAACATTTAGATCTCCTAAATCAGTCCGTAACGCGGTTACAGTGATATATTACGTTCCACTGATTTATTCGTTAACCTACTTCCTTAGATCTTAAGTTTAGTTTACAAAAATGCTGTTACATATTGGTCGTCCATTGTTCTTGTAATTTGCTAAAAGCTTACGAAAAACAATCCATAAAGAACTTCATTTGAACGAATTAATAGACAAATTCGTTACGGCCCCATAGCCCCACAGTTTTGTACAGACAGTGGGATATTACCACCCACGTAATACCACAATATAACAAAGTACAAACATAGTTATTTTCTGTATTTTATTTTTATTTTTGTAATTGTTTAAATATCATTTATTATTTTATTATGAACAGAAAGAAATCCTACGTACCTACCTAATACAGAAAAATAAATTGAAACAGCATTAGCAAGATCATAATGTAAAAAGATATTAAATTAAAGGAATCAAATCAATTCTAAGTGAGAGGATATGAGTTAAGGTATGAAATCTTGAAATATTGAGCCTAACGCAAGTTTTTTCCACAAAGTATCAATTTTAAGAAAACTACACTGTGTAATTATTTTTGTATCTATAATATGTATTTCTTCCCCGTTTATCCCTCTTTCCATATGTAAAAACCAAATTATAATCGGTTCACCTGTTCTCGAGATTTTGAAGCGTACAATCCAACTTAACATTTTTATATCAATACTAATAATAAATCTGTAAGGGTTGGTCATGGAGTAAGTTACTTTGTTTTCAGAGATATGTTTATAGGCTCTATACATGATACTTAAACTGATTTTCATGAAACTTGGTAGATAAACATTTGGACATAACATTTGACATGACGACACGTTTGGTCTAGTGGCTAGTAACCCTAGCTGTTAACCAAACGGTCGCAGGTTCGAATCCCGCTAGGGGCAAATGTTTATGTGTTAACATTTACCTTTGTACCTGAGTCATGGATGTTTGTATTTATAATATGTATGTATTTACAAAAAAAAAAAAAGTAATCTATGTATAACTGTCTGGTATCCATAATACAAGCATTAAATTGCTTAGTGTGGAACTAGATGGTGCTGTGTGGAATGTGTGGAGATATTTATATACAAAACACATAATATAATATAAGGGACACAGGATAGGCTACTTAATATTTTTCAACGCGGCCAAAGTCGTGGGCACCAGCTAGTAATATATAAATATTTTATAAATTCTCTCGATTTTAACTTTATCAATAAATTAATTAATACAATAAATTTTTATAGAACTTTGTAACCACAACCTAAAAATATTAAAAAGTAAAGAAATAAAAAAAAGATGTAGATCTTAATTTCACAATGCTCCTCGCCTCCCTGGGGATTTGTTTTCTTTTTGTTTCAATCAATCAATCCGATCAGTTCAGGTATTGGGAATAGTCGATAATGAACAGCCGATCGGAAAGTACCAGGCGAACATAAAACTGAAGGGACTCTTTCGAACCGATCAATACTTCCAATATCCCATTCGTTCCCTCTACTTTTCACACATAGCTAGAGTAGAACAGGTGTCCGCTCGTGTGCCGCAGCAGCCGTGGCAGTGTGCGTAAATTTTTCTGCGATTTTTAGAAGGTGGAATTTTTTTGAATGTTCTCTCCAATAGTTACTTTCAAAAAATACCTAATAATATTAAATATCTTCTATAGAAGTATATCTCTTTCCATAGTTCTTTTCTTCTTTTAAAAACCATAGGTATATCTAGATTTGGATGAAAGTTAACACAGCTAGAACTAATTACCTGCTAATAAAATTGTTTAATTCTAATGTAACCAATCGGTTCACGTTATAAATTCAACGTTAAAAGATGTTAATAGAACTGTTCGGTTTAGTCGTAATGCCAAGAATTTGCAATAAAATTAACAAATTGGTATCTCGAGTTCGCTTGGTCTGTTACACCTTATTACAACAAAGAAACAGGAAATTAAGGCGCATAGTTATGCTAAACTGCAAAAGAGACGTATATCATTGAAGCCATAGATCACTTAAACGAGTTGTTCAAATAATCTAAAAAATATATATGTTATGTGTAATATGTAGATGCAAGAAAAAAATCATAGTTCATTTTTCTCTTATGTTTTATTAGAAAAAAATCTATTGTTACCTATATTTTTTTTACAAGAAACCTCTTCCAACTTCTAAGCTCCTTAACCGAATTTAATGTTTCTTTCACAATATTATAGATAATTTAATTTCTAAGAACATTATTGTTAAAATTTGAGGTTTGCAGGCACAGTCCCCCAACTTTGTGGTCTCTAATCGTCTTAAGAGAATGCAAAATCTAATCGAGAAATCTTCCAATTCTGTGGGCTTGTGCAGGACTGGGATTAGCTTAGCAGGAGGAAGCCATTGTATCCTTATATATCTCCAAATAAATAGGCTAACAATAAAAAATATGTATCTAAAATATATATAAAAAAAAAAAAAAATTTGCTTTCTTCATTCATTCATTTGTTCGTTTATTTAGTGAAACAGTTATTTATTCATTAAGTAGGTTTCAAAGAAACGATCTGAATCGTCAATTTCAATAGCGTTTCAGGTAAAAAAAATAGCCAAGAGTATGACGATCCTGAGAACAAACTCGGAAAGAAATTTAGATAATATATCATTCTTTTTGTTACAATTAAAATGAAATAGATAATAGTTTTCCTTACAGCTATTATTACACAAATCATCTATTATTATTACCTGTACTTACATTATTATAAAATTATAACTAAATAATCGATGTCCGCCCGCTAACATTTTCTAAACCACCCTTTTTTTTTTTTCGAGGAGAAATCCTTTTATTGATCCCCTGCCGCCTTGCAAGCAGGGTCGGCCAGCATACTCCGCGTGCTCACGTAGCAGGTGGAACTGGCCCCTACCCACTAAAACTCCCGGTGTCTCCTTGCCCATAAGTGGGGAGTGGACGGGCTCTGCCGAGGCAACTGCTCCGACCCACCCCCCTCGGGCGGCCTAGCCATTGCTGGCTAGGCTGACGCCAACAGGAGGATTGCCCGGAGACACCCGAGCAATCCCCAGACGGAGGGGACCCGTGCAGGCACACACAGCTAGCAACTGTGTGCGCAGGTCCCCGAGGACATTTGAAGACAGGCTGGTGCCCGCCTTCTCCTGCCCGGCCGTCTGCAAGATGTTAATGGGGGACTCAATGGACACCATGATGTCCATTGGCTCCCCCACCTCCAGTGTGGACGAAACCACCAAAAAGAGGCAGGGGCCACCCTAAGGGCCTCCCTGTTCCCCTGAACTCCACAAAAACCCTGGCGGTAGCCGGCCGCCAGGGGAACCTCAGCTGTGTGCTCCGCCACGAGCTCCGCAAGCGAAGCCCGCTCGGAGCACACCGGTGTGGGCCTTCTTGGTCCCCTACGCCAAGAATTGGCGAGGGTAAGCCCCCCCACCACGACAAGGTCATGGCCCACCTAGGGGGGGTTTCTAAACCACCCTAAGGATTTTGATACGCGTTTAATTAATGAAAATAGCAATAAACGAGGAAGGTTTGTGTATATAATTTGCAGAAAAAATATTGTATCCGTACTAAGCCGGGGGCTGGTCGCTGCGGTTTATTTTATAAGATTATTTATTTAACTATACTTGGATATCTATTAAAATTATTATTTCTAACAGCCTTACGACCAATATTAGTCTGAGCATTTTGGCATAATGTTGTAAATGTTTATGTGTTAACATTTTATGTGTTAACATTTATAATATGTATGTATTAACAAAAAAAAAGTAATCTATGTAGTATGTCAACTGTCTGGTATCCATAATACAAGCTTACTGTGGAACTAGATGGTGCTGTGTGGAATGTGTGAAGATATTTATTTATTTATTATTTAACTATAATAAATAAATATATTAATATATTTAACTATAATAATAAATGCGGATATACGACGACGACCTCTCTTCGCGACCGCGATCGTTCAACTGTCTGATACCTGATACCTTTTCGATATCATTCAATATCATACCTATTTCAATCTCAGCGAATGAATCTGAATGAATGAGCAACTCTTTTTGCAACGTCACAGAGCACTTTTTACTATACTCAATCAACTTCAGTCGACACAAATAGCAGACGGCAACAGTAAATTGTCACTTTGTGGACATTACGAATTATTTAGAGGAAAGCAGGTACCGAATTCTCATTCCGAAATCCCGTTCAAATCTCAGATATGTATTTATTCAGTTCTCAATACATTCTATTCGTGTAACAAGGCAATAGGATCTATTTGATATTCAGCCATTCTACTTTTCAGGTCGACGTTTCATGACACATTTTTCAGGTGGAGTGCAATGATCTAGCCTTAAAAAATGTGCCAAATAACAAGCAAATAACGGGAGTAAATTGGGTTTACTTTTTCGTAGCCTTTTTTTATATACCTATTTTTTTCTTAGCCGGTTGTTTTTTTACTTATTCCAGATATTCAGTAATAAAAATATGTTAATTTTTTTTACCTCTTGTCTATCTTTCTAACATTTGATGGATTTTTTAAATATGTATATCCTCAATTTTATTTTATTTTATTAAGGGTGGCAGGCAGACTGACGGTCTACTTGACGGTAGGTGGTTACCGTCGCCTAATAAAGAACACAAGCAACACCAAACGGGTCACAAGTGCGCTGCCTACCCTGCACAGGATTGATTTAAAAAAAAATCAATTTATCTTTCAATCAATTCAATCTTTCAAATTTTCTCCCTAAATTCAATTTTCCCACAATATCAGAAAAATTTCCTCGTATCATGACCTCGAGTACTAGGAGTGTAGAAAAGTAAAGGGGTCGCCAGGATTCTCCAGGGTGAAATGTGGGGGTACGTTGACTGTGGGGCGGAGCAAATGGGTTCAGTAACCGTTCAATTGAGAAAACCGCGGGCAAACTAGCGCACGTTGCTCTCTGCGCAAACTCACTAGGGCGGCTGAAACGCAGGGCGATGACTGTAAACAGAGAAAGAAAAGGGAAAGTTGCCAATAAAACTGTATCATTCGCTAAAGTAACAATTTATAAGTTAAGTAACTCACTAGCTGTGTCCCGCGGTTTCACTCCGACTTTTATTTTTAATTGACATATATGGATGCTCTTTTTTTCTTTCTGTGGCAGGCAATTATGATTAAAAATTTATTACAAACCCTCAAGGCCTACAAGTATTAAAGTTGTAAAGACGCAGAAAAGTTAGTAATATATATTTATTTATGTAATTACATTGTTAGATGTAATTTATTCATTTTTCAGAAGTAAATTGAAACAGAGCCTCTAGTAAATCCAATTGGATAAATCTTTCAGAGCGAGTCCGCGTTCCACTTATCCAATGAAAATAAAATCTCAAACATTGAAACCAAGAAAATGGGATTGTTAAATCGTGATTGTTGGATGAACAGCTTACTCTTCATTCTTATGAAGATCCTTTTACTTCGTCCGAAATATATGCTAGTCTCAACAGTTATTGCCAAAAATAAAACAATGGCTTAGAGCATAATCAAAAACCTAAAATTTATTAATATCAATATTTTTTAAAATCATCAAATAGGTGTCTAAGAAACATAATGGTCATTATATATTTTACCATGGTTTCTGAGAAGAAACCCCAAATAAAACTTAGGATACGGATACCATTATTTTAGTCATAATTTAAAATAATAAATACATATAACAATTACAATTACTATATAATATATTATGAGCTAAGAATCACTTACCAATCCAGGCTTCGTTATCGCTTAAATAATCAACAATTTTATAATAACTTATAAATTTAATATAAATTTAAAAAGAGTTGGGTTTTGATTACACATTTATATTTATTTATAGGTAAGGTTCTAATTATCTCAGAGACTTTATTATAAAACCGTATACTCGACCCATAAAAAATTACTTATCTTGTCGAGTAGCCTTTTAAAATCAATATCACTTTCAAACCTAGTGTATTTAATTTTGTGTAAGTATTTTATTAAATTGACTAATATTTTTATGCGTGTAAATTAAATTTTCATAAACTTATATTCATTATCAGCAGTCAGGCTTCTAGGAAATGAATTTTCAAGAACAAATTTCTTTTTGCGCAAAACATGTCCATAATACACATTACTTTGAATTACCAATTTTACTGTGTCAATAAAATTAACTTGTGGGCCCTAATCCGTCCGAGTTGGTGCAATAAAATCATGAATCTAGGACAAAGGGGTCACTTGTGGGCCCTAATCTAGGACAAAATCATGAATCTAGGACAAAGGGGTATCGCACCCAGTCGGGAATAAACCCCAATCAGCGTATTTAAACCCATGCATATTCAGACCTTATTTACTCGAATCTCTTTTTTTGCTGCGTAGTATTAAGTGATATTGAATGATTGAATTAACTTTATTGAATATTTGAGCCACTAATTTATATTAACTTTTATGTTCCCAAAACATTCCGACAGGTAGAAAATCAGTAGCCAATAATTTATAATATATTAGCTGGTGCCTATATAGCCTATGTTACTAGTTGATAACATAGCTTCTCAACAGTGAAAGAATTTTTCAAATCGGTCCAATAGTTTTGGAGCCTATTCTATGCAAACAAACCAACAATCAAATCTTTCCTCCTTAATAATATTAGTATAGATTACTTTATTTATTTAATTTATTATTAGTTTATTTAATAGTTCATCCACTGCTGAACATAGGCCCCCATAATTTTCCAATATAAGCTGGCAGAAGCAGCCTGGATCCACTGTCGACCCGTGACCCTTATTATATCCATTATATATAACACTAGCTCTTGCACGCGACTTCACTGGCGTAATTTTATTATAAAATGTAGCCTATGTTACTCGCTGATAATGTAGCTTTCTATAGATGATTTTTTTTTTTCAAATCGGTCCAGTACCTAGTATTTGAGTTTATTCATTACAAACATACAAAAATACAAATAATTTTTCTCTATAGTATTAGGACGTCCACTGCTGAACATAGGCCTCCCCTATGCCTAATAATCGTACATATGGGCGCCATATAATTGCTATGTTTAGACTGTGACAATTGAACAAAAATTTAAAAATTCTCAATTAAAGCGTATATGATGATGTCTTATGTCATAAAGTCAAGGTCCAGTCTTATATGTATTATTTGTAAGTACTAAAAAAATAATTAAGATAAACATTTTAAAGGAAGAAATACATGTCGATAACATTATTTCACAATTTTTTTTTAACTACTTTTAATAAACTTTAACATAACTAATTACAACCAACCTTACAAATGGCTTAATATTGTTTTTTTTTGAAAATTGCTTTAATGAATAAATTCAAATTCTTCTATTATTTTTGATATGTAGGTTACTCGTTGCTAATAAACTTTATTAGATAGTCTTTTGTAGAAATAAATAAAATATTACTTTACTATCTTAGTCCGGCTATATCTAACTTTTTTCACTTTTTTATGATCCATTTGGATTTAACAGTAGGTGCTTACTCATCACCTATTAACACAAACAACGTAAAGTTATTATAAGGGTAGAAGGGAAATGGTTTACACATCTATTCCTTTGACTGGAATGACATAGCTCTCTAAATATCTTTTATAGTATTAATAAGTATAATCGAATAAGAATATTCTAACTAAATGAGAACGAAAGTTTTATTTGTCAATAGTTTTATCTCAATGGTGCGACACCCACATTACTTTCTCCTTGTATTTTTTTTTCCCAAGAAACAATATCATGTCTAATGCTCCACTGACACAGTGACTTGCCAATTGTGACTCACTTGACATGTTTGCATAATTAATTGATATTCAATAATTTATTTTAAGGTTTGTTAGAGTTAGTGCAGCAAGTAGGTAATTATACAACACGAAGCTGGCGATGAACTTTTTATTGATGAAGTTATTGTTAACAACACAATTATATATAGGTACTTTATAATATAGAGTGATGATTAACATTATACAAAGAGGTAATGTTTGTATGTAGGTGGTAATTTGGGAAAACTCAAACGATTAAAAAAGTTCTTTCTGCATTATTTAGAATAGAATTTCAGGAGGGCTAAATATTCTAATTCTATAATTTCAAGGCTAAATATTCGAATTCCTTAATAATAAAATATAAAAATATAATAAATACAAAAAAAATTCGTTAAATTTTGTATGTAATACAAGATTTTAACGAGGCCCTTGTGACCTCCAGAATACTGTATTAATTTGGTATCGAACCTTTTTGACCCACTAATTTTGACCTGCCTAATAAAAGTGCCCTTTTGACCAACTTTTGAGTGCTCATTTGACCCGTTATGGGCCATAATAATATTTTATTAAAATAATTTGTTTATCTTTGGTATCATACTGACCCATTACTATAAAACAAAGGAAAATTACAATAGGTGCAGTACAGTCAATACAGGAGACTATAATATTAAGAACTCTACATAATAAAACAAAGTGTCTTATAGCATTTCTCTAGTAAAACATATATGTTTCTCATGAGTAAAAATTGACGTCGATTTCAATTGACGTCATTTAAAAATTATTAAAATATTCACCAATCTAAGAAGCAGGTTTTTATCACAAATCTTGTCAATCTTGTCATTACACAAACCATTTACGTCATAAATTTATAAACAAAACTCATAGGCTCACCAAATTATATTTTCCTTTAAAAGGCACAAATTTTATATTACTCAGTTCGTAACTGATGTGAAACGATTTATTTTTATGGTAGCTACTTTAGGTAACTCGTCACGTATAAAAAGTTGCTCTTATCACATGAATTACAAAAAAAAATACTCATTTTTAGACGTACATGCACTTGTCAATCAAATGTGAAAAGATTTAGAAATATTTTCCGTTTCGATGAAAATTTTCAAGAAGAAATTGGAAAATCTGGGATTATGTTTATTGCTATTGCTTATCGCAGTGTGCCCTATGCCACTACTTTCCAAATCTAGACCAAAACCAAAAATAAAATATTTTCATTTCCAAAGTTGATTCTTTTCTAGTGATTCATATCCTACCGGGGAATCGAACCCGCGGCAAGCACCCTAACCACTCATCCAAGAGGCTTGTCAAATTTTTATTATTTTTATTCTTTTGAGTTAGGTACCACCTTGACTCGGGAGTCGATAAAAAAATTTACCACTCTAGAGTTTTACCACTTGTAAAATTTATCGTAATAATTTATGGTTAATAGGGTCTTGTTGTTTTATTTTGTTTATAAAAATTTGTATGTTTACCCTAAATAAGTAAATTGTTTTCGAAAACCATAAACAATAACTTGTACTTCAATTGATTTCATTGAAAGAAATAATTATCAATGTGATGTAAATAGAAACGGAAATTGAAACTCGCTCGTGCTAGCTTTGTAAACAAACAAACAAATTAAACAAAGCTTACACGTGTCAATTATGTTTTTTGTTGATTGCTTTGGTTGTACCTCGTCAAAAGGTCTTCTCACCCGGAAATGTTTTTTACTTACTCTCCTCTGTACTAGGATAACATATTCGCGAAGTTAATGTTTTATCACATTGCCTTTTTTATATATCGCTGTTTAAATTCAAAAGTGCCGCAAATCATAAATTACACTTTTTTACACAGAGCTAATCGAAAAAAAAAAATTTGTCTATTTTTTTCTTATTAGATATATATCAAATATATGCATATTATACATCGTTAGAAGCGTTTTGCATATACACGTTGTCTATCAGGGGTGAAAGAGAAAATGTACCTTTCATCTAAAAAAATACTGCCGAGGGATGCAGACCAAGTCGCGGGCTAAGCTAGTCGAATTATATAATGTATTAAATGTCTTAACGCCCTGTCTCAGGGGTACCGTGTTCGATTTCTGGCAGGGCCAACTTTGTTAATGAACTTTTCATAGTTGGCGCTGCTGGTCTGAATCTGGCAAGTAGTGTCAGGTCAAACTGTGTTCTGGGCACCCCGTGTGGCCGCAGTAACCACTCCCTTACAGAAGACCACCGTGAAATACAACCTGTGTACTGTTGTGTTTCGGTGAGTGAGTAAGTAAAGGATGACAGAGCCCATTTTCTCATCCCTTACCCTTAATTCTACTAAGGTCGGCATCGCACTTGCAGCGCCTGCGGCGTTGCTTGTGTTATAGGCGACGGTAGCCACCCTACCTGACAAATGGGAGCTCAGCCGGTCTGATGACTTTAACATAAAAACGGACATTACCTTGACTCCAATACTTACAGTTCTAGAAAGCGTTGTAATCAATAAGTGACACAGGGAGTAGGTAATATTACCTATCCTCTTGTGGTGTATGTGTTATTTGTCTTAGTGGGTAGTGTTGCCAGAATGGCGTGTTTCCATTGTAATTGATGTTATATTAGAAATACTAAAAGTGTAGGTACATTTAGTGTTTGTAACTAGCAAAGTTTATTTTGCTCTTATTGAAAAAATATTGTTTTGTATTTTAGTTATTATCTACTAGCGACAAGCTCTCGATTTCACCTAGGATGAAATTTTTTATATACACAAACCTTCCTAGTTTGTTCCTCTTTTCATAAGTTGAAACCGAATTGAAATCCGTTGGGCGATTTAAAAGTAATTAGCGGAGAAACAGGACAGACGCGGACAGTTTCGGCGACTTGAAACGAATGGCGCATGGAAACACGCAGTGCGTGGGGCTTTCACCGAACCGCTTGATTGATAGATACATACGATACTTACTTACGATCTATTATCATTCTCTAGGGTGCGACTTCTTTCTATATAAAAAACAATTACAGAAATGCAATTAAGTAGGTAGACATATTTTCTACTTTAAGAATAAAACGTTGTGCTTATACATACGCTTCATACTTAAACTGGTAAATATTTATTAACATTTATATGTGTCATTTACACGGTGCGTTACATCATCAAGTTGATCAGTTGGTCTGTAAGCAATCCTGAGCATAATTGCAAGCTTATAAGTAATCTTATAAGTTACTTAATCTAAGTAATCTGTCTGGTATCCATAATACAAGCGTTAGTTGCTTACTGTGGAACTAGATGGCGCTGTGTGGAGTGTTTGAAGATATTTTATAGTTTTCCTTTTTTTTAACGGATCAGAAAGGCACTAAAATTCAATAAATAATTTTAATAAAATTCCGTCTCACCCACAGTGGGTCAAACGGGCACTTTTATTGAGCAGGTCAAAACTAGTGGGTCCAAAGGGTTCGACACCCTATGATAACTGAGTTTCCTTAACTTATTCAACTAATTTAAGTTAGTATTTTTAATTAATAGATCTAACCTCAAAAACATAAATAGCCAAAAATCGCTTAATTGAGTGTACCTCCAACAGATTAAAATTTTCCTTCCGTATATCAATCACTGAAGAAAATTACTTTTATAGAATTATAATAGCTAATATTTGACAAAAGTAATAGTTACTCCTAATTTAGATGTCAATAGAGGTCAATGTCAATTGTCAAAGTTCAACATCCATAATATTAAAGATCTCTTTTTACTAAAATAGCAATGAAATTTCATTACTAAACAAGTCATGCGCCCAAATCAACATATACGTGATTTGAAGAGTAATAAAGAAATACTTACGGAGGGTCGTAGCTTTTATATGTTTTTATTATCTATCGACAATAAAAATTGTCAATCAATGATACTGGGAATGTCATATGTACGAAAAAGTCAATACTTTACTCATAAAAAAAACAGTGGAACTCCGGAGTGCCGACAGAAGTGAAAACTTGAACAATCACGTGTGTATTTTTTGAATCGTCAGGAAAGGAAAGTACATATATACGAAGGTGTCGGTTACGGTAACAGTGTCGCGAGTTCAATGGTTTTTTTCCCATCTCAAAAAATGCCAAAATGCATGTGCATCTATGTACGTACATACACAATATAAGTACATACTTATATATAGAGGTATCAGTTACGGTAACAGAGTCACGAGTTCAATGGTTTTTTCACTTCTTTATTCTTTACTTTATTTGTTTATGTAGATGATTATTTTATTTGACCGGGTTGGGGAAATCATAGACCAAGCGAAGTCTAAGCACACTGGTATATTTAAGTATTATAATTATATGGTCGGTGGACGTAATTGATACGTGAGTAGTTCATTGTGACGGTGGTGACGGTTATCATCCAATAATCCAACATCGGCATATACACGGTTACTTGTAAGTCGACGTACATACAAACTCTCAATGTGTGTACGTCGACTTACACGTATCTGTCTGTCTGTTACCTTTTCACGCCCTAACTACTCAATCGATCACCATGAAATTTTGTATACACGTTGGATACAAGAAAGGACATAGGGTACCTTTTATTTATACTAATATTATAAAACTGAAGAGTTTGTTTGGTTAAACGCGTTAATCCAGAGTAAAAGTACTGTTACTGACGGGATCATCTACAATTAAAAAAAAAAAACTAACACCTGGGAAAAGTGTAATGCAGATGTATTTTTCAACGCGAATGTAGTCGCGGGCAACAGCTAATATCACCATTTCAACGCTCACGCCTACGCAGTAACATGGATATCAACGATATAGACCATGTGCCTCTATGCTTCTCTTTGTACATATTAACCCTAAGTGAAGCCGCCATTTTTAATTACATAATATTTTGACACACTTAGCACCGTTAGTAAAGCTGGCCGACGAATTTTTAGTGACGTGGGCTCTGATATCACTTACTCACTCACCGAAACACAACAGCACATATACTGTTATTTCACGGTGGTCTCCTGTAAGGGGATGGTGGTTTCTGCCGCCAGACTGGTGTTTCAATATGTGGCAGTGAATCATTGGAGGACACACTGCGAAACTATAAAGTATAAAGCAATGATTATTAAAAAAAAGGTTAATGAGTGCTAGTTATGTATTCATCGTGTTAATCTCCCGTTTTCTCCCAATCCCTATCCCAATACTTTTGTCTTTATAATTATTTTTTCTCTTTATAATGTTAGTAGGTATATGTTAAAATTTCATAATAACATGTTTTTTTTACAGACTCGCTTTTTTCCTTTTACTTTCTGTATGTCTTTGTACGGGTAAAGAACCTATTATTGAGGAAAACTTTATAAAGTTCTACAATATACCCGTATAAACCACTATCTAGGTAAGTTTATAGTCTGTTGTTATCCTAGTTAAATTTTAAGGATGATTCGTACTCGTAGAATACTTGCACACTTGCACCGACGCGCTTCGTGTGCAAAGTCCCGGATTAATTTAAACTCAAGATAGGCATCAATTGGAAGGGTTGTTGCGGATATTCGCATCCGCAAACGCGGAACTTCCGCATCGATTTAGACAACCGCAACTGTTTTCGCATTCGCAATAATCACCCGCAAATATCTTTTGCAAATCCCTATTCTGGACTTCTTATTATAATAAATACCTAGATGAATCAAATTTAATTTGTTACTTACATTGAAAGTTACAATAATCAAATTCATCAAAATAATTCACGACATATAATATAAGATTATATAAGCTGCATATTAATAATTATTAAACTGCAATATTAAAACAGTATTAATGTTTGCAATACTGAAATGAAAAAGTAGCCGTAATCGCCTCCGACCGTGACAGGACTCGAACCTGCAATCTTCGGATCCGAAGTCCGACGCCTTATCCATTAGGCCACACGGTCCTTGCTCTTGGTTGTGAAATAGATCATTCTATTGAGCACGAGTTTCGCTTGTATCTGACGTCACCGATTACGTCATAGGTCGTCAACCCCGGTGACCTTCGCGTAATATATTATAGTCTCGGGTAAACAAGTATTCGTATGAATGAAACCATGTAATAACGGTTCTTGCCTATGTTGCTACATCTTTTTTCTTTCTGTAAATTGTTAAAATAGGCAATTACCTAATAAGTAGTTTTTTAGTTAATGATTTAATCAATAAGAACAACCATTAAGCATTTAATTTTATAGGGTCGTCTTAATCAAAGCCGTGAAACTCCGAGATCACAGAAACAAAATTTCTATTAAAAAATTATTAATCATTGTATTTATACCTAGTTCAAATGATTTTTCTTTTTCTAATGACAATCCGTGTTTAAAACTGAAACAAACAAAATCTACATATAATAATAAACAATTTGTACACGTTTCAAAAAAAATATTTTAGAATTTTTGTATGTTCGTCTGTGCGTTTGTGCACGCTTATCTTAGAAACGGCTAAACCGATTAGAATGCGGTTTTCACTGATGTATTGATGATTACCTACAGGCAATTTCTATGCCGGAAAAATGTTTTTTTTTTCTAAAAACGAACTAATTTCAAATGAAAGGAACCACCAGCTAGTTTTAAATAAAAAAGAACACTACTTAGTATTTTTAGTTTTTTCCTAATGACAATCCGACTCCAAATCATATTTCTCAACTTAAAATTCGATTGAATTTGCTTCGAAAAAATATTTTTTTTAATGGGTTACCTTAATCACATTTTCCTATGAATGTGTTGTCTCTATTAATTGTGTTATTATTATTATTTTAATCTTAAGGTCGACAGACAGGCTGACTGAAAAGTTCATTTTCAAAGTGAGCCTGCCGGAAATTGAACCCGGGACCCCTGAACAACATTGCATTAAAACGGGCTAAAGATTGTATAATTTTTAATATATTCTGCAAATTATATATCGTTTTTTCCACTAGAGAAAACCTTGTCAAAATCCGATTGGTGGTTTACAAGAAGTTAGCGAAGAAAAACAGTAGCAGACAGCAGATTCATGTTTTTGAAGTAAAAACTTCTTAAGGCGCGTTGGACATTTTTGAGATGGGAAAAAACCATTGAACTCGCGACACTGTTACCGTAACCGACACCTTTGTATATAAGGCATAGTAAATTTAATTATCTTAATCTAGATTAGAAATACTTACTTTCGTCTCTTTAATCTCTTCCGGTGAATGTCGTTCTAATTTTAAATTTGACAAAAATCTAAATCAAGCACCAGAACGTAGAACAATACGACGTAATAGATTGCGGAACCAATAAAACTGTTGTTTGCCCTTAAACCTTGGACTGTGGTCTATTATAGTCAGCCAGTATTCAGAACATTTATGTTAAACACGTTCACGGAATGGACTGTGACAACTTTAAAAAAAAACACATAAAAATCGTATGCCTTCAATTTATTTTAATAAAAGATAACTTCAATTTGACTTCAAGTCACGTCAACAGAATCATTATTAGGTACAGCCATCAGAATTGTCGCTTGCCTAAGGCTACTTAAATACAAATGAAAATATAGCAAAAAAACTTGTTCAACCTTTAAATAAAATAAAAGAAATAAAATCTAAAATAAATAAATTAATAAATCTAATCTAAATTAAATAAAATCTAGACAGATATATTTTTATTTTACACTTTATTTTTATCTATACTATCTACGATTTGTAATAAACTGGACAATTACTGGACAGATTTTAAAAAATTTTTCACCTATAGAAAACTACATTATCAGCGATTAACACAGGCTATATTTTATAATGTTACGCGGGCGAAGTCGCGTGTAAAAGGTAGTATTTTTATATTTTAGACGGTGGATCTGGGCTGCTTCTGACCGGTCTTATTGGAAAATTATTGGGAAAGCCTATGTCCAGTAGTGGACTTTTTGAGGCTGATGATGATGATATTTTTATTTGTTTAAAATCATCGTCACTATTAAGTCCATAGGCTTGCCCCATAATTTTGCATTACAACCGGTGAGAAGCATGGTCTTCCCTCCATCTTGGGGCTGGATGTCCTACTTATTCTGCGTTTACCGGTCTCAACTGGGGTATTATAAGCCTGCCCACTACCACTTCGACTTACTGATCCGCCGCCGGGTTATGTCGGTATCACCTCATTCCTGATTCGATCTCGCAGTGTAACCCTTTCCATAGCTCGCTGAGCGACGTTGAACTTTCCATGGAGAATAGTGTTGGTCCTCCTTACCTATAAGTGAGAAAGTATCGGTCCATATACCATTCATTTAATCTATAATATAAAAATGAATCCCTAAATGTGTTGCTAAGCGCAAAACTCGAGAACGGCTGGGCCGATTTTAATTCTGTCTTCACTCATGGACAGAGGGATAATCAGGGGCGAAGCCGGGAGCGGGCCGCTAGTATGATAATAAATCTTTACACCAATAAATAGGAGGTTTTTATAAACTACGCAACTTCATACTTTCATACCAAATCCCAATGCTCCACAAGCGCCACTCTGGTCAATTTATGAACCATTATTTAATGGTTAAGCTGCCTTAACTGAAATGAAAAAATTAGGCGCACGCGCCTCTGACCGTGACAGGACTCGAACCTGCAATTTTCGGATCCGAAGTCCGACGCCTTATCCATTAGGCCACACGGTTTTCTGAAAGTCTACAAAATTAATAGCTATTTCTACAATAGTACAATCACATCAAGCAAAGTTTTACCAGGAAAAAAAAACATTAAAATCTAAATCATCGTTTTTCTTAAATCCAATTTATCAGTATCAGATTTACAGTAATTAAGGTGGCCTTTCCGAGCGTGGGAACTTAGTAATAGCGGTATTTGGGAGAATTTATTCGCCATCGAACAAATTCGCCATTGAAATAAATTTCGAAAAAATTAAAGGAGCAAAAAAATATCCAAATTTTTAAGTTATTTTTAACAGGCTGTAACTTGAAGACAAATTGTCGTAAAGTATATTTAAAAAAAGTAAATTGTTGCTGCAAATGTGTAGTTTTTGGATCTGACCTTTTTTTCTAAAGTTTTCTTCAAGTTACAGCCTGTTGAAAATAACCTAAATTTGGATATTATTTTGCTCCTTTAATTTTTGTGCGAAGTATAATATAATATATCTTTCGCACAATTATTCAACTCACGAAACATAAGCCAGCAATTCCAAAATTTCAGAAAAACCTTTATAGCTGGTAGCTATTGACATCCCAATTTTAAATGTACATTATTGCTAGGATGTTTTTTTTTTACATTATGCTTTATTATAGGCTTTTAGCCAGTAATTACAAAAATTCAACAAGTCACAAATTTTGCTCATTTTTGAAATTAATTACACCAAATATGAAATACATTTCAGTTTTTCGTTTCCATGCAAACCTTCATATATTTTTTTTAGAAATGTCATGTTTTTTTTTTTAAAGTATTGTTGCGACAAATAACTAATGTTGTATGGAAAATTAGTAAGCTGCTCGAGTTGGAAAGTGCGCTCTTAAGTATATAAGTATTCCATCATTTTTACGACGCAAATTCAATACTAATATAGTAACATGTCCATGATCCACCAGGCCTTATTAACCCGATGCGTCAATACAAGGACTTTCCCGATAACCCCTGCCCGGGTTTCCCGGCCAAAGGAATATTTTGCCTTATCAGTTCCAATTTGGAATAATTGTATTTTTAAGTTGATATTAATTGGTGTCCGTGTTTAGTTCCGTCTTTAATAGGTAATTTTATTTATCAACTTTTATTGTATTTTGTTGTTATCAAGCACCGAGTGACTTTCGATTTGTTTTCTTGATTATGATTAAATATAATTATCACTTAATTTAACGTTGAAGGAAAATTGTGCAAGGAAATAACCCATCCCAGAAAAATATAGCAATATTTGAACCATCTGAAGTTATGCCTATGCCGCAGGGTATGCATAACTAGATAAGTATGACTTAGAAAACATCACTAATTAAAACGAAATCAAAGCGTAAATTAATTATTGTCAATCTTGATTCATAATTTATTAACTCGAAGTATTCTGACTAGTTGTTCCCCGCGGCTTCGTCCGCGTCCCTCAGGAAAGTACGCGTCCTTTTCTGTCCCTGATAACGTGTATGTAACGGCTTGATATTGTATAATTAAAATTTTTAAACTTATACACAACCTAACGAAATTTGGTTAAGTTTAGGTAATTTAATTTTACATTATTTGGTTGCAATAATTAAATTTCTGATTTCAACTTAAAGATGTTACTCATCTTCTTTGTCCATAACAGAGGCGATCAATATTATTGAGAAATATTACTTAGTAACGTTTAACAAGTAGATTTTGTAGTATCTTTGTTATTCTGCAGCCCTGGTTCAGCGTGTCATTGGCTTAAAGTTTCTTGTATCTAGTTTGGGGGCGCCACGTTATCTGGGTTAACCCTCACCGGGTTAGCCAAGACCAAAAAAAAAAAGTTAAAATAATTAATAATTAAAATTAATTTAAGTTCTTGTCGTTTAGGGTCGGCACCGCACTTCTACTCTCCTGGTGTTGCTTGTGTCTTAAAGCAACAGTAACCATATAAACTGTCATGAGACTGATAATTAATCCTAATTAATAAATAAATGCGAAAGTATATTTGTAATTCAATCACGCAAAAACGTCTGAACAGATTTGGATGAATTTTGACATACAGATAGTTTATTAACTGGATTTTAGTATAGGATGCTTTTTTATCCTGAAAAATATAAGGTTCCTGTAGGATTTTCAAAAAACGAACTACAGGGCGTATGAAATCGTGGCCACAGCTAAGTAATTAATAAATATTAAAATATCGTTGAAAAATATGTAAAACTTGTAAAATATGTTCAGCCAGCCTGCCATCGAAATAATATATATTTTTATTCAATCGAAATAATATATCTTTTTATTCAAGTTAGCTACTTTCAGCAGACACGCGATACGCAGAGAAATTTATAAACACAGGAGAGTAAGCGAAGCAAATTAGAACGGTCTCACTCTATGGACGCTCAGCCTAATAAAGGATCCGAACTATGATTTCTAATAAGCCCGCATACTGACATACAATTTATCGATAATAGGCCGTAGCCCTAACATCATAAGGTCAAAACTACATTTATCTGTTTGCTAAAGGAATTTTTTCAACGACTTATCACATGAATGGCGCCATTAAACTACTCTTATTAATAAACTAGCGGTCCGCTCCCGGCTTCGCCCGAGGTGCATTTTTTTTAACGTAAAAACCTTCACTGATTACCCTTTGTCCATGAGTGAAGACAGAATTAAAATCGGTCCACCCGTTCTCGAGTTTTGTGCTTAGCAATAAATTTAGCGGCCCGCTCCCGGCTTCGTCCGGGGTGTATTTTTTCTAAAATAAACGTAGCCTAAGTTACTCCTTATTACATCAGCTACCTGCCAATAAAAGTCCCGTCAAAATCGGTCCAGCTATTTCAGAGATTAGCCGGAACAAACAGACAGACAGACAAAAATTGTAAAAAATAGTATTTTGGTGTATGTACCGCAATTTACATAAACAAAAAGTAGCCTATGTTACTCCTGACGACCCCCTCTTCATGTCTGCAAAGTTTCATCGAAATCGCTTCAGCCGTTTCTGAGATTACCCCGAACAGACAGACAGACAGACAGACAGACAACAATTCTAAAAAAAGTTATTTACGTTTTAACAGCATGCGAATGACTCTCTAAGCTTAGTTTGAGGCAGTTTTTCGCAAATCACAGACAGACACTCTGATTTTATTTATATAGAAGATATATAACATATGTACTTGTAATAAAATGCTGTCGTTTATTTCAGATATTTATAGCACGCTCTCCTTATCATGATTTCTTATTAGGTCGTTAAATAAAAATAGATTTCTCTTTATTATGTTCTTACAGAATTTTGTAACTTAAGATGTGAAACATCTTTTGCGGCGGGTGAGAACGGCTGTTAGCATGGCGTTTAGCAAAACTGCCGCCAGATGGGCTGCCAAATTAATGACGGTAAAACGCAGTTTGGTTTTAGTAACGGCAGCTACTAAAACATCCAGACCAGAACCATTGGAAAGTTAGCCCAGCCTTTAATCGAATCCGGGGCCTTTGAGTTCGATCGCAAGTACCTTAATCACTCAACTAACGGGTCGTCATTTCTTAAATCTTATGGAAAAAACTTTCTTATATCGTCTGGGAATTAAAAAAATTAAAATATAAAATATGTAACGGGGTGGCGCCGCCACGGTGACAGTGACGCCCATTTTTTTATACTTTTAGACGATCCCTCGGGAACCTAACATTTTTTCAAGATAAAAAGCATCCTATAAACATATAGGATTAGCAAATGCAGGTAACAAACTATCAGTTTGCCAAATTTCATACAAATCTCTTCAGTAGTTTTTACGTGAAAGAGTAACAAACATACATCCATCCATCCTCACAAACTTTCCCATTACAATATTAGTTGCATATATGCATTGCAATAATTGCATAGCAACTTTATTATGTTAGTTTTCAAAATATTTTTCAAACAATATTAATTACAACAAAATAATTCTGTTTGTTGCAAAACAACAAATTATGTCACATCTAAATGGATCCAAACGTAAGCTTCTCCCCAAGTCTCTTATCTAATCACACAATTCAGGTCGGTTCAGCAGATTAGGGTAACCATAACAAATAATAATTGCTGCTAAACCCCAAGTGTTCGTTCCTTATTTGAATTAGGCTACTGGAATGGTGAACTAAATCCTCAATTACTCAAATTACGACCACACTAGACTATCTATACGTTTTGATAAGCCTAATGCTTTCATAAAATCTAAACAAATGTTTATGTAGGTGATGTAAATATTTACATAGTGTAAAATGAAGTCGTTGTCCGCTGCTATTTGTTTTATCCGCTAACTTCTTTTAACTGATTTTCATATAGTTATAAGTACAGACAAAAATAAATATATATTTTTGCAATTTTTTTAATTGATCCTCAAAAACAACAAAAATAGTGGGAAAAAACTGTTTTGGAACTAACTGGCTGGCGCCCAACGGTCTCGGTATTGCGTCAGACAACCGATAGGCAATTACCAGGGATGCATGGATAACAGAGAATGCATCGAATGAATCAATAAAATAAAGAACGATTCAAAACCAGCGTTGCAACCACGCAGGTTTGAATTTCGAACTTAGTTACGACCATGTTACGACAGTACTTGTAATAATACTTCTTGTTCTGTGGTTACGACGAAACATCATAAAAAAGGCTTTTTCAAAAAAGTTTGTATGTTTTTAATAGCACTTCTTCTTTGCCTTTTCATAGTGTGATCTCAACTAGTTTACACCGTAATTTATTGTGTTTTCTGAAATTCGGTCGGCCTATATAGATTTTTAATTAATATAATGGAGTCAGCATTAGGCAAAGTTCAGATTACGAAATTGGTGTTACTGTTACGGCTTACATTGACATGCTAATTTATTTTTTTTTGTTTCCCGGTTTTAAGGGCAGTCACGAGTATTTCATACAAACCTAAATCTTTATTTAATTATATATAATACTAGCTGGTGCCCCCGACTTCGTCCGCGTTGAAAAATATTAAGTACCCTATCCTGTGTCCCGTACGTCCAAATGTTTATCTACCATGTTTATCAGTTAATTCGTTTCAGAGTTATGGAGGAACATATATACATACATACATACAGAAAAAAATTCTAAAAATCGTCAATTTAGTTTCAGTATCATGTATAGAGCCTATAAACACGATATCTCTGAAAACAAAGTAACTTACTTCATGACCGACCCTTACAGATTTGTTATTAGTATTGATTAATGAATTAAAATTAAGGTTGGTTTGTGTACGCTACAAAGACAAACAGACGTATTCATACAAACAAAATGTTTGTCTTGAGCAGGGCTCGAACCGGCGACTCCTGTCTCACCAGGCAAAGCCGAGTGCTAGCCGTCCCTAAAATCCCATCCTAAGTGCTACTAGCAAATCAAACAATACTGACTCAGCAATAACATTCAGAAACGGGGCTACGACCCGGCCATGTTATCATCGAGTTCCGATAAAACACTTGAAAGTGCGCATCGTATCGTATTGTAACACAATTCAACGCATCGCTGACTGCAAATCCTACATGTTCCACATCAGTTAAAGTGTTTATTAAATATTCAGTCCACATACAGGATGTATTAGTTTTTTTTAATGTACAGTTCGCAGACAGGCTGACGTTACACTTGATTGTACGTGGCAGAAGTATCTACTCCGTTTTAAAATATAGAATTTTCTCATATAATACACCACATTTTTTTAGCTTAAATCCTAACAAATATTATAAATGCGAAAGAGAGTTTGTTTATTACGCTTTCACACCTTGACTACTCAACCAATAATTATGAAATTTTGCATACTCATTGTCATGGATGTAGAAAAATGAACTGTTCCCAAAAAAAGGATCATTTAAAAATAAAAATATCAACGCGAAAGCCTGTCCAAATGACTGCGAAACGCACTGTGCTCTGACACTACTACAAATTATAATATCACAAAAGTATCAGAGATGACAATAAACTGATTTAAAAGATTTAATAAAATAAAATAAGGGTGACTATATTATTCATAATTATATTAGATAATTATGAACTGTCACTGCACTGTCATTAAATCGTGACCTACAAATCGATCGGAGCATATCAAGTGGAAACCAGTGAATCGTTTGATTCATAAAAGTCATGAAATAGGCGATAAATTTTGATAATGGCCCGATAATAATCTAGATAAAATATTTTATAACTCAACGATTATTTCGTACACAGAATTTCTTCATTAAAATAATTTTATAAGACAATGATAATAATGTTTATGACAGGTGGTAGTATTTTAAATAAGATTAATAATGCTGTACGGCCACAGCGTCCTGAAAAATGTGTAATTTTTTAAAACAGCTTAATAATTTATAAAGGGCACATTCAAGTATTACGTAACGCAATTTAGGGGGGGGGGGGGGGGGGGGGGCTCTTGCAAAACGTTACGATGCTTTACATGGATGGGAGGGGAATCCCTCGAGTGTATTGTACGTCATTTTTATTTTGTTCTCCCAAGTTGGCAACCCTTTTCGTTGGTAAAAATGGTCACTTGGTAAACTTGGTCCTAAACGCAACTTTTAGGGAGGGTACAGAAAAATTATGAGAGGAGTCAAAAATCTTTAAAAATTGCGTTACATGATACTTGAACGCCCCCAGATATGCGAATGAAGTCGCGAGTAAAATCTAGTATAATAATAAATAGGCACTCAAATGCTTGTATAATCGTAATAAACCCTACAATTCACATTATTTGCGGTTTTAAATAAAAAACTCACCTTACGCCTACAGATGGAACCCCTGCAGCGAGAACGAACCTAATCCAATGTATTGTCATGACATTTTTCAGAAATATATCCAGTAGTATTACACCGTCCTATTACATGATTTGTAAATATATTTATATAATATTCTTTTACATACATATTATTTCGTGTGTGTGTGTGTGTGTGTGTTAGTTGTAGTTCTTACAGGCCTTACAGATGCGAAGGCTACGATAAAGGCTGAGGACAGGGTGGAATGAAAACAGCTGGTGATCGATGCCACAAAGGCTTTTCAGAGTGGGCACGGCCTTCAGCAACGAAGAAGACGACTCTATCTATCTATTTCGAGTTACTTAGTCAATTAGCTAAGTGTTTCTTAAGTAAACGGTTTCAAGTAGACTGACGTCCATATAATAGACATAAGCAACGTCATGGGAGTTGCAATTGTGCTGCTGACTTTCGTAAGATGAAGGATAATCAGGAGATATAGGGTATATAAAGGTGATAGGGCATTACTCAATTATACACATCTAGCCACCCGCAGGAAAAACTTAATTAAGTTTTTTATTTATAATTATATGAAAAATTCAATGAAAAATTATCTAACTGATGTTGAAAACCGCATCAAAATCAGTTGCGTGGTGTATGGGGAATTGGCCATAAAACACGCCATACAGACAGACGAGGAAAGAGACTTTAATTTACTCTACAGGAGCCGTTATTTCATTGTGTAAACTTTAGACATTTTTATCGTTGCAAAAAATTTGTCTTTTCAAACGTAGTAAATAGTAAAGACAACACACAAATGTGTTAAGTATGTACATTTTTTTTATGAGTACACACAATCAACCGTTGTAACAAAAATTTTGTTGTGGTCAAATGTTGCAAGCATACGGTATAAGTACTAATATAGTTAACCGTGTTAACTAATAGTTCAAAGGTGATAATTTCACTAAATTGACTAGATAATCCAACTTTAAAATCTTTCTACTGTATGTTATGTATAGTTACTATTCTATCTATTATTAATGTTGTTTTGGAGATAGCAGGTTTTTTTTTTAATTTTTGGGAGCGCTCAAACCTTACTAATAAAACCTTTAAAAGCTAACCTTGCAACTGCTTAAGCAACTGTCACTGAAATTTGTTTGTAGCGTCGGTCGTCAGAGTCAACCACTGAGCAGAAACGGTCCTCGTTTGAAGAGGTTGGAAAGAAAAGCGATCAAATTAATGATTGCGAGGAAAATCAACCAAGGATTTTGATTTGATTTGATAGATATTGATTTGATCCCATAGACAAACTGCTTTCCAGTTTTAAGGGACAATGTAAGTATTATTGAGATAATATTTTATGTATAATAAATAAATATGTGGCATGAGGTTGTATCGAAATAATATATCTTTGCGGCGGAAGTCGTTTTTTTCTTTTAAAGGTTTTAAAGAATGCAGTAAGATTGTTATATGTCTCCCCATTAAATCGAATTAATTTGATGGCTACGCATGTTATACTTACCGTAGTTTAAAAATATTTTACTAATGGTATGTTATAAGTATTTAAACAATCGTTATGTTCAATTAATGTCATTTTAAATGCTTAACACCGTTAACTTTATCTTCAACTGTGTGACATTTCGGTGTAACGGGCGGCCTAAGTGGAATAGATAAGAAGAACTGTTTCAAGTATTGCATTTCAATTGAAACGTAGATAGATGCCTTGAGCAGCAAGGTTTATTGCCTAGCATACATATCTATATAATAATAAAATACTAGGTAGGTTTGCATTCTCCGTGTAACTGATAAAAAGTGAAAAAAAATAAAAATATTCTTTAAATAAATAAAATAGTAATCTAGTAATAATAATTTTATTTTTTATTTTACTAATATAAAAGTAGCCTATACCCAGGTGACCATTCACGATTCGTCCTAGAATGTGAAAATCGTCCAAACGGCTCTATCGTGAATTGCCGCCTTAACACGGCGCGCCAGCTTAATTTTAAACGTACGATTTTCACATTATAATTTTATCAATTTTAAGGGCTACTATATAAAATAACATGTAAAATGATAAAACTAAGAACCGCCGAGGTTTAATCTCGTATTATCATTTGTAATTATTAATAACTAGCTGGTGCCCACGACTTCGTCCGCGTTGAAAAAGAAAAAAGTAGCTTATCCTGTGTCCCGTACGTCCAAATGTTTATCTACGAAGTTTCATGAAAATCAGTTAATTCGTTTCAGAGTTATGGAGGAACATACATACATACATACAGAAAAAAAATCTAAAAATCGTCAATTTAGTTTCAGTATCATGTATAGAGCCTATAAACACAATATCTCTGAAAACAAAGTAACTTACTCCATGACCGACCCTTACAGATTTATTATTAGTATTGATTCTAACTATATACTATTAATTACAATTTAAAAAATATGGCTTAAACTTAAATTTAATATTTTTAATCGATATATTGTTACATAGATCTTGTGTTGGCACGATCGTGAATGGCCGTCTGAAGTTACTCCTTATAACATCAGCTAACTGCCAAAGAAGGCCAATCAAGATCCATCCAGTCAGCTGTTTCGGATTAGCCAGAAAAAACAGAGAAAAATAAAAAATATTTTTTTTTATTTAACTACCTCATATACTTAGTAAAAAGCAGTTATTTTGACATTACACACACACCCTTCAATTTTATTTATAAGTTTAGATTTAATTAATTTCAACTTTTCTGACCTTTCCTATTGGATAATTATTGGGGAGGCCTGTGTCAAGCAGTGGATATCCTATGGCTGCGATGATGAAGAATGCTAAGTATTTAAGCTTAAAGAAAACATAAACAGAACATAAATAAACAATTGGTCATCTTCATATGCATGTGTGAAATTCGGCTTTGTATATTTTCTTATAATAAAACCGTTTCACATTCAGTGACAATTCTAACATATTATTTGTGGACTTTGACAGTGAGTCGGTCGCTCAATACATGATATTTAAGTACAAGCACGCACGTCAAGTTATGTACTTAACGTAATTCGCGGGAAATAATCGAGTAAACAGTACTGTGCGGTTACTGGGAATTACCTATTCATTTTATTGTCAAAACAACAGAGTTACCTGTTATTTTGAACTATCTCATGTCACAGAAATTCAGAAAAATATCTAAGTACATAATATGTACATAATAATGGCTGGGTTTAATGATTTTTGGACGAGCTTTTGTCTGTGATTATTGATACTTTTGTCAAGCGTAGGATTTTTCACTTTTAGCCGATTCCTCGGGAACTGTACTTTTTTTCTAGATAAATTTCTGTGTCTTTTTTTTTGTATTACTGACAACGTGTGTGCGACATTTCATGATGATCTGTTGAGTAGTTAAGGCTTAAAAAGTAATAAACAGACAGACAGTTACTTTCACATTTATAACTAATAGTATGGGTAATATGACACCTAAAATTTCGCATTAAATTTTAATAAATCATCTCAAATTACAAAGATCGGTATGACGGATTACAAAGATTTATGCAAAGAAAAATTCTCGAACACAAAACAATAATTATTACATGTAATTTGCTGAACAGTGCGGCCATCTGCCATTGCAAATTATAGTCTGACGGTTTTGCAGTAATCTTGTCAAACGTACAAATTAACATCCCATCAAATTATATGTATATGAACTCCATCGAAAAACACTAGATGGCTAACTTAAGGGGAAGTCTGTTTTCGCTTGCGTATTCCTTCTAGAATTAGGTTTCAAGTCTATAAATAAAAATGTTACATGGACGTCATGCATTAAGCATGACAATACATATTTTACACACCTTAACGCTCCCTACACTGTAGTTTCAGAAGCTGAGTGGTCATAATTTTCTTGACAAGCATACAAAAGTATAGATCTACAATTATTAAAACACTTTTATTCACTAAGTACTAGATTGATGCGACTGAGGCCAATCCGGGGATTAGTATGCATTTGACGAGCCCCGTTAGAAGAGCGGTAAGGGTACTTGGCTCAGGTTCATTTCCCGGCAGGGTCAACTTTGAAAATGAACTTTTCAAAGTTGTCTCTGGTCTGGATTTGGAAAGTAGTGGCAGGGCACACTTTGGACAGTCCGTCTGGCCATTATTTCACCGCCATGAAATAACAGCATATGTGCTGTTGTGTTCGGATGTGCTCTATCCCTTCCTTATCTCTTATCCTTAATCCTTTTATGGTTGGCAACGCACTTGTAGCAACTATGAAATTACTTGTGTTATAGGCGACGATAGCCACCTACCATCAAGTGGACCAGCAGCCTGTCTGTCGACCTTAACATAAAAAATAAAAATAAAACTTCTAAATCACCGAGGGAAAAAGTTTTTAAATATAATTTGCAGAAAAATAATTACATCATTGGAAGCCGGTACCAGTTTTTGATTACTACAAAAAATATTAGGACTGTGGCTCCGGTGGCTCCGGTGACTCCGGTGTTTTGTTTTTCATGTTACATATTTGTTTTTTAGTCATACTCAATACTTATATGAACTATATATATTGAGTAATTGTGGTGCCTCTTTCCCTAAGGTTCGATCCCCACAATGACTAATAAGTTATATGTATACCTAAAACGAAAAAATTATACTTTAACCACTAACGTCCCCTTAACAAGTTGAAACTGCATTCTAATGAAAAGGTTCGAACTTTTCCATGCATTATAATAACACTGATAAAATTTTCCAAGAAATTTCATGCATCGTTGCTCAAGATTTATATTACAGTTTTACGATACATATGTAAATGTTTAATATTACATGCGTCAAATAGGGTTTCTCTAATCTACAAGGCTTGAGCCAAATAGAAATATATCAAAATACTTATCATTTTATTAATTTAAATAACTATTATTATTCATTAAAGATTTAGATTTCATTTAAGAAAAAATACTTTTTTTCCTTTAATAAATAATTCAAATTTTCAAAGATCAATACCATAAAAATCGGCCAACCGTTCTCAAGTTATAAATGGTGTGACAACACGACTTTCTTTTATATAATTTCTTCACGTATTATAAAACAAAGATACTACCCGCCGCGTCTGTCTGTCTGTACGTTTCGCTGTGATCTCAAAAAACTACTGAACGGATTTTCATGCTTTTTTCACTAATGGAAAGATCGTTAAACGAGGAAGGTTTCTATATATACACTAGAGCTATTTCAAAAAAGCGATTACGTACACAGCGCGCCAATAATACGTATGGCGAAAGGACTACCGCTTACATTGTCCCACACCTTATCAACAGCCTACCTTCAGATCTATGTAATAATATATCGATTAAAAATATTAAATTTAAATTAAAGCATTATTTTTTAAATTGTAATTAATAGTATATAGTTAAAATTATTAATAATTACAAATGATAACACGTGATTAAACCTCAGTTGTTTTTAGTGTTATCATTTTACATGTTATTTTATATATTAGCCCTTAAAATTGTTAAAATTATAAATAAATAAATAAAATATATCTTTTACAGAAAAAATTGCACACGTGCGAAACCGGAATGGATCGCTAGTGTAGATTAATTGAGAGTTAAATTCACGAAGTTCACGTTCACGAAGTTCGGTATATATAATGTAGTGCAATTTCTTTAGGTAATTATTGGCTAACGTGTTAATTAATACACGTGTCGCAAAGCGCCCCACTGTTCAGTTCAATTGCTAAATTTTTCTACCTTATAATTAATATATTATAATTAATTAGCTGAATTGCGTCTACCATTATTGATTACTTAAGCGTGATTGGCGCCAGTAATTTGACACAAGAAACCCATTGCAAAATTATCGTGTATGAATATTTTATTGTTTAAAAATTATTATTTTTTATATTAAATGTTGACGGTAAATTAAAAGCCTCTCAGTGGTGTGTGGTGTGGCTACTGTTACCAATAAGACCAAGAAACAGCGTGTTAAGTCGGATATAGAAATTAAAACAATGAAGGTATTGGGACAATGTGCCCTTGGGGAATGAGCTATGGCATCACTTATTCGCACACTAAAATACGACATGACAAAATAAACGACTGCAAAACGTATGTGCTCTACAGCTTGCCAGATCCAGACGATAACTAACTTTAAAAAGTTCGTTTATAAAGCTCAGATAATATAAGAACTAAAGATAGATCCCACACATATGCAATCTAGTGAAAATGCTGAATTGCGTTGTGAAAGGGTGTATAATCAATCTTCAAAAAATAAAATGCAGGATGGAATCAGATTTCACATTTAAGTTTGCTTGGAAACAAATATTTTCAATAAAAATAAATAAAAATGAATTATTACAGCAACACATGTTATGTTGTCTGCAAAATTCTGTCTTTAGTTTTCATTAGGTCTGAGTTCCAAAGTTGGCCGTACCTAGAAATAAATCCGGGACCTCTGAGACAGAGCGCTAAGGCAACTAATTTATATACCTAACGATTGATTTAACTAGCTTTGCCTAACGAAGCGTTTATATACCTTATCTTGACATCAGCGCATATAATTCTTTTTTATATGATTTAATAATCTTATCTCTATGCCGCTGTCGAAGACCAATTTTTCGGGTCTTATTAAATAATAACACCTGCGTCTGCAGACAACCTTCACAATAATAATAAAAATATAATGTGAACCAGATTAAACGTTCGCCGACAAGATTTAACAAAGCATCTGTCTGAACCCTTCAGATTTCAGTAACGACAGTAACGTTATTACGTTAGCAGACTCTATTATTCGAATTGCTTTCATACTCTCAAGCTCAACTTACATAATAATTTATGATCAAATCCCCATTATTAATATATTCGTATACAATTTATACTTAATAATTGGGTTGGCAACAAAGTTCTTTCAGTAAATAGCTGGTAAATGGAAAAGTTAATTTGGTATTCGATACCTGCTTAGGTTGTTATAGAAATTAATTACGTGTAATTTCGTATTAACTCCTGTATCAGTATGTAAATAAAGGAAGGATTATTGTTTGCAATTAATATTCGATAAAGACTATTGACTCTTAACTGTATTTTAACAACAGACTATTGTAAACATAATATCCTGTAGCTAATTTCGAAATGTACTTACACGTGATGGCTATAGTATCAAACGAAATAGTTCTCAGACATCAGTTAAAATAACTTGGTATGATTGCCTTGAATTGAATGTTACAACTGTATTATCGATTCATACGTTAAACAATGACTGATTCTCTTCAACACAATTCTTTTTAAATACAATTTCAGTTGGAAAAATTATTATGGTGATGTTGATGCCATAACCTTACTTCATCCCCTATCTATTACTTATTCTTTATCATAATAAGTTCAACAAGTTCGCAGTGCAACCCTTATGGCATCAAGTGAGAATAGTCAGCCAAATATCGATCAAGAAGAATGTTAGAATCAAGTATTTTCCAAGCCTACCTATATTATTATTTAAGTACATATTAAGGCTTATCCTTCCAAAAAATTAAATTTTTGCAACATTTTGTAACAGTATTATTCATTATATATACGCCTTTTCTTCAGCGAAAAAAATATATGTTTATCTACAAGATATGAGGAATGATTTGTTGTGATTAAAAATTTTATTTTATTGAAATTGATACAGGAAAAAAATTCTAAACTCACCCCTTTTATTTTCAGTTATAACCATCTCACTTCTACAATATTTATCAAAAGATTATGAAATTTTGTACACTTATGAAGATAACAATGTAGCATGATTTGTTGAAAGCGCTTTTTGAAAATTCGTAAAATTGAATTTTATATAATGTTTTCATCAAAAATATTTCCCCACTTACTCAGCGCTAGCCCGTTCTCGTCCATAAAATCAGTGCGGGGCGAGTCGTGATGCTAGACGGACCTGTGCCGCGTTGCGCTTCATCAAATTATTAATTTTTACGTAATAAACAAAGTATAAACATTTTAGTGGCAGAACAGACAGTGCATGATAGTGTATATAATACTTTAATAGGTTTTCTTTTTTGTCTTTTTAATTAAATCTTTAAAAAACTAAATATAAATTATGTTGTAATATAATATTCAATTTATTAATAATCTGAAATATTCAATTTGAATATTCAATTAATAATTCATCTGTATATATACTTGTTATCTAAATTTAATAAAGATAGGAAGTAAGCAAAGGAGGCAAAAGCGTAATATATCAAAAATAAACCAAACGAGGAAGGAAAGTTTTCATGATTTTTAATTAATTAATTAATTAAATTAATTAATATTAATAATTATTAATTATTAATTAATACATATAAATTAATAAGCCTAATATAAATAAATAATAAAGCCACTATAAAGCCGGATTCCCACTCACGTATCTAGTGACTCATCGAATTGTTCTCCTAGAAGGAGCGGTGGGGGGTTTCCCTATTGTAGGTGGTCGCGTAGGGGACGCCCCCGTGACCTCCAGAAAAATCCGATATCCTCGGTACACCGTTCTGGTAAAAAGTTGGTGAGCGGTTCTCGGAAACTATGAGGGATAGAAGGGTGGCGTTTGCGGAAGGTCATAGAGGGTGGTCGGTAGTCACCAAGGAAAGTGTCATCCGGTCTACCGGGGCACCAAAAAAAAAGCCCCCTCTTTGGACCCCCCCGACCATAACTCGGAAACGGCGCGTCACAGCCGTGTCGTGTTTGGGCTCATCGGGAACGTCTCGACGAGATAAAAAATTTGACGCCCCCCTCGGACCCCCCCGACCGTAACTCGAAAACGGCGCGTCACAGCCGGGTCATGTTTGGGCTCATCGGGGACGTCTGGACGAGATAAAAAAATTGACCCCCCCACCGCGGACCCCCCGACCGTAACTCGGAAACGGCGCGTCACAGCCGGGTCGTGTTTGGGCTCATCGGGGAAGTCTGGACGAGATAAAAAATTTGGCGCCCCCCTCGGACCTCCCCGACCGTAACTCGGAAACGGCGCGTCACAGCCGTGTCGTGTTTGGGCTCATCGGGGACGTCTCGACGAGATAAAAAGTTTGACACCCCCTCGGACCCCCCCGACCGTAACTCGGAAACGGCGCGTCACAGCCGGGTCGTGTTTGGGTTCATCGGGGACGTCTCGACGAGATAAAAAATTTGACGCCCCCCTCGGACCCCCCAGCCGTAACTCGGAAACGGCGCGTCACAGCCGTGTCGTGTTTGGGCTCATCGGGGACGTCTCGACGAGATAAAAAGTTTGACACCCCCTCGGACCCCCTCGGACCCCCCCGACCGTAACTCGGAAACGGCGCGTCACAGCCGTGTCGTGTTTGGGCTCATCGGGGACGTCTCGACGAGATAAAAAGTTTGACACCCCCTCGGACCCCCCCGACCGTAACTCGGAAACGGCGCGTCACAGCCGGGTCGTGTTTGGGTTCATCGGGGACGTCTCGACGAGATAAAAAATTTGACGCCCCCCTCTTACTCCCCCCCCCCCCTCCTTTAAAATTACACAATTAATAATAATAAGACCCAAAACCAAACCAAAACAATTAGACATGGCAAAAGACAAGACAAAACGAAAACAAAACGAAAACGTGAATAAATTTTCTACAATCATTTGTTTTTTTTTTTTAATTCTATTGACATGAATTTTAAAAATTATAAAAAAGGGCTTTTGATAGCTTTTAGAAAAATCAAGCGCTGAATCAAAAATATGGAGAAAATAATAAATGTTAAGTGTGCCTTTTACAGTTCAATATACCCTAAAAAGCCCCACAGAGTTTCCATTTAATCCACTCAGCCGCTTTTTTGTCCCACTCGATAGATTTTTTGAAAAAATTGAAGAAACAAGATTCTCGCTCTAAAAAGTTCGTAATCTTTATCAAAATGAAAAAAAAAACATTTTTTGTCTCAATTTATTGTCACTTCACTCACTTGGTGAATTTGAAAAAAAAAATATCAAAATTAAAAAAAAAATTATTACCGCCGGCATTAGCGTTACCCAAACAAAACGTACTACGCGAAGTTTGCACGGTTGGTGCAAAAACTCAATTGTTTTTACTGAAAATTAAAAAATTTGTTAGTTTTGATAAAAACTTTTGTTTGGCTCTTTTACCATATATTTTATATTCGTATAAAGAAATATACATACATCTATACATATAAATAAAATTGGAGTGTCTGTTTGTAATATTGAAATAACCGTTTTTTACTACATGCATATGAATATATATACGTACATACACCATATATGAGTACATACACCAAAATAAACCAACCACATAACCAAACCAAATTTTTGTCTGTCTGGGTGTCTGTTTGTTCCAGCTAATCTCTGAAATGGCTGAACCGATTTTGACGGGACTTTTATTGGCAGGTAGCTGATTTAATAAGGAGTAACTTAGGCTACGTTTATTTTAGAAAAAATCCAAAATAACATCCAAAATAACATTTTTTACAATTTTTGTGTGTCTGTCTGTTTGTTTGTTCCGGCTAATCTCTGATATGGCTGGACCGATTTTGACGAGACTTTTATTGGCAGGTAGCTGATGTAATAAGGAGTAACTTAGGCTACGTTTATTTTAGAAAAAATACACCCCGGGCCAAGCCGGGAGCGCGCCGCTATACACTCTAAAAACATAACCCTCGTTGTGGCGCAGACGGGTAAAATTTTTTACTAGGTAACATAATTTACTACCTAAATAACAAAATACGCTTCATTGTTACTGAATTATCCCTCTACATTGTAAATAATTATAAATTTGTAGTATGTATTTGCAGTAAAGTAGGCTCAGTCGACTATGTCGTGCCTTTGTCGTCTAGTCTCCATACTACTCTTTGCCATCTCTGTGCGGTCGATCTCTTGTAGAGGGTGGCGCGGGGAAATCAGCCTAATAATTCAAGGCCAAATCGGCGTTATACACCTTAAACCCATTTTTCTTAAGAATAATTATTTATTAATATTTTCCCACGAGTTACGCAAAACCAATTATTCGTAGACGACAAGGAAATAACCTATTAATTCCTAGAAGAATGACTTCAATTGTATTGAAATAAATGGGATAAATTTTAGACCTATGTCTGAATAATGTTGTTACACAGTAAAAAAAAATTTAAAAAAAAATTTTTTTTTTTTAATATATGACAAGATTTAATAATTTAATTAATTAATAATTTAAGATATAAGATGCCCTTATTTACATTAGGGTAATACTTCTGAAACTATTTTAGCCTAAAATCGCAATAAATAATATATTTACAAGAGCAAACAATACATTCCACTTGTTGGCTTATATAAATCTTTAATAATTTATTGAGAGTTATACAGGTTCACTTTTACGTTAATATATTTATAGGAAATTTTTGATATGTTACATTATTGTAATTTTCATAGGGATCTTTCAATCTCTAACTTATTGAAAATTAATACAATCTATCACTCGCTGATATTACCTTTCTACACGTGGAAGAATTTTTATAATCGGTTAAGTAGTTTAGGTTTATCCATTATAAACAAACATACAAAAAAATATATCAAAGTTTTCCTCTTTGCTTTTATATTATTATTAGTGTAGTGTACTTGCGTAGCATATTAATATAAGTGGTACAGAACAAAATTAGGAAAAAAACAAGGAAAATAAGAAATATAAATAAATAACAAATATAAGATATCTTACCATATCACTCAGTTCGACCGAAGCCTATTGTTTCGCAATCTAATTATAGTCTAGGCTACCTGAATGATATTATAATAGAACTATTGTTATTAAAGTTGTGTCCTGTTGTTATACACTGTCTTGCCCTCTTTTGTGTTTTTCTCGGATTATTTACTTATGAATAAAATATAGAATATACAATAGAATTGAACCAAAAAGAATATAGAGAGGAAAACGAGTATCATTTATAACTAATTTATCGATTACTAGCCGATGCCCGCGACTTTGTCTGCGTTGAAAAATTAAACATGTATAACCTAAATAACGCCTGCCATCTTTATCGCTTTAACGACGGTGGCCAATTTTTTATATACATAAAAATGTTAAGTTGCTTTGTG
The DNA here is from genome assembly GCA_936446665.2 of Synanthedon andrenaeformis. Lineage (NCBI taxonomy): Eukaryota > Metazoa > Arthropoda > Insecta > Lepidoptera > Sesiidae > Synanthedon > Synanthedon andrenaeformis. Next base: position 7,167,804 of record OW387796.2, read on the forward strand.
TACCAACTTAACATTTTTACTAATTAATCGGTTTTCTCATTTGGAAAGAGGGATAAACGGGGAAGATTTTTTATATAAAAGTTGCACCCCAGGCGAAGCCGAGAGCAGGTAGCTAGTTTTTCTTATATTTTTAGACGATCCCTCGGAAACCTCACATTTTCCCATGTTAAAAAATATGTTAGTCCAGGTAATAAACTATCTGTGTACCAAATTTCATCCAAATCTGTTCAATAGTTTTCACGTGAAAAAGTATCAAACATCCTACATACATCTATCATCCATAGACATATATGGAATATGGATCCATCCTCACAAACTTTCGCATTTACATTACTTAAATTTTATAATAGGCCGAGAAAAGTCAGTTTTTGCAATTAGTGTTGCCATGTTTGTACGTTGAGATTATTAGTAGTACACGTATTTTGGACACATGGCTTTCTAAACAATGTTTCTTTCCATATGTGCAAGAGACCAACGTACGATATAATTTATGATGTATGTACGAATGTATGAAATAGAAAGGAGTCAATCGTGCAGGCCCGATCGTGATTCAAACTTCCGTCTGCCGTCATGCTGGCGTCTGCATCATGCATGAACTGAGCTATTGGAAGCGATGTAGGCCTCATTGGCACGGGTGAATTTATTAATTTTAATAAAACCTACAAGAATTTCCCCATTCACCCGACTTTTATTTCATATTCCCCACAGGCCCAATCAAGGAACGTAAAATCGGTACGGTTAGCAAAATGATATATGTTGCATATGAGATCTATATTTAGTACATCATTGAACTCTGTCTTTAGACACTCATTGCTGAGAATAAGCATATCTCATAGATATTATATCTACTCCAATGGCTACGACTGGTGGCATCCAGCAACCACTGTCTTCAATATCGTCGGATAATATTGACCATCCCGTTCACACATCTCGCCACTCGAAAACATTTCTTCTCCAATAGGTGTTCACTTCTAATAATAAATAACTACAAGTTAGAAGAAATATATATAATTAAATTAAAAATAAATCTCTGAATGTGCAAAACTTGAGAAAGGCTGGATCAATTCCGGGCTATTTTTTTTTTTTAATAAGAATCTCATGAAGGGAAAATTAATAAAGAAAAACATTAAAAATGGGACGCTAGTAAGAAATAAAATTAATTGTTTATTCGTGACGCATAAAGTACGTAACAATTATAGATTTATCGAAAATAAAAATATAAAGAACATTTTTTAATAATATATTTAATTTTCTATACTAAATAATTTTCTAGCATAAAATTCTCCGGAAACACTTTTCTAAGGAAGAGAAACTACTCTGAGATAAATTTTTTACTTCGATAACTTCAGACTACTTCTATTTTATATTTATGAACGGATCAGGATCTAAACCAAGTCACAGCTAGAAATTAAAGAAAAATAATTTATTTTATTATTTATTTTTATTTATTTATGAACATAAACCCTACAGCAAAACAAAATAACATACAATAGACACAGTATTATTACTTACATTGCCAATTACAGGGTTTCATTATGTAGGACTTAAAAAACTTTAAAATTTATTACCTAAGTTAGTTACTAATTATCTTAAATCTAAAATCTAAACAATGGGGGAGGGACCTGGGGTATTTGTGTGTGTGTGTTTGTGTGTGTGTGTGTGTTCGTGTGTGTGCGCGGTTCTATTTATTGCTCCTTTAGTACATTCACGATGCTGCGCTTAAAAGATATTTTTGAGAGGTGGAAAATGTCCAAGTGTGTGAACTTATCATTGTAGGTTGTGGGTAATCTGTGGTATACAGAATTACGGTCGTAATTAGTTCGAGATAGCGGAACGTGGAACAATTTCGTTTTTCTTCCACGCTTGGGTCCGGCCTGAAGCCGCAGCATTTGAGACAGCAGTGCCGGACAGTTGAGAGTTCCAGAACAGATGTCGTGGAGGAATGACATATCGGAGACCGTACGTCTGTCCTCTAAGGTCATTAAGTTATGACGCTTGCAAGAATCAGCATAGCTTAAAGGAGTGCAGTGCGAACGGAGGTTAAGCCATCTCACAAATCTCCTCTGTATGCGCTCTATGTGATTTCTACACGTGACATACTGCGGGTTCCAAATCGGACTGCCAAATTCGAGGACACTACGCACATAGGCATTGTATAGTAACTTTACGCATGACAAGTCAGTCAGATCTCTACTAACTCGAAACACGAAGCCCAAATTCCTAAAAGCTCTGCTTACAATATTATCCAGATGATAATTAAAAGTAAGTTTTGCATCCAGTGTTATGCCAAGGTCCCTCACAACGCATTCTCTGGGAATACATGTGTTGCCTATTTTATATGTGTAATCATGGGGCTTATGTTTCCTTGTGAAGGTGATATGCGTGCACTTCGATACGTTCACATTAATTCTGTTAGCGATATAGTAGCCCTGAAGTCTGTCGAGGTCCTCCTGCAACCCTAGAGCATCTCCGAGATTATCAATGTTGCGGTAAATCTTTTTATCATCCGCATATAAAAGAAACTTTGAGTGCGTAAAGCAGTTCTTTATGTCATAAATAAAGGCTATATACAGGAGAGGTCCCAACAAAGATCCCTGAGGCACTCCTGAAGGCACGCCTATGAAGTCGGATCTATGACCACCAAGCACCACCGCCTGCCTTCGATTAGTCAGGTAGGACTCAACCCATCTTAACAAGTCGCCGTGGATGCCCAGCTCGTTCAGCTTACGAAGCAAGATGACATGGTCCACTCGATCAAATGCCTTTTCGAAATCGGTGTAAATCACGTCTACCTGTCCACACTTAGCCATGCCACGAAGAACATCACCAATGAACTCAGCGAGATTGGTTGTGGTAGACCTCCCCCTGACGAATCCATGCTGTTCCTGAGGCACGCCTTGCATAATGATGTGATAAATGTGGCCATAAACAGACCTCTCTAGAACCTTACTGAAAGTAGACAAAAGCGATATTGGTCTGTAATTTTTAATTTGGGTTTTGTCACCTTTCTTATGTATAGGCACAACTAAAGCATCCTTCCAAGCCTTAGGAAAAACACCCTCCCGCAGGGATCGGTTAAATATTGACGTTAAGGGCACGGCTAATAGTTTAGCACAATGAGATATGAACAAGGGAGGAACCCTGTCACAACCTGCTCCTTTATCGACGTCCAATTTCCTGAGCAGCGCAAGAACCTTGTCAGTGTTGATTGAAATGGAGTGCACGCCGTCAGCATAATTGCCTTCCAACCTCATAGGTGGGTAAGTTTTAGCGGGTTTTGAGAACATGTTGTGAAAATAGTTGTTAAACGCGTCACATATCTCCCCTTCACTCTGGAGTTTGAGCGTTTCGGCAAACATAGTGCTCGGGTACCCGGCACGACATTTACGTTTAGCAGCAATGTAGGACCACAAATATTTTGGATTCTTCTTTATAAGTTCCTGAGATCTAGACAGAAAAGCACCCTGACAACGCTTCTGCAACAGCTTTTGACGAGACCTGAGCAGTGCAAAGGTGTCGTAGTCTATGGGATTCCTGTATTTCTTCCATAAAGTATGGACCTTGTTCTTCTCCTTGATGACGGCTATCAGAGCGCGACTGTACCATATAGGAAAACGTGTAGAATTATTGACCGTTGTTAGTGGAACATATTTGTCTATAACTGCGTACAGGACTGCGTAAAAAGCGTCGACCGCCTCGTCCAGCGTCTCCGTGTCCAGGGTCCGATCCCAATCGACGTCTCCGAGTGTTTTGTTAATTTCTGTGTAGTTTGCCTTCCGGAAGAGGTGTTTTAACCGCGCCGGCTTCGCGAGGGGTACAGCGAAAATATCCGCTGCATCAATATTTAAGGTTATGTGAGCAGGATCCTCCCCAACCAAGGGATCAAGACAAGCTGTAACAGCCAAGGAAAAAGTGGAAAAAATTAGATCTAATGTGTTCCCAGCTACGTTAGTAAGCCTATTGTGCTGAGTAAAACCTAAAAAATTGAAAGTGTTAACTAGATCGAATGCCGAGCACTGCACGTCAAGACTGCCCTTTTTCAGAAAAGTTGGTTCGTCCGCACACCATTCCACACAGCTTAGGTTGAAATCTCCGGCAATTAAAAAGTCATCACCCTCGCTCAACCCGACCACATCAGAGACCCACGAGCCAAGCCTGTCAAGGCGCTGTGCCAACTTTTTATCAGGTGGTACATAAACCAATCCAATATGAAGCCCGCAGCTAGTGCCGAGAGAACGTCCATCGATTGTGAGCCACAGACATTCCACGTCAAGATCGTCACGCTGCCATTCGGGTCGCGCACGAGCAGCCAGATGTTCGCCACACAGCACCAAAAGACCGCCACCAGCGCTGCGCGAGCCGCGATCCCTCCTAAATACATTATACTTACTGTTCGTTAATTCAGAATCAAGTATACCCTCGCACAGCCAGGATTCGGTAACAAGTATGATATCATATTCTGAAGATGTAACACTGCTATAAAAGTCAGCTATCTTAGTACGAAGACCCCTTACATTTTGATATAGTACACGCAACCTTTTCATTAGTCTAGTGTATGTTTATAAACATGTGTGTATAAGTTGCATATTTCACATGGTAAACTAACGAGGCGAGCAGCAGTTAGCAGGAACGACAATATTAGCAGTATTGTGAGTGGTAAGTGTGCGTGTGTCCGTGTGTGTCCGTGCGTGCGTGCGCGTGTGTGTGCGCGCGCGCGCGCGTGTGTGTGTGTGTGTGTGTAGGCAGGAGTGAGTATTTGTAGATGAGGAATTAAAGTTTAAGTAACGGATATGCTAGTACTATAAATACACAAAAAAGTAATTAGAAGGACTATAACACTTAACTAATATTAACAGAAGTGATAACACAAAACTTACTATTCCAAAAAAAGCACCTCTTCAATTACCAAAATTGCAAATGGTAAAAGAAAAATGTAGGTATACAAAAAAAAAAAAAAAATAGTAACGAAAAAGTAATCTAAGCAAAATGAGTGATTGAGAATTAACACACCAATAATAAAAGATAAAAAAAAAAAAAAAAAAAAATTGCAACAGGTTAAAAAAAAAAAAAAAATGTAGCAAAGATGAATTTGGGTAGCAATACAAAACTATGCAATCCTCTCCAGGTCTTCCTCCCCGGTAATGGGTATATAAGGTGATCCTTCGTCCTTTCTAACATAGATCCTGCAGTTTCTGGTCCAGGTGTATTTATAATTCCTGTCCTTTGCACGGTCTCGGCACAACCTCAACAACTGCTTGTTTCTAATGGTGAGGTGTTCGTTCACGTATACACGCTTCAGTTCGTTGCTCAGTCCTAAATCTTTAGTGGTGATAGTGTGGCGGCGACGTGCAGCAGATAGAAGGCTGTCCCTGGTGGTGCGTTCTTTGAACTTTGCGATGATTACACGTGGCTGTCTGCTATCCCGGCGACGTTTGGACTGTACTCTGTGAACAAACTCTAGCTCCTGGGGTTGAAGTTTTACACCAAGGTTTCCAGCGAGGCCGGTCACAACCTCTAGCAGAGACTCATTATCCTTCTCAGGAATGCCGACAAATTCGAGGTTCTGTAAGCGAGCCCACTGCTCATTTCTGGCGTTATCGTTGTCCAGCTGATTTACGCGCTTCTCCAGGTCTTTAATGCTATCGCGCAATTTAAGGTTATCCTGTTTAAGGTTCTTTAATTCTTCCCTCTGATCACTCAAAAATTTATTTATTTGGTCATACTGGGTTCTCGCCAACTGAGCTGATTTCTCAAGTTCTAAGAGAGATTTGTTGATAACACGAAGCTCATCTTTCATAACATTCTGTACAATTTGAGACAACTCACCTCGAACCATCTGCAGTATGTTGTCACGGACAAACTCCAATATGTAGTCCTGGGTACTGGTCTCAAGACCGTGTCGATCGGTTCTTTTGTTTGTGTCGTCACAGTGTTCCAGGTCTTCAGGCACTCTCGGAGTACGCACAGGTGTGTTAGTGTTGTCTCCGCGAGGCTCCTTATTATAGCAGTAGATGCACTTCCAGCCTTTGTGGTTTTGGGGTGTTTCAGCACTAAGGCCGACGCATAAGTAGTGGAAGTGCCGTGAACACGAAGTCGTGGAACAGGCTATAGAGTTGTTTTTTTGGACATTTTTATTGCATGCACTGCACTTATATTTAGCTGGTTGTGTGGTACTCATTTGTGAAATAATAATAATAATAATACTTAGGGTAGGTAACCGCGATGATAAAGCAATACACAAAAATGAGTACTATTACAGGACACAGTCTTATAACTTATTATGCACCCACTAGATAATATTAGCAATCGAATCCGTGCATTTAATATCAACTTATTAACTTTTTCAACGCTTGATTAAATATATTTGTCGGAGCGTAACAGAATAGGTGTTTGCTATAATGATATGTACACTTTCAATTCCTGTTTTCAGTGGCGTGGATACCAATTACCTAAGCTATATAAAACTATTAAAGTCTTGGATACATAGAGTTTATATAAGCTAGATGCTTGGATATCGTTGCTACTCAGTGAGTTAAGTGCCTCCGGCAAACTGGACGTTTTACTGTTCCGCAATCCCTTCCGCAATTATAATTTACTAATGTTCTGCGCCTGGCTTTGCTCGGATGCATTTTTTTCTGCAATATATTTAAGTACACAAACCTTCCTTAGCGAAAACCGTGTCAAAATCCGTTGGGTGGATTAGAAATCGCTAGCGAAGTTGAAGCGAAGAGTTTTGAAGAAAAGATCTTTTTTGTACTCACATTTTTAACAAATATATTTCTATCTTTCGTTTTGTTTGTTCGTTCTCTTTCTTTCTTTCGTTCTTACCATTACTTTGTTTTATAATAATATCTATTTTACTTTATGTATAACTAATTACTAGCTGTCGCACGCGACTTCGCCCGTGTAACTTTAATTTCAGTTGATGTAAGATTACTTTTTAGAAATTTGTCTTATATTTTTTTTAATTATTGGGCAGGAACTAGACTTGTAATCTACATAATAAAAGTACCAAGGAAAGGTATTAAAAGATTATTACCAGCAATTATACTTAGTTAACGTCAAATGTCACGTCATAGTTATAGAATCATAGCAATTATGTTGTCCCACGATAGCAAGGAACCTATAATTAATTGATCTCAGTTTGACATAGTCTTGTACAATTTATCTAGTCTGTGACATAGGTTTGACAAAGAAATTTAATAGTTTTTTATACAGTTCCTAGAGCGCAAGAACACAGCCCTAAATCTTGTAGGAGTTTGTTCTTTATTCAAAAGTCCGAAGATTGTATATTATATAAACTAAAAAAAAAATGTATGTTACTCCTTACGAACGATTATAAAATTTGAATTTTCACAAATTGTTCTTTTTTTAAATAATATTGTGTAGATGGCGCAATATCTGAAACTTCATATATTCTAAAATTTTCAAAAAAATAGAACGTAACTATAATTCATAACATAACGCATTCGTGTGACAATTTTGATTTTACTCCCATAAATTTTCATACCACGGGCTTATACATAATATATATGCAAATCGATTCTTAAGGAGTAAACTCAAAAAAAATTTAAAAAAATGTTCCATTCAATAAATCATTCAATGAGTGAATGAACTAAAAAGAAAATGAATTGGCGGACATTACTGCGAATGATTTATTCCTGTCAACGAATCATTTGTTGCTCGTTTCAAAATTATAAATAGGGTTATCACTACAATATGTTGTCTCTTATTTTCATGTACTAGAGTTCGTTTTCGTTTGTTTTTATTTTGTTACAGGATAGACATTATGAATCTGCCAAAACCGCACCGCCCACAGACGCCTTTAGACGTCATTCTTGTTGTAAATAATTCACGTACTTACCTACTTATTAGTGCATTTAAATTTATTTTTAAGGTCATAAAGTAAAAGAATGTATATAAATATTCTTTTTTTTTAATACATTTACACGAAATCGAAAGAAAATTTTACAATTATTTTATGTTAAAGTCGATAGACAGGCTGACGGTCCACTTGATGGTATGTAGGTGGTAAATGGCTACCGTCGCCTATTAAAAGCAACGCTACAGGTGCTGCAAGACCGCTGCCGACTAGAGTAGGTTTAAGGATAAGGGATTGGGAAGGGATAGGCAAATGGGCTCTGGCATCCCTCACTCACTATACGGTGTATAACTGTATGACCATGGTAAAAAAACCACATAACCGCTGTTACCTGCTTGTATAATTATCTTATTTTGAAGAGTATTTTTATATTCACTCGAACCAGTTAATATACTCGTAGAACCCGAATTATCCTTTTCAATGTTCGTACAAATAAAGGACCAACTGTCGCATCTTGATGTAATCATCGATCCAAAAAGTTATATCCTTTGGAGAAAACCTTGATCAAAATCCTTGAGGAAAATATGGAAACATTTGTAGCAAACTGCTCTAATTTTCTCACCAAGAATTTTTCGAGTAACTTATTTTCAGATTGGATTAAAGAAGCATTTAATTTGTATACAATGAAATATGCCATAATCATCATCTTGCAAACCAGAAAAGTATCTTGTCAAACCAAAAAAGCAATAAAGAAAATTGTGTGTGTCACAAATCCAGAAAAAAAACATACAACTAAAAAATATTTTAAAATGAAAGTATTTTATTTTATACTTAATGTTGTTATATGTAATCTTATTTGCTTTTAAACATGAAAATTTAAAAGTTTATTTTGTTAATATAATAATGCTATACATAGCATTTTTTTAAGAGGTCGTAGTTGGACAAATAGCTTATAAGCACTTAGCAGGTTTTTTTATAAGATAGATAAGGCAGTGAACATTCACTAGATTAAAATGTTGGAATCTCAAAAAAGTGCACTTTGGTTTGACAACGACGAATCCCGTCATAATAACAATAACAAAGCAAGCAAATGAATATGTTATAATAACAAAGCATATGACAATACACTTCAATCTGTTTCGCCGCTTACTTTTTCGAAACAACCCAACGGATGCTGTGTACTACCCAGTGTGATACTGTTTTTACTGATAGAAAGAGCGATAAACGCAGAAGGTTTGTGTATATAAAATGTAAAGTATATTATTAAAGTAATATTAATTATTATTTATCAGAGTACACTTGGTATGTTACATACTATCACGGATCACGGTTCAATTCCACAAAAAGTGTGGCACCTTTAATAAGTGCCAATTGGTATTAGCGTGTGTTTTTCCACACCCGGAACTTGATAGGTATTGATTGAACCATTATGTTAGGGACAATTAACTCATCAGAATTGATGACATCTTTTCATATACAAGGAACACAATAAAATACTTAAATAATATAATACTTAATCTATCTTACCTTATGATTTTTATGATTGCAATGTATTTCTGTATTTATTGGAGGAATTATATATATATATATATATATATATAACAATGATTTGTAGAGGTACGTATTCTACTAATATTATAAATGTGAAAATTTATTAGAATGGATGTATGTATGTATGTATAAATGTTTGATACTCTTTCACGTAAAACTACTGAACCCCATAACTGCTCCCTTATAATTCTCCAAAAGGACCGGTCAGAAGCAGCCTGGGCCCACCGACTACTCGCGGCCCTTATCAGATCGTATGTCCAACTAGTGAATGGACGTCCTACGCTGCGCTTGCCAGTCAGTGGTCTCCACTCAAGAACCTACCGGCCTCAGCGGCCGTCGGCTCTCTGTACTATGTGTCTTGCTCACTGCCACTTAAATTTACTGATCCACCTATGTCGATAACTTTCGTTTGTCTACGGATCACTTCATTCCTGATTCGATCTCGCAAAGTAACCCCTATCATAGATCTCAAATTATTTCACGGCATAAACCCCGCCATTTGCTTGGCCGCCATTTTGGTGACGTCATTCGCGACACACTCATTACAGTCAGTTTTGTAAGCTGTGGTTCTTTTGGTGGGGATGACGTCACGTAGATGTTAACATGACTAGTTTACTGCGCATGAGCAATTTGAGGAAATTATAATATTTACTGTGTGTTTGAATTAAGAATGACCGCGAGATTGAACATGTGTCAATAAGTATTAAGTGTCATATTCCCATTTTGCGGTCACAAATGAGACGAGACGGTTTCATCTGTAGATCATAAAAAACTATTTGCATTGTTTTGTTACAATATCTAAGTAAGAAAGATTGAGTTCGTAAATTCTCATGTCAAATTCATTGTGAATTGTATGACGGCACAGTAACTATTTGCCATTATACTGCGTTTTTTTTAATTCGAAGGAGTAATTTGACAGGTCCTAATGTCAAATTTTAAAATAATGTTACCAGCGTTTTTTCCGTAGTGCTGTACAATATCGGTTTTACTTAAATAGTTATAATATTTTACGGTAAAAATATTTTTGATTTTGTTTTATAGATTTAACATTTGTATTATTGTTATTTTAAGGTTTGAATTTCGTTCAAAGCAAGATTACTAATGACCAAGTTGGTTGGAAAAACAATTCACAATTTATATGTGAAGTGAAATTAATAAAAAATAGTATAATGCATTACATGGCTAGTATCGTTTTGTAATAATTTTATGTCACATATAAAATTATTCTCATCATAAAAATTATAATAATCGAAAAGAATTGCGACTTATAGAACGGACTTTGCAAAAAATTAATAAGTTCGATTAGGTGACATCACTATTTTTGTATGGTAAAAAACCTGCAACCCAGGAAATGTCAAATTACTCATTCGAATTAAAAAACGCAGTATAGGTAAATAACCTTAACCATACTGAAACAACAACTCGTATATTGTGTTTGGAAAATTAATAAAATTAATTCCGTATTTACCGCAATCATAAACTGACTAACCCGTCTGGCGGCAGTAACCACATTCTTACACAGTACAACCATAAGTAAATATATAACATTTTATTTTACATTTATTGTTTATTCATAACGTCATAAATCTTTACTGTAACTACTGTGTTTCTACTGTATTTCTTGTATATTCTTAAAAGAGAGATCAACGAGGAAGGTTTATTTGCAGAAAATAGTAAATCACAATACAGTTCAACTATTTCACTACATTACATAATACAATACTACAATAACAATAAATAAAACATCAAAAATAGTATGACGTTATCGTGAACTCTGTCAAAAACAAATACTATTAACGAAGCAACGACATCTTTATCTACACAATACTCCACTATGTTTATATTAATGTTATCGCAGCTGTGAATGAATGACGTAGTAGCTTCGCTGCGACACGCCTCCATTATCAATTATCACCGTCGCGTCGTCGTACGACGCGACGACCGCGTCCGATAACTTAGAAATAGAAATATTCGCAAACACTACGGTGACAATAAATCGTTCATGTTATTTTTATTGGTGAGCAATCGTTGTGATTTATTCTTTTTTGAATTAGCACAGAATTAGCACAATATTCATAGTAGAACCAAATCTACATTAATATTTGTTGCTATTTAAACAAGTTCATAATTCATTATATAATGGACAGTTGCTAATAAGTTGAAAATTATATTGAAATCTATACGTATTACGAAATAAGATTCAATAATGGAAGGAGCGATAAAAGAATAAAAATTGTATGTAATATAATTTGCAGAAAATATTATATACATCCGTTCGAAGGGAAAATCTCTGTAAAATCGTAGGGGCAGGGCACACTGCATTTTGCAGTCACTTGGGCATCTCGCCTGGCGACAGTAACTACCTTCTTACAGAATATAGAACTTGTTATGTGTGCTGTTGTTTCGCTGAGTGAGTTAGGGTTTGCAAGAGCCTCTTTCTCTATCCCTTCCTAATTATTTATCCTTAATCTGTGGCTATGATTGCGTTAAAGGCCACGATAGCCATTATATCATCATCAAAAGGTCAGCCTGACTGACCTTTATATAAAAAAAAATCAGAAAGGCATTGATTGTTGTTAAAAACTAGCTAAAGACTGACATACGACTAAACATACAGATATATGCAGATGCGCAGAATACCTACATTCGGTTTGCTGATGGAATGTCCGTGGAATGGAAGCCGTGAGCCTGGTTGCTTTTTTTAACATTAAAAGTGTTGTCGATTGTGATTCATTGGTGTTCTTCCTTTTTCTTAAAGTGGCCACTACACGATCACAGTTCGACTTTAGGTATATACCTATTTTTAATAGGGCATTTTAAAAGTTTTCCTTGCATAACAGTTAGTTACTTCAAATTTGTTGATAGGAAGTGTCATCACCCAACTGGCCATGACACTGTTTCTTTGTTTCGTATGTAGGTCTCGTAATGTTTATTACGATCGTAATCTATAATAATGAAACTATTATGTAATTGAAGGTACATATTAATTGACTATTATTTATGGTTAACAGTGTTATTAAAAAGTGTTACTCCTATTATGGTAAAGAAACTTATGTGACGCCAACAAAACCATTTCGTACTACCATTTAGTATATTGATTATCATTTATAGTATTCGTTAAGTATAGTCCGTATCAAACAAACTATAGACCTCTGAAGTTGTCGCAATAAGTAAAAAAAGGTATCAGCGGAAACGCGTGTTTGACTGTACTTGCGGGAAATAACGCCTGAACCAACTTTAGAGGTCGACATTTGTTTGATAAGGACTCTCTTTGAAATACATAATGCTATTTCATTCCTACGCCTATTCAAGTAGATTAATTGTGAGAATTACCTAGGATCTATTTATCTATATCAATTTTATATACTTACTAGACTAGATGTTACCGCTAGATGACTACGTACGCGCTGTAGCTAGTTTTTTGAAAATCCCACAGGAAGCCGGATAAAAATTTTCGGGATAAAATGTACCCTATATGTTAATCCAGGCAATAAACCAAATTTCATCCAAATCCTTTCAGCCGTTTTTGCGTATTTTAGTAACAAACATACAAACTTTCGCATTTAGAATTTAATTATTATTAGGATTACAAAACAAAATCGCTGTCCTCTCTTGTCTGTTTCTTCTTTTAACTTTAACTTCTTTTAAATCACCCAACGGATTTTGATACTTTTCCACTATTGGAAAGTGTTATGATTTATGTATCTTAAATGTTTTCGATATTTTATTGAATTATTAATTAGATTCCTTGAATTTTAATCACATATCTATTTGGTTATATTAATCAAGAGTACATAAATAATCCCCTATCCCTTCTCAATCCTTTATTCTTAATCGTACAATGTTCGGCAGTGCACTTGCAGAACCTATGGCGTTGCTTGTTTTATAGGCGACGATAGCCTACTACCATTAAGAGAAGCTTTAGTTAGTCTGTCTGACGACCTATCTATAAAAATAAAATAATATAAAAGTGTTTTAAGCAAAAGTATTAAAATTTCAAAACTACTTTCCCGAAGCTACTGAGCTTCGTCTTACAACTGGTCTAAGGTCTGAATGAAAGCACATTTAATTCATACAAATTTATTTTTTAATACATTGACAGTCAGGTAATAAAAGTTGTCCGCTCAGCGGAAAGGTACATTGGACACAATAAATTAACTTAATACTATATCAGTCTAACGGTTGCGCCGAGCGCGGTACAGCTTATCCTAGTATCACAGATGAGTAGAGCGGTGGGGCGCGGGGCAAAACGTACCCGCGACTGGGGCGCGGGGTAGGGCGGTGGTCACTCGTCCGATGCAGAGGACAGTTGAGTGCTACCGCCAGAACTGAAAGAGCCACGGCACGTGGCCCCATCTGAACCGTTTCCCGACTGGGGAGCCTCGCTAGCCCCGTTTCCAGGTGATAGAGTCCTCAACAGATCAAGGGCAGCTCTAGCGCGCTGACCGTCTTTCGCAGCCGCGTTAGCAGCACCGGACGCCCTCTCCCAAGCACTTTTCTCCGGCACCAATAACCGTCGCACTTCACGCTGCACTCGTCGCGAACGCAATGCGAATAAAAATGGAGACGCAGCCGAAGACAATAGCAGCAACGCCAACGCAGGCGTTCGCGCACATTCACCGAGTCCCGGTATCATAGCTGACACTACTGCGGTCACCGCGTGTGGCACATGTAACATCACTAGAGCACCCGTTAAAAGTCCAACACGAGCTGCTCGAGATTCTTCCCTATAGCGGAATAGAGACGCATTCGATATGCGACACCGGATCGATGTGATTTTTGACCCGTTAGTTGAATTTTGCTGATTTTTTTGGTGGACCGCCAACAAAGGCGCTGCAAGAGACGGCGCTGAGCTTACAGACGGCAAAGTTTTCCTCAAATCTTCGCTCGACTTTCCCTCCCTCCGCGAATTACGGAGACTGGCAACAGATGGGCAGCGCAAAGGTCGCTCAGGTGGTAACAAGAATGGTCCGAACTTATGTTCATTGACTGCTTGTGCAGCGTTATCAGGTACATCAATTCTTAAAGTAAGTCCCTCGCCTTCCTCAATTAGATCTGGCAGATTAGTTTGTGGCTCATGAAGCTGCAACGCGCTGGCTCCGTTAGCTCTCGCCCTGAGTCCAGACGAACGCGCCGCTCGATATATCCTCGCATACATCACGCAGACAACAGTTGCAGGAGTGAGAACACCGATGATTAAGTACGCTATTGAGAATGCCAACTCAACTCCTTGTATAATAGGCTGGAGTGGATAGAAGTAGCGAGCGATTGCGATGGCTCCACGCACAGATGCAGCGAACGCAGCTGCAAGCCAAGTTGCAGCACAGAGAGTAGCAGGTCTCCGCTGGAGGAGGCGTGTGTGGCAGCGCAAAGGGTCAGTCACAGCGTGATGCTGATCTAAAGCGATGAGCGTGACAGCTAGCAACGCTGTAAGACTGCAAGCCGCTGCCGCGGAATCTCCAGCTTCGACCCACGACGCAAGATCCTCTCTCGCTGAGTGCTCGCCGAATAAAGCGGGCGCAAGCAGAGAAGTCGTCAAGAGATTCGTCCCCAGCAAATTGATGACGAACCTGCAACAATAGAAAACAAACTTGAGTTACAAAGACAAACGTGTAAGTACGGAACATGTTTACACAGGTCATGTTGACTCGCCCTAGGCGCGTTCACAAACAAATTTAAAACGACTGCGCATAAGCTCAAGGCTTGAACAATTATCTTAAAACTGTGTGAAAACAAAACGTTATTCTTGGAAATTTAACTCCAGTTTTTATTGGCAATGTTATTAATTAAGTTATAATTAATTTGACGTTTACGTAATCACAGTGACAGAGAATAGGTCAGAGTTAAGGTGTGATGTTGTTGCAAATTGCGAATTGTTTACACGGCTTGTTTCCTGCCCAACGACCTAAATCAATTTCAAAGTACCAACGAGAATGAAAACATGGATTGTTCCAATTGAACTTTCGAAAACAT
Source organism: Synanthedon andrenaeformis (assembly GCA_936446665.2). Lineage (NCBI taxonomy): Eukaryota > Metazoa > Arthropoda > Insecta > Lepidoptera > Sesiidae > Synanthedon > Synanthedon andrenaeformis. The sequence continues at coordinate 7,183,150 of OW387796.2, forward strand.
CGTTCCCATAACCCACCAATGTGGAAAGTTTCAAATCCAGCGAGAGCAATAGTCTCTTATCTAAAGTGCTTTAAGACATAGGTACATAATTGTTCATGTCTTATTTATTGGATAGTTTGCAGAGCTTATTACTTGCGAGTTATTGCCTATACCCATTAGCCCATTACATTATATTCATTACATTTAACAAATTAAAAGCTATCTATATGTAATGAATGAAATTTGATAACACTTCTTTAATTAATTTACAATTTTCGTCACGAACCATTAAACTTTGACAACAATTACTGTTGCTTGTCCTAAAAAACAATATGCATGTCGGAAAATAACCATAGTATTCTTTCGGCAGAACCTATTAGAGCACATCCAAGTAGTTACACTTTCAATATGTGCTAATATTAATGAAAAATACGGAATTCGTACTGTATGAATGCTGAATCCAACGCTATACTCAAGATAAGTAGGTATGAGCTTTAAGATATTTATATGACTATTCTAAACTTACTCTTCGAGTCATTACTCGATCTTTTTCATTTTCATCAAAACGATGAAGATCATTCACCGATTCATAATCTTAAATCATACTTAATATTATAAATATGAAAGTAACTCTGTCTGTCTGTTACCTTTTGCCGTCTTAACTACTCAATCGATCATCATGAAATTTTGCATAAAGGTGTATGCAAAATTTCATGAATACCAGAAAGGAGATAGGATATCTTTTATCCAAAAAAAAAGTACTGTTCCCGAAGGATTATTTAAAATTAAAATAAAAACTAACGCCTGGCAAAAGTGTAATAGAAATGCAGATGTCAGGCGTTATATATTATATATTTTTATTTTTAACACGGACGAAGTCGTGGGCGCCAGCCAGTAATTTATCCGTAGTAATATTAATAATGCGAAAGTATGTATGGATGTTTGTTACTCTTTCACGCAAAAACTACTGAACCGATCACCATGAAATTTTGCATACACGTTGTCTGGGACACCAGAAAGGATATAGGATACCTTTCATCCAGAGAAAAGGACTATTCTCGAGGGATCATCTAAAATTAAGGCAACTAACTCCAGGCTAAGTGTAATAGCAATAACGATTTCAGGCGATATATTGCTTTTTCAACGCGGACGAAGGTGCGGGCACCATCTAGTACATTATAAATCTGTCACGATTCTCATTCAATATTGTTTCACGGTACTAAATGCGTATGTTGAGGTTTTCGGGTTACATTACAAATGTATGTTTGCATTTCAATTGACCCGTATTCGGAATGTAAGTCAACAAGGGATCCTGTCAAATAGACATGGTCGGAATGTACGCATAAAACTGTATACAACTGTGGCCTACTTACTAACTAAGATCTTTTTTTCTACGCAGAATTTACAATTTCATTTGGATTTTTACTACGAAATTATTTTCGTTTGAATATGGCTGCAAGAATTTTTAAACCAAATGTTTTATATAAGGACTTTTATAAATTGCATAAACACATAAAATATATTGTAACAAGTAAAAAGTTGTAATTCATTATTTATGATAATATTATAAAGGGAAAAAAACATTTGTGTTTTTGTTGTAATGAATAAACTCAAAAACTACTAGACCGATTTAAAAAATAATTTAACCAACAGAAAGCTATATTATTTCGATGAAAATAGGCTATATTTTATAAAGTTACGCGGACGAAGCAGCGTGCAAGAGCTAGTGGAAAATATTTTAGATTCAATAATCGAAAAAAAAAATCCTATAATTTTATTAGTGTCGAAAATTAAAAAAAAATCGAGGTACATAACATACATATACTTAATTGTATTGTAATTTGACAAAGATTTGTTAACCTATATTATATTTAATTTCTTGGATTCAATTCAAAAAAAACCATCACCTCATAAATTTCTTTGGTTTGTCGTTAGCTATCCCGGTTATGAGGTGAAATGGAGGACAAGGTCTAGGTTATTAAAATAATTTTCTAAAGTGGTTTTTATTTATAAAATGTGAGCTCTTTTATTTTCCTTCATTCAAGGGAAGGTTAATCCGGAAATTTAGGTTGTACATCATTCAAACGACCTCCTAATTGTTGATTGAGAAAGATCTGAAGTTACTATACCTACATTAGAATAAGACATTGAGTTAATCATAAATATTTACGTTACAGATTATTTAAAGGAATTGATTTTTACTGAACACAATTTCATTTGAGGCTTTAATCGCAAAACCCAGTCATCGTCAATAATAACCTAGCTTCTGGCAACAGGTATATGGGTCTGAAAATAGGTAATATACTATATCTATCTATATATAAAAAAATCTCGTGTCACGATGTATGTTCGCGATAAACTCTGAAACTACTGAACCGACTTTGATCAAACTTCATAAGTATCTGTTATTTGGTCCAACTTAAAAGATAGGATAGTTTTTATTTTGAACCTGGGCGAAGCCGGGAGCGTGTAGCTAGTTAAATATAGAATAACTTTAACATTTGATGAATGATGAGAAATTTAAAACAATAAAAGATACATAACAAATTAATTTATATTTATTTTTATAGAGCTTTCTTTAATTGGAGCTTTTCCAATGGAGGAAGAGGCATTTTAAAGCAACAAGATATTGTCGAAAGGTTTTGTTTACAAAATGGCTCAAAATATTCAAACTAGGTGCATAATATTATGAAACATGATTTCTAAATTCTTTCACAATTCCCTACATTTGACTGAAATAGTCAGAAAAACAAGTTTTTTTTTTTCTTTTCGGTAAATCTGGTGAATATTTCTTTGAACAAGAATAAAAGAGGCAAGTCTTTCAGACAAAAGTGATGTCGTATTCAAAATTTTGTTTACGATATGACATCAATTTGATCAACTTGATAAATGTATATTGTCTCAGGAAATTTATCAGTTCATTCTAACTAAACATTTCTCACACAATACTTTAAATGGGACATCCTATAAACATCCTACTTCGTTTTAATTATGAAAGACTACTATAAAACTACTATTTGGTTAATACCTTATAAATATCTAAAATAATCTATAGTTAAAAATTAACGCTTAAACTATCATAGCTTGTTTCGTATTATTATCAATACAATCAATAGTTAAAAGAACAATTGCACCATTGTCTTCTAGGCTTTCATTAAGTTCAAGATCATTAATTCCACCTGCAGCATCTTAGAAACAATCCACGGTCAACTTTTTTACATAGAACCAAAACAATTCTGATTCCCCTGATTGAGTATATTATTATTAATTTTGTATTGTTTGGCCTTGCACTTGTATATCCTCATTTTTAATTATACCTTTATTGTATATCTTTCTTTCTTATATATATTTTTTGTTTTATAAGCATTTTTTTAAGATTAGATCAACATTCAGATACGAGTACTTATTTAAATTGAAAATCGAATATATCATATACCAATACCAAAAAAAGTTTGATCCTTTAGCTATCGAGTGGTATAATATATTTTTTAGATATAGTTGTAGATGATGAATATATAGGCTACAGCATCAAATTGTATCCCTAGATTTTGTTATATAGGCAAAAATAAGGACGTACCTATTCATGTCAGAATAATTTGTAAAGAAAACAAGTCACAGATATATACAATGTTTAACGATAAAGAAAATTAAAGTAAAATTAAAATCGAAATTTTAATTTAATCTAAAATGAAATCTAAATTGAATAAAATTGAAACTAGATAATTTCTTACACATTAGAAGTTAAAACCGAAGTGCGTTGAGTCTTTCACATACATAAACGTCACTATTCAAGTGAAATCTCTAAAAGAGTAGTAAAACTTCATATAACATTTATATGCTCTTAACCGCGAAACGACAAAATGTTTATGGTCATTTTCAATTTGATTTACGTGAACAATAGTAAAAGAACCTTTAAAACCATGTCGAGGTCGATTATGTCCGTAACATGTGACCACTAATAAAAACCGTATGAAGAAAACTATAAAACTTCATGTTTACTAAGAATTTAAGGTTGTTTATAAGTTAACTAGCTGGTGCCCGCAACTTCGTCTGAAAAATATAATGCTTAAGGGTCCTTAGAGGACTCTAAGGACTGAACCGTACCAATCTCGAGGTGTAGTTTTAGTGAGGTAAAAATTCCACATTTATAAACTTTTTTTAAGAACAAAAAGAATCCTATATGTTAATCTATGTAATAAATTATGTGTGCCAAATTTAACTCCGTTCAGTATATACGATAGCTTTAATGTGAAACGTTTAGTTTCCATATGAAAAGTTACTCTGACGAAGTCGCGTGCAACAGGTAGTGTATAATTATACTAGCTGTTACAAACAAAAATACAAAAATATTTTCTCTTTACAATATTAGTTTAGATGTACTGAAACTTCTATTTCGTTTAAATTCTTCGTTAAAAAATCAAACATTAATTAATATAATTAATTAATTTTTGATTTTGCCCTAGATTATAAACAGACATATTGAAATCCTCGTAACCAAAATTTATCTAGCAAAGATATTGCTACAAAAACCGTGTATAAGTAATTTATAATATTCTTTCAACGTTACTTTTGCAACACAAAAATAAATCGTACGTTCTTTCTTATTGCATACACGTGTAAAAGTTGTGTAAAACTAATCTCGTAAAAATTTGTAAATATTTGTAAGCCGTTGAAAAGCCCTTCAGGTTTTTACAAATAGGTCATAATATTTCAAAATTTATAAGTACTAGTAAATATTTAAAATGATGGAGAGGATTTTCAATTTCGTTTATTACTCCGGAACCACTGAATATATTTGAAAAGTTCTTTCAATTTTTTAAAGTTATATTATTATAGGTGAACGTAGGCTTATGCCTATTAAAGGTATATACTAACTTTCCTAATTGCACTCGAGGCGCAGCAGTTTCCTGTTTCCGCCTCTTAACTTCTTTTAAACGACCCAACGGATTTTGATACGGTTCTCTCAAATGTATAGAGCGATATGGTTTGTGTGTTGCAATAAGGAATAATTTGCAGGAAAAAAATAGCAGCCGTGAGAAGCCGGGGGCGGGTTGCTAGTATATATAATACTTAGAATCTCAGATGCGAATTTACATGATTATTGAATAGATAAACGAATTCATGATAGATGGTTGTGAAATATTAAAAGTTTTTTATATATTTTTTTTATTTACCTATAGTAAGTTAATGTATTTATGTCGTTTTCTATTCTTTTATTTAAGGCAAAAATAATGATATTAACTTAGCCCACGTTTTCACTTGAATTTTTTGCAAACGTAGGCTAAGAGCACATTTAAATACCACTTTATAATTATTAAATTAATCACGGTCATAAACTTTTTTACTAGGCAAACAACATAGTTCATCCATAGTGATATTTTATTATGCTTAATGTCAGAACAAGTCATTTAATTCGTGTTGAATTTTATACCAAGGCATTTAAATGCAGATTCTTTTTTATATCTATCTAACTAATTTATAAAATGTCTGCGTACAACAGAACGCTTTGAAATAATCTAGTAGCCAAAGTACGGAAAAACCTTTTAATGCACGCCCACTAATACTAATAAATATACGTGCGTCTTTAAATATTAATAATAATTAGTTCATATTAGCCCATTGTGTATTAAATAACTTCATTATTCAATTGCAAATATGGTTGCGAGTCAAGAGTTGTAATCGCTTCCTGGTTATGAGTTGTTAAATGATAAAACTAGTAATACTCTAACGAAAACTTGTAACGGGTAAAAAAAAGGATTTTTAAGAGTTAAGATGTTTTCTTTACCGTTAGAAGAACAAATTCTTATTTAAATCAATTACATGAATATAAAGACCCTGCCCGGAATATGAACCTGCATAACTGCTAATATCGGCAGCCGAGCATTCATTTTAACCAGTTTATTGGCAGCGACCACCCCATAGAGATATAGTGGAGTAATCTAGTCCTTTCTTTTTCCGGTAATAATAATTATATTTTTTTATAAAATAGTATATTAATTTCATATTTAATAATATTTATTATTATTATATTTAAACAATAAATGTAATAATTAATCGTGTTTATTAAATAATATATAAATAATAGGTAGCCACTTTATCTTCTTATTAAATTTTGCAAGAATTTATTTAATTAATACTATTTCATTTAGTATGTGCTTCTTCATTAAGTTAGTGTAAAAACCTTTTTAATAGTGTGCGAAATACAATACGTACACGTTCTAACGTATGTCCATATTGTTCATAAAGTGTTTGCCTATTCTTAGAAAATTTCAGAAAAACTACAAACGTCATGGCACCGAGTCACCTGTCAATGTCTCTTTTTCGGCCGTCGGCCGCCATATTTATTCATTCCACTTACAACATTGGTAATTATAGAATTAGCGTAATTTCTTTAAAAGATACCCAATTAACATTGTGTCGTGAATCATATTCATGAAGCTATAAATATAAACATAGGTGGATGAATGAAGTCTTTGTAAACGCTAACTAACAAGGCTAGTAGGAGTGGCAAAATTTTCCTTCAACTAAAAAGAGGTTAGACGTCGTATTAAATGGCCACCACAGAGCAATTAGGGCATATGGGTGGAAAGTTCAGCTATCATACATTCCTGATAGGTTATTGATTCAGTAAATTATTTTCCTATGAAGGATTTTAATTTTTTTTTTTTTTTGGATGAACATGCCATGTCATACGTTCACCTTATAATAAAATGCTTTGATTATTATACAGAAGGATCACTAAGTTGACCTTGAATAAAACGGTCATTGTTAGGTTATTCTAAATAGCACTTAGTATCCGGGTGCTAATGTCAATAATGACTTGAATCTTTTACTGTCGCGAAGCGAGAACACGCGCCGCTGTGTCTGGGAGCTGTATTAAATTATTTGTTGCTAAGGCAAGAATTCTTTTTACGAATTTAAATTCTATTTGCGAGTTGTTTTTTAATCTTTACTCCAACGGGAAAATATATTTAAAAAAATTCTACAAATTGATTTTTGCTGCTTTTGCTGCTTAAATTGAATTAATTTTAACGAGTTGGTAACATTTTTTACTAATAAAAAGAGCGATAACGAGAAAAGTTTGTGCAAATAATTTGCAGAAATATTTAAAAAAAAGAACCAAATATTTAAAAATACCAAAATAAGATATTTTTGTAAACCTATTACCGGTTTAAAGTAGATTACTTAAATGTAATTCAAGGCCTAATGCCACATAAGTACAACAGATAAGTACCTACAAGTATATTAATGATTGAACCAGACTTGCCATTGGATAACCCAGCCAGCTTTCTCCTATGGATATAGGTACCACAACACAGCTAATGCACATAATATAACCAGATCTGGGCTAGCGACTAGTTCTGTAATAGAAACGTAATACCCGCATATTACTGCGTAGATATATCGCATGTATTTTTTATGTAGAAATATTTTTGCATTATTATGGAAATTTGTGTAGAATTATGTAGAAATATTTTTGCATTTTTAACACCCGACGCAAACGGATAGACTGATTTTGATGCAGTTTTTTTTTAATAACGATAAAATAATAATTAATAATACCTAATTTATTTATTTTTTGACCATAGGTAATTTACATTTAATTATGTTTGAAAACTGACGTGATAAAGGTGGTCATTGATTATAATTTATTAAAATCTGTTTAGCCTATTTCCTAGTTGACGAATGGATTTCACTTACCACATTTTCAACACCACATCAAAATTGGTACACTGTTACTTCAGTGTTATTTCCATGACAGAATCAAGTAGTCTGCGGTAGTATCAAGTCTAGTAGAATCAAGTCCCGACTCCTTAGTCTTAGGGTTAGGCCTTCAGCAATGAACAAAAGGACTGATAGATTGTATAACTATGTATTACTATTTTCCCTTGTAAGTGTACAAGTTAAATTTTATAACTTTCAACCATTAATCTACTACAACTATAGATTTCGCACGCCATACAAAACACTACGAACTTTATGGAACATTTTAAAGTGACATACGTGTGGAGCATGAACTCTGTCATCTGTCATTTAAAGAAAATGTGACTACGTTAACATATTGAAGTTTAAAATGAATAGTAGAACTTGGTCGTTACTACCTTTTACCATTGACGCGCGAAGGCAAGACTCTGCCATGATACCGTTTTAGGCGCACTTTTTATGTGCCGATTTGGCATTTGTGACGCAAATTCCATACTTGTAGTATAATAAAACAATAACAATAAAGGTTAAAAACCGGCGTGCATTAATTATAGTAGGTACACCGCAGTCACAAATTCAATTAACACTGTCCGATTGACCTTTTCATAACTGACGTATGCGTCCAAACTGTACTGACACAGGAAGTGCGTTAATGTATGCACGACGTCTGAAAGACGTAATAAGCATATATTCCTTGTATATAAAAAAAAAGGTTGAGGGCAAAGAGTATCGAAAGTGGTTCACATTTTATAAACATGTCAATTGAATGCACAGACTACATTCGAAAAAAAGTTGTCTGCTTTCAATGAATATTTTCTTTTTTGTTTGATGTTTTAATTTAGTATCTATTACAGTTTGATATCTAATTTAGAAGTACTTAGTTATTGAATGAGTTCAGAAATTAAATTTAACTCCACGTAAATATATATACTGAGATGTTATATGTTAATCCAAGACATGTTTTAGTAGTCTGCTACGTTTAATTGAAAATAATAACTCAAAAATAATTAATTTATATTCCATACATAAAAATATTAAAAAAGAGAGAGCGGATTTCGTTAGTTTTTCTTTATGTAGAGGGTAATCTCAGGAACCACTTTTTGAAAAATTCCTATGAAAAATTCCAGATGTACATACTTTTTTTATTTTTGTATACTAACCCCTAATTGCACCTGAATAAAGCCAGAGTGAATAGTTCTAGTAAAGCAATTAAACTGAAAGCATATGGGCTGCATAGGATTTATCTTTCCTTTGCTTTTAAAGTAATTAAAAAACCTTGTAACCAGACCAATTTAAATTCAACTGCGTCTCAATACTAGCTGAAATAATTAAGTTCTTTTACTTTTACTAATGTAAAAGTAAAAGTTTCTCATTCGTATTTTAAATAAATTAGAGTAATTTCAGTGGTTCTCCAAGGGTCGAAATGTTAGCCTAATGGTAAGTGCCTAAAATGAAAGTTTCAACACTCTTAATTGAGAGTTACAAACCTCAACTAGAAGTCTGAAGTCAACGCACCTTTACTTTAGAAAATTTATTTATAACAATGCACCATTAAGGTTTAAGTGAAAGAAATTAGGGGCGTTTACCTTTTCGGGGGTGACGCATATAGAATACTAATTCAACTTAAGCTTTTTTATATGGTAGAACTTTTATACTTTTTTTAAAAATAAAAAATGATATAACGCTTCTTTTCAAGTAAAAAATAATAATAGCAAATTAATAATAAAGTAATTTAATTATAATTAGAAATAAAGTATAATATGACTAAGTATATAAATCAAATATTTCGAAAACTAAGTAAAACTCTATTCAAAGATTTTGGAACAACCGAACAACCATCTATCTGCTTGAACCAGGAACCATCTACCTCTACCATGAGTTTATCATGATCGCACTCGTTAGCGATTGATATTATATTATCAATTTGACAATTTTCCATATAAATATTTTACGCTCTCGCTAGCGAGTGCGGTCATTTATGAACTGTATCATGGTAAAAGTACACATGGTGTGCTGTTGTTTTGAAAGTGAGTAAGGGATGACAGAGCACATTTACTATCCCTTCCTTATCCTGAGTCCTACTGTGGTCGGCATTGCACTTTAATAATAGGCGGCCTGTGTTAAAAAGGCGACAATAGAAAAATAAAGTAATAAAATAAGTCATTATAATTATTTTTAATATTTTTTTTAAATATTACCATCAATTGGTTCTAATATTTCACTTTTAAAAAACTGTTATTTGAATTTAAAATTTCGAAATTCAAGTTCTCATCCGTTAGTATTTTGAATACAAACAAACTGGATCGTCTTTTGTTCGGTATTCAACCTTCATCGATGCTCAATGTTGAATAATGTAGCTCCCTGTTACTCAACCATTTTAAAAAGACAAAGGGTATTCACGTGTTCTCCATACTAATACTGATCACCTGAGCAGCGACATTTTATTCAATAAGTCATATGTGTGTTACAAAGTTTTTATTATATTTAACAAACTATTAAATATTTTTAAAAATTCTTTAAAAAACTTGTGGGACAAGAATGCCCTCTGTGCATTTAAAACGTCAATACCAGAAATACAAGAATATATAATAAAAACAATGTACAAAGAATATATATGAGCAATAAAGATTGTATAAATTTTGAAAATAAATAATTTTTATAAAAAGGGCCGCGGACGAAGTCACGGGCAAAAGTTAGCATATACTTTAACACACAATATTAGCACCCATTGAAGTTATTTCATGGTCTCTTCATTCTTTGTAAAAAATAAATTTAATTAAGTAGCTACATTACGTAACCACGCGGGCCAAAGAACTGTCTAAGGTCGATATTCGCGTGGAAACAAAGACAATAAAACAAGATAACTATTAAGTTGATTTGTATTGCAAAAATTTACATAAAGAGTTGGTCACTCGGCTATTGGAAAATTCCCCTAGTACCACTTATAAATGAGTAGTCCTATTTTATAAACGAATCCTAATAAAATTATTATGTGCGAAAGTTTGTAAGTTGGTATGTGTATGTTTGTACGTTTGTATGTTTGAATGTTTGCATGTTTGTATGTTTGTATGTTTGCATGTTTGTTCCTCAATAGTGCAAAAACGGCTGAACGGATTTGGTTGAAATTTAGCGCCCAGATTTATTACCCGGATTGACATATGGGATACTTTTTATCCTGAAAAATGTTTAGTTCCCGAGAGATCTTCTAAAAATATTTTAAAAAAACTCATTGACACTGTCGTCAACAGTGGCGGCGACACCGTCGTCAGCGGTGAAGATAAAGATAACAGCGTTTAAGATGTTAGGCGTTATAATTCATATATTTTCATTTTTCAACGCGTAAGTTGTCGCGGGCGCAGCTTAGTATTTAAAAAATAGCGTTATGCTCCGTCAGATCCCAAAATTGCATGTTCTTTTTTAACTAAAGTGTCCTTTAATGGGCATTTGACACCCTTTTGAGGGCTCAAAAAAATTACATAATATTTTATAATAAATACAAACTCCTTTCACAAATGTTTTGCTTACAAAGAACAGCTCCGGTCGAGACCCGGTAACAGAATTGTAACCACCTTCACTTCCGTATTGATTTTGCTAATTACTTCAACTGCTTGTTGACCATATTTGTCATTACATGCGTTAAATATTAAAGTTTACGTACGAGTTGACTTATATTACCACCACTATCGTACTTTTGGGTCCAATAATGGACCTTAACATGGCAACGATCTACATGACTCGACTTGTGAGAAGATTTTGATTTATCCTTAGCAAATCATTAAAATATATGATGTTAAATTATGGTAAGCAATATTATAAATAAATTAAATAACTGTAATTTTATAAATTAAAATTAAAAATTAAAAAAAAAACCTAACTGACAAAAAAAGGGCAAGGTATGACAGTTTAGTTTAAAAGAACCTACAACAAATTGGAGTTAAAATTAGTGCTGCTAAATTATAATTAACAAAGATATTAGTGCCGAAAGATCTTGAAGCCACTCAGCACATTCTAGTATTACTAAACGTTATTATAAATTGCATGAACGTTAGTCTTTGCAAGTTTAAAAAAATAATGCCTTTATTGTTTTACCAGGGACTAGCGGGCCGCCCCTGGCTTCGCATGGATTTTTTTTGTTTGCAAATTATATAATAAAAACCTTCCTCATTCCATCAGCGAAAACCGCATTAAAATCCGTTGCGTAGTTTAAAAGATCTCAACCGTGCATACAGACGGACAGACGGCGGGAAGTTTTGTTTATGGTCCAGAAGAGCGATTGGGAAGTAAATATTGCCTGTGAATTTTCGCTGCGACGATTCATCATTGTGAAACAAAAAAAGATAAATTACTTATTTAAAAATAAAGCTATTTTAAAAACGCTTAAGTGCGTGGCATTCGTGCATAATATAATGGAGCCTACAATAAGACTAACAAGAGTAGCGGAGGCGGAAATGTATCAGGTGTTCGGCTCTTTTGTTCGAACGGTCTGCGCCCGCGCACAGCTATTGTAAAATCAAATATGGCGGATGCAAGAATTCACAGTTGCAATTAATGTTGATAAATTGTCGTATTAAAATACGATTTCGAACTATTGTTTTGCGTTTTGTCTGATTTCGGTTCCGAGGATACTTCCAACTTACTTGCATTTTATACAATCTCGGTGTTATTATTATTCTAAATAACAATTACCTACTGAAAAAATTACAATATCCAGTCGACTGCTAAAGCTTAAGGCGTGTACATAAACCTAAATGATATTCTGCACCCGGACATCCGCCTAGATAATATTTGTTTAGCTAGCATGTATAGACAACTAGAACTTTATTGTCTCTTATTAAATGTCTCTTATTAGACAACTAATAAGAGACAATAAATTTCATTTTATTGTCTCTTATTATATCTATACTAATACTAAGAGGAAGAGATAAGAAATGTTTTGGTTTGTTTCATATTTATTATGGGTAATCTATGAAACTACAGAAAATTTTCTAAGAATACTTGCATTTGCAGATAGCAACTATCTGTGAATAAATATGGGATATAATTATTTTGACAAGAGTATGATTTTGGTCCCAAAATTAAATGAGCTTAAAAGTGACAACACTGTACAAAAAGCTAAAAATATGTGCAGGGACAGATATTTGGTTTTCTGTGCTCACCAAACACCATTAAATTAATTTAATTACATGAAATGACAGAACTTAGTCAGCACCGTGAAATCAACACTTGGTGAGAACATATTTAAATCAAGCGATGTTACACAGCTACTAGCTGTACGACTAGCTGTTGCACGCGACTTCGCGAGGTTAATATATACATATATAATTTTAAAAAAGAATGCAAGCACCCGTGCGAAGTCGAGAGCGGTTCGGTAGTTTACATATAAAGTATAGATTGTTTTAAGTTATGATCTTTAAATATATGTTTAAAGATATATAATTATTTTTATTATATACTAGCGGGCCGCTCCCGACTTCGCCCGAGGTGCATTTTTTTACGTAAAAACCTTCCCTGATTATCCCTCTGTCCATGAGTGAAGACATAATTAAAATCGGTCCAGCCGTTCTCGAGTTTTGCGCTTAGCAACACATTTAGGGATTCATTTTTATATTATAGATTTAACATAGGTAGTAATTTCGAAAAATTTACTAAACCTATTAATTAAGTCTTCTTAAGCACACTAATAAAAGAAAAATATTAATCTCAATAACTACTTATAAATTTTCCTTGAAATTCGCGATGATTTAGTGGTATGAAATTAGTATTAAAGATTGTTTGATGGCACGTTGTTTATGCTTTTTAGGTGAAGGCTAAAATATCTAGACCACAACACAAATAAGAGATAAAACCAATAAACACTTTTCTATTCTGAAAATAAAGCAATGTCTTAAACAACAACTGAAGGTAGATTTTTAAACAAAACTTTTAGATTTTTTTTTTAAATTTGTTTCTTGGAAGATATATTTTTATAATCATTTCGTTTTGGATATTTTATTAACTTTAAAAAATATATCCTTCTTTCATCATGGCTCATCGTCTGCATAAGGATTAGATAGATAACTTAACAGCCGCAGACAGTCATTATAAGTATCATAAGTCACGTCACTCTGCCTATGTAGGCAAACAACTTTAATCCACCGCAGTGGAAATTTTGTGGCTTTTATCTAATATTTACAAATATTTTAATGCAGATACGTGATTTCTCTGTTAAAATTTGTGACTGTCCGTCACACATTATTATTAAAAAAAAAAATTGAAAACCAAGAATACTTTCGAAATCATCAATTAGGTTTGTTTCTTTTAAAATGTTTCTATAGACAACACGAACCATTTCCTAACCGAGGTCTCCCCATCACGCTAAGTAAATCTAGGTATCACCTTGATGCCTGCATTTAGTTTTATCATTGACCTATTTCGCTGTACCCGACATTAATGCAGCAAATACTCAAGAGTTTAAAGAAAATTGTCTCTACAATGCGAACTTGTCACGAATCTGTACAATCTTCAGAATGTAAGTTTACCAGCGAGTATCACTCACTTAGAGTATAGTGACAAAAAAAATGAACTAAGGGGGATTACCAGGAAAAGTAGATTCTTTTAGGATAATAATATTTTAGTAACAGTAAACAGCAATAATTTTAATTTAACTTAAATAACTAAATTCATTTATAAATAAGAATATGCATTAACATCCACGATTCTTATACTTATTTATCTATCAAAAAGCTTCACAGTGGTCACGTGTTTAAGGGGAAGAAATTTTGTGATTGTTTTCTCTATAGGTAGCACTAACTTCACTAATTATCACTAAATTGTCAATACACTTATTTATTCAAAAGGCCTATGTACTTTTCAATTTTCTTCGCGTTGATCACTCTTTCCAATATTGCAAATTGCATCAAAATTCGTTTAGTAATTTTTGAGATTAAAGAGCATATAGACAGACGTAGGCAGCGACTTCAATTTATATAGTACTAGCTGGTGCCCACGACTTCGTCCGCGTTGAAAAATATTAAGTAGCCTATCCTGTGTCCCGTACGTCCAAATGTTTATCTACCAAGTTTCATGAAAATCAGTTAATTCGTTTCAGAGTTATGGAGGAACATACTTCATACAGAAAAAAATTCTAAAAATCGTCAATTTAGTTTCAGTATCATGCATAGAGCCTATAAACACGATATCTCTGAAAACAAAGTAACTTACTCCATGACCGACCTTTACAGATTTATTATTAGTATTGATGATGAATATGATACTGGATTTTTTCCTTTCCTTTCAGTCACATATTGAGAAGTGAAATACATTTTTTAATGACTCTCTGTTGCGGTATTATTGCCAATAAAATCCAATTATGTGGTTGCTGGACATACAGCCCATTTGATGGCAATAACAATTCTTTTATACATGAGACATTAGTCTTTCTAGTGGCCGATAGTCACAACTTACCATCAAGTGGATGGTATCATTTATAGAAAAGCCTACATACATAATTCTACACGGATGTGCATGTCAATATAGCGAAAAATAGATTTTGCACTCAATAATTATTGTTTTAATGACATAGAATTAAAGCTTGCTACTGGAAATTCCACCATTGAGCTATTAATTTGTTTCCAGTGAACAGAAATTGCAAACGATCGTTCGTCTTAATAACTGGTTGGAAATAATTGCTTAGCTTAATTGAAACAAGGTTGAATACGAAGATTAGATGTCTTATGACCATCTAAATAATAATATACTCTTCAAGCTTGTGACTCTTTTGAGTGTGAATAACAAATAAAAATAAATTTATATGTATATTTTAATTTTACATATAATAATGTATATCAAAAAATAAAAAATTATATTCAAAATATAAATTTTAAATATTCTTCTAAAATGTCATTACGATGTTTAAAATTGAAATTTATTTTACTAACGTTCAATTTTGTTTAAAAAAACCCAACACGAATTATGTAATTAACACAAAATGTTGCAGAAAATAATATTATCTATACATATAATAGTTTAGATTATAGTATGTATTATAGTTCTAGAAAGTGAACTATAATACATACTATAAATATTAAAAATACATACTATAAGTATAAATAAAACTGATACTATAAATTATCCCTGTCGTCCAAAAGAAAGTTTACATAGAATTTAATAATAATGTTCTAAATTTCGCTACTTTTTATTTCTGTGTTATAACCTCATTCGGGACCGTGCCTGATCGCGGTTGTCGACATTGTTTTATTGGCAAAGTTTTTATAGAGTTCTGTAAGTTTAAGATTATTTTGTCACATTTATTATTCAACTTTGAAAATCTATATCTGTAATCTATATCTAGCCACCCGTCCTAGGTTTTGCATTAATGCAATTTTTTTCCGGAAATTATACATATCCACACAAATCTTCCTCGTTTATCGCTCTTTCCATTAGTGAAAACCGTATCAAAATAAGTTTTCTGGTTTAGAAGTTGGCGAAGAAACAGACAGAGGCGGCAGACACTTATTTTATAATGGTTATATGCATAAATTTTAGATAAGTGTAATCTTATCAATACCAGTGATGAAATACGGCGCTACGAGTTGGACAGACGTTCATTAGAACGTCAACATTAATATGGGCCGCGGGTCAACAGTGGAACCAGGCTGCTTCTGTCCGGTCCTTTTGGAAAATTATCTAGTATTATTTATTCGTAGGAGGAGGTCGTCCTACGGCTGAGATTTTAATGATAAATCTTATCAATAAGAAATTTCTCAGCCGCCAGAATATAATATTCTCAGTCGTAAAAGAGTTTCATACATATATCTTGTTCAATAAAAGCACTCACTGTCTTTGTGACCACTCTTTTTTCCTTAAACATTAAATCAATGCGCATTTAGTTGACTTATGACGTGTGTATGGTTGTAAATATTTACTTAATTCTTAATGGTAAAATTTATATATGTTGCCAATTCTTACCTAAATATACTCGGTCTAGTGAGAGTTTCACTCACAGCGCCACCTAGTGGCTAACGTGTAGCGCTGCTTCAGGGGGCGTCCTAATTGGCCATGATCGTACGATCCCATAGTATAATGGTGATTTCGTTTTATGCATACAAAGACTACTCAACACAAAACTGTGAGGCGTCCGGTGACGGTTCCAAAGTCCCATCATACCCATCTCGAGGTGCGGCATTTGTCATAAGGTACTTTTTGAAAATTTCTTTGCTCGTAAAAAAAAAATATGGCGGACCGCGAGAAGCAAGGAGTGCTTATACTATATTTTTTAGAAATTGTCGACAATGTAAATTGTAAAAAAACACGAAAAACGAAACCATCGTGCGATGGGCATCGTACGATCGTGGCCAATTAGGACAGCGCCTCATTCCCATAGAAATTGACGTTTACGCGTTCGACGCATTTGATCGAGTAAAACTCGCACTAGGTCCTCTGCGATCTTTTCCATTGAGTAGTTATCGTTGTAATTTTTAATTCACCTTTTACGTAATAAAAGGTGAATTAAAAACTACATTAAAATATCAACAACAAGGCAAAGGTGACATCAATAAAATAAGTACCTACCTACCTGTCATCATAATGGGTCTTTTGTACACAATTCTCACGATTGCATCGCAAAAAGCAACCATTATATAAACCAGTTGATTACATCTTTAGAATTTGCCATTTTAGAACAATCCAGAACAATTCATGTTGTGGTGACGTCAATATAAGTTAATTGATATGACCACGCGCTTTTTAATGAACATATATTGCAAAGTCGGTACGGGGTTGAATCGAGGCATGGAATAAACATTTTTTTATTATTTGGGCACTTTACCGCTCTCGTTAAAAGGAATTAGTTGGCATCCAATAATTGGTAATCAATCGCTAAGCTTTAGATGTGTAAGACAATTTAAAAAAAATGTATAATGCTAATATTATAAAGAGAAAAGATTAGAATTTTTGTATGTTTGTTTGTAATGGGTAAAATTCAGTAAAATTCAATAAGTAGTTAATTGATATTAAAAAAAAATCACCTGTAGAAAGCTACATTATCAGCGATTAATTGTAATTTTATAATGTAACCTACGTAAACTACAATACTGTAACACAAGGTATCAAAAAATTGCCTAAAAAGACAACCTCTATATAAACTATTAAAATAAACTATTGATAATACATAAAATATTTTATTATTATAAACCTATAGATATTATAAATCTTCTTAAAATACCAATCAAGTCTTTAAAAACTAATGGAAAGGTAAAATTGGAGTCATTATAAATTTAATTGGAAATTCACGGTCAAAATATTGCCTCCAACATAATATTAAACAAAGGAAACCCTTCGACGATTTTAATAGACACAATTCTTTCTGCATTGAATACTGCATGCATGTAATTTAAGGCCACTGACCGCGGAGGTTGTATACTAACAGTATGTTAATATTAATTGCGATTTTAGAGGCCGTGGCTAAGAGTGAAATTAAAATTCCTTTAGTACATAACTAGCTGGCGCCCGCGACTTCGTCCGCATTGAAAAAGAAAAAAAGTAGCCTATCCTGCGTCCTGTACGTCTAAAGGTTTATCTACCAAGTTTCATGAAAATCAGTTAATTCGTTTAAGAGTTATGGAGGAACATACATACATACAATACCTACACTTACAGATTTATTATTAGTATTGATACTAAAGCTAATTCCACTTTAATTTTTATTTAGTTTTTTTTATATTCAACTGTACAGAGTCACCTATTTATTGCCCGCGAGTAGTCTAAGGCTTTGTTGGGGTGCAATCAGGGGAGTTAACATTTTTTTATACTTTTTAAAAAAAAATTTAATTTATTTATTAAGATTACATATAGCCATAAATTTTATATACAAACAGGCCTAAAGAATCATAAAAACTATATATTTATATTTATATATTAATTTAAAAATAAAAAAAATAAAAACGAAAAGAAGAGAATAATTTATGTGGTAAAAATTATTTTTTTAAAAGTAATTCGCCATTTTTCTTTTTGTAAGAATTCAAATTATTGGAAAATATGTCAATATCATTCAGAACTTTATTGTAGTGATACTTGGAACGATACTGCGGGGCTTTTAATATATTTAATATATCTTTTATTCCATAAATAACAACTGCGGTTCTATTTGTTCTGTTTGCGTGAGAATATCATATTATTGATGTGCCCCACTAAACAAAAGCCTAAAACGTTTCGGCATGCCAACTGTGACACGAGGTAGATATAATTGTGGAGGTCATGATCAAAAATAGAAATTTTCGTCATCGAATACATTGAACATATTATGTATTAAGGCTTAATGAATATGGTCACGAAATAAAACTTTTACTTAAGTATCCTAACTAATATAATATTATAAATGCTAGTCAATTTGTTTGTTAGGCTTTCACGCCTTAACTGCTGAACCGATTGTCGTCATATTTTATATACAAGTTGTCAGTTATACAGAAAATTAAAACAAAAAAATTAACGCCTGACAAAAAAAATAGTATAAGCAATAAAGATTAATGTTTTAACAGACGCGGACGAACCCACTGGAAAAAGCTAGTTTCTTTCAGTACTGTTAATCTTGATTAAATGGTTTTTTTTTGAGCTTCTGGTCTGTAGACTCAAAGAGATTTGGACTTTTGGACCTGCTTAAAGCACTTATAAGAGTGCTTATATCTCGGGTAAA